>JANBXA010000491.1:8196666-9445833 GCA_030556225.1 Cricetiscus sungorus
GGATGTGGAGTAAAAGAAACACACTTACTTTCCCAGTGGGAGTGCAAACTCATAAAGGCACTGTGAGAATCAGTGTGCCATTTCCTCTAGGAAAAAAAAAGGAATCAATCTATCTTGATCTCCCTTTTGAGCATACACCCAAAGATGCCCTATTCTGATAGGGTGATAGGGTGAGACTCAATCATGTTTAGTGCTGCTCCATTTATAACAGCCAGCAATTAGATTTGACCTAGATGACCCTTATAAAGTAGATAAATAAAATGCGGTGCATTTACACAATGAAGAAAATTTTAGCTGATAAAAATGGCATCATGGAATTTGCAGTCAAATGAATGAACTAGAATAATTATTCTGAGTGTAGTGTTCTTCATTCAGAGTCATGAATATAATATGTATTTGTTTATATGTAGATATTAGCTGTAAAGGAAATGATACCAAAGTACAATCTGTAGAACCACAGAGGGTAAGGATGATATAAAAACTAGAGGGAACAGATCTCTGTGGGAAAGGCAAATAGAATACATAGATGTGGATGGAAGGGAGAAGGTTTGAATGAGAGAATCAACTGAGGAAAGGGATTTGTGGTGGGAAATACAGGATGAGGAATTCCAGGGGTAATATGGAAAACCCAATACAGCAGAAACTTACTAAGTGATATACATATATGAAGGCAATCTAAATGAAATTGTCTAATTTTGGGGGAAACTGATTCCCAACTAAATGTGGCTTTCTACCTATAACACATTACACCTAGTTGAATATTTGACCAAAGAGGCACCATAGTAATCGCCTAACTACTCAGGCTGTTGACAAGAAAACAAAGCCTTCTGAATCACCATAAACAAAACTTGTTTAAACTTAGAGACTGAATCACATTTACAGGTCCTGCAGAGTTCTGAACCAGGTTATCTGCACATACATTCTATCTTCCAGAATCGTGATTTTTATAGAATTCCTGAGTGTGCAAACTAGTGCCTCTCTATGTTTGTGTCTTCTCTTGGACTCTTTCTTATGTTGGTTTGTCTTTTCCAACTTAGATGTAATAGTTTCTGTTTATTTTATTATAACCAATTTTATACTATTTTAACTAATTAATTAATTAATAAAATCATAGCCATAGCCTTTAGGGTAGTGCTTAACAATTGAACTGTCATTTATAACTGCGGGGAGGGATAAAAGTCAGTTTTCCTGATCGAGTAACACTAGGGTATATCAATCACTACAACACAGGCCTCATGTTCAGGGGTGCTTTAGCAACACATAAATGGATTTAATTGTGTGGGGGGGTGGGGTGGGGTGTTTATTTTCTTACAGTTTAGTGAAATTATTTAGTTGCTGTTGTTTGGGATATGCTTTTATTCTGTCTTTTAATTTAGGGGTTTGTTATTCCATTGCATTTTTTGTTTATTTATTGAAAGGAACGTCAATAAATAAGTTGAGTGTGTAGGAATGCATGAAGATATGAAAATATTTGGGAGAGGGGGAGAATGAGATCAAAAAAATGCTTGGATTTACTTTTTTTAAAATAATAAAAGATATAATAATAAAAAGTAATAAATAGGTCTTCATACACACATGCATACACAGAAACTCCACTTACATATTAGAGATCCACCTTCCCTAACCATCCAGTTTTGTGTCTTTTTTTATTAAATCCATCAGGATAAATTTGTGTTGTTCTATTTTTTTGTATATATGGCCTTCCACTGAAAAATGAGCAACTTAGCAAAGGATATACTCTTAGAGAAACCGACTCTTTTTTCTCAAGAGCTACCACTGTCATCACTTCTTGGCTAAGTATAGAAAGAATTTAATATGCAACTCTACTCTGATGACAACTGTAATGGATTAAAATGTCTATAGTTTTAAACTTGTGTTATGATTGACACGCATTTAAAGACATCAACTATTTATTCACTTTTACCTACATTTTGACCAAAATTACTTCTGTATATCTCCTTTTATGGTTTTTATATTAATTTGCTACATTTTAGTCATTCAATTTACTACTTAGGTTATTATATGTGTATACATATGCAAAGATATACATTTGCATGTTTTAATATTTTAGTGCATTTAATATTTATATAGAATTAATTTTATACTGTAAAATAGTCTATGTGTCATTAAAATTCTTGAATATTTATCCATACACAGTATTTCTAATACTCATTTTTATTTTTTTTTATATTTATATATTTATGGTGTATTTAGTTTTCTTTTTGCTTAAAACTTTTCATGTTTCATATAGTGCAAGTCTATCCTCAAGACACACTTTCCTTTTTTTCATTTTTATTATTATTTTTCATATTGATTCCAGTTCCCTCTCCTCCCATCCTCCCATGCCCCTGACTCTCCCTCCAATCCCACTACACAGGAGGGTGAGGCCTTCTAGGAGAGATCATCAAAATCTGTCAAATCATTTGGAGTAGGGCTTAGGCCTTCCCTCATGTCTCTAGGTTAAGGGAGTAACACTCCATGAGGAATGTGCTCCCAGTGTCCTTTCATGCACCAGGGATACATCCTGGTTCTACTGTCAGAGGTCCCTTAGACTACCCACGCCTTCTAACTGAGACCCATGTTCAGGGGGTCTGAGTCAGTCCAATGCTGGATTCCCACCTATCAGTCTGGGATCCATGAACTCCCCCTTGTTTAGGTCAGAAACCCTCTGTGGCTTTCTCTCTGTTTTTGTTTGTTTGTTTGTTTGTTTTGTTTGTTTGTTTTGCTTTGTTTTGTTTTGTTTTTAGAGATAAGGTTTCTCTGTATAACAGCCCTGGGTGTCCTAGAACTCACTCTGTAGACCAGGCTGGCCTTGAAGTCGCAGATCAACTCATAGTTTCAAATATACTACTGCCAAATCCACTTGTATTACTTTTGGGTTTAGAAGCTATTTTGTTGATTATAAAAATAAATACTAGGCTTGCTCTCTTTCAGTGTTAAATCAGCTACTCCATCTCTTTTTTTCTAGGTGATGGGGGTGAATGAGTGAAGGGGAGGGCTTTTGGGGGATGGAACAGGGAATGACATGCAAAACAAGCTGGTTTCAAATTAAAAAAAGAAATGTAAATATATCCTTTGTTCTTATTGTTGTCACACATAGTAACAAGAATCCTCATCAATTACATTCTCCAATATCTTTAGAACAATTTGTAACTAAATCCAATTCAGTTTTCACAAATGCATTTTATGTGTTTATAAACTACATATATTTATAAAATGGTTAGTAATGTCCCCTATGTGTTTCATTTGTTTTCCCTTTCCACTCCATCATAGGACACTAGTTAACACAAATCTATCAAGGAATTTACTATATGAGGATGAATCAAAGCCCATAAGCTTTTCTTTCATTGCTTTGTTTTGAGCTATCTTTTGTTCAAACTGCTACTATTATCTGTGATCTATTGTATTAGATATCATAATTTTTATCTCTTTCACTTTTTAAGACTAACTGTATCACCTTTGTTCTTATTTCCACTTATAGTATTGCCAGTGTAATCTGCAGTGAAAGATTTCCCCTGTTATCTATAAAACTTACACCAGTTTCAGATCTTGTTAATTTATATTCATTTTCTCTATGTTTGATAATTTTGCTACTTTATTTTTGTGGGGATTACATGCGAGATGTTCTAACTTTCTCACTGATTTTGTATTCACTTATGTATGTTTTCATATTTTGTATTTGTATATACATGAATATATATTCTAAGATTTCTCACTAATTTTGTATTCACATATAATCATATTTTGTATTTTCACTAATGTAATATACATATATTCTTGATAAGCAGGTCCATAACCATGCTGAACTTGTAGCTGCTGATTATTCCTCAATAAAGCAGAAAATAAACATGCTTATACTGGACTTTTATATCTGGCTGCTAGTAGAAGCCACTAGTTATGAACTGTGCTTACAAGGATCTGTAACTAGTAGTGACTTAGGATAGCTCTCTCTTTAGCCTTAGAAAATCTGCTCTTATATGTGATACTATAATCTGTGTATATAAGAGTTGTTTTGTTGCTGCTGTTGTTAAATGTTTAGAAAATGTTCATAATATCCATTTTATGTCTTTAAGCAGTCCATTTCTTCCTATATATATTTGCTGAACACACATGATACTTCCAAGTCTTCTGATGTGTCCTGAAACACAGCAATCTCTAAGTCATCCTTTGACTCCTCCTATGATGATTAAATTGACGGTCCAAACATCAAGACTGTGGTATCCTGCTGTTTTGTCAATATCAGAACAGATATTCCTGTTAATACAGTTTGTAAGTGTGAATAACTATTACATTTTTGACTAAATAGAAAGGATCTATTTTTCTTGATAATTAAAGTAAGCTGCATCTAATCAATTAAAGCCTTTAATAACAATAGCTAGTATTTTAGAGGAACAGTGAACAGCTAGTTGAACATTGAGTCTATCAGCTTCTTTTACAGAGTTAGTCAATCTCTCCTTGCAATTTAAGGTCTATGTTCTAGTCAGGTAAATTGATACAACTAAGGAAGAAGTAACTTCAACTGACTAATTTACCAAATCACATTATCCTGTTTCCATATGTGTAAGTGATTGTCTTGATCAAAGATTAAAATGAGAGTACTCATTTAAACTCTACATAAAATGTTTTCCTTGGTATTTTAAGACAAACTGTAAGATCTAATAATGCTTTTTCAGTGTCAGGAAGTGCCATTAATTAATTGTTGATCTAATTTATATGATACTAATATTATGTTCAAGTAGGTGTTTCCTGTGCCAAGGCATTCAAGACTACTTCCCACTTTCTCTTTTTTGGGTTCAGTATAGCTGGATTTATGTTGAGGTCTTTAATCAACTTAGATTTGAGTTTTGTGCAAGGTGATAGTAATCTATTTGCATTCTTCTACTTTTCAGTATCCAGTTATGTGAGCACCATTTGTTGGAGATGCTTTTTTTTCCATTGTACAATTTTGGATTTTTGTCAAATATCAGAGTTCTTAGGTATGTGGATTTACATCAGGGTTGTCTATTCATTTTCATTGTTCCACCTGTTTTTTTTTATGCCAATATCATACACTTTTGTTACTTTAGCTCTATAGTAGAACATGAAGTCAGGGTTATTGATTCCTCTGGAAGTTCCTTTATCATGCAGTATTATTTTAGCAAATCTGAATTTTTTTGTTTTTCCATATGGAGTTGAGATTTGTTTTTTCAAAATCTGTAAAGAATTGTGTTGGAATATTGATGAGAATTGAGTTGAAGCTGTAGATTGCTGTACGTGCCTGACCCTTGCCGGGAAGATCTTCTTCATGCAGTTTTAATCAGGATCCTTGAAACATGTTTCCTCTGACCTGCGGGAGCCCGGGGGACCCCTGCACAGGCTTAAATACCCTTGTGCTAACCAAACCCAGTGAGCTCCGTGGACCCTGCAAATAGGCTACTCTAATGCAGAAGCAGACAGGCTGAACAGACTTAACCAAATAAGGGCTTGTTTAGGCCAGAGAGCACTCACCCTTGGGGAGGTGGAAGGCAGAAGCCAGCACCATCTTTAAGGCGTGGCACTTCACGGTTTTCTACAGATTGCTTTTGGTAAAGTGGCAAATTTTAATTTGTTAACTCTACTGATCAGTGAGCATGGGAAATTTTTCCCTTGTCTGACATCCTCAAACATTTCTTTCTTCATAGATTTAAAGTTCTTGTCATACACGTCTTTCCCTTGTTTGGATAGCATTACCCAAACATATTTTATATTTGTGACTACTGTAAAAGGTATTGTTTCTCTGATTTCATTCTTAGATCAATTATTATTTGTATATAGGAGGGCTACTAATTTTATTAATCTTGTATCTAGCCATACTCAGAAGATGTTTATCAGCTACAAGCTTTTGTAAAGCAAAGGAAACTCTCAATGAGATAAAATGGTAGCATACAGAATGGGAAAAGATCTTCACCAACCACATATCTGACAGAAGCCTGGTCTCCAAAATATATAAAGAACTCAATTTAGACATCAAAATACCAAATAATCCAGTTTTTAAAATGGGGTACAGAGAATTCTTAACACAAAAATCCCAAATTGCTTAGATACACTTAGAAAAATGTAATTGTTCAACATCTTTTGTCATGAAGGAAATGCAAATCAAAACCACTCTGAGATACCACCTTATACCTGTCAGTATGGCTGAGATTACACACACACACACACACACACACACACACACACACACACACACACAGACACACACGCGGACTAATGACATCCTTATCCTATGTTGGAGATGATGTGTAGTAAGGAGGACACCATTCCACTGCTGATACATGTATAAACTTGCATAGTGACTTTCAAAATCAGTTTTGCAGTTTCTTACAAGATTTGAATTTAACCTATGTAAAGACCAAGCTATACCACTCCTAGGCATATACCCAAAGGATGTTCAATCATCTCATAAGGGCTTTTGCTCAGCTATGTTCATAGCAGTGTTATTCATAATGGCCAGGACCTGGAAACAACCTGGGTGCCTTCACCCATAGAATGGATAATAAAACTATGGTAATTTGCACAATGGATTATTATTCAATGGTTAAGAAAATATAATGTCATGAAATTTCCAGGTAAATTGATGGAATTAAAATAAAATCATCCTAAGTGAGGTACCCAGACACAGAAAGACAAACACAGTATGCACTCACTCATAAGTGAATATTATCTCTAAAGTAAAGGATAACCACATTAAAATAAACAACCGCAGAGATGCTAGGAAAAAACAAGGGCTCAAAATGCATGCATGGATTTCTCAGGGAAGAGAAAATAGATCATATGTCCTGAATAAACCGGGGGAGAGGTTCGGGACATAGCAACATGAGGAATTTGGTTGGACTGGTTTGGGGTGTGACTGAGTAGGACACTAAGGAAAGAGATGGGGGTGGCATTTGAGGGTTAGGTTTAAAACTAGTGCCAGGAAAGCTCCCAGGTGTCTACAAGGAGGACCCTAGCTAGGACTTCTAGAAATAGGGCAAAAAGTGCCTTTTCTGGCCTCCTGTAATCAGATTGGTGACTAATATCTATTATAAGAAGCTTCCCTGATGGTAGTTCACAAATGCAGTACTATGTATGTATAACAATATATCATTAGTAGTTGTTTTACTTTCAATAGATCACATCAGGGGAGCTGCTCTGCTATATAAGATACCCCAATCCTGTAGAATGTAGTCTACAAATGGTTTAGTGCCAAGTCCTACAAGAATATGACAGAATGGTGAGAGAGTGGCATCCTTTCCAACCTCACTCCATGTTTTGGGATGAATGGTTCTCTGTGCCAGATCAGTCCTATAATAACATTGGCGACTGCCCTAATTGTTATTAAAGAGCCTTCATCCAGCAATTGATGGAAACAAATGCAGATATCCACAGTCAAGCACTGGGACAAGCTCCTGGAATTGTATTACAGAGAGGGAAGAACAATTGTATGAGCCAGGGGGTCAAGGCCATCACAAGGTGTCCCACAGAAACAACTTCCATGGAATCAAAGGAGCTCACAGACTCAGAACAGAGAGCCTTCATGGTACTGAACTAAGCCCTTTACAGAAGTGTGAAAGTTTTGTAGCTTGTTCTATTTGTAGGATTCCTAGAGGTGGAATTAGGACCTGCCCCTGACACTTCACTTGGCCTTTGGGAACCTATTCCTCATGCTAGATTGCTTCATTCAGCCTTAATAAAAGGAGAAGAGCTTATTCCTTCATCAACTTTATATGGCATGATTTGCTGACACTCATGGGAGGCCTGCCCCTTTCTGAAAAGAAACAGAAGATGAGTGGATGGAGAAGCAACAGAGGTTGGGTGAGAATTAGAGTGTAAATGGGAGGAGTTGAGGGAGATGAAACTATAGTCAAGTTGCAAAATAAGTAAAAAAAAACTTATTATTATTATTCTGAAGAGAAACAGAAGATGAGTGGATGGAGAAGCAACAGAGGTTGGGTGAGAATTAGAGAGTAAATGGGAGGAGTTGAGGGAGATGAAACTATAGTCAAGTTGCAAAATAAGTAAAAAAATAAAAACTTATTTAACAAAAGAAGTTTCACTGCTATTTTATTTAGCAGAATAATAGTAAGAAATTTTCTTTATGACCCATGACTTATCTAGTCTCAACATTACCTGTGTTGGGTACGGAATTCACTTCATGGAGATAGACTGAAATCCAATCAAAAAAGTGTAATTGTTTACATACAAAACTTTGGTAACACTATTGCATTAATGGGTATATTTCAAAGCCAGGTCACTATGGTATGTTTTGCTAGTATTTATTTAATCTTCTGATGGGAGATGTTATTCTGTATATATTTTTCTTATACTGGTTAATAAAGCCCTGTGGCCAATAGGAAACAAGATAGGCGGGGCTAGGAGACCAGGAGGAGGAAAGAGGAAGTAGAAGTAGGAGTCAAGATGTAGCCCAGGGAAGAAGCAGGACGCCCGGCGCTGCTCCCCGATAAGACGACCACGTGGAAATACTTAGATAAGTAGAAATGGGTTAATGATTAAGGCAGAGCTAGCCCATAAACAATAATGGTAACTGGCCAACAGGATTGTATCAAATACAGAGTCTCTGAGTGTTATTTGGGGCTGGCACGGCTGTGGGCCCAGACTGGCTGGTTGGCGGGCTGGCGGAAATGTACAAGCTACAGATGGCGCCCAACGTGGCTAAAAGAACTTTCACTTAAAACTAATAAAAGCTTAAAAAGGGATTTTAGAAACAAAGGAACAGAGACTAGCAAGACTTCTTGGTAGCAGCATTTTCTTGGTTGGATTTGTTTTGCTGTAGATAGAGATTTGCGAGACTCCTTTAAGGGAGGTTTCCATAATTAGCATAAGTGGCAAAAAAGCTGCCTTGCTTTTAAAGAGCTCTGCTAACAATTCATTGGTATGTAAGAGAGCTGCAATGAAGGTTTACACTATGTTTTAAAAAATATGCTGGCTTGGGAGAGAAAAAGAAACAGGATACAATGGTTTAAAAAAGAAAAAAGAAAGCAGAATGAATGGGTATAATGGGGCATGCCATTAATCCCAGCACTCAGCAGACAGAGGCAAGCAGATCTCTGTGATTTCAAAGTAAACCTGGTATGCACTGAATTCCAGGACAGATAAAAGTTACACAGGGAAACCCTGTCTCAAAATATGTAAAAATAGAAGTAGAAGAAATAGAGTAATTAAAAAAAGCCACGTAAAGATGGAAAACACAGAGAAATTTTGGATACTATATGCACTTCTGTTGTCTTTAAATTATTTGATTGCTGAGAAAATAACAACTACTGATAAAAGAAATGCTGCTGGATTAATTCAATTTATATATTTTAAAAATGCTTTGACTCAAAAATTTAAGCCTAAGGACAAGTTACTGGTGAAAAAGATTTCTATTTTTGTTTCACCAGAAAATGAAAAGCTATGGATTTTTTCCAGACTTATATGGATTGATCAAGCAAGACCCCCTGAAGCAATGTCTACAGCCAAGATTTCTGCATCTTCTTTGGACCCTCATGACAGCGCCCTCTACCAGCAGGAAGTAGTTTGGAAAGAATGACGCCCAAATTCCCAAATATTGTTTATAGATGTTTGTTTTCATTTAAATGGGTTGGTTATAAATGGCTATAACCACAGGCAATCTTTTTAAAGGTAAAAAGGGAATTATGGTATAGATATGAATACTTTGCTTTGGAATGGATTTTCTTTTATTGATAAAATTTAAGGTCAATTTTGTGATATGTATATTTCTCCTCTTGTTTAGGTATTGTGTTTATATAGCTCATTGGAAAATGTAATGTATAATTTAGTACAGATTATAGAGAGTTACCTATGATAGTTAAAACTTGGAGTTAAGTTAGTTAGGATTTCTAGATATACAGAGATGTATTTGAGATCGATAGGCATTCTTCAAACCTTTCAAAGACCTACAGAATATAGCATTTAAAATGGTTTAGGGTTTTTCTTGACAGTGAGGCACTGCTCCTGGTAACACCACCTACAGAAGAAAGGAAGATAGACATCGAAGAAACACATTATGGAGTTTGCTTCGAATATGGCAAGACTAGCCATTTGGGCAAGGTACTGCTCTTCTGGACTGTTTGACTTTATGTTGTAGAAACTGGACATGCAGGACCCACAAAAAGGTGACTGCTAATGCAAGATGGACATTGCTATAGGATTCTTGCTTCATTGAAGAGGCTGCCAGACAGCCAGACAGTCTACAGGACACAGAAAAGTTTCCTGCCTTGTTGAGGAGTCTGGACACACACTATGGCCTATGGGCTGAAGATGGAACATTACAGAAGAACTTCGGGTGACTGACCAGGCAATGAGTTGTCTCTGCCATTTATAGAGTTTATATATTATCTTTCTGTGGTATTTGATGGAGTTGAAGACAGGTAGTTATGATTATTATTCCTTAGTTAGGATTAAAGATAAGTTACATATAGGACTTTAGACTCACAAAGATAGGATAGATGATATTTTCTTTAAGTCTTACAAAATGTTAATGGACTAAATATTGTTAACTGTGATTCTTATTTGATAATTGTTGTATGGTATATTTTGCTATGTTAAGGTTAAAACCCTTCTTTTTATTTAGACAGAAAAGAGGAGATGATGGGAGATGTTATTCTGTATATATGTTTCTTATACTGGTTAATAAAGCCCTGTGGCCAATAGGAAACAAGATAGGCGGGGCTAGGAGACCAGGAGGAGGAAAGAGGGAGTAGAAGTAGGAGCCGAGATGTAGCCCATCTCGGGAAGAAGCAGGACACCAGCTGCGGCTCCCCAATAAGACGACCACATGGAAATACTTAGAATAGTAGAAATGGGTTAATGATTAAGACAGAGCTAGCCCATAAACAATAATGGTAATTGGCCAACAGGATTGTATCAAATAGGGAGTCTCTGAATGTTATTTGGGGCACTCGTGGTTGCAGGACAATGGCGGCAGAACCAGTGGCAGCTGGCAGAGAAACCTGCTGTAACAATCTTCTATCTATATGAGTGCTTTATACCAGGGATAAAGAATCCAGTTGAGTATAAGATAGATACTTTAATTTTCTACAAATATGTACATGTTATATTCACCTATAGGATATTACTGTCAAATTACAATAGCATGTAAAGTTTGTGAATTTTACAAGACTCTCTTGGGCAATAATTTTTAAATGATACAATCTATCACTGGTACAGGGGTTATCATTTAATATCAACATGATATCTATGTTGTACATACATAATGTTTTTAAAGAAATTGTTTTTGACCAAATTTTTTATTTAAATTCATGTTACTCCTAATGTTGCATTAATTTCTGCCTTCCCCCACCTTTATTTAAAGTAAAAAGATGTGTGTTTTAACGAACAGAATGACAGCTGCTGGTCTCTAAGCAGTTTCAATTTGAAGAATTTCTTTCTACCTTTATTATATTTGCTTGTCTTCTTTAAAATTAGTTCAAATATTACAAGTTGGCACAGTTGTTTTCTCATAGAAAGTATGTAGTAGAGCATAGTTTTAAATATTTTCCATTATTGTTTACACATATTTCTTTCCTCATAGAATTTGTCTGTTGAGCACATTTCCATTTAGTGCTGTGGCAGAGTGTCTCTTAACATCCACTAGAGGAAGAATCTCTATCTGCTCAACTTCTATGTAACAGATCCAAACAAAAAATCTTTAGGCTGGGGCAAATTAATGAAGGAGAAATGCACCCAGGAAATCTACGAATACATACTATAGATGGCTACCTTACAATCCAATGTGAAAAGATTGGGGAACCAACTATGCTTCATTTCTTGGATAAATCAACATATATTATCACTTGTTAGTTTCTGAATTATATGACAAGTGTCTAATATGAACTGCGAATTTTAAGCAGCAACACTTCCTAATAGCATTTTAAAAATCAGTATTCACTGATCTAATGATTATGAGACATCTAGCCTTTCTTCATAAAATAAAAAATATAGATTAAAGGCAGCTATTACTAATATCTCTAAGAAGTTAAAGAGAGAAACAAAGAGACACACAGACACATGCTCATAAGAATAAAAGAGGATTTTAAGGTGTCCAAATAACCTATATAAACCGTGAATTAAAATGGAGGATCTAGCTTTAATATTTGCCTTGGTAGTAGATAGTGTTAATAACACAAGCCTAAGAAGATATTTATATAAAATAAATCCTGCTTTTTATTTCTAGTCTTCCTACCTTAATATGAAACTAACATAAATGAAACAGAAAAAACACTTCAAGTGATTCAGTTCTTTGAAACATTTTTTAATTTAAATCATAATAATCAACACATTGTTTACAAATCTCACAAGGATGCTAAGTTTGAGAAAGTGAATGACCTCAAATTTGCTCTAATTTATTGTAAGTTTTACATAATAAATTTCTGATAGGGAAAAGAAACATTTGCTTGGTGTTTTAGGGAAAGAATTTCTTCCAGATGAGATTCATAACTAGTCTTATATGCATAATTAGAACTCATATTAGAGGTGACCTTGATTTATGTAGCTGGTTAGTCAGTAGATACTTGATGGAGTTCAATATTCTAAAGATTGATCAAAAAAGGAAACTTTTAATGTCCTTAATAGGGTCATTAGTGAAATCACTAGATGAAATTAAACTGAAGGACAATCTCAACAAACATCTTTTTAGTTCTAATAGCCTACCCCTGGGGACATTAATAGCTAGTGTAAATTGGTGTCTATTTCCTTTATCTCATTTTCATTATCTGACTTAAGTAGATAACAGATGATTACATTGAATATAAATTAGAAGCTTACCTGTTTTCCAAACTTAATTTTTTAAAAGTAATGCGTAGACCTTTAAAAATTCAAGGAGAAATTTTATGGATGGTCAAATGTAGTTTTAAAAAATTGATAATTTTATAGAAAACAATAGGATTATATTATTTTCAATATAAAATAATAACAGGAATTTTATTTTTATTTTTTATCTGTGAATAAATAACTAAAAGAAGGAAATGAAAAATTACCTCAACAATGGTGGCTTAGAAGCTTCAAAGTCATTAGACAAATCAAGATCAGCCAAGAGACAGTTTCTCATGTGAAAGAAACTTATACATTTTTATGCACTATAGCAACACCTTGCCTACAGATTTAGAGGCCATTGAAAAGACCGCTAGAGACAGGCCAGGATTATTGAGTCTCACTTAGACTGAGAAAGCAAATGGAACCATGACCTGATGACCTGACTGCTCTGTCAATAAAGGAATAATGCATATGCCTTGGCCTGCTAATATAAAAAACAAATCTGGTGAGAGGTGTGAAAGCAATCTAAAAACTACAAATACCACTTAGATAAAAGAGATTTGAAAGATAATACTATTTCATTCTCAAGCCTGATTTTATGTCAGTCATCTAAGCAACATAAATCATTTCTGGTCATGATATTATTTATTTCTTGCTACATTATATCCAAACATTAAAAGATATTAAATATCTCTCTTAGCTAAATTCTATGACTTTGAAGCATACTATGAATAGATCATAATAAATATGTTGAGACAGCTGAAGTTCAATAATCTAAGTTCTTCCTTAACATAGTATTACAGTAAGAAATATGAAATCATCAAAAGCCTACTAGAATACTAACCATGTTTTTAAAAATCATAAGATATAAAACAGATAGGTAAGGTATGGCTTGTTTATGGTCATATTTGGGAGAATATCATGACTGCATTTCAACAATTTAATATTGATTAAGCTAAAATTATAAAGTATAAATGTAAAAACTGTAGGTCTAGATTAATCAAAAGATACACTGGTACTACTAATCCTAATCCAAAACTTGGTTTTGTTGATACAAAATTTCTTCCAAATTTTACCTATGAATTTCAAAGAATTTCTATCAAAATCCTTTAAGATTTTCTGGAAAAGTTGAAACTTGGTCCAAAGCTTTTATATACAAATTAATAATTAATGACAACAAATAATGTTAGAAAATATTTCCAGTGTCATAATTGAAGCCTCAGAGTTAAGCCTTACCAGCAGACTATTGAACTTATAGTATTTTCAGCCATTAAGAACAATATAGGAAAAAATGAGGACCGTAATTTAAGAAAATGTTAAACATAAGGAATATCCAGGCATGAAACGTTAAGGAAATCTGGACCATATGGAAAAAATATGAATAATAAGCATAGTGAAAATGAACAAGTATAGGTGAAAAGTGCACATACAATATTTTCAAAATTCTTGAATACAAGAAGTTCTCCATGAAGTTACAAGAAGCATAGAGAACACTAACTAGACAGTGAAAGTGTAAGGATGGAAAAATTTACCCTAACTCTCCACTGACCCCAGAAAGCTAGAAGTTTAATTCTAGACCCTGTCCCCTGGCAATAAGTAGGCAAAAGGTCACATTCTTTAATGTTTATGACAGAGTTGTTTAAGACAAGACCTGTGAGTAAGTGAGCACAGGAAATGAGCTTTGTCACCCCACCCAGGAGTCCACGTAAATGCAGACCTCTGGAGCTATAGAAAACTGATTAGTCTATAAAGTGCGGGCTTGGATGGTTTAAATTGGTCCCCACCACGCTAGCTCTGGATGCTATGAGATGATTGGTTTAAGATGCTCAGGCTTTGTTGTAACCCTATAAATGCTGTCTCAATTGTGTACTCAGGGTCCTCAGTCCTCTACCCCTGTGAAGCGTATGGCTGTGGACCCCAGTGCACTTGGTGTTGTTCTTTTGCTGCAGCTATTGCCTAAGAAACACAAACACGAGACTCAGCGCCCACACAGAGTATATTGAGAGAGGAGAGAGAAAGGGAGAGAAAAAAAGAGAAGGGGCCCCAGAGAGAGAGTGAGAGCAAGAGAGAGAGGTGCACTTGGCGCACTTGCTTTAAAAGGGGGGGCTTGCGCATGCAAAACTGGGTCCCCTGTGCAGCCAGGTAAAGGCTTGAACAGCCAGGTAAAGCCTGAAGTAGTGATGGCATGGCCATGGGCATCCTGCCCCTCATCAGAGGCAGAGTCAGGAGACTGCAGGCTCTCAACCTTCCCACCTCTTATTGTTATTAAAAAGGTGGGGGGTTGAGCGTGGCCCAACAGGGTCTGGAGAAAGCAGGTTCCCAACATTCCCACATCTTATTGCTATTAAAAAGATGGGGGTTGGGCATGGCAGATTAGGGAATAAGGACGTTGAGTTCTCAAAAGACTGGGTCCTGCTGACTTGGGGTATTGATCGTCTTTTGGGGGATTCGAGAAAGCTGGGGTGCTGCCACGTCCTCTTAGCTGGTTGTTTCATCTCAGTCCTGTTAGTATGGAGTTCTGGCATCTCTTTGAGACCTGACAAGATGTTAGCAGAGCAGAGGACAAGGTTTAGTTCTCTTTTTTTTCTAGGTACATGAGGGGAGAATTGTAAGATGAGGGAGGGGTTCCCAATATGAGGAAAAAAAGTCCTGGGACCAGGGTTGGAGTGAATATGACCTGTTTGGATGGGTTCGGCTTCCTGGAACTTACAAGAATCCTTTGAGTTTGTGAAAACAAATATTAAGATACATTAGCAGCATACTCATGTTAGAAATGATTTGGCTGAAAGAATGAACAAATTCAACTGGCAGAATTTTAGCACAATGAAAAGCACCTTAATTTTGAGCTAATAGTTACAGTTATGACCATATAGTGGCATAGTATAGTGTTTAGTACTCTGTCAGAATTGGATTAGTATCTCATTAAAACTTTATTGATTAATGTTAATACTATAAACAGTAGCAACCTTAAAATATTCATTTCTGAAATATTTTTGTAACAATTGGAACCTTGGGTGCTGCTTTAAGCTGACACAACTACCAGTCGTGAAAAGCATCAGAGTTCTTGAGAAGGATAAAATTCTACCTGAATGATTAGAGAGTAACAGAGACTCATTAACTGGCAGCATGGACAGCCACCCCCAGGTCCTCCACAGTTGTTGAGGTTAGAGGCTTTAAGGGCCTGCTGATGGCATACGACATGTGGATTAGGAGTTTTGGAAGACTTACCTATCGTTGGCACAAGCAATATGGAGAAAATCGATTCCACTGCCCTTTTGTCCATGGTCCTTAAAGCCCTTGGCAGCAGTTGAGATGAAAGACAGAATTTCTCAGTGGCTAGCATTGCCACTTTCATGGGTGGCACTTCTTCAGTGTCCATCAATCTTCTTGGAGGAAATGGGTGGTGCCAGCAGCTCGCCTGTCTCTCTGTTATAAAAGCTTTTTAATGAAACATTTTAAATGCCATATTCTCTAGATCTCTGAGCATTTGAGGGCTGTCTGTTTAGTATACCTTAGTATACAAAATTTGTATTTAGTTACTTGCCTTAAGCATATAAGTAGCTAGGTAAGGCTTTATTCCTGTAATTAATCTGTTTGGAAAACTGGATCCAAGCTGAGAGGCTGGGGAGAGATGTTATACTCAGAGCCCTCCAGCTTGACTCTAACTGGTTTTAACTTAGTAGGTTAGACATACACTTGTAAAGAACAAAGAGATAGAGAAAATCTTCCTTTGATAATGGAGGCTTAACCTTTATAAACAGCTTAGAGGAAGGACTGGGTGGCATAAATATTTTGTTAGTTTGAAATAGACCTTTATAACCTTAAATATTTACCACTATTTAAAGACACATAATAATTTAGAAATAGTTGACTTAGTGAAGTTGAATATAAGTTGTATAGAGTTAGCTTATTTTTATATAGAGTTAAATTTAAATCACATGTACAGATATAGTAAAAAAAAGAAATTAGAGACAAAGAATAAAAGGCAAAAGGTAAATGAATTACAGGTTCTGTTGGTGGAAGAAGCTAGCTAGACTGTCCCTCTGCCTAGGTGTCTGGTGTAGCAGATTAAAGAACCACAGGGCGAGGGGGGGATGTTAGGCTAGACCCCATGGTCAAGATGGCGGCTGCCATAAATGCATTCCCAACAGCTGGCAGAAATTACAAAGTTTTGAGATATAATTTTCTTGGCTTTTTCTCTCCACGAATGAGGCAGACGGCTTTGTGAAACTAACAGGACACCGGAGTCCAAGGGGTACAACTTCCAAAATGACCACCGTAGGTCTGAGAAATGTATGTACCTGTCTAAGGGCAGTGCTAGGGTATAAAACCACAGGGCTGAGGAACGAATGCACCAGTCAACATGAGTGGTGCTAGGCCCAGCACAAAATCCAAAAACCTCATTCGTGGGGAAAAATGAAAAAGTATCAGAGTATCTTGAGTAGATGCTGCCTCAGCCTGATGGGAGATGTTATTCTGTAAATATGTTTCTTATACTGGATAAACAATAAAGCACTTTTGGGCCAATAGAAAAGCAAGATAGGCAGGACTAAGAAACTAGGAGGAAGGAGGAAGTAATTGGGAGGAGTCAGGATGTAGAGCCGAGAGGAATCAAGATGCCGGGGCCACCACTCTCCGGCATGATGAGCCATGTGGAAATACTTAGAATAGTAGAAATGGGTTAATAATTAAGACAGAGCTAGCCCATAAACAATAATGGTAACTGGCCAACAGGATTGTATCAAATACAGAGTCTCTGCGTGTTATTTTGGGCTGGCACACCAGACCGGCAGCGGGAGGGCTGGCGGAAAACATACAAGCTACATCAGCCCAGCCCACTGCCCTGAGACAGGCTGCAGCTGTGGTGGGCAGGAGAGTTTTAGAGTGGCGGGAAGAGAACAGATGCAAGTTTAGGGAAAGATTGTTTAGCACACAGGTAGAAAAACTCCTTCCATCTACCTGTTCACTGTCAGTAATTTTGGCCAATTTGACTTATTTTGTAGGGGATATATAGGCTGGTTTATTTCCTATGGGTGACATAAAAACTGGTGAAACATTTTTAGAACTCATCAGCCCAAGAATGTGGCCAAGGGCAAAGTGCCTGTAAAGCAGCAGTCCGAAGGCAGGAAGGCTTGAAGCCGGAATCTTAACTCACCAGTGGGAAATGTCCCGACCCTAAGGAAATGAGTTACAATGAAAAAGAGTACTTTACCAAATTGTAGCCAGTGTGGGATGGTATTTCCAGTGAATGAGTGGATGAAAGTGGACCTGTGGTCCAGAATCAGGGTCCCCAAGTATCTCTGGCTAGCCGCCTGCCAGCAGAGAGCCACCAAGTCCTTGAGAAGAGCCTGACTGGGTTTCTGTACCAATGTTGTGCTTTTGCTGCAGCTATTGCCCAAGAAACACAAACATGAGACTCAGTGCCCATGTGGAGTTTATTGAGAGAGGGGAGAGAAAAGGAGAGAAAGAGAGAAGGGGCCCTGGGAGAGAGAGAGAGAGAGAGAGAGAGAGAGAGAGAGAGAGAGAGAGAGAGAGAGAGAGCAAGAGAGAGAGGTGCACTTTGTGTGCTTGCTTTAAAAGGGGGACTTGCACATGCATAACTGGGTCCCCTCGCAGCCAGGTAAAGGCTTGAACAACCAGGTAAAGCCTGAAGTAGTGATGACATGGCCATTGGCATCCCACCCATCATCAGAGGTGGAGTCAAGAGACTGCAGGCTCCCAACACTTGAAATATAAAAGACCTCATACTTTTAAATCCAGACCACTTCTTCTGAGTGATTTGGGGGGAGGGGTGCCTTTCCTGAGTTGGGGCATGAGGGTCCATGCTCTGTGGGTCTTTAACAAGAAAGCAAATTCCCCAGGGCACATAATAATCAAAACATTAGCCAGGCTAGATTGGCTCTGAACACACACCCACTCACTCCCACCAAGAGCCTGTCCTCCCCATATCCTGTATGCTTCCCTGACCTCTGTCCCACTGCTCTGGTTGAGTACTGGAACAGAGGGTGGAGCCAACAATCCTGCCACTTTCTCAGAACTTTCCAGAGCTTTTCTGAGCATATTATCCACACAGGACCCCCTGGAATCCCTGCCTGCCTGATCTCTGACCCCCACCACAGGTCATCTACTGGAGTTCCATGCCCTTCCTAGAGAACCATCTATCTCCTCGGGGCCATCCTGAGTCCTGGCAGGCTGGATCCTTGACCACCATCACCCAGCCTCTGCTAAAGCGGCCACAGGTGTAGAGTACCAGGCACCAGCTAGATCTGCCTATGCACTAGAAAACATGTTGAGTCCTAGCCTGTGGGAATTTTTGACCCCCAATTTTGGGCCTCTGCCTGAAGAGAGACCTCCTACAGAGCTTGGACTACCCAGAGCTACAGACATTGAACTTCTGACCAACCTAAGCCCAACAGGAGAGTAACAGAGAGACAGACAGACAGAGAGAGAGAGAGAGAGAGAGAGAGAGAGAGAGAGAGAGAGAGAGAGAGAGAGAGAGAGAGACCCAACTGCACTTACTGGAAGAAGCAATTGGAAGATAACAATGTAAGAAAACCCCTAACAAAAGAAAGAATAGGAAGACAAGCATAACACCGCCAGAATCTAGGGACTCTACACAACTAGACCTGAATACCCCAAAGCAGATGAAGCAGAAGAAAACAACTTAAAAGAATATCAGCATAAAAAATGATAGAAGCACTCAAAGACAATGTGAGAAAATACCTTAAAGAAATGGAAGAAAAAAAGAAACAAACAAAAAAATGGAATAAATGAACAAATCTCTTTGAAAAAAAAATAGGGAAAGCCAAGAAACAACAATTAAATAGGTGAAGGAAACAGTTCAAGACTTGAAAACTGAAATAGAGACAATAAAGAAAACACAAACTGAAGGAATTCTGAAAATAGCAAAACTGGGCAAGATCAAGAACTACAAACACAAGCATAACCAACAGAATACAAGACATGGAAGAGAAAATCTCATGCGCTGAAGATAAACGAGAGGAGATGGATTCATTGACAAAAGAAAATCATAATTCCAACAAAGCATTAACACAAAACATTCAAGAAATATTGGACATCGTGAAAAGGCCAAACGTAAATCATAGAGGAAGGTGAAGAAGCCCAGTTCAAAGGAGCTAAAATATTTTCAACAAAAGCGTTGAAGAAAATTTTCCCAATCTGAAGAAGGACATGCGCATGAAAGTACAAGAAGCATACTGAACTCCAAATAGACTGGATCAAAGAAAAAATGTCCCACAACACATAATAATCAAAACACCTAACATACAGAATAAGGAAAAATATATTAAGAGCAGTGAAGGAAAGAGGCTAGGTAACATATAAAGGCAGACCTAAAGTATACTTGAATTCTCCATGGAAACTCTCAAAGCTAGAAGGTCCTGGATAGATGTTCTATAATTACTAAGAGTCCACAGATGGTAGCCCAGGCTACTATACATGACAAAACTGTCAATCACTATAGACAGATAAAACAAGATATTTAATGACAAAGCCAGATTTTCACAATACATATCTACAAATCCAGCCCTACAGAAAGTTCTGGAAGGAAAACTCCAACCCAAGGAAGTTAACTATGCTCAAAAAGTCATGGGAAATAGATAATCCCACTTCACCAGAACCCCAGGGTAAAACAGGGCAAATATATTCACAATACCACCGCCAACAATAAATCTAAAACAAACAAGCATGAACGATCAATAGTCCTTAATTTCCCTCAACATATATGGTCTTAACTCGCCTATAAAAAGACATAGGCTAATAGAATGGATATGAAGACAGATTTCATCCTTCTGCCTTATACAAGAAACACATATAAGCTTCTAAAATAGATATTACCTCTGGGTAAAGGTCTGAGAAAAGATCTTCCAATCAAATGAACCCAAGAAGCAAGCAGGTGTGGCTATCCTAATATCTAACAAGTTAGACTTCAAACCAAAATTAAGAAATGAAGACCATCATTTTATTGTCATCACAGAAGAAATTCATCAGCACAAAGTCTGAATTCTGATCTTCTATGCCCCAAGTACAGAGGCACCCACATTTGTAAAAGAAATGCTACTAAAACTCAAAGCTCACATAAAATCTCATACACTTATAGTGGGAGACTTCAACACTCCACTCTCAGCACTAGACAGGACCACCAGTCAGAAACTTAACAAAGAAACAAAGTAACTAACAGAAGTTATGTCTCAGTTGGGCTTAACAGACACATACAGAATATTCTATCCAAACACAAAAGAATATACCTTCTTCTCTGCTCCACATGGAACCTTCTCTAAAATTGACCACATACTAGGCAACATAACAAACCTCAATAGATACAAAAAATATTGGAATAGTCCCCTGTATCTTATCAGACCACCATACTTTAAAGTTGGAATTCAACATCAACACAAATCACAGAAACCCTACAAACTCATGGAAACTGAACAATGCACAATTGCACCAAACCTGGGTCAAAGAAGAAATAAAGAAAGAAATTAAGGACTTCCTAAATGTCAACGAGAATGAAGACACAACATACCCGAACTTATGGGACACCTTGAAAGCAGTGCTACGAGGGAAGTTCATTGCACTAGGTGCCCATATGAAGAAAACAGAGGATAGTCACATTGGAGAATTAACAGCACAACTGAAAGCCTTAAAACAAAAAGAAGCAAACTCACCCAGGAGGGCTGAAATCAATAAAGTAGAAACCAAATAAACAATACAAAATAAATAAATAAATAAATAAATAAATGCAGCAAGAGTTGGTTTTTTTGAGAAAATAAACAAGATAGACAATCCTTTATGCAAACTAACCAAAAAGCAGGGAGAAAACATGCAAAGTAACAAAAATCAGAAATGAAACGGGGGATATAACAATGAACACAGAGGAAATCCAGACAAATTTCAGGTCATACTTTGGTATAACCTTGGTGAAACAGAGCTGTAATGAAAAAAACTCTCCTTTACTTCTGCAGATCTTCAATTATCCTCCTATTCTTCAAATCTAAATCCCCAGTCTCATGCATAGCTTTGCAGCAAGTCACCTGCTGATGCTTAAATTCCTTCTCTTTTCCCCTCTCCAGGGGAACTTGTGTCTTCCCTTTCTAAATTCATTACCTTTCTAAATTCATTTTTCTAGCCCTGCCTCCCTCCCCCTCAACTTCAAAGGCTTTGCCTGGGAAGCCACAGGACACTCCACCCAGATAAACAGTTAGGCTAACTGCAAGTTTTTACCTCTCCCTCTGTTCCTCCAGGATCCAAACCCCAGTTACTCTCAGCTCTATAGCAGACAATTTACTGCATCCTCCTAATAGACCTCTACTCTTAACCTAACCCTCCCTCGGTTCTAAGTATCAGCTCCTAAAACCTAGAAATACATTTTATCTGGAACCAGAGGTAGCCCTATCCATCAGAATACTAGTATTTCCTCCAGACAATACAAAGCCACTATACTCTCTTTCACTGAAAGAACAACAGAAACCAAGTAATAAAACACACACCCAAGAAATATAAGACCAGGTATAAATACCTACAATTCAAACTTCCTAAACCCAAATGAACAGATGGCAATGTAAAAACACAATAAAAATAGCCAGGATATAATGTCTCCATTAGAGTTCCAGCAAATCAACCACAATAGGCCTAGAGTGGTTCAAGATAGCTGAAGCATAAGTAAAAGACCTTAAAATAGTTTTCCTTTTGTAAATTTGAGTGATATTTTTGAAGAGGAAAGGTATAAATATATTAAAGAATTCTATAAAAACACAAACAGTGGCAAAAATGAAACAAATAGTACAAGTTCTGAAAGTGGAAATAAAATCAATAAAGAAAACCCAAATGAAAAAAACCTGGAAGCGAAAATTTTAGAAACTGGAACAGAAACCATCAACAGAATAAAGAGATGAAAAGAGAAACTCAGTCACTGAAGACACAATAGAAAAAGTAAATATTTCTGCCAAAGAAAGTGGTAAATATGAAATGCAAATGGCAGAAAATATCCAGGAAATTTGGAACATTATAAAAATGCAAAATCCACTATGAATAATAGGAATAGAGGAAGACTAAGAACAAGTCAAAGGCACAGAAAATAATTTAAACAAAATCCTAGAAGAAAATTTTTCTAACCTAAGAAAGTACCTTTAAAGATAGAAGAAGCATACAGAACATTAAATAAACAAGACCAGAAAAGATAGTCCTCATTGCACTTATTTCATTAAAGTTACACAGCAAAGAAAGAAAAGTAAAATTTTCAAGAGAAAAAGACCAACTAACATATGAAGATACAGATATTTGAATAATAACATTTGAATTTTCAATGTTGACTCTAAAAGCCTTTACAGATGTTCTATAGACTCTAGGAGACCACATGTATCAGCTCAGACTACTATACCCAGGTAAACTGTCAATAACAACAGATTGAAAAAGAAAGACATTTCATGAAAAAAAATTTAAGTACTAGAAGGAAAACCCACATATAAAGAGGTTAACCACACCCAATCAAATACAAGGAATAAATAAGCCCAAACCAAAAAGAAGGTAAACACACACACACACACACACACACACACACACACACACACAAATATACCAGTCACCAAACAAAATAACAGAAATCAACAAATACCCTTTTTTTACATCTCTTAACATCAATTGTCTTAAATCCCCAATAAAGACAAACTAACAGAATGAGTGCAAAACAAGATCCAACCTTTTGCTGCAAAAAAGAAACAAAACTCAACATCAAGGATAGATATCACTTCATGATAAAAATGTTGGAAAAATGTATTCTAAGCAAATGGATATAAGAAGCAAGCAGACATAGCTATTTTAATACCTGATAAAACAAAACTAATCAGTAGAGATAGGGAAGTACATTACATACTCATCAATGAAAAATTCCACCTAGAGGGCATTGAAACTGTTAACGTCTATACAACAAACACAAAGGTACCCAAGTTTATACAAAAACCACAACTACAGCTTAAATCGCACATTGATCCAGGCATATTGATAATGGAAGCTTCAGTAACCCACCCTCAAAAATACTCAGGACATTTGAACAAAAAACTGAGCAGGGAAATGTATTTTAAATGTTTTAACAGTTATTTAATAAACCAGGTTACCTAACAGTTATTTACAGAACATTTTTCTGAAACACAAATATACATTCTTCTCAGCATGTCATGAAAATTTCTCCAAAACTGACCAAATATGTGGATATAAACCAAGACTCAACAGATACTAGAAAATAGAAATATTACCCTGAATCCTATTTAATCAACACAGACTAAAGCTTTCAATCAACAACAAAAACATTACAGAAAACCTGAAATAAATGGAAAATTTCTCTGGATAAGTATCATTTATCAAATTTCAATCAGGATCAGATAATCAATTTGAATAACCCATAACCCCTAATGAATTAGAAGCAATAATTAAAAAATACTAAAGCAATAAATAATTATATATGATAAATAATTATATATATATATGTGCATATATATATATATATATATATATATATATATATATATATATACACACACACACACAGATTTAGCACAGAATCCTACTTGACTGCCAAAATAGAATTAATGGTAGTACTCCTGAAATGATTCTACAGCTTCATAGCAGAAGGAACACTTTCTAGTTTGGTTTAAGTATCATCCTGACCATAATTGCAAGAGAATCATTTACCAATTTACCAATTTTCCTTATGTTTGTATAAATACAAAAATGCTCAATAAAATAGTTTCAAACAAAACTCAATAACATAGCAAAAAATATAATAATAATCTACCATGATCCAGTAGCCTCCCAGAGATACTGAGATGGTTCAACAAATGTGAATCAAATAATAGAATCCACTATGTAAACAAATTGAAAGACACAAATCACATCATCATCTCATGAGGTGCTTTTGGCTTTAGACAAAAGAAACAAAATGAATACTTCTTCAGAATAAAATTCCTGAAGAGATTTTAGAGATATAAGTGGCATACCTCAATATGATAAGGAAAGTTTACAAGAAGCTCATAGACAATATCAACTTAAATGCAAGAAACTCAATACAATTCCACTAAGACCAGGTTTAACGCAAGGTTGTATACAACTGCATACCTGTTAATATAGTACTTGATATTAAACTAGAGCTGTAAGGCAACTGTAGAGATCAAGCAAATACAAATTGGAAAACTAATTCATTTGCAGATGATATGATAGTATACATAAGTAGCCCTAAAAATGCTAACAGGAAACTCATATCTGATAAATATTTTCAGTGAAGTGGATGGATACAAGATTAAATTTAAAACATTAAGCTATAAAACAGCTGTCCTCCCACAGACAAATAACAAATGACTATGCAAGGAATCAAGGAATCAACACCTTTCACAAGGGCCTCCAATGCTATACACTTTCTTGTGGTAACTCTAACCAAAAAGTGAGAGAACATAAAGCCTTTGAAGAAAAACTTTGAAGAAGTTATCAAAAGATTGAAAGCTTTTGCTTTCAATGCACATGGATTAGTACAAATAACATAGTAAAAATGACCATCATAGAAAAAAAAATCTCTAGATTCAATGCAATCCCCATCAAAACACCAGATAATCTTTCCAGACTATAATGAGACAATTCTCAACATCATATGGAACCATGAAAAACCTAGGATAGCTAAAACAATCCTAAACAATGAAAAAAGTGTTGAAGGTATCACTATCCCCAGTTTCAAGTTGCAGCATTGTAAAGCTATAGTGATATAAAAAAACATGAAATTTTCATAAAAATAGTCATGTGGATCAGTGGAATCACATTGAAGACCCAGACAGAAATCCTCATAGCTATAAACAACTTATTTTGATAAAGAATCCAGAAATACTGGAAAACATACAACTTCAACATTTGGTGCAGGAAAAACTGGATGGCTTCAAGTAGAAGAATACAAACAGAACCAAACTTGTTAAATTGCAAAACACTTCCACTATAGCATAAAAAGATTCAACACAAAACCTGATTCCCTGACACTAGTGGAAAAGAAAAATGGTGAAAATCCTTGAACTCAATAGCACAGGAAAACACTTTGTGAACAGAACACCGTGACCACAAGGCAAAAGTCAGTCAATAAATGGGACATCATGAAACTGTGAAGGTTCTGTGTAAAACATTGTCACTTGTATAAAGTGGCATTCTGCAGAATCTAAAAAGATTTCAACCAACTATTCATCTGATTGGAAGCTATCTTCCAAGATATATAAAAACCTCAAAATACTATATATCAATTAAGCAAATTACCTAATTTTTAAAAATGGGTAACAGATGTAAATGACTTCTCAATAGAGGAAATGCATATTTTCCACCATCAAAGCTACTTTGAGGTTCTATCCTACACCAATCAAAACTTATAAAGTCAAGAAAACAAGTGACAGCTCATACTGGCATGGATGTAAAATAAGGTAAACAGTCAGCCGTTGCTGATAGGTGTGCAAATTTATACAGCCTCTATGGAAATAGGTGTGATGATTTTTCAGGAAGACATCAATCTATCTACCTCAAGATCTAGCTATACCACTTTTGGGAACATACGTTTAACACAGACACTGGTTCATCCATGTTTTACTGGTCTATATGTAATACCATGAATAAAGAGAATATAATACTTTTACACATTGGACTATTATTCAGCCAGTAAAAAATGGAATAATGATATTTTCAGATCAATGGAAAGAACTAGAATAAAAGCATCCCTGGTAAGAATCACAGTCCCTGAAAAGCAAATATAGTATATATTAACTTATATGTAGATATTAGCTCTTAAGTCAATTATAATCAAGTTACAATATGTAGAATATAAAAGTTGGGTATAATATAAAGGACTGGGGTTAGTAAAATATATCACATAGGGAAAGAGAAATAGAATAGTTAATTATTGACCTATAGATATACAGGAGGATAAATGGGAGATGAAAATGGGGACGAGGGAGGGAATATAGGGAGAATCATCTAAAATTATGGGGCATTTGAGAGACATTATGAAAACTAATACAGTAGAACCCTCATAAATATTTTGAACATATAAAATATAGGAAAGGGATCTGAATGAAGTCACTAAATAATTGGGTAGGTACAGTTTGAGTTATACATCTCACCATTTGGTCGGGATTACAATACCCAAATTGGCTTATACTAAATTGAGTTGTTGGCCAGAGGGGTATCATAGGAATCCCCAGCAACCTTGAATTTTATTGAGCCTATAGCTTCCTTTCCAAAGGCTGACTGCAAGGACCTACTGCAGAAGGCAATGCCCATGTGGCTAATTGGACATGAAAATGTTGAGCGTTTTACTAAATGAAACCTTTACACTCTAGAGCCTTTGGTATACTAAAGAACTCTGCTTTCTGCTAGAGAGAAATGTAGACACCAACACAGCCATAAAACCTTTGATCTATAATAATTTTCTTTCTGTAAAATAGTATAGACACGGGCTTATGGGAATATGTACTCACACATACACAAACACACACATTAATGGCACTTAGATCAACACGATTAAGCTTATGAACTCATGGAGACAGAAGGTGCTTGCACATTACACACATGGAAATATATATATGTATATATATACATATATACATATATATGTATACATACATATATTTCTGATTCCTAAGTATGCTAGCATACTTTTTTGATGAAACACAAGGAGTGGATCCTGATTGTCAGGGAATGGATGGGTGGAGGTGCTGGCTGGAGTCAAGAAACATGATTGATATATTATGTGAGAAAAGAGTTTATTTTCAAGGAAAAGAAAAAATATATTTGTAAAATAATATGAGCTAGAACCTTCTAATTCACTGGAAGATGATTAGGATTAAATTATATTTAAGATGCAATTTTAAAAAGATGTCTCCCATCCAAAAAAGTCCCTGGCCAGGTGGATTCAGTGCAGGATTACACTCAAACAAAAAAAAAAAACGTTAATGACAATACTCCTAAAATCACTCAGCAACAGAATATGGAGCAACAATTCTAATTCTTTTTATAGAAGTTAAAATTACCCTGACACCGAAGCCACACCAAAATGCTGTAAAGGATAAAATTATAAGTCAATAACCATAATGAGCATACAAGAAATATTCTAAATAATATCTGAAAACCAATTCTAAGAATACATCAAAAAATATTCACCATGCTTATGTAGAATATGTCTCAGAGATGCAAAGATTTGTCAACATAGGTAAATCCACCACGATAAACCACTTGGAAGACAAAAAAAAACCATAAAAACAAACAAACAAACAACAACAACAACAACAACAAAAAAAACCCCTTAGATACAGAAGAGGTCTTTGAAAACATGGAAATTCCCTCAGTTTAATGTTGTGAGGAATATACCTCAATATCATAAAGGTGATTTATAACAAAAAAACTGACAACATCAATCTAAATGAGGAGAAACTTAAAAAATTCCAACAAAATTCAAGAATAAAGCAAAGTGGTCTACACTTTCCAAATGTATTAGTACTGCACTTGAAGTCTTACCTACAACAAAAAGACAACTGAAGGAAAGTAAGGACTATAAATATAAAAGGAGAAATCAAAGTATCTTTGTTTTCAGAAGATACAATTGTATACATAAATATCCCTAAAATGTCCATCAGAGAATTACTCCAGCTGATAAAAACTTTCAGCAAATAGCATGTGACAAAATAAAAACACAAAAATCAGTATTCTTCCCATATATAAATGATCAATGGGCTGAGAAAGAAACAAGAGAAACAAAACCACTGTCCTCAAAAATATTCTGAGTAAGTATAACACAGTAGTAAAAGTACTATAGAGTAATTTCATGGCATTGAAGAAAAATAATTGTAAATACACTAAAAATTAGATGTTTGTCCCATGCTCATGGATCAATAGGATTATTATAGTCACACTAGCCATCTTACAAAAGCAATCTACAGAATCAAGGAAATTGTAATCAAATTATAACACAGTTCTTCAGAGAAATTGAAATTACATATTGTAATTTCATGTGGAAAAGGGGGGAAAAAGCAGAATAGTCAAAACACTCTTGTATAATAAAAGAACAGTTGGGTATATCCCTTTTCTCAAATTGGATTACACCATTCTTTAACTCAAGTTGTAATATAAATCTATAGTAATAAATGCATGGAATTGAAAATTATTAAACTGAAGACCAGATATGTCCATAAACATATCATACATCTGTTTGATACAGTAGTCAGATACACACTAGAAAAAAACATATTAAAAAAGATGCTGTTCACAATGGATGGCCTTGTCGAGAAGAGTGCTGATAGATTTTTAATTATCTCCTGCTAACACACTCAACACTAAATGGATTAAAGAGCTCAACATAATTACAGACACCACGAATCTGATAGAAGAGAAATTGAGGAGGAGTATTGAACTCATTGATACAGGAAAAGGCTTTCTGAACAGGACATAAATAGCACACACTAAGAATAACAATTAAAAATGATTCTTCAAGAAGCTGAAAAGCCTCATTGTGAAAAAGGATATTATCATTTGCATAAAGCAACAGCCTACTTAATGGAAGATGAATATAGTTAACATATAAATTATATATAGAACTAAAGTATACACAAAGAAAATAAATATGCCAATATAAAAATGGGGTGTAGAATAAAAGTGTGAAAAAGACTTAAAGAAATGTTTTAAATCCATAGTCATCAGAAAAATACAACCAAAACCACTTTGAGATCTCATCTTATATGAGTCAGAATTCCAAGATAAATAAAATAACAGCTTATGTAGGCAAGGATGTGGAGTTAAGGAAACATTCATTCACTGCTGTAGGAAGGGCAGGTGTATAGAATCATTAGAAAACAATCAGTGTTGTGATTTCCCAGAAAGAATGAGTAAACATAGTTCAATATCCACTATCTCATTGGGCATACACCCAAATGACACTACACTATATTACAGGGACACTTACTCAAATATGTTCATTTTTATTCATAATAGCCAGGAAATGGAAAAAACCCAGATGGGTAGCAACAGATAATAGATGAAAATATATGGTTCATTTTCACAGTAGGATATTTTAAAGCTATTTAAAAAATAAAAATTGTTGAATTCTAAGGCAAATGGATGGAAATAGGAAAAAACTAACAAACAAAACTAAACAAAACAAAAACATCATATTGTGTTAGGAAATTCAGATTCCCAAAGACTACATGAAATGTATTCTGTTAAAAGTAGATGTTAGCTTGTAAGCCTTAGGTAGGCATGCTAAAGTAACTATGTCCAGGCTGGGCGGTGGTGGTGCACACCTTTAATTTCACCTCCTGGGAGGCAGAGGCAGGCAATTCTCAGTCTTTGAGGCCACACTAATTTGCAGAGCTAGTTCCAGGACAGCTAGGGCCATTACATAGGGCAACACTGTCTCAAAGCCAACAACAACAGCAACAACAACAAAGTACGTATAACAGACTATAGGTATACAGATGGGAGGGTGTCTTCTAAGAAAAAATGAATAGAATTTGTATTTATGAATAGACAGGGATGATTGTAATGGAAGGATTAAACTGAGGGGTGAAAGGAGAGGGGTAAAAGATATAACAGAAAAGGCAACTAAAATTCAGGTTCATTTTAGAGGTTATATGAAAACACACTACTGTAGAAGCTTACATACATATATACATGCGTGCGTGTGTGTGTGTGTATAATACACAAAACTCCCAGGATAACTTGATGAAACAAGAGATAATGCTACCTTTTGGAAAGGACTAAAAAATGAAAGTAAAAAGTTCTCTGAAGTAGCATTGTCCACTGTAGAATCAGAACATGTAGAAAAAGCAGTGACTGGGTATACTAAAGATCCTTGCATAGCATTATAACATGATGGAGCTTATTCATGATGTTCTCTGAGTAATCTTGCTGTCTTTATGTTATTTTTAACTTACTCTATTAAACTAATAAAAATTATTTTTTAAGTAGTAAGCTAGGTATTTGTGGATATTGATCATTGTGTTTAGACAACCTCCAACACCATCACCAGCAGTTTATAAAAACAAATGCAGAATGTCGAACCGTGGTTATTTAAAAAATAGTGCAATCTGAGTCAAATGTTTAGTCTTGGTTGAAGATATGCATTGTAAATTGGCTGGAAGGGCTTTCAGAGAATTCTCTAAACTTTATAATATCTACTTACTTAGTGCTATTCCTGATAAAGAAAAATCAAAAATTGTTATTCCCTCTAAATAGTCAATAGGAATGAGCCTGTCATTTCTGTGACAGGAAAAATTACCTTCAGAAATAGTTGTCTGTCTAAGATATTATGGAAATAATATAATGCCTTTCTCAAATTTAAATTACAAAATTGTTGTTTTGTTCCTTGTGCACCCCATCTTAGAGTGTTTCCTTCACTTTATTCTCTAATAAATTCTACTTTCTAAACTGTACTGTGTCTCTTATGTAGTTCCTTTGATGAAGATAATAAGACAAGGAAGCTGAGAGTGGGTTCCAGCCACTGTCCAGTTTGGAGACTAATTTTGTGATTGGCAAGACTTGCTTCATCTCTTTGAAGACAGTATGAGCTGAAAAGGGTGGTACCACATGTGCACAGTTTGAAGGTCACATGTGGAGGTTTGACCTGAACAGGACTTGGGCATTTGCAGCCATAGATGAAAAGTGTTTGTTTAAATTTAGTGATTCTCCTCTTCATTGGGGCTAGCAGTCTAGATGGTGAGTTAGAGAATCTTATTTCTTATATACTGTTATTGCAACTATGATGTAATAATATGCACAAACAAATGAAAAATGACTTTTAAAATAATACATGAAAGCATTTAGAAAAACAAAGACTTTGTTGATTTTTGCCTTGCAAAGGGAACTGTTTGTCCCTTAAACAAACAGTAATCAATGATTTGGTTGAATATGTAGTTTGATATGCAAATAAAAATATAACAAAAGTGTTTCAATCTGCCAAAAGCCTCTGAAAGAGAGCATGATTCACTATTGGTATCATAGATTTACAGTACAGCATCTGTTAGAAAAATAGCTCCATTCTCATAAAACATTCACTAGCAATAATACTGTTGTTCTCTTTCTAAAGTACTCTACCAGACAACTGAATTAATGGAAGAGCCAAGTGTCTGGCTTTTTAAGAAAATATTTAAATCAAATAAATTATAATGGTTGTTAATATACTTTATATTTAATAAGACTATTAATCTCTCAGGCTTAGTGCAGAAAGGAAATAACATCAATTAGGTAATAATAGGAAACACAGTATTCAGATGTCATCTAATTTTATAGCTTTATTGTCATTAGAATATAAATTTAATGTAATAAGAAACCATGGCTCACACTGTTTGAATAACTTCGCAAGAGGCACATACAAAAAAAAACAAAACAAAACAAAACAAAAAACCTTAAAAAACACAGAAAAAACTACAATCAAATATATCTACTATACTTTTAAGCCTCAAATACTCACTCCTTATTGCAGTTTCTAATGAATGTCATTATTAACCTATCAAATGAATAAACTATCAATCAAAAGATAAACAATTCAAATTCAAAACAAACTGCAAGTCAAATAACTTAAAAATACATCCCACTATGTGGACTGTTACTTTGTTTCAACATGAGTTTGGATGTTTTAGCCCAATGAAAACTAAGAATTACAGAGTTCTAGGGGGGAAAAGTTTCTGGTCACAAATATTTGGTTTAAAAGAAATAAAACTAATTTTGTATTGAACTTGCATGAAAATAATCTTTGCTCTTTTATTAGGCATAGTTTAAAGCAATTCAAAGCTGATGAAGGTATTTTTTGAGTCAGCATGCGGAAGCAAATTACAGTATTGCTGTGATGATATGTTACAGAGGGTAAGAATGGATACATTCTTAAGAAATTTTAGATGGAAACCAGCACAAAACAGATACCACACTGCTTCAAATTACTGTCCTCGAACTTTAGACTAAAATAATTGTTATGGTAATCACCTTGGCTGTTACTCACAGGAAGAGCCAATGTGACTCCATCTATCAATGCATGTTCATGCTAAAACTGACTTGTTGCACTTAGCTTCCCATGAAACAGAATATCAAGTCACTTCTGTGCAAATTAAAAATGTCATAGTGGCATACTGTATGAACTGATAATCATTTCAAGGGCAACTTAATATCTTAACAGGAATGACCATGGAAGAGAAATGAAAATTTTACTAAGTGCTTTGGTTGTGACAATGTCACATATTTTTCAAGACTCAGAAAATAAATGTGATGTCATCTTGAATGTGTATGCTTTCTTCCCCATATGTAATTTATACAAGTTTCCTTTATTGTTTTATTAATATGAAACCTTGGGAGTCAAATATTAGGAAATAATGATTGATCTACCAGGGAACAGAGAAAACTGACCCTCTCTTCTCCATCTTCCCTGATCATAAGACTGAGCATCTTTAAGCCCCTCCTTATTATCTCTGTGGCCCACCATCTTCCTTTGGGTCATCCAGAAAACTCTATTGTTTACTTCTTTGGTTATCATCGAGTCACAACACAAAAATATCTCCTGCAACAGTAGCTCTGTGTATGGCAAAAAGTACAGTATTTCCTTTGTATCAAGAGTTTTCTTTCTTTTTATATATTTATCCCAGTTCCCTCTCCCTCTGTCTCTCACTCTTTCCTTCTCTTCCACCCTCCCAAGCCCCCGACCACCCTCCTTCCCCCCCTTCCACATATAGGATGATGGCTTCCAGGGGGGTCATCTAAATATGTCAAGTCATTTAGAGTAAAGATTAGGCCTTCTCTCCTGCATTTAGGTTAAGGGAGTATCACTCCATGGGGAAATATGTACCCAAAGTCCTTTTGTGCACCATGGAAAAATCCTGGTTCCACTGTCCAAATCCCTCAACTGCCCAGGCCTTCTAGCTGAGACCAATGCTCAGGGGGTCTCAGTCAGTCTCATGCTGAATTCCCAGCATCAGTCTGGGGGAATATTTGTTCCTCCTTGTTCAGGTAAGCTGTCTCTATGTGTTTCTGTAACCCGGTCTGATCCTCCCTCTCTGCTTCTGGATTCCAGGCTCAGTGTTTCGTTGTGGGTGTCTTCTGTTTCCATCAGCTACTAGATAAGGGCTCTATGATGGTGAATAAGTTAGTCATCGATCTCATTATCAGGGAAGGGCATTTATGGTAGCCTTTCCACTGTGGCTCAAATTGTTAGTTGGGGTCAGTCCTGTGGTCTCTGGATATTTCTATAGATTCAGTTTTCTCTTTAAACCTATAATAGTTCCCTATTTTAAGGTCTCTCTGTCTCTCTCTGTCTCTCTCTGTCTCTCTCTCTCTTTCTCTCTCTCTCTCCCTCTCGGTCTCTCTCTTTGTCATTCACTCCTTCCTTTCCTCCCTCCATTCTTTCATTCTTCCCTCCCTCCCTCCACCTCTCTCCCCCCCTCTCCATCTCTCTCTTCCCTCATCTATCCCTCCCTTGATTCAACCTTCCTAGTCACATGGGCTTTCCTCTCCTCCCCTTCACTTTCTCCTAACCCTCCACCCACTGCCCCCCCCCCATTCTCCATGTGCTCAGATCTTGTCCCTTTCCCCTTCTGTGAGTGTTCTAATATGAATCTCTTAGAATTCTCCTAGTTCCTCTGGTGGTGTGAATTATAGGCTGGTGATCTAAAATCCATATAGAAGTGAGTACCATGTTACTCTTTTTGTGACTGGTTTACCTCACTTAGGATGGTTTCTTCAAGTTCCATGCACTTGCCTGTAAACTTTATGATTCCATAGTTTTTTTTTGCCTTAGAGTAGTATTCTATTGTGCAAATGTGCCACATCTTATTTATCTGTTCTTTAGTGGAGAGGCATCTAGTTTGCTTCCAGATTCTTGCTATTAAAAATAATGCTGCTATGAACATATTGAGCACATGTCTTTGTAGCTTGGATGTGGATCATTTGGGTATAAGCCTAAGAGTGGGATTGCTAGGTCCTGTGGTAAGCTAATTCCCATTTTACTGAGGAAGTGCCGTACTGATCTACGAAATGGCTGTAAAAGTTTGTACTCCCACCCACCAGTAGTGAAGGAGTGTTCCCCTTTCTCCACATCCTCTCCAGCATAAGTGGTCATTGGTGTTCCTAATTTAAGCCATTCTGGCAGAAGTAAGATGGTATCTCAAAGTTGTTTTGATTTACATTTCCCTGATAGCTAAGGATGATGAACACTTTCTTAAGTGTCTTCCAGCCTTTTTGGTTTTCTATATTAGAGTTCTCTATTCAGTTCTGTACACCATTTTTAATATGTTATTTCGTGTTTTGTTGACTATTTTCTTGAGTTATTTTTATATTTTGGAGATTAACCCGCTGTCGGATGTAGGATTGGTGAAGATCTTTTCCCAGTCTGTGGGCTGCCATTTGGTCTTATCAACTTTGTCCTTTGCCTTATGGAAGCGTCTCAGTTTGAGGAGGTCCCATTTATTAATTGTCGATCTCAGTGACTGTGCTATTGGAGCTAAGTTCAGGAAGCATTCTCTAGTACAAATTTGTTCAAGGGTACCTTCCACTTTCTCTTCTATGAGATTCAGTGTGGCTGGATTTATGTTAAGGTCTTTGATCCATTTGGAATTAAGTTTTGTGCATGTTAATAGACATGGGTATGTCTGCAGTCTCCTACACACCATCATGCAGTTGTGCCAGCACTATTTGTTGAAGATGCTTTTCTCCCCCCATTGTATACTTTCAGCAGTTTTGTCAAAATCAGGTGTTCCTGGGCGTGTGGATTAATATTAGGATTTTTGATTCGATTCCATTTGTATACTTGTCTATTTTTGTGCCAATACCAGGCTGTTTTCAGGACTACAGCTCTGTAGTAGAGCTTAAAGTCAGGGAAGGTGATGCCTCCTGAAGTTCTTTTATTGTACAGGGTTGTTTTGGGCTATCCTGGCTCTTTTGTTTTTCCATATAAAGTTGATTATTATCCTTGCAAGGTCAGTGAAGAATTTTGCTGGGATTTTAATGGGAATTACATTAAATCTGTAGATTGATTTAGGCAAGATTGCCATTTTTACTATATTTACCCCTCCTATTCAAGAGCATAGGAGATCTTTCCATTTTCTGGTACCTTCTTTAATTTCTTTCTTTAAAGACTCAAAGATCATAATGTATAGGTCTTTCACATTATGGCAAGCTTAACCCCAAGATACTTTATGTTGTTTGTGGCTATTGTAAAGGGTGATATTTCTCTGATTTATTTCTCAGCCCCTTTATCGCCTGTATATAGAAGGGATACTGATTTTTTTTTTTTTTTTTAGTTTATCTTGTATCCTGCTTGTTTGCTGAACATGTTTATTCAGGAGTTCCCTGGTAGAATATTTTGGGTTGCTTATGTAAACTATGGTATCATCTGCATGAAAGTTTGACTTCTTTGTTTCCAATTTGTATCTCCTTGATCTCCCTTTGTTGTCTTATTGCTTTAGCTAGAACTTCAAGTTCAAGAAGTTGAAGATCTATGGAGAAAGAGGGTAGCCTTGTCTTGTTCCGTATTTAGAGGGATTGCCTTGACGTCTCTCCATTAAGTTTGATGTTGGCTGTTGGCTTTCTGTATATTGCTTTTATTATGTTTAAATATATTCCTGTTATCCCTGATCTCTCTAAGACCTGTATCATGAAAGGGCGTTGAATTTTTCCAAGGCTTTTTCTAGGATTTAGTGAGATGATCATTTGGTTTTTCTTTTTAGTTTGTTTATATGGTGGATCACGATGACAAATTTTCATATGGTAAACTGTCCCTGAAATCCAGGGATGAACCCTCTTGATCATTGTGGATGACTTCTCTGATGTGTTCTGGATTCGGTTTGCCAGGTTTTTATTGAGTATTTTTGCATCAATGTTCATGAGGAATATTGGTCTGTAGTTTTCTTTTTTAGTTGTGTCTTTGTGTAGCTTGGGTACCAATGTGATTTGGCCTTGTAAAAAGAGTTTGGTAATGAACCATCTGTTCCTGTTGCGAGGAACAATTTGAGGAGTATTGGTATTAGGTCTTCCTTGAATTTCTGGTTGAATTCTGGACCTGGTTTTTTTGTTTTGTTTTGTTTTTTTGTTTTTGTTTTTTGGTTTTTTTGTTTGTTTGTTTGTTTGGAAGGCTTTTGATGACTGCTTCTATTTCATTAGTCGTTAGGGGTCTACTTATCTTGTTTGTCTGTTTTGATTTAATTTTGGTAAGTGATAGTTATCCAAAAATTTGTCCATTTCCTTTCAATTTTCAAATTCTGTGGAGCACATATTTTCAAAGTTATGACCTAAAAATTGTTTGGATTTCCTCAGTATCTGTTACTATGTCCCACTTTTCATTTCTGATTTTGTTAATTGATGTTTTCTCGTTGCTTTCTGGTTAGTTTGGATAACGGTTTGTCTATCTTGTTGATTTTCTTGAAAAACCAATTTTTTATTGCATCGATTTTTTGTATTGTTTTTCTGGTTTCTACGTGATTTCAGCCCTCCTGGGTGAGTTTCCTTCTTTTTGTTCTAAGGCTTTCAGTTGTGCTGTTAATTCCCTAATGTGACTACCCTCTGTTTTTTTTTGTTTTTTTTGTTTTTTTTTTTTCATATGGCCACTTAGTGTAATGAACTTCCCTCCTAGCCCTGCTTTCAAGGTGTCCCATAACTTCAGGTATGTGTGTCCTTTTCTCATTGTATTTTAGGAAGTCCTTAATTCCTTTCTTTATTTCTTCTTTGACCCAGGTATGGTGCAATTGCTCATTGTTCAGTTTTCATGTATAGTAGGGTTCCTGTGATTTGTGCGTTGTTGAATTTTAACTTTAATGTATGGTGGTCTAATAAGATACAGGGGACTATTCCAATTTTTTTGTTTTTGTATCTGTTGAGGTTTGTTATGTTACCTAGTATGTGGTCGATTTTAGAGAAGGTCCCATGTGGAGCAGATAGAAAGTATATTCTTTTGTGTTTGGATAGAATATTCTATAGATATCTGTTAAACCCAATTGAGACATAACTTCTGTTAGTTCTTTTGTTTCTTAAGTTTCTGATTGGTGGTCCTGTCTAGCAGTGATAATGGGGTATCGAAGTCTCCTACGATTCTGGTGGTGTCATGCTTGTCTTTCTATTGTTAGGTATTTTCTTGTATGGCCATCTTCCTGTCACTTATTCCAGTGGGTCCAGTTTGGTTGTTCTCTCTCTATATATATATATATACTACTCCCCCCGTGGGCTTGGGTGGGTTAGAAGTTTTATGTTTGTAGCTCTGGGTGGTCCAATCTCTTTAGGAGGTCTTTCCTCAGGCAGGGGCAAGAAGATGGGGGTCAAAGATAAGGCTCCACCAGAGGCCCTGCTATGGGGGTCAAGATCTAGCCAGCAGGGACTTAGGATGGTCCTAAGGGGATAGGCAAGAGCTCCTGAAGAGGACAGGGGGTCAGAGATCATTCAGGCAGGGGTTCAGGGTGGTCCCTCATGTATAAGCAGGTCTAGCGTGCTTAGAGCAGCTCCAGGAATTTCACCGATGGTGCCAGGCTTGTTGGATCTGCCCTCTCCAACAGAGGCCAGGTGATGGGGGTCAAAGATCTGGCAGGCAGTGACTCAGAATGATCCTGTGTGGCTAGGCAGATCTCTAACCAAGGACCAGTGCTCTGGCAGAGGACCCATGGGGGTCATATCAGGCAGGCCTATATCAAGAGTTTATGGGTAACTTCTTACTATAGAAGGCATTAGACTAGCTTTATATTTATTTACATAACTGACTGTATCCAAAGTGCCCTATAAAATTCCATGGAGATAAAATTTAATAAAAACAACCTTAAGAAAATTGTTTTATTTTGGTTATTACTATGTTGGAAATTTGCTTTTGCAACCTCATATTTTTGTTTTTTTGGATATAGGTATATAAAATACATTGAGTCTCAATTTTCTTCAACATAACTCTTGTAGCTATTGCCTCATTTCAAATAAAATATTCTATGCATAAAACATATTGAACATATAACATACATGGTGGTCTTATAGTTTTGTTTTTATTGCTCTAAAAATATTAAGAAATAAAAATCAAGCATGTTATCAATGGGATACATAGAATCATGCTGGGCGTGAGCCCTCTGTTGTCCCAAAGTAGGTAAACCATTGAGATAGCCAAATCCATAGAAGTTAAATGGGGTGAGTATAGGGAAGACCAATGTCAATCCTGTGGGGCAGTGAGTATGATAGGAAGTAGCACCTGGGAGGCTGTCTCAGTGGACAGCTCCATTATTGGAAGGAGCAAAGGACATTTATACTCTAGGAAGAGTGACCATTTATATTAATTTGGTGGTATATCATATCAAGGACAATAGGGGCCAGGGAATGGAACCAGGGAAAGGTCTTATAGCCATGAAGTCCAACCAGGGATGTTTAGGTAGTCACATAAGTAGCAAACAGTCCCTATAGCTTTGTTGATGTGTGAGCTTATCAATTGCTATGTGCATCAAGGTATATCTGCGCTTAGAGAAACGTAACTGCTGGGTTCTGCTGGAACCTGGGAAGAACTGGGAGGATCAACCAACTCAAGATGAGAAAGTCCAGTGTTTTAGGTGTGCCTTGATCCCTTCTTAGCTTCAGGTCAGCCACACACAGCCCCACAGTTCCCCCTGTCTTTTTGAGAAGGAGGAGGTATCAACATGAACATTGCTTTCCATTTAGGAGAGGCACTGGTGTTGGACCAGGACCTGATTAGAGGTAACCCTGTGACATTTCTTATCTGATGGTATAGAAATTGAATAAGATGGAGCTGAGAGGAGTGGCTAGCACCATAAGGATTCTAATAACTAGGGTGGGGCCAAGGAGTTGAAGGAGCCAAACAAATAGAGGCTTTGAATACCAAGGCTTAGTGTTGTAGAAGTAAAGTAGGGCCTGTAAGAGATTTGTGTATTTTATTCTATCAGTTCAGATTCATCAATATACAAATAACATTCTTCTTATAGTATAGCACAGGTTCCACCTTGTTTAGCACTTATTAAATCTAATGTCCTCATTTTTGTAGTACAACTCCTGATAGGGTGGTGATTTGCAGTAGCTAGTCAAGTTCAAATTTATAATAGGGTACCTGTGGGATGATCATTACAGATGTACAAAAACCTGTAAAGGATGAGTTATCACATAGCTAATGGTTCCTCGACACCATTAGCTATGGAAAGGCAAGGGAGCTAGTATAGTTTTTTGTTTGTTTGTTTTGTTATTATAGTTTTTAAGCAATAGTGATATTGGAAGAGCATCTGGGATGGAACTTAGAAGAGAGATTCACAGAAAGAGAGGGAATAGGAGTCAAAAAGGAGAAGTCATGGAACTTTTGTAGAAAGGAGGTATTGAAGAATAATCTTCTAAAGAAACATTGAAGGGAACAGCTGTAAGCAATGGCCAAGAGAAAGAAACACAAAAGAAAGATGGAAAATCGTCAGCATGGGTTGTGAGGATTAAGAGGTCACCAGATTATAGAGCATACTGAAGTCAGAGTGGACTGAGCATTTCTTTTTAGTTATGTCTCTTGTTTAAGAATAGTTTTTATTTCAATTTAAAACAAGCCTGTTTTACAAATCAGTCCCAGTTACCACAAACTCCTGTTCTCCCCTGTTTCCACCAACCAGTCCCCATACCATTTATGTTTCTGGTGGGGGTGGGTGAGTCTTTCCATGGGGTGTTTTCAAAGTTTGTCACATCATTTGTAGCAGGACTTAGGCCCTCCATCATGTGTCTAGGCTGAGTGAGTATCCTCTATGTAGGATGGGTATCCAAAGTCCATTTATACACTAGAGATAAATACTAATCCACTGGCAGAACCAAATACACTGCCCAGTCCTCCTAACTAACACCACATTCAGGGAGTGTGAGTCAGTCCTAAGTGGGTTTCCCAGCTACCAGACTGGAGTCCATGACCTACCCCTTGTTCAAGTCACTTTTTCTGTGGGTTTCTCCAGTCTGATCTTGATCCCTTTGCTCACCAATTCTCCCAGTTTGCAACTGGATTCCAAGAGTTCAGCTCAGTGTTTAGCTGTAGCTGTCTTCTGCTGTTTCCATCAGCTACTAGATGAAGGATCTAGAATAGCATATAAGGTAGTCATCAATCTCATTGTCAGGGAACAGCAATTAAGGTAGTCTCTCCACTTTTGCTTGTTAGTTGGGGTCATCCTTGTAGATCTCTGGACATTACCCTAGTGCCAGATTTCTCTTAAAGCCTATAATGGCTCCCTCTAATATGGTATCTCTTTTCTTGCTCACCTCTATTTTTTTCTTGATTCAATCTTCCCCTCCCTCATGCTCACCTCTCCCATCCTCTTCCTTCTAACTCCCTCTCCCATTCCTCCATGCTCCCAATTTGCTTTGCATGGGAGATCTTGTCACTTTCCCCTTCTCCAGAGGACCTTTTATGTTTCTTTTAAGGTCCACCTTGTTACCTACTTTTTTTTCTAGCAGTGTGGCTCGTAGGCTGTCCTAAACACCACATATGGGTGAGTACCATACCAGGTTTGTCTTTGTGACTGGGTTACCTCACTCAGGATGGTTTCTTATAATTTCACCCATGTGCTTGCAAATTTGAAGATTCCATTGCAATTTTTTGTTTTGTTTTGCTGTGTTGTGTTTTTCTGCTGAGTGATCTTTAAAAATAGAAATTAAAGAAGACAAGAGAAAATGGAAAGATCTCTCATGCTCTTGGATAGGTAGGATAAACATAATAAAAATGACAATCTTGACAAAAGCATTCTATAGATTCAATGTGATCCCAATCAAAATCCCTGCACTATTGTTCACTGACCTTGAAAGGATAATAATCAACTTTATATGGAAAAACAAAAGACCCAGGATAGCTAAAACCACCCTGTACAATAAAGGCATCATCATCTCTGACTTCAAGCTCTACTATAGAGCAATAGATCTGAAAACAGCCTGGTAATGTCACAAAAATAGACAGGTAGACCAATGGAATCGAATCAAAAAATCTGATATTAACTCACATACCTTTGAACACTTGATTTTTGGGAAAATAGCTAAAATTATACAATGAAGGAGGAAAGCATCTTCAACAAATGCTGCTGGGACAACTGAATGATGGTATGTAGAAGACTTAAGATAGACCCCTGACTATCACCAAGCACAAAACTTAAGTCCAAATGGATCCAAGACCTCAACATAGACCCAGCCACACTGAACCTTGTAGAAGAGAAAGTGGGAGGTACCCTTGAACAAATTGGTGCTTCCTGAACACATCACCAGTAGCACAGACACTGAGAACAATTAATAAACGAGACCTCCTGAAACTGAGAAGCTTCTGTAAGGTAAAGGACATAGTCATGAAGACAACACAGCTGCCCACCAAATGAGAATAGATATTCACCAACCCGTCATCTGATGGAGATCTGATTTCCAAAAATATATGAGTTCTAAGGATTAGGCTTAAGTTACCTAGTTTGTGTAATAAGGTTCCATACCTGATGATTCTACTCACTGATTCTTAATGATTTCTTGAGTTTACCTTCCATTTCATTCTTTCTGTGCATTAAATAACTTCTGTGCTAATAAAATATTTCATCAAAATTAATTTGCTGCAAGTTGTTTCTCCATATTAAATACTCCTGATTCTTAATACATTCCTGAAAAAATTAAAATAAGACAAAAGCACTTAAAAGATCATTACTTTATGGAATTAAATATTGATCTTAAATACAGAAAGCAATCACATACTTCCAATGTTGGAAGAAGATTGCCACCAAGGCATTGGCAGAATGGTTGTTTTCACAGGTTCAAAGCTCTCAAATTTGGTCACACAGTGAGGCCCAAAGATACCAATTTATGTGTTAATGTAAAATTTTAATATTTTCTATCCTCCTCCCACCAAATGACATAACCCTGTTTAAAGAGATAAGTGCATCTGCCTTTTGATGCCATGTCTTCAAGAAGTAGTTTTTGAGCTCATTATTAAATATGTAATTTCAGATAAAGCAAATATATTGGAGAAATAACTTGTATTCTGTGATGTGTCATTAGAGAAGCTGAATTCTTTTGATGAGAAGATTTTAAAATTAATTTAACTATAATAAATATTTCAGTACCAAGTCAATTGTAACTGTGGAATATTAATTTTTCTATCTTAACACAAACTTTTGTAATACCTATAAAGTATTGTGTCATTTGGTATGCTTTGTGCTTTTTTCTTTTGAAGCCTTTTCTCCTGTGTTCCTCCTCACTTGATAATGTTTCACAATACAGTCAATGTCTTTCCTATTTAAGTATCTATTTTCCTTTGTTAATCTTCCTTTACAAACTTATAGGTTCCATGAGAAGCCTTTTCTATAATCAAATACCAGTTTTATAAATATTTAGTCCTGATGATGTCAGAACAAGTTTAAAGATTTTCTAAGGAGTGAATATATGGTACTACTGATTCCTATTCTATTTATTTACTAAGCAATCCTTTTAGAAAGTGTTTATCCAAATGTCTTCTTGACTATAGCAATCATTGCATATTTGTTATTGGATGTTGTCTTTGTCTCACCTGGTTCCTTTAAACCCAGTTCTCTCCCACTCACTGGATTTCCTCAGCCACTTATGAAATAATCACTCAAAGGCTAATATATTAAATATGATTGTTTGGCTAATGACTTGAGTTTCTTACTGGATATTTCTACCTGTAAGTTAAACAATTTCTAATATTCTATATTTTTACCATGAGGTACATGACTTCTTACCTGACATCTAACTTTCTCTGGGACTACGGAACAACTCCCAGATTTCTCCTTCTTTCTCTTGGTATATTTGTTTGGAATTCCCTACTAGCTACATTTTGACTGTCCATTGGCCCAAACAGCTCTATTCATCAACCAATAAAAGCAGCACATATTTGCATCAGGCAGAATGGCATCTAACAACACATATTAATAATATTATACAAATAAATTGAAATAATAATAACAAAATATTTTAAGTCTGAAAAATATATATAAGACCAAATATCTTCCTTTGCTACCTATATACAGTTTGATGTAATAATGAGTATGTAAGAACAACACTGAAACAAGCAAATTTATATGTTTATAAACCATAATGAGCGTATTGGGAGTGGGGGGTCAGTGAGTGGAGAGGGAGCTAGGTGAAAGAGAAAGGGGGGAGAGGAAAGCATGTGGGACTAGGAAGATTGAGTCAGGAGAGAAATAGGAGAAAAGAGAGTGTGATACCGTAAAAGAGGGAGCCATTATAAGTTTGAAGAGAAAATTGACTCTAGAGAAATTCCCAGAGACCTACAAGACTGACCCCAACTAACAATTTGAGCAACAGTGGAAAGGCTACCATAAATTCCCTTCCCTAATAATGAAACTGATGAGTATCTTATCCACCATCATAGAGCCCTCATCTAATAACTGATGGAAACAGAAACAGACACCCACAGCTAAACACTGAGCAGAACTGGAATCCAGATGCAAAGAGGGAGGAAAAGACCAAGCTATAGAAAACCACAGAGACCTGAAAAAGATGGAGCTAATGGACCCCCAGACTGATACCTGGGAAACCACCATTGGACCAACTCAGAGCCCCTGAGCATGGGTCTCAGTTAGAAGGCCTGGGTAGTCTAAGGGACCTCTGACAGTGGAACCAGGATGTATCCCTGGTGCACAAAAGAACTTTGGAAGCACATTACCTTTGGAGGGATACTCCCTTAACCTAAAGGTAGGAGGGAAGACCCTTCTCCAAATGAAGTGAGAGATTTTGTTGATCACTAGAGGAAGGCATCACCCTCCCTGTGGAGTGGGGGGGATCGGATGGGTGGGTGGTCAGGGGGCATGGGAGGGAGGCAGGAAGGAAGGGAGGAAGAAGGAACTGGATCGATATGTAAAATAAGAAAAAAATTACATGAAAAAAATAAAGGCATAAACCATAATGTATAATGATATTAGTTTAAGCCTTACACAGAATTGCAAGACAGTATTTGCAATGGCTGTAAGACCATTGAAGATCATCTGTTCAAACATGATGATCCACCAGTGTGTTTATTTGTATGCCTTGTAAACATCTTTGCTTAATTTTTCTAAATCCCATCTCTAGCTCTTTATTTTAGTCCTACTAACTACAGTTATTTCAAACTTTATGGGTTCTTAGCCCTAAATGCCCTTATGAAAAGGTGCAAGTATATACACACTTCAAATAACCTGAGGCAGGACCATGAATATCAATTATTGATGAAGAGACATAGCATGTAGTAGACTGTGTAGAGCTATTCCTATGGGACAGAGAAAGGCTTTTTTTATTTATGAAAATTAAGACACATCAACAATCCTTTTCACAAGTAAAGCTTAAAAGTAATAGGCACCAAATAAACATTACAATACTAATTACTCTGCAGTGTTGTTTCATGGATGGTAGTACTTAGTTAACAGATTCTTGTCTATTCTATTTATTATATTATGATTTTGGATTATTTTCAATATTTAACAATGTTGTAGCAGGCTATTAAACACACCCATATTTAATAAAATTCAGAATATTCAAGTGATAAAATTGGAATATACCAAAACTGTAAATATCATAGATTAAATGAAATTGTAAGATTATTATGTAATTATAAGTATATGTTTAAATTTCCTATAACAAAGCTAACTAGGCTGTGTTAAAACAGATTTTTAGCTCTAGACATAGCTCAGAAGAAAGACTATAACAGTGTGGCTAAAAATATTGAAAAGACAGAAGAGAAAGCAGTTTGCAAGTAGAAATTATTTTGTAACAAAGATTCAGTGACAGAGCCTAAGTTATTAAAGATTAATGAAGCCATTTTAAACATTTATCTTTTTTACCAGATTGTAAATATATTCGATAGGATAACATCTCCATTTAATATCTAAACTTCACTTTTAATGGCCTATAATATAGTAAGCTTCAGGACACTGAATGGAAAGATAATTTAGGAAGATAATGGATATTTAAGGTAAATATCAGCATATTATTTAATAGAAATAAACAGATATAATCATTTGAAACAAGAAGAGAAAAAGAAACACTTTAAGAAATTTCTAATAATTGCTACAATTAGCCAAGTTATCTCCTGGAGGCAAGACTCCTCAGTAGTTTCATAATCTTCCAAATGGGTATTATTTAGTCCCACAGAAAGCTCCTCTCTAAACCTATAGAAATTTGAGAGGCTGGAATTTTAGAGTCAGTATTACATCCATTTTGAAAGCTGTGTGAGGAAAAGTTTTCTGCTATAATTTATTAAGTTTTTATAACATCTTCAGCTACTAGAATACTCCCTGGTCTCTGCAGTAATGTCTTCAGTGCATAAGGTTTCACTTAATACAAGTTTCTTCTCTTCTGTTATTTTTTTATATCAGATATGATGATTAATTGAATTTCATCTTGGTGACCTGTTTTTGTTATAAAGAAGTGCTGTCTTTGACTATCTGCAGTGTTTCCAGCTCCTGGGCTCAATAGAAATAGTTGCCAGTATGGTCACAGCTCAGAGCTCCATGGAAGGCTGTACTGGCAGAAACAAGTCAGTAGTGCCAACAGCCCTCAGATCAATCATATAGCCAATGGGGGCCTTGGCTTGCTGATATCACCAGATAGGGACCCTCTAGAAGACAGTTTGCTTCACTACTATCAGAATTTTTGGTTCTCAATAGTGATAAGTTAAACACTGTCAGTGCTATAACACTCAATCACTGAAATTCATGGCCCGTATGCCTACTTGTCAGTCTCCCGAACAGGTAATAACTGGTCTTTTATAAAGCATAAATGAAGAAGAAAGACATGGATAGAGTTTGATGAACTACACCTATAATTATCCACATGCCACCACACACATGATCTATAATGTGAATGCACAAACACACACACAAAGAGAGACAGAGAGGAATAGAAATGCATTGAAATAATTTTCTGATTGATGTGATATATATCACCTTTTAAAACATCAGAGCACCAGGTTTCACCACATAGATATTATGTTGAAAATGATAATTGATAATGTTTGCTCAGAGCAAAATAATGTCATGCTAATTAAAAAATGTGTGGTACAGAAATCCACAAAGGAGAAAGTGGTGAGCTTTTTGGTACCTCTATCAGGAAGATGCAACTCTTGAGCATTCACATTCAAATTACCATTGTTTTTAAGACAGAGTAGTTAGTTAATAGGATTTCTTTTTTCAGTCTTCATGCTTGTGACCCTTAATGAACAAAAACCATTTTTCAGATAATTTGATTTGTTTGTATATTCATCTGATTTGACTTTTGTCTTTGACATGCTCACATTTGTCTAAATTCCTTGTAACTTCCTGTAACTTGTGTAACTTCCTGTGTAATACATTTTACTTATTTTCTGAGAAAATTGGCTAAGTATTTTATCATTTTAGCTACTTTTTAAAACATGTTTCTTTAAACAGATTCAGTTGCTAACTATAATGAATGTCTCAATGGAGTTCAGATTCTCTCTGACCCAATAAGGCAGATGCCTCTTCTTAGATCCTGGCACATAAACTTTCAGATTCAACTTATCTGTAGATATAGCCAGTCTTGTCAGTTATGTCATCCTTAGCTGTTGCTAATCCAGGAAAATGTACACTCTCCTATCATAAAAAGAGGTGGTGTGTGTGTGTGTGTGTGTGTGTGTGTGTGTGTGTGCATGTGCACATATGGGTATGTATTAACAGACAAGTTGCAATTTAGTTATTTGCTGAATGCAAATAACTGTAAGGAAAGTGTAGAAACAACAAGACTTTCAAATAAACTTTAAGTCCTCCAAACACATCAGAGTCAAGTTCACCTGACTTAGATCCCCTGAATATGGGTCTCAGCTAGGACTGAGCAGTCTGGGGGACCTCAAATGGTAGAAACAGGATCTATTCCTGGTGCACAAAAGGACCTTGTGGACACATCCCCCATGGAGAGATACCCCCTTAACCTAGAGACAGGAGAAAAGTCCTAGTCCCTACTTCAAATGACTTGACAGATTTATATGACCCAACCTTAATAGCATAGTCCTACAAGTGGAATGGTGTTGAGGGATGAGAGGGAAGGGTGGCCAGTGTACATGTCACAGGGGAAAGAGGGTAAGAAGGAGGGGGAGAGGATTGGAGGGAGGAAAGGAGAGGAAACTGGGATCCACTTGTAAAAGTTTTAAATTATATTATTAATAAAAAAAGAAGGAAAGAAATACTGATGAACAAATTCAATATATATATATATTTAATATATAATTATATATATATATTTAATATATAATTATATATATATATATATATATATATATATAATGCTTTGACATCAAAATTTAAGCCTAAGGACAAGTTACTAGGGAAAAGGATTTCTAATTTTATTTCCATAGAAAATGAAAAGCTGTGTATTCCTTCCAGACTAATGTGGTTTGATCGAGCAAGAACCCCCAAAGAAACGTCAATGGGATAAAGCAGCCTTGTAGACCACTATAGCCAGGATTTCTGCATCTTCTTATGATTTCCCCATGACAGTGCCCCCTACCAGCAGGAAGCAGTTTGGAAAGAAAGACACTCAAATTCCCAAATATTGTTTATAAATGTTTGTTTTCATTTAAAAAAAAAAGGTATATATAATTATGTCCAGCATAAAATAAATAGATGTTAAAAAAAAAACAGAGTCAAGTTCACTATCCAAGGGAGAGTTCACTGAGGCCCCTGTGATATCAGTAAGAGGCCATGGGGTCAGGGTTCTTACAGGTATCCATGCAGCAGTTGCTTAGATCTTCATTGACTATATAAGCAGCTTCAGATTCTGCTAGATATCCCAACCCTTTTACAAGAAAGGATAAGTTAATTTGCTTTAGTTGTTAAGGGCACTAGATGCTCATCCAGAGATTCTAAATTCAATTCCTGGCAATGACATGGTGGCTCACAACCATCAATAATTTGGTCTGGCCCCATCACCAGGTCTTGGCTACAAGTGAGTTTGGGTCTAAACTGCTGGGGCAGTGGATTCTCCCCTACACCCTCCCTGGGAATTCCCTGGGTGGGTCCTGGATCTCCCTGCCCCTGCATCCATTCCCACTGAGAGTGCTTGTGGAGCTCCTATATACCCCCACCCACCCCCACCAAGAGCCTCCCCTCCCCCTATGCTCTTCCCTACCCTGCCCACTGTCCCACTGCTCTGGTTGAGCACTGAGCCAGAGGGTGGAGCCAACAATTCAGCCACCTTCAGGGAAATTCCTGGAGCCCATCTGAGCACAATAGACCAGCTTATCCATGTGGGACCACCCATAATTTCCAACTACCTGGTCTCTGACCCTCACCACCAGTCTTCTACTGGAGTTCGGGGCCCCTCCCAGAGATCCACCTATCTCTGCAGGTCCACCCTGAGTTCCTGTGGGCTGGATCTTGACCCCCATTTCAGGACCTCTGCTAAAGAGGCCCTACTCAGTTGGAGAGTGCCAGCTAGATCCGCCTATCGGTGCAGGAACATCCTGAGTATCAGCCCAGCCTTTGTCCCCCAACATCAGACCTAGGCTAGAGGCCTTGGCTAGAGTTAGAACTGACTATCCCTGAGGAAATATCCTGCAGGGTAGCCTTTGCCAAAGAGGCCTCAGCTCTCCTCTGCTGGAGCCTAATCTTTGACCTCCATCTTCAGGCCCCTGCCTATGGAGAGACCTGCTAGAGAGCTTGGACCACCCAGAACTACAGACATCGAAACTCTGACCCACCTAAATCCAGAGAGAGGGAAACACCCAAACAACACCTACTGGAAGAAGCTATGGAAAGATGGCAATACAAGAAAACACCTAAAATCAGAAAAACAGGCATGACACCACCAGAATCTAGGGAAGTTACACCAACTAAACCACAACACAAAAAAGCAAATGAATCAGAAGAGAACGACTTAAAAATTATCGTCATAAAAATGATAGAGGCCCTCAAAGAAGATGTGAGAAAATCCCTTAAAGAAGTAGAAGATAAAACAAACAAAAATTGGAAGAAATGAATAAAATTCTTAAAGAATGTACAGAAAGCCAAGAAAAACAATTAAACAGGTTCAAGACTTGAAAATAGAAATGGAGACAATAAAGAAAACACAAACCGACGAAATGTTGGAAATAGAAAAACTGGGCAAACCATCAGGAACTACAGATGCAAGCCTAACCAACAGAATTCAAGAGATGGAAGAGAGAATCTCAGGTGCTGAAGATGAACTAGAGGAAATAGATTCATCGACAAAAGAAAATAGTAAATACAACAAATCCTTAACACAAAACATGCAGGAAATGTGGGACACTGTGAAAAGGCCAAACGTAAGAATAATAGGCATAGAGGCAGGTGAGGAACACCAGCTCAAAGGGGCCGAAAACATATTCAACAAATTAAAGAGGAAAACTTTCCCAATCTGAAGAAGGACATGCCCATGAAAGTACAAGAAGCATACCAAACACCAAATAGACTGGACCAAAGAAAAATGACCCCTCAACATATAATAATCAAAACAACTAACACAAAGAATAAAGAAAAAATATTAAGAGCAGCAAAGGAAAAAGGACAGGTAACATATAAAGGCAAACCTATCAAAATTACACCTGACTTTTCCATGGAAACACTCAAGGACAGAAGGTCCTGGATAGATGTTCTACAAGTACTAAGAGTCCCCAGATGTCAGCCTAGGCTACTATATGCAGCAAAACTCTCAATCACTATAGATGGAGAAAACAAGATATTTAATGACAAAGCCAGATTTTCACAATATGTATCTGCAAATCCAGCCCTACAGAAAGCTTTGGAAAGAAAACTCCAACCCAGGGAAGTTAACTATGCTTACAAAGGCTTAGGCAACAGATAATCCCACCTAACCAGAAACCAAAGGTAAAGAAGGACAAATAAATTCACAATACCACTGCCAAAAGCAGATCTTAAACAAACAAACATTAACAATCAATGGTCCTTACTCTCCCTCAACATTAATGGTCTAAACTCACCTATAAAAAGACATAGGCTAACAGAATGGATACAAAGACAGAATTCATCTTTCCGCTGCATACAAGAAACACACCTAAGCTACAAAGGTAGACATTACCTCAGAGTAAAGGTCTGGGTTTTCTGTGTCTTCTTAGGATTCCCCCATGACAGCCCCCCCCTACCAGCAGGAAGCAGTTTGGAAAGTATGACGCCCAAATTCCCAAATACTGTTTATAAGTGATCGTTTTCATAAAAAAGGCATGTATAATTATAAAATTATAAAATAAATAAATGTGCAAAAAAATAAAAATAAAAATAATTTGGTCTGGTGCCCTCTTCTGGCCTTCAGGCATACATGCAGAAGGAACACTCTAAAAAAATGAAAAGAGTAAAGAGGAACCTGAGGAATGTCTAGTGTTAAACTACAGCTGGCTTGCACATCTAGTCTAGACTATGAAGGAATACAGTAAGTTTTTCAAACATCATTTTGTGATAAATCTGTTTCTCTTTTGACTCTGTTGGAAGTAGGGACCACATTGTTCATGACTAACACCAATATGGTATATGTACCTAAAATAATCAATTATATGATGAGACAGACTGGAACTCAGAACTTGTTCTGAATTCCACATTTTGTTCACAGAGCTTTTAGTCGCTGATGATTTTAAATTCTGTTTTCGTACCTTAAATCTCAAAAAATAGTATACCCACTTTTGTTTTAATGTCTTTGATCCACTTGGACTTGAGTTTTGTATAGGATGAAAGATATGGGAATCTACTTGCATTTTTCTACATACTGATATCCAGTTAGACTCGTACAATTTATTGAAGACACTCTCCTATTTCTGTGTATTTTTGGCTACTTTAAGAAAACTCAGGGATCTATAGGCATGTCAATTTATGCCTGTGTCTTCCATTGAACTCCATTGACAAACCTAGCTGCTTTTATTCTGATACCAGGTGGTTTGTACCTATTGTTCTATAGTACTTCTTGAAATGTATGGTAGTGATACCTTCTGAAGTTCTTTTATTATACAGGATTGTTTTAGCCATACTGACATTTGTTTTTTATTCCAAGTGTAGTTGAGTATTGGTTTTTAAAGGTCGGTATGAATTATGTTCAAATTTTGATAGTGATTGCATTGAATCTGTACATTGCTACTTGTAAAATGGCCCCTTTTACTGTGTTAATCCTACCATTTCATGAGCATTGAAAAATCTTTCCATCTTCTGATATCTCCTTTAATGCCTTTCTTTAAAAATTTGAAGTTGTCATAGAAGTGTTTCACCTGTTTGGCTAGTGTTATCTCAAATTGTTTTATATTATTTGTGGCTATTGTAAAGTGTGTTGTTCCCCCAATTTCTTTCTCAGTCCTTTTGTCTTTTATATATGAGGGATACTTTTTTTTTGAGAAAATCTTTTATATGACTACTTTGCTTAAGACATCTACCAGTTGGTAGAATTTTAGTGGTCACTTATATATACCATCATAAGATCTGTGAATAGTGATAACTTGGCATATCCCTTCCCAGTTTATACACCTTGATCTCTTTCCATTGTATTAGTGTTCTAGTTAGAATTCCAAGCACCATATTGAATAGAAAGGGAGAGAGTGGACAGCCATGATTTGTTCTTAGTTTTGATGGATTGGATTGAGTTTTTCTACATTTAGAACAGGAATTGAGGAATAGTCTTGAACTCATTGGCACACGAGGAAACTTCCTGAACAGAACACCAATAGTACAGGCACTAAGATAGAGAACTGATAAATGGGACCTTGTGCAAATGCCACCCCCAATAGGGCAAAGTGGTTATCCACAGAATGCAAAGATTGTCACCAACTCCATATCTGACAGAATGCTTATATCCAAAACATGTAAAGAACACAAGAATCTGTATATCAACAAACCAAATAATCCAATTGATACTGAGGTATAGATCTAAACAGAGATTCAAACAGACATTTCCAATAACTGAGAAACACTTAAACTCTTTCTCATGGTTGCTTTAAGTTATATTCTGTCTGATTTTAAAGCCACACTTTCAGGTTTTAAATTGTATATGTGCATATATCACCTAGAGTGTTACTCAATGGTTTTTTTTCAAGTAGATGGTTTTCAAGTAAAAATCTATATTTTAGATTTTGGAGGATTTCATCAATTAAACTGTAAATACTTAAGAGAGGGAGAATATACTATCCTAACAAGATTACAACTGGCATGCTACTATTTAATACCCCAGAGGGCTGACTAAAATAAATATATTTTCAATTAGGCTTTCACATCCACCTATATTATCATTAGTTCCCTGAAGTCAGAGAAATGTTATCATGTCAACCTCAGAAGCTATTCTTCCTTCTTCAGCTTTGCAGAGTTGACTAAATGTTGACCCAGCTTATAGTTGAAACCACTTTCACAGTAGAGCAACAGGGAGTTTCTATACAGATTCCAAGTTGAGTAAAGGTGGGAATTGCACTCAGGTCTTCCTTAAAGCTCCTACACTTGCCTGATAAACATTGCATTTCCAACAATATTACAAAATATTTTTCTAAAAGAAAATATAAAGATAAATTTCAAACTGCCCACCTTGAAAATGATAAAAGTAGCAAAAGAAACTTATATTATTATGTGTTTTGCAACATTCACTGTACTGCATACTTTCCATTTCTTCAAACCTAAGTAGTGATTGTAGCATTGTTTATTGTGAAATGATTGTAATATTACTATGGAAATATGTAACTCTAAAAATATAAGAGAACAGATGGATATCAATTATAGAGAACAATTTTGCTTTCCTTTAAATGTGCTTATAGTAAAGAAATAAATGTTTTAAAATAGATGAGCAAACTATCCCTAAGAAGAGTATTTAAATATTTATCCATTAAACACCAAATGTTCTGTTTTGTTTTATTTCTTCAGAACATTAAACATTATGTTTTTTATAACTCCAGATGAAATTTTCTTGTTGAATTCATTCAACAAGAAATACTATTCCTTCCCATAGACAGCCTACCTCATCACTTTGCTCAACTAGTTTACGTATTAATAAAGAGGATAAACTGTAAAGTGTTCTTTAGCCACAGCATAATTACCTCTTAGTATTAATTCTGGGAAACAGGTTTAAAGCAAAAATATTAGGCTCAGATCTTTGCCCCATTTTTATATGTTAATTGTCCTCTTTATTTAGAAGGTATGTTAATTTAATGGGTTTCAGATAATTGGTACAAAGAAGGTCATTTTTGTATATACAAACTAGTCTTTACAAATTTTGTCATATATTTCCTTTCCCCCTTTTCAATAGTTATTGTGCAGTAAACAAAAATGGAGATATCTGATTTCCTGAGGTAGAACATCCATGACTACTGTTGATAATTCTCATCCTCAACTAGAGGTCATGTTGCAAACTGCTCATGAGAATGGAGAGATTGAGAAGAAAATTTAAAATAATCTTTGATTTATGTCAAACTGTAACAGCACTGTAGTAATATTTTTTTTATGACATGGATCTACAGCAATGTGATTTTTATCCAACTATGATCAAGCATCACAAGAGAGCCATGTAGAGAACATTGAGATGAAATATATGTTTCTAATAGCTTATAAACTGAAAAAAAATGCCCAAACTTCTTAACTTTGCCTCACTCACATCATGTCCTATTGGGAGACAGACTCATTCACACCACTATGGGCCTGACTTGACCCTCTCTCACTTTGTGTAGTGAGAGGCAGTAGAGCAGTTGAGGTAGATGTCACATGGAGCCATTAGGGAGATCTCTATGCTCTGTTTCTTCATCTCTTGGGATTCTATTCTGTCCAAGGGACCAGTACCAAACACTGGGGTGGTTGATATTCATTGCCAGCTTGAATGTCTCTAAAATCAGAAAGGATATCTATTGCAAACCTGCAAAGGGTTGTCTTGATCAAGTTTTTTGAAGTACTAAGACCTACCCTAAATATGAGTGGCATAGTCTAGTGATTGCTTGGTAAACAGAGCTGTGAATAGAAAAATAAAAAGTTTTTCCCCACTGCTTCTAAGTCTGGCTGGAAAATTAATTAATTTTGTATTACGAGCATGTTTTTCCTCGCTGCTGGTCTGGTCCCACTCTTTGTTCCTCCCATCCTGCTGCACAGCCCTGCTGCCACACAGGTCACAGATAATACTCAGAGACTCTGTATTTGATGCAATCCTGTTGGCCAGTTACCATTGTTGTTTATTGGCTAGCTCTGTCTTAATTATTAACCCATTTCTACTTCTCTAAGTATTTTTCACATGGCTCATCATTCTGGCCAGAGCAGTGCTGGTGTCTTGCTTCCTCCACACTCTACATGCTGACTCCTCCTTACTACTTCATCTTTCCTTCTTGTCTCCTAGCCCTGCCTATCTTGCTTTCCCATTGGCCACAGTGTTTTATTAACCATTATGATAAACATATTTACAGAATAACATCTCCCATCAATTTTGTTATCATAATATCTAAAAATCTCCACTCACATAATATTGAACATCAGGAAAATTTCTGAAGAGAATTTTTTATAGAATTATAGAATTATAATTTTATAGAATTACAAAGCATACATTTATGAAAGACTGAAATACACTTTTTCTTTCTGGAGTGAACAAATCATTGACATCTCAATCTACAAAGTTTTGTGTGATTTACTAAATAGACACTGGTGATTCATATGTATTGCTTTTTGTGATGAATTTGGAAAATAGTTTGGAAGAAACACAAGAACAAGAAAGACAAATTTTGAAGAGATCTGCCCATAGTGTTAAATATGTATCAAGAAAAGAAATTGAATTCACAGAAAAAGCTTAAGAGTGGGTCTGCAGGCAGCAAGTAATAAGATATGCTGGTTGAGCTCGACACAAACAACAGGTAAAAATTCCACTTGTAGTTGTCAGTAATAGGTCACAAGTATCTGTGAGCCTTATTTCAAATTTTCAGAAAAAAACAAAGTATTTCCTTTGCCTCAATCCACTCTGAGACAAATTTTTATAGCTCTTACCTGATGGCTAAGTATATTGAATATTTATTTAAGCGTTTCTTTGTCTTTTAAGATTATTTTGTTGAGAATTCTTTATGTCTGTACTCCATTTATTAATTGGATTATTTGGGGTTTGAATGTATGGTTTCTTGTGTTCTTTATTTTGGAGATTAGCTCTCTGCTGATGTTGAGCTGGTATATATCTTTCCCATTCTTTAAGTTTCCATTTTGTCCTATTACAGTGTACTTTTCCTTATAAGAGCATTTTACTTTCTAGATGCCCCAAGTATTAACAAACAACCATAGTGTCTGTGCTACTGGTGTTCACCTCTAAGATCCCATGTTATACCTGTCAGAATGGCTGAGATTAAAAAAAATGATAGCATAGGCTAAAGAAGATGAGGGAAGGAAAATACTCTTTCATTGCTTATGGTAGTGCAAACTTTTACAGCTACTATAGAAATCAAAACAGTGGAATTTTAGAAAATTGGGAATCAATCTACCTCTAAACCCTGTTATACCACTCTTGGGTATCTAATCAATTGATGCTCAATCACACTACTAGGATGCATGCTCAACCATGTTCATAGCAGGTTTATTCATAATAGTTAGATCCTGGAAACAGCATGGATTTTCCTTTATCAAGGAATGGATATAGAACTGTACATTTACACAATGGAGTGTTACTCAGCTTTTAAAAACAATGATTTCATGAAATCTGAAAGCAAGTGTATAGAACTGGAAAAAGCATCTTGCGTAAGGTAACCAGACTCATAAAGACAAACATGGTATGCACACAGTCATGAGGAAATACTAGCTTAAAATAAAGACTAGTCATGCTACAATTCACAGACCAAGAGAGGTTAGGTAACAAGGAGGGTCAAAGGGGAGATGCATGTAAATCCATGGGAAGGCAAAATAGAAGAGTTATCATTGGTAAACTAGGGTAAGGAGGGGATAGGAATCTGGGCATTAGGTTAGGTGTTGGATGGTGGGGTAGGTTACTGAAAGAAATGATTAGAAAAGGGGGGTATTTTGAATGTCAGGTAGAAACCTATTGAAAGTGAAACTCCCATAAATCACAAGAATAATCCTAATTCTGGCTCCTATCAGTAATAGATAAGTAGCCAAGACTGGCCATCTCCTGTGAACATATTGATTACTACCCCAATATTATTTAACTGCCTTAGACCAATAACTGATAAAAAACAGATGCAAATACCCATAGCCAAATATTAGGCTGAGCTATGAGAATCCTATGAGAGGTATGAAGGATAGTAGAATCCAATGGGTCAAGGACACCACAAGAAAAAGCACAGAATCAACTAACATGGTTCATTGGCACTCACTAAATCAGAGCCAACAACCAGGGAGCCTGCATGGGACCCACCTAGCCTCCATACATATATGTGACAGTTGTATAGCTTAGTCTAATTATGGGACAATGAGAGCAGATATTGTCTCTAATACTTTTGCTCTTGGGAACCTCTTCTGAATACTGGATTGCTTTGCCCTTCCTTAATATAAGGGGTGGTACTTGGTCTTATTGTAACTTGATACAAAATGCTTTGTTGATAACAATTGGAAGCCTGCCAATTTCTGAACAGAAACAAAGGAAGTTGAGGAGGAGGATGTGGTAGGGGATGAGAGGAGAGGAGGGAAGGAAAAAAGTTGTCAGGATGTAAATAAATAAAGATAATTGAAAATATAGCTCTGCTCAACATATGTGGTGATATATTGTCCATGATATAGTAAAGCCACTGATAATCAGAATGTAAAGCCAGTTATTCTAGATAGTCATAGAAGCTGGGCAGTGTTGGTATACACCTTTAATCCCGGAACTCAGGAGACAAAGGCAGATGGATCTCTGTGAGTTCAAGGACACCCAGGGCTACATGAGATTGAATAAGTCTAAAAGGAAACAGAGCTAATGGCTTTGATTCCAGTACTAGAGTGGTTCATAAGAAGGAGCCCAGGATCGCATGAAACATTCAGTATTCACTCTCAGTGCATTCAGTGATCAGCCACTGGCAATTAGTCTCCAGCTACACTGAGGTCAGGATCATCCCAAACTTGGTAGAGGTAAGAGCTCTCTGGTGGATTGGCTGCTTTGCTTTTTCTGTTCTTTAGCTGTTTCTGAGTTTTATTATTCATACTACAAACTGAAGACAAAAGTTTTTGTTCAGTCTTGTTCTGCAGCACTTTTATCTCAAATAAGTACACAGAGACTTATACTAATTATAAACCATTTTACCGATGCCTTATGCTTCTTATTGGCTATTTTTATTTTAAGTATAAAGCCATTTCTATTAATCTAAGTATTTCCATGTGATTTTGGCTTATGAAGAATGCCCAGCAGCCCAACATCCTATTCATCCTATTCCTGGAATCAACTTGGTATCTCCCTAGCAACCCTCTCTCCATGTCCTGCTCTGCCCAGGATTCTGCTAGTCTTGAAGCCTTGCCTATACTTTCTGTCTGTATAGTGGCCAATCAGCATTTATTCATCAACCAATAAGAAAAGCATATATTCACAGAATTCAGAACATCCCCATCAACAAGTATGTTTTCTGAAGTTACTTATCTGTAGTATAATAAAATATGATATGGACTGTTCCTAAAAATATACTTCAAGAAGGTTAAAGGGAAGAGAGAGAGAGAGAGAGAGAGAGAGAGAGAGAGAGAGAGAGAGAGAGAGAGAGAGAGAAAGAGAGAGAGAGAAAGAGAGAGAGAGAGAGAGAGGTGATTTTCCTAAAATGTGCAAAGTGAAAGGAAACATTTTAGACAAAACATTGAAGAAAACATGGTCTGCAAAGGGGCTCAGTATCAGATAATTTATTTTCAGGATAGGGATTACAGGAATGAGTTAAAATAAGAGCTATGTTCTCTCTGTTCTAGTTGAGTAATATAAGACAAGAAAAAGTTAAGCCAATCTGCCATAGACATAGAACTGAAGGCTTGATGCTCTGACTTGGGACATGAGTTTTTCACTTATAACATGGTACCAAGTATCACAATGAAGAAAATTTTATTATTTTAAAAATTCAGATGTGAGCTTATGTATTTGAAAGAATATTCATTTAGAAATAATTCTGGAAACTAATAAAAGTAGTCCTGGCAATAAAACTCAAATATACATTTAATTTAACCCAAAACAATGACTAATTCACACACACACACACACACACACACACACACACACACACACACACACACACTTAAAGCTGTTAGTAACTGCTGGACCAACACAATTTTTCAAACAAACTACACTGTTAAAAAATGTGTTACCACTTACCGAGCCCTATTTATAACTTATACATTGTTTTGCTGAAGGCAACAAGAATAACTACATACTGAATCCTGATTAGAGAATAGAATAAGTTACACACATTATAGAATTCTGAAAAAGGGAGAATGATTCTCTTTATGTCAACAGAGAGATGCAAAATGGAAAGCTGTTGCCTGGTTCCAGAGATACGCTTGCATGTGTCAGAATGTGCATTCTATCTCTGCATAGAATAATATGTTGTCACTCAGTGTTCTGAGTCATAAAATAAAACAACTATTAGAAGCCAAGCAGCACTCAGCATTAACATGCTTAGAACAGTGCTTATAACAAGCATTCAATAAATGGTAGCTTTGCTATTCCATGCAAGATAGCTACTTAATTAAAAATACATCTTGTACCATTAAGCTCTCCACAGGTTGAGAGCATTTGTAATGGATAAAAAGAGATATTTAAAGGAAATGCAACAAAGCACATGACAGTGGGGTTTTCAAAGTCATAGCTGGAAAATTCCATTAATGCCATAGCATAGACAGCTGTAAATCACAGGACATGGAAGTTAGTGGAAGAATTGATTTTTATTTATTTAAATATAAAACTGATTAAAACAAACATATTTTTTTCATTAATTCTATGTCCATGAAAGGATGGTAAGTCTGCGCACTGATACTGAAAAAAAAATAACTCTTTGCTATTAGGGTGGAAAAAATATTGTGACCAGAGTTAGGGTTGAGAAGGAGGTGTAAGAGGTAGTCAGGTTCAAAAGAATCCCAAGGAGGAGAATTCACAGACCATGGCCCATGTAGAATAGATTAGATGAAAGGGGTGGAATTTAGAGAAACCAGGTGTATGGCTCCCAGCTTGGCTGGAGAAGACAATACTGAACCACCTACTGGAGGGTTGGCTGTGGATTCCAGAATACACTCCAGCTCAAGAATTGATATTATCTTCCCACAAGCTCTTTCTTTTGCTATAGTAACTCACATTCAAGCTGTAATCTTTTCACTCAATGGAAAGAACCATGATTGTTTTTTTCTGTGTCCCAAGATTATTCTCACTCCATCCACTATGTTTTTTGTTTTTTTTAATATTTAACCTTTATTTTATATGCATTGGGGTGAAGGTATCAGATCTCTTGAAACTAGAGTAAGCTGCCATGTGGATGCTAAGAATTGAACCTGTGTCCCCTAAAGGAACAGTCAGTGCTCTTAACTACTGAACCATCTCTCCAGCCCTATTTTTGTGTATTTTAAAGTATTATTTCTATTCAGATATGAGTTTGTGTATAAAATTTTATAGAAATCTCCCTTGGAACTTTCAGTCCGTTTTACTTCTTCATTGTTGTTTTATTGCCCAATAGATCTTTGAACCAGTTAATCATATTTCTGCATTTCCTCATGGCTTTTCCAATTATGCTGAATTATTCTGGGAGCATAGTCAAGGGCATACAATTGAAAGCATGAGCACAGGCTGGAAATGAACATGTGTTTTCTTTAAATGGATGAACAAGTAAGAGGATTATTCTTTTTTATTTTAAATGTTTTTTTTTACTTAAATTTGAAACAAGCTTGTTTTACACGTCAATCCCAGAGTGAATTATTCTTTTAAGTGGATGTCTAATAACATTATTTATAAATCTGTTTTATTTCTGAAGCAGATGAATAGAGTAAGTTTAAGTGAACAACAGTTTGGATCTGTAAAATAAACTTGCCTTGCTCAAAGCAAAACCAGTGTCATGCTGCACAAACAAGTCTCCTTGGTAACTGCATACCTCTGACTTTCAAATGGACCTCTATTTGAAATTTCTTCAAGATGGTAGGCTGTATTCCTCATCAAGAAAGGTGTTCATTACAATCACAGTATGTCTAGATCCAAGGCGGGAGGAGAGTGGCACTTTTCTGGGTAACAGCTGTGAAGACGAACAGATGCTGTTGATTAGCAGTGTGGAGTTGCTGATTCTAAGTAATTGTTATGAGTATTGAATTGATATGCATGGCAATATCAATTACTGTAGTATCTCATTCCTATTCATCACATTTGTAATTCTCATGTTTACCCAGTTCATAGGAATTTTCCTTTTATGACTATTGAAACTTTATTAGTCATCTCTTCTACTAAAATACCAAGTCTTGGGTATGTCTGTTATTAAATGGCCATGAAGAACTATGGAAGCAAATATACTTCTAAAACTGGAGTCAAGATGGAATTCTTTGCATTATATTGGTGTACAGTATTAAACTGAAATGGGTCTCAGTGGTAAAATTGTTTGATGAATAAAACAGTGTTTGTCCAGTAGCCAGGCAGGAAGAATAGATGGGGCAATCAGAGCAGGAGAATTCTGGGGAGAGAAACTCATAGAGAGAAGCCATCAGAGAAAGAGACAACATGCTGACAAAGGAGTTATATGCCAGATTACAGTTAAGCCACAGCCTCATGACAATACATAAATTAATAGGAATGGTTTAATGATTAAGACGGAGATAGTCAATAAGAAGTCTGATCCACCAGCCAACAGTTTTATAATTAACATAGTGCCCATATGTTTATTTGGGGCTAATCATCTGTAGAATCAGATGGAACAGAAACCTCAGTCTTTAGATGTGTGTGAGTGCATACGGATGATGACAGTGATGCCTTCATGGAGACTTACCTTTGACTAGAGAATAATGACAGTGTCATGTGTTTGCAATGCATTTATGTGAAGTCTATGTAGTGATGTCAGGAATTGCTGCTGCCAGACCCACAGCAAATTTCCATTTAGAAGAATATGGTATATATGAGCTTCATGATTGTATTTTCTCTGATGCCTGTCTCCTGCACATTTATTAAATACACATGCTACTGGTAGTATTTAGGCCAAGGCAAAGGCAAAAGAAGAATTAAAACTTTGATCGTTATATCTTAATGATTTCTAAACTGAATGACATTTTGTCCAACTAATAGGCAATTATTCTAGATTTATAGGTTAATAATTACATGTATGTTTTTGTCTATCAAATTGTAGGTGTTTGTTTTCTGTAATGTAGGATGTTTTGTTGTTTCTGTTTTATAGAATGTTTCAATTTGTAGCATTGTAATTTAATGAGAATAATGTCCATGTGAAGGTAAAATATCTTTGTTTAAAGTATCACAAAGAAAAGACTTAACTTATGTGTTACAAATTCACACAAGTATAGTAATTTGAGAAATACAGAATTTAAAGATATATGTAAAGAATTAGAAGAATTCCTTTGGAAATGTAAATGCAATAAGAAAAAAAGCATCAGTTTGATTGAAAAGATCAAGAAGTGAGTTAACTATAAACAGATCAAACTGAAACTGAGTTTGAGAGGAATTTTGTAATTTTTATTCTGCAATAATTGAAACTTGGTGCAGTATCCTTATGGTTCTTAGATATGTTTGCAGCTAACAAGCAATCAATGCCTATATATTATCAAAACTTCTAGACCTTAACCAAGTGGTGTCTGTGATATTTTCATTGCTTGGATTTTCCTTCTTGACTATGACATAAAGTAATGATCCAATGTTCTCATGACTTCTCTCCATGTTTGCATGTCTTTGGTGCTAAAAGTATTCTGAAATGTAGTAGTGATTTATAATAACATAGAGAAGCTCACAAAATGTAATCCAAGTTGGTAAAATGTTGACTTCAAATTATATTTCAAAGTGTTTTATAGGAGCAAATCATAGTGCACTCCTGAGACAAAAATAAATTTTTACTACAGTGACTTAACTTGTATTTAAAAGAAACATTACTTTTCAAATATTTTTAGGGAATTTTACTTGATAAAATATTATTGTATTTGAGAAGTAGTCTTTTGTTCTTGATATAATTAAGAATATATAAATAAATCTTGAAATCTGGGTGAAGACAGGTGAGCCATACTCTGAATTGCTGGGAAAGCACAGAGACTGGTTAGTTCAGAATCATTCAGCTCTAGTCTCTTATGTTTCTATAAATAAATGTATCATTCTTCTACTGTTGTGAAATATATATAGAATAACAGGACAAGATCAATTCTGATGAAAAATTTTTAAAAAATCCCCATGTTTGCCTCACTTAGAATATCCATACCTCTAGAAATAATATCTCATTTGATACTCCTCTATCAAACCCACAAAAACAGTATCCATTGCTTTATATGACTGAAACTTGACTATGTAAATAATTTTTACTACAAATATTTCAGGGTATATAAAAATTCTATTTAATATAAGCTACACCTTTATCTAAGGTCCTAAGATATCTACAATCTACCTAACAGTGCTAGGATGAAGAAAAACATATTTGTGCCAACTTGAAAGGCCTTAGTAGCATGCAAAGCATATCCAGGGAGCTGCATGCAACTCCAGCCATTTGCTAATTGGGTGGCTTACAATTTTAATTTCATTCATTTTAATTCCCAATTCTAAAAATTTCACAACAATATTTAGTTTATAATTTCTTCTAAATTGATAGAGATATTGTGTTTGCATAAATAAAGTTCTTAAGATACAGTAAACCCTACAGATGTCAGTTTTCAATAAGATGAAGATTTTTTTCAATTTCACTATAATTGCTTAGAACATATAAAACAATTTGGTTTTAAAATATTGGTTTTTGTTAAAACTCATAGTGAATGAAGTTGGAAACTTCAGGTTTAAAAACATTACTGGAAGGACACCATGGAAATAAAATATATTATCATAGTTACACAAAAAATACAACTACATTATTCTGTCCTCCTTACACAGTGCTGTTGAATTATTTCTCAGAATCCTGAAACTGACATTGAAATTTCACAGGTTTGGAACAGTTCACTATACATAGAAACTTTATTGGAGATACTATTTTACCTACTACACGAACAGTATAATCAATCCAGAAATGTTAGAGCCATGATACTTTCTTATTCATTGTAAGACATATGTATGCATATAAAGTCAATAGTGGGAAGGAATACTAGTCTATGTTTATATGAAATCTGTTATTCTGCTTTCATTTCCAGTTTTCCTTTAGAAAGTATTAATCCTACAAAAGCACACCGTGCTTCATGTAGTGATTCACATAACTTTAAAAATTAAGGTACTAAATCCTAATATAAACATGCATTTTATTAATTCTGTTTGAAGAGAGAAAGGTGAACCACACTCTAAAATAAACAGGCAGCCTATATGAAGGACTGAAGAGTAATCTATGTACATGCAGCCACATGCCATAACAAAGCATGCACAAAGTGCATATTTTATCTATAGTTGTAAGATATATACAGAAATATGAGTAAACTGAAGCTAAATTCTGATGAAAAATTAAAAAAATCATCCATGTTTGCCTCACTTGGAATATTCATCCTCTAGAAAAATTATAATGTCTCTGATCATTTACACAAGTGAACCCCCAAAAATCTACCAGGGAACTCCTACACCTTCAGCAAAGAGGCAAGATACAAAATTAACTCAAAAAAAATCAGTACCCTATTATATACAGACCATACATTGCCTGGGAAAGAAATCAGAGAAATGTCACCATGTGCAATAGCCACAAACAACCTAAAATTTCTTAGGGTAATGCTAACCAAACAAGTGATAGATCTGTGTAGCAATAACTGTAAGTCTTTAAAGAAAGAAATTAAAGAAGATACCAGAAAATTGAAAGATCTCCTATGCTCTTGGATTGGTAGGATAAACATAGTAAAAATGGCAATCTTGCCAAAAGCAATCTACAGACTGAATGCAATCCCCATTAAAATCCCAGCAAAATTATTCAGTGACCTTGAAAGGATAATAATCAACTTTATATGGAAAAACAAAAGACCCAGGATAGCCAAAACATCTCTGTACAATAAAGGAACTTCAGGAGGCATCATTATCTCTGTCTTTAAGCTCTACTACAGAGCTATAGTCTTGTAAACAGCCTGGTATTGACACAAAAATAGACAAGTAGACCAATGGAATTGAATGAAAAATCTTGATATTAACCCACACACCTACTAACACCTGATTTTTGGCAAAACAGCTAAAAGTATACTATGGGAAGAGGAAAACATCTTGAACATATGGTGCTGGCACAACTGGATGATGGTATGTAGAAGACTGCAGATAGACACATGTCTATTGCCATGCACAAAACTCATGTCCAAATGGATCAAAGATCTCAACATAAATCCAGCCACACTGAACCTCTTAGAAGAGAAAGTGGGAGGTTCCCTTGAACAAATTGGTATGGGAGTCTGTTTCCTTGAGTCTTCCAGTAGCACAGACATTGAGACCGACAATTAAGAAATGGAACCTCCTTAAACTGAGAAGCTTCTGTAAGGCAAAGGACACAGTTGACTAGACCAAACAGCAGCCCACAGACTGGGAAAAGATCTTTACCAACCCTATATCTGACTGAGGGCTGATCTCCAAAATATACAAACAACTTAAGAAACTAGTGAGTAAAACACCAATAACCCTATTTAAAAAAATGGAATACAGAACTGAATAGAGAACTCTCAATATAGGAATTCAAAAAAGGTTGAAAGACACTTAAGAAAGTACTAAACATACTCAGCCATCAGGGAAATGCAAATCAAACAACACTGAGATAACATCTTATTCCAAACAGAATGGGTAAAATCAAAACACCAAAGACAGTTTATGCTGAAGAGGATGTGGAGAAAGGGGGACACTCCTCCACTGCTCGTAGGCGTGCAAACTCTTTTAGCCATTTTGAAAATCAGTATGATGGTTCCTCAGGAAAATGGAAATCTGTCTACCACAAGATCTAGCAATTCCACTCTTAGGCATATACCCAAAAGCTGCACATTCATGCACAAAGCTATCTGTTCAACTATGTTCATAGAAGCATTATTTGTAATAGCTAGAACCTAGAAGCAACCTAGATACTTGTGAACTGAAGAATGGATAAAATGTGGTATGTTTACATAATGGCATACTACTCGGTAGAAAAAAGAAAGAGAGAATAAAAGAAAATCTTGAAAGTATCAGGCACATGGAACTAGAAGAAACCATCCTGAGTGAGGTAACCTAGTCACAAAAATGCAAATATAGTATGCACTAAACTCATATATGGATTTTAGTCATAGAGCAAAAGATAACTTGCCTACAATCCACACTGCCAGAGAAGCTAAGAAACAAGGTGGACCGAAAAAGAAACATACATGTTCCCTTGGAGAAAGGGAAAAGGACAAGATCTCCTGACCAAATTGGCAGCATGATGAGAGAGGAGAGGGAGTCAGGAGAAAAAAAAAGAAGAAAAGGAGGGAGAAGAGGACATGAGGAAGCAAGAAGATTGAGTCAGGTTAAGAATAGAGAAGAGCACAAAAGAAGATACCATAATAAAGGGAGCCATAAGTTTGAAAAGAAATCTAGCACTAAGGAAATGTTCAGAGATATACAGGGATGACCCTAACTTAGAATCTTAGCAATAATGGAGAGACTACCTTAAATGTCCTTCCCTTATCATGAGATTGAGGACTACCTATATGCCATCCTAGAGCCTTGCTCCAGTAGCTAACAGAAATATAGCCAGATACCTGCAGCTAAACAGTGAGATGTTCTCTTGAAATCCAGTTCCAGAGAAGGAGGAGTGATGAGAAAAGGGGTGAAAACCAGGCTGAAGAAACCCACAGACACAGCTGACCTGAACAAGGGTAATCTCATGAACTACAGACTGATAGCTGGGAAACCCACATAGGAGCAAACCAGACCCCCGAATATACTTGTAAGTTAGGATACCTGGACAAACTATGGGGCCTCTGGTAGTGGATCAGCATTTATCCCTAGCATACAAATAGAATTTGGGAGCCCATTCCACATAGAGGGATACTCTCTCAGCCTAGAAATATGGGGGAGGGCCTTGGTCCTGCTCCAAACGATATGATAGACCTTGAAGATCTCCCAAGGAGGCCTTACCCTCCTTGGAGAGCAGAAAATGATTAGATAGGGGGCCGGTGGAGGGCAGGGGAAGAGGGGATTGAAATGGAACTAGTATTGACTTGTGATGGGAGATGTTATTCTTTAAATATGTTTCTCATACTGGTTAATGAATAAAGCACTGTTTGGCCAATGAAAAAGTAAGATAGACGGGGCTAGGAGACAAGGAAAAAAGAGAGAGTAGTGAGGAGTCAGCATGTAGAGCGTAGAGGAAGCAAGATGCTGGCCAGCCGCACTAGGATAAGATGACCATGTTGACCATGTGGAAATACATGGATAAGTAAAAAATGGGTTAATAATTAAGACAAAGCTAGCCCATAAACAATAATAATAACTGGCCAACAGTGTTATATCAAATACAGAGTCTCAGAGTGTTATTGGGGGCTGGCATGGTAGAGGGGTGACGGGACCAGACTGGCGACATGGAAAACGTACTCGTAACCGACATGTAAAAGAAGCGTATTTCTAATAAAGAAAAGAAAAATAGTATTATCTCATGACACAAAAGCCTGCAAATATTAGCACTGAGGTTTTATATCTATTCTATATTTCAACCAAATTCTGAATTCTTAAATCATTGGTCAGCAACAATGACTTAAAATCTCTTTGCAATGTCACTTTTAAAAAAACAACTGTTTCTTTGAATCTAATATTAAAAAAAGAGAAGTAATTAGAATAATTACTCTCTCTCTCTCTCTGCCTTGAGTTACTAGAATTATGATAAAATAATATTAACTCCACTTCAGAGTCACTTGAAGAGATATAAAACCTCTAAGTCAGTTTTACGTCTTCCTATTTGAGGCTGTACTACCAACTACAAAATATGTCAGCACCAAATTAATTGATAGAATGTAATAAATACTGTCCTCAGAGAAAGATCAGTTAATGAAGGTCAAGGTTAATTATGTAACAGTAATTATCACTGTGCATAGCACAACTGCAATTTTCATGATGATCCCAGCTTTGGGAAAATAATATATGCCATTCAGCTCAAATTGAAAACTTATGACAACTAAAGGTTTTACATTAATATATTGAGATAATTACAAATATCTATGGCTTTATATATAGTCATTATCTTTCAAAAATGAGTGGATAAAATAGAGATGCTTACATAATGTGTGTTATCTAACATTTATGCATTCTAATTTTTTAATTGAATATTATTTTCTGAGTATATCATTCTAAAAAACTAACCCAAAAGGATATTCATTACACAGAGAATGGTAAACCATTACCTACAACTCACCAACACTTGAGATAAGAGAGGAGGGCTGCAGAATAGTACTTACTTAGATGAGGATAAACCGCTGAGGCACAGGATGTATTAGTTTTCTTCACAAAGAATTTTCTGCTCCTTTATGAAAACTGCAAGCTGTGTTTATATTTTTCTCCAGCTTTACAAGAAGAGCCTGGATGCAAGAGCACATTATTTTCATACTCTATAATTAATGTCATAATAACACCTCATACTTTGAATGTGAAAACATTGGTGGTCATATTTAATGATTAGGCTGTCATATAATTTGAATATACAGAAATTATTTAATATGAAGGAACAAAAATGGTAAAAATATTATCTTTAAATTATTTTAGCTTTTTAAATTTTAATCTTAAATATTTTAATATTACCCATGTGTACATTATTTATATTTTTCACCTCTCCTTATGTCCTGTTGAACTCCTCCCTATATTTTACCCATTTTCTCTCTCATTCATTATCAAATTCATGACCTGTTCTCCTTTAACTACTATTGCTACATTTACATATATATATATATATATATATATATATATATGGGTACATATGTAAATATAAATAAATCTAGCTGAATTCATTTAATGTTGTTCATATTTACATATATTTATGGATGATCACTTGAGATTATATGAAACACGGGATATTTCTTAGGAGACTGCGCCTTCTACCATGACAGTCAAACTACATCCATAAAATCTCAGCAACCTGCCTCACTAAACAGGACCTGAAATTTATCAACAACAGTTATCATCCCATATCAAAGGCGGAAATCTCATGGATCCTTACTCCTCGATGAAGAACAGCAAGCAATTAACAATGACAGAGAGAAAAACCCTTAGTCCTGGTCACAGGTCATTAATTATAGTTATTATGCTAACCACTAAGGATGAACCAATTTTCCTCTACCTCCCTCTCTCCTTCTATCAATCTCTATCATCTCTCTCTCTCTGATATATATATATATATATATATATATATATATATATATATATATATATATATATATATATATATATAGTTAGAGTGAGTTACAGGCTACTTCCAGCTAGTTCAAAAACGGCTATGTTCCAATGGAAAGAATCCAGTAGTTGTCCAGTCCACAATGCCTGATGTCATAGCTGGTACTCAGTATTTGATGGAACCCCAAAGGATTAGATTCTAATTCCAGAGAGGAATGAACTTGGCACCAAGGGCAAGTCAGTAAAGAGCAAATGCTTCCTTTTTCTTTACACTTTATATAGACTGCCAAAAGAATGTGTGGGCCAGGTGAAGGGTCTGATCCAAAGACCAGAATTTATGATACGTCTTTCCACTTCTAATAACTCAATCAAGGAAAATTCTTCACAAATGTTTTAATTACTTCCAAATGTAGTTCAATTGACAATGAAGAATAATCCTCAAAACTATTAGGTATAATTTTCAAGTTTCAGTGCCCAAATGAATAAGCAAACAGTTTGTGATAGATTATAAAGGAAAGGAAGAGGTGAAAGGAGTCATGTATAAACCTGGTTGGAATGAGCAAAGGGATGCCAGCAGATCTTTTCAAAGCTTTACCATTCAGAATGGCAGGGAGCTGATGTTGTGACTAGCCACTTCTTTCAGTATGGCATAGCTTCTAAGTTGGTTGCCTTTGAAAGCCTAGAATTCTTCATCATTTTCTTTGTTCTATGAATTTGTTTATGTACTGTTGGATGTGTATTTGTATCTTTGTGAGATTGCATCATATGTACATGGGTGAGTGTCATATCTCCTCTAGGTGAGGTAGTAGGAATTTGAGAAGTGCCTATGTGGTGAGGGGAATAAAAGTCAGCTCTTATGGAAGATCAATGTGTGCTCTTAACCACTGAACCATTGGAGTTGCTTCTAAAGGAGATTGTGCTCTCTAGCACTCCTGTTTCTCTTTAGCCACTCTGTTCTACTCCTTATTACTACCTGTTTTCTGTATGTGCCATACCTTGCTTACATGATGCTCCTCAAAGGAACAGAGAAGATGCAGTGACTCCAGCCTTCTGTTCTCAGAAAACAACTTCTTTGCAAGCCAAAGAATCTCTCCACACGTGACAAATAAGGTTAGTCTTCATTAGTACATGACTGTGTTAGTCATCTTCTGCTACACAACAAAGGACAATAATTTGTCAGCATGCATCACTCACATCCTTGTTATCTGCTCCAAGTTTCAAAGAAAGTAGGTTCTGATTCCACACACACCACTTTCTGTGTAGTAACTTTGAAAAGTAGTAGTGTGGGAAAGTGATCCTTCAGAATGCCAGGATGGTGAGACTCTTGGACTGGAGCTCTTCCCATGTCCCAATATTCCTCCTTCCCATGAACAAAAAAAGAAACCCTATGTGCCAAATTCATTGAATTTTAGAGAAGCCCTGGCAGCAAACTGGATTCTCTACTCCATATACATTCTATTTGCTGAGGGAAAATGTGTAATCTAATTAAGAAAATAACAGATAAGGTCAAACATCAAGTCACTTCAAGAAACAAAATCATATCCCAAAATTTCTCTAGAAATTTTCTAGTGTCTAGGAAGTGACTTATATATCCTATTAGGGATGCTAGATTCCACAGCCCTTTTGTGCTTCCTGTGGTGTCAGATAGCCCAGTGTGTTAGAAAGCTCTCAGGCATAACAGTTTAGAGACAGAAACGAACCACTCTAGACTGGGGATGTACTTTGCGGGAACTTCATCTCTACTCTGAGTAAATGGCATGTTAGAAGTACTCCTATGTCTTGAACCTGGATCCTATTACCCTGAGTCCCAAAAGTTCAAATTCTTTTCATTTGAGCTCATAGGTTTCCTCTGAGAAACAGCCACTAACGAGGTACTTAATCATTACACAGAGACTTAGAATGCTCGGGCTTAACTTAGATATGTTTCTTGATATCTCATAACTTAAATTAACCTGGCCCTCTTCATATTCATTTTACTTTGGGGCATTTTACCTGTATTTCATTCTTTATGTCCGATTCTTTGCCTGTCTATCTGGCAGCTGCCTAGCTGGCTGGCCCAGACATCTCCCTCATTCTCTTCTCATCTTCTATTAATTCCTTCTGCCTACCAGATTCTCCTATCCATCTACTGCCTGGGTATTGCCTGTCAGCTTTTTAGTAGACTTATCACTTGCCTTATGCAGGCAAGGTGAAACAGCAACACATCTTTATATATAATTAAACAAATACAATATAATCAAATGTAACACAGTATACCATTTGTTATTCCTCTTCTGGCATGCTCTGTGCAGGAATCATGCAGATGCCACATCACGGGCATCTCTGTAGCACCATTGATCCTGACAACGTACCAACAAGAGCCTAGAGCTTAGCAGGTGCAGTTCCCAGTCTTCATGCATTTGAGTACCTCTTCTGCTTATGAATCATGGGTTTAATGTTTCTTGTGTATGAACACAGCTCTGCATTCCAGTTACTCTTTCCTTCTAGTTTACTCTGCCATTGTAATATGTTTGGAGATTAATTATTGACATAAACTGAATTATTTTGCCTGAAAATAACTTAAATTGGGCACTTCAGTACTTTGAAAATGTCAGTACATATTAGCAGATATATATATATATATATATATATATATATATATATATATATATATATTTGGCAATTATATATTAATTGTCTATGTTAATTTTGATGTATAGAATTGAAAATTATTTACATTGTATATAATTTCTTAGTGAATAAAGTACAATGAAGCCATTTCCCACATGTTTGGACATCACCAGATTGAGACCTTTTGTATTATAACCACTTCTTAAAAAGCAAATGAAGCTATGAAGGAAGCAGGGATAAATATTTTGGTTTACAGGGCTTGTTGAATCTGCATTCACATAGGACAACACTTATGAGTGTCAATCTGTTGTCCCCTCTTGTCTTTTTGGTTCTGTTTTATCTATATGGAATATCCATTATCCTTGTAAGAACACTAATTATATTTTACTTTAAATCTATTCCTTAAAATTAGACATGGACCATGCCTGTAAGCTAACAAAATTGGAGTTGAAGTAAACAGGATTGGTAGTCCAATGTATACTACTTATTAGTCCAATTAACTAATAATTAAAAGCAATAAATAATTTTATGGAAAACTTCTTAATAGCTGTTTTTTAAATACATTTGTTTTTGCTAGATAATCATCAGAAAAATCTGGTTGGAAATCACAAAGATCAGGTAATGTTGAAAATTTTTTGATTGCTACTGTTATGTTTTTATCATCTTAGAAGAAGAAATACATTGAGTATATTTGGATTGTCTATACAGGTCAGGAGAAAGCTCATGTTTTTTGTCATTCTAAAATTAACAGAGATAATTTGCCTTTCTGAGTCCAATCAGTGACAGAATACTAAACAGTTTTCTTCTTGCATTGATTCTGACTGACTCAAAGGAAAAATACAAGCAGGTGGTTTGCTGCCTTAAAGTTTGAGCATCTACCAAGGCGAATTCTGGTCAAGGATCTGGCCATAGAGATACTGGAATAGGAACTTGAGAGGTCAGGGTCCAGGTTATGGGGCAGTTGGTGACATTGGATTTTTTTTTTAATATTTTAACAAGAACTAATATATTATGAAATTACTTGCAATGAAAAGAAAAATCCTGGTATATGGAATCAGAATTCTCCTTGTCAGTTGTCCAGATAAAATAGTGGTAACTAAACCACATAGTTGTTAGTATAAACATGTTACTCTTCCATATTGTTGACAATTATAATTGAAGATTATTTAATTTCTATAGGTGATGCCAATACAGCTATATTTTTTGAGACTATATTATAAGAAAGAAGGCAGCTACAGGAGGTGATCTTGGGATAGACTCCATGGGGAAAAGCAAGGACCTAGTCTTCTCAGGGCTTAATTTGTCATTTCACTCTTAGTTTTCTACTTTTGTATGTCCTCAAGAGGATAGATAGTTGGAATATTTCAGTTACATATATATTCCCTCTCTTGTTTGGCCAAATTTAAAATCAATTTTTCCTAAGCCAATTTCTGTTTCCTACTTTCTTTTAGGATACATGGAAGTTAAGATAGTGGGTTATGGACCTTACTATCTGATGATGTCAGGCTATAAAAGAAATTAATGATTTGTTGAAAGTATTTTGAGATGTTCCCAATACAAACCTGCATTATATGCACATTTGCATAAGTTTTTCTTGATCCTCACATTCCTAATCAGCTTGCTTGCTTTAATGAAGAAAATTTACTCGGCTATTATGTCCACAGAAATTGTCTAATATTATTTAAATTGTTCTGATTTTTGTTCAACATTCACATATGTGGGATATACTACTTTATTGCAAATAAATTTTAGAATATATTATAGGAAAATGGTTTTAGATACAAAGTAAATTATTACTTTTGCATAATGTTGGATATCATTATTGGTATAAAGGAAATTAAGTAATATGTAAAACTCATGCTTTCAAACTTTTTAAAATATAATCATTGTTAGAAAAGAATTCAGAATTAAAGTCAATTGGTGTATGATCTGCTTTTTTTTTTTTTTTTTTTTTTTACTTGTTCAGCAACTTTTGAAATGAATTTAACGTGTTCTCTACACAAAATATTTTATGACTGGAAAAGAATGATTGCAGGAGGTGACCTGTTTTTGCACTGAAGGTGTTAATGTAGTATTTAAAAAGATTTGATGTTGGCTTATAGCAGCCTAAAATAACATTTTTTCTTCCTTAAAAGTAAGTTTTAATGCTACAATGTAAGTATAGGCAAAGTACATACCAAAAAACAAAACAAAACAATACCACTACCACCACCAACATCAACAAAAAAACAAAACAAAACAAAAAAAATTAATTGCAATCTAAACATGTATCTTGGAGAATCATTTCATCAGGTCTCCTTTTGGGGTGCTCATCACACTCACTAGTACTACCTGTGGAAGTGTTACATCATCATGATATAAGAGCTTTACCAGGTAGCTCGCTGGATTGAAATAGTTTTCTTTTGTTTATAACAATGAATATTTCATGTTCCATACTGTTTCTTTCTAAGTGTCTTCTTCTTTTCCAAGACAAGTGCTATTCTCCCTCCTCTCAAATATGTGTTTTATGTTTGTTAGAACTTTGGGAGCACATTCCTCATGGAGGGATACTCCCTTAACATACAAACAGGACAGAGGGCCTAGGCCCTACTCCAAATGACTTAACATATTTTGATGATCCCTCTTAGAAGACCGCACACTCCCTGTAGAGTAGGTGGGAAATAGGAAGAAAGTCGGGTATCAGGAAACATGGGAGGATGTGAGAGAGAGCCACTGGGATCTATATGTAAAATAAGAAAAAATAATAAAAATATTTTTAATTTATTAGTTCAGAATATAATAGTTTTCTATTAGGAAATTATGTGGACTGTTTCTTTAGTATAAATAATATATTAAAATGATATTCATGCATGTAAAATTAAGGTGGGGGCACTTTGGTGCTATAGTGTGTGCTTACCATGCAGTTGAAGATTTGACTGGAGAAGGAAACAGGTAAGATATGGGGCTTTGTTCTAGACTTATTAAATTGAAGGAGTTTTAAGCTCTGTAGTACCAGGCACATTTGGATATTAGATGCTAACACACAAGGACAAAGCTAGGGCTAGAGTATACCTTTGTGATAAATCAATGACTATATTGTATTTTAAGACACATAAATACCACGAGAAAGGATAGTAGTAAAGAGCAAATGGGTGTGGTTATTGCTTCCATTACTTGCTTTTCCTTTTATAATATTTGTTATTCTCATTTGCATATATTTTAACTGAATAGATGTAAGGTCAGCTTCTTTTGTTGTTCAAAGCATGATTTTCATTTGGTGCATTTAGCAGAGATGAAGTCACTGTTAATCATTTTCCTCATGTTATTTAAGCTTGTCTTAGTTATGTCCCTACACAAGGCTTGCAATACTCAATATCCTCTTTTGTGATCTCATTATTTTCTATAGTTTATTCTCATTTTTGTCTCATTTTTTTGTTATCTAAATGATGAAGTTTGGATTCCTGTAAGAATCTTGTGTGTCTGTGTGTTTAATATTATTTACATAGTTTGTGATCATCACAGATGGTGATGAAAGCTTCAAATTGAGCCCTGTTCTTTCATGATGAAACTTTCTGAGCCCTCCTTGTATTTGTAAAGTTAGGAAGCAGGTATATCTGAATGCTAATTTCAACTTCTAAATATAGTTCACTCTTATATGGTAAAGCCTAGTCAAATTCAATTCTGTGAAATCTTTAAAACGCATACAGTGAATATGAAAATGCACTCTAGTATCTGCTTTTTCATCTCATTTCCTCTGCTCAGAATATAGCTAATTTTTACTTAGAAATTAGCTATAAGTTCAAAGCCCTGATTTCATGCTTTGGAAAGATTGCTAGTTTACTTTCATTTAATATAGAACATAAAGCCCAGAATCCAAGAAAAGCATAAATATTGATGACTGAGACTTTTAGGTAAATAAGGCCTGAGAATACCACAATCCACTTGTGAGGAAACTCATCATTTGAATTTTTTTGTTCATATTGCTAGTATGTTTTCTGCATATTCACAGTGTAAGTTAACCAATGTTAATCCGCTGAGATCTTTCTTATGTAAAACAAATTTAATCTCTTTATCTTTAAAGGTATATCTAAAGGATGTTGATGACTGTCTAGGCAAGCAACATTTGAAAGAGAAAGCCATTAAGAGCAGAAAGGGATAATCTAATCAGCACATACAGAATTTAAGTCAAACCAGTTTGGCATCAGAGAAGATCTGGAAAATTAAAGCTAATCTAGCCAATAAATGTGAGTGACTGTAAAACTGCTCAGTGTAATGCAATAGCAGCCTCTTTGCATACATTTAATTATGTGTCCTTAAAAGAAAGGACTTGTAAAATGTGAAGATCACTCAACAGTTTTAAAAAATTCTGAGAACAGCAATTTGCATATACTATGTGTCTCTTTCTCTAATAATGGTGAGTGCAGGAACCCAGTCTTTGGAATAAAAATATATTTCTTTAAAAATTATGTTTTGCAAATATTTTAGTTCAACAGTCAATGCAATCATCTAATTACCAAATAAAATGAGACTATGCAGAGGCACATTATATATACTTGATTGAATATTTAAAAAGCTGTTCTTAAAGTATAATTTATGTAATTTAATACGTGGCAATTAAAGTACATGAATAAAATAATTTAGTGTGAATGTATCTTAAATAATTGATTTTCAATATTTTCAAATTATTTTTATATGAAGGTAATAATTAGATTGATAGTCCAATCCAAGTTTTTATAATATAGATGCATTCATGATTATATCAATTCTGAGAAGACCGATATTAGTAAGAAAGTCAACTACTTACAGAATTCCATGATGTTATGTCAACATTGTTCAAGAATTTGTTTTCAATATCATCACTATAGACAAATTGAATTTTTACATGATTTTCCATTAAGACCTGACAAAAAGTTTAGATTCAAGCAATTGCTCCTGTATCCTGCCTGCTTAAAACCTTCATTTTTTATTTTAAATTCTTTATTAATTTCATTTCTATTGCTGTTGTAAATTATAGTGAACTTGAAGAAACCAAGTCAGGAACTTAAGGTAATAGAAATGAGTTAAGGTAAGAACTTGGAAGCATAACCAAATAAGAGACCATGTAGTAGTGTTGCTAACTGGTTTGTTCTCTCAGTGGCATGTTAGGTTTGCTTTCTTTAACAACCCACAATAGCTGAACACTCACATATCAATTATTAAACATGAAAGGGACTTACAGACTTGTTTTACAGACCACCTGATTAAAACATTTTCTCACTAGAAGTTTCCTCTTCCCTAGCTTGTGTCAAGTTAAGAAAAATAAAACTAGTTCATTTACATAGTAACTAACTGGAAAGGAATGTTCAGTCATATCTGCTAGCTTTTAATTTCCTGATAAGTTACTGTAATGTATGATGTACAGAATTACAAATGGTTTGCCTTGTGGATAGTCTTTTTTTGAGGGTAGGTATTGTACCTACCCTCAGCCACCTAATTTTCTTTTCTGTGAAGAAATTCAGAAGACCCCACCATAATAAGTTGACTGGAAAACTCCTTTACTATATCAGTTAATTATTCTTTTCAAATTTAATAATGTGTCTGAATATATTTGCTGTCAACTTTTAATCAAGATAACTATGTTCATTTTACCTATGAATATCAAATATAGTTGGGAATAGTAATGAATTTAATGTCAGATTTTTTCACTGTTATAATCATACTTTGTAGGAAAAAATTATAAAGCTAATAAAATGTAAAATACAAGCTTTAAAACTAATGATGAGTTTCCAAAGAAGATGAAAATTGATTGAAAATCTGCACGGATTGAGAGTTAAGGGAGTTATTTAAGAGAAATAAAGGAATTGCAGAAGCAAGAAAGACATATACCAATATGTTAACTATAAGAAATCACATATTATTACTAAGATAAAGAACTATTTCTGTGTTAAGTTATGAATCTATCTTTAGTGTATTTTCCAGGATGAAAATATATTTTATGTAGGGAGGGAGTATTGTTGTATATTTAAGGTAGTAGCTGCTGTGTTACATAATCATAAAAAAAAATAAGACTGAAGAAAATGATTCAGACATCCTAAATTGTGCTTTGCCTCCCATCAATGTGACAATGATGTGGAGGATAGGAAACAATGGAAATGTAGGTGGAGGGAATTTATTTGTGAAGCATTGTGTGATTTAAGCAAGTGAGACTAGTGTGAATTACGGGACTATAAACCTAAATAATCTTAATAAGCACAAGCCTTCCTTTTCTTAGTCCACTATAAGAAAAGGTTTGGAAGACATTTGTATACAGAGTCTCCACTATCCTAATGAAAATATGTGACCAATTAGGAGAATGTATAAATGAACTTCCATGGACATTTGGGAGTGTAACTAAAACCTCATTTATGTTAAAGAGTCCTGTTAGAATTTCTGAAACTTTGTAGTGAAAACACTTCATAAATTTAGTGCTATGTGTACTAGATGGCCAAGGGTATTTTAAGCTATTATAAATGCCTCTGCTGAGTGCCAAGACTGAGTGTTGCTTTTATCTAACACTGGTTCTTTGTGAGCATTTTTTTTTTAAAGTCAGGTGAGGTAATAAACGAAGACTTGGAAAAAAATGTAATAAAGAATTCTTTTATGCACACAGTCTTTCTGGAGAAGGCATGAATAGTGCTTAAGAATTGGATAGTTTAAATACAGTTGGCAACCTCTATGTATCAAGGATAGCCCTAACTTCCCCTTTTTTATCCAGATTTGAATGCCAGATTAAAGAAGGGCAATAAAAGATAGTGTGGGTAAATCACTTTTTCTTAGCTCTTTGACATGTAAAGAGAAGCACTTGATGATACTGGATTAACATGCCTAAAAATATGTTCATTTTGAACAAGACAGTCAATGTCTGAGGTGCTACTCCCAGCTGTATTAACCCTAGGTCTAGGCCAATTGAAGAGTGATTAGCCTAAACCTGGGTGATACATCATCACAAGAGAAATGTGTCTTTTTAAGATATAGACTAAGGACACACAAGTTTTGCACAGCAAGGCAATAAAAGGAAATCCTTATTGATTCAAGGACTAAGAATTCTTAGAATCAAGAATTCCTTTGTTTAAAATTTGTAATGGAATAAGGTTCTGTACACATTGATAGTGGTACAAAACATGATCCCTCTAAACATAGGATTCCAGGATTAGAAGGTCAAAGACTATTGGTTAATTTTGATGAATTTCCATATCCCAAAGAGCAAAAATAATAGACACTAGTAATTTTGTACAACTTTGAATTATGGTGAGATTTTGTCACTATAGAAAACTTTCTAAGATAGTTAGCTTAAAAAATGAAGCTTTATTTAACCCACATGTTTCCAAGCTGGGCACAGTGGCCCTTTGTGAATACAGTGGGAATGCTGAGTGATCGTGTCTGTTATCATCAGATCATGATGTCAAAACAAGTGATCTTAAGTGGATATATGTAAACTTTTCATGGGGCAGAGAAAGAGTATGAGAAGGTAGAGACAAGCCTAGGATACCAGCAAGATCAGTTTATAAGAAGAAGCACCCCGCAAAAAAGTAAAAGTCATTTTCATAGTGCTAGCAGATTCAGATCCTTTTCTATGGTAAATAATGACAGCAGTTAATTATTGAGTGCAAACTGTCATTAGCTCTCAACCACATCTCACTAAGCCACATATCCTACTACGGTTGTAAACACATATGCCTTACTAATGGTAATATATATGAGAAAATAATGTCCTCTACACCCACATAGGTATTCCCTCCCCAAATCCTCAGGAAAGTTTCCTTTCACCTTCAGAACTGTTGCTAATGACTGGTTTAAATACTCAAGTCTACATGATCCATGGCTGATACTCATTACACTTGCATGTTAATGAATGAGTTAGTTTTAGAATTTATTTCAATTTGTGAATTTAATTAAATATTTAAAATGTTTTCAATATCTAATCACCTATTATTTTATCTTCTTTAATTTTTTTCTCTTTAAAGTCAACTGTAAAGTTTCCTTTTTTATTTCATTGCATCACTAACTACTACACTTGAAAAAAGAAAGTCATGCATAGTATTTTTAAGTCCTACCTTTGACACAGCTGCTGGATTTGGGAAAAAATTATTGATTGCCCCCTAATTAATTGAATGCTTAAGTATAAAAAGAGATTTTAAAATTCTGGATTGTTTATTCCTGTTACCCCAGTTATCTATGCAAAACCAACATAAAAGTCAGATATACTTATGCATTTCCACCTTCAGGAATGAATTCTACACACTAAGATATGGGTTGCAGTAGCAAGCCCATCAAAAACAATAATCACTATACAATGTGGACTGAAGGACATGCTCCTTTAAAATGGTATGGGTTTGAGAATCCCAAGGCACTGGCATAATGTAAACAATTAAGATTAAGAGTAAGGAAGCATAACTACAAGGAGGAATATAAAAGTTTGTTTGAAATAATATATGGTATTGTGTGAAAGAATATACCAAAGCTCCTAAATTTGGTGTGAGAGTTAATAGGCATCTTGTATTCCATAGAGTTTTTCAGAAATTGTTGAGGCTTGCTGGTATCTGCACAATGATTTCAGTAATAAGAAAAGGAATGGAAACAGCAGTCTTCTGGCACTAGGCAGTTTTCTATAAATTGTGCCAGAGTCTTCATTGTAATATCAGAGATTGTATATCCACACTATTTCTGTCAAAACTAAACACACAGTGTTTCCATAGTACATTATTTTTAGAGCTACAAAATGAAACCATGGTTTCTCTTGAAACACTGTGTATCATTTATCCTGCTGGCAATAAGAATTTACAGGAAAAGCTTTTTATAACCCAGGTAACTTTGGTTAACAGTACTGTGAGCTGGCTAGATTCCCTACCCCTCTGTATCTATGCATTGGAAACATCACACACTCAATATATTTCTGCAGGTTTTTAAAGGATTTTAGTAACTTTCGGGAAGTCAAATTAAAATGTACATTTTGTTTTTAACTTGTGATTTTCTAATTTTAAAGATCTTCTCAAGAATTGAATTAGACCAATTATTTACAGTTTTTTCCTTATGATACTGTTATTGGGTAAGCATTTTCCTTTAGTGATTATGATAAAATATCTTAATGCAGGTATTTTATTGGGTGATACAGCTGCCCCTGCATGTTATTGACCTATCAGCTTCATTAACACTGCACTTAAATTGCATTTGATAATTTTACTACAGTTATTAGAACTGATGAAGTTTAAAAGAAACACCTAATATACTAATGATAAGTGGGAAATTTCCCAACTATCTTAGAACCAAACAATTTTTCATACTAATAGTTGGTCTTGTCATCACTCATTTTTTAACATATTTGTCATTCAATTTAAATGACAAACAAAATGGAATCTGTGTTCTGAAGAAGATGACATTGTACTGTGCTGGCTTCCTGGCTGAGCTGTGTTGAAGGCCCTGGGTTTCATCTCAGGTTCACAACAAACTCGAATAAATACATAGGTTCAGAGAAAAATAAATAGCAACTGAGAAGTCCTGAGAACTATCTGATTTTGCTTTATATATGTGTATTTTTTTAATTGTTTAGACACATAGATTAAGTGATAGAGATGCATACATCACAGTACTCATTGCATATCTATCTGAACATATGTCTAGTTTCTACAGAGTTGGCAGACATGAGTAATCGTGATCAATCACAGTTATGGTTTGAATCTCTTTGTCAGTTTTCACTCTTAGTATTCATAAAAGCAGCACCCTCTCATTGGTTTTCAATGTATTAGGCTTACCTTTCGGGGGTCAAATGATGTATTTCACAAGAAATGAATATAAGATATTTTACATTATAGTTTGTAACAGTAGTAAAATTACAGTTATGAAAAAAACAACCAAGTATTTTTATGAACAAAGGTGTCAAGACCATGCTGCAGAAACCCACAGAGACAGCTTACCTGAAAAATGGGGAGCTCATAGACCCCAGTCTGATAGCTGGGAAACAAGCATAGTTCTGACTCAGACCCCATGAACAATGGTCTCAATTAGAAGGCCTGGGAAGTCAATGGGACCTCTGACAGTGGATCCAGGATGCATACCTGGTGCATAAAAGGACTTCAGGAGCACATTCCCCATTGAGGGATGCTCCTTTAACCTAGAAACAAGAGAGAGGGCCTAAGCCCTACCCCAATTGACTTGACAGATTTTGATGATTCCTCCTGGAAGGCCTCACCCTCCCTCAGGATTGGATGGAGAATGGGATGGGAGGAAGGTATGGGGTACATAGGAGGATGGGAGGAGAGGAAACTGTGATCAATATGTAAAATAAGAAATAATAATAATATAAAGCAAAAAACAATTGCTTTGTATTTTTCATAATATATAGAAATTAGAAATTGGAAATAAATATTCATCAACTGATAAACATGAGGCATACTTTCACAAAGGATTTCTCAGCTTTAGAAAGTAATATTATTCCCTGCTTAATGTGAATGAAATTCACTGGGTTGTGAGTAGTTCTTGTCACTATATGAGATTTGCATGAAGATTAGCCTAAATAGAGCACAGAGAAATTTAACGGCAAGAACAAAATATTTTAAAAATGGATACCAGTGATATTTGTACAATCCAATAAGTTCACAAAAGACTCACTGATTAAAGCATTTATAGCATGTAAATTTTATGCCATGTAACTTGTAGAAGTATTTAAAAAAATAAAATATAAACAAATAAAATTCTAAAAATGATATGTAAATACTAGGAGAAAATCAGCCATGTAAATTTCCCTTTTATTTTATGTAATCTATTTCATAAATATGTATAAAATGCTCTAAAAAAAGGAGATCACATTTAATGATGTACAGCAGACCTGGACATGACTTCTAATTTCCCATTAACTGTAGGAAACAGATACTCAACCACCATAGTGATGAAGGATGTCCTGTCTGTATGCTGTTAATATATGTTTCTCTTAATGGTTGATGAATAAAATACTGATACTCCAGTAGCAAGGCAGGAAAAATAGGCAGGGCAACCTAGAAGACAGGATGCTGGGAATTCTCTGGTAAGCCAAGATCCTGTAGAAATATTTAGACTAATAGAAATGGGTTAATAATTAAGAGAACACTTGCCAATACAAAGTCTGAGCCATTGAACAAAATTCTATAATTAATATAAGCCTTTGTGTATTTATTTAGGACAAAGGGGCTACAGGACCAGGTGGGACATAACCTCCATCTACACAACAGTAAATAGAGAAGCAGAAATTAGAATCCATACTCATATTTTTAAACTCCAATAAGAGAGATTTTCAAAGTATTAATTAATCAGTGTTTCATGTATGGTATAAGCATTTTTCTGTTTCTGTGTGAGTATGCATGTATGTGGACATTCCTTGCACATGTTTACTCAGGTGAGTTAAGCAAGAGTTTAATACTGGGTGTTTCTCTCAACTGTGCTCTAACATTTCTTGCAGACATGATAACTCACTGAAACTGGAATTCACTGATTTATCAAAGCAGGACTCAAAGAGGGTCCCCCTGCTTCTGCACTCTAACACAGATATTACAGGTATGCACAAGCATTTTTTTACTTGGGTCCTGAGAATCCAAATCCAGTTCCTCACACCTATGCTTTAAGTATTGAGCTAACTTTCTGGCTCATAGGGGCTAGAAATTCACATTCTGAAACAGGATTGTTCTTTAACCTTTCAAACATTTGGAAATTTTGATGTATCCACTGTGTAGAATGACCACATTAGAAGAACACACTTGAGCCAATGGCACCACGTACATACACACACACACACACACACACACACACACACACACACACACACACGTGTGTGTGTGTGTGTGTGTGTATAGATATACATATGTACATACATATGTATATGTGGCATGAGAGGTCCTCACATTTGGTGGCCAAAAACTGGAGACCAGTCAGAATTGTTTCACCATTATGAGGGATATATGAACATGTGACAGATATCCAGAGAACTATAGGAACCAACTATGTACAAGTAAGCACAACAATAAAATTATAAATACTGAATAAAAAGACAAATACATGATAGTGAATATAATTAAAAAGATCCTTCAAAGACTCAGTAAACCATGTCCAGATTCCTTACCTGAGAAACTATGAATAATAAATGTTGTATTGTTTTAGACATTCAATTTTGGGTAACATAGTATGTATTAACAGATAATGAATATATATTTTAATATTTAGTAAATACTTGAAAGCCATCTGAGCATTATTTTAATAATAACCAAAGTATACTTCAATAGATTGTTAAGAATAGCTACAATTACCAATGGACTTATTTCAATAACTGGTTGATGTAGATTTGAAATGATAGATATTTCTTGAATATTAATTGGAATATAAATTGGTACAAAAGAAACAATGAAAATTGTGTGTATGTGATAACCTAGCAATGCCACCTAAATATATATAGTACAGATAAAGCTAACTGTGCATGAGTATTGCCTTTGCTTAAAATCAGTAAACCAAGCCTTTAAATAATAAACAAACTTAGAAAGATAACATAAAGCTTAACCAGAACTCCATGAAACTTCAAATTATTAGTGAGAAATAAGTTAAAAAGTAATATTGAAAGAGGTAGTAGTTAATTCCCATTCCCTAAATGTTGGTTTTATAGATTGAAAACTTGCAAATTTTAATTTGATCTCCAACTCGCTGCATGAGAAGACATTTCTCCCAGGTTTGTCAGTACATTGTCTGAGTGGCATTGCTTCATTGAATGAGCTATCACATTGTTGTCTGTATAGTTATTTTAGTATACATTTGGGTGAATAGTAGTAGGAGCCAATGTCTCGATAAGAAAATGCTTTGTTTTGCTAAAGTTTAAATAGGTCTCCTCTTAATAAAACTCCCTGAAAATAAATAAAAGAATAAAATTAATGACAACAAAATATCACTATTTTTTATATTAGTAAATGTTCTTAAAATAACAATTCCTTAACCCTGCAAGGAAATAGCAAAATTTATAAGCAATACATTATATTTGCAAATAAATGGCCATAATAAAATCAATAGAATTTTTATAGAAACATTTTTTAAAACTGTAAAGAGTTCATTCATTTCTTCACAAAAACTTAACTTTGAGAAATCTATTAAGACTAAATATCTTATTGAGTGAACAGCAAAAAAATTGAAGGCAATGTAATTTTAATAACTTAGTAAATAGGTAAAATTTATACTTAAAATTAGAGTGCTAATTGGAGGGAAGAGGAAATGGCTCAGCTGGTCAAGTTATTTGCAGGCAAGCATGAAGTTCTGACGTAAATCCTAACCCTCACTGAACAATGGATGCCGTGTGAGAAGGTATGTGCTTGTAGCTCAACAACCAAACAAGCAAACTCCAGTTTCAGTAAGAGATTCTGCCTAAAAAAATTAATAAAAATGATTAAGGAGGACACTCAATATCAATCTCTGGCCTTCAAACACACCCAAAACCAAACATGCACACACATATATACAAATACACTCGTATACACACAAACACACTTGCACACAAGTTGGGTAGAAAAGACAAAATAAAATTGTGAAAATTGTTTTGAAACACAATAGCCAGGTTGGGTTCTGGACCATGAAAGAGGACAGAAACAAGAGGGGGAATAAAAAAGCATGTGTCAGTAAGCAGAGAAAAGTGGAAAAATGAAGTGTTATGAATACATTTCCTTTTTATGAATACATTTTAGTAGAGGCTGTCTCCCTCAGCTCTATAATTAATCATGGCCAGTATGAAGTCAGTTCTGTGTAGTTGCTTATGCAGATACACAGATATACAGTGGTGGTTTTAGAATGACTTAATGTTTCCAAAATATTTTGCTTTTTAGTTCTTAGTATAATACGTAAACTGTAACTATATTATCACCCTCTTAAGAAATATATGTCTAGGAAAAGATATACGTTTTCAATTGGCCATAGGGAGTCACCAGAATTTTCTCAATATGCTTGAGTTTCCCCATCTGTACAGCAATGAAGATACTATGACCTACTTTATAATATACCTTCCACTCATATTCCTTGATAACAGGTATAGCAAACACAGATACTTGAATTAGAATGAGTTTGTATTTTGAAGATAAATGCTTTGTGGAAAGAAAATCAAGTTGAAGTTTGTGTTTTCAGTGAACAAATAAACTTGGTCCTAAAGTAAAAAAACAACAACAAAAAAAAGCACGTGTCATATTTGTCTGTGAATGTAATGTGACTAACCTGCTTTAAACTCTTCTGCTGTATTCTGCTGTGACTTCCCTACATCAATGCATTACACCTAGAATTTTGTAATAAGTTAAATCCTTTTTTTTCTAAATGCTTTTTGTTTGCATATTTTACTGCAGGAATAAAATGAAACTAGGGCAAAAAACAAAACCTATCCAATACTAAGGAATATAAATCTAAAGCAAACTAATGAAAAGAGTGATAAATTCACAATGTATTGATTATATTTTTAATTATAATTGATTGTGCAATTGAAAAAAATCTCAGGAAAGACTTGTAAATTAGGAAAAACATTTTGTCATTAATGTCAACAGTATGTAGTATAGTAAGTAAAATTAAAGTTTTATAGGATGAAAATGTGTTCATTCATTTGCAAATTGTCTACATCAGCTTCCTTCATATGATGAAAAAGTCCAATAGTTCCACTTGAAATTATGTGAATTACAAAACCTGAAATATTGGTTCTCTAACCCATTTTGAGTAGGGTTTATATAAAACATTATGGAAACATAAGTTATCTCTGGCATAAGACCCTGGCAATCTTGGGTTTGATATTCCTCTAATTGACTCTAAGAACATGGTATAACTCAGCTTTAACATCAGACATCTCCAAGAAAGAAATCCATATACACGGATAATTTTTTGTCGTATTTTGTCATATGTTTGATGCCAGAAATGGTCAGAGTTGTCTTAACTGAACCCACATGTATGGAGTCTGGGTGGTTCTATGCTGGTTTCACAGCATATCTCCCACTTGTTCAGGTCAGCTGTTTGTTTAGGTTTCTGCAGCCTGGTCTTGACCCCTTTGCTCATCACTTCTTCCTCTCTGCAACTGAATTCCAGTGTGCTTCTTATACCAGAAAAGAGAGTGAGACAAAACAATGGACTGTTTGATGAGAGAAAAAAACAAAAACAAAAAAACTACTTTCTTTGTTGCTAAAACATGGCCAAGTGGATCTTTATATTAATATAACTCTGTTTAAATGTGATAATCACCTTCCAATATCTGTGTGTATGAGGGCCAGTGTGTTTTCCAAAAATGTTATGAAAGCAGAAGCTACTGAATTTGTCCCAGTTTTACATGATGTGGATTTCTGATCTTTACAATAATCTTCCTACTTCATTTAACTTTTGAAATGTAAAATTTGATTCATACCATTTATATTTAAGTTACCTTCACATCAACATTGGTTTTTTTGGACTGCTGTAAATTTTTTCTTGCCAAAAGCCAATATAATATCCCAATACTTACATATGCAGATTCCAAAATAATTCTTTTTTCTCACAAATAGCAAGCTGAGTTTTGTGTACAATTACTAAGTTACTCCCTGAAGACTTTAGTTGCAACAGTAATTGGCATCTCAACTGAATTACCTTAGTCATTATGTAAATTATTACATGATTTACTAATATTGTGATAAACTATATCCCAATATAGCTGCTTCCTAGACATATTTCCATGGTGTCATATTTGTGATGAACAAGCAAAATTTCCATGGATGAATTGATGTCCATAGAATGGCAAGAACAAATATGTGTTTGGAAGTGTTTGTTTCATGGTCTCTGCTTAGAGAGATGAGATGTGTAGCTAAGGCTGATTTTCCTGAGGGTAGTATTTCCATGAAGGAAATCTGAAGTAGCTGACTTGCTTTTAATGGTGTTTGAGATGGGATACTATTCCAATGGCAGCTGTGTACTGACTGTGATGGGTGATAAGACATACAGACCTTAAGACACAGACTACAGAGCCTGAGGCATTCCAGGAAAATTTGTGTTCAATTTAACTTGGTTATATGAACTGAAACAGAATGTGGTTTACCACTAGATTAATTTCTTATGTACTGCAGGTTCAGAAGCACAGGCATTACTTTGGAAATCATGCCTGAAAGAGTCCGTGTTTGATGGTTAATTAACCAGTCCAAACAGTACTCTGTTTACAAAAGAATTAAGGAATGGATCAATTTATCAGGACCTCTTTCCAAAATATGCTACAAAAGTAGTCCTATCTGGCCGTGTGATCTTTAGTGTATTTATTGATTTAAAGAATGAGGCTTAGATTTATGTTGTAGGAGGTACTCTATAAAATCTTTTTGATTTTGAACTTTTTATTTGAATTGGAAACAAGCTTTTTTACATGTCAATCCCATCTCTCTCCCTCCCCTCCTTCCCTGTCCACCACAAATCCACTACCCTATCATCTTTCTGCTCCCTAGATGATAAGACTTTCCATGTGGAATCTTCAAAGTCTGTCACATCATTTAGAGCAGGGCCTAGGTTCTCCCCCATGTTTCTAGCCTGAGACAGTATCCCTCTATGTGGAATGAGTTAGCTCTATCAAATCTTAATGACATTGATAGGCATATAAATAGAGATACCACAAGAAGGGCAAGCACTCTAAGGTGCCTAACCACATCACTTGAAGGTAAATGTGATACAATTTATGTGTAGCTGGAATTATGTGATCAGGTAAACAGAAAGCTAAATATTCCACTAGTGATTTTCTAGGAGTCTTTAAAACTTCAACAACACACCATTGAAGATAAAAATATAAAACAGAGCAGTGGAAAAAGAAAAAAAAAGTCTAAGCTTGCCCTTTTGCTGGGGGAGGGATAGCTGAGCAAGATGGGTATCCCTACAGAGTATGCTATATACGTTTCAGTACACAACAAAGTGACCTGGAGATGCAAAGTATTCACCCTGCCTAGGATCACTTCAGCAGGCAGGAGTGAGTGTTGGAAGGCAAGAGCTAAGACATAGAATTCATGAGTAAAATTCTGTTAGATCAAGCACTTGTGTCTTGACTATTGTTCTGAAACTTAGTAGTTTAATAATTAGGGGAAAGTCACTGAACTCATTTGTGCTTCAGTTTTCCCTTTAGTGGAGAACAGATTAGAATAATACTGCATAAACAAACATCGTGACCATTCCATGGTATGCCTAAAGGGAAGGTTCTTATTGTAGACATAGGAGTTAGGATAGCCAGTGGTATCTGGAAGATTCCAAGGGAGGGAAAAAAAGTAGTAGATAATCCATGACCCCAGACCAGACCTGGTCATGAGAGAAGAGCAGAGAAGAGTGAGGGCAATGGTAGGGGGCGAGGGGGGGGTCTGTCATAAGGAGAATGAGTAGATTAGAGAAGGGAAGTTGATGAGCTGGAGAAATTGAGGGTAGAGGAAGTGATGAGAAAAGTTAAAATGCTAGCCGGTTCTCTGAAATTTGTAACAGAAACTTATACTGAGTAAGCCTCCAGGCAAGCATGCACTTTGGTTTGCTAATAGGTACCACAGATAACCATTTGTTCCTTCTGGTGATCAAGCAAATGGCTTCTTTTGGTAGAGGTGAACTGGCTTCATAAATTCCAGAGGACTGTTAGCTTTGGTCTAACCACTATAATTTTGGGAAATGGAGTTTCTTTGAACTTGAAAAATACTGCTACAATTAGTTTACAATTAGTACAAGCTAGTGTAGTTGTTTTAAACTTTAGAAATATAGTGCAAGAAAGTGGTCACCCAATTAAAATGATAAAAAAAAATCAATATTTGTACACTGAAGTGAGAGATTAATAGCTTATAGTGTCATGAGGTTCTCTAGCTGGCAAACCTCATCTAAAAGTCAGTATGGTAGAGAGTGTGTGGAAGAGGTGGAAAACTTCTGGGACCAGCATTAAAGCTTATAAAAAGAATGCATTTAAAGCTGAGAGAACACAGATAATTAGCACTATCAATTCCCTAGGACTGGTGAGAAAATTAAGTGAACTCATTAACACATAACATTTACAGTAAATCCTAGAAACAGGATAAACAAAATAACTGTTGATTGGCTATATTATTACATAATTAACTTAAGTCTAATTCTTTCATCATTTCTTCATGTTAAATTAAATAAATTCTTACAATGAGTTATAAAAAGAAAAATGACACTGTGAAAGTTTTGACTTGGGATGCAGAAACTAGAAGTACTTAATTAATAGTGTTTCTTTTGTTCTTTATATGCTTCCCTTTAAACCTTCTTTACAAAACCAGTTTATGTTAAAACTTTTACTAGTATATCTGTGAGTATTATATATATATATATATATGCATATATATAAATTTTTGCACAAATGCTTGTAAAAAGCACAAGTAATAATAATAATTATTTATTTCTAGTAAACAATTCTATCAAAAGCCATTAGAAATGATGAACATTAAACTGACCTCAGGGTTGGATTAGTGGATGTTCAAATGATTAAAGTGGCAGAATCATTTTAAGGCTGTCAGCACCTGATAGTGTGTGAGTGTGTGTGTGTGTGTGTGTGTGTGTGTATGTGTGTGTGTGTGTGTGTGTGTGTGTGTGTGTATGTGTGTATGTATGTATATATATATACATATATAGATTTTTTTTAAAGATTACTTTGACATATGTTTTTCAAACTGATTGAGTGAATAATAAAATTGAAGACTAGTTATAATTGGGATCTCTAAGAAATTATTTTGGTAAGAAATGGTTAATGAACAAGTGTGGATATACTAGGACAGCCAGACAGAAGAGCAAGTCCTAATAGACATTTGAGGGAAAATAGTGTATAGCAAACACTTCTTGGCTCAGAAAATGAAAAGTATAATGCTTCATTGGTATCATGATTTTCATATGTTTTGTTTGTTTTTTGTTTGTTTTTCTTTTGGTTTGAGACAGGGTTTTTCTCATATGTTTAATTTTGTGTTTATACTGAAAATTCTATTTTCTACACAAAAGTCCTCAGGTTTTTTTGTATTTTGTTTTTTGTGTGTTTCTTTCTTTCTTTTTGAAGACAAGGTTTTTCTGTATTGTTTTGGAGCCTGTCCTGAAACTAGCTCTGTAAAACAGGCTGGCTTCGAACTCACAAAAAGCTGGCTGACTCTGCACCCTGCGAGTGCTGGGATTAAAGGTATGCCCTATCAACACCTGGCAGAAGACCTCAGTTTTTGTTTCTGAGAATTTCTAAATATAAGTAAGTGGATACATTGATTTTACGACTCTAGTCCCATAACGTAATAATCCTGATTGTTTCTATTTGCCAAATAATGATATTGCTTGGTAAGTTGGGATTATATTTAACTAGAACAAAAGAATTAGAATGACTATTTTATCGTGGGGTTTAGAATAATTATACAGGTGAATTTTTAACACTTCATTTAGCTCACACTGCACCCCAATATTGATATAAATTATAAATTTGAAGTTATTGGAACATATTTTCTCAATGACTGACTAAAGAAAGGAAATCTTCATTGGTAATATGTAATAACCATGATCCTCAGGACTTGAAATGGATAGAGAAGGAATGACTGATTCAGCATTGTTAATGCTACTAATTTTGGGGATCTGAGGTTTCTGAATGCAGTACTCTAAATCAAATTAAATAATGTAAATAAAGAATAATGATTAATGACACCATTAAGTTTTTATTTAAAACATTATTGACCTTGTGCTCCTGGAGTTAAAGCAAAACAGAATCAGTCTTATGTAGCTGTAAGCTTACTTATGACTACTTTAAGAATCACTCTATGAATTAAAATTGAATATGCTAAATCCCTGTCTGCACCCTGATACTGAAGCTATTCACCAAAAACAAATTGACAAGCAAACAAAAGGAAAAGCAACACAATAAAAACCTGAACAACATTGCATATTTAAAAAATACTGAATGTCAGTCATTGATCTGACTTTCTATCATCATAAACAGAAAAAAACGAATAACCAAACCAGGTTCGCAATTTTGTACCACCTCTAATAATTCTGGAAATAAATATATACATTCATAGTTTATTTTGTCATACATACATATACAATGATAATATTACTTTCAAGATGTAGACAAGTGACTCTTTAGTCTGCCATTATAAAGGAGACTGAAAATATCAATGTTTCTTAATCTCTTTTGCTAGGAATTTATACAAATCTGCCAATTACTACTTAAAATAAGATGATTTGCACCTAAAAAAATGATCTACATCCATATCCATCAGGGAAATGGAAATCAAAGTGACTCTTCCATTTTACACTAAAATGGAAACACAAAGCTAAAATCAAGAGCACAAATGAAAACTTACTCTGGAGAGGCTGTCGAGCAAAGGGAACACTCCTCTGTTGCTAATAGGAGTAAAAACTTCTGTCATTTTGGAAATCAATAAGGCAGTTTCTCAGAAAATTGGGAATCAATCTACCTCAAGACCCAGCTAGCTCACTCTGGGGGATATAAACAAAGAATATTTAATCATACCAAAAGGACACTTGATCAACTATATTCACATTAGCTTTATTAGTAGTTGCTGGAACATTGAAACAACCTGAATGCCCGTCAGCTGATGAATAAATAAAGGAAATGTGGTGTATCAATACAATGGAATATATTAAACCATTAGAAACAATGACATCAGGAAATCTGAAGGCAAATGGATTAAAATTAGAAAAAAATTATTCTTAGTGAGTTAATCCAGACCAGGAAAGACAAACATGGTGTGTACTCACTCATAAATTGATATTAACTCTAAAGCAAAGAATAAGCAGTCTATAAACCACAGACCAAGAGATGCTATCTAACCAGGAAGCCCAAGGTGTAATGCATAGATTTCAATGGAAAGGGGTAATAGAAGAGATGTCCTGGGTGTACTGGTGGTAAATGGATATGGAAGCATGAGGGATAGGGTTAGGAGGTGAATAGAGGAGGAGAGTACTGAAAGAGATGACTGCAAGTGGGGGTCCATTTTATGGTCAGGTAGAAACCTGAAGGAAGCTAAACTCACATAATCCCAGCTAAGAAACCTAGCAAAAGTGGATATGTAGCCTGAATTGAACCCCTTCTGTTATGAGATTTGTACCTACCACAATTGTCATCCAAGAGACTTTATCTTGTGACTGAAGAAAATATGCACAAACCCATGGCCAAATATTAGGCTGAGCTCAAGAAATCCTATTGAAGACAGGGAGGAATATTTGTAGGCACCAAAGGGGTCAAGGAAATCATAAGGAAACTCACAGAATCAATTAACCTGGCTCACAGGAACTCGCAGAGTCTGAAACAACAACTAGGGAGACTGAATGGAACCAGCTTAGGTATTCTACATATATGTGACAGTTGGGTTGCTTATTCTACTTATGGGACTCCTAACAATGGGTGTAGGGGCAGTCATTAATTCTTTGGCTGGCTCTTGAACACAGATTCTTCTTACTGGATTGCTTTGCCCAGGGGTAGATATTTAGTCTTATTTCAACTTGATATGTCATGCTTTGTTGATTCCCATGAGAGCTTTGCCCCTTTCATAACATAAACAGAGGAGGAGTAGGTGGACAAGGGGGTGGAAAAGAGATGCAGAAGAACATGGGGAGAGAGGAAGATGGGGAAACTGGGGTCTTGATGTGAACTGAAAAAAAAAAAGCAGAAAATGATGTACCTTCAGACAGAATACCTCAAAATGATAACTTCCAATATTAAGGTATATCTTACAAGTTTGGGTTCTATTCCACTGAAAATTTTATTTCAGTTTTATACATTTTCATTAAAATGTAACTATTTCACTTAATAGTTGATTAAAATGCATTTGCTTTCCATGTAAAAACAAGATTAATATTTTCATTACTTCATAGTCTGAAATTCTTAAGGCCTACAAGAAAGGATCATCAAAACCTTTTAAGTCATTTGAAGTAGGGCCTAGGACCTCCCTCTTGTCTCCAGATTAAGGGAATACCCCTCCATGGGGAATGTGTTCCCAATGTCCTTTTATATATCAGGGATACATCTTGGTTTGACTGTTAGAGGTCCTGTAGCATTCATGCCTTCAAATTGAGATCCATGATCACTGGGTCTGAGTAGGTAAAATGCTAGTTTCCCAGTATCAGTCAGGGTGAATAAGAGCCCCCATTGTTCAGGTCAGCAGTCTAGGTGGGTTTCTCCAGCCTGGTCTTGACCCCTTTGCTCATCACTCCTTCCTCTTTGCAAATGGATTTCAGGAGTTTAGCTCATTGTTTAGCTGTGAGTGTCTGCTTTTGTTTTTATCAGAAAACTAGGATGGCATATAAGGTAGTTATCAATCTGAATATTTGTGAAGGGCCTTTAAGGTAGCCTTTCCATTATTGCTCAAATTGTTAGTTGTGGTCAACTTTGTAGGTCTCTGGACATTTTTATAGTGTCAATTTTCTCTTCAAATCTATAATGGCTGCCTCTATTATTGTATCTCTTTACTTGTTCTCCCCCATTCATTTCTCAACTCAATATTCTTGGTTCTACATGTTCTCCTCTCCTCCCTTTCTCTTTCTCCTAATTCCCTCCCCACTGATTGCATCTCAATGCCACCAGTATGCTCAGGAGATCTTGTCATTTTTCCACTTACGTGAGAGACCTTGTGTGAATCTGTTAAGTTAACCCTTGAATACTAGCTTCTCTGACAGTGTGAATTGTAGGCTAGTGATCCTTTGCTCTATGTCTAAAATCCATATATGAGTGAGTACACACCATGTTCCTCTTTGTGTGACTGAGTTACCTCACTCAGCATGGTTTCTTTAAGTTCCATCCATTTGCCTTTGAATTTCAAGATTCCATTGTATTTTATCCATTTTCAGTTTAGGGACATTTAGGTTGACTCCAAATTACAGCTCTTACAAATAATGCTGCTATGAACATAGTTGAACATATGTCCTTGTTGCATGGATAGGGATCATTGGGTATAGGCCTAATAGTTGGATTGCCCGTTCTTGTGGTAAACTAATTCCCATTATCCAGAGGAACTGCCATACTGATCTCCAAAATTGCTATATAAGATTATATTCCCACCAGCAGTGAAGGAGTATTCCCTCCTCTCTCCATCCTCTCCAGGATAAGCTGTAATTGGTGTTTCTAATTTTAGCCATTATGACAGGAGTATGATGGTATCTCATAGTTGCTTTGATTTGCATTTCCCTGAGGGCTAAGGATATTGAACACTTCTCACATGTCTTTCAGACATTTTGGATTCCTCTATTGGGAATTTTCTATTCAATTCTGTACCCCACATTTTAATTGGATTATTTGGTGTTTTGATGACTAATTTCTTGAGTTCTTTGTATATTCTGGAGATTAGCCCATTGTCAGATATGGGGTTGGTGAAGATCTTTTCCCACTCAGCGAGCTGCCATTTTTTCTTATTCACTGTGTTCTTTGCCTTAGAGAAGCTTCTCAGTTTCAAGAGGTTCCATTTATTATTTGTCAATCTCAGTGTCTGTGCTACTGGTTTTATGTTCAGGAAGAAGTCTCCTGTACCATTTTGTTTGAGAGTACCTGCCAAATTCTTTTCTAAGAAGTTCAAAGTAGTTTGATTTATGTTGAGGTCTTTGATCTATTTGAAATTATTTTTTGTGCATGGCAGTAGATATGCATTTATCTTCAGTCTACTACATACCATCATCCAGTTATGTCTGCACCATTTATTGAAGATGTTTTCTTCCTTCAATTGTATAATTTTAGTTTTTTGTCAAAAATTATGTGTTCCTAGGTTTGTGGGTTAATATCAGGATTTGCAATTCAATTCCATTAGTCTACCTGTCTTTTTTGTGCCAATACCAAGCTGTTTTCTAGACTATAGCTCTATTATAGAGCTATAAGTCAGGGATCATGATGCCTCCTGAAGTTCCTTTATTGTGCAGGATTGTCTTGGCTATCCTGTGTCTTTTGTTTTTTCATATAAAGTTGAGTATTATCCTTTCAAGTTCAGTGGAGAATTGCTGAGATTTTGAGGGGGGTTGCATTGAATCTGTAGATTGCTTTTAGCAACATTTCCATCTTTATTATGTTTATCACAGTGATCCAAGAGCATGGGATATCTTACCATTTTCTGGTATTTTATTTCATTTCTGCATTTTATTACTGCATTTCTGCACTGAAAGACTCAAAGTTTTTGCTATATAGGTCTTTCACTTGTTTTGGTAGGGTTACCCCAAGATATTTTATATTGTTTGTGTCTATGGTAAAATGTGATATGTCTCTGATGTCTCTGATTTCTATCTCAACCCTTTATTGTCTGTATATAGTAGGGTTACTGATTTTTTTTTTTGAAAGTTCAACTTGTATCCTACAACTCAGCTGAAGGTGTTTATCAGCTGTAGAAGTTCCCTGGCAATTATGTAAACTATAATATCCTCCAGAAATAGTGAAAGTTTGACTTCTTCTTTCCAATTTGTATTCCCTTGATCCTTTTTTGTTGTCTTAATGCTCTAGTTAGAACTTCATGTACAATATTGAAGAGATATAGAGAGTGGATAGCCTTGTCTTGTTCCTGATTTTAGAGGAATCTCCTTAAGCTTTTCTCCATGTAGTGTGATGTTGGATGTTGGTTTACTGTATATTGCTTTTATTATGTTTAGGCATGTTCCTGTTATCCCTGATCTCTAAGACCTTTATCATGAAATTATGTCAGATTTTGTGAAACATTCTTCAGCATCTAGTTAGATGACCAGACGATTTTTCTTTTTCAGTTTATATATATGTTGGACTACATTGATATATTTTCATATATTGAACTATCCCTGCATACCTGGAATGATGCCTACTTTGTCATGGTGTATGATTTCTCTGATGTATTCTTGGATTCAATTTTCCAATATTTTATTGATTATTTGTGAATCAATGTCCATGAGGGATGTTGGTCTGTAGTACTCTTTCTTATTGTGTCTTTGTATGACATGGGTACCAAGGTAATTATAACCTCATAAAAAAAATTGGTAATGAACCTTCTGTTGCTATTGTAAAGAAGAATTTGAGAGATCATTGGTATTAGTTCCTTGAATTTCTGGTAGAATTCTGCATTTCTGCACTGAAACCATCTGGCCCTGGGATTTTTTTTATTCAATTTTGATAAGTTATATTCAAAAATTTGTGCAATTTCTTTACATTTTGAATTTTGTGAAGTTCATGTTTTCAAGGTATAACCTGAAGAGTATCTAGATTTCTGTGGTATCCATTGTTATGTCTCCCTTTTCATTTCTGATATACTGATATGCATGTTATTTATCTGTTTTTATTGTTGTTGTTGTTAGTTTGAATAAGGATTTGTCTATCTTGTTAATTTTCTCAAAGAACCTATTGTTGTTAAATTGATTTTTGTATTGTTTTCCTGGTTTTTATTTATTGATTTTAGCATAAAAATAATTATTTCCTGGAATCTACTCCTGCAGGTTGGTTTCCTTCTTTTTGTTCTAGACCTTTCAGTTGTGTTATAATTTCTCTAATGTGACTATCCTCTATTTTCTTCATTAGGCCACTTATTACAATGCATTTTCCTCATAGCACTGCTTTCAAAATATTTCCTAAGTTTTGGTATTTTGTGTCTTCATTTTCAATGATTTCTAGGAAGCCTTTAATGTCTTTCTTTATTTCTTCTTTGACCCACAAATTTTTGCAATTGTGTATTGTTCACTTTCCGTCATTTTGTAGGATTTCTGCATGATGACCTGATAAAATACAGGGGGCTACTCCAATCATTTTTTATCTGATGACATTTGGATTTCAGAGAAGGTTCCATGTGTTTGTATGTTCTATAGATGTATATTAAACCAAATTGGGACATAACTTCTGCTAGTTCTTTAGTTTCCTTGTCATGTTTCTACCTGCTAGTTCTGTTTAGTGGTGAGAGAGGGCGTTGAAGTCTCCCAGTATGAGTGTGTGAGGTTTTATCTGAGCTTTGAGTTTTGTAGTGTTTCCTTTACACATGTGAGTGCCTTTGTATTTGGGGCACAGATGTTCAGAATTGAAACTTTGTACTGATAAATTGCTTGGTTCTTGGGTCCATATTATTGGAAGATCTTTCCCCAACACTTTACCTGAGGTAGTGTTTGCTTTGAAGCTTAGATATGTTACTTATATGCAGTAGAAGGATGGGTTCTGTCTTCATATCCATACTGATAGCCTGTGTCTTTTTATAGGCAAGTTAAAACCATTAATATTGATGGCAAATAAGAGCCATTGATTGTTAATTTGTGTTTGTTTTATATTTTGTGGTGGTGGTTTAGTGAGTATATTTGCCCTGATTTACTTTTTTGTTTTGTTCTAGTTAAGTGGGATAATCTATTGCCTATGTCTTTCTTGGTAAGTTTAATTTCCTGGGATTGAATTTTTCCTTCCAGAACTTTCTGTAGGGCTGGTTTTGTAGATACATATTATGAAAATCTGGCTTTGTCATGAATATCTTATCTTCTCCATCTATAGTGATTAAGAGTTTTGCTTGGTATAGTAACCTGGGCTGACATCCGTGGACTCTTAGTAATTGTAGAACATCTATCTAGGACCTTCTGGCCTTGAGTGTTTTCATGGAGAAGGGATGTAAAATTTTGACAGGTCTGCCTTTATGTTTCCTAGCCATTTTTCTTTGCTGCTCTTAATATTCTTTCTTTATTCTGTATGTTATGTGCTTTGATTATCATATGGGAAGGTGGCTTTATTTATTTATTTAATTATTTATTTATTTATTCATTCATTCATTCATTGGACCATTCTATTTGGTGTTCAGAATGCTTTTTGTGCTTTCATTGGCATGTTCTTCCTCAGATTGGGAAAGTTTCTTCAATGATTTTTGATTATGCTGATTATGTTTTCTGCACCTTTGAGCTGGTCTTCTTTTCCTTCTTCTATGGCCTTTTCTTAGATTTGGCCTTTTCACAGTGTCCTACAATTCCTATATGCTTTTGTAAGGATTTGTTATATTTAATTTCCTTTAGTTTATTTTCAGCAAGTGAGAACTCTCTTTGATCATTTGTGTTCTGTTGGTGATGCTTGGATTTGTACTTCCTGATTATTTACCCAGTTTTTCTATTTCCAACATTCTCTGTTTCAGGTTTCAGGTCTTGAACTGTTTGAGTAGTTTTCTTCAATCATTTGATTTGTTTTGTTTTGTTTTTGTTTGTTTTTTGTTTTTTGTTTCTTGTCTTTACTTGCTTTCTTTAAGAAATTTGTACATTTCTTCCAGTTTTTCTTAGTCTTTTCTTCTATTTCTTCCAAAATTTTCTTTAAGGGATTTTCTCATATCATCTCTGAGGACCGCTACCATTTTCAAGAAGTTATTTTTTAAGTTATTCTCTACTGTTTCATCTGCTTTGTTGTGTCCAGGTATAGTTGGTGTAGGGTCCCTAAATTCTGGTGGTGTCATACTGGTCTTTCTATTGTTGAGTTTAGAGTCTCTTTAAACCCTGATTGCCCTAAGGATGTAGGTGAGTCTGGAGTTTGATGACAGTAACTCTGGATGATCTGAAGTCTCTTAGAGGTCTTTCAAACCGAGGCCACATCAAGGCAAATGGTGTGGGAAAGGCAGGCTCTGGGCCACTCATGCCAAAGTTATAGGGCAATTGAGATGAATACCTAATCCAGGGAGTTCCCAGGAAAAGGTGTGGTGGGATTTGGGCTGGGCTGGTTACCGAGTTACCTCAGGTAGAATGCAGGTGAGGGTCTCCAAAGGTCAGATGAGAATAGGGGTAAGTCCAGTAAGTACAGTTCTGATCCAGGAGGTTCCAAGGATATGGTGGGGGTGTTGCACCAGTGTTCTGTCCAACCACTGAGCAGTGGGCCAGCAGGACAAAGGATGAAGTTTTGATTCTTTTAAAAATTGTATTTGTGTATGTATATGAGTTTGCCATGTGAGTGTGTGTGCCTATAGAGGCCAGGATAGGTCATCAGATTGCATGAAGCTAGAGATACAAACAGTTACGAGATTCCTAACTTTTGTATTCTGAATTCATATCTATCACTAAAAGAGCAGCAAGAGCATGTGATTATGAAGTCATTACTCTTTCCCTTCAGTAAGCATTCTACACACAAAAAAATGTAACAAGGAAAACAAATAAATGAATTCTTCTAGTTTTAAAAACATTAGTTGTTAGCTCAAAAGTCTCTATGAAAAATATTTCTCTCTGAAGAATATTTTGTACAAGTATATATTTCAACATTTAATAAGAAAGAAAATGATTTTGATTGTCACATGAATGTTGGAGAAAATACTTAGAGTACTCACTTTAAATTAAAGCTACTAAAACCCCCAGCTCAGATCAACAGAAGATATTTTCTAATATCTATAAAAATTAAATGTAAGAATATTACCATCAATATCAGGCTATTAATATTCTTTAAGTATTAAAATCACTTTAAGTATTACTTCTTTAGACTATAAGTTTAATTAAACTAATTTGGCTTAGCTATGTAACCCATAAATACTCAGTTTCTTTAATGTTCAATATTACTATCTGAGGAGGCCAAAGACATGGACATGATAAGTCTGCAGTTTTAAAATACTGCTTAAGCCATAAAAGCATTTGAACTGCATCTGACATATATTGAGCCTTATAAAAACATTTTTCATCAGATTGCCACCTCTACCATCATCATCCTCTCTTGAAAAATCTACTGTGTTCTTTTTCCAGAAAAAGTATGAAAAGCCTTATTAAATGCAATAAGAAAGATTTAAAAGGGGGTAGAATATGTTGGAATATAGAGAAACACTGTCATTTAAAAATAATAATTAGTATATATTCTTGTTGCTGTTATCAGGGGATTAGCCAAAACTTAGAGGGAACATGGAAGCAGAGGATCTGGGTAACCAAAAATAAGATTCTTAGTAAAGATGTTCAATTGTTTTCAGATATCAGATGGGGCTAGAAGAAGAGATTATTAAACCATGTAAGAAGGGACATCAGATGTTGATGTTATTTGTTCTTCCCAAACTGTTTCAGTAAATTCTTACAAATGTTGAATGCTGTAGACGCAAACAGACAAATAAAAAAAGCTTTAGAATTTCTGAATAGCATTAAAGTAAAGATCACTGTCATTTCTCAATCAAAATTGTGTTTCCAAACTCAGGTCCCAATTAATGTGTAAAGTGTGCTCTAACAAATGCTCATCACACAGCCAGGCTGAAGTAACAGACCTGACTCTCATAGTTGTAGGATGGAATAGACAAAAATGTCTGTGTGAGCAGGGCCATTCCTCTTCTGTAACCTTTGGTGATGCTGCTACACTTCCTGGCTTCCCTTGACTTGTTGTTTATCAGACACTAAATGTTGGAAGTTTGTTTTCTCATGATCATATGCCTTTGTCTATAAACTCTGGCTTAACTTCACTGTATTTCACTTCCTGGTTTAAAGCAGAGGGGAGTAGTCCATACTTTCCAAGTTTCCTCCTTTTCAGTTTGAAATGAACCACCAAGATTTAAAGTAATCTCACTATGACAAATGTTTTAATATATTTAAGAACAATATATAGTATCTAATAACAAGTATTTAAATGTATATCGTTTACTAATATCTTCATGCCATGTATGCACGGCATATTTCTAGATTCTTCATCAGATTTTTTTCCTGAGCTGCAAAGAGAATTTTGTTGTTTATGGTAGGAACAGAATGTGAACACATGTGAGGAACACCAGGGGTCATTGGCTATTTCTACAAAGACTCTAATGTGTCTTTAGCCTCCCTGGATTCATACTTCAACTCAGTCTTGAATACAGCTGAGAATAATCCACTTTATCACTCAAAGATAAGTAGTTTATGGAGACTTTTATGAAGAAGATATGTACATAGTAGAATGAAGATTTCAGTCACAATTTTGCTGACTTAAAAATGAGGTCCTTCTTCACTCTGTGAATTTCATTCTATATTGAATGAAAATATAAAACAATTCAGTTTTGTATTGCTTTTAAGAAATATTCCTTAAGCAAAATGACATAGAAACAAGAATGGACTAATAATTGAACTATAGAGGATGCATATAAGTTAAAAATAATATCATGAACAACCATTTGAACAAAAAACATAAACCTGGAAATATTAAATTATAATGACTTATAATTTACCACATTGTGTTTGTGCCATGAAGAGGATCAGAATAACAAAAATTAATATTTATATAATGAATTACATCTTCACACAAAACAAATCCTATAAGTACCAGATGAAAATATACTCCAAATCAGAGTATCCTTGTAAAATATAACTTTTAGAGTTACTGGCAGAAAAAAAAGGTAATTTAATGGAGAGATTTTCTTTCAAATACTAAGTTATAGACTCTGATATATAATTAGAGAACTTTCCCAAGGTGTTAAAAAGAGTACAAAATGCTCTAAGTTTTGTATATAACATCAGGTTTTCTAGAAATTTTTATCATTTCTGTTGAATTGACTACATAAAAGGAACTTTAAGTCTTGTAAGGTAAATACAGCATATTATTGACAAACTCCACATCTTGGGCTTGCTTATCAAGAAATTTACAAGAAAATTAAATATTTATTAAATATTAAATATTTACTTACACATTTACATGATCTCCACATATAACCTATTCTGGCTATAAATTCACAGCCTTCTTGCTTCAGAAAACCAAAAATTAAGTGAAAAGCATGTATCACTATGTGTAGATATCTGTAGTTGTTTTAATGGAAAGGATGTGGGTGACAAAATAGTTAAAGAATGATATCTGTTATTGAGAATCATGATTTTCAAATGAAGCATGAATAAGAGACTTATTGCAGCTATAACTTCTATTGTGATACCTGATGCCAATGAAGGTCATCGGTAGCAGTTAATGCACACATAATCAGAAAGACATCCAGTGAATAACAATTGCCATTAGTGAGAGAAGTAGAAATTGGCAGGATTAAAGAATTTTGAAAATGCTGTGTCAGAATATGATTGAGATTATATATAATATAATGAAGACTAAACTTTTCAATAATCAAAGAAACACAAGAAATGATATCAAAGTAATATTATTAACAAAATGCAGGCCATAATCAGAAGCCCTTTTCTACACAAATGAAAAACTGGCAGAGAAGAAAATCTGTGAACATCACCATTGACAATAGCTCCAAATAATTACACACACACATATATATATATATATATATATATATATATATATATATATATATGTGTGTGTGTGTGTGTGTGTGTGTGTGTGTGTAACTCAAACCAAGCAAATAAAAGACATATATTACAAAAACTTTAGTTCTTTGAAGAAATAAATTCAAGAAGAAATCAGAAGATAGAATGATCTCTCATGTTCATGCACTGATAAGAATCACATAGTAACAACTGTCAGATTACCAGAAACAAATACAAAATGACTCAATCCCCACCCATATTACAATACTATAAGGAACTTCTTGATGTATTACCATCCCTTACTTCAAGCTTTACTATAGAGTTACAGTAATAAAACAACATGGTATTGGCATTAAAACAGACAAGGTGATCAATGGAATCAAATCACAGGCCCTACAAAAATGCCTATGAAACCTGCTTTTTGAAAAAGAAGCAAAAAATATACAATAGAAAGCCTATTCAACAAATATTGCTGGCATAACTGGGTGGCTGCATGTAGAAGAATGCAAATAGATCCATGTCTGTGGCCATGCACAAAGCTAAAGTCTAAGTGGATCAAAGACTGGTTCAACTTGAGACTCAGGCCAAAAAGAGGGAGCCTATGCCTGACTTTGCCTGGAGGGTCAGGAATCAGAGGAGGACCACTACTAAAAAAATAAAAGAGTCATCAAAATGATTTCTAATGATATTCTGTATAATGGTAAACTGGAGCTTAGCATAACCATTATCAGATAGGTTTCATCCAGCAATTGATAGCAACAGATGCAGAGACCAATAGCCAAACATTGAGAGGTACCCATGGCATCCTGTGAAAGACAAATAGAAAGGATATTAGAAGCACAAGTGGGTAAGGACACCACAAGGACAGAGCCCAGAATCAACAGATCAGGGATCAAAGGGACTCACAGCCTAAACAACAACCATGGAACCTGTTTGGGTCTAATATATGTTCCCTGCACATATATTTTGGTTGTGTAGCTTAGTGTTCTTGTTGGACTCATAATAGTGGGAGTGGGGACATTCTGACTCTTTCCCCTACCCTTGTGACATTTTTCATCCTATTGGATTAACTTATTATGAGAGTAAGTGCCTAGGCTTTACTTAGTGTACTATGTTCTCTTGTTATCCCTGGACGATTCTCTCCTTTCAAAAGGGATACATAAGAGGAGTAATCTGAAATTGAATGTAGATGTGGGATGGGGAACTAGAAATATGAAAGGGAGGGCAACTAAGATGTAATACATGAGAAAAAAATATAAAATAAAATAAAGTCTATAAAGAAAGCAATTAGAACTTTCATAGAACAATTTAAAATAATGCTTGTGTGTGTATGCATAAAATATTCAAAATAGAAGTTCAGAAATCACTGATGTGTTTATGTTCAAACTCTGGTAGATTCTTCATTTTAAATAGTGTGAGGAAAACATGAGCTGAGTAAAACCTTGGGGAAAACTGATTGATATTAGTGTTGTTTGATTGGAGGATGCAAACATTTCAGTCATTTATAAGGTACATATGGCTTTGAATCACCTTTAGAAGAACTAGCTGAGAAAACTAAACATTTCTTGTGTGGAAATAACCTATGATAGTGAAGAAGCCTTGAAAAGAAGAGCTGCATTGAAATTATTTATGATTTCTAAAGTCCTGACATATTAATACAGGTACCAATTTCCTGTGCTATTTTACTACTGTTATACATGTTTGTGGTATTTCTTAATACAAGGTTTTTCAAAAGTATATGACACTATTTTTGTTAAATTGGATGAAGAATCTGAAAAAAAAACTCAAATCAGGTAATTTGTTATGTTTCAGTTTCTCAGTTATTTTCTTATTTTCATATGTCTAACTTTTAAAGCCTTTCTAAATTACTTAGATTACATTTTATAAAATGTAAATCTTATCTAGTTCTACTTTGCAGTTAAATTATATTCCATAATTAACATAAAATATAAGTAGCATAGCAGGTTTAGGAATAAATACAGCAGAATTTTAGTGAATGGTCATCACAGTTACTAGAATATATGTGGAGAATTTATAAGATATTCTATTTGTCAATACTTTGTTGATGTGTGAGTTCTAGAAGTGGTAAATATTGTTAAACTTGATAAATTGACTCAGCATTAAATGTTAATATTATTCTTCAATAATATATACATAAAACAACCTGATACATCTTTCTTGGAATAAAAACTTAGATGAAAATATAACCTAAGAAATGTTGATGGAAGGAATACTTAGTTAATTGTCATTTTAGATTTTTTCTTTACTTTCATTTATAAAATATGACAATAGTACATTTTAATTTTGAAAAAATATCCACTCATTTGTCTGACTCCCAACTTTCTCTCAAAGATGATGTGCAGCAAAGACCTTAGTTAGTAAAAAAGATATCAAATCCCTTATTTTTCTGGCCCAGAGTTTTTGGTGGGAAAAATAGATGTTAATGCTTATTTTACAAAAAAAATAAACAAAGCTATCTCATTTCTAAGTGTAGCTTCACTTGATGCCCTGTTCTAGATTCAGGAGTACCATTACCAAGAAAATAACACATGCAGCAGAGGACATGCATTGCCTTTCAATGTTAGAATGGGAGTTATTTTCATACATTGATACTTGCATTGAGCTTACTATATTTACATGGTATATGTTAATAAGTACAATTTCTCAGATATTATTTTATTTAATTGGGAAAACCGTGTCAATAGAAGACTGATCTTTTTGGTATAAAATTACACTTGATTACGGAACCAATTTTAAACTTTGGATTCAAATATAATTGTTATGAAAACTCTTCCTTACTATTTGGTTTTCTTTACTCTGAAGTTTATTATTTTTAGGTATATTAAGTATTTACTATATGTCCAATTCCCAAGGTTCAATGAGAAATCTATATACATTGTTTAGAAATTCCAATTCATGAGCTGTATTAAGAGTGCACACATGGTGATTTATAAATTTTGTCTTCTATTATCTTGGAAAATGAAATGTATCATGTATCTAAATTTCACACAAACCAGAAATATCCAGACATTCATAACAAAAATAAACAACAATTGAAATACATGTGCAGCTGACTAAACTTATGTGAATAGTCATCAACATTTTAATTATACAGTGATTTTACGTCTGTCCTACTTTCTGCACATTCTTCCACACTAAGTGTCAACATCTTGGCACATATCTCTCCACTCACCACACTCAAATACTATCTCCAATGTGCCTTTTAGTGGTTGTCTATTCACTAAGATTCATATACTACCTCATTTACAAATATAACATGACATAGATGACTTATTTAATAAAAGAGAGACATTAAACAAATAAGTTATGTATACACACACACACATATATATATATGTATATATATGAAATCATGTATCACTTGGGGAAGTACAGTCCTTGAGGAGAGAGTGTCTATGCAAAGCAGACAATGACACAATAGGGTGGAACAAAAGAGCATCTACAAACCACATGTTCTGTTCTCATTATGTAAATTAACCTAGAAACTCCTAAGCCTCAAAACCTTATTTTTTCAACTTTGTTGAGGACTGTTTTTTGCTGTACATGTAAACATATCTAGAAGAAAAATTTTCATTTAGTGGGTGTTAATAAGTGTTATTTACCTATAATATTAAAAATCATAGTAACTTAAACTTCATATACATATGCATATTAGTACCTACTTATATGTCTTGATGTTTTATTTAATATAAGGTAGAGCATATATTAGTGGAGTGAGTTTCCATTTAAATCATAATGCTGCTCAGTTTTCCACAATCATAAATATATGCCTGATTATAAATTTACAAGATAGTCTATAATAAAGTAATTGTTTGATGTAGGTCAAATGACTAATAATTCAAACCACCTGTGAAAATGAAAAACGGTACTGTATAGATCTCCCTTCAGAATAGATATTGAAACTGCTAAGAGCATTTTTCTACTGTTGTTGAGAAAGGAGTTTTGTTTTCAATCACTCATATGTTGGTCCACCATGGCATGTAACTCCAGTTTCAAGGATCCTTTTTGATCTTCATAGATACATGCATGCTCTTAGTGTGTATACACAGGCAATATACACAGGTAAATAATTATGCATATACTATTTTTAAAAATAACATTTAAATATCATTTAAATAACATACATATAGGGCACTGCTTTTAAATATTTGTAATCATGCATACTTCAGTATAGAATGCTTCCATTGCTTCATTGTCATGGTCTGCTTGCCATATGCACTGTCTATGAATAACATCCCTTTTATTGAGTCCTGATTTTCTTTTGATAGATAATTTATGAAAATAAAAACCAGCTGTCTCAGCATGAAGAGTCTTCTTTGATGACTCTTTGGGCTTAACAGGTTAATTATTATTCACTTTTAATATTTCTTGCAAAGGCATTATGTCCTTTAAGTTTCTAAGAACTTCTGTATTCCTATAACAATTATAAGTCTGAAAGTTTTTGATCACTGTTTACTTCAACATTTTTGTAATTTTGATTTTGTCTATATTTCATTTTGTTGAGTAGTTTCATGACTGTCTATTACATATAATCTGGTATGGGATAGTTCTTGGGAGTGTATACTACTTCCACCCTTTAATCTGTTTCAATTCCTAAATATCAGTGTAAGCTCATTTGTATTCCTGCTTCCAAACATCAAATAAAGTCATCCATAAATTAATTTTATGAGCAATTAAGTTCTTCCAAGTCAATACCTTCTAAATTGATTTCTCTTTTTACAATCAAGACACAGTTTATATTCATTTTATGTCATTAGACATAGCCATCAGATCCTTTGCTGTTCTCCTTTTGGTTTCAACTTACTTTTTAAATTATTATCACATTCTGGAACCATTTCTGACCTGCAGCATATAGTTTTCATGGCTATTGACTAAAACTATGCTGATAGAAGGCTAAGCTCATCATAGATAAGCATTGGATCAAGTTACTGAAGAGGAAAAACTCATTGTCAAAATAGAGTTTTGGCAGAATATGACAAAGCTAAGAAACAAATAGGAAACATGAAAACACCAGCTCATAGAAACTCATCAGTAGGTATGAGTATAGATAGCATTAGAGCCAGAGAGCTTCTTTCCTTCTATCCACAAGTATAGAAGGAAATTGTAGAGATACGGGATGACACATACTTGGTGATTCATTTTCTGTTATTACAACTATTAAAAAATATTTTAGGTTAGATAATTTGTAAATAATTGAAATTGATTTGTTTAGATTCTAGAAGTAAAGAAGAATAACAACTATTGTCTGGCAAATCTACTGTTCTGCTGGATGATGTTGGCACTTTCTTTGTGTGCTCACAAGACAGGAGTACAAAAGAACAATGATTGTCACAGGCCTTTTTCTAAAGGCACCAATGTCATCTATAAGAACTCTGATCTCATAGCCTAATGACAATTGAAAAACTCCATCCCCAAATACCAATGATTAGGATAATTTGATACTTATCTTTTGGAAGATTTAAATGAAGAACAACATATCCTGTTTTTCATATCTAATTATGGGCAAAGTCTCAGGCCCATACTGATAAATGGGCTATCTATCAAACATGAGAGGTCCAGGCTTTTATGGCTAATTGATATTAGAAAGTGGTGGATCTGAAAAAGGACATGATAAAAGCATGAAATATGAATGATAATTTAAGTTGTGATTCAGGAATATTAAAAGTATTTTATTTAAAGTTTATTTCCATGAAGAAATGATACTAGTTGGAATATTTTGTCTTGACTTGAACTGAAATTACTTTTATTTGTGTCATTTTCTATTATAAACATACATACTAGACAAAAAAAATGTTATTTTAATGTTAAACATCACGCATTGTGGACAAGGATTTATAAGCTTTCCTGTCCTCTAGGAGATTAAAGGAGAAGCACAGTATAAGATTTCTACCTTTACACATTACTGTAGCTGACTCCCAACCCAACAATTCCAGAAGCACAGTGTTTTTTGCAGTGCATCCAGACCAAGGTGAGCATCTACTTTCAAGAAGTAATGGGATAGTTTCATGGTAAGAAATTGAGCCTAGTAGAGAAACTAACATGTATATGTAGTATATATTTGCATTGAAGTAACATTTTTTACAGTTCCAATGTATGTAGTAAAGTTTCCTACACTATATAGAATTCTATTCCTCCCTCAGAACCATGCAGCTCTGCAAGAACCTTCCTGTTTTTCTTAAAAGATAAAATAACAATTCCAAGAGAAGATTTAAAAGAAAACAAAAACTTAGGGAAGGACTATCCAGGATTCCAACTCCATATTTTCATTTAAAACTATCCTGAAACTTTTTTTTTAAAGATGTATTACTGGATCAAGAATTTTTAGTCAAATTCCATTTTAAATAAATTGTGACTCTTTTCCTCCTATTGGGTTGCCTTGTCAACTTTTGATATGAGGTCTTTTGCCTTGTTTTATATCTTGTTCTGTCATGGTTAGTTGTTGTCTATTGGAGGCCTGCTCCTTTCTGATGGAAAAAGGAAGAGTTGATCTTTGGAAGAGGGAAGATCTGATGTAGCTGGAAAGAGTGGAGGAAGGGGAAACTGTGGTCTAGGTGTATTGTATGAGTGAAGAATCTATTTTTTTTAAGATCTTTCAATAAATTATTAGGATAAGTGACATTTATTTGGAACCTCTTTAACATTTTTATGTATAACACTTTGTTCTCTTCCTCCACTACTCCCACCCTACTGCTATCTCTCCACTTCCCCAGATCCACTCCTCCTTCATTTCTTTACAGAAAAGAACAGACTTCCCAGAGATATCAACTTAATATCACACAATAAATTACAATAACATTAGGTTGGACAAGGCAAAGCAGTAGGAAGAACAGGGTCTAAAGAGCGGGCAAAGGAGTAATATATAACCCCCACTCCTACAATATTATCAAGCTAAATACCCATAATGTGTTGAGGACCTACTTCAGATCTATATTGGCTCCTTGACTGTTGCTGCATTCTCTGTGAGTCCTGATGAGCCCTGCTTAGTTGATTCTGTGGGCAATGAACTCATGTTTCAGTAGAAAGAAAGAATGCAAAAGTGAAATAAAAGAGGCAGAGAGAGAGAAGATACATATACACAGGGCAACAATTCACATAGGAAAAATCAATCTTCAAACCTAGTCAAATGGCATAATTAATCTTACTTAAAATTATGTAATATGAACATATATAAACCAAATCTAAAAGTTTTTCCCTTTAGCAACATTAAGTTATTTGCACCTAAATAGTAAGAAAGCAATGTCATAAGTTATGCAGGCTAGGTATTTGGGAGTTGTAGCAAAAGACATTATATTGGATCTCCAAGAATGAAGAAACTAAAATAGATAGTAGGTTTTGTTAAGGGCTAAAAAAAATCTGTATATTAAATTTTTAAAAGAAAGGTGGGCAAAGAAGGTCAGCCTGGAAGATGGGTGAAATTTTGAAATACTTGTCATTAAAATTAAGGCTTCAAGAGAGGGACTTGGAGGCAGAACAAAGGACCCAGCATTGGGTATTATTGCTAGAACATTCCATTCCTTTCTATGGAGGGAAGTGCGGGGTAGGGGGGAGGGGAGAGGTGATTCCCCCAGGCTCCCACCTCCCCCTCTTCCACATTGAGTCACCTGACAGCAGCTGCCAGACCATTTCTGCTAGAAAATCCCCCAGAAGTTCCTAGAGGTAGAACAAAGGGCTCAGCATGGGGCACCATTCCACACTCCACACTCTGTAAAAAGGTGAGTGCCAGGAATCAGGCAATTCCCCAGCACCCCCACCTACTCCTCTTAGAGTCCCCTGACCTGGGGCTGCTAGATTTTTTCTGCTACTGAATCTCCACAAGGGACCTGGAGGAAGAACAAAGCACCCAGCAACAGCTGCCATTGCTGTCTTGCCCCTTCACCATCCAACAGAGAGGTAAGTACTAGTGGTTCTGCCAGCAGCCCACTTCCCCTTCTTTGAGTCCTCTGACCTGCAACCAGCAGACCCTTCCTGCCACCAAATCCCCAGAGAGACCTGGAGGAAGAACAACATATCCAGCATTGACTGCCATTTCTGTCTTGCAACTGCACACACCAGGATAGAAGAGAGGATAGAACTTTGAATTCATACCCACCAGGAGAGGGACAGACTCTATCTGTACCCACTGGAAAGAGAAATGGTAATATGACAGTGTGAGAACACATTTAACAACAGACAACGTTAGTTATATGATACCACCAGAGTTCAGGGACACTATGCCAGAAAGAGTTGACTATTTCAACTCAGATGAAGCAGAAGAGAATGACCTTAAAAACAACTTCGTGAAAATTATAGAGGACTTCAAAGAGCATATGAGAAAATCTCTTAAAGAAATGAAAAAAAAAGCTTCAAGAAATCAACAAATCTCTTAAAGAAAGCAAGAAAAAAAAACAATACAATGGATGAAGGAAATATTTCAAACAGTCAGTGACCTGAAAACTGAAATAGAGGCAATAAAGAAAACACAAAATGTGTTAATTCTGGAAATAGAACAGCTAGGTAAACAATCAGGTACTACAGATGCAAGCATAACCAACAGAATACAGGTAATAGAAGAGAATCTCGGATGCTGAAGATAAACTAGAGGAAATAGACTCATCCACCAAAGAAAATGTTTTCTTTTTTTAATTTTATTTTACATATCAATCCCAGTTCCCTCTTCCTCTTTCCCTTTCTCCCACCCTCTCATGCCCCCCAACCACGCCCCCCCTCACTCCACATGTAGGGTGATGACCTCCAGGAGGGGTCATCTAAATCTGTCAAGTCATTGGGACCCCGGCCAGTAGAACCAGGATGTATTCCTGGTAAACAAAGGACTTTCATGGCACATCCCCCATGGAGGGATACTCCCTTAACTTAGAGACAGGAGAGAAGATCTAGTTCTTACTCCAAAGAAAATCTTATATCAAACAAATCCTTAACAGAAAATATCCAGGAAATGTGGGACACTCTAAAAAGACCAAAACTAAGAATAATAGATATAGTAGAAGGCAAAGAAACCCATTTAAAAGGTGCAAAAACATATTCAACCTTATACATTCATAATGGGAGACTTCAACACCCAACTCTCACCACTAGACAGGACCACCAGACAGAAACTTAACAAAAAAAATATATATAAAAGGACTTAACAGAAGTTATGATCCAATAGGGATTAACAGACATCTATAGAACAATCCATCCCAAAACAAAAGAATGTACCTTCTCTGAACTTCATATGGAACTTTCTCTAAAATCTACCACTTACTCAGCCAAATAGGAAACCTTAGCAATAAAAAAAAAGAATAACCACCTGTATCTTATCAGACCACCATGCTTTAGGTTTCAGCAACAACACAAATTGCAGAAACATTACCAACTCATGGAAAATAAACAGTGTACAATAAACAATGTACCATTGCACCATTCCTGGGTCATCAAAGAAATAAAGAAATGAAAGACTTCATAGAATTCAATTAGAATGAATACACACATATCAAAACTTATACAACCATGCGAAGCAGTACTGAATGGAAAGCTCATAGCAAAGCAACAAATGCCCACATGAAGAAGTCAGAGGGTGATCACATTAGAGAAATAAAAGCAACTGAAAGCTCTAAAACAAAAAGAAACAAACTCATGGAGGAGGAGTGGACACCAGGAAATCATGAAATTCAGGCCTGAAATCAATAAATAGTAACAAAGAAAACAACACAAAGAATCAATTTAACACAGAGGTGGTTCTTCAAGAAAATCAACAAGAGATACAAACCTTTATCCAAACTGACCAAAAAGCTGATAGAGAACATGCAAATTAACAAAATCAGAAACGAAAAGGGAGACATAACAATGGACACCAAGGAATTCTAAAGAATCTTCAGTTCATACTTTGCCACCACCAAAACCAAATCCAAAACAAACAAGAAATAACAATCAATGGTCCTTAATTTCCCTCAATATTAATGGTCCTAACTAACCTATAAAAAGACACAGGCTAACAGAATGGATATGAAGACAGAATCTAACCTTTTGCTGTATATAAGAAATACACCCTAACTTCAAAAGCAGATGATATCTCAGAGTAAAGTGTTGGGAAAAGATCTTCCAATCAAATGGACCCAAGGAACAAATTGATGTAGCTATCCTAATGTCTAACAAATTAGACTCAAACTGAAATCAATCAAAAGAGATGAAGAAGGTGATTTCAGGTTTCTCACAGGAAAAATCTATCAGGATGAAGTCTCAATGCTGAACATCTATGCCCCAAATAATAGGCATCCTCATTTGTAAAAGAAACATAACTAAACGTTGATGTCCATCAACTGAAGGATGGATAAGGAAAAGGTGGTATATTTATACAATGGATTACTATTCGGCAGAAAAAAACAATAAAATATTAAAAATCATAGGAAAATGGATGGAACTACAAGAGTCCATCCTGAGTGAGGTAACCCAGTCACAAAAAGACAAGCATGGCATGTACTCACTCATACAATGATTTTAGAAAAAAAGGAAAGGATCACCAGCCTACTATTCAAACTGGCAGATAAGATAGGAAGAAAGGAGGAACCTAAGAGAGACATATATGGCCTCCCACAGAAGGGAAAAGAGACAAGATCTCCTGAGCAAATTGGGAACTGGGGGAGGGCAGTGAATGAAGATGGAGTTAGGAGAAAGAGACAGGAAGAAGAGGAAGGGAGAGAACAACATGAGGAATACTGAGTTAAGTGAAGAATAGAGGAGAGCAAGAAAAGGGATAACATAATAAAGGGAGCCATTATAGGTTTGAAGAGAAATGTGGCACTAAGGAAATTTCCACTTATCTACAAGGATTACCTCATATAACAATCTGAGCAATATTGCAGAGGCTGTCTTAAATTACCTTCCTTGATAATAAGATCGATGACTTCCTTATTTGCCATCGTAGAACCTTCATCCAGTAGCTGACGAAAGCAGGTGAAGACACCCACAACTAAATACTGCTAGAATCCAGTTGCAGAGAGAGAAGCGATAAACAACGGAGATAAACAACCAGACAGCAGAACCCCACAGAGACAGCTGAGCTGAACCAGGGGGAACTCATGGACCCCAGACTGATAGGTGGGAAACCAGAATAGGAATCTGGGCCTTAGTTAAGAGGCCTGAGAAGTCTATGAGACCTCCAACAATGTAATCAGGATGTATTCCTGATGCATGAATGGACATCAGAAACACATTCCCCTTGAAGGGATACTCTCTTAAACTAGAGGCAGGAGGGAAAGCCTGGGCCAGATCCCAAATGACTTTACAGATTTTGAAGATCTCTCCGGGAAGACTTCACCCTCCCTGGGGAGTTGTTGAGGGATGGGACAGGGGGAGAGGGAAAGGAAACTGGGATCAGTACATAAAATAAGAAATACACACACACACACACACACACACACACACACACACACACACATATATATATATATATATATATATATATATAAAATCTTATTTTTTTAAAAAAAAATAAGGCTTCACTCTGTATTGGCTTTATTTTTATACCTAAATGAATATTTTATGACTTAAAATTAATTAATATAGATCATACATTATATATGTGTGTATATACATGAGTTTGTGTGTGTGTGTATGTGTGTGTGTGTGTGTGTGTAGAATGCATAGCTCCTATTTTCTAAACATTTATATCAGAAAATTGCTTCAAACATTGTTTTATTGCATAGCTAGAGCTCTACCTATATGCAAAGTATAAAAGAACAGTGTATTATTCAGTAAATAAAAAACAATACTTGGCTTCACAATAATATTAAGAATATTCTAAAATTTTATAATGGTCTAACACGTGGTCTAATATTTTGTTTCTCTCTATAATTCTGCAAACTGCTCACTTAAAAATGAGTAATTTATGTCAAAATAGTAAAGACTGTGATTGGTGCTTCTTCAATGAAAGTGTAGTCTGTGAATTGCTACATGTGAAATGTTCCTCACAGCCCCTATAGTACTTTCTGTACCCTTGTCATATATGCATATTGGAAGGGGTGATTTCAGAAATGGAATAGGTGACTTCCAGGATAAAGAGCAGAAGACTATATTGTGACTCTAGGATGGTGAGAGGCCACAGTGCAGATGCAAAGTGAAAGACCCAGGTGTTAGGCAAGATCTATAAATGTGCTCATTTGGGGGAAAATTCAGCACTCTCATTTTAGCAATAATCATCTATAATTTACCAATTTCAAAGTTTTTTTACTGAATATTCAAATCTGGTCATAAAATTCCTTTCTTCTGAATTTTCAGATTTCTTCTTCTAATTAATAAAATATTTGTTTTAGAACAGTTAAAGTGTGAGCATACAAATCCATCCAAGCAAAGATGTCTGTTCATGTAAAGTGATCTGTGAGCTTTTGAAATTTAGTAAGTAATAAAGTTTGGAAAACTCTATTAAATCTTGTATCGGCAAATTTGGTTTGCTGACACAGCAATATAGCATGTTTTACAATATGATAAAATTGATTTTTGAGTTCTATGTTCATGGAAAAAGAAAGGAAATCAGTGTCAACAAGCAAGGATCCATTACAAATTAAACAGAATTGGCTTTGCAGAGCAGCAATAGTGTCAAGGTTCAGTTTATTGGCAGGGCCTCATTTAAAAAAAAAGACAAACTTTTCTGTCTATCAAAGTATTTGGAATTTTACAACAGATTAAAGAATGTTTTTTCTAAACATGTTTTGGCAAATCATTCACTACAGCAAATAAAACTAGCTTAAATTTATATAAATATCAATATTGTGTAAGCACTCAATGTAATGTCAGCTGTAGACCAGTGTTCTTATTTCTATATAATATTATCACAATAGTTATACAAAAGTGGTCATAGAAACCCCACTATAAAGTGACAAAGTGAATCTTGAGAACTAGCCCAGTAAATTCAATTAAACTTATTTAATATCACTCTATGCTCTGGTAAAGCTGAACTTCTACTTATGGAATGCTGATGCCAGGAACTGCTAATTTCTGAAGTATCTCTCAGACAATGAAGGGGAAAAATACACCAACATATAGTCAGACAAAGCAGTCCTATTGTTTGTTAAGAGATATGTGGAGTACTCTCAGTGTTTGTCACAAGTGTCCCTTTCAGATCAGTGTTTCACACACCAAATGCTCCCTTTCCAGGTCTGAACACTCTTATCCATATTACTATGCAAATAGACATACACAAAAGGGATACCTCTCATCCAAGAATCATAAACATCTCTCCTTTCTCTCTATCTAAAAATGAAGGAAATTTTCATGTTGAAAGTTGCATATTAATAATGGATTTTATTAAATATTTTTAATTTTTTTCATTTTGTAGGACTATTTACTTATACTCTTTTACTCTAGATTTTTTCCCAGTTTCTTCCACTCTGGTTTGCACATAATAATGTAATGACAAAATAATGTTTATGTTCTTAATCCTCAAAGATTAAAGAAATTACCAAGTTCTGAGAACATTTATGTTTTCCCTGTAACTGTTTTGATTGTTCAATTATTTATGCTTTAGTTTTCTGATTTTTTATTAAAACAAAACAAAACAAGAAAACCCACAACAATTTTCTGGTGATGACGTTTCCAGTTTAATCCTATCCAGAGCCTTCATTCTTGCTGTCTATATACTTTTAGCACTTTTAACTGGCATCCCTCATGGGGATTATAAGGAATGTATATCTCTCTTTTCATTATATTTATGCTTTTCATGCTAACAAATACTGCATAAAACTGACCAGCAATGTGCTATTGCTGAAGTTCCCTCCCTTGCTGGTGCATTACTTTTCTTTTAGGTATAGCTTTCCATAGAGGTGTCATTTTGTCTGGTTGTAGAACAATATGCCATCGGTGCCTTTAATTGAGTACTGAGATTCTGTCCTTATTGTGTCAACATTAACTCACTAAGACATTGTCTTAAAGAATGTGAATTTCTTTCATTGAGTGAAAATATGGCTGACACCATTGTACATAAAGATTACACACAGCAAGTGTTTACTGTAATTGTTTTTGTTAATGTTTACTATAAAATTAGTAAAATATATAATACTATTAAAAATATAATTATTTAGGTGTCTGTGTATTTGTATGCATAGGATGTTGTATGATTGTGTGGAGATATCATTGTACTGGGAATGTTGACCAGAAGACTACATGAGGTATCATTCTTAGGAATGCCATCAGTCTCCTTTTGTGACTATCTATCTTTGTTGGGCCTAGAATCCAAAAGTCCAGCCAGACGATAGTTACTAGTTGGTGAGCCCAAGGAATCATCCAGTCTTCACCATCTTCGTGCTAGTATAATAATGTCACTATATCTCACAATATTAAAGGAAATAAGCTATTTACTGCCAAACTCCCTCTCCAACATGGAAATGTAATTTTATATAATAAAGCTTCTCATATTTTACATTTTGATTGATCATTTTTATGTTTTTATGATTTTCATGAAAATCTTTGAATTGCAAGTAACAGCTCTATCCCCTATGCATTTTATGAGGGAATTTTCATCTTTTCCACCACTTAAGATGTTTGTACTGTAGATAATTTAGTTCATTGGTGTTTAAAATAATTATTGATAGGGAATGGTTTACTAGAGCTGTCTAATCAAGTATTTGAGATTGTGGATTGTTTTGCACATCTCACTTGATGTCTTATTTATATATTTTTTGTATTTATATTTGAATTTATCTCTCTCTTTGAGTGTGTGTGTGTGTGTGTGTGTGTGTGTGTGTGTGTGTGTGTGTGTGTATGTGTGTGTACGTGCCTACCCCTGTCAGCAAGGAAGATGCGACTCTGGGTAGATCTTCTTCATGCAGTTTTAATCAGGATCCTTGAAACATGTTTCCTTTCACCCGCGAAAGACCGGGGGACCCCTGCACAGGCTTAAATACCCTTGAGCTAACGAACCCCAGTGAGCCACGTGGACCCTGCAAATAGGCTACTCTAACACGGAAGCAGACAGGCTGAACAGACTTAACCAATAAGGGCTTGTTTACACCAGAGAATGCTCACCTGTGGAAAGGTGGAAGGCAGAAACCAGTGCCATCTTTAATGTGTGGCACTTCGCAGCTCTCTACCCTTTTTGTTTTAATAACGCAACAGGCAAGGGTAGTGGTCTGGTCTCCAGTAAAGCAGTAGAAATTGTAATGACCCCGAATCCTGGTAGTCAGCCAAGTCAGTGCCAAACCTGCCCGGTATCTTTTTCCTGGATGTGGGGCTTCGGACACCAACCCACATGCAACCAGACTTGCCCTTCTCGGAGTTGCTCACTTCCAGAGCTAACTTGGAGTGCAGTGCTAAGCCATACAACCTGAACGTGAAGGATCAATACTTGTTCATGATTGCAAGTCATGCTTGGGGAGACTGGCCTGCCTCAATGGTTGTAAATGCCTGGAAAACCATAGCTGCGTACCGCGTCTGAACAAACCTCATCTTGCAGCTTGTATTCTAAGCAGAATATCTTGCCAACCTGGTATTTAATGGATTTCTGGGTATTTCAAATATTGTCTTCATGCTTGTATGTTACAAGCATTGGTACCACCAAATCAACTCTCTAGCCCAATTATCTCTTTAAATAATCTTTCCACTTATTTATTCCGGTGTATTCCTTCATATACACAAAATGTGTGCCTTGATCTACTCAGTGTGCTTTATAAATACAATATATTTTCCTTATATATTTTCTAGAGATCTACCTTATTTTTCCTTTTGAAGAGTAATCCCATGGTCCTATAATTTCATTGTATTTTTGAGTTGGTGTCATCTTGGATTAAACAGTAAAATCTACAATCATTTTATATTGGTGTGGTAAAAGGTAAGACCCTCACTCAACAGCTTGGCCAATGACTACTACTGTAGCTAGTTGTTTTCCGCCAGCCCGCTTGTCTGGTCCTGCCACCACACCAGCCCCAAATAACACGCTGAGACTCTGTATTTGATATAATTCTGTTGGCCAGTTACTATCATTTCTTATTGGCTAGCTCTGTCTTAAATATTAACCCATTTCTACTAATCTAAGCACTTCCATGTGGCTCATCTTACAGGCCAGAGCATGTTACCTCTCCTGGCTCTCCATGTTGACTCCTCCTTCCTTCTTCCTCTTCCCTCCTTCTAGTCTCCTAGCCCTGCCTATCTTGCTTTCTTATAGGCCAACAGGGCTTCATTCATTAACCAGTATGAGAAACATATTTACAGAATAACATCTCCCTTCATACTACTGCTACTCTGTCTTAGGGCATAATAAAGACAAGAGCTTGCTGTGTCCTATGAAAGTTTGAAACAGGTGAGTCTGCAGCCATATACTGAAAAGTAGCTGGAAAATTTGGAGAAATAAGAATATTGTCTGACTTGATCTTTCTTTAAGATAATCTGAAACTTCTTGGCTGTCCACAATGCACTGAGCAGGGATGGAGAATTGTTATAGGTTTCTTCAGATTGCTTCTTCTCTCACACTATTTCCTTGTTCCCTCTATGCCTCATAGGAGCAAAGTCCATGCCAGGCCTCATCCCCTCATAAAGTCACTTAGGTTTGTGAAGTCAATGCCTTTGTGACCAGCTACCACAGTGCCTAGTGGGGTACTGTTTCCTAGAATGTATTACAGAGACAGCCTCAAATATTTTTTCTAATCCTGAAACCAACTATGTTTACACCACAAAAGAGGTCAGAATTATGTATTCTGGTACCTGGAAGATGGTATTTTCTACATTTTCTGGGTCCTCGAAGAGGTAAAGATGATATAAGTCACAGCACTGGCTGTTCAGTCTTTATCCTTTAAGGCAGAAACTAATTGTAGGCTGGAGATTTGATGGCATTTATAGAAAGGCACTTCAATTGTAAATGGGTTTGTTTCCTTGATGTCCAGTTTTTCTGTTTGTTTTTCCAGTTCTTTATCTACTTTAAATATTTTTCCTGAATTAGAAATGTAGTTAGTAATATATTTTCTCATTCTACTAGCTTCCAATTGGCTTGAATAATAGTGACCTCTGCCACACAGAAGCTATTCAGTTTTTTTCTTTTTTATTAATAATATAATTTAAAATTTTTACATGTCGATCCCAGTTTCCTTTGCCTCCCTCCTTTCCTCCTTTCCTCTCTCCCTCCCTCTCTTTTATCCTCTTTCCCCTATGACATGCACCTAGGCCACCCTCCCCCCACTCCCATTCACTTGTACTTGCTATCCATGTTGGGTCATGTAAATCTGTCAAGTCATTTGAAGTAGGGACTAGGACTTCTCTCCTGTCTCTAGGTTAAGGGGGTATCCCTCCTTGAGGGATGTGTCCACAGGTCCTTTAGTGCACCAGGAATACATCCTTTTTTTTGCTGACTGAGGTCCCCAAGACTGCTCAGTCCTCCTACCTGAGACTCATATTCAGGGGGTCTGAGTCAGTCCCATGCTGGATTCTCAGCTATCAGTTTTTTTTGGGGGGGCATTAGCTCCTCCTTGTTCAGGTCAGCTGTCTTTCTGTGTTTCTGCAACCTGGTCTGGTACTCTCTCTCTGCATCTGGATTCTAGTGTGATTCAGTGTTTAGTTATGTGTGTTTGCTTCTGTTTCCAACAGGTTGTAGATGAGGGCTCCATGATGGTGGATAATTTAGTTGATGATCTTACTATCAGGGAAGGGCATTTATGGTAGCCTTTCCACGGTTGCTCAAATTGTTAGTTGGAGTCAGTCTTGTAGGTCTCTAGACCTTTCTTTAGGTTCAGTTTTCTCTTCAAACCAATAATGGCTCCCTATTTTATGTTCTCTCTCTTTTCGGTTACCTATTCCTACCCTGGCACAATCTACCTAGTCACACATGTTTTTCTCTCCTTCCTTTCTCTTTCTCCTTGTTCTCTCTCTATGCACTGCCTCTCCTCACTTTCTATGTGCTCTGGGTGACTTGCCCCTTCCCCAATTTGTGAGCAACCATATGGCGAGTTATGACCATTAATGTTGAGTGAGAGTAAGTACCATTTATCGTTAATGTTGTTTGTTTTAGATTTGTTTTTGACACTGGTATTGTGCATGCATTTGTCCTGCTTTACACTTGGTTTCTGGTGAAGTGGGATTATCTGTTACTTATGACTTTGTGAGTGTAGTTAACTTCCTCAGGTTGGAGTTTTCTTTCCAAAACATTCTGTAGGGCTGGACTTGTAGATATGTATTTTGAATATCTGGCTTTGTCATTAAATATCTTGTTTTCTCCATCTATAGTGGTTGAAAGTTTTGCTAGCTATAGTAGCCTGGGTTGGCATCCGTGGACTCTTAGTACTTGTAGAACATCTATCCAGGACTTTCTGGCCTTGAGGGTTTCCATGGAGAAGTCATGCGTAATTTTGATAGGTCTGCCTTTATATGTTACCCGTACTTTTTCCTTCACTGCTCTTAATATTCTTTCTTTATTATGTATGTTATGTGTTTTGATTATTATATGTCGAGTGGTCTTTTTCCTTTGGTCCAGTTTACTTGGTGTTCTGTATGCTTCTTGTACTTTCAGGGGCATGTCCTTATTCAGATTGGAAAAGTTTTCCTTAATTATTTTGTTGAATATGTTTTCAGCCCCTTTGAGCTGGGCTTCCTCACCTTCCTCAATTCTCTTATTCTTGGGTTTGGCCTTTTTCACAGTGTCCCACATTTTCTGGTTGTTTTTTGTTAAGGATTTGTTGTATTTACTATTTTCTTATGTCGATGAATCTATTTCCTCTAGTTTATTTTCAGCACCTGAGATTCTCTGTTTCATCTCTTGAATTCTGTTGGTTATGCTTGCATCTGTAGTTCCTTATTGTTTGCCCAGTTTTTCTTTTTCCAGCATTCCTTCAGTTTGTGTTTTCTTAATTGTCTCCATTTCTTTATTTAAGTCATGAACCGTTTCCTTCACCTGTTTAATTGTTTTTTTTTGGGGGGGGGCTTTCTGTACTTTCTTTAAGAAATCTATTCATTGCTTCCAATTTTTTTTTATCTTCCATTTATTTATGGGATTTTTTCACATCTTTTTTGAGGGCCTGTATCATTTTTATGATGATAATTTTTAAGTCGTTCTCTTCTGATTCATTTGCTTTGTTGTGTTCTGGTCTAGTTGGTATAGATTCCCTAGATTCTGGTGGTGTTATGCTTTTCTTTCTGATGTTAGGTGTTTTTTGTATTGCCGTCTTCCCATAGCTTCTTGCAGTAGGTTATGGTGGGGTCTCTCCCTCTCTCTATGTCAGAGGTTAGATGTCTATAGCTCCAGGTGGTCCAAGCTCTCTTGGAGGTGTCTCTGTAGGCAGGGGCCCTGCAAGGCGATTGGCGTCAAACGTCAGGCTCCAGCACAGGACAGCTGAGGCCTCTTTGGCGGAAGCTAGCCTTCAGAATGTTTCCTCAGAGAATGTCCAGTCTAGCACTAGCAAAGGCCTCTAGCCAAGGCCTGGCAATGGGGGACAAAGTCTGGGCTGATACACAGGATGTTTCAGCACCAATAAGTGGGTCTAGCTGGGACTGGCAATCTCCAGCTAAGTCAAGCTTTTCAGTTTTAAGGGTAACTTTTCTTTAGTATTTGTGCCAACTGTTTGCTACATTGAAGTTTTTGTTTGTTTTGTTTTGTTTTTTCTTTATTATAAGACTGTTCGTAAATTTTGCTTCTATCAGATTTAGTGTATCTTGTCATATGTAGAGGTCTTTTATCAATTTGCAGTTGAGTTTTGTGCAATGTGATAATTATGGATCTATTTGAATTCTTCAACATTCAGCGATCTAGTTTGAACAATTTATTGATGATGCTGTATTTATATAGTGTGCATTTCTTGAGGGTAATTTTTTGTTAAAGTCGGGTATCCAGGATATAGAGGACTTATGCCTCTGTCTTGAGTTCAGTTTCTATATTCACCATGTCTAGTTTAGTACCAATGCCTTGCTGCATATATTAATGTATATATGAGGAAAAAATTGAGGTTGTAGATGGTGGCAGCTATTGTAGTTCTTTTATTATTCAGGATTGTTCTATCAATCCTGTTTATTTAGTGTGTTTACATATTAAGCTAGATATTGTCCTTTTAAATATTTTAAAGAATTGGAATTTACATTGAGATTGCATCGATTCTATAGATTGCTTTCGGTAGGATGGACAATTTTGCTGTAACAATCCTACCAGTCCACGAGCACATGAGATATTTCCATTTTCCAATATATTCCTCATTTTCTTTCTCCAATGTCTTTAAGTTTTTGTCATACAAGTGTTAAATTGTGTAGTTAGAGTTTTCCTGAGATATTTTATATTATATGAGTCAATTGTGGAAGATGTTTTCCTGATTTCTTTTTTAGTCTGCTTTTTATATATAGTAAGGCTACTGGTTTGTTAAATGTGTTTCTCATTTGTAAGCATGACTCAGTGGATGTTTTAGGGTCACTTATGTATGATAGTCATACTACCTGAAATTAAAAATAACTTTACTTCTTCCCTTCACATTGGTGTCCCCTTAATCTACTTTAGTTGTCTCATTGATATAATAGAGACTTCTGGTACTCTATAAAATAGACATGGGGAGATTATAATAATATATATTATTGTGGATTTTGGTGGATATGTTTTGAGCTTGTCTTATTTTGATTGATGTTGTCTGCAGATTTGTTCCAAATCATCTACCATATTTTGAGGTTTGTCTGTTTTACCCATAGAGTCTCCAGGATTTTTATCATGAAGGGGTTGTTTGATTTTTTTTTTCATAGACCTTATCTGCATCTAATGAGATGAACATATGGTGTTTGTCTTTCAATCTGTTTATATATTGCATTATATTTATAAATGTGTGTATTTTAAACCAATCCTATAACTCTATAGTGAAGCTTACTTGTGATTGTATATGATAGTGGATGGCATTTTTGATGTATTCTAGGATTGATTTTCAAATATTTTGTTGAGTTTGACATAATCATTTTAAAGGGAAATGAGTCTATAAATCTCTTTCTTTGTTGGGTCATTTTGAGGTTTATGTAGCAAGGAAATTGTGATTTTCAAAAAAAAATGGGCCATATTCCTTTTGTTTATTGAACAAAAATGATGAGTATTTGTGCTGGGTCTTTGATACTTTAATAAAATTCTACATTAAAACCTTCTGGCTCTGGGCAATTTTTTTTGAGGTTAATTACTGCGTCTATTTCAGTAGAAGTTACACTGCAAATTGCTTTTCAGTTCTTCATAAAACTGTGGAAAGTACTGTAAATTTAGAAAATTATCTGTTTCATTTAGGTTTTTCCAGTTTGGCCAAGTACAGATTTTTGAACTATGATTATCTAGATTTCTTCTGTGTATTTTATTATCCTCATCATTTTTTTATTTTATTAATTGGAATTTTCCCTTTTGACTAAGGGTTTGTCAGTCTTAATGATTTTTCTCAAAGAACCAATTCCTTTTTCTTTGATTATTTCTTGTGTAATTTTCTCTCTATTTTAATAATTTTAATTGTTAGTTTGATTATTTTTGTTATCCTTTGGGGCACTATTTCTTTCTGTTATACAGGTTTCAGGTGTGGTGCTAAGTTACTTGTGTGAGATCTCTCCATTTTTTCTTTTTTTTTTTTTTAAGGTAAGCACATAAGGCATGAATGTACCTCAGAACTGCCTTCATTGACTTCCCTAAGTTTGGATATATTGTGTTTTCACTTCAATCAGTTCTAAAGCATTTTAATATCTTTCTTAATTTCTATCACAACCCATTTTTCATTCAATAATGAGTTATTTAGTTTCAATGACTTTGTAAACTTTCTGGTGGTGCTATCTAGTTTTGATCCATGTGGTCAGAAAGAATTTAAAATATTCACGCAAATTTCTTTTATCTGATTCTACTTGTGTTCTAGTATGTGATCAATTTTGGAAAAAGTCACAGGAGTTACAGGTAAGAAGGTATAACCGTATAATCTGTTGTGTTTGGGTGAATTGCTTCTTTTCTCTTCTACTGAGATCATTGTTGTGTTTGGATGAAATGTTCTATAACTATCTGTTAAGACCATTTGATTTATGGCATCATATAGCTCCAACATTGTTCTTTGTTCTTCTCTGGATGATCTATCTATTGATAAGAATAAGGTATTACATTCATCCATTATCTTTCTATGAGGGACAGAATGACACTTTAGCTTTAGTGTTGTTTCTTTTATGAACTAGGTTGCCATTGTGCTATAGATATTTATAGTTGTTATATCTCCTAGGTATATTTTCCTTTGATAAAAATAATTTTGTATTAGATTTTATTGAAGATCCTTTTTAGATATTAAAAGCTTTACTGGCTTTTTCTTGTGTATATCTGCTTGCAATGACTCTATAATTTCACCTTGATACTATATCTATCCTTTATGATAAGTATAGATACCATTTTTAAATTAAATATTTTAATCTGTTTCTTTTTAATAGATAATTGAGATGATGAATGTTGACAGTTGTCAATGAGCACTGTTTGGTGATTCTTATTATTTTGTTGTAGTATACCCCCATTTTGATTTTCTGGTCTGCCCTTATTTGTTACTTATGTTAACTGGATGTGGTTTACCTCTTTATGTTGTAGTTTTCCTTCTGGAACATATTGTAATGCTGTATTTTTGCATAGATTCTGCTTGAATTTTGTTTTATCATGGAATATCTCTTCATCCATCTATTATGATTGAACATCTAGTTGGGTATGATAGTCTGGACTGTCATCTATGGCTTTTGAATCTTGCACAATATATCTTCTTGCCTCTCTGACTGTTAGAATCTCTATGAGAATTCTGGTATTATTTTAATAAGCCTACATTTATACATTTCTTGATCATTTCCCCTTGTTGATTTTAATATTATTTCTTTGTTCTCTATATTTAGTGTTCTGATTATTATTTGCTAAAGGAAATGCTTTTCTGGTCCAGTCTATTTTATTTTCTGTGTGCTTATTGTATATTGATAGGCACCTCTTTTTTAAGAATAGGTGAGTTTTCTTCTCTGATTTTGTTGCAAACATTTTCTGTGCCTTTGGCCTTGGATTGTTCTCTGTGTTTTATTCCTATTATTCATAGATTTGGCCCTTTCATAGTATCTCATATTTCCTGGATATTTCATGCCTACATGTTGTTAGAGTTAACATTTTGTTTCACTGAGGAATGCCATTCTTCTCTCCTGTCTTTTGTGTCTGAGATTCTTTTGTTCATTTCTTAATGTATTTGATGACTAGCCCATGAGGTTCTATTTGGCTTCTTAAATTTTTCATTGTCAGATGTACCTCATCCTCAAATTTCTTTATTAGTTGAATTTCCACTTTCAAGTCTTGAACAGTTTTCATCATTTCATTCTACTGATTGTTTGAATTACCATAGATTTTAGTAACGTGTTTGTTCATATCCTCTTTAAGGTCCTTGAACAAATGCATAAAACCTTCTTTGAAGTTCTTCTCTTATTTTTAGTTATATTTGATTTCTCAGGACCTAATATAGTAGACTGTTGGGGAGTCTAATGGAGACATGTTTTCCTGACTGTTGGTGATTATCTGTATATAGCTTGTGTCAAGGCATCTGGGTTTGGGATGATTATAATTTTAGGCGCTTATTTCTGGTCTCATCTTTGTTGGGTTCTATTTCTTGGTTTCTTTTGCCCTCTCTGGTTTGCAGCAGAGTGTGGTAGTTTTGAGTTTTTGTTGCTGTTTTGTTTTGTTTTTGTTTGTTTGTTTTTGTAGAGAACACTTTTGAGATACTGACAGGTGTGTCTATTGGGAATCCCAAATAAAATTTATTTCTAGATATTAGGAGCAGACATGGCCAATGTGGGCAGTTTTCTAGTGAGTTCCTGTGAGATTTGATTGTTATAATGATTAAGTTTTAAGAGAAAGAAAGAGGGGTTTGTTTTACTGAAATTGCTTCAGGGATGTACTTCTAATATCACAAGATGACATTACACAAGGGATTTGGAGTTTCCCAAGAGACTTTATAAAAAACAGCAGAATTATGGGGAATTATGTAAAGGACATGATGTCAGATTCTATATTAGTAGAAATCAGGTCCTCCCTTTCACAAAGTTGAGCTAGCTTCCTACCACGCTATCTATGAATTCACCCAATAAATTGTTTTCTTTTTTATCATTTGTATAGCACTTGAAATATATTTATTACTAAAAAACCCAAAACAACAGCAACAACAAAAAGCAAATAAAGCAAATAAATAAACTTGCCTGGGATGAACCTCATATAAATTTGGAGATAGAGAACTAATTTCACAAACATTTCCTCCATCTTCTACATTATAAAATACCAACTTTGGGTCATTCCTTCAAACACATCATGCACAATTTTTAAAAAAGTGTTTCCTTTATAATTGTTTTACATCTTCAGCTATTTTGACTAGAGTTTCATAAAGAATCTTTTGTGGGAAATAAGTAATTTTGCTTTGACATGCTGACAGAAAAGATACTAAAATACTTTTGTGATTTTAGGCACATATAAAGCAAAATATAAAAACACTTTCATAGTGTGTATGTTACTATTTATAGTATACTTTTAATGCCATCTAAGTTACATTGTTCTCTGTATTGTCAACCCTATACTTGTGCACAATTCACTAAAATGGTTAGGCAAAGACTATTTGATGAACTGTTCTTTTTTGATGTTGTTATGTATTTTGTTTTGTTTGTTTGATTTTTAAGACAAAGTTTCTCTGTAGGTTTGGAGACTGTCTTGGAATTCTCTTTGAAGTCCAGGCTGGCATCAAACACATAGAGATCTGCCTGCCATTGCCTTCCCAGTTATGGGATTAAAGGCCTGCACCACCACTGCCAAGCTGGATAAACTTTTCTTGCTTGAAAAAAACTGGAGGTTTTGTATAAAAAATATATCTATTATTTGACTTTCTTACTTATTTCATATTTTATTCTTTACTGAAAAATAACCATTGTAGACAGATAGATGCTTTTGTTTTAATTTTAAAAATCTTTATTAAATGTCATCATGATAGGTATTTTACATTAATTTACAAAAGAATATATCCAGATTTGAGTATGTTTGGTTTGATTGTGCTCATGCATTGAAACAACCCTCAAAGCAATCTGATAGAAACTGGGTCCTCCAGAAAGCAACTAAAAGAGACTATTAACGTGTATCCCAGATAATGAGATTGGTACCATCCAGAGGAGACAGAATGGTGCCTTGTCTGTTCTGCGACATGAAGAGGTGGTGAGAGCTCACTATGGCACATAGCCTCTCACAATGCTGACAAATCCTTGTTTGCCATTGTACATGTGCTAGCCTCAAAAGAAACAATGACACATATATGTAGGTAAAAACCAAGGCCTACGGCTTGAGACTCTGTCCATATTTTGAGTTCCTACACAATAAAACCAAAGTAGGAACATGATTAGGAACATAATTCTGCAACAAATTATCAGGTTTCCACCCATAACAGTCAACCTATACTTATAGGTAGGTTACCAATATGAAGATGCCTAGTCTAGAAAATTCTGAGTTCTTCCTGAATTAGATATCTTTTTATAATAAATTTTTTCATTGCATCACATTCTTATAAAGTTCTTTTTAATCTACAAATATTTAAAAGAAATAAAATTGAACATCTCTTAATAGAGATAGTTATTTTATTCAGTCCAAGGTAATAGAGAAAAGTGTTTCTAACATAAAATATGCTAAACTCCACTGAAACAAACGTTGTAAAAAAAAATAAAAAACAAACATACTAGAGGGCAGTTAATAGTTAAGTGAAGAACAACAATATGAAAGTTGAAAGACCACTTGCTCTCTCTGGCTGGATTGAAGACATGTTACAGTTCACTACATAAGCCTAGCATGTGTAGACCACATCTTTTTCAATACAAATAATAGAGTTTAGCATTTATTTTTCAGGGGGTATAATATTATTAGTGCAGGTTTTCTAAAAGACAATAATCCCACCAAAGAAAGGATATGTGGCTGGAGTGAACAGTAATTTTTTTTGGTAGGGTTGAGCATTTTTTGTCCAGGTTTTAAGGGCACAAAGTTTATTTTAGAGTGTAGTCAACAGATATAGAGCATACCATAACTGGACTGTTTACTGCTGTGTGCCAGTTAGATGTATTGTTATAACAGAAGTACTCAATTCTCAATAAAGAAGAGTTAACCAAATCACACAATACACTGACTCATGTGGTACACTTTCTTTTTAAATGCACAATTCAAAAAACACATAACAGAAATTTGCAAATAACGTCATCCAGTCAAAAGTGGTGAAAGCAAATAACTAAGTCATCAGAGACAGAAGAAAAATGACATCTTCACATCCACTTCTGAAGCAAGAAGATTATGCTAATCATGATTTAACAAAATTAGGCAAAACCTGCCTAAAGATTTTTCTTTTGGATTAATCTTTTATTTGTAGGATGTAAAACTTACTCTTCTATGGAAATTATTAAATCATTTCCTTTTCAATTGGAGAAGATAATGTTAACACCCAGAGAACATGAACACTAATCAAGTAAATGAATCAGTGGTTTAAATGTATTGTTGCTCTTGGTTTTTTTCCTTTGCTCATGTTGGTGTAACTGTTTTTCCAAGTCAGATCATCTGGTAAAAAAAAAAATGCAGTGCAAAGCTACCAATACAGAAAATAACTATTGTGATCAGTAAATATTATAGTTTTGGGGTTAAAATAAAGTTCATCAATGAAAAGGTCAAAATTACCCTGAGATCAATTCTGTAAAAGTGATTGTATTTTTATGTCACCTTAAATTATGCTTTTAAATGAGACTGTAGGAAACGTTTGCTGGGTCAAAAGAAACAAGAAGAAACACACAACTAAAAGAAGGATAATTTAAAAAATTCTACCAGCAGTGCCAAGGACTTGCTATTAAAGGTAAAAATCACAGCCAAAAAATATAACTTCCTTAGGAGTCTTTTGCTTCCCAAATTCTGTGAAATCCATCATGATTACTCCTGTGAAATTCCACTGACTCCCACAGGATAGGATGTGTAATATGGTTCTTGACACCTTCAAATTTGTAATAAATTTTAATTTTCTCTGGAAAATATATGGAGGAAATAGAATATGCAAAAGATTGGAATGGTGAGAAGAGGTAGGGGCACTTTTTTTTTTTTTTTTTTGCCCACTGTGCTCATTCTTTTTCTCATGGCCTTTATCCTTTACTTAGCTAGTCCCATCTCCTGTGGAACTTACAAGAATTTTAAACTATCTTACTTGCTTTACTGTGACTCTTATAAAATTCTCCAGAATTTTACTTTTAAATCTAGTTTTAAATGCTTTTTTTTTTTTTTTTTTTTTTTTAGCGAGACTAAGAACTTAAAAGATAATTCTGATCCTCACTCCACCCCATCCCCATAACACCGTAATTTAACTTGCTGAAATGTGTCCCCCTGAACAGAAAAGCAAATGCAGCACAGGGGCACTAGGCTACTGATGCTGATGAATTTTCTGAAAAGGAGAAAACTTTCTGGATATACCTTGCTCAGGAGTGGGATTCTAATCTATAATCTCACTGTAACTCGTCCTGTCCCATGGTATTATCTGTGCTCGGGAACTCCCTGTCTTAAGTATGGAGATTTTAGAGAAAAAAAATTTACTCAGGGCCACCTTTGAATAATCCATTCTATCCATGCAGTGAAGTTCTGTCCCTCTCATTTCAGTAAAGTGCATTGACAGAAAGGAACAGAGATTTCCGCAATAATGATGGCAATAAATGGGCTGCTTTTTATTTCTGTTTTTCTTTTCTGAAGTAGTGTTGTTATGGAGTCACAGGACCTAGGATAATGACAGAAAATGACATTGGCTAATGAAACACAAAGTTCTATCACTCAAGATGTCTGAGTCATAGACCAGAACATTGCCTACGACTGGATCACACATGTAAACCCACACAAGCATTATGACTTTTGGTTCAAGTTTTCTATTTGGAACAAGACAGATACCTTTAAATTAATTTATTTTCTCATATTACTAGGTATCAGACTGGGTAAGCATTAAGACAAGTAGCTAGGCCTTAAGGTCATTGATATCATAAACATTAAGTATTTTGAACAGCCATCATAGACAGTATTGGGTGCCCAGGTAGAACCCCAGAGATTGTATGAATATTATTATAAGCTGAGGATAATTTAAACTTGTTAAATGAATAAAGAATCAGTCTTCTTATAGCTTACCTTACATAACTCCAAAGAGCAATTACTAAAAAAAAAGAATCTGCTACATATTCCTTTGGAGCAAGGTACCAACAACAGAAATGTCAAGTGAGGATCTGTCTTTGTTAGATTCTTTCTGGAGAATTTTCATATCCATGAAGACATATAAGACACAGCACAGGTGTGTACAGAAATATCATGCACGCATTCCTGTCTTCTGTCTTCTGTTCTTATACACAGATCTGCACTTTTTCTTTCCTTAAAGAAACCTGGCATATTGTCTTGTTTTCTCCCAAGCCCAAATCTTCTGTAGCCCAGACTGTTCTCAGTCTAGCTGGTCCCAACCTCCTATTCCCCGGCCTCTGTCATCTGACTGTGGAGATAATGGCATGAGACATAATCTCCAACATCTGTCTTGAATAAACTATGGGTTTTGTTTTTGTTTTGTTGCTGTTGTTCTAATTTTATCAATCTGTATGTTATCAGTTTAACATCCATGGGCACTTGTTACTGATTTTTAGTTTCCTTTCCAGATTATAAGATCCTGCATTATTGCCATACATTTGACTTTGTTTGGAAAAGAGTATTTTTATCTTTATGTTTGATTTGCTTTATGTAGATTATTTTTTTTTTACATTGTGAGTCCTAAATCAGAAAAAAAAAAGACAAGATTTTTTATTGCTCAACACTGGGAAAAGAGATACATGTCAGAAAATGTATTTTCTTTTCTTTATAGAAATAGAATTTTTTTTTCTAGGGGAAAAGCTTCCAGATAATTTTTCAACCTGAATTCTGGAATCTACATGACAGTACAATATTCTTAATAATTATGAATTCTTAATAGCAGTTAAATTACCATCAAGCATACATGTAAGCTTTTTAATGGTAGTTAGGTTACTCTATAGTTGGAATAGATTCAGATATGAATAACTCATTGTAAACAGTGGTCAAAGAGGTGGAGATAAGGCTCTGTTGTTCAGAGTTCGCAGTGCTCTTCCAGAGTGTCCTAGTTCATTTCCTAGCACTCACATAACAATTCACAACTGTCTGTAACACTAGCTGCCAGGGAATCTGGCTCCAACTTTTGACTTCCACGGGCACTGTGTACAGTCATGTAAAACACACATCCACATTAAAATAACAACAGTGGTCAAAGCAGCACAGACCCGCACAGTAGATCAATCAAGTGTGGATAGTGCAGTCTCCTCTTCACATTTGTTTCTTTACCTAAAACATATATCATATGCATGTTAATAACATTGAAAGATCAGTAGTACATAAGGAGCCAAAGGGAATAAAAGATGTATTCATACAATTCTCTGCTGACCCTAGGACTCTTAGCCACAAATCTTCACATAGGAGGCTCTTCATGGAAGCATCCTTTACCTTTATTTTCTTACCACCTAGAGCACAACAAACTTCAGTTCCTCAACAGTATTTCTGTGTGAATCAGGTGCCCACTATTCTTTACTCCTGTGTGTGGTTGCCATCCACTTCTCAAGCATAAATCATGGAGAATATTCCTTAAGCCATATTCATAACCTACAAATAAGACATCATATATTCCTGCATTGTTTCTTTAGGGCATAATGGCTGGTTTTCAAATTTCTTCCTACCTTCACAAACACAAACCTTACAGATGACATCCTATATAGATGTTGGGCTATCACCCTTCTGATAAAAATGAAAAGATCCAGCGGCTTCTTTTCTTGGTGGCCTCCTCTTCTCAATTGCAATAACTTTTAAGTCTTCCCATTTGTCCTTGGACATTCCATTCACTCAAGTATGGCCATTTCAAAGGACAATATTTGGATATTATTGAATCTCCTCATTGCCTTTTTTAAATTTAAATAACGTCTATTATACCTCTAATAAAGCTAAACTTTCATTTGCTAACATATATTTTACTATTTTAGAATTTTCTCATTTTATGACACAAATTTATATAGGCAAATTGCCCACTAAGTAAACATCACCTCAATTTTACATTTTTATTCTATTTAATACCATTTTATGAATCATAGTTTTGGTTCCTAGCTACTAAATTATTTGCTTTATCCACAAGTTATTTTAGTATTTTATTTTCTCTTGTTCATTGCTATCCAATTACATTGATACATTTGACTAAAGATTCCAGGCATAATGTTAAAAACACTATTCAGTATACAATGCGATTTCTGTAATGCTGCTTCCTAGCTACCAGCATAATTAACGTGGATAACTGTTTCAATATCCCCATCTTACTTTACCTATGAATTGTATTTTATATTTTGCAATGCAGATACAAAGTAATTTATATATTTACAAATACTTTTATATGTTCCTTTTATAACCTTCTGTTCATGAAGAAGATATATTTTTCACACAGTCTAGAAGCACATGCTATAGGAAATAAACACAATTTCCCATACTCCACTTTCTAGGCTATGTTCTATTGTCTAGGGATACAAAAATATTTTGTTATATTAAATATTTCTGCTGCTTTAAAATATGCTATATATGTTAGAAAAGATATCTCTGTAAGGCATTTCTTCAACATTTTATGGCACCTATTTACATATATATATATATTAAATTGTGTACATTTTTAGGTACAGACAATACAAACACATATAGAATTTGATGTCCTTTCAAAGTACTTTATTATGATTTTATTAGTTAACTTTCTTATCACTATGACCAAAACCCTGAGAGAAACAATTCAAAGGAAGAGTGTTTTACTTAATTAAAGTTTCACACAATATAGTCAGCCATAACAAGGAAGATACAGATACTGAGGCAAAGCAAATTCATGGACACAGAAGATTGCTGACAAAAACAATATAGCAACTGGCAACAATTAGAGGGCTCCTCCAAGAAGTGAGGCCATCCCATTATCATTAAAACCTGTCTTTTGGAAACCCACTTTCTCCAGATGAACCAAATTGAATCCATGTGACTCACATGAAAATGATAGAACAGGACTTCCCTAGTTGTCTTCTGACCTCCATGTGTATGTTGTAGTAAGTATAGACACACACACTAACACACATTAAATATATAAAATATAAAGTTGTGATAACAAATGTTCATTAGTTTCATTTATAGTAGCAAAAGTAGAAAAACTAAATATTAATCAAGAAAAAATAGACACATTATGATACATTCATGCAGTTTACTACAAAGTGAAAAAATTTGAATAATACACTGACACATTCATCAATAATTTTTATTACTTGGCAAGAGATATTCTAGACACTAAATGTCTAGATGATTGCAGTTATATAAATTCCAATTAAAGACTAGCCCAAGGACAATGTTAGAGACCAGGACACTGAACACAGGAGATAAACTAGGGAAGAACATTGACTCTGAGCCTAAGTGCTCTATGCTGAATGTGATTAGTAGAATGTGAATGATTGGTTACAATTACAATTATTAAAGATCTTTATGGTGCCTATGTAGGTTTCCAAATTCATTTATGAATAGATTCCACGTGAACTATATTGCATGAGTTTTTTTTTCTCATATTCCATGGTATTTCAGAATAAGCAGTGTGAATTTACATTGACATGATAGCCCATTATTCTATCTCTGTCAGAATGCTTCTTCCTACAGAACAATTCACATAACTTTCTCTGTTAGTACTTCCTTATGGTATTATGAAATATTAAAAATCATAGCCTCTGAAATATCAAATATTGTTACCTTCACTGACCACAAAGATAAGTTCAATTTTTCTGTTCACAATGCAGTCATAATTTAAAATGTTTTCCTAGGAGTTTGCATCAGTAGTCATCTCATAATTAGGCCTTAAACCACAAATGAGTTGAGCAAAATGACATTCCCAATTATTAAGAAAGCAAAATAAAATTAATACACCATAATCTCTCCACTGAGTCTCCCAAATGTTCAAGTATGAGCTAAAAATTGCAATCAATATAGATAGGAATTTTCCTCAATTCTGAAGAATACTCTACAGTTCCATATTTTCATTGTATTCATCTTTGAAAAGCACTTCAAAATCTACAGAGAAGACTTCCCTGTGGCATGCATTTGGAGACTCTAATATTTTACTATACAATACCTTATAATTTATCCTCTTCAAAAATTCATGCATTAGTTTTTAGAAATGTGTGAGCAGTATAATAGCTTCATTTGGAAAATTGAAGAGGGAAAAGCTCACAGCGGTCACTGCCTCATAACAAGTATTGCCATCTGGGAAGAAAAATCTGACATTGCTTTTGCAATTCTTCTACAAATGATACACATTTACCCAGAACCAGCCAACTGGTAAAGACCAATATAACTACCCCCCACCAAAACTGTGGCTCCCGGCATTGTGAACAAGATGCTTTTCTCATCACACCATTTTTTTTCTTCACTGCTCTAGCAGCATTTAATTTAGATTGCTTTTTAAAATTTTGAAACACCCTCTCTGCTCCATGTTTTACCCTCCTCTTGAGGCCACCTGATTTCTATTTGATGATTTCAAATGGTCATTCTGCTACTTAATCCAACTTCAGCTATGCCATTAGATAGTTATACTTACTAAGTAACGTGGGGGGAGCATTAAACTTATTGTATAGAAATCACATTTTTGTTTTTATTTTGCATTTAGTTTGCTTTAATGAATAAACAATTTCTATTAAAGTGTCAATGTTGTTTTTTATTTCAATTTTATTTTATTTTGTGTGTAGGTGGTTTGCCTATGTGCATGTCTTGTGTGATTAACAGGCACCTAAAGAGATAAGAATTAGCCAGAAGTGAAATTGGAGGTGTCTGTGAGCTTCCATGTGGAAGCAGGGAATCAAACCAAGGTTCCCTGGAAAAGTAGTGAGTGCTTTTAACTACTAAACAATCTCTCCTACCTCCATACATAATACTTTAAGTGTTTGATATTTTTATTAAATTTCAACACATAATGCATCAGGTTTGCATCATCCTAGAGTCACATTCAATACACTGGTAGCAGATTTTTAATCACCATCCCTGACATGAGGCTTTGTTTGCAAAATGCACAAAGTCAGTTTTTTCAAAAATTGTTATTATAATTTAATGTCCAGTTGAAGTTACATATCATCTTATTATGACAGTTACTTTGGAAGACATTATAAACATTTCAGCATTGTTTAACCTTTAAGCAGACATGTTTCTACCTTAATAATTAGATGTGTCTATAAATATGTGGCAGGTTCCAGTTGTGCAATGCTTTAGGAACTGTAGCATGTAGGTTTGAAGTTATAGTCACTTAAATATTTTTAATATTTTTATGTGTATGAGTATTTTGTCTATAGGTATCTAAGTGTAACACCTGTGCCTAGTGCCTTCAGGCCCAGTTATACCTGTAGTTAAAATGTTTGTGAACATTTTAGGTGGGACCTAAACCTATATATCTTACCTGAGAAAAAAGTTCTCCAAATCACTGTGCAATCTCTCAGAACCTCAGTTCAATGATTTAAGTTATTTCCACAACAACAAACAAAACAAAATAAAGCAAAATAAAAAACACCTTGAATAAAATGAATCACAGAAGAGATTTCTTGGCTCATCTGCCTAGGTTATTAATTCAAATAAATTCCAGGACAGAGTTTCCTTGTGTCTAGGATCAGAATCATCATACAGTCCACTCTTGAGTTACCTCTATGCAACCTAGGTTCAAGGTACAAGTCTGATGTGGTACAGGCCCATTCTGATCTGTACTACTACTGTGTTTTCTTGTTAAGATGACTAAAGAATTGTACCACAGAGAGGATTAGGGAAAGACCTGTGATTTTTCCAACATAAATCACTCAGCTCATGTCTCTCCTTATTAATACATTTTATTCAAAGAAGCAATTTTCCTATTGGACTTAATAATTAATATATATATATATATATATATATATATATATATATATATATATATATAGTGTTTGGGACAAGATTCACTAAAGAACCTGAAAGACCCTTCCGAGTAGGATAGCAGTGAAAAGATGAAAATTGATATAATCCTCAACCCTCAAGAACATACCTGACTTTGGTAGATAAAGGCATTGGCATGCCCAAGGCTGACCTCCTACTTGGGAGCCATTGCTAAGTCTAGCACAGAAGGATTCTCTGAGGCTCTCCAGGCTGGTGCAGATATCTCAGTGACTGAGCAGTTGATGTTGAATTCTTTTCTGTCTATCTGTTAGTAGGGAAAGTGGTTGTAGTCACACGGAATAATAAAGATGAGCAGTACACCTGGGAGTCTTATACTGGTATATCCTTCACAGTTCATGAAGATCATGGCCTAGGATATCAGACTAATATTTTATCTAAAAGACCAAGATGGATTCTTAGTGGATAGGAGGAAAATGAAGTAGGGCTTTGTGGTAATGTGTGACTGAACTTATCAATGAGAACGGTGTGCAGCAGCTCAAAGAGCTTGTTGGGAAAAGCTTCATCTTGGTGAAGCCACCAATGATGGGGGAGAGCAAGCTAAAGTTTGTGAATCTCTACAAGCTCATGAAAGAAATATAGTATAAGAAGGTTGATTGATGACTATCAACAAAAGGTTGTGTCTTCTGCCTGCTGCATTATGACAAGTTCCATAGTTAGTGAGTCCGCATAGAGCAAATCATGAAGGCTGAGACACTTTAAGACAATGCTACAATGGGCTATATTATGATAGTTGAAAAACATATAGATATCAATTCTGACCACCTCATTGTGGAAACATTCTAGCAGAAAGCTAAGGCAGACACAGATGACACATCTGCAAAGATCTGGTGGCACTGTTGTTTGAAAATACTCTTCTCCCCTTTGTTTTCCCCATCAAGGATCCCTTGACCCACTCTAATTGTATCTGCTGTGTGATGAAATAGGCTTGGTATTTGGTGAAGAGGAGATGGCAGCAGAGAAGTCCAGTACTGCTCTTTCTGATAATATACTGCCAGTTGAGAGTGAAGAGAATGCCTTTCCATTAAAATAAATAAACTAGATACATCTCTGGGTAGTCCATAACCTCTGTAGAGTTTCATAGATTTCTCACAGCAGCCTTGAATGGTCCCAACTCATATGGTTATTTGCACATTGTAGTGGGAGATTTATATACTCTGTTATACCCAGCAAAAATTATGTTATCTTTCACTAATGCTGAAATTCCCTTATTATGAGAAGCAAAAATATCCCAAAACAAAAGACTTGAGTTTATAAAAAGAAGTAAGTGGGCCAGGTGGTGTCAGTGTATCCCATTAATCCCAACACTTTGGAGGCATAGACAGGTGGATCTCAAAGAGTTCAAAACAAGCTCTTTCTACAACTTGATTCCAGGATATCCAGGACTGTTATATAGAGAAACTACATCTTGAAAAACCATAAAAAAGGAACTAGTTGGTTCAGGCATCCAAAAGGATGATGGGGCACACAATGATGCTGCCCCCTTGATTGTGGCAACACCGTTAAGCTGGGAAACATGATACAAAGGTCAACTTTGAACTATACCTGCTTAGGACAATTTCAAGGTAGTTAGCTGAGATGGTCTAGAATCACAAACTAGCCTGCCAGGACTTCAGATAAGTCCTACAATTTCCCACTATACACAAACTAGAAAACTACAACTATAGCAAGTTTTTCCAGGATTTGAACACTATGTCAATTTTCTCAGTATCCCCTAAAGATGCTGTCACCCACAGATAGCAGGAAGTAATTTTAGAAATGTAATACCCACATTATCAAAGGTAGGTAATGAATATTTGTCATCACTTATGGGTATAAGTGATGGTTATATATTGTTACTGGTCATAGTAAGGAATAAAACTAAGCAAAGAAAGTTGGATTTAATAATCTCTTTCTGAAAGAAAAAGGGGGTGAATTTGAAAGGATAGGATAAAAGGGTAGATTATTGAATCCACTATAAAGTAAAAAGAAAATAATTTAAATTAATCTAAAATATTTTACATTGGTATAAATTTTGTAAATTGACTCAAATTTCAGTAGATTTTTGTTAAAACATGCTCCATGTATGTTTCTAATTTTGTTTAAGACATTTTTCTATAATGGTACACATTTAAGGTTATTTTTGTTATGTTTCTACTGTGCTTAATAAAGTGTACTGATGCAACTAATTTTAAAATGTAACATATATTTAAGCCTAAGGGCTGATGAATGCATGTAGAGGAGCCAGCATGGGAGCCAGCCCTAGTGGACCAGCATGCTGATCCTACCTCTAACCACAGAAGGAAGTAAGCTTTTGCCTGTTTCCAGCCTGCCTTTTGGTGATCTGCTCAGGGCATCCTGAGGACTGAGACTTGAGGACTTCAAGCTGAGGAGCCTATCCTAGCAAACCTGCTCATCCAGAGTCTGCCAGCATCCTGATTCTGCCTCCAATCATGGGAGGAGTTCTACGAACACCCACTGGAGTAAGAAAGCCATAGTGGTACTGGAACTTATGTACCCACCAGAAAAGAACCTTGGTCCCATACCCACCAGAAGAGGAAGAGATCCTAACAGTATACACTGGAAAAGAGATAAGTAGAGACATTATAAAAATACAGTCAACAGAAGAAAGATCAATACGATGCCACCAGAGTCTAGAGACTCCACACCAGCATGACCTGTACATCCCCACACATATAAAGCAGAGGAGAAGAACCCTAAAAACTTTATGATGTTGATAAAGACCCAAAAAGAGGTAATCAAAAAATCCCTTAAGGAAATGGAAGAAAAATTCAAGAAATGGAGGAAAACACAAACCAAAAATTACAAGAAACAATTTAAACAGTGCAAGGCCTGAGAGCTGAAATAGAATACACAATCTGATTGAATATTAAAAATAGAAAAGTTAGATACAAGCATAACCAACTGAATACAAGATATGGAAGTGAGAATTTCAGGCATTGAAAATAAGAGGAGAAATAGATTCATAGACAAAAGGAAATCTTAAGTCCAACAATCCCTAACACAAAATAGCCAGGAAATATGGAACACCATGAAAGACTAAACCTAAGAATAATAGGTATAAAAGAAGGTAAAGAAACCCCACTCAAAGTGCAGAAAATATATTTAACAGAATCAGAGAAGAAAACTTTTCCAAACTAAACAAAGATATACCAATAAAAGTACAAGAAGCTTACAGAACACCAAATAGAGTGGACCACAAAAAAGTTTCCTTACCACATAATAATCAAAGCACCAAACATACAGAATAAAGAAAGAATATTAAGAGCAGCGAAGGAAAAAGGCAAACAAACATAAAAAGGCAAATATATCCAAATTACACCTGACTTCTACATGGAAACTCTGAAGGCCAGAAAGTCCTGGATAGATATTCTGCCCACACTAAGAGATCACAGATGCCAGCCCCGACTACATACCCAGCAAAACCAGATTTAAACAATACATATCAACTAACCCAGCCCTACAAAAAGTTCTGGAAGGAAAAATACAATGCAAGGAAATTAAGTACACTCACAAAATTATAGGCAACAGATAATCACACTTTACCAACAGCCAAAAGAAAAATGGGGACAAATCCACACACAATACCACCACCATCACCAGATTCAAAACAAGCATGAATTAACAATAAATGGTCATTAATATTCCCTCAATATTAATGGTCTTAACTCCAGTATAGAAAGACACAGGCTAGTAGAAGGAATATCAAATCCATTTATCTGATGCATCAAAATAAACTAACAAAACAAAACAAACAAACAAAAAATCTAAAGACAGATATCACCTAAGAGTTAAGGGTTGGGAAAAAATTTCCAATCAAAGGGACCTAAGAAATAAGCTGGTTCAGCAATATTTATATCAAGCAATATTGACATTGAACGAAAATCAATCAAAAGAGCCGAAGATCATTTCTTAGTCATCAAAGGAAAAATCCATAATTATGATATCTCAATTCTGAACATCTATGCTCCAATACAAAGGCACCCACATTCATAAATGAAACATTACTAAAACTCAAACTCATGTAATACCTTACAGACTTGTAGTTGGAGATTTCCACAACCCACTCTCAACACTGGACATGTCAACTAGGCAGAAGCTTAACAAAGAAACAAAGGGACTACCAGAAGTTATGACCCAATTGGGTTTAAGAGACATTTATAGAACATTTCATACAAACAAAAAATAATATACCTTCTTCTCATTGCCACATGGAAACTTCTCTAAAATTGACCACATACTCAGCAATATAGTGAAATTCAGTAGGTACTAGATAATTGGAATAACTACCTGTATTTCATCATACTACCATGCTTTAAAGTTGGAATCAATAAGAACACAAATTGCAGAAAACCTACAAACTCATGAAAATTAAACAAAGCATAATTGCATCATTCTTGAATGAACGAAGAAATAATGCAATTAAAAAGTTCCTATAATTCAAAGATAATGAAGACACAACATACCCAAAATTATGATACACTTTAAAAGCAGTGTTAAGAGAAAAGTTCATAGCCCAAAGTGCCCACATGAAGAAAATGGAAACTAGTCCCACTAGAGAATTAACAGCACAATTGAAAAATCTAGAACCAAAAGAAGAAACCTCACCCTGGTAGAGTAGACATCAGGAAATAATCACTTTGAGTGCTGAAATCAATAAGGTAGAAACTAGAAAAACAAAGCAAATAATCATTTTAAAAAGAATTGGATCTTCAAGAAAATCAACAAGATAGACAAACCTTTATCCAAACTACCAAAAGACAAAGAGAGAACATGCAAGTTAACAATATCAGAAACAAAAGGAGGGACATAACAATGAACACAGTGAACATTCATATCATACTTTGAAAATCTGTACTTCACAAAACTTGAAAACTTATTGGAAATGAACTATTTTTGTGATAGACATCACTTACCAAAATTAAGTCAAGACCAAATAATCAATTTAAATAGACCTAGAACTCTTAATGAAATAGAAGCAGTCATCAAAATTCTGCCATCAAAACACAGCTCAGTGCCAGATGGTTTCAGTGCAGAATTCTACCAGAAATCAAATGAATAGCTAATACCACTACTCCTCAACGTGTTCCATACAATAGAATCAAAAGGGTCATTGCCAAAATATTTTTAAAAAGCTACAATTATCCTGGTGCCCAAGTCACACAAAGACACAACTAAGAAAGAAAACTACAGACCAATTTGCCTCATGAACACTGAAGCAAAAATACTCAATAAAATACTGTCAAATCTAATCCAAGAACGCATCATAGAAATCACTATCACAAAGTAGGCTTCATCCCAGGGATGCAGGGAGGTTCAACATACAAATATCTATCAATGTAATCAACCATATAAACATTTTTAAAAGAATAAACCACATGATCATCTCACTTGATTTTGAAAAAGCCTTTGTCAAAATCCAACACCGATTCATGTTATAGGTGTTGGAAAGATCAGGGATAACAAGAACTTACCTAAACACAATAAAATCAATATACAGCAAATAACCAACAACATTAAACTAAAAGGAAAGAAATTCAATGTGATTCCTCTAAAATGAAGAACAAGACATGACTGTGCACTCTCTCCATATATCTTCAAAATTGTACTTAAAGTTTTAACTAGAGCAATCAGACAACAAAGAAGACCAAGGGGGTTACAAATTGGAAAGGAAGAGGTCAAACTTTCACTGTTTGTAGATGATATGATAGTTTACATAAGTGACCTGAAAAACTCTACCAGCTAACTCCTTCAGCAAAGTGGCAGGATACAAGAGTAACTCAAAAGAATCAGTAGCCCTAATTTATACAGTTGATAAAAGGCTGAGAAAGAAATCAGAGAAATATCACCCTTTACAATCACCACAAACAGTATTAAATATCTTGGGGTAATGCTTACTAAACAAATGAAAGACATATAATAAGGACTTTGAGTCTTTCAAGCAAGAAATTAAAGAAGATACTAGAAAATGGAAAGATCTCCCATACTCTTGGATCGGTAGGATCAACATAGTAAAAGTGACAAGCTTGCCAAAAGCATTCTAAAGAATCCATACAATCCCCATAAAAATCCTGGCACAGTACTTTACATACCTTGAAAAAACAACCCGCAACCTTATATGGAAAAACGAAAGACCCAGAATAGACAAATCAACCTAGAATAGTAAAGGAACTCCCAGGGCAATCATCATCCCTGACTTCAAACTCTATTATTATTCTATAGTTCTGAAAACAGCTTGGTAATGGCACAAAAAAATAGACAGGTGGACCAATGGAATCAAATTGAAAACCCTAATATTAACTCACACACCTATGAACACCTGATTTTTTATTACAAAGAAACTAAATTAATACAATGGAATAAAGAAAACATCTTTAACAAATGGTGCAAGCACAATTGAATTATGGTATGTAGAAGACTTCAGATAGATCCATATCTATTGCCACGCACAAAACTTAAGTCCAAATTGATCAAGGACCTGAACATAAACTCAGCCATACTGAACCTCTTAGAAGAGAAAGTGGAAAGTACCCTTGAAAGAAGTGGTACAGGCAACCACTTCCTGAACATAACACCAGTAGCTCAGACACTGAGATTGACAATTAATAAATGGACCTCCTTAAACTGAGAAGCTTCTGTAAGGCAAAGGACACAGACAAGACAAAACAGCAGTCCATAGAGTGGGGAAAAAATCTTCACCAACCCCATATCTGACAGAGGGCTGATCTCCAAAATATACAAAGAACTCAAGAAGCTAGTCACCAAAACACCAAATAATCCAATTAAAAAGTGGGGTACAGAAGTAGAGAATTCTCAATCGAAGAATCTAAAACGGGCGAAAGACACTTAACAAAAGGCTAATTATCCTTAAACATTAGTGAAATGCAAATCAAAACAACTCTGATATACCATGTAACTTCTATCAGAATGGCCAAAATAAAAAACAACAAAGAGTATTTGTGCTGGAGAGGATGTGGAGAAAGGGGCACATTCCTTCATTGCTGATGGGAGTGCAAACTCATACAGCAATTTTGGAAATCAATATGGCAGTTCCTCAGGAAAATGGGGATTCATCTACCTGAATATCCAGTACTTTCATTATTAGGCATAAACCCACAAGATGCATATTCATACAACAAGAACATCTGTTCAACTATGTTCATAACAGCATTATTTTTAATAGCTAGAAACTGGAATCAACCTAGATGTGTGTCTACTGAAGAATGGATGGAAAAATTGTGGTACAATTACACAGTTGAAGACTACTCAGTGGAAAAATACAATGGAATCTTGAAATTCACATGGAAAAGGATGGAACTAGAAGAAACCATCCTGAGTAAGGTAACCCTGTCACAAAAAGACAAATACAGTATGTATACACTCATATATGGATTTTAGACATAGAGCAAAGGGATACCAACCTACAATTTGCATCACCAGAGAAGCTAGTAAATAAGGAGGACCCTAAAAGAGACATACATGATCCCCAGGAGAAGGAGAAAGAGAAAAGATCTCCTGAACAAATTGGAAGCATGGATGGAGGGCAGAGGGAGTTAGAAAAAAGAGAAGGAGAGAAGGGAATGGAGACAGGTGGGTGTGAGGGAACAGGAAGATTGAAACAGGGAGAGAATAGAGGAGAACAAGAAAAGAGATACCATAATAGAGTAAGTCATTACAGATTTAAGAAGAAATCTGGCACTATGGAAATGCACAGAGATCTACAATGATGACCCCAACTAACAATCTAAGCAATACTAGAGAGGCTACCTTTAATGCCCTTCTACAATAATGAGATTAATGACAACCATATATGCCACCTTAGAGCCTTCATCTAGTAGCTGAAGGAAGCAGAACAGACTCCCACAGCTAAACACTAGCTGAACTTCTGAAATCTCATTACAGAGAGGAAGGTGTAATGAGCAAAGGTGTCGAGCAAGGCTGGAGATACCCACAGAATAATCTGACCTGAACCAGCATAGGAATGAATGGGACTCCATGAATGTGGATGTTATCTAGGAGGACTGGTAGTCTACGGACCTCTACTGATGGATCAGTATATATCTGTAGCAAATGAATGAACTTTGGGAGCCTACCCACATAGAGAGATACTTTCTCAGCCTATGCCCTACTCCAAATGATGTGACAGACTTTGAAGACTCCACATGGAAGACCTCACCCTCCCTGGGGAGAAGATAGGGGATGGTTTGGGGCATGGTGGAGGTGATAGGGGAGGAAAGGATAAGTGAGAGGATTGGGATTGACATGTAAAACAGTCTTGTTTCAAATGTAAAGAAAAAAAAAGAAATACAGGTTAGTAATTCATTATCTATAATAATAAAAATTTAGTTATATTAAGTATGTTTTAAAGGTTAAACAGAATTTTCTATTAGATAGGTATGTGATCTTCAATCACTCCAGAGACCCATAGAATATGGCCTTTAAGATGTTTCAATAACTTTAGGCTATTCATGACAGTGAGACCCCTCTTCTCCTGGCAGCACCTTATTTCATATGAGATTTGCTTTTGTTATGACAAAGTTAGCCCTTTCTCAATTGTTGACAGAATGCTGTTAAATTGTACAATCATTCCACAAAAGAAGGCAATTGCAGAATTTTGCCAAGAGAACATAGAACAGTCCTTCAAACCTCTTGATTTACAGAGAAAGCTGTCAGATACCTATGTTCATAGGATGAATATATATGCTCTGAGTGTACAAAGGAATCTTTGGAGACTATTCAGGTAGCAGGATGACTCTGTCACTTCTATTGTTTTAGAACGTTTGCTCTCCACTTCTGTTCATTCAGCTGATATTATATCATTCTTTGCCTCTATGGTGTTGACGAAAAGATATCTATAGTTACAGTTTTCCTTGTTACAAAATTCAGAAAAAAAAGAAAAGATATAATGTACATATGGTTGAGACATAACACATAAATTATTTATTAAGAAGATGCTTTGAGGTCTCACAAGATAGATTTGGGATGGTAATCCAAGTTGTGATAGAAAGTAAATTAGGGGCAAAACTTTAGACTCACTAGATAGATATTTTATCTAAAATTGCCAAATACAAATGGACTGGGCATTGCAAATATAATTCTTACTTGAAAATTATTCCTATTGTATAGAGTTTTTCTGTTAGAGTTAAAACATTTCATTTTTATTTAGACAAAATGGGGACATGATGCAGAACATTTGTTTACATTGTGAAAATATATCTTTTACAAAGTACCTACTGATTGGTTTAATAGAGCAGAATGACCAATAGCTAGGCAGAAACTGGTTAGGCAGAACTTCTGGAGATTGAGAGGACACCATTAGTAATTAAATTAGAGTCACCAGTGAGACAGTAAGAAAATGCAAAAAGCAAGATGAAAATGAGGTAACAACACATGGAAAATCATAGATTAAAATTTATGGCTTAGACTGTGGTCGTGGTCATGGAAGGGTAGGAGGGAGGAAGGGAGGAAGGGACTGAGAGGGAACTGAGATCTATATGTAAAATAAGGAAAATAAATAAATAAATGTATGGCTTAATTTAAATTATATTATATTAATGCTAAATTGTAAGAGGTTGTTGAAACAAGCCTAAGTTAAATGTCATGTTTGCACAATTAAAAATAAGTCTCCACATCATTATTTGGGAGCAGGTTGGTGGCACAAAGTAAAACTTATTACAGCTCATGTCTAGAGGATACCTTCTATCCTGTGTTTGGTAACTTAAGGCAGGAATCACCCACCCAAAAGAATAGCAAGGTTGTGTATTGTATAATATGGACTTTTGTTTATTTGTTTTCTCCTGTTCATTTTCTTTACAAATTAAAAGTATGCAAAATAAAGAATATGAAATTTGAAAAAAAAATCATACAAGTACAGCTTTGCCCCAATATCTTACTGGCCCCTTAATTTCTCCTTGTATAACAAAACTGGGGAAGAAAGGACAGAGCTTGGTGGCTTTCACTCCTAAGATCCTAACTTTGGATCTTTGGAACTACAGCAAGCAGTGAGACATGGTGCCTTCTCTCCAGACTCATATTATCTTAATGTTTTTTATTTCTCTTATTTTCTATTAATTAATTGACTTCAAGTAATTTGCAGGCAAATGGAAGGAAATAAAAGCAAAGCAAAATGAACAAATAAAAAACAAACAAAAACAAAAATCCAGAGTAAGGTAACTGAGACTGAGAAAAGGAGCACAGTATGTATTCACTCACAAGCAGAGGATAATCAGACTACAATCCACAGCTCCAGAGAAGCTAGGTAACAATGAGGACCATAAAAGCGGCACATGGGTGTCCTGGCAATGGAAATTAGATGAGATCTAGAGAGGAAACTGGGACAAAGGGTATAGGGAGTGGAGAGGGGGAGAAAATAGAAGAGAATGAGATGGCTGAAGCAGGAAAGGATGCAGTAGAAGAACAAAGAAGGAGATACCTCAATAGAAAGAGCTGCTATGCGTATAGGGAGAACCCAGTGCTAGGGTAACTTCCAGGAATCCTTAAAGAGCACCCCAGCTAATTCTCTAACAATAGGGGAGAGGATGCCTAAACTGGTCTACGCCTGTAATCAGATCAGTGAATACCTGTTATACCAAATCCAGTAGATTCTGTGTGACAAGTCCCACAGAGTGAGGTGATAACATCAAAAGAAGGAGGTCTTCTGGAAACGGTTGTGAAAACTCTCAGCCAGAGAAAAATGTTTGTGCTGTGATTCTCGTGGCAATTTCTGTTTGTTCTATTCTTCCTCCCCCTTCACATTAACAAAATGTTCCTGAAAGTCCACGCTGACATTTCAAGTGAGAGATAAGATAAGAAGCCATCCCCTGAAGTGGGGGTCAGTAACCATGACCTCATCTAAGGAAAAACCAATGCTTTCTAAATCATTCACATCACTCATATAAGTACAAATAGTATAACTTCTCCAACAATAAAATTTCATATGGCTGAACATGTGGCATGGAGGATGGGATTAAGCATCAGGTAACCAAGCTTTAAATATGAAAGATTTGACATAGTTAAAATAGCTCAATATTTTTTAAAAAACTCATAGATGTTAAGCAACAACTGACCATAAAAAAACATTAATTTGATTTAAGAAATCTATGGTTAGCCTTGGATGATTCTATGTTAACCAAGAATTGTTCTATGTTTTGATTAACTAAGGGTATCATGTTTTAGATTTATTTGTCACTGTGTCAAGTATCAATAATGTCAATGTTTGGGTTTGTTTAATAAAAACATTCCCTGAGAAAATATCTTTATAAAATACTATGCTTGAGAACTATAAAATACATTAAGATTCAAACTTTCTCTGTGTTTGTTTCTGTTTGCCACCTCCGAATCCTTACCCACCTAGTCTTCAAGAACCCTTATCCCAGGGACACCCATACCTGCCTAGAATAGTCGATGGCAAGTAACCTAACTATCATCATAGAATCTTTATTCAGTAATTGATGGAACCAGGTGCAGAGATCCACAACTAAGAACTAGGCCAAGCTCCAGTGGAAGAGAGAGAAGAGGAGGGAATATATGAGTAAGGGAGGTCAAGGTCATGGAAGGGAAATTTACAGAGATAGAAGAACCAAGCTCATGGAAACTTGTGAACTCTAGACTGGCAACTGAGAAGACTTCAGGGGACTGAACAAGGTGCTATGTATGCGGGAGACAGTTGTGAAGCTTGGACTAGCTGAAGGGCCCCTGGCAGTAGGACCACAATACAAACCTGGTACATGAGCTAGCTTGTTGAAGCCTACTTCCTATGGTGGGATGCCATGCTCTGCCTTAATATATGGGAGAGGGGTCTTGTCCTGCCCCAATCTATTGCGCCAGACTTTGTTGATTCATCATGGGAGCTCTTTCCCATGAGAAGGAATGGACTGGGGGTGAGTTGTGAGGGGAGGCGGGAGATGGGAGGGAAAACTGATGCTGAAATGTAAAATGAAATTACAAAGTAAAAAAATAGAAAAAATATTTTAGTTTTACCCCAGAAGAACCAGAACACTTCTATTTCCTCAAATAAAAGATTTGGCTTATAAAATATGCCATGAAGGAAGAAATAATTTATCTTCTTGTCTCTCCAAAGGAGAAGCCATAATAACTGAGGGAGTAGAGGCAGCAGGCAACAAGAGCAGGAAGCTGAAGTATTCACCACACATATGAAACAGAACAATGATCTAGAGTGGAAGAAAGCAGTACATTCTCAAATCCTGATGTCAGTTGTACTTGCTCTGCCAAGACTAAACCTTCTGGAAGTTTATCATGTCTTCCTAAACACCAGCACCTGAGTACCAAGATTTTAAATACATGATCCCCTGGAGCATATTCTTCATTGAAAGCAACATAACACAATTGACAAACTTTTATAAGAGGCTTATGAATTATATATTCATATTCCTAGGCTAAATGAAGTTTTATTGTATGACATTCAAGGATTCCAATAGAATAAATGTGAAACTTTCCCCACAGTGAGAAAATGTAAGCAGGAGAGACCTGAACACTATCTTGAAATCATATAAGAATTCAATTAGGTCTAGGGAAAGAATGCAAACAGAGCATCATTTATATAAAATAGAAAGAACAATAGCAAAACCTATTAGTGAAGTCTACCTTTAACTGTTTTCAGGACCAAAAGGATAAAACCAGAAGTTATATAATTCCCAAATGAGGAAAGTATTCATATCTTCAAAAGATGTTCTGATGGTCAGAGAAAGAGGAAAAACCCATAACACCATTGCTGTTTTATAAAACTTCAAGTAAAGGTTTATAAGTTATTTCATCCATAAATGTTAAGACTTCTTTAAATATATTTTATTGTTTTTAGTTACTATGGGGCTATTTTTAACCTTGTAATTAGCATGTGTTGTATGAATATATAATAGAATTGATGATAATTGAACTGGAAACTGGTCACCTCTCCCAAAACTCTTTCAGAATATGTCAGAAACACTGTATGATGAGTTAGAAATAGACGAATGTTCAGAGCAAATAGTTTCTTCTTTTGAGTTTCACAACAATAAAACAAGTGTACTGAGCTTGTCTATGCTTTAGTTTGGACATGGAGCAGTAGGATACTGGAAGAGACAGAACTGGACAATACTAGCTCATCAGTAGTTAATATCAACAACAATTGTATATTGGTTTTTTTGAGTAGCACCAATTTTCTCATTTTATAACATTCATTTTATCTTTGGAGTACAATCAGTTAAATTCAAAATTTCCCAGTAACTCCAGAAGGTGGAGCTAAATTTAAATAAAAATTGAAACTAAAAAAAATATTGCAACCTCTTTGACACACTCACTTATGTTTCTTTCATTTTGCTCATATTTAAATAGAGTAGAATATGGAGGTCTACAAAATGACTGGATTTGGTGCTTACCTCAGTGTTTTGTAATCATAAAAACTACCTTACCTGTCTTTATGTAGTTAATTAGACTTTAGGCTCTAGTCTCTTTCACTTCAAGTACAGAAGAAAAGTAAACCTCAGCTCACAGGAAGACACTACTCTCTATATTCCTGTTATCCATTCTTTGAAGCTAGAATGTGACTTTTGGAAGGGCAATATGCTGTGATAATTGAGTATCTATGAACATCCTTAGCCCATAATTAAGGCAACAAGACAATTGGTTTGTTTCTATATTTTCTTCCATAATGTCATTTCACTGAGCAGATTTGAAATTAAGAATGAGAAAGTGACAAAGACAAGTCTGTTGTACCAGCTGTTATATTAGAACTTTCGATCTCAGTTCCTATACAGATTAAGTGAGTATTCTAGGTAGACCTAGATATGACAGGTGGGGAATGAGAAACCAACTTGAGCATCCTACCAGTACTCCAGCTGTGATTGTTAATTTTGATTCTGGAATCTGAATACCAGGTTGAAGAAAACAGAGAAAGTCACATTGTTTCTAATTTTATATATTTTGAGAAAGCATCTCAATTTGTATCAAATCAAGCTTATACCTTCCAGCCTTAATCTATAATAGTAGTGATGGGTTGACAAGCATGTAGTATCATACAAGATAAGAGATAAGATAGATGTGTCTTTTTTGTTGTTGTTGTTTTCTTTTAAAACATTTTATTTCATTTCATATAATAAATCCTAGGAGGACCTAAGTCCTGCCTCAAAGAGATGGATGTGCCAGGCTTCCTTGACTCCTCATGGGAAGCCTTGATTTCTTTAAGGAGTGGATTGGGGGCGGGGAGTGGGGAGAGCAAGAAGATGTGTCTTTAGAAGAGGAAAAAGAAAGAGGCCATTGTTGTAAAAGCAAAGGTCTTGACAAGAAAGTATTAAGGCATGGGTAGTTAGGTTTCAGTGTTGTTTAACTGTCTAACTACATGTGCAGCTATAAAGTTCCAGATCCACATATTGAAAGATAAAATCCCTCATCAAATGATCGTGGCATGCTACTGCTTTTGCTTAATGTAAAATCCTTTAACATGAAGTGGTGAGAACAAGGCTGAACACTAACAACAGCTTTAGACAGAACACTTCAAATGGCTTTATTTTTGACTTTGGGATTTAGCAACCTTAAAAGGCTCTCTAGAAAAAGATTTAAGCAACCTCCACAAATCTATTGAGCATCCATAATAACTGTATGCAGACTGATACATTTAATGTATAAGCATGAAAAGAATAGTTACCGTTAGTTTAGTTAAGGAAAACACAATAGAAAAATGGAAACAATCCAACTCTATAATTTATTCTAATGAAATTGCAAGACAATTTAATGTCCAAACTAGCAAGTTCGAAATTCTATAAATATATTATCTCCCTGTGGGTATAATGCAGTAGTCTGTAGCACCACAGTACTATCACTCAAAGAAGCAAGACTGTTTGTTGTTTGTTTTGTACCTACTCCAAATGACTTGGCAGATTTTGTTGACCCTTCTTGGAAGGCATCAACCTCCCTGTGGAATAGAAGGGGGATGGTATGGGAGGGTGATTGGGGAATATGGAAAGGTGGGAGAGAGGGAGGGATGGAGAGGGAACTGGGATTGATATGTAAAATAAGAAAAAAAATAAGATATACAAAAAAATTGTCTGAGTATGTGGGAATACCTATTGACATTTATCTTTAAAATGGTAACTATGCTATAAGTAAAGACAACCTTAAACTTAAAAAAAAGATGAAAAGATTATAAATATGTGACTTGTATTCTACCTGCAACTTCAGTACTACATGCCCAACCCAAAGTTCTATTGTCAGTTTGAGATGTGTCCTAGTCTCCTTATTCTATATTTGTAGCAGACTCAGAGAATCATTTGTATAGATTTATAGTGCATTCTTGAGTATCTATTCTATCAGGCACTCTCTTTTTAAGGAATAATCTTTCAAACATACTGCAGATTTTTAACCCTGGAACTGGGAATGGAGGGGTACCATTATGCTCAAACTTTGTTTACACTTATTCCAGCGCAAATACCTCAAGTTGGCTTGAATGGCATTGGTCTCCTTAACAATTAACAGATGCCTTGTCCATGTTAAATATCTGTAATGTTAAATTTCCCTCTTCTCATCACCTCAGTGCAGATTTTTTTCCCATATGATTCTATAGAGTTATTTCTGCATTCCTACTATGAATACAACAGTAATAACCATGTTGTAACCTTGTTCTGTAGGCAAAATAATCTTTAACCAAATAAATTAGTGTATTAATTTTAAATTGCAGAATTCAAATATGTAGATCTGGGGAGAATATAACTGGACTCTCTTTCAGATAGTAATGGAAATATTACCAATTTCCAATTGAGTCTTTATTTCTCATTGGTGTGCATAGTACCTACTCTATGTGTTTCTGCTGGCATTCTGAGCCTCTCAATTCCTGGCAGGATGACTCATTTACTGCCCCTAACCTGTTCTGTTTTTTCTCTAGTTCATATCTCCAGACTTTTTCAGAATCTGGGATATAATAGCTCTGAAGATGCACCAATCACATGGTTCAGTTTTGTATATCAAAGTAAGTCTATAAAGATAACATTATCCTATGCACAGATGCACAGAAAAAAAATACAAACCAAACTTTATAGCACTCAAACTCTCTTCTCACACAGTCACAATTTCTTTCAGTAATTGCCAAATAAGATACACAGAGATAAACATTAGGGGACAGTGTTTTGAGATAATCTTATAATAGTTTATATAAATTTAAGTAATATTTTTCTTTCCTGTTTTCAATTAATTCTTAGAAATTTATACCAACCTAGGTAGCAATCTTTCAGTTTGATACAAATCAAATTCTCTAAACTAATATAATTAGATTTTAATTAATAATATAATTGAGACCTGGATGGTGGTGGTACCCACCTTTAATTTTAGCACTCAGGAGGCAGAGGCAGGAAGATCTCTGTGAGGAGGTCTACTAAGATACACAGAGAAAACAAAACAAAAATACAATTGAGACTACTCAATGGATTATTAGCTGAGTGAACTAAGTTTCAATTGGAGCAACTCTACTTGTATATAGAATACTTTTATATCATACTTAAAGTTTGAGTGGTGTATGTATGTATGTATGTTGCCAACCTATTTCTTGACATACCTGAATATTAACAGCATAAATTATGTGCACACAGATATATTTATTTTGAGAAAACTTTAATTCATGTTGGGAAGATATCTCTGGAGGATGTATGTCTCTTCTGTCCTTTCTGATCTAAATCAATAACTTAGAAAATCTTCTGTAACTAATACCATCACGTTTTCTGCCAAATTTGGATTTAACTGGGGAAACTTTGTTTTTAAACTTTAGATACTTAAGAGACACAAGGGTAATATATATTTTTTCTATTAATTTTATTTTTAATTAAAAGTAGGATGGTTTTTCTCTATTGATAAATTAGCATAGCAACCTTAATTGGCATGACAATACTTCTGCTTTGGAGTAGTTTCTTATTAGTGATATATACTTTAGATATAGACTAAAACTTGCACAGACATCATATCCCTTGTTTTCTGAAAGGCAAACTGTTTTAAAAGAGGAACATCTTTCCTACAGTATTACCACTATATAATATCTTTCAGTACCATATTTCTTATAAGACATATCTTTCAAATGTTTGAATTGACTTATTAATTCATTCTTACTGCTCAGAGGCAGAGTTTAAATTTATATGCAAATGTCACAACTTCTAAAGGTCTAAATTCATCTCATTTGCAGAAGTGTGACTTTGCCTCACAGAACATGCCTATCCCTCAGGAATCAAAATGACTTTCCCCAGTTATGTTTAGCATTAAAAACTGAACAGAAGCATTTGAATAATTATTAATGTGTCAGATCAGCTTTATGTTTCAGACATGCTTTGTAGAAGGGTGGTATGTAACATGTACTATTCATTTTCAAGTTAACATTAGATTATGCCAGATAAATATCTCTTCATATTTATTACCAAGCACTAATAAAATTAAAATGTGAAATCTGCAGTGAACACAGTGCTAGGTAAAAGATTATCATCACATAGTCTGGGGAGGGAAAAATAAGTGTACACAAATTGAGGCTTTTTATTTTGAAATAGTTCCAGAAATAATTATTGTGTACCCAGCATTAACCTACTTCTTAGTAACAGCTATTTATAGACACATATTCTTCTTATAGTGGCTTAATAGCCTTTTTAGGTTTTCAGAAAGATTGAGAGTACTTTAATGCCATGCCTTTGCTAACCTTTTTGTGATCACAGTCTGTTATGAAATCATCCTTAATGGATATGTTTCTCAAGCTAAGTGCATCCAGATCCTTTTTCATAATAATTTTTTTCTTATAGGTCAAACAGGCTCAACCACTAGGGTATAGAGCTACTCTAGGGCAGACAGTAGGTCTTATTTACCATCACCATATCTAATATCTCATGTAGTTCTATACTTTTATAGTAGGTACTAGATGAAAGTGTGTACAGTAAATCTTTTTCCTAACTCAACGTCAGTTCACTGGTGAGCCCCACTTGTGCAATGCGAAAGATATTGCAGGTAAATGAGATTTAATAAGGTATTTACAGCAGAGGGATTTCTAACACAGACAAAGGATGATTAATAACATTGTGAACAGTTGGAGTAAGAAAAGGCAAGTTCTTGTGATGGAATCATGCCAAGAAATTTAGGCAAAGGAATTACAATATTTAATAGGTTGCATTGATTGGGGAGGGATTGAGTTTCCAGATCACGTGGTGCAGAATGACATACTTACATCTGAAATCAAGTGGAGGTATTTGAGGGTAGATATGAATGGGGCATAGGACATTAGTTGGTTAATTTTCCTTACATCATGCTTTTCACAATCCATAAATCTCCTCCATTGATAAATGAAGTGTGTGTGTGAGTGTGTGTGTGTGTGTGTGTGTGTGTGTGTGTGTGTGTGTGTGTACACATGCTTGCCATTTGCCATTTGTGTTTTTTATACTGATGCTGACACTCATGGAGGTTAGAAAACAGTCTGCAGGTGTCAGCCTTTGCTATTACAGCTTTTTACACCTGTTTGAGGCAGATTTCAAAGAAGTTAGTTGACATTCCAGCCTTTGGAGACTCCCCTATCTCAACTTTCTTTATCTCATGGCACTTTGGAATTACTTGTGATACTGTGCCTGGTTTGTATGTGGGTTCTGGGGATCTCAACTAAGATCTTGAATGACAAGTGCTTTTATCCACTGAACCATCTTCCCAATGCTAAATTAAAATACTTGTGTGTTACTTTATCTGTGTCTGTCTTTGTGTTAAATTCATTTGTGTGTCTATTGTTAAGCTGCTATATATAAACTATTTTTTTTCAGATTTATATTTCATAATATTGGATGCTGGACTTCTTTGTTTTTATTTTAATGGATGTTTCTTATGAGTGAAAAGTATGGCATAGGCTATGTATTTAAAAGATTTGAGTGGGAAATGGAATACCTTCTGTGTTGTGGAAGGAAAGTTTGTAATTATAGCTTCAAGAAAAGAACTGAGCTCAAAATGTATGTAGTCATCTGTACACAATACTGAGCTGTGAGGGCCATTAGAAAACAAGAGGGCCAGCAATGGCATGGCTAAAGGAAATAATTTTAATTTGTTTTCTAGGTTAAAACTATTTTAGGCCCAGCACTTGGGAAGCAGGGTCAGGCAGATCCTCGTGAGTTTGATGCCAGCCTAATGTACAGAATGAGTGCCAGGATAAACTTCAAAGCTACACAGAAAAACCATGTCTCTAAAAACAAAACAAAAGAAAACAAAAAAGAACCACAAAACAAAAACACAGGAAAAAATATCTATCAAGAGTAATTAAAAAACAAAAGTTGATCTTGTATGTGGCAACTGGCAGCCTGAAGAATGATTATTTTCTTGATAGATATAGAAGAGCTCCCATGATCTGAGAGATTTCATTCTGATATATGAAGTGACTTTTTTCCTAAAATAAATGTTTTAAACATTGGATTCAGGGAATCATAGTAAGAAAAAAAAAGGGGATGGAAAACTGAAGAGTCTGTTGGGATAAGAAAGGAGATTGATGTAGTTCATTACGGAATTACCAGAATTTCTATATAGTTCTATCTTGGATGTTAGGAAAATATAGAAAAATATTCATTAATATGATATAATGTGATCTGAGATGAAAAATTATGTCTAGTTTGACATAGTGAGTCAAGGGTATATATAACAATACATAGTGATATGAAATTTTCCTGAACAAGAAGTGGGTCAGAACTCAGCAATGAAGTTAATGAGTAGCATGCATAGGAGTTTGAGTTCAATGTCCAGCCAGAAAAGTGAAACATGGCAAGTTTGATTTTGTAGCAAATATATTAATGTTATAATTTATTGATATTTTAATGACTCATAATGTTTTCTTTAAGCCATAGAGCTGGCTGCTGTTTCCACACTCTCCTTATATTCTTGATAAAGTTATTCGTATTTTTTAAAATTATCAATTTAAAGTCTTTCATATTATTCATTCTTCATTGGAATTGAAAATTAAGCAGTGTTCTGCAGAATCCATAGCTTACTACTTTTTCAGATCACAGTGGTAAGTTAGATATATCCAACTATAAAACTACTTTGTTTGTTGAACACTCTTTTTTTAATGTTTATGTTATTTAGGATATATAAATACATAGGTCATTGTTAGGAGCAGTTTTCTGCCAGCCCTAAATAATACACAGAGATGCTGTATTAGATATAAAGCTGTTTACTAGCCTATTATTTGCATTTCTTATTGGCTAACTCTGTCTTAAATATTAATCTATTTCTATCAATCCAAGTATTTCCACATGGTCTTATCTTACTGGAGGAAGGGCTCAGAGATCTACCCTGTTGGTACTATGTCTTCAAATTCCTACCTATTACTTCCCGAATCTTCCTTGTCACCTAGTCCTGCCTATCTTGCTTTCCTATTGACCAACAGTGTTTTATTCATTAACCAATAAGAGAAAAATATTTACAGAATGACATCTCCCATCATCTCCTCTTTTCTGTCAAAATAAAAAGAAGTGTTTTAACCTTAACATAGTAAAATATATAACAAAACAGTTATCAAATAAGAACCACAGTTAACAATATTTAGTCCTGTAACATTTAGCAAGCTTTAAAGTATATATTACATCATCTATCCTATCTTTGCGAGTCTAAAGTCTTATATGTAACTTAACTTTAATCCTAAATAAGGAAAACTATAACCTTAACTATCTGTCTTCAACTCCATCAAAGACCACAGAAAAATAATAAATAAACTAGAAATGACAGAAACTACTTACTTGGTCAGTCACCTGAAGTTGTTCTTTAATGTTACATCTTTAGCCTATAAGCCACAGTATGTCTTAAAGACTCCTCAACAAAGCAAGAAACTTTAAGCTGTCCACCTGTATTGGCAGTTTGTCAGTCATCTTTCTCTGTGTTCTGCAGGAATGCTCATCTTTTATCAGAAGTCATTTTCCTGTGTGTCCTGCATGTCCAGTTTATATAGCATAAAGTCAAACAGTCCAGACAAGAGCAGTTTCTTGACTAAATGGCTAGTTTTGCCATATTGGAAGTAAACTCTATAATGAGTTTCTTCAATGTATATCTTTCTTTCTGATGTAGGTAGTGATGCCAGGATCCGTTATGTCTCACTGTCAAGAAAAACTCAACCATTTTAAGTGCCATATTCTGTAGGTTTTTGAAAGGTTTGAAGAATGCCTATACATCTCAAATATATCTTAAATGCATCTTGAAAATGTAACTAACTTAACTCTAAGTTTTGACTATCATAGGTAAATGTCTACAATCTGTACTAAATTATATATTTCAAAGTGGTCTTATCTTACTGGAGAGAGGGCCTGGAGATATATTTCATTTTTAAATAAGCCACATAAACACAGTACTGAAACAAAATTGACCTTCAATTTGTATCAATAAATGAAAATCCATTCTGACACAAAGTATTCATATCTTCACCATAATCCCCCTTTTACCTTTAAAGAGATTGGTTTTGGTCATTAACCCTTTATAACCAACCCATTTAAATGAAAACAAACATTTATAAACAATATTTTGGAATTTGTGTGTCGTTCTTTCTAAACTGCTTCCTGCTGGTAGGGGCACTGCCTTGGGGACCCTATAAGAAACAGAAATCCTGGCTATAGTCTGCAAGGCTGCCCTGTCCCAGCTGTTTTGAATGTTGGATCACCTGGTATACTGTTTCAGGGTGTCTTGCTTGATCAAACCATGTTAGTGCTCAAAGAATCCATAGCTTTTCATTTTCTGTGGAAACAAAAATAGAAATCCTTTCCCCCAGTAACCTGTCCTTAGACTTAAAAATTGAAGTCAAAGCACTTTAAAAATATATAAATTGTGTATGTTTGAGGCATTGTTTCAACTATTATTAATACTCCCTTTATATACACATGTTATATATGTGTGTGTGTTTTCAAGTTGCTCCCTTTGTTAGAATTCTCTCCAATATTCTCTCTTTAGCCCTTTCTTATAGCATAATATGTAATCAATCTTGTTACATTATTTTAATTTCCCCTAATTATATCACTATACTCAATGTTTTCTCACTTGAAAAAATAAGTCATCTCAAAAATCTCCATACTAGAGTGAAACAACTAGTGTAGATTTGAGTTGTTGAAAAAAGGCTAGGATCTGGGGAGAACAGAGAGAGGGGAATTCATAATTAGATTATATAAAATAATGATGTATTTTCAATGTAAAAACACAGAATCATAATATAACCCCATACTCATGTGATTTGGGTATTTAAAATGGAAGATGTTAGACCAATAGAAAACACTAAAGAGACAAAATATAATAATGCACATGCTTGTGTTTGTTTGTTTGTTTTAGACAAGTTTTTTAATATAAGCTTTGCTGGTCTGGAACTCATGACACAGATCAGGCTGGCTTCTAACTCATAGTGATGTTTTTGCCTCTGCTCCTTAAGTACTGGGATTAGCTTGTGCCACCATAACCAACTTTAATTTCTGTTCATTTGTTTTCCTATTTTTATTTAATTTTATGGTGTATAAGTATTTTACATATGTTTGTGTACCATGTGCATGATTGGCAGATTTCCAAAGATAATCTAAGGTCAACAAGAACTGTAGTTGCATATGGCTCTGGGTTTCCATGCATTCATGATGAGAATCCTCTGGCCCAACTAGTTTTTGACTGAAGATAAAAAGACTTTCAAATGATAGCAATTAAATGAATAAGCATATTATTTTTAATGTTGGCCTAGAGTGAGCATCTACACCCAAAAGGGAATCATTTCATCCAAAACAACATAAGACACATCAAAACATAAAGAAGGTGTATTAATTTATATAATCCTCAAAACAAAGTATGTGGGAGAAATTTTCTTGTTATTTAATTAAACAGCTCATTAGTTAGGCACCAAAAGTACAAATGATATTTACACAAGATGACATATTTTTGGATCTCATCAAAATTTTAATTTTGCAGTGAAAAATAATGTTCTGAAGATTAAAAATCAAACAGCTGACAGAAAAGTGCTAAAAATCTACTTATTCCATCAATGGAAAGAGTATACGACATATAAAGACTTTCAAAGAACAACAAAAAGTTAAAAAGATAAAAAAAATATAGACAATTCATTAAAGATGCCATTGGAATGTTAACAAAGTGCATTAAAAAATGTTCAGGACAAAAGTGACAATATGTTTCATTGAAGAACTGTGACAAAAGGAAATATTGTTAGTGGCACAGAGAAATAGGCTCATGCTGGCACTGATGGTAAGAATAGAAAATGCTAAAATCATTTCCAGGAAATAGCTTGTCAGTTCTTGAAAGTAAGAGTATAGTGTTCCAGACTGCAACATGAAATGAAAAGTTGTAGTCACAGAAAAATATGTACATATATGATCATAGTAATTTAATAGCCAGAAAATATAGTCAACACATCCATTAGCTGCTAAATAATTAAGCAGATTTTGGTACATTCATGCTTCAAAATAGTAATTAGATATAAAAAGGTGATATTATTGATACATAAAATTGTAGTGAGTCTCCAAAAACCATTCTGAAAGAAAATAGTGTAATACAAAATATCATAGTCAGAAATAATTTTATTTATGGAATATTCTTGAAATGTTAAATCTAGGAGAACATTAACATGGTCAGATGTGGGATGAGGAAAAAAAGGATAATTCATTTGTCAGAAAAAATGTTAAATCTAAAAAAATCCTAAAACAAAACATCCAAGAAATTTGAAAAACCACGAAAAGATCAAACCTAAGAATAATAGGAATAGAAGAAGAAAAAAATTCAATTCAATCAGAAAATATATTAAACAAAATCATAGAAGAAAGTTTTAATAACCGAAAAATAAAATGCCTATAAAGAAAAAGAAAGGTTAGAGAACACCAAAGAAATTGGATCAGAAAAAAAAGTTCCATAGTCACAATATCAAAACACTGAACATACAAAACAAAGAAAGATTATTAAAAGTTGTAAGAGAAAAACACTAAGTAACATATAAAGGCAGACCTGCCTAATAGAGTTATACACAACTATTCAATGGAGACTCTAAAAGCCAGGAGGGTCTGGAAAGATAGATGCCTAGCAGACTCTTTAATACCATGGGTGCCATCCCAGACTACTACACCAAAAAAAAAAAAAAAAAAAAAAAGAAAAGAAAAGAAAAGAAAAAAACTTTCAATCACTATAGTTGAAGAAAACAATATATTTCCTGACTAAGACCAATTTAAAAATATCTATCTCTAAACTCAATCCTACAGAAGATACTAGAAGGAATATTGTTAATAGAAAATAAATATAACACCAGAAGAAGCAAAAGAAGGGAAACACACACACACACACACAATCATCATCATCATCATCATCATCATCATCATTATCACAAACAACAACAAAATAACAGGTCAATGGGCTCTGTGTACCAATAAGAAATCATAGGGTAAGATAATGTATACAAAACAAGATCCAACATTTTGCTGCATACAAAAATCATATCATAACATCAAAGATACACATTTTATCAGAGTAAATGGCTGAAAAAGTTTTGCCAGTCAAATGGACCTAACAAGTAAGATATAGTATAGTCCTCCTAATACCTAACAAAATAAATATCAAATCAAAATTAACGGTGATGGAAAAGGACATTTACGTTAAATGAAAATTCTTCCACAATGACTTCTCCGTTTTGAACATCTATGCCCGAATACAAAGGCAGAAACATTTATCAAAGGAACATTACTAAAGCAAAATTTATACATCAAATTCTATACATAAAAAGTGTGAGACTTCAATTCCCCACTTTCAGCAAAGGACATGTCACAGAAACTAAGCCTCTACCTTCCAAGTGCTGGGATTCAACGTGTGTGCCACCACTACCTGGGTTAAATTAGACAATTCTTATACCAGTGACTTAATAGAACATCTGAAAGGTCTACATCAAATAGAAGCAGAATCACCAAAGAGATGATAGCAGGAAATTGTCAAACTCAGAGCTGAAATCAATAAAATGTAAACAAAGAGAACAATACAAATAATCAATGAAACAAAGATTTGATTCCATAAGAAAATCAACTAGATAGACAAACACTTATTCAAACTACTAAAAGGCAGGGGATGACTATCCCAATGAATATAAATAAATAAATAAAAACAAAACAAGGGCATAAGAACAGACCTTGAGGAAATCAAAAGAATTATTTGATCATACTTCAAAAACCTGTAAGCAGCAAAAAAGTAAAATCTAAAGGAAATGGTAACTCTTCTTCATAGATACCACTTGTGGTTAAGTCAAATTCATATAAATATTTTAAATAGACCTATAATCCCTAAAGAAGTAGAAAGAGTCATTAAAAGTCTACCAACCTAAATAGCCCAGGGCCAAACAGTTATTGTGCAAAATTATTTTAAAACTTCAGATAAGAGCTTATACTAATACTCCTCAAATTAATACACAAAATAACAAAAACACAGGGAACATTGCCTAATTCATTTTTTGAAGATGCTGTTACTCTGATTTCAAACCACACAAAGACACAATAAAGAAAGAGAATTACAGACCAATTTCTATAATTAATAGATACAAAAGTACTCAACATATACTTAAAAACTGAACCCAAGAACATATAAAAATTTTTACTGACCTTGATCAAGTAGGCTTCATCGTAGTGATGCATGGATATTTCAATATAAAGTCCACCGATGTAAACAAACTGAAAAAAAAAAAACAAACATGAGGAAAAACGTTTTTGATATTTTTGGGAATGCTGTTATGATAAGTTTTGGAGACAGCAGGAATACAAGGAAAATTCATAAACATAATAAAGCCAATATAAATAAAAAATAGCCAACATTAAAATAAATGGACAGAAATTTATGCCAATTCCACTAAAATCAGGGACAGCACGTGGCTATCTACACTCTCCATATCTATTTAACATGGCATTTGAAGTTTTAGCTGGAGAAATCAAACAACTTTAGGGTATCCTTTTTGAAAGAAATGAGCCATATTATCTCTATTTGCAGATGATATGATAGTATACATAAGTAACTTCTTATGTTCTACCATGGAACTCCTAAGGTCATTTTTCATCAAAATGACTGGATTCAAATTAAATAAAAAAATAGAATCATTCATATATACAGAATATACACAGGCTAAGAAAGAAATCATGAAAACAACATCCCTCACAATAGCCACATATAACATAAAATAGTTTGGTGTAACTAACAAACTCTGTGAAAGATCTGTATCATAAGAACGTCAAGTCTTTGAAGAAAGAAATTGGAGAAGATACAATAATATGGAAAGATTTCCCATGCTTATGGACCTGCGTGATTAGCATAGTAAAGTCTCTCTTCCCAAAGGCAATGTCCAGATTCAATTTATCCCCATGAAAATTCTATCACAATTCTTTACAGATATTGAAATAATATTCATATTTATGTGGAAAAATAATAGGCTAATTGAAACAATCCTGTACAATAAAAGAACTTCCAAAAGAATCACCATATTTGATTCCTATATTTACTATATAGCAATAGTAATGAAAATCATGCATTTGGCAATAAAACAGACAAGTTGATCAATGTAATTGTCAATCCCCAGAACTAGATTCCCAGTTTTTAAAAAAGAAGATAAAATTATACAATGGAAAAAAGAAAGCATCTACACCAAATGGTGATAATATAACTGGATGCCAGCATGCAGAAGAATATAAATAAATCAACATCTATCACTCATAGTCCTTAAAAGTCAAGCTCAAGTGTATCAAAGACTGTAGCTTAAATCCAGGTACAATAAAAAATTATTAAACTCACTGATCATGATAGAAAAGAAAGTACAGAATAGCCTTGAATGCATTCTCACAGGAGACATCTCCCTGAAAAGGACAACGGCTAAGATCAACAACTAATCAATGGGACCTCATAAAACTGAAGAGTTTCTTTGAGGCAAAAGACACAGTCAAAAGGACAGAAAAAATGTTCCATGGAATGGAAAAATAACTTCACCAAACACACATCTGACAGAAAGCTAATACACAAATTACATAAAGAACTCAAGAAACTATAATGATGGGGGATGTCCTTCTGTATATATGTTTCTCTTAATTGGTTGATAGATAAAACACTATTTGGCCAATAGATGTGGGATTAGAAAACAAGGAGAATTCTGAGAAAGGTACGCAGAGACCAGGAGGATGGGACGCACCAGGAGGTACATCTGTGATAAGATAAGGCCGTGTAGAAATACATAGTTTTGTAGTTATGGCTTAATAATTAAGACAGTGCAAGCTAATAGAAAGTTCTAGTCATTGGCCACCAGTTGTACAAATAATATATTTTCTGTGTGTTTATTTGGGCCTGAAGCAACAGTGGAACCTGGCAGGACAAGAGGTACTCCAGCAACAGTATATGTCTAAAAACCAAACAGAGATTTCTCAACAGAGGACTTTAAAATGGCTGAAAATCACTTAAAAACAGATGTTTCCCATCTTTAGACATCAGGGAAATGCAAATCAGAACTACCCTAAGCTTCTGTCTTAACACCTGTCAGAATGACTGAAAAAAAATACACATTGATAACTTATGTTGGAGAGGATGAGGAACAAGGGAAATAATCCTCCACTGCAGATAAGAATGCAAATTTGTACAGACATTTTAAATAATTATGGTGGATTCTCAGAAAATTAGCAATAAATCTACCTCAATACCCAGCTATGTGACTCCCATGTATATACCCAAAATATGTTCCATCATACCTCAAAGAAACATGTTGTGGAACTTCTGTACACTATGCAAAAATGCATTGCTTTGATTGGTGTAATAAAAAGTTAAAATGCTAGGCCAACACGTAGGAAGGAGGACTTCTGGGCAGAGAGAACACTATGGAGAAGATAGGGAAGTTCCCAACCAGACATGGAGGAAATAGGATGTGCAGGAGGAGAGGTACCAGCCACAAACCACATGGAAGGACATAGATAAATAGAAATGGCTTAATTTAAGTTATAAGAGTTAGATAGGAACAAACCTAAACTATAGGCCAAGATTTCATAATTAATAAGAAGTCACCATGTCATTATTTGGGAGCTGGTGGGTGAGACAGAGAAAGACTCATTAGAGACACCTATGCAACTATATTCATAGAAACATTATTTACAATAACCAGACATACAAAACAACCTAGATGTCCCTCAACCAAAGAATGGACAAAGTAAATGGGGTAGTTATGCACTGAGTATTACTCAGCCATTACAGACAATAACATCAGGATATTTGCTAGCCAATGGAAGGAACTAGAAAAGATCATCAAGATTCAGAAAGTCAACATTATGTACTCATTTATAAGTGGATACATGCTATAAAATAAAGGAGAACTTTGCTACAATCTCCAGAGAAACTAAGTAGCAAGGAGGCACAATGGGAGGATGTAGGACTCTCACTGTGAGGAAAAATATAATAGACATTGCCAGGGGAAGGGATGGATTTTCCGTATGAGTGGCTCATGATGAGAATGGGAGGGATCAAGTTGATGAGGATGGAGGGAGAACATAATAGGAGAGACAACTGGAAGTTGGAGTATCTCTGAGATGACCTAGAAACCTAGTGCAATGGAAACTCCCAGAAGTATATGAGGGATATTGTAGGTAATGGGAGATATTGAGTATAGAAAGACTATCTCCTATAACCAGGCAAAACTTGCAGTAGAGAAACTTGGACACCAAATCAGGCACAAACCATTTGACCTATAATTTGTCCTGCCTACAAGATATGCTGTGATAAAAATTATACAAAAAAATGGTGGTAATGACCAATTAATGACTGGCCCAGCTAGAGTACCTTGTACTGAGAGCCAGGACCCAGAAAGAACTAAGCACTAGGCAAAAAGTCAATGACATGATCCCTAATGATATTCTACTGTACCCATATGTTAGTGCTTAGTCCAACTGTCTTCAAAAAGGCTTCACCAAGAATCTGATAGAATACAGAGTCCCACAATCAAACATTAGGTGAAGCTTGGGAATCCTTCAGAAAAGGTGGAATAAAAATTGTAGGAGCCAGGGTTATCAAGGGCACCACAACAAAACCCACAGCTATGACTAATCTCTGCATATAGGGACTCACAGAGATTGAAAAGACAACCATGAAACCTGCATAGGACTGGACTAGGCTCTCAGCATATATGATACAATTATGTAACTTAGCTTCTTACAGGAGTCCTAACAGTTAGAGCTTGGGCTATCTCAGGCTGTGTTACCTGCTTTGGGACACATTCTTCCTACTGGATTACCTTATATAGCCTCAATAGAAGAAGTGCCTAGTCTACTGAAATTTGATATGCCTTGTCTGGTTCATACCCATGAAAGGCCAGCCTATATCTGAAAAGAAACAGTGGAGGAATAGAGGTTGGGGGAGCTGGAGGCAAAAACTTTGGTGAGTACGTAAAAACAAAATTAAGTAGACAAGGAGGAAGGAAGGGCGAGAAAGAGAAGAAAAAAAGAGAGGGAGGGAGGGAGGGAGTGAGGGAGAGAGAGGGGGAGGTAGGAAGGGAGGGAGGAAGGAAAGAAAGAAAAAAGGAAGGAAGAATGAAGGAAGGCAAAAAGGAAAGGAAATATAGATCTTGGCCATATGTTCTTTGATCCTATCAATGATATATAGCAACTTTTGCCAGTGCTGATTTGTGGACACATTCCCATGCTAGTAGATTCACTTTTGTTTGTTTTCTGAAATCCATTTTATGGTTCACTGGCTTCAATAACTACATCATTTTTAAGCATTTCTGTTTAGAAGTTTGACTTCTAGAAGATTAAACAGATTTGTGTGCTATTTGTCTCCATATAGAGTGAAGCTAAATAACCCACTGTGTAACACAAGCTAGTTAAGAAACAAAACATTATTTTTCCCCACAGTCATTTAGCTTATGACTTCCAACTGTTTACTTTGTTTCACTGTAGGTTTTTTTCTAAGTGTAGCTAAATAGTTTGTCATACATTAATAGGAGATAATAGTAATTATCACATTGAAAGATGGACAGCCATGTAATTGACACTAAATTGCTTATATAAAGGGTAAAGATGTTATAATCATTTGCAAAGTATAAAAAAACGACTATATGTTAATTACCTCAGAGCTTTTAAATGCCTATACTGTCTTTAAATATTAGAAGAAGGGTACAGAAAACTATTACATTAAGAATAAAATTTGCCTTTGTAAAAATCTTAAAGTTAATGGTCAGTGGGCTTTTCTTTTTTTCTCACTGCATGAGAGTTAACAACTACATAAAATTAAAGCATTTTGTTAAAAAAAACTGTATTGTCTTATTCAGTCTTCAACCTATCTAATTAGATAAAACCTTCCTACATTACTAAAGGTCAATCAATCTCATTCAATGTCTACTCTTCTGTGATCTTTTGGAATTAAACTGTAAACTTAAAGTAATAAATAATTGCAAATTAGATTATGAGGAGATGGATTGATAAAATCTCTTTCAGGAAACAAGAAGACTTTGTATTAAGACCTGAAGATTCCATATAGAAAACCCAGTGATTATGTACTCTTGTGAAATCAGCAGTAGAGACTGGAGACAAGACTAGAGAACCCTGAAGATCATTGTAAGCAGGTTGCTAAATGGAGAAGTGAGACATGCCAAATTGAAAATAATGATGGAAATGGATGTGGGATAGACCCTCAACACACACACACACACACACCAAAACACTCACACACTTACACACAGTCACACACACCACACACTCCACCTTTTCTTTTCTTTTCTTTTCTCTTCTTTTCTTCTCTTTTCTTTCTTTTTCTTTCCTTTTCTTTCCTTTACTTTTCTTTTCTTTTCTTTTTTTTCTTTTCTTTTCTTTTTCTTTTTCCAGACACGGTTTCTCTGTGTAGCTTTGAAGCCAGTTCTGGAACTTACTCAGTAGACCAGGCTGTCCTCAAATTCACAGAGATCTGCCCACCTCTGTCTTGTGAGTGCTGGGAATAAAGGCCTTTGCCACCACTTCCCAACTGAAACACTCCACCTTTTAAATTAAATACTATTCTCTATAACGTCCATTGGTCTTAAAAGTTAACTAAAGAAATATAAAACAAATATAAAGGCTATGTTCGTTTTTGTTTGAGTCCTTACCAAATTAGTCTCATACTACGTGGGTCTTTGTAGGCTCATTATTCTGTTCTGTTAGTCTTTGTGTCTGTCCATGTACCAATATAATTATTTCAATGATATATATTGAAATAATAGGATTTATTTATCTTACCTTATTTTGTAAAACTAAATTAATTATAGCTTACTTGCTTTTTACATACATTTTCAAATACTGAGAACACATGCAAAATTTTCTTAGTAGATATTACAAAGAGACCAATGATCAATTCATACAAAAATTACATCTTTCCTATGCTGGTGTAACCAATCTATGGCTATAATATACATTTACATTTATCTAGCCATTTTAAATTTTATTTTGAATTTGTTTTGTTTGCTTATTTTTTTGTTGTTGTTGTCGTCATTGTTTTTGAGATGAGGTTTCTCTGTGTACCCCTGACTGTCCTGGAATTCATTATGTAGACAAGGCAGGCCTTGATTTCAGAGATCATCCTGCTTCTGCCTCTCAAGTCCTGGTAATATTTTGAGGTTTTTAGCACTCATATTGTGTGCATGTTTCATTAAGATGGTAGTGATACACTTTTTTTTCTTTGAAATAATTCCAAAGTTCAGCAAGTTTTAAAATTTTGTGACTATGTGTTCATTATTCATTCTTTCATGTTAAAACTTTATGACTTTTTCTTTTTAACAGTGTTGTTGAACCTATTTTTAAAAGTGCATTCTAAGATCCAAATATCTGTATGACAAAGTATTCCATTTTCTTTCTAATTATGTACATCTCTTTCTAATTATTTCATCTGCTTACTTTAAAGATTAATTGCTAGATTTTCTGCTATCATAATATAGCAGTTTAAAAGCTCTAATTGTGATTTGTTTTACACTTTTCAGCTATACCTACATAGTGTTCTTTGTATTTCACTGTCAGCTCTTTAAATATCCTCACTGAACACATTCATGACCAATGGACTATTTAGAAGTTATTGTTAATATATTAATTTATAAGTATTTGAAATGTTTCTCTTTGCCTAGAATTCCATTTTGTCCAGGGAAAATAATAAATATTACTTATACTTTTTTGTTATCATGAGTTTTGCTTTAAGACATGGGCATTTCTGCATTTGACAACCTTCCCTACCCCAATGCTATCTGAAAGCATTTATTTTGTGCTTAAGTATGTGGTGGTTAAATTCTTGTCAACTTAGCACAGACTAGAATCATCTGAAAAGAAAAACTCTCAAATGAGAAAATGTCTCTCAAGACCTGTGATTAGGAAATTCTGTGGGACATTTTCTTGACTAATGATGAATGTAGCAGGGCCCAGCCAATCTTGGCTTGTGCTACCCCTTGACAGGTGATAATTGGACAGGTGGTAATTGGTTTTCAAAAAAACCAGGCAAAGTTGTAAGCAGCAATCCAGTAAAGAATATTCCTCCATGGTTTCTGCTTCTAATATCCTCCTTGAGTGCTTTCTCTGACTTTTTCGCATGACGGACTATTAATAAGACATGTCATCCAAATAAACCCTTTTCTCTCTTAGTTGCTTTTGTCCTGGTATTTTATCATAGCAATAGAAAACAAACTAAGGCAGGGTTCAAATGGTCCTTATTTGTTGATTAGAGCTTACTAACTGATGATGTCATAAAGTACTCTGGTGTTGCTGACTTTTCTTAGTTGAGTCAGTTGTTCAGTAAATGATGTTGATTTGACCATCAACATTTGTGGAGATTGTATGTTTCTCCTTTGAGTTTTGCCTGGTTTCACTTCCTCTATGTTATAGGTGTTATTTGCAGTGTACACATTAGTATTATTTTGTCACTTTGCTTTTTCTTTTTGAGACATACACAATTGTCATTGGTAATGTTCTCATCTACATTAGACATTTTTGCCACTATAATTACCTTACCTATGCTATTCTTTTGAAAAGTATGCCTTACCTGTATATTGTTGTTAGATTTTATTTATATTTTAATCTATACCACAACACATTCTCTCTTTTTATACTGTGAGTGATGACAATTAATGGTTGCTATGTGCATAATTGATTATGAATTGGATACATTATTTTTAAATTTTATCTGCTTCCTATTCTTTTGTCTGCTTTATCTCCTAGGATGTTTATGTTTGAAGGTAATTTTATTTTTACTTTCAATTCTTTTTAGTATCACTTCTTAAGGCTGTTTGCTTGTGGTCAGTTACCTAGTTTTGAGTCAGGTTCTTACCATGTAGGTCAGGCAGGCATAGTCCTCATGATTCTTGTATTTTGGGCTTTCAAAGGCTGGAATTAAAGGTGTTTACCAAAATTCCTGGCTTAGTTTCCATAGATTATTTTTAATGTTCTTGAGTTGTTTAGACATGTCACTATAATATATTGGTGACAATATATAGTATTTTGAGTAAAATCTGGAACAAATTATCCTCTTAAATTTTAAAAGTGGATTTCCTCTGTCTTCTTATCACTACATAAAATTTATGATATTTTTTTTAAAAGGGGAAATATATTTTATTTTCACTCCTTTAAATGTTTTCTTTCAAAATTTAAGGGTTTTGTTTTGTTTTCATCTCCTTTCTGTTTAGAGATCTTTCTGGAATTATCCTTTAATTAATAAAGTCAAATAAATTATTTAACACATTTTGCATGTGCACATTATTTTATTTTCATTTATAAAGCTGTTTGTCAAGTATAAAATTCATAATTAACACCTTTTTCTTTGATTATATAATAGTGTTTTTTAATTTTTGTTTTTGTATCTGCTTTCAGAACAGAAAGTTCTGACATTTAAAATTGTGTTCTGCTTTAAATAATAAAGCATTTCTTCCTGTCTCCTCAAAAGTTGTTAGATGCATCTCAAGGTGGATAAATTTATTTTCTTTTACTCAGTTTAATTATCATGTAGCAAGGTAGGAATTTCTGTCAGACCCTTTTTTGGGTTTTACATGCTTTCTTGTGACTATAGGTTATAATTTTGGCAAACTTGAAGAATTTTAGTCATTGCTTTTCAAATAATTTAAATATTTTTATCTTTCTTAGTTCTTTATATATAGTTGATGTGAACATTAGCTCATTGGCTACATATGGTTGCAACTTCCTTTACTTTTTATATTCTGTATCTGTCTTAAGTTTGTTGCTTAAATTTTCTTTAATTTTCTTTCATTTGTCCACCATGAATATACACTATTGAGGTCACCATGAGTTATTCATTGGGTTTTATATTAAATATTTTTCTAATAATCAGCTTACAAGGCATCATGGAAAATGGGATAAAAGTGGCATCTTAAGGAGGGAATATGGGCATAAATACATAAGAAGGAGAGAAAGTGAGTAAAATAACAACAGGATAGCTAAAAAAGCCACCTACTATTACCCATTTACCTAAGGGGGAAAAACATATGATACACACAATTCTGTGTATAATGATATATATATATATATATATATATATATATATATATATATGTATGTATATGTATATATGAACATTTTACATTGAGTATAATGGCATTCCCATCAAGAACAAATAATCACCTAACAGAACTACAATACCAAATATGAAAAGCCCTCTTTTAAGTTGTTGATCAAAGTTGCTCATGAGACTGTCATATAGTCTATTGTTGCTGCTTTTAGCTGCCCCACATGTGGAAGGTAAATTCAGATTACAGAAAATACCATGTACTTCAGAAACAGTGCCCAGAATCTCCTGAGCTGGAACTGACCTTAATAGACCCTTAATAGGAGTAACTTCATGTTACCATAAGGTGTCATGCACGCTTCTAATGGAGGAAGGCTACCAATAGTCTTTCTGAGCTTGATGTCTATGAACCATATCTATGAACAGCATAGCATGACAATTTTGAGAATGCAGTACTAATACTACCCAACATCTAATTTGACTTAAGAACACAATCAACAAGAGGGAAACCATGCCTGGTATTGAAAATTTAGCTAACTACCCATTTTTGTTAGAGTTGTGGTTATTGAAGGAGTATCTATAACCATTAATTACCTAGAGAAATTAATTCCTCATAACAACCTATAAACATGTCTCCTTATACCTGCATAAAATGTAATCTTAGACTCCATCAAGAAAACTTCCCATTGCATCAGGTAGAGATCACAAAAGAAACTTACAAAAATCAAAATTTTAGAGTTCCAATAGATACATATACAATATACCTCAACACTGAAGGCTCAGGGACGATTGCAGAAGAGGAGATTGTAAGATCCAGAGCAGCTGGTTATTTGCTGTGAGATTGTGTCTACAAGAAATATCAGAAGTTGAGTTCATAAGATTTCATCAAAATGACTGACAAAAAGTGAGCTGAAAAATGACAACACCAACAAACATGGCAAAGTGAGCAAAGAAAACCCGAGGAGGCCTCAATCCTACACAAAAACTATAAGCCGAAAAGGAGAGGTGAGAGATGGAGAGGTTACCTTCCAATAGAAGAACACACCATTTCACCAATTGGTTGTACAGTGCAAGTTGGTCATTCGTTAAAGCATACACACAAGTAATGTTATATGAACTGAGCTAGGTGTACTTAGTAATATATATGTTTATACAAGTATACATATGCATTCAGTAATCATGAAAACAAATCCATGTATTTGAGGAAAGCATGAAGGGGTACATGGGAGGGTTTAGAGAAATAAAATGGAAGGAATAAATGTAATTATATCATAATATTAAAAATGATTATAAAAAAGAAATATTGTTCTCAATAAAACCATATATAAAATAAAATAATATTTTAAAATATTTATGAAATTACTTTCCCATTGGCTCTTTGTTATGAATTGTTTCTTTAATAACGCTAACCAACTATTCATGCTAATTCATGATTATTTATCAATACTCTTTTATGACAGTTGTTTTAAAAATCTCCCCCAGAAGGAATGATGAGCAAAGGCTGGGGATACCCACAAAAACAGCAGATATAAGTAAGTGGGAGCTCAAGGCCCAAGTCTGACAGCAGGGAAAGCAATATAAGACACAGCAAGGCCCCCTGAACTTGGGTGTCAGTTAGGAGAGCTGGGCAATCAATGGAGCCTTTAGCATTGAACAAAGTATTTATCCCTAGTGTACAAATAGACTTTGGTAGACCATTCCTCATGAAGGGATACTTAGCTTAAAAGCACCAAGGACACCTAGTCACTGCTCCAAATGATGTGACAGACTTTGATAAACCCCCAATGAACAACTCACCCTCCCTGGGGGAGTGGATGGTAGGGGGATCAGTGGGGGGCATGGGAGGATGGGAGGGAGAGGGAATTGGGATTGATATGTAAAATAAGATTGTTACTATTTTAAATACAAATGTATAAAAAAAATTTTAAAATCTTCCTCATAAAGGAACTAGAGCAGACACATGGAGCTCCCTGGGAGGGGAACTTAAAACAGACTTTATGGTTGAAATGGGGTAGGGGGTATGGGGATGTTTGGATCAAGTGGGAAAAGTGAAGGAAAATGTTAGTGAGGAAAGAAATACAGGGAGAGAGAGCTAGAATTGATCAGCATTTGAGGGGTTGTATGAAAACCTAGCACTTTGTAAACTTCATGAAATATATAAAAAAAAAATATCCTAATGAAGTCTCCAAATAATGAAGGTGATGGAGTCATCTCTTCACCCAAATGAAGCTAGCTGTACATGGATTTATTGACATTTAATTGAGTTGTTGGCAAAATGGTCTTATGGAAATCTCTAAGCATCTAGTCTGTTGTCAGAACAATAGGATGATCTCCATGAACTAACATCAATACCCGATTGTTAAAGATAATATTCACACAACTTATTGAACATGAAGAGGTCAAGTTGGTATTTACATAGAAAGTTCACATGGTTATATATGGGATGCCTCTATCAAATAACTTCCTCAGAGTTCATGGAACCCAATAGAAGAAGAGATGTAAAGAGGATAAGAAGCAGAAGGGATGGAGGCCACCAGGAGAACAAGACCTTCTAAATCAGCTGAGCTAAGTTAATATGAAGCAGCAAGCAGTGGGCCTGCACAGGTCTGAACCACGTCCTTGGTATATAGATAACAGCTTTCAGTTCAGTATTTTTATGGTAATCCTGAGTGTGTGGATGACTGGGTCTCTTATTATTGTGCCTGCTCTTAAGATTTCTTTCCTTCTGATTTCTTTCCTTCTGTTGGTTTGCTTTGTTCAACTTCAATGGGATGGTTTTTCTTTTATATTATTATATTTCATTTTGCTATGTTTGGTTGATGTCTCTTAGAATTCTGTTCGTTTAACAGGAGAGAGAATGGGAGTAGATGAATGGAAGGAAAAGTAATGGGGAACTTGGAGTAACAGAAAGTGGGAAATGTAGCAGAAACTATTTCATGAGAAAAAAATCAATTTTTAGTAAAAGAAGGAAAAATCTTCCATAGATTTTAGCATCTACTGGTTATATTTTCTTGTTCATATCTTGAGCATTTTTTTCTGTTTCTTAATAAAGCAGTGATTTTGACTTGTACCTTAGAATTTTTGTATAAATAAGATAGGAGACCTCACTAAACAAAAACTTTTCTTTTTTTAAATAGTACCTCAGTGACTTGTCATAGGATTGCTGGGTTGTTTTAAAATGATCTTCCGTCAAAGCCTTATGTTTTTAAATACTTTTCACTTAAATTAAAAACAACCTTACATATCAATGCCAGTTCCTTCTCCCTCCCATTCTCCCATTACCTCCACCAATCCCCCCAACCCCATCCACTCCCTAGGGAGGATAAGGCCTCCCATGGTGAGGGAATATAAAGTCTGTCATATCGTTTCAGTCAGGACCTAGTTTCTCCTCTGTGTATCTAATCTGAGAAAGTATCCCTCTTTAGGAAATGGTCTCCCAAATTTCAATCATGCACTAGGGATAGGTACAGGATCCACTGCCAGAGGCCCCATAGACTGCCCAGGCCTTCCAACTGACACCTAAGTTCAAGGAGCCTGGTTGGATCCTATGCTGCTTCTGTAGTTGTCAGACAAGTCAGCTGTTTCTGTGAGAAGCTGCTGTTTTGACCCCCTTTACACATTCTCTTCCCTTTATACAAATGAATTCCAGGAGTTTGGCTCAGTGCTTAGTTGTAGATCTCTGGTTCTACTTCCATAAGCTATTGGGTGATGGCTCTAGATAATATTTAAGGTAGTTTTAATCTCATTATAGGGGAAGGGCATTGCTTAGATTCTTATTTTGGTTCTGTAGTGTGTATTTTTTTCAGCCAGCCCACCTTGTCCCACCACAATGCCAACCCCCTATAGCAGGCAGAGACTCCGTATTTGATACCAACTGTTGGCCACTTATTATCATTGTTTATCGGCTAGCTTTGTCTTAATGATTAACCCATTTCTACTATTCTAAGTATTTCCATGTGGCTCATCTTACCAGCCAGATCAGCTGGTGGTGCTACCTCTCCGAACTCTCCATGTTGACTCCTCCTTACTACTTCCTCTTTCGTCCTTGTCTCCTAGCCCTGCCTATCTTGCTTTCCCATTGGCCCAACAGTGGGAAACCAGTATTCATTAACCAGTATGAGAAACATATTTACAGAATAACATCTCTCATCATCTCCTCTTTTCTGTCTAAAATAAAAGAAGGGTTTTAGCCTTAACGTAGCAAAATATACCATACAACAGTTACCAAATAAGAATCAGAGTTAACAATATTTAGTCCATTAACATTTTGTGAGACTTAAAGAAAATATCATCTATCCTATCTTTGTGAGTCTAAAGTGCAATATGCAACTTATCTTTAATCCTAACTAAAGAAAACTATACCATAACTATCTGTCTTCAACTCTTTCAAAGGCCACAGAAGGATAATATATAAACTCTAAAAATGTCAGAGAGAACTCATTGCCTGGTTAGTCACCTGAGGTTCTTCTGTAATGTTCCATCTTCAGCCCACAGGCCATAGTGTGTCTGGCAGACTCTTTCATAAAGCAGGGACCCTGTAGTACTGTCCATCTTGTTTCAGCAGTAACATTTTTGTGGGTCCTGCATGTCCAATTTCTACAGCATAAAGTCAAACAGTCTAGACAGGAGAAGTACCTTGCTCAAATGGCTAGTCTTGTCATATTAGAAGAAAACTCCATAACACGTTTCTTTGATGTCCATCTTCCTTTCTGATGCAGGTAGTGTTACCAGGAGAAGTTATACCTCATTGTCAAGAAAAACCCTAAACCATTTTAAATGCCATATTCTGTAGGTCTTTGAAAGGTTTGAAGAATGCCTATTCATCTCAAATACATCTCTATATATCTAGAAAACCTAACTCACCTAAGTTTTGACTATTATAGGTAACTATCTATACACTAAATTATACATTACATTTATACTATGCACTAAATTATACATTACATTTTAATGAGCTATATAAACACAATACCTAAACAAGAGAAAAAATATAACTATCACAAAATTAACCTTAATATCAATAAATGAAAATCCATTCCAAAACAACCATTCATATCTATACCATAAGTCCCTTTTTACCTTTAAATGATTGCTTGTGGTCATTAATCATTTATAACCAAGCCAACTTAAACGAAAGCAAACACTTATAACAATATTTGGGAATTTGGGCATGGTTCTTTTCAAACTACTTACTGCTGGTAGGGGGCACTGTCATGGGGATGCTAAGAAGATACAGAAATCTTGGCTGTAGTCTGCAAGGCTTTGTCCCTTGATCAAACCACATTAGTCTGGAAGGAATACACAGCTTTTTATTTTCTGTGGAAACAAAAATAGAAATTCTTTTCCCCAGTAACTTGTCCTTGGACTTAAATTTTGAAGTCAATGAATTTTTAAAATATATAAATTGAATTAATCCAGCAGCATTTCTTTTATCAGTAGTTGTTATTTTCTCAGCAGTCAAACAATTTAAAAACAAATGATCAGTGTACAATATCCAAAGTTTCTCTGTGCTTTCCATCTTTATGTGGATATTTTATTACTCTATTTCTTTTACTTCTATTTTTACATATTTTGACACAGGGTTTCTCTGTGTACCTTTTATCTGATCTGGAATTCACTTTGCATACCAGGTTTACTTTGATATTACAGAGATCCTCTTGCCTTTGTCTTCCTAGTGCTGGGATTAAAGTTGTGTGCCACCACACCCAGCCACACTCTGTCTTTTTAAATTAATTTTGTTCCTTTTACATCCCAAGCCTACATATATTTTAAAACACATTGTAAACCTTCATTGCCAGCTCTCATACACACCAATGAATTGTTAGCAGAGCTCTTTAAAAGCAAGGCATTTTTTTGCTGCTTATGCTAATTTTGGAAACCACCCTTAAAGGTGCCGCACAAATCTCTGTCTCTATCAAAACAAAGTTTAACCGAGAAAAATGCTGCTATCAAGAAGTCTCATTTGTTTTTGTTCCTTTGTTTCTAAAACATTTCTTAAGATTTTCTTAGTTTTAAGTGAAAGTTCTTATTAGCCACATTGGGCGCCAGCTGTAGCTAGTTGTTTTCTCCTGACACCATTATGTTATGAGCACGATTTTTCCTGACACCTCTGCTGATCTGGTCCCACCATCATGCCAGCCCCCAATAACATGCTGAGACTCTGTATTTGATATAAATCTGTTGGCCAGTTACTATTATTGCTTATTGGCTAGCTCTGTCTTAATTATTAACCCATTTCTACTATACTAAGTATTTCCATGTGGCTCATCTTACTGGCCAGAGTGGCACTGGCTTGCTATCTCTCCAGGTGCTCCATGTTGACTCCTCCTTACTACTTCCTCATTCCTCCTTGTCTCCTAGCCCCACCTATCTTGCTTTCCCATTGGCCCAACAGTGCTTTATTCATTAACCAGTATGAGAAACATATTTACAGAATAACATCTCCCATCAGGGTTCATCCTTATAAATCCATGGACATCCTTATAAGTTCTCCTATCTGACACTCACTTTTAGGGAGCCTGTTTTGATTCTATGTTGGTTACCCAGCTGTCAAACTAATATCCATGAGTTACCACTTGCTCAGGACAGCTGTTTCTATGGGTTTTCCCACCATGGTCTTGACCCCTTTGTCCCTTGCTCCTCCCTCTCAACAACTGGATGCCAGGAGTTAGGCTCAGTGCTTAGCTGTGGATGTTGCTTCTGCTTCCATCAGTTACTGGATGAAGGCTCTAGGATGGAGTTTAAGGAAGTCATCAGTATTTTTATAGAGGAAGGGCATTTAAGGTAGCCTCTCCACTATTACTATGATTGTTAGCTGGGATCATCCTTATGGATATCAGTCCAATTCCCTAGTGCCAGATTTCTTTTTAAACCCATAATGGCTACCTCTATTATGGTATCTCTTTCCTTGCTCTCCTCTGTCCTTTCCCTAATACAATCTTTCTGCTCCCTCAGGCCCACATCTCTACTCCTCTTCCCACTAAGTTCCTCTCCTCTTTCCCAATGCTCCCAATTTGCTCTGGAGATCTTTTCCCTCTCCCCTTAACTAGGGAGACATGTATGTTTCTCTTAGATTCCTCCTTGTTTCCTAGCTTTTCTGGTGATGTGGATTGTAGGCTGGTAATCTTTTGCTCTATGTTTAAAAACCACATATGAGTGAGTACATATTTTGTTGGTATATTTTGTGATTGGGTTACATCACCCAGGATGGTTTCTTCTAGCTTCATCCACTTGCTTGCAAATTTCAAGATTTCTTTGTTGTGTTTCTGCTGAGAAGTACTCCATGTGTAAATGCACCACATTTTCTCCATCTGTTCTTCAGTTGAGAGGCATTTAGGTTGCTTCCAGGTTCTGGCTATTACAAATAATGCTGTTATGAACATAGTTGAACAGATGACTTGTATGAATCTGCATCCCTTGGGTATATGCCTAAGAGTAGAATTGCTGGATCTTGTGGTAGACTGATTCTCATTTTCTGGAGAAATCTCCATACTGATTTCCAAAGTCCTGTACAAGTTTGCACTCCCACCAGCATTGGAGGATAGTTCCCCTATTTCCACATCCTCCATTCTCTCCAGCATAAGTTGTCATTAATGTTTTTGATTTTTGCCATTCTGATGGATATAGATAGTATCTCAGAGTTGTGGGGGGGGGGTTGTATGTATATTTGTTCTTTTTGCCTTAACTTTCTAAGAGAGAAAATTATGACTGAGGAATAAGCTCTAGTTTTTTTTTCCATTAGTAAATACATTTCCTTAACTAATTCACATAAAAATACATTTCTATTTCCAAAATATATAGTCCATTTTATTTAGTAATTTTTCTTTCAAAAACTAGTTACTTATTGTTACATATGAAAAAAATATTGAGAATCCAACTTGTGAACTTTCCTTTACTTTTAATTGATAATTATAATCATTAATGTATACTATTATGTGTCCCACTTTCTAATTATTATGCCCACAAACATTCTAGTATATATTACATCTGTGAAACTTAAGGTCATTATTCTCAACTATTCTGCATTTCATGCCTACCAGAAAGATTCATATAAAAGAGTATAATCTGGACTTTGCCTTTATCTTCACCTTGAATCACAAGTGTCCTTCCTTAATACCCTGATAATTGGAAGTGATGATATAAGTTAGTGTTTGTACTACTTTAATCAAGTTCTAGAGTCTCAGAGGTGGGCACATAGATTGGATTTATAAATTGTGATGTATGAAGGCTGTCTGGTGACACACTTCCTATTGTAGCTGTAATCAGGATCAAAATTGTAGTTGTACACATCTACAGCTTCATTAGTCACATCTATCACACACACTCTAGTCTAAGTTATTTGTACAAACTTCATGGCTGGCTTTGATGTATATAGATGAAGATAAACCTTTACTGAATAGGATGCTAACATTGACTGGTGAGAATTTCAAACAGAGACATAATTATACCACCTGATTTTCTATGTCATACTTTGAAAATCTTGAGGTTTACACATTTGAAAACTTTGGTGATAATTATTGGAATCCAGGGAGGAAATGTATAACCAAGGCTATATACTATGATCCATTAAATCTTCCCACAATTTGGCACAGGTCCAGTTTACCAACTAATATTCAACCGTGCATTGTGGATCTGAAATAATGAAAAAAAATGTCTATAATAGAAAAAAATCTGTTTGAGCTGCAAATAATACTATTTTTATACAGAAAAAAACAGACTGCTAATCTATAGAAATTACATCAAAGTATGATCAACATATGCTATGTGATTATATGAAGCTGTCAATATGAAACCCATCGTATGTATTGATTAATACCAAAAATATCTTTAAGTCAATTAAAAGTAACTAAAACAATAAATTTCAATGAAAGTGATGTGTTTAATTTATGGCATGTATATGAAAACCAACTTTGGAGAAAGGCACATGCCAGTTATAATTCATTGCCAATGGAAAAAAAAATAAATTCAGAATGAAGTGAATTCAAATTACCACTAACAATGAAAATTAAATAAGACACGAGGCCTTGGAAATCCTCAGTATAGTAAAAAAAAACCCAAAATTTTTTTGAAAGAGATGAATAAACTAAAAACATTAAGAATAACAAAGAAGACATGACCTCAGGTAGTGAAATAGTAAATATAGAAGAGGATGACTTAATAGAGTCATGAACAATTCACAATGTTACGAACAAAGTCCCAAAACAACCCATTAATAGGTAATATTTAATATGATAGGTAACACTTTACTGTATGAAGGAAACTGATGTATTAAGCACACCAGCAAACATCTTAGAAAATTATTCCCTTAGAATGTTTTGTTTCAGATTTTGGAAATAAATATACTAACTTTTGATATTTTTCAGTTAATAAATGTTTCATCAAACTATAAGGAAACACAAAGGATGAATTTCCATCCAAACGAAACATGAACCAAATATCTTTTTCTTTGAAATACGCTCAGAGTAATTTTAAACACTGATGAACTCTTCCACAACCTCAATGCTTATTTACACATCAGATATTGCTGTTGAACCCCTTCGGCTATAATGTGTTTCAGGTCCATTATTCCTTCAGAATTTAATCTTAGCATAATATTTGGTCCTCATGTTAGTGTGGTGAACACATTATCTTACATGTTACAAAAGAGACATATGAAGTTCAAACTTAAAATGTCTTTCTCTCTCTCTTTCTCTCTCTCTCTCTCTCTCTCTCTCTCTCTCTCTCTCTCTCTCTCTCTCTCTCTCTCTCTCTCTCTCTCTTTATATATATATGTTGGCAGCTGCCTGAGGGCTGCCTGGTGCTGCGCTGTAAGGATGGCACCAACTTCTTTATTTATGACCCTGCGATGGCGGGCTAGCGTCCACCCGAGAGACGCTGTACTCATGACCGCCCATGTCCAGGGCATGCACGAGACCTGCACCAATCAGGAGGGGACACGAGTGCCTCAGTGTGTATATAGCAGTGCCCAGTTCTTTGTTCGGGGTCCTTCTCTTATCAGCAAGCTATACGTTCATTAAAGCTTGTTCGCAGAAGAATCCGATGTGTTGCGCGTCCTTCTTGCAGGCGGGACGGTAGCGCGCGACTATATATATATATGGACTAATAGTTTGGGTTTGTGTTGATAGTAATAAAACACATATAATTAAAGCTTGATTAACTACAGAAATAAATTATAAAACTCAATACATGTTACAAATTAAAAAATGGGTTGTTTATATGCAGATATCAATGAATAACTTCAAGGTTAAAATGTATCTTATAGTAGGTTCCTGGTTAAGTCAAAGTTCATTCCTGCAAGTGTAGGCACTGGGCATGTGTCAAACAGACAAGCAGGCTTGCTTGACAGGAGCTTTGTCATAATATTGCCATCCAACTCTATATCTTTTCTGTGTCATATGCCAAAAATGACAGTGATCTATCATCAATCATTACTGTAAGCAATCTTATAGCTGCCAGGTTTCTTAGTACCTTTTTCAAATTGATTGAAAAAGAAGGAAATAGGTTTTCATATACATCATTGTAACTAGGAAATACAACCTGACATTAACCATGTCATGCCTGAAGGGTAGACAAGATAACAAAATAGAGATAATATGAGAAAAAAAGTCATTCAGAAATATGAACCCGTTCTTATGGAAACAAATTGGAAAAGAATGAAGAAAAGGGTAGTAAGTAAAGAAGAAAATTTGAGCAAGGACAGATGAAGACATTCAGAAAGGTATGATTTACAATTTCTTCAACAGAAATTACATCTACTAGAAAAAATATAAAGATCAAAAAACTTAGCATATACACTACATATAGCCTTATATGTTCATAACAATGGTAGAATATCCGAAGATAATCAAAATTCTAGGGAAACTTGTCTACTTATTACTTTATAAAAAATAATATAAAATCATAAAGTATTGTTGAATTCAATTATTATCCATATAGATGAAACTTTAGACTTCCCATTAAAAGTTAATGCATACTATATTATCCTATACAATTTTTGATTATTTTAATAACTAGATATTTGAATATTGCAAGAGCCTTCATATTTATAATTAAAATTGTCACAGTAAAATGTGTAGTCAAATTTTTACTGGTCAGAGCCAGTATACAAATTAAAGTGTAATATTTAATGCAAGAAACATAAGAGAACGACTAGCACACATAAACCTTTGAGCTTTAGAATATCCAAAGTCATACTATAAACCCATATCATAAAAGCTTCTTGTGGTGAATTTCCTGAATCTTCCTAGTTCTTACTGTGTCTGCGGACCATAAACTATTTTTTCCAAGAATAAAAAAGCAAAACCAAAGTTATTAGTTATACTAGACCCATGAGAATTAGAAAGCTAAAGATAAGCACTTGCTGCTTTTTGTTTCTGTGGGTAGGTGGACTTAGGTGTGTCTGCCTTCAGCTTTTTGGTGAATTTAATTTTCTCAGCACCTATGATTGCAGAGTTTGTTTTCAACTTGGCATACCTGTGAAGAGAGATCCTCAGTAGAAAAAATGCCTCCATCAGACTGGCCTGTAGGTATACTTTGGTGTATTTTAGTGATTGATAACTGTTGTCAGAGAGACAGGTCTACTCTGAGCAGTTCCTTCCTAGGGCAGATATGTGTTGGCTATAAAAGAAAGATGGGTAAAAGCAAGCCTATAAGTAACTCATGCAAGACCTTTCCTCCATGCCTCTTTCCTCTGTCTGTATGTTGTCTTTCCTCAATGATGGGATGTATGTTATAAAATGAAATAAACTCCTGCTCAAAAAGCTTTTGGGCATAGTGTTTATCCCAGCAAAAGGGACAAAACCAGACCATCCTTCATTCATGAATAGAGGAGAAAAGTCATTCTCCTAATGCTGAAATAAAATTCATAAACACAAATGAGGACATGGTTTGCAAACATACATTGTACTTACTCTGAGATGTTATTAAAGGAAGGAGGACATACTACTTATACCTTACACTAATTCAGCTCCATGTTGACCAAAATAGGATGCACATGGGGCCGGAGACGTTGTTTATGATTTTACTGGAGCTGGCTTTTGTTAATATTATTGGGTGACAGTCCTTATTCTTTTCACACTCATCTAAATAAGCATATATATATATATATAGTAGAGTATATATATATATATATATATTGATTAATATATATATATATATATATATATATATATATATATATATATATATATATTCATTCCCTGGAAACCTGCTAATACATTAGAAACTACAAACATAGGACACAATTCAGAGAACTAGCTAATTATGTTCAATTATTTCTCCTGGATTGATCAATAAATAATTTTATATTAGCTTCAATATTAGTGGATTAAAGAGTCAGAACAAATTTTATAACTGACACAAAGGTAAAAAAGATGACAGTATCAATTATTGAAACAATTTTTTTCATAGAGGAACCTCAAAGTCTTGAATGTATCACACCACCAAAAGTCTAGGTTGTGTCCTATGATAGTTAATCTAGGTTTTTAGATTGAGAATAGATTTAGAATCACAGTAGAAATAGCTTGCAGGGAAGACCCACCCTGATTGTAGCCACATTATTTCATAAGCTGTGGTTTGAGAGAAAATAAATACTAAACGTTAGATTCGCCATGGGGGATGTGATAGAGGGATACTCCCTTAACCTAGAGACAGGAGAGAAGGTCTAGTCCCTACACCAAATGTCTTCAAAGATTTAGATGACTCCTCCTGGAAGGCATCACCCAACATGTGGAGTAGGGATGATGGGAAGGGAAGGTGATCTGGGGGGGGGATTAGATGGTGGGAGAGAGGGAAAGAGGGAGGGAGGCAGAGAGGAAGGGAGGGAGGGAGAGGGAACTGTGATTGATAAATAAAATAAAAATTAAAAAAAAAGTGTTTTAAAATAAAAATAAAGTTAGATACTCACCAACAGTATGCTTGCTTAAGGCTAACCCTACCTGATCAGACACTTCATAGCCCTACCTCCATCACTTCCCCACCAAGATGACTATGCCTTCAAACTGTGAGTCAAAATAAATTTCCTTCCAATTCCTTAAGCTTCTTTTATCAGGAATTGTCTCAAACCAATGAGAAAAGTAATGAATATATTCCCAATGCAACAAATATATAGGAGATAAAGTGAAAAATAGAAGGATAAAATCCTAAATTGAAGTGGCTCCTAATAAGAGAATTTAGATTGATAGTCTAAATTAATTCATGCAATAATATAAAGAAATGCTCTTGAGTGGAAAAATAATTGATTTCATACTCTTGTTAATGTTCACAAAAATGTCATCATATAAGATAAGTCATTAGAGATGACTTAAAGAGATGACTCAATAAAATACCAATTTTCAAAACAACCATCAATAGAAATAAAAAAACCAAGCAATTAAAATGTTAATGTAAATGGACACATTTAAATTTTCAGTAATGAAATGTAAGTGAGGAAAACGAGTTTAAATTCATTGGAGAATTTCAAGATAGACAGTAACCTATTAAAAAGGGAAGAAGAGAGGCTCAGTCTAACCAAATATTTTTGGTAACAATCCATGAAAAGGAACTGAGAACACAAAATCTGGGCAATAATTTCCAATGAGGAAGTAATCTAAAGTAACACATTCAGAATTGAAGTCCAAAAAAGAACAAGAAATGACAGTACCCAGAAAAATTGAAGTAATTATGTCAGAGAACTTTTAAAACATATTGAAATGTACAATATTAAAGCAAAACTATTGCAACAAATTTTAAATATGATAAAAATAAATTATATGTAGTGGAAATATATCATAATAATGAAATATTTAATGATGTGTTAATTTGAATAGGTTAAAATATCTGGAAAAACACTATTGTCAGTTAAGTCTCTCACAATGAGTCTGGAATTATCATTTGACTCAGGAAACATACTGAAACTACCCTTTCACTAACAAGATTTCAGTGAACACTACTCATTTTATGATTGAATAGGACAAAAAATGCAGATAAATTCTGAGTTTATTCTTCATTTTTTGTGATAACCATGAGCCTGCTAATTAGTTTAGCACTCACTACAGTCTGATAGGAAATTGCCTACCTATTGTTACATAAAACTCAAATCTGAGAAACAAGGATTTCTTTGGACAACATTGGAATGTATCATATAGTATAAAGAATGTCATTATTTGAATACAAGGTAGAGGAACAAGTCCACCTAGTCAAAGAAAATGACAAATTAAGTGCTGGCAAGATAGTATGGTGGGTAACATCTTTAGTCACCATGCCTAATGACTTGAATTCAGTTCCTAAGATTTATATGGTATAAGGTGATAAGTTGATCACTTAGCTACTTATGCATCAGTATGCTCTTACGTGCACTATGTATGTATGTGTTCTTATGTTCCATAGACACAAAAATCAATCAAGCAAGCAAGTAAGTAAGCAAGCAAGCAAGCCATCAATCAGCCACTGCAAAATGTCTTGAGTAATCTGTAAAAATCATTAATGTAACATGAAGGATCTTTGGGATTCCATGAAAAAGGTAGCTTATAACATAAGTAAAATTTTAGGAGGGTCAAGTGGTGACTACTGCCCATGGAATTGAGCAGCTAATCATTTCTGGGTCTTGGTGGTGGTAGGGTGCCAGAAAGATGGGAAATGGGATGCATCCTGTGCAACAAGGAAAAATATTAAGGGAAAGCAAAATATCAGTGATCTGACCATGTACTTAGAATAGGTCCTCAGAAATATTAGCATGTTAGAGAGGAGGGGGCATGAACCAATGTTTACGTTTTAAGTTTTAAAATCCTCTTATTTGTAATCAGTTAAAAGCTAGAAGTCTTAAATACTTTTTCAAGAAAACATAATTTTGTTTATTCAGCTGCTACAAAATCCTGCTGAGACTATCTTCCTTTCACAAGAAAACAAAATATCCCATTGCATTTTATTCAACAATGTAGTACCAAAGGTGAGGAAGCATTTTGCATAGCCCAACTCTCCACTGGCTTAATCTGCTATAATTGTGGATAATCGCTCACTAAAGTAGATACAATACAAAAACAAATCAATTAGCCTAACTTCTAAACCCACAGGATTATATACACAGAGTTACAAAGGATAAATAGGCATATTGTGTTAAATTAATGCTATGTGCGAACAATCAATGGCTCAGATCTAGAGGATAATCACAAAGTTACAAACTCAAGACTAGAAATTTAATTATAAAGTAAACACACATATTTTCTTAACTAAGAGTCTAGCTAAAAATATTTGAATGTAAAGAAAGCATCACAGCAAAGAAACACTGACATGTAGACATTGCTAACAATGTGAATACTACAGTAATCAATAGACTTCCTTACTACCTACACTCAATGATGCTTGACAGCTGATGTAAGGTGCTGTTGATTCATCAGTGCAACAAAAAAGTTTTCACATATACATGGTGAATAAGAAGCCTTTACTACAAAGCTTATTCCACTATCACCAAAAATGACTATAATTTAATACAACTCTCCTAGACCCATTTCTTGAGAATTCATAGCTCAATAATTAACAAATGTTCCTTATCCCAACTTTAAAGCAAAACAATCCACAGACTTCTCCATCCTTTCAATCTACTGCTTTCTCCTCCCTTTCTAAAACACAAAATTGTTGAAAGCGTACTATAAGCATTGATTTTTGATTCCCATATACATGTATTTAGGTCTATGAACTAAATAAAACAGCTTCCAGGAGATGTTTTAAATTGTCTTCATATTATGCTTGTTATGCTGTTAAATCATTCACTAAAAATATTGTATATTTTTCCATTCAGAGAACACACCATGTTCTAGATTTGACTTCAGATAGTGGACTTGCTTGCTTATACTTTTCTTAATTACAGATTGTACTACAAGAAAAAAATCTTTGTGTATTTTGCTAAAAACTATGTGTTGCCAGATCTCTAAAAATAGCCAGGATAAAAATTACTTGCTCATATGCATGCTATTTTCAACATAAATAATGTTGTCAAATTACTGTGTAAGTTGATTTAATAAGTTGCAGCACCAATTTTTTCATCTCTAAGTGCTGGCTTTATTCCAACATGTCAACAACATCTATTACTGGTAATTACTTTCTCAATGATATCAAATATACATTGAATATCACCTGACCATACTTGTTCTTGCTCCTTTTGGTGCTTATTGATTTTTATTTTCTTGTTGTTGTTGTTGTCTTTCATATAACTACTGTTATTCAGATTTAGCCAAGGCTAGCTTCATATTCACAATCATCCTACCTAAATCTACATTGAGCTGGGATTGTATGTGTATATAATCAACCCAGATTATAATTAAAGTTATGATTATCATGTTTTCATATGTAAGGAATTTGAATTTTCCCTTCTGTGAAATAATTTATGTCCACTTTGCCACTTACTAAAAATGATGTCTTTCTTGAATTCTAGGATTTATTTATGTGTTCTTTTATAAATTCGTGTTTGAAGTAATTTGTGCTTTATATCATTCTTTGCAAACTTCACATATATATCTTCATATAAATCTTCTTTTTGTTGTTGTTATTTATTTGTCGGTTTGTTTTTCTAAACAGAATGTCTCTGTGTATCCCTAGCTGACCTGTAACTCACTCTGTAGAACTGGAAAGACCGCAAACTCAGATATCCATCCATCTCCCTCTGCCTTTTGAGTGCTGTAATTAAAGGTTTGCATCATCATGGCCTGGAATAAATTTTTATTTTTAAATGTCACAATCAGTAATATACCTTCTTCAATGTTTTGAACTTTAAATTATGAGTATATGTTTAGCATGCAAGTATGTGCACACAAGGGCAGGTAATTGCAGAGGCTAGGACAGAGTGTTGGATTCTGTAGCTCTTGAGTTATCAGAAGTTGTAATTTCATAGGGGTGCTAGAATTGAACTCCAAACCTCTTAATTATCAGTATATTTTCCTTTTGAAAATACAATTTTCAAACAATTTTCATACAATATATGTTCACTACGGTTTCCTTTCTCCAAAATCTTCCCAGGCTCTCCCTACATCCTCACCTATGAAATTCTATACTATTTCTTCTCTCATTAAAAGTACAACCACATGCTTAGACTTATTTGCCTTAGACATATTCATGCTCTCTGCAATCTGCCCCAGTTTCTGTGAGTTCATATGAGCATCAGTACTGTTGTTACTGTGAATCCTTGTTTGTCTGTTGTCCTCCATGCCCACTGGCTCTTACAAACTTCCCACTTTGTCTTCCTCAGAGTTCCCAGAGCCTTAGGAGAAGAGTTTTGATGGAGACACTCCACTTAGGACTGAGTGTTCCAAGATCACTCATTCATTACATAATGTCCAATTGTATGTATTTGTATGTTTACCATCTACTGAAGAAAGAAACTTCTGTGAAGATGAGCAAGGTGCTGATCTACAAGCTTAGAAAAATGTGATTAGGAGTCATTTTATTGCTATTCCTTTAGCAGAAGAGTAGTATTGGTTTTTGCCTGCTACAGCTGATCTTGATCACATAATCATAATTTAATATGGGTTCCATCCCACAGAGTAGACCCTAACTCAAATAACATTGATTGGTAACTCTCAAAAGTTGTGCCACAATTAACATAATCATATCTTACAGTCATGTTACTATTGTACATTGAAGGATTTGTACCTGTGTTTGTGTTTACCTTTATGCCCTGGGAGCATACAAAGTACCTTTTAGTACAGTATATTCTTGTTCAATGAGTTACATAATTATTTCAACAACATGGTCTTACTGTCAGGGTGTGGAGATCAACCAATAGCCTTGGAAATTGCTTGGGTTTTGGGGGGGATTCCATTGTGTCTTTTTTCCAACAACTCGCTTAGATAAAACTCAATCCCTAAATTGGAAGTTCCATTTGTTGGAGAGATAAGTCTGTAGTATTTTGTTTCTCCTGTTATTTGGTGATCCCATTAAGAGGTCCATCATATATGTATGTATTTTATGATGCATATACTATATTAAATTCTCATATGACCCCTCAAATAGTTCCTAATTTTAGCCATACCTCCTTATATTTCCACACTTTCCCACCATTTTCTATAGATTTCCTATTTGATTCTCCCATGCCAGTTCCCTGTCAACTTGCCCATTCATAACTGTGTATTCTATTTCTGCTTCCTAGGGAGATCCTCCCCTTTACACAAATCTTAAACTGACTATCTAAACTCTGTGTGGTTATATGGATTTTAACATATTTATCAAATGAATAACATTTAGCTTCCTCACATAAGTTTATATATGCCATATTTGTCTTATTGTGTCTGGGTTACCCTACCCAGTATAATTTGTTTTGTAGCTCCATCCATTTATCTTTCTGCTTCATGAGTTCATTTTCTAACAGCTGAATAATGTACTATAGTTTACACATGCACGCACACACACACACACACACACATGTTCATTCCAATTTTTGGCTATTATGAATTAAGTAGCAATGAACAGGTGTCTCTGTCTTAGGATGTAGAGTCCTTTTGCTATATGCAAGGTGTAGGTGAATTTTGAGGTAGAACTATTCCTTGATTTGGGAATAACACACTGATTGTCTTAGCAGTACTACATGTTTTCACTCCCACCAGCAATGGATGAATGTGTCCCTTATACCCCATTTTCTTTTTATTTACGGATCTTGGCCATTTCTGACTGGTATAAAATGAAATCTTAATGTAGTTTTCATTTGCATTATGTGGTAACTAAATATGTTAACCAATTCTCTAAGTATTTATTGGCAATTTGTGTTTCATATTTTAAGAATTCTTTGTTAAGATCTGTACCCCATTTTGGGTTTATTTGTTTTCTTTATATTCAGCTATTTTACTTTATATATTTTACATAGTAGCCCTCTACAGAATTTGTAATGAATAAAATTCTTCCCCCATTTTATAGCATGATGTTTTATCCAAATGATAGTATCCTTTGCCATACTGAAGCTTTTCAGTTTCAAAGGTTTCATTTATTGTTTTTCCAAGTACCTATGTGAATAATGTTTTGTTCAGAAAATCTTGTGTAAGTGAGTCAATAATATCATTCATTTCACATTCAGGGTATCTGGCTTTATGTTGAGGTCCTTGGTCCATTTGGAATTTTGTTCTCTACAGAATGATAATTATTGGACTATTAGCATTCTTCTACTTGCAGTCATCAAGTTTGACCAAAACAAATTGCTGAGGATGCTGTTTATTTCTCCAGTGTGTATTTATGGCTTCTTTGTTAAAAAGTAGGCATCCATAAGTGTATGGCCTTATGCCTGAGTGCTAAATTCAGTTCTACTGAAAACATGTCTGTTTTAGTGACAGTACAATGCTGTTTTTATTACTATAGTTTCATAATATAATTTTAAATCAGGAATGGTGAGACATTCACTAATTCTTTTGTTGTTCAGGGTTGTTTTTGCTCTCCAATCTTTTTGTTTTGTTAATTTGTATTTGTTTGTTTGTTTTAATATACACCTGAAATACTTCCTTTCAAGATCAGTAGAGGATTGTGTTGCAGTTTTTATGAGAATTGTATTATATCTGTAGATTCCTTTTGGTAGGATGGCTATTGTCACTATATTTACTTTTGTGCACCACGGGCATGAGAGATCGTTCCATCTAGTCAGAACATTCCAATTTCTTTCTTCAGTATATTATAGACATAACTATACAAGTATTCCACTTGTTTGGTTAGAGTTACCCCTAGTTAATTTTATTTCTATTGAGGAAATTGTAGAAGGTATTTTCTCCTGTACTTCTTTTTCAGTCCTTTTGCCATTTGTATGTATGTAGGAAGACTACATATACATCTTTCTGGCTTCAATGTTATCCTGGTTTTCAGATGGAAATTTCATAATTTCTTTTGACATTAGGGTTTTAATAATAGGATACCTAATAACATTCAGTTCCCAGTTGACACAGGTCCACTCCACAAACTTATGATCTCACCCAAGACAAAAGGAAAATAAAAAATAAACAAGAAAAGTCCAATTTGTGTTGTCCATATACTCACTGGAGCGTGATCAAACTCCAAGTGACCAGTCTCTTTAAAAAAACTGTGTTTTTCCACATCTAAACCCTGCCTGAAGTGATCCATTGTGAAGTGCTACACTTAAGCATCACTTTGCCAATTTTTAAGAGTTCTTTTCAATGGCTCTCCTCTTTTGCTTTTGTTTTTTTGTGGGGGGGGTAGGATGGTTGGGAGTAGAGAGAAATTGTCACAAAAGCATTTTTTATGTCTTATTCTTAATTGTGAGTTTACAGTCATCAGTACTACTGTAAAAGAAGCTTCTTTGTTCTTTATAGTCTGCAACAGTATGGTTTATACACTTGATGTGGTTTCTGGTTATAGCATGGACAAGGACACCTACATAGTTTCAGGTGGCTAATCAGATTTTAGATATCCCCATGGCCTTCAGGGACCCCAGCATGGATCACACAGACAGCATGGCTCACACAGACAGCATGGTTGAAGCACATCAATATTCTTTGGGCAAGAGATAAAACCACAGGTATCTGCTTGTCCTTTCATGCTTTGAGAACTTCATGTGTGCATACAATATATTTTTGTATGCTTCTTGTACCATTTTTGTTTTATATTTTTTTCTTATTTTGCATATATTGATCCCAGGTCACTCCCTCCCATCATCCCATGCCACCCTGACTCCCCCTTCTACAACCTAGCCACTGAACAGGGAGGGTGAGACATTCCAGGAGGGATCATCAAAATAGATCAAGTCATATGAAGTCAGCCCTAGGCCCTCCCTCATGTCTCTGGGCTAACAGAGTATACAACTATGGGGAATATGCTCCTAAAGTCCTTTTGTGTACCAGAGATACATCCCGGTTCAACTGTCAGTGGTCACATAGAATGCCAGGACATCTAATTGAGACCCAAGTTCAGGGGGTCAAGGTCTTTGCTATGCTAGTTTCCCAGTTATCTGTCTGGGGTCCAGCTGCCTCTGTGGGTGTCAAGGCTGGTGCTGATCCATTTGCTAATCACTTTTCGCTCTGTGTAACTGGATTCCAGGAGTTTGGCTCACATTTACCTGTGGCTGTCTGCTTCTGTTTCAATAAACTACTGGATAAAGGCTCTAGGATGTCACATAAGATAGTCATCAATCTAGTCATTAATCTCATTGTCAGGAAAGGGCATTTAAGGTAGCCTCTCTACTATTGCTCACATTGTTAGTTGGAGTAATCCTTGTAGGTCTCTGAACATCCCTAGCACCAGATTTCTCTTCAAACATGTAATGGCTCCTTCTATTTTGGTATCACTTTTCTTGCTTTCCTCTGTTCCTCCCCTGACTCTCATGTTCTCCTCTCTCTTCTTCTTCTCCCCTTCTCTTTCTCCTAACACCCTCTCTCCTCCTCCAATGTTGCCAATTTGCTCAGGAGATCTTGTCCCTTTCCTCTTCCCCAGGGGATCATGTACGTCACCATTAGGATCTTCCTTGTTTCCTAACTTCTCTGGTGGTGTGGATTGTAGGCTGGTGATCCTTTGTTCTATGTCTAAAATCCATACATGAGTGAGTAACTACCATATTTTCTTTTTGTGACTGGGTTACCTCATTCAGGATGTTTTCTTCTAGCTCGATCAATTTGCCTGAAATTTTCAATATTCCATTGTTTTTTGTTTGTTTGTTTGCTTGTATTCTGCACAGTAGTATACCATTGTGTAAATGGCCACATTTTCTTTATCCATTCTTCAGGTGAGGGGCATTTAGGTTGCTTCCAGGTTCTGGCCATTGCAAATAATACTGCTATAAACATAGTTGAACAGAAAGCTCAGTTGCATGGATATGTATGTTTTGTGTATATGCCTAAGAGTGGAATTTCTGAAACCTGTTGTATAGTGAGTCCCATTTTCCTGGTGAACTGCCACACTGATCTCCAAAATGGTTGTACAAGTTTGTACACCCACCAGCAGTGGAGGAGTGTTCCCCTCTCTCCTTGTCCTCTCCACCATAAACTGTCATTGGTGTTTCCGATTTTAGCCATTCTGACAGGAGTAAGATAGTATCTCAGAGTTGCCTTGATTTGCATTTCCCTGATGGCTTAGGATGGCTTAAGAAGTTTCTTAAGTGTCTTTCATTCATTATGGATTCCACAATTGAGAATTCTCTACTCAGTTCTGTACCCCATTTTTACTGGGTTTATTTGGTGTTTCGGTGACTAGCATCTTTAGTTTAGTGCTTTGCATATTTTAGAGATCAGCTCTCTGACAGATGTGGAGTTGGTGAAGATCTTTTTCAACTCTGTAGGCTGTTGTTTTGTTTTTTGACAGTATCCTTTGCCTTACAGAAGCTTTTGTCTATCAAGAGATACCATTTATTAGTTGTCGATCTTGGTGTCTGTGCTACTACTGTTATATTCAGGAAGTAGACTCCTGTACCAATTCTTTCAAGGGTAACTACAAATTTCTCTTCTAAGAGGCCCATTGTGGCTGGATTTATATTGAGTTTTGATCCATTTGGACTTAAGTTTTGTGTGTGGCAATACACAGGTATCTCTGCAGTCTTCTGCACACCAGCATCGAGTTATGACAGCAGCATTGTTTAATTTTAGCCTCTTTGTCAAAAATCAGGTGTTCATAAATGTGCTGGTTAGCATCAGGATTTTCAATTAAATTCCATTGTTCTACCTGTCTATTTTTGTGCCAATATCAAGCTGTTTTCAGGACTAGAACTCTATATAGAGCTTGAAGACATGGATAAGGAAGCCTCCTTAAGTTAAGGTTGTTTTTGGCTATCCTAGATCTTTTGTTTTTCATATATAGCTGAGTGTTTTTCCTTTCAAGGTCTGTGAAATATTGTGCTGGGTTTTTGATGGCAATTGCATTAAATCTGTAGATTGGATTTTGACAAGATTGCAAGTTTAACTATGTTGTTCCTACTTATCCCAGAGCATGACAGTTCTTTCCATTTTCTGCTATATTCCTTAATTTTTTCTTTAAAGACTCAATGTTCTTGCTATAGGGGTCTTTCACTCTTTCAGTTAGCATTACCCCAAGGTATTTTATGTTGTTTGTGGCTATTGTAAAAGGTGATGTTTCTCTCATTTCTCTCTCAGCCCCTTTATCATCTGAATATAGTTGTGCTACTGATTTTCTTTTTAGTTAATCTTGTATCCTGGCACTTTGCTGAAAGTGTTTTTCAGCAGTAGGAGTTTCTTGGTAGTGGTTTTCATGTCACTGTGTAAACTATCATATCATCTGCAAATAGTTAAAATTTGACTTTTTCCTTTCCAATTTGTATCTCCTTGATCTTTTGTTTTCTTATTGCTCTAGCTAGACCTTCAAGTACAAATTTGAAAAGATATGGAGAGGGTGGACAGCCTTGTTTTGTTCCTGTTTTTAGAGGAATTACATTAAGTTTCTCTCAATTTAGTTTGATGTTGGCTGTTAGATTATTGTATATTGTTTTTATTAATTTTATGTAGGTTCTTGTTATCACTTATCTCCTTATATCTTCAAGACCTGTAACATGAAGTGGTGTTGGATTTTGCCAAAGGCGTTTTCAGCATCTAATGAGATAATAATAAGGTTTTTCTCTTTCAATTTCTTTATATGATGGATTGTGTTGACCGATTTTCATATGTTGAACCATCCCTCCATGCCTAGGATGAAGCCTACTTGATCATGGTGGATGATTTCTCTCATGTGTTCTGGATTCAATTTGGCAGTATTTTATTGAGTTTTTTGCATCAATGTTCAGGAGGAATATTTGTCTGAAGTTCTCTATATTAGTTGTATCTTTCTGCGCCTGGGGTACCAATGTAATGGTAGCTAATTAAAAAAGAGTTTGGCAATGACCCTTCTGCTTCTATTGTGTGGAACAATTTAAGAAATATTAGCTCATCTTTGATTTTTTTGGTAGAATTCTGCACTGAAGCCATCTGGCCCTGTACTTTCTTTGGTTGATAGACATGTGATGACAGCTTCTATTTCATTAGGGGTTATAGGTCTATTTAAATTGCTATTTGCTCTTGATTTAATTCTGGTGAATGATTTCTATCCCGAAAATTTTCCATTTCATTTAAATGTTTGAATTTTGAAGTGTACAGGTTTTAAAATGTGACTTGAAGGTTCTCTGGATTTCCTCAGTGTCCATTTTGATGATCCCCTTTTCTGATTTTATTAAATTTCATGTTCTCTCTCTGCTTTTTTGTTAATTTAGATAAAGTTTTGTCTATCTTGTTGATATTCTCAAAAAATGTTCTCTTTGTTATATTGATTCTTTGTATTGTTTTCTGTTTCTACTTTATTGATTTCACCCCTCAATTTAATTGTTTCCTGGTGTCTACTCCTACGGTGAGTTTGCTTCTTTTTGTTCTAGTACTTTCAGTTGTGCTGTAAATTATCTAATTTGAGTATCCTCCAGCTTCATGTGGGCACTTAATGCTATGACTTTCCTCTTAGTCTTAGCTTTTAAAGTGTCCCCTAATTTTTTTGTTATGTTGTGTATTCATTCTCATTGAATTCTTGGAAGTCTTTAATTTCATTCTGTATTTCTTCCTTGATCCAGGAATGGTGCACTTGTGCATTGTTCAGTTTCCATGAGATGTAGGGTTTCTGCAATTTGTGTTTTAAAGAATTGTGGTCTGATAAGATACAGGGGGCCATTCCAATTTTTTTTAATATCTTTTGAGGTATGTTATTTTGCCGAGTATGTGGTAGATTTTAGAGAAGTTTCCATGTGCAGGACAGAAAAAGATATATTCATGTTTGGTTGGAATATTCTGAACATGTTTGTTAAACCCAATAGGTTCATAACTTTTGTTAGGTTTTTTTTTTTTGGTTGTGGTTAAGTTTCTGTCTGGTGGTCCAGTCTAGTGGGGAGTATTGGAGTCTCCCACTATAAGTGTGTGAGGTTTTATGTGAGATTTGAAATTTAGCAATGTTTCTTTTATGAATGTGGGTGCTTTGTTATTGGGGGCATAGATATTCAGAATTGAGACTTCATACTGATGGATTTCTTCTGTAAGGACTATGCAGTGACCTTCATCTCTTTTCATTGATTTTAGTTTAAAGTCTAATTTGTTAGGCTAGCTACTCCAGTTTATTTCTTTGGTCCATTTGATTGGAAGATCTTTTCCCAACTCTTTACTCTGAGGAAACTTCTGCCTTTGAATTTGAGGTGTGTTTCTTGTATGCAGCAGAAGGATGGATTCTGTCTTAGTATCAATTCTGTTAGCCTGTGTCTTTTTTATAGGCAAGTAAAGACCAATATCAAGGGAAATAAAGAGGCATAGAATTATAAGTCTTGTATGTTTTGGATTTTTTATTGGTAGTCATATTGTGCATAGATCTACCTTTCTTTTTCTTATGACTTCTGGTAAAGTGGGATGATCTATTGCCTATGTCTTTTGTGAGTGTAGTTAAATCTTGGGTTGGAATTTTCCTGACAGAACATTCTATAGGGCAGGATTTGTGGATATGTATTGTATAAATCTGGTTTTATCAAGGAATTCCTTGTTTTCTTCATCTATACAGATTGAAAGCATTGCTGGGTATAATTGTCTGGCCTGGAATTCATAGCCTGTTAGTGTTGGTAAAACATCTATTCAGGATCTTCTGGCTTTCAGAGTTTCCTTGGAGAAGTCAGGTGTATTTCTCATATGTCTGTCTTTATACATTTCTTGGCCTTTTTCCTTTGCTGCTCTAAATAATCTTTCTTTATTCTGTATGTTTTGTGTTTTGATTATTATGTAGCAATGGGACTTTTATTTGTGGTCCAGTTTGTACTGTGTTCAGTAAGCTTCATGTACTTCTTCAGGTTGGGCATGTTTACTTCTTTGATTTTGTTTAATATAATCTCTGCACCTTTAAGTTGGGCTTCTTCACCTTCTATTCCTATTATACTTAGGTTAGGTCTTTTCATGGTGTCCCACATTTCCTGGATATTTTGTGTTATGGATTTGTTGGATTTATATTTTTCTTTTGTCAATGAATCTATTTCCTGTACGTTATCTTCAGCACCTTTGATTCTCTCTTCCATCTCTTGTATTCTGTTTTTTATAATTGCATTTGTTGTTCCTGATCATTTTATTTACCCAGCTTTTCAATTTCTAGCATCCCCTCAGTTTGTGTTTTCATTATTGTCTCTGTTTCACTTTTCAGATCTTGGTTGTTTTCCTTCATCTGTTTGATTTGTTTTTGGTTTGCTTTTGTTTTTGTTTTTTGTTTGTTTGTTTTTCTTGGCTTTTCTTGCTTTCTTTAAGAGACTTATTGATTTCTGAATGTTTTTTGGTTTTGGTTTGTTTTTCCTTTCATTTCTTTAAGGGATTTTCACATATCCTCTTTGAACCCGCTATCAGTTTTGTGAAATTGTTTTTAAGGTTATTCTCTTCTGGTTCATGTGCATTGAGATTTTCAGGTCTTGCTGCTGTAGAATCCCTAGATTCTTGTGGTGTCATATAAGTCTTTCTGTTATTGAATGTGTTCTTATACTGTTGTCTTCTCATCTCTTCTTCCAGTGGGTACAGGTGAGGTCTATCTCTCTATTCTCTAGCAGAGGGTAGAGCGGAATGGCAGGAAAGGCACCATATTCAGGGTCCATTGTTCTGTCTCCAGGTCCTCTGGGGGATGGGGTATTCGGTGGCAAGAAGGGTCCCTTAGAAGATGTATTTTGCTTACACTTGTTCATCCATTTCTTCATAACACATTTTGCTAACTCCTAAATGTTACCTGCTCCCTACTTTATATCCTATTGCTTTCCTTTTTTTTTTTTTTGCATTCCACTGTCCAAATTGTGAAACCCATGCTATACATATGACTCCTAAAAAAATGACTCCTGTCATCTATCAGTTTCCATTATCTCCTCAGTGAGCATGGGATTTCAAGAGTTCCTTCTCTCATTTATAATTGAATTTTGGATTGACATTAAATTGTTCAAGCTTAGTACAGGTAACCACAGGTCCTGGAAGGTTGTGAATTTCCTATCAGCACCATGTGAGGAAGACAGCATTTCTTAGCCCTCCTATCTGTTTACTTACACATTCTCTTGATTCCATATTCCATGATGTCCCTTGAGCTTTTATATGGACAAAACATTTAATATAGATGTATTATTTATTGGAGTATATTTATGGAGTATATTGGAGCATATTTAATCATATATTCTCAATGCTTTGATCAGTTATGAGTCTCTGAGTTGAACCCTTTTCACTGTAGAAAGAAGTTCCTCTGGTCAAGGTTAAGAACATCCCAAGTCTGTGGGTATAAACACACACATTTAAAAGAAAGCTCGACAACATGACTTTTTTTGTTGAAAAACAATAGTAGCTTCATCTCTAGTCTTTCTGACACTATGAACACAGGTTTTGATGTTGTTTAATGTATCAAGCACCAATTCCTTTTTGTGATCAGGCCTCAAGTTCTCTCAGAAAAGGATTGTTTGTTTTAACAACAGCAACTATTGCATCAGTGAGAACATCTTTTATTGTATGTGAGTCCTATATCATGCAAAAATCAGAATTGTGTAAAATCTTCAAAGCTTTTTCTCTCCACTCTGGAAAGGGTAGCACCTGTTAGCAAAATTAAAGCAATCCTGCTGGGAGAAAATTTTATGATCAGTTCAAAATTTGATTTCTCTCTGCCTTACAAGGAAACTAAGTTATGTCTTCAGCAATAAGGTCTTATCATCTAATTACGATGTTCATCTAAAAGCCATAAAAATATCTTGTGTTGTTTGGAGATTTCTGAGGCCATGCAGACAAAAAACACATATAGAAAAACTCAGGTCTGATACTCAGGTTTTCTTTTAATAACATGTTTTTGAGGGTGACATTGTCCACATGGTCAGAGTACCTCCATTCTAACTATTTTAATTTTAAAACATCATTTTATACTTGAATATACACTAATTCATCCCCACAAGCTTTCTCACAATTTCTTTATATCTGAGTTGACCCATCTCCTGAGCTTTACTCCCTAGTATCCTCTCAGACTGGGAAAAACATAATTAAAAGAAAAGAAACACCCAAACTAAATGGGAAGATAGCTCTACTATTTTATACTCCTACCATTAACATAAATTTGTACTTCTCTTTTCACATCCAATCAAGGATGTGTAGTTTGCATTCCTTATGGTGGACATTTTGACAGATGTGAGATGGAAATTTAAATAGTTTTAATCTGCATTTCTCTGATGGTGAATGGTATAGAAATTAGTCTTTTTGAGTTTTGTGAATATTCAAGATATTCTAGATATTAAACCCCTGTGAAATTGTATCTGGAAAATATTTCCTCCCATTGTGTAGTACACCACTTCACTTGACTGACAAGTCCGTTTGCCACACAAAAGCTGTAAGTTTCATGAAATTCTGTTCTCTTCCAGGACTTCTTTTTCAGAAAGTACTTATCGGTGCCTATATGTTGAAGTATGCTCTCTGCTGTTTCCTGTAGAAGATTCTTTTTAAAGTCAAATTTATTTAAATTAAAAACAATCTATTTTGCATATCAATCCCAGTTCCCTCTCTCACCTGTCCTTCCATGTCTTCCACCTTCTCTATATCCCATCCCCCATCAAATCCTCAGAGAGGGTGAGGCCTCTCATGGGGGATCATCAAAGTATGTCACCTTGAGGCAGGACCTAGCTCCCCCACTCCCCATGTGTATCTAGGCTGAGAATGTATCCCTTCATAGGGAATTGTTTCCAAAAGAACATTTGTGCACTAGGGATAAGTACTGTTTCCACTTCCTGTGGCCCCATAGTCTGTACAAACCCCCAGACTGACACCCACCTTCAGGAGACCTAGTTAGGCTTTATGCAGGTTCCCCAGAAGATTCTTGATATCAGACTTTATATTGCAGCCTGTAATTTATTTAGATTTGAGTTTTGCATACAGTGAGTGAAAATGATCTATTTTTATTTTCTAAATTCAATTTTCTAAATTTTAAATTCAAGTTTCCCAGCACTTTTTATTGAAAAGAGTGGCTTTTCAAAATGTGTACTTTTGGTATTTTTATAAAAAATGGTCAGGTAGCTGCTGAAAAGGTGTGATGACACACATTTTTAGTAACAACACATCTAGAGATGTCACAGGTAGATCTCTGAGTTACAATGAACCTTGGTTACATTAGTAATTTCAGGGTCACTTGATCAACACAGTGAGAGCTTTCATCAACAAATTTAAAAACAAATAGAAAAGAAATGTAGTTTTATGGACTGACATGTATATGGATCTTGTTTTCATTATATTAATTTATATTTCTGTTTCTAGGGCAGAATCTTGCTATTTTTATTGCTATAGTTCCATGGTATAATTTCAAAATTGCTTTGTCTTATCTTTCCATATAAATTTCCATGTCTGTAATAATGGCCTTAGGGTTTTTATTAAAATTGTATTGAGTTTGTAAGTTGCCATTTGTAAGAAGGCTGTTTTCACAATATTTATTCTTCTGATCCATGAGTCCTGGATATTTCCATATTTTAGTGGTTTCCTAAGCTTCTTTCTTCAGTTTCTTAAAATCCCAGTGGGAAGCTCTTTTATTTACTAGCTCAGGCTTAATTCTGGATATGTTATATTATTTTACTTTTCTATTTATTGTAAATGGAAATAATTTTCTTGATTTATTTTGCCTTGTGTTGGCCATTGGTTCAACAGTAAACTATACTAATTTTTGCCTGTTAATTTCATTTTCTAATATTTTAAGAAAAACATTTTATCTACTCCACATGCTTATTGGTGACATCTTTATGATCCACTGTGTATAGAATCATATTATTAATGAATATTAACACTTTGACTACTTTCCTACTTGCACTCATTTTATGGTCCTTCTTTTGTCACATTGCTCTAGCCCACACTTTACAAGGAGTTGTGGATAAAGTAGGCATCCTTGTCTTTTTCCTGATTTTTCTCCCTCCCTCTCTCTCTCTCTCTCTCTCTCTCTCTCTCTCTCTCTCTCTCTCTCTCTCTCTCTCTCTCTCTCTCTCTCTCCTCATATATATATATATATATATATATATATATATATCTCATATATATATATGAGATAATTTATTATATTGTGGCATCTTTACCTAAATTCTTAGAATTTCCATGACTTTTTGTTCAAATGTTATATGGGTATTTATTTTCTTTGTAACTATTTAGATGTTTGTTTATGATTTTTGTTCATTTTGTGAGGAATTATATTAAATAAATTAAATATGTTGAACTGTCCTTGAATCACCAGAATGAAGTCAACTTGGTTATGATACATGCTCTTTGTTGATGTACCCTTGAATATGGTTTACAGATTATTTATTTCAGAATTTTTACATTTGTGTTCTTTGAAGACAATGTCTTGACAGAAATGACATTTTAATGCTAGCTTTACAAAAAGAGTTTGGTAAACTTTCTTACATTTCTTGTTTGCAAAAATTCTGCAGTGGATCCCATTGGTCCTGGATTCTTTATTCTTGCTTTTTTTTATTATTTCAAAACATGTTACTATGTTTAAATTTTTTATTTCACTTTTATTTAATTAGAATCAATCAGATTCCTCTACTACCTCTTCCTTTTATTTTGTATTCTACAATTTAACAAAATAAAAGATTTTAAGGCATGTTATTATTAACTTATATTTCCATTATTACCTATTTTAGTTTTTAGTGTCTACATTTTATTTCTCTAATTGCTATCCGTGTATCCGTGTCTTCTCTCTCTCTCTTTTTTTTTTTTTTTTTTTTGGCTGATTTTTCCTGGGTCATTTTTTTTTATGTTTTTGATGACCAGATTTTGGCTCAGAGATCCAGGCTTGGCCCATAGATTCTGCTGAGTTGTACAACTTCAATTACTGTGTTCCTTGCTGGTATGTGAGTTACTTCTAGTGATTATGGCCATTCACTAGGACCACAACATTGACCAAGAATCTTAAAATATGAATTGCAATTTCATCATCATGGATCAGGTCAGTTCCTTACCACAGTCACATTTTCTTCATAATTCTCAAAAGCTATTGTTGCCTTTCTTTTAATGATCTCAAATATTTATTTATTAAAATTATTTTATGAGAAAAAAGTTAAAGTGTAAATCATTTTTGACACATGAATACCCAGTAGATAACCATTATTAAATTCTGCTTAATTTTTCAACTGGAATTCAATGCTATCTCACTCACAGTCTAAGTGTCTGACTTTTAAGAGTCTGCTTGAGGCCTCTTTGCAGGTTCCGAAGATTCAATATTGCACCATGACCCATAACCTACTGTCTTAATTACAATTTGAATACCTGATAAGGAAGATTCCATTATGCTATTCAGTTTTAATACTTACATTAACTATTTGTGCCCCTTAACATCTTCCTATTATTTTCCAATTATTGTTGCTTAAAGCATTTGCATTTGAATTCAATAAGTCTCTGTCTGGCACATTTTCCAGTTTTACCTTTTCTCTTACCTTAGAATTTCCTGCATGAATGCTTATATCACTTGAATAGAGACAAATGCCATTCTAACTAGTGTTTTACAGTAATCATATAATTTTTGACATATAATTGCTTGGTTTCTATGCAATGATAAATATTTCATGCTTCTCTTTTTATTCAGTATATTACTTGAGGATTCCTTTTAAAATTCTTGAAGAATTACAAGTAATACAAATCAATGAAAGGCCATCCTTTTTGCACTAAACTTCAGGGATCATTGCTATGTTATTGGCTGCAGTCATAGGAAGGCCACCTGAAGTTAGTCTCCTACACTCACCTTTAGGTGATAGGGTTGTTCTTTGTTTTTGTTTTTGTGTTTTTTGTTTCCTCTGGGCTGGCAACAACATTTCTGTATTTTGAGTCAGTTCAACTGTTATCCCACTATTAGCTCCTCATAAGATTGAGATTCTTCAATCCCTTTCTTACTCCTTAAGGAAACAAAAATGACCAAGAATTTTGTCCATACTGATAGCTGAGGAACATGCATAAGACTGAACTAGTCCCCCCCCCCCAATTAAGGTGTCAATCAGGGGACCTGGCAAGTCTATGGGGCCCCTGTAAGTGGAAATAGTATTTATCTATAATGCATCAAATGGCTTTTTGGAGTCTATTCCCTATGGAGGGATAGTCTCTCAGACTAGATATAGTGGGAAGGGCCTAGTTTCTGCCACAAAAGATGAAAAGACTTTGATGATTCCCCATGGGAGGCCTCACCCTATCTGAGGAATGGATGGGGGATAGGATGAGAAGATGTTGGGGGCAGTGGAAAGACTGGAGGGAGAGGAAACTGGGATTGGTATGTAAAATGTGATTGTTTTAATTTAAATTTTAAAAAACTTTAAAAGTAAAATGTGTATTGGAAAAAGAAATACGTGTATTTTCTCTTCCCAGTTGCCAATGTTCCTTTAAGTTATCGTGTCCCTGCTCATGTAAACTTTTTTCCACTACTTTTCTAAAAGTAATCTTAATGAGCTTATCAATTCACTAAAATGGGCTTGGTGTGTTGTCATCCTCTCTAGATAGGGTGAGCTTTTAATGCACTACCCAGAAAATCACTTAGCTTTGAGTTACTTTCAGTTTTATTATCTTTACCATATATTTTGATAGTTTTATTGTTAACTGAGTTGGATTCTAAAAACATATTACTGTGTTTCAGATAGTTTCTGGCAATGATAATTAATTGCTTTTTGTATGATATTGAAAATTTTAATGAAGTGTACAATTGCATTGCATTGAATTTATATTATTTTTATTTGAGAGGTAAAGTATTATGAATAAGTTTATCATACATACACACATATAGTGTACAATTTCATATGTGTTTGAAACTTGTAGCACTAATATATCAAATCATGTCTTACTTTTTCAAAAGTGGCTAAAATAGTACAGAGATGGGAAAATTTAGTAGAGTCAGAGATATAAGTAATTGCCCTAAAGGTGGTGGGTGTGGCATTTACCTATATAATAGGAAAACACTAAGTTCATTTGACAATCTTTAGTTTTCTCTGGCAAACTCTGTAAATAACAATAAATGCATTCTGTGAAAGAGGCCTTGCCCTTAGAAACTGTTGTAATATTCAGTCTTTATAAATTTGGGTAAGGATGAAGGAGAATGAATTACAAGTCTGATAAGCTTTGCCCAAGCTTATTTTTCCCTGCTAACTCTGCTGTGCTTCTCTGTTTTCTTTAAACATCAAACCTTTTCTCCCCCATTCTTATTCTGAGCCTCATAACTTATTAAAATATTAGAAATAATAGACATAAGAGACTACAGTTTCAGGTACCTATAAGTGTAAATTACTGTGTTTGAAATACTTATGAATCTATTTTTCCAATAAAATAATTTGTCCAGAATTTGACAGCATAGTATCTTCTCAAAATCATTTCAGTTTGATTTTTTTCTCAGATCTCAAAATAATATGGGAGCACTCTATTTTTCTAAGCATTGCAAATACAAGTATTTTGTAGTAGAAAATAGCCATACAGGATACTAGAGAAAGAACCTTCCATTTCATAATTTCTTTTTTGTTTGCAAAGATTAAATATGTTTTCTCAAACACTTCAGCTCTTCCTATTGTTGCAAATTTGGAAACAGGGTCATACCTAGCTACAAAGGAATCAGAGGCTGGTAAAGCTTATGCACAATTTATAGGCCATAAATTGGAAACAGTACTGTACCTGCCCTACTTACCTGGATCTTCCATGATCTAGGCAGATACTGTAGTTATGCCCAAAATTGTGAGTCATAGATTCTACCTTACCTGGAAGATTGTAGGTAACTATGGTTCTAGAGTCCATTGACATGAGGTCCCAGGAACTGCCTGTAGTTTTTAGCCTTCCTTTAAGTTCCTTTAAGTTCCTCCACTTCTTATGCATCTTTGCATGTAACTATCTGCCCTGTCTCTGCCTCCCCTATTTGTAGGCAAATCTACAGACCACCATTGACTATCACAACTGTAGATAGCAAAATCCTGCCATAGATCTTTTGTCTTGAGTTTTCTTTTTCATCTCAGTGATGCTAGAGATATTTCTTTTCTTACTACTGGCATAAAACACTATGGCCACGACAAAATATAAAAGAAGAGTTTATTTTGGCTTATGTTTTCTTGAGAACAGTACATACTGAAATGTGAGGCATAGTGTCAAGAAAGACCTAAACAAAATTTCAATCACAAACTGGAAGCAGAGGAAGGAAAGAGTTTTGATGACAATTTTCATGTTAACCACTATATCCTGTTCTAATAATACCACATTAAAATAGCAAAATGATCAATTGAAAATAAATTTCAAATTATAATAAATCCATCATAAATTTTAATGTAAATTGAATCAACAAACCCAATAAAATGGGTGTGTGTGTGTGTGTGTGTGTGTGTGTGTGTGTGTGTGTGTGTGTACATTTATCTATGTATCAGGTTTTGTTCGGTTAAAACCTTCACCTGTAATAGATGAAAGCCATTCCCATTATAGAGGGTAATTAACTCACCTTGATTCCCATGTTAACATCATCTAAACATGCTCTCAGAAAAGCACCAACAAAAATTTACCCAATTATCTTGGCACTGTGGCCTAACAGAACTAACACAAGAATTAATTAATACAATTAATAGGGTTGTACTGCATGCTCCCCAATTAGCTTTAGGCATGGTCTATGTATCCATTCAACTTGTTATTTTCCTTCCTCGGCCAGCCAAGTCCTGAGGCACAGTCCATCATACTGTGACTATGTTTTCTAATATTTAATTTTCAAATGTTTAAAGTTTTTGGTAACTTAGTTCTCATAAGAGAATTTCAGTTGCATTTAAAAATTTTAGTTCCTCCTCAATTTCATTGAAAAGATTATCATATTTACAATCTTATTTTTATAATTGTTTCTTATATAGAAATGTGTGCTATTTCTTTTAACTAACTACCATACATACTTAGTGTGTGTGTGTGTGTGTGTGTGTGTGTGTGTGTGTGTGTGTGTGTTTGTGTACACTTGCCCACTCTATTTAGTATGGCAATACTAAAACTTTATTTAGTATGTATAGGTATTTATAACTCACCATTTGAAATTGGATAATCTATCAAGATCTTCATTAGTGGAAAAGACTGATTCTTCCTCTCTCAGTAACTATTAATTGTTTATAGCTCTTTGTTTAGTAAAAAAGCTTTGTGAAATTTCCCCATATATGTTGAAATGTCAATTATATTATATTTTTTTAGGTCTTTTTAAGTTCCCCTATTGTTAAGACTTCATAAGTGCAGCTTCCATTTCATATGTAGATGGTCCTTTGGTACTTACATTTCTGTACCTTTTCCATAATGTGCCCTAAGCCTCAGGTATAGGGGTTGTGTTGTAGATGTAGTAGTGAACTAGGCCTGGGTACCACATATTCAGCTCTTCTTTGAATCTTTAGCTAGTTGTGGCTTTCCATAATGGTCTCTGTTACAAAAATAGAAGCTTCTTTAATGATAATTGAGAGTTATGCATACTTCTTCACATAAAATAAATATGTAGAATGCCATTAGAAATTATACTAGCTTTGGAAACTGACAGTATTAAGTTCTTCTCTCAGCTCCATGCCCTCACCAGCCATGACTAGTGGGCCAAGTTTACACTATCTGGCATGAATTTTCTTCAATTGAGTGGGCATTAAGTACAATTTGAAAGCTGGTTACACCTAGGATAGAAGTGTTACTATCACAGTTATGGGATATATTTCCATTCTAGTCACTGATCTCACATGCATAGAGCAATTGGGTGATTTTGTTTTTTCCCTTGGAGGCTTGGCTACATTCTTCTGGTACTATGTTAGCCAGTCATCAGGGAGGAGGCTTCCAGGTCAGTTACAGTTCACATCACACAAGTCCTTTGTCCAAAGAGCATGGTGACTCAGTAATAGGATCTTATCTTCAAATTCCTAAAGACAATTTAGGGCAACACCAGTGACATATATATTACACACACACACACACACACACACACACACACACACACACACACATATATATATATATATATATATATATATATATATACACACACACACAATATATATATATATATATATATATATATATATATATATGATCTCATACTCCTTTGTCCAACAAATTGAAAGTTTTCCCATGCTTGTTACTCTTGTTACTGGAAAGCATGATTTATAGATCTTACCTCTGCATCTTTTGATGAAAGTATATAACCTGGAGTAACTACATATATCAGAAAAATAAAAGGGAATATTTGTGGGGATTTGGAAAATGATAACATTCTAAGAGGAAAATAGGAAGACACAAGTACTCTAAGGATATATTAGGAAAATGTTACAGTTCAAACACAGGCAAGAAGGAGCAGAGAAAGATAAATAGCACTAAGAATATAAATAGAAACCATAGGAAACATGTTAATTTGTGTTTACTTAAAATATATTATAATAGCCATATTCCAGTGCCCTGCTTGGAGCCTCCTGAGGCCTGGGGACTATGCACACATAGGAGAACCTGCTCTGGAGGAACAGCTGATCCAGAGTCTGCCACTTTCTGTCTTGCTCCAGAGCAGGCCTCCTGAGGTCAGGGGCACATACATGGGAGAGAAGTCCTGACAGATGGGCCTATGCACAGTCTGCCAGCATCCTGGGCCAATCTCCAGCCATGGGAGAAGCATGCCTTCTAGTGCCTTTTTTGAGATTCCTGAAAACTGTGGACTGCGTGTTGGGTAAACCATACTACTGGACCAGCCCATGAGGACTGCCAGTGCCCTAGTATCATCACCACCCACTGGAAGAGGAGAGCCATCAGAATATTAGACATGTCTGAACCAAATGAAAGAGAATCATGATCCTCTACACACTGGGAGCAGGGGAGACTCCAGCAATATGCTCTGGAAGAAGAGATGAGTAGATGATAGTAAAAGAAAGCAGTCAACAACAGAAAGATCAATATGATGCAACCAGAGTTTAGGGACTCCACATCAACAAGACTGGAATGTACCAACACAGATGAAGCAGAAGAAAAGGACCCTAAAAACAACTATATGAAGAAAATAGAGATCCTAAAAAATGAGACAATCCTTTAAAGAAATGGAAGAAGAGATAAACCAAAATTTGCAAGTAACAATTCAAACAGTGTAAGGTTTTAAAGCTGAAATAGAGACAATAAAAAAGAACACAGGCTGAGGGAATGATGAAAATAGAAAAGCTGGGCAAATGATCAGGAACTACAGATGCCAGCATAACCAAAACAATACAAGAGATAAAAGAGAGAATATTGGGTATTAAAGATACACTAGGAGAAATAGATTCATAGAGCAAAGAAAATCTTAAATCCAAAAAATCCCACCACAAAATATCCAGGAAGTATAGGACAATGTGTAAAGGTATAGAAGTAGGTGAAGAAATACAACTCAAAAATGAAGAAAATATATTCAACAAAATCATAGAAGAAAATTTTCAGAAACTAAAGAAAGACATGACAATGAAAGTATAAGAAGCTTACAGAATACGAAATAGAATGGACCACAAAAAAATCTCTCAGCCACATAATAAAAAAAACACCAAACACACAGAACAGAGAAAGAATATTAAGAGCAGAAAAGAAAAAGGTCAAATAATACACAAAGGCAAACCTATTAGAATTACACCTGACTTCTCTATGGAAATTCTTGAGATTCTACATGGATATTCTACCAAAACTAAGAGACCATGGATGCCAGCCAAGACTATTATACTCACAAAGCTTTCAATCACTGTAGATGGAGACACCAAGATATTCCATGACAAAACTTTATTTAAACAATACGTATCAACTAATTAAATCCTATAGAAAGGTCTGGAAGGAAAATCTCAACCAAGGATGTTGAATACACCCACAAAAAAGATAGGCAATATATAATCCAAATTTACCAACAGCCAAAAGAAAAATGAAGAAAAAGCAAAACGCAAAACCACCACCAACAACCAATTCAAAACAAAGCAGAATTAACACTCAATGGTAAATCATATCCCTCAATATTAATGGTTTTAACACACCAATAAAAACACACAGACTAACAGAATGGACACAAAGATAGAATCCATCCTTCTGCTACATACAAGAAACATTCTTCAACCTCAAAGACAGACTTTACCTCAGAGTTAAGGGTTGGGAAAAGATTTTCCAATTAAATTGACCCAACAAATAGCAGGTATAGCAATCCTAATATCTAACAATTTAGACTTAACAAAACTCAATTAAAGAGATGAAGAAGGTCATTTCTTATTCATCACAGGAGAAAGATAAAGTCTCAATTCTTAACATCTACGCACCAAATACAAAGGGACCCACATTTGTAAAAGAAACATTATTAAAAACAAATTGCACATAAAACCTCAAACACTTAAAGTGGGAGATTTCAACACCCCACTCTCACCAGTAGACAGGACCACCAGACAGAAACTTAAGAAGAAAAACATGAAAAGGAGAAAAAGAAACAGTAAGTAACAGAAGTTATGATTTAATTGGGTTTAACAGACATTTATAAAGCATTCCATACAAACACAAAAGAATATCTCTTCTTCTAAGAACCACATGGTACCTTCTCTAAAATCAATCACATACTTGGCAATAGAGCAAACCTCAATAGGAACAAAAATATTGGAATTACCCCTATATCTTATCAGACCACCATTAAAGTTAGAATTCAACAACCCCACAAATTATAAAAACACTACAAACTCAAGAAAAATGAACAATGTGCAGTCTTACCATTTCTGGGTCATGGAAGAAATAAAGAAAGTAAAGCGTTCCTAGAATTAAATGAGAAAGAAGACACAAGATACCCAAACTCATGGAACTCTTTGAAAGCAGTACTAAGGAGAAAGTTCACAACAATTATGATCACATGAAGAAACTAGAGAATAGTCTCACTAGAGAATTAACATCACAACTAATCTCTACAAAAAAACAGTAGCAAACTCACCCGAGAGGAGGTGATGACAGGAATTAAGGAAATTGAGAGATGACATTAATAAAGTAAAAACTAGGAAAAAACAAGGAATCAATGTAACAAAAATTTGTTTTTTTAAGAAAATCAACAAGACAGACAAACCTTTATGCAAATTAACAAATATGCAGAGAGAAAACATGCAAATTAATAAAATCATGAATGAAAAGAGGAACATTACAATAGACATTGAGAAAATCAAGTAAATCTTCAGGTCATACTTTGTAAACATGTACTCCACAAAATTGGACAAATACAAACAAACAATTTTCTTGAAGGGTAACACCAAAATTAAACAAGAATAGATAAAAAATTAAAATAGACCTATAACCCCTAATGAAATAGAAGTAGTCATCAAAAATCTCACAACAGCAACAACAACAACAGCAACAACAACACCATAGGGCCAGATGGTTTCAGTGCAGTAGAGAATTTTACTCAAAATTCAAATGAAATTCTAAGAACAGTTAAGACCAATGCTTGTAGCTTGTTGTTTTCTGCCAGCCGCCAGCCAGCCTGCCACCGGTATGGGGCACACAGCTGCGCTGCGCCAGCCCCAAATAACACTCAGAGACTCTGTATTTGACACAATCCTGTGGGCCAGTGAATATCATTGTTAATAGGCTAGCTCTGTCTTAATTATTAACCCATTTCTACTTATCTAAGTATTTTCACATGGTCATCTTATCCAGGAGCGGCGGGCCCGGCATCTTGTTTCCTCTTGCTCAACATGCTGACTCCTCCTAACTACTTCCTCTTTCCTCCTAGTTTCCTATTCCCTCCTATCTTCGTTTTCTATTGGCCAGCAGGGCCTTATTTATTAACCAGTATGAGAAACATATTTACAGAATAACATCTCCCATCATCTCCTCTTTTCTGTCTAAAATAAAAAAAAGGGTTTTAACCTTAACATAGCAAAATATACCATAAAACAGTTATCGAATAAGAATCACAGTTAACAATATGTAGTCCATTAACAATTTGTAAGACTTAAAGAAAATATCATCTATCATATCTTTGTGAGTCTAAAGTCCTATATGTAACATATCTTTAATCCTAAGTAAGAAAAACTATAACCATAACTATGTGTCTTCAACTCCCTCAAAGACCACAGAAGGATAATATATAAACTCTAGAAATGACAGAGACAAATTACTGCCTGGTCAGTCACTTGAAGTTCTTCTGTAAAGTTCCATCTTCAGCCCATAGGCCATAGTGTATCTGGCAGACATCTCAGCAAAACAGGAAACTTTAAACTGTCCATCCGTATTGACAGTTTGTCAGTCATTTTTCTCCATGCCTTGTAGACTGTCTGGCAAACACTTCCTTGAAGCAGGAATCCTGTAGCATTGTCTATCTTGCATCAGCAGTCACCTTTTTGTGGGTCCTGCATGTCCAGTTTCTACAGCATAAAGTCAAACAATCCAGAAGAGAGGTGCCAGTCTTCCCATATTAGAAGCAAACTCCATAATGTGTTTCTTCGATGTCCATCTTTCTTTCTGATGCAAGTTGAGTTACCAGGAGCAGTTGTGCCTCATTCTCAAGAAAAACCCTAAACTATTTTAAATGCCATAATCTGTAGGTCTTTGAAAGGTTTGAAGAATGCCTGAAGAATGCCTATTCACCTCAAATACATCTCTGCATATCTAGAAATTGTAAGTAACTTAACTCTAAGTTTTCATTATCATAGTGAACTCTTTATAATCTGCATTAAATTATGCATTACATATCAAACTGAGCTATATAAACACAATACCTAAACAAGAGGAGAAATATACATACCACAAATTGACCTTAAATTATATCAATGAATGAAAATCCATTCCAAAACAAAGCATTCATATCTATGCCATAATTCCTTTTTTATCTTTAAAAAATTGGTTGTTGTCATTAATCATTTATAACCAAGCCCATTTAAATGAAAACAAACATCTATAAACAATATTTGGGAATTTGGGCATCGTTCTTTCCAAACTACTTCCTGCTGGTAGAGGGCACTGACATGGGGGGTCCAAAGAAGAAACAGAAATCTTGGCTGTAGTCTGCAAGCCTGGCTTGTCCCAACTGTTTTGAATGTTGATCATCTGGGGTGCTGTTTCAGTGGCTCTGGCTTGATCAAACCACATTAGTCAGGAAGGAATCCACAGCTTTTTATTTTCTGTAGAAACAAAAATAGAAATCCTTTTCCCCAGTAACTTGTCCTTATGCTTACATGTTGGAGTCAAAGCATTTTTAAAATATATAAATTGAATTAATCCTGCAGCATTTCTTTTATCAGTAGTCATTATTTTCTCAGCAATCAAATAATTTAAAGACAGTAGAATCACATATAGTATCCAAAATTTCTCTGTGCTTTCCAACTTTATGTGGCTTTTTTATTATTTTATTTCTTCTACTTCTATTATTACATATTTTGAGACAGGGTGTAACTTTTATCTGTCCTGGAATTCATTGCATACCAGGTTTACTTTGAAATAACAGAGATCTGCTTGCCTCTGCCTCCCGAGTGCTGAGATTAATGGCGTGTGCCACCACACCCATCCTTTCTACTTCCTTTCTTCTTTTTTAAACCATTGTATCCTGTTTCTTTTTCTCTCCCAAGCTAGCATATTTTTTAAAAAACACAGTGTAAACCTTCAATGCAGCTCTTGTACACACCAATGAATTGTTAGCAGAGCTCTTTAAAAGCAAGGCGGTTTTTTGCCGCTTATGCTAATTTTGGAAACCTCCCTTAAAGGAGCCTCGAAAATCTCTGTCTACAGCACAACAAATTCAACCGAGAAAATGCTGCTAACAAGAAGTCTTGCTAGTCTCTGTTTTTTGTTTCTAAAATCCCGTTTTAAGCTTTTATTAGTTTTAAGTGAAAGTTCTTATACCCACGTTGGGCGCCTACTGTAGCATTTATGTTTTCTGCTAGTCTGGCGTGCCAGCCCCAAATAACACACAAGAGACTCTGTATTTGATACAATTCTGTAGGCCAGTTACTATTATTGTTTATGGGCTAGCTCTGTCTTAATTAATAACACATTTCTACTTAAGTATTTCCATGTGGTCATCTTATCGGGGAGCGGTGGCCCCAGCATCTTGCTTCCTCTAGCTCTCCATGCTGACTCCTCCTAACTACTTCCTCTTTCCTCCTAGTTTCCTATTGCTTCCTATCTTCCTTTTCTATTGGCAAACAGTGCTTTATTTATTAACCAGTATGAGAAACATATTTACAGAATTACATCTCCCATCGAATGTTTATCAAAGTGTTCCACACAATAGAAGCAGAAGGTTCATTGCTAAACTCTTTTTGAGCTTACAATTGCTTTGGTACCCTATACACACAAAGACACAATTAAGAAAGAGAACTACAGAACAAGACACTTCATGAACATTGATGAAAGAATACTCAATAAAATACTGCCAAATAAAATCCAAAAACATATCAGAGAAATCATTCACCTGACCAAGAAAGCTTCATCACTAGGATTCAGGGATGGTTCAACATATGAACATCCATCAATGTTATCCACTATATAAACAAATTGATACTAAAAATATGATAATCTCACTAGATGCTGAAGAAGACTTTGAGAAAATACAACACCCCTACATAGTAAGGTTCTTGGAGACATCAAGGATAACAACAACAAAATTAAACATAATAAAAGTGATATACAGCAAACCAACAGCCAAAATTAAACTAAATAGAGATAACCTCAGTGTGATTTCTCTAAAATTAGGAAGAAGACAAGGCTGTCAACTATCTCCAAAGCTCTTCAACATTGTACTTGAAGTTCTACCTTGAGTAATAAAAAAAACAAAAGGAGTTCAAAGGGAAACAAATTTGAAAGGAAGAAATCAAATATTCACTATTTGCAGATGATGAGATAATTTAAATAAGTGACATGAAAAACTCTACCGGGGAATTGCTATGACTGATAACCATATTCACCAAAATGGCAGGATACAAGATTAACTCAAAATGTATGTAGCGTTACTATGTATAGACAATAAAGGGACTGAGAAAGAAATAAGAGAAATATCATCCTTTACAATAGCCACAAACAACATAAAATATCTTGGGGCAATGCTAACTAAACAAGTGAAAAAGCTATAAAGTAAGAACTTTGAGTCTTCCAAAAAAGAAAGTAAAGAAGATCCCAGAAAATGGAAAGATCTCCCATGCTCATGGATAGGTAATGTCAATGTAATAAAAAATGGCAATCTTGCCAAAAGCAATCTACAGATTTAATGCAATCCCCATCAAAATCCCAGAAAGATTCTTCACAAACCCTGAAAGGACAATGATAAACTTTATATGGAAAACATAAGACACACAATAGTCAAAACCACCCTGTACAATAAAGAAACTTCTGGAGGCATCACTATTCCTGACTTCAAAGTATATTATTGAGCTATAGTCCTGAAAACAGCCTTGTATTGGCAAAAAAATAAAATCGATAATCAAACAAAATGAATTGAATTAAAAAAACCCTAACATTAACCCACACACCTACAAACATCTGATTTTTGACAAAGCGAGTCATTCATTCAATAGCAATTTTTGAATGCTAAATGCCCTCTATTGATGGGAAGGAGTGGGCTTATATACTGACTCACAGCACAATGGAAAACAACATGGGTTTCTGGCTTGGCTCCTCCCCAGAAGATGTGTGTTAACAGAACAGGAAGAGTACCAATAACAACTCCAGGGGAGGGCGTCACAAGATGTTGCAGTCAACAACTTCAGGCTTGTTCAAGGTGCCTCAGAGTTCCATGCAGGACCCCACAGGTCCCCCTCCTTCTTTTAATATAAACTAACCCCTCTCTTAGGTGGCAGAGTATGTCAGCATAATTCTTTACCTGTCATTGGAGAGGTCACCTAGGCCCATACTTTTCTATCTTAGGTTGGATATTTGCCCCCTTCTGCCTTACCTGTCTCTGTTGATTCTGTAACTTAAGCCATACTTGGGCAGAGGCATCCTATTGAGTAGAATCTGTTGTGTTTGAAAGTTGGCCTGGGCCTGTAGCAGGATAAACAAATCAGGCAAATAGCACCAAGGGCAAGGGCTATGAGCCCCAGTTAGAGAGGGCTTGCCCATTCTCTAATTAATCTGCCTGCAAGTTGAAGTCCTTGGAAAAAGTTCTTCTGCACTTGTAGGTAGTATTCTGGTTTCATTGATATTCATTATCTGCATGGCTAAAGCATGAATATAATTTAAAAACTGATAACCTTCAGGGTCTCTGAAGAAAGCATTCTTAACTTTAAAAGGTGTAACACAGATATGTGTGAAAGAGAGACAACAAGAAGCCATATGAGCCTCCCACAATAAATCCAAGTGTTCCTATAGGAAGGTAGTTTGTAGACTTAGTTTTAAAATGAAAATTTGTATTATATAATTGAGTGTATTTGGTGGCTAAGGCATTAGCCAATTCACCTGATAGTTGATCCACTGTGCTTGCAGTATTTACAGATTGGGAGAGGGCTGTCCTTGAAACTGTTGCCTCAGTGGTGAAGGCAGCAATGGTAATAACAATATAGCTGTGATCACAAAAATCTCCTTTCCTTTATGCTACACAAGTTGGTCATCTGTAGAGGAGGTCTCTGGCATAGGTATCACCCTGGGTATAAGGACCACGACAGCTGTTATTTCATATAACACAGCTAACATGTTGGCAGACCTGCTGAGAACAATTGAGACTTCCTTCAGAATTAGTAGCATTAGTTGCAATTTCTGCATAGACAGATGGGTCAAAAACAATTTGATATGCAAGGGTAGCATATTACCCAGTGCCCTGTGAGCATATGTAATTTCCTATCAGGAAATCTGACAGCAACACTGTGTTGGGCAGTTTCTTGGAAATATTCTTGAAATTTGCCTCTCCAGAGCAAATAATCACCCCCCCCCATTCAATGTGGCTCTACAGAGCTGCTTCCAATCACTTAGGATGCAATTTAATTCGGAGAAAGACTTAAAAATTTATTGAGTGAAAGGAGCATGGGGCCCATAAATAGTAACAGCCTTTTTAAGTTGTTTTGTATCCTTGAAATTTAGTGGGTTGTGTTCCCATGTTGGGGGATGTCATTGTGTAAATATGTTTCTCTTAATGGTTAATGCATAAAGCACTGTTGGCAAATAGGAAGACAAGATAGGCAATACTGGGAGATCAGGAGGTTTCTGGGAGACATAGTGGAGGGGAGTCAAGATGTAGGACAAGAGAGAAATAAGAAGTCTGGGCCCTCTCTCCAGTAAGATAAGACAATGTGGAAATACATAGATTAATAGAAATGTGTTGATATATAAGGCAGAGCTAGCCAATAAGAAACACTAGTAACAGGCGAACAACTTTATATCTAATTCAGTGTCTTTGTGTGTTATTTGGGGCTGACACAGCTATGACCAGGTTAGTAGGAAAACTGCTTGTAACACTCCCTAACCCTAACCCAAAGGATATACTGTTTGAATCACAGGAAAAGCTTGTCTTTCCTTTTCTAAAGTTTCTACCTTGGTTATTACATCTTTGACATCCTCATCTATCTCTGGTGGTACTGAGGTCCTGCTAAAGGGATCACAAGAAAGAGGTTGTGCCATGGCAGATGGATGACATTTATGCTCATCAGCTTCAGCAATTCTTTGTTTTAATTGTTCAATTTCTGCTTCCAATGCATCTGCTATCATCTCCTACTTGAGATCCCTCTTGTTGCCTGATAGATTTCACAGATTCTAAATTTTGTACTTCCTCAAAAGTTCTATTCATCTCTGCCATTTGCTCTTTTACTTTAACACTGTTGCTCAGGAGCCCATCTTTAACTGGATGCCAAAAGGAAAAGGTCCCAACAGGGAATTTATCAGTCCCCTCTTCTTTATAAGCCTTTTGGTGTTCTCTGTTTACCTGTTCCCAAACAGGGATGTTGAAGCCTCCAGACTGTATAAACCAGGAACTATGTTTCTCTAATAGGGCAATGAATTCTAATGCTGTCTTAGTTTTCATCCCAGTGCCCTGTCTTTTCAATAGGACCACTAATTGCCCACTGAAAATTTCCTTAGAGTTATTGGCACCCATTCTTCAAAACACCTTTATTCACTTACTTTGCTGGCCAGCCTCTGAGGGCGATCTCTTAGGTAATCCTTTTTTCCAGATCTCAGTGGGACCTCCACTTATAAAAGACACACTATGATCTGCTCCACTAATTGGGCAAAGTCCTAGACACTGAAATAAGAGACAAGACATCAGGTCATTTGTTCAACAGCAGTCAGAATGCCAAATGCCAAATTCCCTTATTGAGGGGAAGGAGTGGTCATATGTACTGAATCATGGCACAGTGGAAAACAACAGGGTTTTCAGGCTCAGCTCCTCCCCAGCAGATGTGTGTTAGCAAAATAAGAAGAGTACCAATAACAACTATGAGGGAGGGCAAGATGTTCCAGCCAATAGCTTCAAGCTCGTTCAAGGTGCTTCAGGGTTCCATGTAGGGCCCTATAAAAGGGCAAATTTCCTCCACTGCTGGAGGGAGTTCAAATTTATGCTTTTCAAATCAGAGTGGCAGTTCTTCAGAAAAATGGGAGTCTACCACAAGACCCAGAAATTCCACTCTTAGGCATATGCCCAAAATATACACATTCATAGAACCAGGGCATCATTTCAGCTATGTTCATAGCAGCATTATTTGCAATAGGTAGAACCTGGAAGCAACCTAAATACCCATCAACTGAAGAATGGATGAAAAATGTATACATTTACATAGTGGAGTACTACACAGCAAGAAAAAACAATAGGCTCTTAAAGATCACAGGCAAATGGATGGAAGTAGAAAATTACATCCTGAATGAGGTAATACAGTCACAAGAAGACAAACATGGTATGTACTCATTCATATATGACTTTAGACATAGATCAAAGGATTACCAGCCTACAACCCATACCGCCAGAGAAGAGAGAAAACAAGGAGAATCCTAAGAGTGACATACATGGTCCCTCACAGCATGGGAAAGGGACAAGATCTTCTGAGAAAATTGGTAGCAATTTGGAGGGCAGAGGGATGCAGGAGAAAGAAAAGGGGAAAAGAGGAGGGGAGAGGAGAACATGTAGGAGCAGGAAGATTGAGTTTAGGGAAGAACAGAGGAGAGAAGGAAAAGAGATACCATAATAGAGGAAGTCATTATAGGTTAAAGATAAATCTGGTACTAGCAAAATGTCCAGAGACCTACAAGGATAACCCCAAATAATACCCTAAGTTATAGTGTAGAAGCTACCTTAAATGCACTTCCAAGATAATGATACTGTTGACTACCTCATATGCCAATCTAGAGCCTTCATCAAGTAGCTGATATTAGGAGAAACAGACACACACAGCTGAACACTAAGCTAAACTCCTGGAATCTAATTGCAGAGATGGAGTAGTGATCAGTCAAGACCAAGCTGGAGAAACCTACAGAAATAGCTGACCTGAACAATGGAAAGCTCCTGGACCCTAGTCTGATAGCTGGGAAACCAGCATAGAACTGACCCAGACCCCCTAACTTGGGTGTATGTTAGGAGGTCTGGGCAGTCTATGGGGCCTGTGGTAGTGGATCAGTATTTATCCCTAGTATATGAATGGTCTTTGGGAGCCCATTCCACATAGAGGGATACTCTCCCAGTCTAGTCACAGAGGGAAGGGGGAGGAAGACCTAGGTGCTGCTCCTAATGATATGACATGCTTTAAAGATTCCCCCTGAAAGGCCTCACACTCCCTGGGAGTATAAAGTGGATGGGATGGGGATTGGAGGGTACAGGTGAGCAGGGAAGGGTGAGGAAAGTGGGATTGACATGTAAAATCAGCCTGTTTCAAATATAGATAAAAACAATTTATCATAATAAATATATATTTTACATATATACTTATGTACTTAAGTAAACACACATGCTTAGAAGTATGACCAGATGGCAGGAGTAGTACAGCCGCAAAGCATCAAGACAATCAAAGAATAATCCCCCAATGTTTGAGCATCAGAGAACTTCACAAGCTATTTGTTTTTTAATGAGAATTAAGATATATATGGAAACCTGCTTAGTGAATACTTAGAAGCTAAGAAATAAAAAGTTTAAATGTAAATAAATGGATAGAGGGAAATTAATATGAAGTTACTTTTACTACACTGTTTTCATCACAGATGCTGCTCTTATTTAAAAAAATGGTAACATTTATTGTGAATTCACATTTAAAAACTTTACATATATATATATATACATATATATATAGTATTATATTATTTTTACCCCTTTGCTAATATTTCACACTCTTCTTTCCCCGACTCTCAAATTCATGACCTTTTCTATAATTATTATTGTTTATATTATATTATTATTACACACACAACACACATACAACACACACACACACACACACACACAAACGCTTTGCTGAGTCAATTTAGTACTGTTTTATTGCATACATGTGTGTTTAGAGCTAACCACTTTGTATCAGATAAAGCCCAGAGAAAACTGTTCACTAATTCATCTATCATAGATTTTGATACCTGTCCTTCAGAACTGTGAAAAGATAAGTGTGTTCTGTTTTAGGCTCTTAATTTATCAACATTTTTTATATTACCATCAAGGAACTAATAGAGACCCTACAGTTGCTATTGAGCAAAATTCTGTAGAAAACATTGAACATGAAATGGGGTCATTAATTGATCTCTTCTATTCCTCCATACACTGTTTTTCTGATTGATCACAAAAAAGGGATTGCTTGGATTCTAATAAATTACAGTCACTTGGTCACAGTACTCTATGGGCTGTCTGTAAGTCTCAGGATTACCACTCTAAAGTTAATGCGTGTCTCTAAATATATACTGCTCTTCTGATTTATCCCGTTGGGTCAACATAACACAGTAGGGTGCATAGACAATGAAACATATGCACAGCACAAATCCATTTGTTCTAAATAAGTCATTTCTGTGTACATATGCTCAGTAATGAGTATTTCCTCTCATTTGTTTGAGAAGAGTAATAGATACACTCCTTTACCCCTTGGGCATATTTTCTCAGCCAACTAATCAAACCCTACTCATCTCTCCTAGCCGTTTAATTATTTTTATTGCTGGGTAAATTCATCTCTCCAATTTATTTTTTGTCCATTTAAAATAGGAAAATTAACCAGTAAATTTACCCTGCATTGGTGTTTGCCAGCACCACACAGAGGAAGCACCTAGCTTTGCTAATACGACTGAGAAGTTCTTTATTTTACTTTGTTTGATCTTTAAATAATCATAATAACAGAAACATTGCCAGACATGCTATCTTGTAAAGTGGTTACATCATGTGAAACACTTACTTTGATGATACTGCACTGCTAACAGCAATTTTGTATTTCTTTAGACCAATATCCTTAAAAGCCAGTTTCCAGGTAGAATAACAAAATGAGATTCTACTTAATAACAAACCATAAGTCATATCAAAATAGAAAAAACAATAGAGTCCAAATTTGTCAATTATGAGTATGTGTCCTTCTATAAAAATATAATCTTATTCTATGAATTTATATTTATCACACAAGCAAACATTTTAAATTAGATTTTCAGCTTAAAATGTCCTAAATTTCCTTCTGGTAATAAAGAAGCAGAAGTTGTACTAGCTCTTCAACCTAGATTTTGTTGCACATTTCTAACGCTAGCACTAGCACTGATGAGACTGAGGCAGAAAAATTGTTGTAAGTTTGTTGTTAATGGACCTTAGATTATCTCTCTCTCTCTCTCTCTCTCTCTCTCTCTCTCTCTCTCTCTCTCTCTCTCTCTCTCTCTCTCTCTCCATACACAACTTATATATATATATATATATATATATATATGTGTGTGTGTGTGTGTGTGTGTGTGTGTGTGATATAACTCAATATGTTTAAAACAGTGATATAATGCAAAATTGAACATCAATAATACTTGAAACTATAAGAAGTCATCATAATTATGAGTATACTTCTGTTCTTCCTTAGTTTCTACAATTCACTCCAGGTATATGGAGATGAGTTATATATGTCTTACATACATCAGTTACATCTGATGAATGATTATCATGTTCCTACTGCTAAGTTGCTGAAACTGGTGTTGAGAATAAGAATCTAAAGTGTATTTGAGTCAGAGACATTGATGAAAATAATACATTTGTTTTGAGGAGTCAACACATTGCCTAGCAAGTTTTATGCAATGCATGTGTTTACATTAGACAAAGTAGCACACAAAACACTTGAAGCCAGAGCCTAGAAAAAGGACAATCAAATGAGAGTTATGGGTAGTCTGAGTATCAACAAATCACATCAGGTCCAACACAGCAGAAAAATATGGAACCATTTTTGATTAAGAAACCCAACGTTTCAAAATAAATTTCCCATTTATAACTTCTGTGAGTAACTTGAATTCTTAAATAGACAAATTGTATCACAAACCAGAAAGGGTACATAAATATGAGTCAAAGATCCCTTGTAATAGTGAGGGTGACATTGATATAGACTTTAACATTATGCCATTGGCAATTGGCACAGGTGTAAATGTTACTGACAAATCACATATTTGATATGAAGGAGATGAGAATATATCCAGAACTTTTTCAAAAGTGACTGTATTAAAAGAGTGTTGTATTCTTGCTGGTGTGAAACTGCATCATGTTTCCTCTTTGGCTTCAGAGTGATCAAATTCAGCAGTGCAACTTTGAAACTATTACCTAAACCACACAAAAATCTTCATGGACAAATGAGCAGGCAACAGCTGTACATTCACGACTGCAGTTAAAGATCATTGTTGTGATTTTTAAGTTTGAGATGTTCAGCAAGTGTTGGTATTAAAAGCTACAGGGTGTAGGTAAATCACCCAGAAAATGATGCAAAGAAGGCAAAGTGAACATGTATGAGAAAACAGACATTCTGGCCTTCAGAAGTGAGGATAATGGGGAGTAGGTAGTCACTGTGGAAGACAGAATGACTGACTAAAGAGGGTTAGGAGACTATTAAGAAAATTAGTACAAGGGAACAATAAAATTAATACAATAATATTAACCAAGTGATACTGAATTTTATTATTCATGTTTAGATGTCTATTCATTTTCAAGCAAGAGAGAGAAAGAAAAGTATGAGGGAGGTGGGGAGGATCTGAAAAGATCTGGAGGTGGGGTAATCATAATCAAAATATATACTTTGAATATATCTATTTTCAATAAAAAAGAATTAGCAATTGATTTGAAATTGAAAGAAACAATACAATCTCCTTAAAAAGAGAAGTTCAAACCTTTTTGGAGTAAAAAATGAAGAACATAGATAACTTCATAAGTATTGACAGTTGAACATTTGGGTAAATCACAGATATGTATATTAGTTATAATTAGTTTAAAATAGTACAATAGTGTATTAGTTATAATTACTATATAACATATATTTTATATAGAAAAAATAACATATATGAAGAGAATAAAATGGAAAAACCAAATATAACTTAGATTAATTATAAAGAAAGAAAACATGCCACTTAGTAGTCTGGCTCTTAACCCCAGGCATTTCTCTTAGAGCCAGTACCTTACCTATAACTGCTCAGGCCTTCTACCTGAGACCCTTGTTCAAGGTTCTGAGTCTGTCCCATGCTGGATTCCCATTTATCAATCTGGGGTTCTATTAGATCCTCCTTGTTCAGGTCAGCTGTGTCTATGTGTTTCTGCAGCCTGGTCTTGTCTTCCCTCTCTGAATCTAGATTCCAGTTTGGATCAGTGTTTAATTGTGGGTGTTTGCTTCTGTTTCGATCAGCTCATAGATGATGGAACTGTGATGGTGGATAAGTCGATCTCAATATCATGGAAGGACATTTATAGTAGCCTTTTCACTGTTGTTCAATTTGTAGTTGACACCAGGCTTGTAGGCCTCTGGACATTTCTATAGTTGCATTTTTTTTTCAAACTTGTAATGGCTCCCTCTTTTATTCTCTCTCTCTCTCTCTCTCTCTCTCTCTCTCTCTCTCTCTCTCTCTCTCTCTTTTTCTTCTATGTCTATTCCTTCCTGACACAATCTCTCTAGTCCCACGTGATTTCTTCTCCTCTCCTTCTATTTTTCCTGGTTTCCTCTCTATTCACTGCCCCCACCCACCCATGTGTTCTGGAGATCTTGTCCCTTTCCCCTTTCTGTGAGGGACCTTATATGAATCTCTTAGATTCCTCCTTGTATCCTAGTTTCCCTGGCAGTGTGAATTATACGCTGGTGATCCTTTGTTCTATGTCTAAAATCCATATATAAGTGATACATACCACATTCCTCTTTTTGTGACTGGGTTACTTCATTCAGGATGGTTTCTTCAAGTTTCATCCACTTGTCTGCGAATTTCAAGACTGCATTGATTTTTCTTTTTTTATTGTTTCTTCCTGCAGAGTAGTATTCCATTTTTTAATTGTGCCACATATTCTTTATCCGTTTTTCAGTTGAGGGGCATCTAGATTGCATCCAGGTTCTTGCTATTACAAATAAAGCTGCTATGAACATAGTTGAGCAACATGTCTTTGTTGCATGGTTATGGATCATTTGGGTGTATGCTGAAGAGGATGATAGCATGGTCCTGTGGTAGACTGATTCCCATTTTCCTGAGGAACTGCCATACTGATCTCAAAAATGGCTGTACAAGTTTGAACTCCCACCAGCAGTGGAGGGTGTTCCCCTTTCTCCACATCCTCTCCATCATAAGTTATCATTGGTGTTTCTAATTTTAGCCATTCTGGCAGGCGTAAGATGGTATCTCAAAGTTGTTTTGATTTGTATTTCGCTGATAGCTAAGGATCTTAAACACTTTCTTAAGTGTCTTTCAGCCTTTTTGATTTCCTCTAATGAGAATTCTCTATTCAGTTCCGTTCCCATTTTTTAATAGGGCTACTTTGTGTTTTGTTAACTAGTTTCTTGAGTTCTTTGTACATTTTGGAGATCGGCCTTCTGTCTGCAAGCTGCTGTTTTGGTCTGGTCAACTGTGTCCTTTGCCTTATAGAAGCTTGATTAAGTCCCATTTAGTAATTGTCGATCTCAGTGTCTGTGCTACTGGACTTATGTTCAGGAAGCAGTATCTTGTACCAATTTGTTCAAAGGTACCTCCCACTTTCTCTTCTAAGAGGTTCAGTGTGGGTCAATTTATGTTGAGGTAGTTGAACAATTTGGACTTGAGTTTTGTGCGTAGTGATAATCATGGGTCTATCTTCTGTCTTCTACATACCATCATCCAGTTGTACTAGCAACATTTGTTGAAGATGCTATCCTCCTCCCATTGTATACTTTAGCTGTTTTGTCAAAAATCAGGTGTTTGTAAGTGTGTGGATTAATATCAGAATTTTTGATTTGATTCTAATGGTCTGTTTGTCTATTTTCGTGCCAATACCAGACTGTTTTCAGGACTATAGTTCTAGTAGAGCTTAAAGTCAGAGATGGTGATGCCCCCTGAAGTTTCTTTATTGTACAGTGTTGTTTTGGCTGTCCTGTGCCTTTTGTTTTTCCATATAAAGTTGAATCTGTAGATTGCTTTTGGCAAGATTGTCATATTTACTATGTTTATCCTAACTATTCAAGAACATGGGAGATATTTTTATTCTCTGGTATCTTCTTTAATTTCTTTCTTTAAAGACACAATGTTCTTATTATATAGGTCTTGTGGATAGGTGTTACCCCAAGATAATTTATGTTGTATGTGGCTACTGTAAGGGTGATGTTTCTCTGATTTCTTTCTCAGCCCTTTTGTCATCTGAATAAAATAGGGCTACTGATTTTTTATTTTAATTTATCTTGTATCCTGCTAGTTTGCTGAAGGTTTTTTTTTTTTATCAGCTGTAGGAGTTCCCTGGAAGAGTTATTTTGGGGTTGCTTATGTAAACTATCATATCATCTGCAAATAGAGAAAAATTGACTTCTTCATTTACAAGTTGTATGCCCTTTATCTCCTTTTGTTTTCTTATTGCTTTAGCCAGAACTTGAAGTACAATATTGAAGAGTATGGAGAGAGAGGACAGCTTTGTCTTGTTCCTGATTTTAGAGGAATTGTCCTACACATTTCTCGATTCAGTTTGATGTTGGCTGTTTGTTTACTGTATATTGCTTTTATTATGTTTAGGTATGTTCCTGTTATTCATAATCTCTCCAAGACCTTTATCATGAAAGGGTGTTGAATTTTGTTGAAGGCTTTTTCGGCATTAGGGAGATGATCATGTGGTTTTCCTTTTTCGGTTTATTTATATGGTGGATCAGGTTGATAGATTTTTGTATGTTAAACCATCCCTGCAATCCATGGATGATTTCTCTGATGTATTCTTGGATTTTGTTTGCCAGTATTTTATTGAGTATTTTTGCATCAATATTCATTAGGGATATTGGTCTGTAGTTTTCTTTCTTAGTTGTGTCTTTGTGTGGCTTGATATCCAAGGTTACTGTGGCCTCATAAAAAGAGTTGGGTAATGAAACTTCTGTTTCTGTTGTGTGGAACAATTTTAACAATTTGAGGAGTATTGGCATTAGCTCTTCTTTGAATTTCTGGTAGAATTCTGCATTGAAGCCATCTGGCCCTGGGCTTTTTTTTTTTTTTTTGTTGGAAGGCTTTTGATGACTGCTTCTATTTTGTTAGGGGTTATAGGTCTATTTAAGTTGTTTGTCTGTTCTTGATTTAATTTTGGTAAATGAGAGTTATCCAGAAATTTTGTCCATTTCCATTGAATTTTCAAATTTTGTGGAATATAGGCAAGGTATGGCACAGGGTTGGGGGAGGGAAGGCTCTTTGAGGGGATGGGTGGGTTTGTATCAGAGCATTAGAAGTGCTCTTGCAGGGTACAGGGAGTGCCCAGGGAATGGTGTGGTGCAGATCCAACCGGAACTGGTCCCAGACTCATCTCTAACACAGGGCTGGCAATGGGGGTCAAAGATCCAGCAAGAAGTGTCTCAACATGTTCCTGGGTGAACAAGCACTCTCCAGCCGAGGCCTCTAGCAGAGACCTGGTGATGGGGGTCCTAGAAGGGCAATTTAAACAGCCAAATTAAAGGGAATCTATGGTTTTGGGTGAACATTGTCACTCTGTATGGTGTGTGTGTGTGTGTGTGTGTGTGTGTGTGTGTGTGTGTGTATGTGTGTGTGTGTGTGGGTACATATATATCTGGGGTGAATGTCTGATTAAATCTTTTGTCATCACAAATTCACAGTACAGTGGGATTATCGTTTTCTTTGCTCTTATACAGTTCTCTTCCTTCCTTCCACACTTCTAGCTTTGTCTTATAAACATTACAGAACACTATTTCTGGCCTTATTTTTAATTTGAGAGTCAGGATCTGGCTTCTATACTTGAACCCTTCCTTACCTAACATTTAGATTTACACAGACAATACATTTTGTACCAAGAATTTTGGTCTACATTTGAGTTTGGATATATATTAGTCCATTTGCTGTTACAGTTACAATATACCACTGGATAAGTAATTTCACTCAACGTCACAAAATATAGGAAGCTCAAAGCGCTGCCTTCAGCAATGGCTTTGACTCTATCTACTTTATTTCCACTCTAACATGAGAAAAGCCAGAGAAACCTGAAGGTATAATTTATTGTTTTTTTACAGTTGTAAGAATAAGCACATCTGAATAATAACTGTAACAATTCATGAGGGTTGAAACCCTCATTCAAATAACCTTCCATGCTGTTGCATGGAAGTGAATTTGTAAGTTTTCAACACACACACACACACACACACACACACACACACACACACACACACCACAAACTCTCTCACTCTCTCACAATTTCAGAAAACAATTTTAAATCATAAGGAAATTTATTTGAAATTTATTTAGTATTGATTTAATATTTATGTTTTCATCCTCACTCCTTCTTCCTTTTGTGTATGTATCTCTGTGGCTGAGTCTACCTGCTTATGTACATGTGATGAGTAGAAGATGAATAGGGAGACTTTATACCCAATATTCTTATTGTTTCACATGCTTAATAACTGCACCTGAAATTTATGAATTTGGCTAGACTGACTAGCTAATGAACTTCAGAAAGCCATCTTTCCCTGTCTTCTCTTCTAATGTCTTCTCTTCTAAACATGCACTGGAACCCATATTTTTCTTGGGTGGCTGCTGTCTGAACTTGGGTTATTATGTTTGCAAAGCAAGCACTTTGTAGAATTATAATGATTCATCTCTCCAGCTTCAATGCAATAGTTTTGTAACAATTAAAGTTTATAGGGTCAGATTTATTGAGATAAAATTCATATATCTGACAGCTTTGTAAAGTCAGTATCACAACTCAGTCTTAGATGTAACTGTCAGTCTCCCTGTATCAATCCTCATATTCTATGACCTGTCCTCTGTTTATAGTGAGCTAAAAATCTACTCCATGTTTACAGGTTTCCTACTCAAAGACTATGGATGTATGAAAGCATCCAGCATGTAATTTCAGTGTACTTCAGCTCAATATTATTTTTGTGAATTTGCAACCTGTATGAGTAATGCTTTTGTATTTATAATGTTTTGTTATATGTGTATATATTTCAGTATATTCAATATTTTTTCTTTTTTATGTAAATTTGAAAACAAAGTTGTTTTACATGTCAATCCCATTTCCCTTGCCCTGATTCATTACTAGAGTCTCCATAGACTGCCTAGTCTTCCTAACTAACACCCACATTCAGGGGGCCTAGATTGGTCTTATGCTGTTTTCCTAGGTAACAGACTGGGGTGCATGAGCTCCCCATTATTCATGTTAGCAGATTCAGTGGGTTTCTCCAAACTCATCTTGACCCCTTTACTCATCACTTCTCCTCCTCTATAACTGGATTCCAGGATTTCAGCTAGTGTTTAGCTGTGGGTGTTTGCTTCTGCTTCCATCAGCTACTGGATGAAGGCTCTAGTACAGCATACAAGGTAGGCATCAATCTCATTATCATAGAAGGGCATTAAAGTAGCCTCTCCACTATTGCTTAAATTAGTATAGGGTGCAGCCTGAATAGCTTTGAAGCAATATGTAACCAGGAAAACCTCAAATTTTCTATCTAAGTCTTCAAAAAATGAATAGAAATTGAAAATTGTAAAAACAATAATGTATCAAGTGGTCACTTTTGAGAATATTTGAAATACCTTCCCATCTGATAAAACCATAGAGCACAAGATACAGGTTTACTTACAGATCACACTTTAGCGAAAATGAAAGTAAGGAAAACATATTATTAATTGAAGGTAAACAATTAGATATTTAGTTGACCCCTACTATGTAGTCTGCCATTTTAAAGTCAAGGACACATACACTTAACCAACTTTGTTATCAGCCACTGCCTAGAATTGTGTTCTTTGCAGTTCCTGGAAATCTAACTTTTGTGTCATTTCCCTTTCAATAAATCTACAGAAAGACAAAGGCAACAAAATAAACTGACAAAAGGAGGAAAATGAGCATATCCTTTCTGGATTTTGTAATGGGAGAACACATCTCACTATTGTAAACTGTGTGCCTAATATACCTCCTTACACAACTATTCCTTTACAGTAAGGTTAGATACAAGACTGCTGTATCTATTAATCTATGCAGTTTAGAAGAAAAATACTTCCATATAATGTAATAGAAGAATGCACTTAGTTATATATAGTGGAATTCTGAATATAGAAAATACCTACAATAGCATATTCTCCTGGAAGGAATAAAAACAAGTAACCTTTAAGTTATGTTTGTTCCTTGACAATTACCATAAAAATATTTTTTATAAATATCTTTCATAAAATTATTCAAATTTATGGGAAAATAACAGTAAAATCAGAGAGCAGCAGCATATGCAAATTAAAATATTTCTATTTTTATTTGAAGCACATTTTCATTATTTCTTATTCTTAATAAAACTGAACTAACTCTTTGTCAGCAAATGCACTTCACTTCACATCAATAAGCCCTCAAGGGAGACATGAAATTGGACAGTGATATAAGTCACAAGCCACTATCTCTTTCTAGAATGTCTGTTCTAGAGTATTAATTGCTGTGCTGATATTTAAAGTGTTGCAATGAACATCCCCATTGGTATTCTATGGCAATTTAATCACAATCCCAGTCATCATTAAGTGTTACCCTGTGGATAATATCATTCATCATAAGGCTGATATTATGAAACACTTGGGGGCTGCCAGCTTTTTCTTCATTAGCTGACTTATGTGGTGACTTGTACAATTAAATGTCACCAATGACCTCCTAATTGCCAAAGCCATTGGCCTCTTTAGAGTTCTCATGTCAATTTTTCTTTCCTCAATATTTGATTCTTTTAAACACCACATTCTTATTACACTGTTTTCTCTATGTGTGTACTGTAGTATTTTTCTTATTATAATATTTTCTTTCTCTGTGTGCAATGGTATTTTAGGGTTTTTACTTTGTTTTTTCTACAATGTCCATCTTTGGTTTCCTTTAAGAATTTTATTTCTTCTTCATTATTAAATTAAGACATTCCATGATTTATTTAGTGGAGATTTAATTTTTTATTAACAAGTATATGTAATTACATTGTACACGATGTGCAATGTTCACAGCACCCTTTTTGAAGCATTCTCAGTGAGAACATCTCTTCTTTGTCAAAATTAGTCTACTTCCAAGACCTGACTCATTTTTCCCATGTTCACAGTAGTATTTTGAAACATCTTATAAAGCTAGTTGTATCTATAGAACAATGAAGAATAGATTTTTATAAAAGTAACTGTAGTGACAGAGTAACTACAGTTACTTTTTGTTCTATATTTCTGTTCCAGTAAATAACTAAAGGTTGGTATTCCCCTTTCTCCACTACTGGAGGGAATACCACAGGATTTTAAAGATTTTTAGTAAAAATCTCTTTTTATTCAATCATAAGTAGGTTTTTCTTTGTTGCTTCATAAATTACAACCCAAAGAAAAAGACTCAAACTGTATTTCTCGGTACACACATTAAAGACAAAACAAAACAACACAAAAAACCCTTAATCTCTTGATTTAAAAAATGCCAAGAGATGCTTAGTTAAAAAATAATCAATTCTTTTTAGATTATCAAAAGTATTTGCTATCAACAACTTTGAGAAGTCTGAGGACATAGCCTATTAACAAGCCAATAATTTAATTTGATAGAGTTTGGTGGATACTATAAGTGATGAGACTTCTGAGACAGTACAGAATGCATGGCATTTCTCAGAGTGATTGTAAAGGATGAAGTATGAAAATTTATGCATATTGCACAAGCACCAAATTCTGTAGTGGTGTGAAAAGATAGAAGAGTGTCCCCAGATATGGTGGTTTGTGTTAAAAAGAAATTCAAATCTCATATAAAGTGATATAATCTACCATTAGTTGACAGCTTCATCTATCCTCTCTATCTCATTCAGTATCTAGAGTTCTTCTAACACCAATGTGAAACACAGTTCATGGTATGGATTTTAGACATAGAGCAAAGGATCACCAGCCTACAATTCACACTTTCAGAGAAGCAAGGATACAAGGAGGACCCTAAGAAAGATATACAAGTCCCCCACAGAAGAGACAAGATCTCCTTAGCATATTGGGAGTGGGGTAGGGGCACTGAGTGGAGAGGGAGTTAGGAGAAAGAGAAGGGGTGAGAAGAACCTGAGGGACCAAGAAGATTGAATTAGGGGATAACTACATGAGAGCAAGAAAAGAAATGCCACAATAGAGGGCGCCATTATAGGTTTGAAGAAAAACCTGACATTAGAGAAATGTCCAGATACCTTCTGAGCAACAGTGAAAAGGCTACCTAAAATGTCCTTCCCTGATAATGAGATTGATAACTAACTTATAAGCTGTCTTAGAGCACTCCTCCAGTATCTCATAGAAACTGAAGCAGACACCCACAGCTAAACACTGAGCTGAACTCCTGGAATCCAGTTGTAGAGAGGGAGGAGTGTTGAGCAAAGGGGTCAAGTCCAGGCTACAGAAACCCATAGACACAGCTGACTGGAACTCATGGACACCAGACTGATAGGTGGGAAAATTAGTCTTGGACCTACCCAGACCCCCTGAACATGGGTCTCTGTTAGAAGGCTTAGGCAGTTTACAGGACCTCTTAAAAGTGGAACCAGAATATATTCTCAGTGCAAGAAAGGATTTTGGGAGCACATTCCTCATGGAGAAATACTTCCTTAATCTAGAGACAGGAGGTAGGGCCTAGGCCCTACTCCAAATGACTTGACAGATTTTGATGATCCCTCCTAGAAGGTCTCACCCTCCCTATGGAGTGTGTGAGGAACAGGATGTGAGGGGGGATCGGGGGGCATGAAAGGTTGGAAGAGGGAACTGGGATCAATATGTAAAGTAAGAAATGAACAAACAAATACTAGAGAAGAGTCTCACTAACTTGTCAAAACTCGGAATCAATTTGTAGCCCAATCAACTTGAATTTGCAGTCTCCGCCTCTTGAACATCTAGGATCACTGGCCTGAGGATCACCAATCCCAGTTAGTATGACTATGAACATAAATTGTCAACCATGTGTGTTTCAATAATGGGTTAGGTATGAGTCTGGGAAGCTCCATTGAATAATAAACTTTTAATAAATTTGGCCCAATTTACAAAGAACAGTTTGCAATCATAGGAGATCCAAATGATCTACTTCTGGAATTTTCATAACTTGGAAGGGCTATTTATCACGTATATGTGATATAATGCATAGATTATTTGAATAGGATGAGAAGGAACGTAGGGAACTTAGTGATAAACATCACACAATTTAGAATATCTATGGTACTCCTAGAAAGAGAATGTTTACCATTGCTGGGACTGACAAATTATGCCTGATAAGTCATTTTCTAGAATTAATGTTCCCTACATGATAGCTTAAAAGTCTTCCCCATTAACAGATATAAAGTAGAAAAATATTTGTGGTCGCTTGTAAGTTCAGTTTGTAAGTATGATTGTAATTAATTTCCAAGAAGTATCTTCATGTCTCATAAACAACAATGTAACTAGAATATGTATGAGCTTCTGGCATTTATGAGGCTCTTGTATTGGAAAAAAATTAATGTAAGCCAATTACAGGAAACGCCAGACAAGTCAAAATTATTGCCTTAAAACAAAAATTTTCCTAAGAAACCAGAAAAAAATAATGTTTATGTTATTTTAATTATTTTTGTCTTTTACAATTTTACACTTATTAGTTAATCATATTTTCTTTTTTATATATGAACTACTAACTGATATTCACTGCCCAATAGTCTACCAAACCACTTGAAACCATTACTAATTTAAAGGGATTTGCATTGAGATGATTGTGTATGTGCTTAAAACAATTTCCAGAGGATTATTATTAACATATTTCATAAATTAATTAAAGTGTGTGGAATTATCTTAAAATCTACTTTGTCACCTTCTGATCTTTATCTAAACATGGACATAACTTTCTATTTTTAATAATCATAACAACTTTATTTTTTAAATTGTACCTTTTACTAATTTTACATACCAACCACAGTTCTTACTGCATCTCTACCTCCACCCAACCCACCCCCATCTGCTTCTCAGAAAATATAAGGCATCCTACGGGGAGGCAACAAAGCCTGGAATGTTCAGTTGAGGCAGGACCAAGCCACTCTCCTCCCCACATCAAGGCTGAGCAAGGCATCATACCATAAAGAATGGGCTTCAAAAAGCCAACTCATGCACAAAGGATAGATTCTAGTCTCATTGCCAGGAGGAGCACAAACAGACCAGACAATAAAATAGTCACGCAAATGCAGAGGACCTGGTCCAGTCCCATGCAGGCTCCCCAACTGCCTTTCTAAAGTCCATGAGTTCCTGAAAATTCTGGTCAACTCTCTCTAGGGGTTTTGCTGTTATGAACCTGAATCTCCTTGCTGATATAATCTCTCCTCCCTCTCTTCAATTAGACTTCCACTGCTTGGCCTGGTGCTTGGATATGAACTTCTATATTTGCTTCTGTCAGTTACTAGAGGACGCTTCTATGACAGAGTAGTCACCATCTGATTACAGGGGAGGTGACACCACAGTTTAGGCACTCTCTCCACTATTGCAAGTGTTCTTAGCTGGGGTCATCCTTGTGAATTCCTGGAAATTTCCAAAGCATAAATTTTCTGTCCAGTCCCTTAATGGCTCCTCTTTTTGCTCTTACATCCTATCCCCTGCCCCAACTGGACTAACTAGTTCACTTAAGTTCTCAGCTCCCACCCTTTTCTCCTTTACTGTCCTCCCTGCCCTCCCCCCCCCCCGGCCACCTCCCCCCAGTTTACCCAGGAGATCCCATCTATTTACCATTCCCAGGGATTTCAATGTGTTGCTCTTAGGGCCTTTCTTGTTACCTAGCTTCTCTGGAGCTATGGATTGTAGTCTGATTATCTTTTGCTTTATATCTAATAAAGCTTATGCATGAGTAACATTGGTGTTTCTCTGTATTGGTCTGGGTTACCTCACTAAGAATGATTTTTTTATAGTTCTATCCATTTACTTGCAAATTTTACTATTTTTGTGTTTCTTACAGCTGAGTAATGCTCTTATGTTTCCAGGTTCTAGCTATTACTAAAAATGTTGCTATGAACATAATTAACTTTATGATCAAGCATCCTTTGGGATTATGCCCAATAGTGGAATTGCTTGGTGTAGAGAGCTGCTAAGTGCCATGCCTTAAAGATGGCACTGGCTTCTGCCTTCCACCTCTCCAAGGATGAGTGCTCTCTGGCGTAAACAGGCCCTTATTTAGTTAAATCTGTTCAGCCTGTCTGCTTCTGCGTTAGAGTAGCCTATCTGCAGGGTCTACGTAGCTCACTAGGGTTGGTTAGCTCAAGGGGATTTAAGCTGGTGCAGGGGTCCCCCGTGGTCCTGTGGGTCAGAAGATGCATTTTCAAGGATCCTGATTAAAACTGCATGAATAAGATCTTCCTGGAATCACGTCTTCCTTACTGGCAAGGGGTAGGCGTGTACAGCTTGGTCTGGAAGTAGATTGATTCCCAATTTCCTGAGAAATCTCTTTACTGATTTGCAAAATAGATGTACATTTTTGCACTCCCACCAGCACTGGAAGAGTATTCTCTCTAACAAAGTCTTTCAGCAGTGTATTTGATCTTACCCAATTTGACAGGTATAAGATGGTACCTCAGAGTTGTATTGATTTGCATTTCCCCGATGATTGAGGATGTTGAGCAATTCATTAAATGTCTTTGAGCCATTTAATGTTCTTTTCTTGAAAATTATTTGTTTGGATCGGTTCCCCATTTTTAATTTGATCATTTGGTATTTGGATGTTCATTTTCTTGAGTTCTTTTGGACTTCAGCCCTCTGTCAGATGTGGAGTTGAATATCTTCCCATTTTGAAGGTTTTTGCTTTGTCCTGTTTACCTTGTCTGTGGTAATACAGATGTTTTCAATTTCAAAAGGTCCAGTTTATTGATTGTTGTTCTCAGTGTCTGTACTGTTGGTGTTATGTATAGGAAATGGTCTCCTGTGCCAATGTGTTCAAGGCTACTTTCCACTTTCTCTTGTATTATGTCCAGAACACTTGGATTTATGTTGAGGCCTTTGATCCACTTGTACATGAATTTTGTGCATTGCAATGGATATTGATCTATTTGCAATCCTCTACATGTTGACATCCAGTTTTGTAAACATCGTTTGTGCAAGATACATTCTTTTCTCCATGTATAGTTTTCTTATTCATAGGTGTGTGGCTCTTCAATGGCCCATATGTGTGTTTCTGTTCAGATAGCAAGCTGTTGTATGAGTATGGTTAGTATTCAGGCATCTGTACTGGCCTGTCCTTGGGGTTCTGAAAGGATATGGCCTCAGCTGCTGCCACTAAAAGCACCATCTGTGTGTATTTACTATGTTCTCTTTTAAAGGGGCCCACCTATCTCCAATCCTCCTCTCTATTTCCTTCTCTCCTGTTCTCTGTCTGCTCCTCCCCATCTATCTCTGACCCTTTCCTCTCTCTTGATGCTCATGTTCATGGAGGATGGTCTTTCCTCTCCCCTTCCCCTTTTATGATCCATTTTCCTAATTAAAAAAAAAAAACCCTGTGCTTGAACCCTATTACAAGGCATTTGTCTCTCTCCTGATGCCATTCTTAAATTAGAACAGTGATGCCTCAGGAAGTTTCTTTATATGTACAGAATTGTTTTAGCTATCCCTAGTTATTTGTTTTTCCATATGAACTTGAATATTCTTCTTTCAAAGTCTGTGAAGAATTTTGTTGGTTTTTTTTGAAGGTGATTCCATTGGACCTCTAGATTGCTTTTAGTCAGTTTGTCTTTTTATTATGTTCATCCTGCCAACCCAAAAGCAAAGGATATTCTCTTTTTTCATTTTCTGTTATCTTCTTCAATTTCTGTTTTCAAAGACTTAAAGTTCTTGTCAAACAGGTCTTTCACTTGTTTGGTTAGAGTTAACCCAAGTTATTTTTTATTATCTGTTGCCATTGTAAAGGGTGATATTTATATGATTTCTTACTGGGCCCATTTACATTTGTATGTATCAGGGCTACTTTTTTTTTTTAACTTAATCTTGTATTCTACAATATTACTGAAGGTGTTAAATAGTTGTAGGACTACCCTGGTAGAATTCTTTGGCATCAAGTATTCACAGTATTATATCATCAGCAAATAGTGAAAGTTTGGCTTCTTTCTTTCCAAGTTGTGTCCCCTTTATTTTCTTTCATTGTCTTATTGCTCTAGTTAGAATTTTGAGTACTATTCTAAACAGGTATGGACATAGTACACAGCCTTGTCTTGTCACTGATTTTACTGAAATAGTTTTGAGTTTCTCTCCATTTAATTTGATGTTGGTTACTGGTTTGCTGTAAATTGCCTTTGTTATGTTTAGAAATTCTCTTGTATCACTAATCCCTCCATGACCTTATTCATGAAGGGTTATTAGATTTTGTCAAAGGCTTTTTCAGCATCTAATGAAATGATGAAGCATACTTGGTCTTTCTATGTGTTCTTGGAATTAGATTGCCAGTATTTCACTGAGTATTTTTGCATTAATGTTTATGTGAGTATTTAATTCTCTTTCTTAGTTGTGCTTTTGTGTGGTTTGGGTATCAGGCTAACTACAGCATCATAAAAGGAGTTTTGCACTGTTTCTCCTGATTCTATTTTTTTTTTATAACAATTAGAGTAGAATTGGTATTAGTTCTTCTTTGAAATGCTGGTAGAATTCTTTGCTAAAGCCTTCTGATCCTGGGCTTTTTTGTTGTTTTTGGGAAACTTTTAATGACTTCTTCTAATTCTTTAGGGAATATAGGTCAAATTAAGTTGTTTATCTGGGCTTAATTTTAATATGTAGAAGCTAACCAGAAATTTGTCCATTTCTTTTATATTTTCCAATTATGGAGTATAGGTTTTGAAGTATGACCTGTTGATTCTCTAGATTTCCTTATTTTCTGTTGTTGTGTTTCTCTTTTCTTTTTCTGGTTTTCTTAATTTGGATATTCTCTTTCTGCCATTTAGTTACTTTGGATAGGGTTTGTCAATGTTGTTGATTTTCTCATAGAACCTACTCTGTTTTATTGATATTTCTTTATTGTTTCTTTTTATTCTATTTCATTGATTTCACCCCTAATTTTGATTATTTCCTCGTGTCTCCTCCTCTTGAATTGGTTTGCTTCTTTTTCTTCTAGAGCTTTCAGGTATGCTGTTCAGTTGGTAGAGTGAGATTTCTCTGCATTCTTTAAAATGACACTTAGTACTATGAACTTTCCTCTTAACACTGCTTCGTGGTATTCCATAAGTTTGGGTATGTTGTTCATTCATTGACTTTGAAATCTAGGAAGTCTTTAATTTTATTTCTTTCAAGACCTAGCAGCAATTCAGTTGAGCACTATTCAGTTTTCATGAGTGTAGGCTTTCTTTGATTTGTGTTGTTGAATTCTGACTTTGGACTATAGTGGTCTGATAACATACAAGTGGTTATCCAATTTTTTTAATATGTTGAAATTTGTTTTATGACAGAGTATGTGATCAATTTTAGAGAAGGTTCCATGGGTGTTAAGATGAAGGAATATTCTTTTGTGTTTGGATGGAATGTACTATAGATTTCTGTTAAAACCAGTTATGTCATAACTTCTACAAATTCCTTTATCTCTCTGTTTTCTGTCAGGTAGTCCTGTCAAGTGGGGTGTTGAAGTCTCCCATTATTAGATGGTGGGGTTCTACATGTGATTTTTGTTTGTTTTTCACCTTTTTTATGGGTGCCTTTGTATTTGGATCATAGATGTTCAGAATTGAGACTTCATCTTCATGAAATTTTTTTTATGACAAATATGAAATGACCTCTTTCATCTCTGATTAATTTTAGTTTGAAGTCTATTTTATTCGATAGGATAGGACAGCTACACCAGCTTCTTTGTTAATTCTATTTGATTGGAATATCTTTTCTCAACTCTTAACACTGAGATAATGTCGGTATTTGAAGTTAAGGTGTGTATCTTCTATGGAGTAGAAGGATGGATTCTTTCTTTGCATCCATTCATTTAGCCTGTGTCTTTTGGTAGGCAAATTGAGATAGTTTGTATAGTGATACTAATGACAATTTATTACTAATTCCTGTTTTTTGGATTTGTTTGTGATCATATGTGTGTATTTCCTTTTTGGGGGTTTTAATAATGTGGGATTATCTATTGCCCACGTTTTTGTGAGTGTAACTAAGTTCCCTGGGTTGGCGTTTTCCTTCCAGTATTTTCTGTGGGGCTGGATTTGTACATATGTATTGTTTAAATCTGTGGGCTTTTTTATGCAATATGTTTTTTTTCATCTATAGTGATTGTAAGCTTTTATGGGTAGAATTATGTGGTATAATATCTATGATCTCTTGGTGTCTTCAGAAAGTCTGCCAAGAACCTACTTGCTTTCAGAGTTTTTATTGCAAAATTGGGTTTTATTCTGAGAGTTCTGTCTTATGTGTTACTTGGCCTTTTCCCTTCAAAGTTCTTAATATTCTTTCTTTATTCTGTATCTGTAGTGTTTTGTGTATTATATGGTGAGGAGACATTTTCTTTTCCTTGGTCCAGTCAATTTGGTGTTATGTAATTTCTTGTACCTGCATAGGCATGTATTTCTTCAGGTTGAGAAAGTTTTCTTTTATGAGTTTGTTGAATATATTTTCTATGCCTTTGAGCTAGAATTATTCTCTCCTTTTAATCTCTGTTATTCTTAGATTTGTTCTTTCCATGGTGTCCAATATTTCATGGATGTTTTGTGTTAAGAATTTGTTGGATTTAGTATTTCTTTGAGTGATTAATTTATTTCCTTTATTGTGCCTTCAGTGCCTGAGTTTATCTTTCATCTCTTATATTACACTAGTGTCTGTAGTTCCTCTGTAGTTCCTGTTTACATACCAAGATTATCTATTTCCAGATTTCCCTTGTTGGTTTGTGTTTAATTTCCTTTGGGTTCTTTTGTTTGTTTGTTTGATTTTCAAGACAGGGTTTCTCTGTATTGTTTTGGAGGTTGTCCTGGAACTCGCTCTATAGTCCAGGCTGGCCTCAAATTCACAGAGATCTACCTGCCTCTGCCTCCCAAGGTCTGGGATTAAAGCCATGAGCCACAAACACCCTGCTGGTTTCTCTTGGTTTGTATAATTTTTGTTACCTTTGTTTTAATTTTCAAATCTTGAACACTTTTCTTTGCCAGTTTGATTGTTTTTTCTTGTCTTTATTTAAAGGCATTTATTGATTTCTTCCAATTTTTTGTTTCCTGAATTTTTAAAGGGACTTTTTATTTCCTCTATAAATTAATTCTAAAGTCATTTTCTTCTGCATTGGAATGTTCCAGTCTTGCTATTGTAGAACCACTAAGTTCTGTTGGTACCACATTGCTCTTTATTTTGTTGAATTCATTCTTGTACTGGCACGTACAAATCTCTTCCTCCAATGAGTGCAGATGGTGCCTGTGGCTGCTGGAACTGCTGATGATTGAGGGGGTTTTGGGGGTAGAAAGGTTGGTTTGGGGATGGAGTGGAACTTATAGATTACAGGGTCAAATGGGGAGAGTAGAGAGGCTTGCCTGCAAGCACGTTGCTTGCAATAGGGCTTCAATAGTTGGAAGAAAGGCCTAGGACTTAGAGTTGGTGCTGTCTAGTTGGGAGATTAGCCATTTACCACTTAGTGCAATTGCTTCATTTGGTGTTTGTGTCTCCAGGACACATGAAGGGAAATGAGGATGGTTGGGGTTAAGCAGCTGAAAAGGGCTTGTAGATTATAGGGACAAATGGAAGTAGTGGTAGGGAGGCCTCCATGCATGTACCTCCTGTGCTGACTGGCTAGTGGGTTTTCAATAGGTGGAGGGGTCACCTGCAGCCTAGAATTGGGGCTTTGGTGCTGTCCAGGTGGCAGAGAATCACTTAACACCTCTTTAAATGGTTCGGGTGGTATCTATGTTTCCATGAGCTGCAGATGCTGAGAGGAATGGTTGGGGTTGGGGGTAGGTACAGAATGTTGTTTGTCAAATATATCTTTCTGTTTAGTTACTTTGCAGAGTCCCTACCCTTGATTATCTGAGATGAGAATTTAAAGCACAAGGTCATTAAAGATATAGCACAATTCTAAATGTACCTGTTATAGAGTTAAATTTGCATACTATGAGGCAAACAGGTGAGTATAAAAGTAATCAACTTGTCATTCCTGGCCCTCTAGCATGTTACACTCCATAATGGGCATACAATTTGTAGACATAGTACACACAATTGTTTTTCAGTTAGTTAAATAAACTTAGTATTAACATATTGTTCATGTTGTCAGACTTCTTTATATAGACAAACACTAAGCAAATAAAATTTACCTAGATACAAACAAACATTGTTTCCAGACATCACTCCTCCTCACACTTTGCCCTTTTCATAGGTCAATTCTCCTTATCCATGATCATTTGCCCCAGTGTTCTGTACCACTTTATTCTGGAAAGGAAGACGTATTCAATTGAATTAGCACTTTTATAAATCCATGATAAATTCTGAGCCATAAACCTTGGTGATTTTTTTAGCATGGTTTATTACTTCTACTATATTTAGGAATATAGAGGTCAGAGATTTATAATGTGATGTTATCATTTCATCTTCAGACAAAGACCTTTAACAGAATTGCAAGATAATCACTGAGTAGATAATTTATTAGAGATTGTCCCAAAAATGTAAATGACCTTCAGTAGAATACCGTTTTAATGGCCAAAGAGTGGTCAGACATAAAAATGAAATTGGCAGTGATATTACAGAGGTGAATAAACATTCAAGTGACTTTTGTATGAGCAGATAGAACAAAATGGGGTACCTCCAAATAACTAATTTTTCAAGCTGCTTACCTCAGTCTTTTAATTGAGATGGACCCAATAACAAATGTTTTACCAGAATCTGGATAGAGGAAAAGCAAGGCTAGATATAAGTTGATCTCTCACTGACTTTGGTGTAATTATCACTAAATGTATTATCTATACCAATTCATTGTATCTCTTAAAAGATGTTTTATAATGCATGGCAATATGTTTGTCAATGGAGTTGTCATCAAATAGGCTGAATAATGCAAGCCTAATCCACAAATCCACAGAATATGTCACCTTATACAGCAACAAAGACTGAAGATGGATATGTTTTAAGATTATTAACAACAGGAAGTTGACCTGAATCACACAGGTATGTCCAAACTAATCTAAAGCAGTCCTACAGGAATGTCATCCTGGGTATAGAGAACAGAGAATGGATGTAATACTACAATAAAATGGGAACGTGGACAGTAGCAGATGAATGGGAGCAACCATTGGTAAGTAACTGGTGAAGACCAATCTGGTTCTAGGCTCTCCAGGAAGAACCCAGTTTTGCTTAGCCCTGATTCTAGTCTACAATATCCAATTTGGACATTTGATTTTCAGACCTATAAAACAAAATAAATATTTGGTAACTGTTTTTGGTGACTCCTTACAAGGAGTAACAGAAAAGTAATATACTGCTATTAAATAATGTGATACAATCACTGTGAACTGTGGGTTTAGTTTCTGCAATTGTTACTATTTATTTATATGAAGTTAAAGAGAGAACAAACAGCAACCAGTTATCTTTATGTCCTCCTGTGACTTTATTAAAAATATGCATATGTCCACTGTTTCTTAATAATGAAGCACTTACTCCACTTATTGTTTAAAATATAAAGAATAATTTCATTTTCTTAACATGTATGTAAATGCTTTAGAATATAATGTTTTAAAAATATAACAAAATATAAAATTATAGGAATAATCAAATTCTTATCATTTATTAAAGCAAAAGGATCTGTTCTAAATCTGATAAAAGAATGTTTTATCAAATGACAAACACACACACATACACACACACACACACATAAAAAGGAAAGAATTTGAGTACATGAAGAGGATAAAAATCTGAAACTGAAAAACATTTGATATGCTCTTTCCTATGCTCAAACTGAGGGTAAAAAAGCAGGGTACTACAGTTTATTAATGAATATTATTGCAAATTTCACTGTGATAGAAATGCCATAATGACCTAATAGTAATAATATTAATATTTCTTCTTATTTACTAAATTTTAAAGAATATTTTTATTTTATTATAGATTATAAATTTATAATAAAATATTAACTATCCATAGCAATTTCAAATGTTTTAGAGATTATAATGTAACTATAATACTATCCTAAACATTTTCTTTCTTTAACATTATGTTGTATTTTTTAACTGATTAATTTACATATAATATATAAATGTAATGTATATTAATGTATATATTAATACAGTATAATATATTATATAATCATATATAAATGTAATATATACTACATGTATATATAATTATAATATATATGTATAGTTACAGATATAGATACCTTCCCAGATCCTCCTGGGAAGGGGAAATCTTATACATACACACACACACATATATATGTGTACATGTATACATATATATTCCACTTTCCATACATACACACACACACACACACACACACACACACACACACACATATTACATTTCCCCTTCCCAGGAAAATCTGGGCATCCCCCTGATTGGACAGTGTCCTTCTTATATATCTTTCTCTTATTGGTTTATGAATAATTGCCAGTAACCACTCAGGAAACATAGGCAGAGCTACCAGACAAAAAGAATGTTGGGGAGAGGAGACAGAAGAAACCTAGAGAAGCTGTGTAGCAGCCAAAAGGAGTAACATCCTGGAGCAATAAGGGTGAGCCACAGCCTCCTGGTAATACATAGTTTAATAGAAAAGGGTAAATAAGAGAGAGGTAGTCAGTAAGAAGCCTGAGCCACTGGCCAAACAATTCATTATTAATATATGTCTTTGTGTGTTTATTTGGAGCTGAAGGGCAGCAGGGGATGACCAAGCTTTCAGTCCCAGAAAGAACAAGTTGACTTGGGGCTCAGGTCTCAGAAAGTATGAAAAGGCAAACAACATCTTTCTTTCAGTCAGTCTCCACCTTGAATTCACAGCAGGAACTCCAGGAAATTCTGACCACGCGGTAGATGGAGCATTGACCACTGGGCTTCTGTCAGCTGACACTGGCCCTGAGAATGTCACTGCTAAAGGTGTCCCTCTGCTCTTCTCGACGGTGGGACTGGTTGCGTGCCACCAGGTCCAGAAGCAGCTCAGATTGCAGGGAGAGCTTGAAGGATGAAAGGAGTCTCAATGCAGTAGGGCAGGTCCCTTGACGAGGAGGGAAAAGCAAAGGACAGAGTAGTGAAGTTCATTGATCATGCTGAGGGAAGGATAGGAAGGACATTTTATATTTTTTTCTTTCTGGGCTGTTTGCAATACTGGAGTGGGGAGAAACACTGATAGCGAAAGCATGGTTGGAATATGTGAAGAGGAACATAACTTGAGTTCTTGAGAAGAATGGGACTGGAAAGGGAGGGGAAGAACTGGGAACCGTATGCCTGGGTACTGAGCAGGAACCCAGTACACAATCTTAACCATTCTACTTTGCCTTGTCATTTAATTATAGAGAATCATGGTATAATCAAATTAAATTCTTAGGAAAAGATAGAATGTGAATGTAGGGAGAAGGTTAGTTCTGTCTTGCAGAATGTTAACAAAATTATATCATCTCACTTTTGTATTTAAATGAGTCTAGGATGCTAAATATAAAAGCTAAATACTGATAATAACAAAGAAATGAAGAGAAACAAGATTGATCAAAGTTGATATATCTCCTTCCCAGTCTTTCAATTTTACCAATTAATATAGTGAAAGAAACAAGAGACAAGAACTAAACAGTTTTAAATGAACTCCTGCATTCCCCAGTGTTAAGGAGGTAGAGTTTCTGCACATACCTTAAATAAATCGGGAAAACTCATATAGTAAGGGATACTGTACTAAGGTTTGGTCACTGTCACCTACCACATCTTCAGTAGACTCTAACACACTTATTATGAATTGAATTTTTTTCAATTGAATCCTTGTTACTTAGATTTTACCTGATGGATATGGTATATGGATGAAGAAAGCAAGCAGCCATTTTTTTTTTTTGAAGTTGGACTATTTCAGGAGTTGCCAGCCTCTATTAATGGAATAGAGAGATTTGTACAACATCTAAGAAATGATTGACACAGAAGGGGCAAAGGATCTACTGCAAGCATCTATCATGCTCTATGGTAAAGAACAGAGAGGTAAAGGAGTCTGGGTTGCAAATTACAAGAGTTGGAGGTAGACTGAAAATACTACCAAATGTTCAGTCAGGACTCAATCTCCCTTGCATTCAGTGATATTTTAAAATTCCCACTAAGAGTTGTGCCAATCAGGGAATAGTTGCTTTCTTTTGAAACAGGCACAAATGTTTGTAGGTGATTGCAAAATATTTGAAGAATTGACTAGAAATTGTCCACAGTTTTTCATGAATTGAATGCTAAAATTATTTTATAAAAAAAATCACATTATTTAGTAAAAACACTAACAGAGCCAAACTGATTAATTAATTGTTTAGGCAATTTCAGTCATGAAAATAGAGGGTAATATTTTTTTAAAAAAGGCTATTATCATAAAAGAAATAAAATTATTGAATTTATGGGAGGGTTGAATTTTATTTTAATATTATCTCTAACTTTCTGGTAGTTCAGGACAGTCCAGAATGTTTGCATACTTACATCTATTCCATCTATTCACATGATCCTCTCGAATGCTGAGATTACACTGCTGTGCTAAAGTAAGAAGGTTCCTTCTTTTTAATTTTGGTATTATAATTCTTTTTGATATTAGGATGTTTTGATATAATAGCTAACAGGTGAGAAAATAAATACATAGATCAGTTTCTAAGCAAAATTTTCAATTGTATATTTTAATATTAAATTCATAGTAAAATGCTTTTCAAACTTAGTATATTTGTATTAGATTTACTTAGAAATTGCAAGCCAACAGCAAGCAGAAAGGGGAAAATGAATGCACTCACTCAGGAGGATCAGTTGAAAAAAACTGTTGAGATACACATAAATATTTTGGTAATAGTCAAGAAATGTCAATAGAAAGGAAAGCCATTCTATTGAGTAGGAATCTTGACTACTATAAATTTAGTTGTTCCTTCTAAATCAATGCCTGGATATAAAATAGTTTATATTTTACATATTGTACTTTAATCTTTTATATTTTCAATACTTGGAGGCCTTATCACATTTATTCATGTTCTCCAGTTTTCTAAAGGCCACCTTGCCCTGCGTTCATGTAAGTTCTGCTTTTCAGTCATGTTCATTGGCCAGTTCTAACCACTATCTCCTTAGTGTGATTTGGAGACATGTTTTATAGCATGAAGTCACACCATGGTTTATTACAAGACACACAGAGAACTATGTTTTTTTTTAATATTGTTATGTCTTTATAAAAGTAATAAGTGATATTGGTAATAAGTACCTCATTTATTTTTGTTCCCTCTCAGTGGTGATAAAAAACAGTATTATTCTGGTAATAATGATGAAACATGATTGGATGAAGAAATTTATTGGTTGTCAAAACTCACAAATATTTTCAGAATAATAATTTGTATTGAGAGAAACCAGCAGGCCTGTCTCCACAGATATACATGGACAATGTGATTCTATCAGTAACTACAGAAAATGAGTAAATAGTTCTTCTTTTGTTATAGATAGATACTATATAGTGAAGTATAAATTATATCTCACATGTGATTCATAAGAAGAAAGCTACCTATTGATAAAAATATACGGACAGGCAGGTTCATAATGGAAAGGTCCTGGAACTTAAGTCAACTTCATATCAGAATATCTTTTATATTGAATTAGTAAAATCTATTTTAATTAATTAAATATCAAGAGTTTAGAAAATATTTTACTAATTTGCTTACATTTCTCTAAATTCTATTTCCTTGGAGAATACAAAATTATACTCACTTTTGTAATACAGGGCACACAATTTTTAAGTTCTTTCAACTCAAGATGTAGACTGAATAAAATTAAAATTAAAGAAAGAAAACAGCTGTGGGAAACTGACCTTGAATATGTAGGACCATCACACAAAAAAAAATGGTACAGGGTCATTAAACATAGCCCTAGGAAACAAAATTAACTCTCCCTTGATGAGAAATGTGACTTGAGGTCACCCAAAAAGAGAAGTTAATTAGTACAATTCTTACTAGAATGTTTTCTGATCTAAATGAATTCAGTGGTAACAATATCCATCCAACTACATCTAATTATTCATTAATTTTATACTTCACCTTACAACAAAAAGTGATTTACTAATATAAATATGAGTAATCAAATAAACTTTAAAAGATTAATAAAGTAAGTAAAAGAAATGCTAAACTCATATAAAGAGTAATAGAGGATTAAGATAATGATGCCATGAACCACACAATGCTGTATTAACAATAAATCTAAATAACTTCAGTATTGCAATTAGTTTTGATGTCAAATATGCCCTAAAATTTTTAAAGATAACATATCATATGAGAATGACAATGTGTTATTTATTTCAGACTTAAGAAATATTGCTTAGTCACTGAGGACTGGTTCATTATATTTTACACATCAAATTGTGAAGGATTTATTAAAGTACTGATACTAATAAATTCAGGAGTTCTCTGAATCTAGAAGAGAACATTATTAAGCATGAAATAATCAAAGGTGAAATATTTCAAGTAGTTCATTGTCTTTTCCCGATTCCTGCTACAAGTGTCTGTAGATGTAATTGTCAGTATAGCTGAATACGGAATGCAGTTCAACCAAGTCAGTTAACTTAGTTAGTTCTATTGACTATTTAGTGCACTAACTGCTGTGGTGACTTCAGCTTTGCAAACCAGAACAAGTCCAGAATCTGTGGTGAAGACACAGGTGAAACTGATCTCCCAAAAGTTAAAAATTTGTTTCTTCATTCATACTTTCTTATTCATAAATATGTGTCTGAAAAAAATTAGATCTTAAGTCATTACAGAATATAGAAATAATTAATTCTATACAGTAATTTGAATCTATCTGTTCTTACTGATGCATTTAATGTAATGATTTCTTTTTCCTTTCATGGAAAATATATTTTACACAATATATTTTGAACGTTTACCCTCCACGAAGTCTTCCCAATTACGTTCCACTTCTCTTCTCTTCCATGCACACACCATTTCTGTCTCTTGAAAAACAAACAAGCAAACAAACAAAAACCAAAAAAAAAAAACAGGCATCTAAGGATAATAATAATGACAAAATATAAATAAGGAAAAGCCAAAGAAAAAATATGAGAAACACACATGCAGAAAAGATGAGGACATATACACATTAGCACACACAGAAATCCCATAAAAACACAAAACTGGAAGCCATGGCACATTTCAAAAAAACCTTTAACGTTTAAAAAACAACCAACCAACCAAACAAACAAACAATACAGAACAACAAAACAAACAAAAACAGCTGACATTTTGAGGCAAAGACCTTCCACAGATAGCATTTTGTTTTGTGATGGTCATCTATATTTGGGCATGATTCCTACACTTAAGAGTGGTTTGTTACCCTAGTGAAAAAACAAATCCCTTGGAGAAAACTTAGTTCATTAGGAGGTAATTAACAATGGAGATCTGTAGTGGCAGCATGCTCTTGGCAGCACAGGTCTGTACCAGATGGGGTTAGAGTTGAGAGGAAAACGTGGAGAAACATCCCATCACTGACTAAGGAAATGCTTTCTATTGCTGCATTAAAACATATCACACTTAAAGTTCAAATGCAATCAAGCAGAAATATCTTTCTATACCTGTATGTTATAATCACAAGGTTAAAATTACTTCTGATTTTTTGTGTTTTCCAAGAATTTGTGATTAGTACCATTATTTAAGTTCAAAGTTCTAAATAGTTTAGATAATTGTGAATTGAGATTATGTTTGTACAGAACCAGGAGTAGTTTTCAAATGTAGAATCCTGCCAATACTTTTATATTATCTGGAAGATTTTAAACTTTAGACTTTTAGGTTAGCATACAAATTCAAAAGTGTGTGTGTGGGGGGGTGCCAAATCTATATCTTCTATAGGTTACTGTTTGTTTGTGTTTATGTCTTTATGTTTATTTTCTTCCCTTTCATTGGTCATCTTTCCAAAAGCAAGATGCACGCACCTTCATTCAAAGAGACTGAGAAAGAGGGGAAGGGGACACATTTCGGTAACTGAATAGCTTACAGATAAAGATAAAATTTAGGATTTGAATATGAAAAAACCCTGGTATCAGTTAATATCACAGTCTGGTTTATTTTGTTTAAAAGTCATTTATGGTTATACCCATTTTCCTGAACATAACATATATTAATGTCAATATTTAAAATCCATGTTGTCCATTCCATACACATTGTCTGTATCTGCTGCTATTTGAATAAATCTGTTTTTAAAATTCTATTGTTTCCAAATTGCCCTTTCTTGGACAATTAAAAGCTTTCTGTTTTTTTTTTTTTGTCTGAAATGGGCTGAACTAAGTTAAAATGCAAAACCTACTGTCTTAATGACATGAATTGACTATGAGAACAGATTATAGAATCACACACCTTTGGTCTTAGATCCTAGTTTGTTTATAAATTTTGTTGCTCAGGTCAAATTTCATTAATCTCTGTGAATCTTATGTAGCAGGCTTTGGAATCCTTTGCTTATATATTCAGTACTGTTATAACTTGGTCATATGGTAGTTTCCTTTATTAAGTTTTTGTAAGACAATGCCTTAAATTCCAGAGTGTCTGCAAAGGCTTATATTCCCAGCAGCAGTGATAAGTGTTTATTTCCCCATATTGTTCCAGAACTTGGTGATGTTAGCACACATAGGGCCTTCCGAAGTTCAAGGCAAAAGGGTCCACTACCGGAGAGTCTGGAATGGACAGAAATACTCATGCCTAAACAAGAAGCTATTAGCAATTAACACCTTTTAGCAAAGGGAAACACATATTCTCCAGTGGAATCTCACTGTGTATATAAAACACTCCTCAGTCGCAGGACTCAGAATCTAGCATTTTGTGTCTTTGTTTTCTTCATTATAGCCATTCTGACTGGGCTGAGATGGACTCTGAAAGTAATTTTAATTTGCATTTCCTGATGAATAGGGCTTTAAGCAAATTCATGGGTCATTTTGCTTTTTCTTTTAAGAAATATTTATTGTTATTAGCTCACTATTACTTCTTTATTAATGGATGTACTAGCTTTATGAGGTTTAATTTTCATAGTTAATTATAATTCTAGATATTAAGGTCCTGTCTGATGCAGTAAATAAATATTTTCTTTTTTTCTGTAAGTTTCCCTTCAATTTCGTAATGATGGTGCTATTTGTGGAGGAGATTTTTAATTTTATTCAATCCCGTCTGTCAATACTTTAGGTTATGGTTTATGTTATTGGGATACTTTCCAGAGAGTTCTTTAAGTTTTCTAACATTTTCATTAACAGTTTCAAAGTATCAGGTCTTACAATAGTCTTTGACCCAATTTCAGTTGAGTTTGTTCATAGTAAGAAATAATGATCTATATTTCATACATTCACATAAGAATATACAGGTCTCCCAACAACATTTGTTGATAAAATTGTCTTTTTTCATTGTATTATTTTTGCACCTTTGTCAAAAATTAGGTGACTGTATCAATGTGAGCTTGTATGGGGGTCCTTCTCTATTTCCTTCCATCAGTGTTTTACATGGGATTTTGCACCAGAGCCATGAAAAAAATGTTACTATGTTTCTGTATTATAATTTGAAACCAGGTATTGAAAAATATTAAATTCTTTATTTTCAGCCTTGCATAATTTTGACTATTGGCATCTAGCATGCCTTTTTATATTTTAGTGTGTTTCTTCAATTGCTAAATTCATGGCCTTAAAGCTCTGACTGTAGAGATCCTTCACCTACATGGTTAGGTTCATTATCATTTTTTTTCAAGGTAACTTGTAATATTTTTCCTAACTTATTTCTTAACAATCTGTTATAAATCTGTTATAAAAAGCTACTGGTATATATCACATCCAAAAGTTGTTAAAGTTTAGGATTTTATCAGTTATTATTTTGTTGTAACAAAAGATGTCTCAAAAATCAGATAAAAAAGTTTATTTTTGTTTATATATTTTGTAATATAGTTTAATGTGGCAACAATGGTATGGTGACAGGAACAGAATGTAGCTGGTGACATTGTCTCAACTCCAGCCAGTGGTCTATAGCAGGAAGCAAGATGGAGTGAGGAGTATGAAAGTGTCAGTAGCACCTGGATTCATGCTAGAGCACAGGTGGTTCCAGAACTTGAACTTACACAGGGACCAACTGTTATGGTACTTCATCATCTTTATTAATTTCAGTATCCAAATGCATGGAATTGTGCCACCTAGTTTTGAGATGGGTGTTTACCAGTTTAAATAGGTGTTCCCACACGGGAACTTTATCTACATAATTACTTATTGAGACTTAACAAATTATGTCAGATTATATCTAGATTGTATCAGTTGACAATTAAATCTAACTTGCCCTCTCCATTACTGCTAGGAATGAGATACCTTGTTTAGCCTTAGCCTTGTTGGGTGGGGGGTCCTATCACACTTTTGGTATGCCAGACTTTATTGACTCCCCAAGGGAGGTCTTACCCCTCTGAGGAGAAGATGGAGGGTGGGAGGAAGGGGAGGTGGGAAGGTGGGCTAAACAGGGAGAGGGGAAACTGAGACTGGTAGTTAAAGTGAAAAAATAAATAAAAATTTAACATACTCATGGGGGTTTGTTTCCATTATGATTAAAAATTCTATAATGTTGGTGATGAAACCTAACCACCTCAGGGTTTTCAAAATATAGGTCCACATCATCTGCATAATTAAGGATTCTTCCAATAGATTAAACCAATACAGAAGTTGTATCTTGAGTTGTAGCCTCATGAATGAATTGGCTGTTCTTTGTTTGTTTGTTTGTTTTGCTGTACATTATTCTGTAGTTAACTCCTGTCTGTAACAAACTTGGGATTTACTTCAAATAGTCTAACACTATCTGATCATTTACTGGTTACACTTTTCCCCATGCATGTGAAGTTTATGATTACACTCCATAGCTATGTGTAAAACATGTTCTCCATTAACATTCTCTATTGCATTCCTTAGGTATGCTTGAGACCTATTTCCTGCTATCAGGTCCCTTTTCCCCACTCCATTGATTGTACTTGCACAGATCTACCTTCTAGCAACTATTCTTATTGACAGACATTTGGTCAGTGTTTAGCGCCCAGGCAAAAGCATTCCATTTAAGACTTTCACAGATATCCAAAGACACAGAATTACTACACATCCAAAGTTGTTTATTCATAGCTGCCTAAATAAATAGGGATAGAAAAAACAAGCATACCTGATATTTACCTCAGTGACAAAGAGACTTAATAACCTAAAGTAACCCTACACTAAAAAGATTCTCAAGTTTCTTTTATTTACATTCATCTCAAAATTTTAGCTCAGAGATTTGCTGCTTGCATTTCCCCTGAGAACATAACAGCAAAGGTAATCATCCCATTTGCTCATTCTCAGAGAGAAGTAAACTTTCCTGAAGGCCTATGCCACTGAGGCCAGAGCACTGGAAGGCACCAGGTTTTATTTCTTGTGCAAATTAAACTTAGATCCTCTCCTTGACCTGTAGCCCTAAGCAATATTTGCTAAAAGTTTCTCCCCACAGTTTTAGTTTGTTGCTCTGTCTGTAAATCTTGTCTGCCTTGTTGACCCTGAGAAACTCGAGCCTCATATTGTAATACAAAACTAATTACTCTTGTAAAATGTATTTATACCTGTACCCCCAAGAACTGGGGAGAAATTGAGAAAAAGAGAAAATGAGAGCAAAAGAAAAAAGGAAAATGCAGAAAAGAAATTGCATGTGACTCAATCCTTTTTGCCCTAAGATTTTAGTTCCTTCACTTACTTGTAGTTCCTTTTGTTGGACCCTGAGTGAAAATGTAAAAGCAGGCCTTTTAAAGTTTTCTACACACAGTGCTTTTTGTCATTTCCTGGCTATAGTCCTTTCTAGATTTTTTTTCCACTTAAATGGTCATATGACTCCCATGGATTCCCATCTCTTCATGAAATTTGATATGAATTTCACCCACCATTGTTTTAACGAAAAACCTTGTTTGAAAGTCATCAGCCTTCTATCACTCTTTACATACACTTTCTCCAGAAAAAGAAGGTCTTTCAAAAGGCTGACTAGTTAGGCACTGTGGAAATTACTTCTCCTTCTGCTAGAAACTGTTTTCATTTTTTCTTACATTATTTGATTAAGGGTTATTTTCTTTTTTATATATAATTTTTTTTAAAATTTGAAACAAGCTTGTTTTACATGTCAATCCCGGTTCCCACAACTTCCCCTCTTCCCTTGTTGCCCCCAATAAACCCCATTTCATCCCCTTTCTGCTCTCCATGGACAGTGAGGCCTTCCATGTGGAGTCTTCAAAGTTTGTCATATCATTTGGATCATGGCCCAGGCCCTTCCCCATGTCTAGGCTGAGGGAGTATCCCTCTATGTGAAATGGCTCCACTCTCTCCATGTCTTTTTAATATTGTATTTGAAGTTCTATTTAAAGCAATAAGAAAGCAAAAGGAGATCAAAGGGATATACTAATTGGAAAGTAAGGAATCAAAATCACACTATTTGCAGATGTTATGATAGTTTACATAAGCGACCCAAAAAACTTTACCAGGAAACTCCTACATGTAATAAACTCCTTCAGCAAAGTAGCAGGAGACAAGATTAACTCAAAGAAAAAAATCAGTAGTGCCTTGTCTTGTTCCTGACTTTAGATGAATCACATTGAGTCTCTCTCCATTTAGTTTAATGTTGGCTGTTGGTTTACTGTATATTACTTTTATTATGTTTAGGTATGTTCCTGTTATCCCTGATCTCTCCAAGACCTTTATCAAAAAGGGGTGTTGGATTGTGTCAAAGGCTTTTTCAGCATCCAGTGAAATGATCATGTGGTTTTCCTCTTTTAAATTAGTTTATATGGTGGATTACATTGATGGATTTTCATATGTTGAACTATCCTTGCATCTCTTGGATGAATCATTTTGGTAATGATGTATGAGTTCTCTCAAATGTTGGTGGATTTGATTTGGCAGTACTTTATTGAGTATTTTTTATCAATGTTCATGAGTGACACTGGTCTGTAGTTCTCTTTCTTAGTTGTGTCTTAGTGTGGTTTAGGTACTAAGGTAAGTTTTGCATTGTAAAAATAGTCTGGCAATGACCCTTCTGCTTCTATTGTGTTGGATACTTTGAGCTGTAAGGAGCAGTTTCCCACCAGCCTTGTCCCAGAGCCATGCTAGTCCCAAAATAACCCACAGAGACTCTATAAGTTATAATGTTGTTGGCCAACATTATTTGCTAACTCTGTCTTAAACATTAACCAATTTCTATTAATCTAACTGTTTTCATTTGTTTTTATCTTACCAGCAAGAAGGTCTGGATAGACCTCTTCTCTCACGTCCTACAGTTTGACTCTCTACTACATCTCCCAGAATTCTCCGTGTCTCCTAGTTCTACCTATCTTGCTTTCCTATTAGTCAAGAGTGGCTTTATTCATTATGCAATAAGAGAAACATATTTACATAATGACATCTCCCATCATCTCCTCTTTTTTGTCTAAATAAAAAGAAGAGCAGTAACTTTAACATAGTAAAATATATAACAGAACAGTTATCAAATAGTTAACACAGTAATTTTAACATAGTAAACTATATAATAAAACAGGTATCAAATAAAAATGATAGTTAACACTATTTAGTTCATTAACAATAAGCAACATTTAAGGAAAATATTCCATCATTTATCCTATCCTTATGAGTCTAAAGTTTTATATTTAACTTACTTTAATCCTAAATATGGAAAACTATAACGTTAACTATTTATCTTCAATTCCATCAAAGACCACAGAAAGATAATATATACTCTAGAAATGGCAGAGACTTCTTGCTACCTAGACAGTTATCCAAAATTCTTCTGTAATGTGGTGCATCCTTCTTCAGCCCATAGGCCACAGTGTATCTGGCAGACTTCTCTGCAAAGCAAGAAATTTGATACTGTTCCACCTGTGTTTGCAGTTTTTCAGTCATTTTGTGTGTGTGTGTGTGTGTGTGTGTGTGTGTGTGTGTGTGTGTGTGTGTGAGTGAGTGTGTGCGTGTGTCTTGCAAACTGTCTGGCAGACTCTTCCGTGAAGCAGGAACCCTGTGGCACTGTCCATCTTGAATCAGCAGTCACTTTTCTGTTGGGTCCTGCATGTACAGTTTTACATCATAAAGTCAAACAGTCCAGACAAGAGCAGTTTCTTGCCAAATGGCTGGTCTTGCAATATTGGAAGTAAACTCTATAACGAGTTTCATCTATGTCCATCTTCCTTTCTGACACAGGTGGGTAGTGGCAGGAGCAGTTATGGCAGTAATGTCTCACTGTCACAAAAACCCTAAATCATTTTAAATGATATATTCTGTAGGTCTGTGAAAGGTTTGAAGGATGCTTATCTGATTGAAATATATCTCTATATACATACAAAAACCTAACAATCTGGACTATAATATTTGAATATTATAGGTTATTATCTATAATTTGTACTCAATTATACATTACATTTTTAAATGAGTTATATAGTAACAATACTTAAACAGGAAGAGAATTATGCACATCACAAAATTAATCTTAAATTTGTATCAATAAATGAAAAGCCAATCCTAGACAAAGTATTTATTTCTATACCATAATCCCCCTTTAAACTTTAAAAAAAGATTGGTTGTTGTCATTAAGCATTTATAACCAAGCTCATCTAAATGAAAACAAACATTTATAGACAATATTTGGGAATTTAGGCATCTTCCCAATTGCAAACTGTTTCCTTCTGGTTGGGGATGCTGTAATACTATGACATCCTAAGAAGAAGCAGAAAGCTTGGCTTTATTCTGCAAGGTTTCTTTGTCCCAGCTGTTTTGAATGTTGAATCACCTGGAACACTGCTTCAAGGGCTCTTGCTTGATCAAACCTTGTTATTCTGGAAGGAATCCACAGATTTTTATTTTCTATGGAAACAAAAATAGAAATTCTTTTCCCCAATAACCTGTCCTTAGACTTAAGTTTTGAAGTCAAGGCAGTTTTTAAATATTTAAATTGGATTGATTCAGCACCATTGATAATCATGTGTATGTTAGCAGTTGTTGTTCCTTCCTTAACACTTGAGCAATTCAAAGTAAAGACAAAAGCATATAGCATCCAGACTCTCTGTGTATTTCCCATCTTTAGGTGGCTTTTTATTACTCTATTTCTTTTATTTCTATTTTGTCATTTTTTTGAGACAGGTTTTCTCTGTGAATGGTTGTCGGTCCTGAAATTCATTCTGTACATCAGGTTCACTGTAACCACAGAGATTTGCTTACCTCTTGCCTCCTGCATTCAGGGATTAAAGGCATGCACCACCACTGCCCAGTCACTTTTTTATTTTTTTATCTTTTTAACCAAATGTATATTTTTAAACACACTATAAAATTCCTTTAGGTTTTACTTTACCTGAATCTGTCTTTACTGTTTATCTCTACCTTTTTTCTAACCATAAGTCTTGTATCTGCAAAATAGCATTGCTAAAATTAAGGCAGCTGCTGTTTTACCCACTGTCTTTTCAACATGGCCATGGTACATTTATTGCCAGCACTGAGAGCTGTGCTCACTGCTTTGGTCTATGCTGACATCAAGCAGCATGCTGCTAGCATGGAAATGTGGTAACTACCACTGCCAACTCCTCATACACACCATTTAATTTTTAGAAGTTACTCTTAAAAATGCCTTGCAGTTTTTTGTTTGTTTGTTTGCTGGGTTTTTGTTTGTTTGTTTGTTTTGTTTTGTTTCTTGTTTTGGTTTTGTTTTCTGCTTAAGTCAAGTCAGCAAACCACCCTTAAAGGAGCTGCACAAATCTCTGCTTATTTCTAGCAAAACAGAGCATGCCCCCCAAAAAAGCAATGCTACCAAGAATTCTTGTTAGTCTCTGTTCTTTTGTTTTTAAAATACCTTTTTTTAAGCATTTGTCAAGTTTTAAGTGGAAGTTCTTAGTACCCACATTGTAGGTGCAATTTTGTTATGAGTACTTTTCTACTAACCTGATCCCAGAGCTGTGCCAGTCCCAAAGTAACACATAGAGACTTTATTAGTTATAAAGCTGTTGGCCAAGGGCTAGAGGTTCTTATTAACTATGAATCTTAGTGTTTCCATGTGGTCTTATCTTTCTGAAGAGACGTGTCTGTACCTCCTCTCTCACATCTTACATCTTGAGTCTTCTTTATTACTTCTCCTAGACTTCTCCTTGTCTCCTAGTCCTGCCTATATTACTTTTCTGTTAGTCAACAGGGCTTTATTCATTAACCAATAAGATAAACATAGCTACAGAATGACATGTTCCATCATTGAGGAGTATTGATATTAGCTGTTCTTTGAATTTCAGGTAGAACTCTGTACTGAAACCATCTGGCCCTGGGCTTTTTGATTGTGATAATTTTGACAGCTGCTTCTATTTTGTTAGGGGTTACAGGTCTGTTTAAATTGCTTATCTGTTCTTGACTTAATTTTGGTAAGTGATATCTATGTAGAAAAGTGTCCATTTTTGTAGAATTTTCAATTTTGTGGAGTAGAGGAGGTTTTCAAAGAATGACCTGGAGATTCTCTAAATTTCCTACATGTCCGTTATTATGATCTCCTTTACATTACTGATCTTTTTAATTTGCATGTATGATTATATGTATATAATCAAAAGTCCTTACAGAGACTTCAGAAATTATAGTTATAATATTCAACAGGCATTTTCTTATTTTTCTCCTTTGTATGTTTTGGATTGTATATAAATATATCATTACTCTATTCTCATTCCAACATACCCTCCTGAAGCACTCTTTGTTTCCTTTGCATTGTGAGGTATTGAGACCAATGATGTAGAAGAGGTGAAGGAGAAGTGAGGCTTACTTTCTCAAGGCATAGACCCTAAGGAGATGCTACTATGGCCTTATCTCTTTTTGGCTTCTTCCTCTCTTTCTTTAGCTAATGTCATTGGATAATATGCACCTTGAACAATGTTTAGCTGTATGCAGTAGCTGAGTAAGAATTGAATGAATATTCCACTGATTTTGGTCCATTTTTTTCTTCCTCCAGGTTCTTTCGAACAACATTGTGTGTATTGTACTATTCAGTATTCTTTAACAGAATTTATTCTATGTTGCTTCTGTGTGGGCTTCTCATTTTGATACACTTCTCTTCACTTCTTTATTTACATAGTTTCATAGCTGCTATGGGAGAAATGTTTCTGTTAAAGGGCACAAAAATTGTTAATGGAGTAGACCTACACTGGCAACAAGCCACTCCAGTTTAAGAATGAGCACTTTTTTTAAAGTTGGCAGTTTTGCTTTCATCCTTAAAGAATTATTGAGCTTTGTACAGAATTATTACCTATATATGAAAGAACTATCTCATTGAAATTTACAAAAAGAAAAGAATTTTATTTTTTCTTTTCAATGTTATAGATCATTACCCATTTAAATGATAATTGTTCCCCCACTATATATCAAGCCATCTGTTCAATTTCTATAGAGATCAGTAAAAATACTGCAGTGATAATAAAAGTCAAACCCATTTTTGATAACTTGGAACTATTGAAATATTCAATTTATAATGCATGTGACTATTCTGTAATGCCATGAAAGGCATTACAGATAAATATATATCTTTTAAGAATACCTAGGTTCCTCATTATGAAAAAGAACACTCACTCTTATGAGGATTATAGCAACAAGAACAGTTAATCAATTCCCAAAGACTTAAAGAGCTCTTTCAGAATTGTGTGTACAAGTCATTTGGTGGAAAATTCAGTAGAGCTGAACTTTGGTAAGAGTCTTATTTTAAAAAAGGATTTTAATTGGAACAGAATTGCATCACTATCATCCTCAGTCCCTGCCCTACAGCCACACAAGCACATTCCCTCCACTTCTTCCCATAAGCCTCACTCTACAAATGATAGGCTAGCCTATTTTTGCTGATGATTATTGATGCATGCATACATTCATGTGTATGTGAGTGCACAAATGTATGTTTATGCCTTTCTTTAGTTCATAAACGTTTTCTACTTTGGTGTTAAAAATGTGACCTGTGTGTTTTATGCGCTGTAGGCATTTACTCCCCTTTGATATAAATTAGAGAGTTTTTAGTTCCTCAGGATAAAAAATATGGCAAAATAGATTATACACATATTTTCAGTCACGTGTCTAGATGCAGAAGTCTGAAATTTGAAAATAACATGTAATAAGTTGTTTGACTAATACCACTGATTTTGTTTTACAATGAGTAAGAATATGATCTACAATTAAATATTAATACTGGGAATGTATAGAAGATTATAATATAACTGTATTTTGTGAATATTCTGTTTTTAAAACAAATTTTAAATTAAAATAAATATGTTTAAAATTCATGTTAACACAAAAAAAAATGTGACCTGTGTCATTGATCTGTGATTTTTGATTTCATTTATCCATAAAATTTGAAGGTTTGTTCTTTTCATGGTGCCCCTCATTGCCAGTATATTCATCAATGTCCTTTACTTATTTTGTATATTTATTTTACTTTTTTCATACAATGTCTGTATATTTGATTTCTTATATTTAATTTTCTTTGTTCATTCTACATATAAGGCTTTCCACTAAGTTTTCTGATTGGAATATTGAGTTTTTCAATTTCATCTTTGTTTCAGCTTGTGTTCTTAGCAATGTTTCTACTTTTTATTGAATGAGGTTTTAAAATCCTGCCTTATCTTCATCATTTCATTCAGCTGTACATTTCTATCTTCCCAGATGTCACTCTCATGTTTGCTATTATTTTCTTAGTGTTCAGTAAAGTGTTTGTTCATTTCTTCTTTAAACTTCTTGTGATCTTTGATAAAATTTATGATTGACCTTTGAATTCAATGTTTGAGAATCATCTAGGTACTGCTTATTTGAGAATATTTCCACATAGCTAGTGTTTTTTTTTTTTTGGAAGTGGGGGAGTCATACTATCTTAACCATACATATTGTTATTTTATTTCAGTATTTGAATTGGGTATGTGGATTTCCCTCTTGACGTTAGTCTGGTTTGATAATGTGTCCTTCCAAAGGTTGGGATAGTATAAGAAAAGAATGACATAAGATAGATTATTTTAAGTAAGGGGATAGAATCTTTAAACAGGAAAAGATAGACTCCATATATGGATCTGCAACAAGTTCTGTTGATGCAAAAATGGCAGCAGGGAGTAGGTAGGATGGGAATATGAAGGAATGCCTCAGCAGCTAAAATAAGCACAGGAACATGGCAGGTTCAGAAGACAATGATCTGGGACTAAATCTGTGGGTGTGGAGATTATTATAGGCAAAAGATCTTTGTATGTGTGTATAGGGGATGACAAAGGTAGGAAGAGGCTTGGTCTCATGCACAAAATGGGTTCTTAGTAAGTGACCTGGTATTAGTTCATAGGTAGTAGTAGGCTTGGAGAAGGAATATACTGAAAGAAATGAGGTACTTGCACAGGAAATGTGGCCTACCTACAAATGAGGTTATGAGCAGTGGGTATGGAACTAAGCTAGGAAATGTGGTTTTCATGTTGTTTTTGATTTTGGTATTTGACTTGGGCATATGCACTCCTGATGGAGGAGGCAAAAGAACTGAGGCATGATAGGCATTTTTTCCTGAGTGACATGCATTGGTTTCTGCAAGTGAAAGTCCAAGACATGTAACAAAAAGCTCATAAATGACTATCAAATACCACACTCTCTCTCACACACACACACACACACACACACACACACACACACACACACACACAAAATCACTTTAACTATAAATATGCAACGAAGCCAAGCATAATTTGGATAGAGTGATAAAAGTGTAGCTATGAGTTGTGGATGCCAACATGCAGATGTTAAAGGAAAAGCAGCTGGTTCTATGCAAGGCTAGCATTTAGAAAGTTATTTATGAAACATTTCTTATGTTTTTAAGTTTATTGATCTAAGACAGCATAAGAAAAACTAAATTTAAGTATATATCACATTTGTTTAGATTAAAAATACATCAATAAAACCTGTAGTTAATATCTTTTCATAATATAAAATTATGTTCTAAACCAACACAAATAATGAATAATCAAATAAAAAATAAAGAACAAGCTGAGAATCAGATGTTTAAGGCAACTGTAAATAATCTCACTCTAGAAATAAATTTAACATAACAGTTAACTTCTACACTGAAAATTACTAAGAGTTATTTAAAGGTATATAAAACTACCTACATAAATTAAAAAGCAAGATAATTGAGACAGAAAACTATATGTTTACAAAATGTTAGTATTCTTATCATTTAGAGTTTCAGTACAATCCTTTTCCAAATTATCTTAAATATTTTAATAAAATTAGCACACCAAATCTTAAAATTAAGCTTAATATATTTAAAGGATCAAAACTCCCCTAAATACCATTGAATAAAATCAAATATATGAAAGATAGATATTTCTTGCTTTCAAAACTCACCAGAAAGCATAATAATAGAAATATTTCACAGACATGACTATAGACATACATACAGAAAAGAAGTTGAGGATACAGCAATATCTTCTTAATTTTGTACAGCATCAGTTCATCTTATTGTCATTTTGAACAAATAAATGACAAAAATAACTTAAATTTGCTCATATTTATTTCCTTTAATATTCAAATATTTCAATAGTCCTTCATGATGCAGAGAATGTAGCAGGGCAGTTCTCTTCATGGCAGACAATTAGAAGAGTACAGCCATAACAGGATGGAACCACAAAGCCCTCATCTGTTATAGTTCCACCTATCCCCAATAGTTTATTCAGATTTTGGTTCTATCAATAGATTAATTATTCCATATGTCTGAGACCTTATGAACTAATATCTGTGGAAAGATCCTTAGACATACCCAACCTGGTAATTATCAACTATCCTAGAAATTCTTTAATCCAGCCAGGTTAACAGATGAGAGCCCACTGGTTTTCAACAAAGGACAGAAACCAGTTACTAGAGAAGTAGAAAATGTATGGTTATTCTAAGGACGTCACACAAGTATACTATGAAATATGATCATATTTACTACCTATCATACATTTAGTTCAACTGCCCTCCCAAAGTGTCCTTCTCTACAAAGTTCAGGTATTCTGTTTAATTTTCAAATATTTTTAATAACTTCCTGAGAATTTAATATAATTTATTTTGGTCATATTAACCACCTCACACATTTTTTTTCAGATTCTTCCCAACCACACTTCACCCAATTTACATCCCTGTCCTTTTTAATCCCAGTGATTCTAGTTTGTGTTGGCCCCACTACTCCTGAGCATTGAACCATCACTAAAGTGTCAATGACATATCATATGACACACCAGTCAAGACAAATTAACTACCCCTTTCCAAGCAGCAACAAAATGTGAATGACTTCTCAGATATGAGTAGGGATCTCTTTCCTCCAATATGCTTCCACATATGGATTTTGTATGCTTTCTCTTATAAAGGTTCTATATACTGAAGTGGTTGGAATGTTCCTGTATAGATTGAGATGTTAAGTATCTGGTTCCTAGGTAGGGTGTCTGTTTTGGTGTGTTTTGTAGGCAAGACATTGCTGGAGGAAGTGTATCATTGTAAGTAGGATTATAGGTTTAAACCTCAGGTACCATTTCAATCTACTTCTTCTTCCCAATTGTGGTTATTGGTATAACCTCTCAGACTACAATTTTCATCTCCAGCCATCTCATTTGTCTTGTACTGCTAGGCTGTCCCCACTATGATAGAGCATAACTCCATAAATCCATTAGACACAATAAATTCTAATTTCTGTAAGATATATTCTTAATAATATTTAATCACTGCAATAAAAATGTAAATAATATATTCTCTCACAATATCTGTGTTTCCTAGGTGTGTGTGTCCTGCTATGTTTAGAGAAGAGTGATCTTGAAATCATCACTGCCTCTGTCTCTATTGTCTTCCCACCTACTCTTTTACATAGATCTGCAAGCTTTGAGGGGAAGGGTTTGATGTAGTTGTCTCATTTACTGGTGCTCTTGACAGTCACTTCTGTCTATGTTTTGACCAGTTGTGGGCATCTATGTGATTTACCATTGATTGCAAGGGAAAGCTTTTTTGAGTAGGACTGAGTGGTACATGATCTATGTGCTTAGTAATAAATACTTTTCACTGTCAAACAAAAAGCAGATTAGTCATCATTTTATTTTTCTTATGTTTTAGAAGTCTTAAGTCAGAGTGACTAAGCAGCTACAACTTTATTATATTGTGTGGTTGAGCAGCTTCCTTAGTGGAAATTTCATTCTCACTTTATGGTGGGTATTCTGGAGAAGGAAGTGGAAGATTAGAGAAAAAGCCAAATCCCTATTTTGTCATTATCATTACACAAGGCAAGCACCTATCTAATGTTCTAGAATGTCATATAACATTTCAATTTTACTAGGCAAGATAATTTAACCATATTTACTTTAAAACATTCTTATGAATCCAATATGGCAGGAGTTATATAAAAGATTAATTGTTAAATTTGAAATGTATAATAATTACATCCCCAAATATTTGGCAAATATGTACAGTGGAAACTTGTAGACTGGTAATTATTTTTAAATATAGAAATCTCTTACAAAAAAGACATAATGTACTGAACTACATATTATATAGATGAAAATAAAGAAATAAACATTCTGTCAAGACAATATTGCAAAAGTGATTTTTATATCTTGAAGGTAACCAATAGCAATTTAATTGGCCTTAAAACCAACCAGCTGAATAAGAAGAAATGCATGTCTAGTTCTTTAAACCTGGCCAAAAACCCACGGCTAGATAGTTCATAGACCCTAGAGGAAAACCTATTACTGCTAACTTTCTAAATAAATTAAATTTCTAACTGCATTCTAGGAAGTTATCTTTATATCAAAAGATAAGTGTTGCTTCCATCTCACATATATGAGTGTTTAGGCAGCAAAAATTGGATTCACTGGGTTATACAAAAATACTGAGTCTTAGGAGATTATATAAAGGAAGAAAAGGACAATGATAAAGGATTTATACTTATATATAATTTAAAAGATTCAAAGCTGGGTGATTGTGGGAGTGAAGGTGAAATGGGTAAAGTAGAACAGTAAGGTGTAAATATGATAAAAATGCATTATACATATGCATGAACTTATAAAATATTATATTTAAATAAAAATGGTACATGTCTTGTCTCAATGACCTCTCTACATTCTTTTCTTACCTTCACTATGGTATCTTGCTAAGATGGATACAACAAAAATATAGCTATTTAGTTTTTTAAAAATTGACCTAATTAGTGAAATTAATTCTTAGGAGGTTTCAGCCAATTTACTTATGCTTTGTTTGGAACTGATTTTCTTCCCTTTTCTTTTGTTTGTTTGGAAGGTGTTTGTATGGTGTCATATGTTGTTAATTTAATTGTTGGATGACAGATTTTTTAAAATTCTCATAAATATTATTAAAGTTGTTGTGAGGCATATTTAAATTACATAGGATGAGTAGACTACTTCTTAGTTTTAAGATTTATTAGAGGAGCTCTATAAATGCAAAAGGAACTTGTTCCAGCAGAGGACTTAGATTTGATTCTCAAGTTAGCTCACAAATATATAACATCCATTCTGGGAGACCTAAGCTCTGTTTTGACTTACAGAGGCAAAAGACAACCAAGTTGTTCTTGGACATACATTCAGACAAAGCATACACATATGGAATATTTTTAAATCAAAAAGAAAAAATATCTACAAGGAACTGTTAGTACTTAATCAAAATATATTATTTTGTCCTTATTTACTATACAAGTACAAATACAATCTGGATTTTGAAGTTATTATATTAATAATTGCATGAGATTCAAGGACTTTTTCCCCTAAAATTATAACAGAGGATTTCTTCCAAGTGTCTATAGTCAGTTGCAGAGCTCTCTGATTTCTGTAATGCTTTACTCCTTCTTGGGTCCTGTGCACATCTCCACAGCTTTCCTCCATACATTTCTCTCCTTTCCAGTATACTAATCTGTAAAATATATTCTCCTTACTGCTACAGCTCTGTTTCTTCATCAAGACATTTGGTATAATAGATCTGACTTTGTCATGATAGTGTCAAACTAGGAACTCAATGTGGCTTTCTACATGATATGCTTAAATTTATGAAGAATGACAATGTATTCATGGTAGTAACAAATCTGGTGATTACAGCTTCATGCTTGAAGGCTATTCTACTGTATTGAATTCATTTGTGTTCCTCATATTTGCATTCATAGAGTAGATATTCAAGGTAGCATCCCTACTTCCTCTCCTAGAAAAAATATCTTTCTACTGACAAGATATGCTGTACTCTCTAATGCAGATGTAAACTTTATTTTTCCTTACACTTATTTCTTAAGTGAAAAATTTTCTTTTCGACATGATAACACTTTGCATGAAATTATAAATGTTGTTTACATAAATAATGCATTTTATTTAGTATGGGGAAATTAATTTGTTTGTAGGAATAATATGTAAGTACTTTGCCAAAGAATGCCAACTTGTAGCACTGGGGTTTAAATAAAACTTGATATTTTAATATCATTATATAATTCTGTTATGTTAGTACCATTTAAAGATACAGATATGAGTTTACTTTGCTCTCAAGCCTTTATATGCATCGTGGACTGCCCTTTTAGAACATTTCAGTAAAATTGCCAGTCCACATATAACACTAGGAAGAAGTTCCTTCTCTTCCCCAATATTAAAGAAATGCTGTCAACATTCTTATACCAAACTTGATTGCCTTCTCCATCACTTTATTTAAAAAATAATTACAGAATCAGGCTTAATGGACTACAGTATATAAACATTTTTAATGATCCAGATAAATATTGCCAAATTGCTTTCCTCAAAGCTTGTAGCAAATTAAGCTTCTGAAAGCATTATATACATGGTCCTTCCTAGGCATTTTAGGAATAACAAAAAAATTAAAGGACATACTTATAACTAGTATTGATTACACATAATTTATTTATTTCTATAGAGATGAATGGCTCAGCTCCAAGCCCAACCCAAGTGGAAACACCCTGGATTTGGATCGAAAGCAAGGGAAAGAAGCAGTTTGTTCCTAAGCCTAGAGCTAGGGTAAAACAACCTAGCTCCAAAACTAGCACCAAAAGAACACTTTTGGCACCTAGATTAAGGAAATGTAAAAGGAATTTCCCTGGTCCCTAAAAATGGACCCAAACAGCCAACAAGAACAATGGAAAGTTTAGCATTGGAATTATAATCATCTCTACCCCTTACTCAAAACTAGCCAATTCCTGAGCTAGAAACCTGACCGATCCCAGGACAGCAAGTTTGGAATTTCCCTAGACCAAGGGCAGCCAATCAGCTCAATCCAGGCTTGAGCTTAATCCCAATGATGGAACTATGCAGATTTGGCAGGCTTGAGCCAATCACAAGCCTGTAGCTAAGCAAGTTTGAAGTTCCCAAACTGATCACCCTTTCCTGGCTAGCTGCTCTGGGCTCTCCTGACTGTTATTGACACTGCTGTTATTGTTGCTCCTACAGCCACTTTGGGAACACAGATGGACCCGAGTTAACTCACAAATAAAGACTCTGCTTTTGCGTTGAAATTGGTCTGGGGGTGATAATTCAGGTGCTGAATTTTGGGATAAACATTAATAATTACATGAATTTATCTTCTTAATATGTCCCATTGCTTAATTTTATGCTTTATAGTAAATATTTTATTTTTAAATGATTGCAAAATTGAAGAAAAGTATAAGAATGGCACATGAAATAATCGGCTCAATTGTCCAGATTTTAATTTGGCTAATTTGCCCCATTATCTCTCTAGATGGATGCACATTTCACGTAAGAAATGGATTTTACATTTGGTATGTTAAATCGTAAAATATGTGCTTTGAGTTTCCAGTATCATATCTCGTACTGTTTTACATTTCTCCAACGTAGAGTCCCAGTTAGTCTGTTCCCATTTATTTGAGATGTCTTAACAAGAAGTAGCTCTTCTATATTTCTTTGTCTTTCATGCTACCCACATTTTAAAAATGAGAGTACTTATTTTGTAGATGGTCTCTCAGAAGGAGTTTGTCTTGTGTCATCCCTGTGAATAGATTCAGCCTAAAGCTACCTGGGTAAACTCTGGAAGCAATAATATATCCTCCTGGAACACTGAGTAACATAACAGCTTCCCTACCCCCTTTTAAATTTAAATTTGAAACAAGGTTGTTTTACGTGTTACTTCCAGTTCCCTCACCTTTCAATCCTCCCCTGTCACTCCCCATGAAACCCCAGCCCATTCTGTTTCTACTTCCCAGGGAGGGTGAAACGTTCCATGAGGAGTCTTAAAAGTCTGTCACATCATTTGGAGCAGGGTTTAGGCACTCCCCTCATGTGTCTAGGCAGAGAAAGTATCCCTCTATGTGGAACAGGCTCCCAAAATCCACTCCTATACTAGGGATAAATACTGATCCATTACTAGAGACACCATAGAGAGCCCAGTCCTCCTAACTAACACCCACATTTAGGGGGTCTTGGTCAGTCCTATGCTAGTTTCCCAGTTATCAGTATGGGGTGCACGAGCTCCCCCTTGTTCAGGTCAACTGTGTTTGTGGGTTTCTCTAGAATGTTCTTGACCCATTTGATCATCACTCTTCCCTCTCAATAACAGGGTTCCTGGAGTTTAGCTAGTATTTAGCTGTTGGTGTCTGTTTTGTTTCCATCAGCTACTAGATGAAGGTTCTAGGATGGCATATAAGGTTATCATCAATCTTATTATCATGCAAGGGCATTAAAGTAGCCTCTCCACTATTACTTAGATTATTAGTTGGGTTCACTCTTGTAGATTTCTGGGCATTTCCCTAGTGACAGATTTCTTCTTAAATCTATAATATCTCCCTCTATTACGGTATCACTTTTCTTGTTCTCCTCAGTTCTTTCCCTGTCTCAGTCTTCCTGTTCCCTCATGCCCACCTCTCCCTTCCCCTTCTCTCCTCCTCTTTCTCCTAACCTCCTCTCCCCTTTTGAATGCTTCTAATAAGCTCAGGAGATCTTGTCCCTTTCCCTTTCTACAGGAGGCCATGCATTTTTCTCTTAGAGTCCTTTTTCTTTTCTAGATTTTCTGTTGGTGTGAATTGTAGGCTGGTAATCCTTTGCTCTATGTCTAAAATCCATATATGAGTGAGTATTTACCATGCTTGTCTTTTTGTGACTGGTTTACCTCACTCAGTAAACCAGGCTTCTTCTAGTTTCATCCTTTTCCTTGTGAATTTCAGGATTCCTTTGTGTTTTTCTGCTGAGTTGTACTCCATTGTGTAAATTACCATATTTTCTTTATCCATTTTTCAGTTGAGGTTGATTGCATCTTCTGGCTATTACAAATAATGCTGTTGTGAACATAGTTTAACAGATATCCTTGTTGTATGAATATGCATTTTTGGGTATATGGCTAAAAAGGGAATTGCTGAATCTTGAGGTAGACTGATTCCCATTTTTCTGAGGAACCATTATACTGGCTTCCAAAGTGGCTGTACAAGTTGGAACTCCTACCAGTAGTGTAAAAGTATGCCCCTCTCTCCATATCCTCCACAGCATAAACTGTCTTTGGTGATTTTAATTTTAGCTCTTCTGTCAGGAGTAAGATGGTATCTCAGAGTTGTTTGCATTTCCCTGATGGCTAAGGATGTTGAGAACTTTCTTAAGTGCCTTTCAACAATTTTAGAGTACTCCATTGAGAATTGTCTACTTAGTTCTGTACTCCACATTTTAATTGGATTATTTGGTGTTTTGTACATTTTTCATATTTGTATTTTTTTTAAATCAGCCCTGTCAGATGTGAGGTTGGTGAAGATTTTTTTCTATTCTGTGGGCTGATGTTTTGTCTTGTTGCCCATGTCCATTGCCTTACAGAAGCTTCTCAATTTCAGCAGGTCCTTTTATTAATTATGGATCTCATTGTCTGTGCTACTGGTATTATGTTCAGGAAGTGGTCTCCTGTACCAATTCATTCATGGCTATGTTCTTTACTAGCTTGAGAATTTGGTCATGATTTTCAATGAATTTTTATTGTTGAATATATTTTTTAATTGTATTCATCATTTTGTCTGTGACAAATGACATTCATTCATTATTGGAAAACTTCCAGATTATGCAAAATCTTCCATTCTAATCATATTAGTCAAATAATTATTCATGATTCATGACTCTGTTACTATAATGGTTATAAAATGAAGGTGTTACTATTCAAAATTTTTCTATATATATGAATCAACCAGTGTTGAAAAATTCACAATGAAGAGCAGCTCTTCCTTGTGAATATTTATTTGAAATTATTTATCTATTTGTATACTACTAAAGATTATAAATATAATGCATACATAGTCATATTTTAATGTTACTTATGATCTTAAAATCATTTGTGTGTGTGTGTGTGTGTGTGTGTGTGTGTGTGTGTCTGACACTCTATCATACTTGATGTTTTTCCTTAAAAAGCAAAATGCTGGTATGTGTTTATTTTCCTTTTTTTCTTAGGAACTACACAAAGTCAAATCCTATGACTACTACATTTACATATGTCTTGGAAATTCTTCCTATATATAGACCAAATAACTTTTTTCTTTAGTACTTTATTATTTTTTTCTGACAGGATCTCACTTTAAAACTCTGAATGGTCTTGAGCTCACTATGTATACCAGACTGGTATTAAATTCAGAGATCCACTTAAAATTAACTTGTAAGTAATGTTATTAAAGTTAAAGCATTCTCTACCACACTCATTGTTTCCAATTTAATAAAAGATATAAAGTACTACATTGTATGTGTCACAATTGTCTGTTTAAACCATTTAGCTAGAAAAGAACACATTATAATTATTCATTTCCACAGACAATGAAAATTAAAATTCTGATGTCTATGAGTTTATATATTTTTGTAATGTACATTTGAAGTGTATCATAGAAACTGAATTTATAGAACATTGCTAAATACATATACAGTTTTGAAACTATCTATTTATGTTGTGCATGTCTGTATGTGTGTGTGTGTGTGTGTGTGTGTGTGTGTGTGTGTGTGTGTGTGTCTTGGCACATGCATATTCAGAAGACTATATGAAGGAATTGTTTCTTTCCTTCTACTATGTGTGTCCCAGAGACTGAAATGCAATCATCAGGCATGGCATCAATGGCTTTGCCTCTAAGCTGCTTCTCTAGACTAATGCTACAACATTTTCATAAATATAAATCATTATATAAGTACACCATTTTTCTTATTGTCATAAGCTTTGTTTTCACAACAGCAGCATGCATAGCACAAAATAAAAGGCTCAATGAGCACACTGCATATCCCCATCACCCTTTTCCTCATCTTTTACACAGCACATATAATAAACTACTTGCATATATAAAAATATTCTATGCAGCATAATTATATGCCATTTGTATAACATTGTTTTACATTTTTACTTAAATATTTGTACTTTTTTCAGATATTTGTTCTTAAATAATCTTTTGCTAATTTAAACATCAGGAATTAAGCCTAGAAGATAATAAAATTTTAGGCTTCTTATGCTGAACTGTTCCGTCACTGTTTTGTTAGTCTGTCTAAAAAATAAACTTGTCAGCTCTTAGAAGGAAAAGTAAGTCATGTAGGACCCTTTAAGACAGCTCTGAGGCTATGGGACAGTTAGAGGCCCCCGGGGGGGGGGAGAATGTCAGATACCATTCACATATAGCTTGTCCCCCTACTTAACTTTTCACAAGACTTCTTTAAAAGTATTTGTTATTTTTAGAAGTACAGCAGAAGAATGAGTTAAGAAGATATGAAAGTATCTTTGAACTGAATGGGTCCAAAGTCCTGCAAATATAGGTTGCTGCTAAAAGACCCTTAGCATGTATTAAATGGTTTTTAAGAGAGAGCTTTACTTCCAGTTCAGTAATGTTTGAGAGCTCAGACCTTGGCAAATAATCTCAGTTCAATCAACACTTATTTTGATCTTTCAATAACTGAAGCAATATTTTTCTTACTAAGAAATTCCATAAATAAAATGGAAAACCCCAAGGTTGGAAATCAATAACTATTATATGATAAAGATTGAACTTGAATCAATACACATTTAGCTACTTCAGACAAGACAACCTTCATATTTTGTCTGCTAATACCTAAAATTGCCTGAATGTTTAAGTATCTATATTACAGCAGCTGAATATATTTTGGGAACATTGAAAGGAAACCCCATTGAATCAGCCACTTTGCTACAATATTACCATTAAAAATCAGTTCACAAAATCTCAGCATTATTCACTCTGACTCATCTAGCTGTATTGTGCAGTTATACCGTGGTTAGTGTCCAGATTTGTCTCATTAAGTAATTAGAAAAAACAACAGAAGGATACTTGCCATCACTGTCTATTTTGTACACTAAGTCAGATGAGCTCATTTGTGAAGCACACGAACAAAATACTTTTCTAATGATATAGTACTTTTATGATTTTTCATTTCATATCTTAAGCTGCCTGTGTTAATGAAAGCACATTATATAGAATTTCTTCACATTAGTGCTGTCCATTAAGCAGAATGTTATTTCAGTCCACAACACAGACCATAAAACAGATATGCTTGTCATACTTTAATCACAAATTTGGGCCATTTTGTTTTATGCAAAAATAGACTTTTGAGCATACTTTAAAAAGCTGATGTTGAATTGGGGGGAAACCACAGTATTTGAAGCTTTTAGCATGTGATCATTAGCACTATGCTACATGTGTTTATTCCAAGTGATAAATTTTCAATGAATTCCCTTCAAGTAGTTTTTCCATTATATAGGTTATATTTCATGGTAAACATATATATATATATTGCTTATGTTTTACCCATAGTGTCTGTATTCCAACCAAAATATGTCAATCATGTTTAAAGCATTCACAAATAATTCTCATTTTAGTCAATTAGTTTTCTCTTCAAAAATCTTATTTTTTTAAAGAAGGAAGCTCCATACAAATTGCTTGAGTATTTTTATGGCAGGAGGCAAATTACATGATGATAGGATCTGTGAGGGATACATCCCAGGATTCCAGACCTATGAACCAAAAACACAGATGGTCAAATCCTTTACATAAAGTGAGCAATGTTTGCCTATGAACATCTTCCTGAATGTATTAAACTATATCTAGATTACTTATAACAATGAATACAATAAAATATTTTCTTAAATAGTGCTTATGCCATATTATTTTGAGTGAGATGAAAATAGAGATGCATGCCAGTTACAAATGTTTTGATCACTGGTTGGTTTAGCCTATAGATGAAGTATATAAGGACATATATTAATGCCTATGTATAATAGGAAATGATAGACTTTCCATACACTACATAATGTAACATATATGTGTACATACACACATACATACATACATCTACAAATTATTAGGTATTTGAACTCTTGAACAATATAGGTGAGATTGCAAATATGATCAGTACAATCATGGAAATGGATAGAAGCTCTGTAAATATCACTTATCTGAACAATATTAACAAAGTAATTAAGAGATGAGAATCTTATGTCAGTTAAGCTTAATAATAAAGCATCTTTTAAAGTAAAAGAAAATAGAAGACCAGTAATTCTAATCGTATTTGCATGACAAATAAGATTCACTTTTGTGATTAGTACAAAGCAGGTGAAGGAGACCCACAAGCCCACCTGAGAATTCTTGCCCTAGGTGGGTAGGAAAAACAACAGGCACCATTATGGTGAACAAATACAATGTGGGATTTTAAAGAAAGAGTCAGAATGGTTCATGTCTTGTGTATATAGGTCCTTTTGAAGAGGTGAAGGCAGTGAGGCATGTGATGAGATGTGGGCTTGCTTGCCAACAGGGGACAAAGTGATCTCCATGCCTGGGCTGCTGCCATGGGACAGATCTAGGTCAGTGGCCCTGCTGCAGTTTTTGTCTGTGTTGATGTCCATGGCTGAGATAAACACTGAAGGCCATAAGTATAGGGCTGCACAGTTTTGGTTCCATTCCTCATGGGCAGCAGAACTAAGAATATCTGACCCTTACCTTTACCAGCTATGCTCTCAGGAGAGTGGGCTCTGCTGTTTACTTTGTAAGCACTGTAGATCTGACCCCATTGTCATAAGGCACAGGTGAGTGAGGCTTGAAGGTATGAGAATGGGTGAGCTGGCCCTGAGGTCATGAGAGCAGGAAAGTGAGCCATGCTCTTCTCCTGTTCAGCATACAATAGAACATGCTGTTGGCAGTGGTGCAGTTGAGCCTGCCCTGAAGGTGTGAGAACACAGGAGTTGACACAAGTCCGCTCCTTGCTCCTTCCATGTGGGAGAGCTTGGCTCGGGGGCATGAGAGCATGCTATCTTGTACTGCCCCTCATCAGCTGCAGCACTTGGGAGAGTAGGTCCTGTGCCTCCATGGGCAACACAGTAAGTCTGGCCTTGGTGGTTTGGGTTCTTGTGAGCCTATTCTGAGGCTGTGAAAGCAGTATAAATGGCGCCAACCCTTGCTGCCTGTTGAATGGAGTGATCAAGCAGGGGTAGTTCTGAACAGCTCACCCGCGTTGCAAGGATAAAGTAGAGCTAGTGAGCTATCACTTAAGTAAACAGAAATAAGCACTGGTTAATTACAAATTATGCATAAATGTATAGTCATATTCTAAAAATGAGGTAACTAATTTTATTGATTTCAAAATGTAAAAATGCAACATACCAATATAATTAAAATGTTGAATATTAGCAAATTCACCTTTATTAAGATTAAAACAAACTATACTTTTAAAGCAATGCAAGCAATAGATAACTTCCTAGAAAATCAGAAAACTTAAAATATTTCTTAATAGAGTTGTGTGTACTTCACATATTAATGATAGCAGAATGCACATTCATACTAACCTCCCCATTTTCCCTTGTAATAAATCTATTTACATATTCTTGCTATGCTTAATCTAATGTTCTCTCTTATTAAAAGCCTATGAATTTAACATTTAAAACCTAAAGATTTTGAAGTTCTGCAAATCTTTAGATAAAAGAATATGTATTTCATCTTTCCTTGCATGTTAAATAGTTAACCCATTTCATGGCATGGTCCTTTAGATGAAAGAATGAACATAGTACTTTATTTTACTAAAATTAATTGGCATCTTTTATTCTGAGCATTTCAATTAGTTATTAACCCCATTAATTGAACCAGTAATATCTGGCTTTCTCACCTAACCTCAAATTAAATATTAATTTCATGGTACATTGTAAACATATTGTTACATTTTCCCATTATTTACTTTGACTAGATACTGTCTAAAGGACAAGATTCGTGTTACAAAATTTGTTTCAGATCAAATCAAAGTGATTCAAGAGTCATATACTATTTAATAATGTATTGAGTTATGTTTAATAATCTCATTGTCAAGTAAATATACTTGAAATCTTTGTCTTAAAATACATTAAAAGGAGCCCTGCCTCTACTGGGAAAGGTGAATGCTTTGGTTACCAGATGCAGACCCCTAAGCTCTAGGCCCTAGTCACCCTGAACCTGTCATCTTCCCACCACTGCCTACTGAAGCCCCAGAGACATAGGGGCAGTCTCCCTACAACTGAAACCATCAAGCAATACATTTGCCACTGTGGGAGCTTTGAAAATACATGCACCAGAAGAAGTGAGTGCCTGGGGCCCCAGCAAGAGGAGCCTAACCTCTAGGCCATAATCACTTTGGACTGTCACATGTCCATCCCCAACCATTTAATCTCCATAGAATTGGGGACCGCCTTACCCACTCAAAACTATCCAGAACCATATCAGCAGCCATTGGAGGCCTAGCTCCACTATTACTGGGAATCGTCATTGCCTGGATCCCCAGATAGAGACCCTAACCAGTAGGCCCTAAGCCTCCAGGGCATGTCACAAAACCCATCCCTGTCCATCTGTACGCGCCTGCCCTAGCCAGCAAGGAAGATGTGACTCTGGGTAGATCTTCTTCTTGCAGTTTTAATCAGGATCCTTAAATATGTTGCTTCTGGCCCACAGGGAGAGAGAGAGAGAAAGAGGAACCCCTACACAGTCTTAAATACCCTTGAGCTAACCAACCCCAGTGAGCCACATGGACTCTGCAGGTAGGCTACTCGAATACGGAAGCAGACAGGCTGAACATACTTAACCAATTAAGGGCTTGTTTACCCAGAGAGTCTTTACCAGCAGGAAGGTGTAAGGTAGAAGCCAGTGCCACTTTAAGGCATGGCACTACATGGCTCTCTACACCCATCAAAGCCCAGGAGTCTTGGGACAGCCTTCCCATACCCCAAACCATCCCATACCTTATCTGCCACCATCACAGCCTTGGCCCCACCTACATTTGGAAGAGGCCTACAACTGTACCAGAATCCAATGGTAGCAGGGTCCTGCCTCTACCTGCAGAAAAATGACCACCTAAGCCACAGGTCTGACCTACACTAATTGCAGGAAGAGTGACCCCCTGAATGACAAGTCCCACTTGCACAAACTGGAGAAAGAGATGTGTAGACAACAGGATCAGAATTCATTCAATAACATAAACAGCAATATGACACCATCAGAAACTAGGGATTCTATACCAGCAAGACCTAAACATTGAAACACAGATAAAATGAACAAACAAACAAATAAATTACTGACCTTAAAAATAGATTTATAATGATGCTAGAGGGCCTTAAAGAGGAAATGAGAAACTCCCTTAAAGAAATAAAGAAAGACAACAACAAAAAACAAAAACAAAAAAAGAAAAAAGAAAAAAATGCAGGAAAAACAACAAAAACAAAAGGAAGAAATTAACAAATCACTTAAAGAAAGCAAGAAATGTAGAGAAAAAAACAAACAGAAGAGGTAGGGATGACAGTGTCAGGAAGACTGAGTCATGGAAATAATAGAGGAAAACAAGAAAAGAGATACCATAATAGAGGTAGTCATTATATGTTTTAAGAGAAATCTAGCAGTTAGGAAATGTCAAGAGTTCTACAAGGATGGCTCAACTAACAATCTAAACAATACTGGAGCGCTTAAATGTACTTCTTGATAATGAGATTGATGACTACCTTATATGCCATCCTAGAGCCTTCATCTAGTAGCTGATGGAAGCACAAGCAGACACTCAGAGCTAAACACTGAGCCAAACTCTTGGAATCCAGTTGCAGATAGGGAGGAGTAATAAGCAAAGGTGTCATGTCGAAGCTGTAGAAACCCATAGAATCTGCTGACCTAAATAAGGGAGAGCTCATGCACTCCAGTCTGATAGCTGGGTAACCAGCATAGGACAAACCCAGATCCCCTGAATGTGGTGTTAATTGATAGAACTAAACAGTTTATGCAGCCTCTGTTAGGGGATCACTATTTATCCCTAGTATAGAGGCCCTCAAAAATGATACGAGAAAAACCCTTAAAGAAATGGAAGAACAAACAAATAAAAAATTGGAAATAGAGGAAAAGACAAAGCAAAAAATGGAAGAAATGAACAAATCTCTTAAAGTAAGTAAAGTCATAAAATAAACAAACAAACAGAAGAAGGAAACAATTCAAGAACTAAAAACTGAAATAGAGAAAATACAGAAAACACAAACTGAGGGAATGCTGGAAACAGAAAAACTGGGTGAATGATCAAGAACTAGAGATGTAAGCATAACCAACAGAAAACAAGAGATTGAAGATGCAATCTCAGGCACTGAAGAAGAACTACAGGAAATAGATACAGGCAAAAGAAAATATTAAATCAAACAAATCCTTAACACAAAACATCCAGGATATGTGGAACACCTTGAAAAGACCAAACTAAGGGAAAATTGACGTAGAAGAAGCCCAGCCCAAAGTACAGAAAACATATTCAACAAAGTTGTTGAAGAAAACTTTCCCAATATGAAGATTGATGTGCCTATAGAAGTACAAGAGGCATACCAAACACCAAATAGACTGGACCAAAAAAAAAAAAAAAAAAAAAAAAGAAAGAAAGAAAGAAAGTTTTATAGGCAGTGGAGAAAATGGTCAGGTAACATATAAAGGCACACCTATCAAAATTACACCTGACTTCTCCATGGAAATTATGAATGCCAGAGGTCCTGGATAGATGTTCTACAAATATTAAGAGTCCACGGATGCCAGCCCAGGCTACTCTACCCAGCAAAACTTTCAGTTACTATACTGAGAAAACAAGATACTCAATGACAAAGCCAGATTTTCAAAATACATATACAAAAATACAGCCCTACAGAAAGTTCTGGATGGAAAACACCAACCAAAAGAAGATAACTACACTAACAAAGACATAGGTAATAGATAATCCCACTTTACCAGAACCCAAAAGAAAAAGCTGGGCAAACATACATACAATACCACTGCCAACAACACACCTAAAACAAACAAGAATTAACAATCAATGGTTCTCACTTTTCTTCAGTATTAATGGTCTTAACTTGCCTTAAAAAAAAAGACATAGGATAGCAGAATGGCTATGAAGATAGAATCCATCCTTCTGCTGCATACAAGAAACACATCTAAGCTTCAAAGACAAACACTACCTCAGGGAAAAGGGTTGGGAAAAGATCTTCCAATCAAATAGACCCAAGAAGCAAGCAGGTGTGACTATCCTAATATCTAACAAGTTAGATTTTAAAATCAATCAAAAGAGATGAAGAAGATCATTTCATATTCATCACAGGAGAAATCAATCAGTCCAAAGCCTCAATTCTGAACATTTATGGCCCAAACACAAAGGCACCACATTCGTAAAAGTAACATTACTAAAACTTAAAGTACACATAAAACATCACACACTCATAGTGGGATAGTTCAACACCCCATTCTCACTACTAGATGGGAGTACCAGAAAGAAACTTAACAAAGAAACAAAAGAACTAACAAAAGTTATGTCCCAATTGGGTTTAACAAACATCTATAGAACATTCCATCAAAACACAATAGAATATGCCTTCTTTTCAGCTCCACATGAAACCTTCTCTAAGATAAATCACATACTAGAAAACATAACAAACCTCAACAAATAAAAAATATTGGAATAGTCCCCTGTATCTTATCAGACCATCATGCTTTAAAGTTGGAATTCTCCAAAAACACAAATTGCAGAAACCCTAAAAACTCATGATTCTGAATAATGTGCAATTGTACCCTTCCTGTGTCAATAAAGAAATAAAGAAATTAAGGACTTCCTAAATTCAACCAAATGAAAGACATTTATCACAAGAACTTTGTATTTTTAAAGAAAGAAATTAAAGAAGATACCAGAAAATAGAAAGATCACCCATGCTCTAGGATGGGTAAGATAAACAGTAAGTTTCAATTTTGCCAAAAGCAATCTACAGATTCAATGCAATCCCCATCAAAATCCCAGCACAACTCCTCACTGGCCTTTAAAGGATAATAGTCAACTTTGTATGGACAAACAAAAGACCCAGAATATAAAAAATACCTGTCTAATAAAGGAACTTCAGGAGGCATCATCATCCCCAACTTCAAGCTCTACTATAGAGCTATAGTCCTGAAAACAGCATGGTATTGGCACAAAAATAGACAGGTAGAGCAATAGAATCAAATGAAAAAGTCCTGATATTAACACACATAACTAAAAACATCTGATTTTTGACAAAACAGCTAAAAATTATACAATGGAAGGAGGAAAGCATCTTCAACAAATGGTCCTGGCACAACTGGGTGATGTGTAGTAGACGGCAGACCGACCCATATCTATCATCACATACAAATGGATCAATGAACTCAACACAAATACAGCTGACCAAACCTCTTAGAAGAAAAATTGAGAGGTACTTTTGAATGATTTGGTACAACAGAATGCTTTCTGAATACCAGACAATTAATAAATGGGACCTCCTAAAACTGAAAAGATTCTGTAAGCCAAAAGACAAAATGGACAAGACCAAACAGCCACCCATAGAATGGAAAAATATCTTCACCAACCCCACATTGGACAGATGGCTGATATTGAAAATCATAAAAAACAAAACAAACAAACAAACAACAACAAAACACAAGAAGCTATTCACCAAAATACTAAATAACCTATTAAAATTGGAGTACATAATTGAATAGAGAATCTTAGTAGAGAAATCCAAAATGGATAAAAGACACTTAAGAAAGTGTTCAACATCCTTAGTCATCAGAGAAGTGCAAATTCAACCAACTCTGATATACTATTTTTTTTGTTGTTGTTTGTTTTTTATTTTTATTTTACATTGAGATCCCAGTTCCCTCTCCCTTCTTCCCACTTTCCCTCTCTCCCACCCTATCATGATCCCCAACCACCCTCTTCTCCCACATCCCCCACTCGACATGTAGGGTGATGCCCTCCACAAGGGGTCATCTAAATCTGTCAAGTCAGGAGAGATGGCTCAGAGGTAAAAAGCATTGGCTGCTCTTCCAGAGGTCCTGAGTTCAATTCCCGGCAACCACATGGTAGCTCATCACCATCTATAATAGGATCTGGTTCTCTGTTCCGGCACCAGAACACAGTTGATTAAACACCATTTTATTTCTGCCAGAATGGCTAAAATCAGAAACACCAAGGACAGTTTATGCTGGAGATGATGTGAGTAAAGGGGAACATTTCTCCACTGCTGGTGGGAGTACAAACTTTCACAGCCATTTTAGAGATCAGTATGGCAGTTCCTCAGAAAAATGGGAGTCTACCACAGGACCCAGTAATTCACACTTAGGCATATACCCAAATGATGCACATCCATGCAACAAAGACATCTGTTTAACTATGTTCATGGTAGCTTTATCTGTAATAGCAAGAACCTGGAAACAATCTAGATGCCACTCAACTGAAGAATTGATAGAGAAGATGTGGTAGATTTACCCAAAGGAATAATACTCAGCTGACAAAACAATGGAATCTTGAAATTTGCAGGCAAATGGATGGAACTTGAATAAACTATCCTAAATGAGATAACCTAGTCACAAAAAGAGGCACATGGTATGTACTCACTAATATATGGATTTTAGACACAGAGCAAAGGATCACCAGAAAAAGTAGGATACAAGGAGAAATAAAGAGATTCATACAAGGTGCCTCACAGAAGGGAAAAGGAAAAAGATGTCTTGAGCATATTGGGTATTGGGGGCAGTAAGTGGACAGGGAGTTAGAAAGAGAAGGATAAGAGGGGAGAACATGTGGGACCAGGAAAATTGAGTCAGGGGATGAATAGATGAGAGAAAACAACCTGGAGAGAGAAATACCATAATTGAAGGAGTCATTATAGGTTTGAAGAGAAAACTGATTTAGGAAATGTCCAGAGACCTACAAGCACGACCCCAACTAATAATCTCAGCAACAGTGGAGAGGCTACCTTAAATACCTTTCCCTGATAATGAGACTGATAACTAATTTATATGCCATCATAGAGCCCTCATCTAGCAGACAGTGGGAGGGCCTAGACCCTACTCCAAATGACTTGACAGATTTTGTTGATTCCTCCTGGAAGGCACCACCCTCCCTTTGGAGTGGGTAAGGAATAGAACCGGAGGGAAGGTCAGGGGGCATGGGAAGATGGGAGGGAGAGGGACCGGATATATAAAGTCCAGCTCAAAGGCTCAGAAAACATATTCAACAAAATCATAAAAGAAAGCTTTCCCAACCTAGATAACATGATTATGAAAGTACAAGAAGTGCTCAGAACACCAAATAGTAGAACAAACAACATCCCCTCACTGCATAATAATTAAAATGCAAAACATACAGAACAAAAAAAATGCTAAGAGCTATAAAAGAAAGTGACCCAGTAACATTTTATGACAGACCTATTTTGAATTACACCTGATTTCTCAATGGAAATTCTGAAAGCCACAAGGTCCTAGATAGGTGTTCTACAGACATTAAGGCACTATGGATGCCTGATCATACTACTTTTATATTCAGAAAATTTTTCAATCACTGTAAATGAAGAAATGAAGATATTCCATGATAAAACCTGATTTAAATAATGCATTTCAACAAATCCAGCCCTGAGAAGTTAGATATACTCACAAAAACAAAGGCAATAGATAATCCCACATTTCCAAAACCCCCAAAAGTAAAAAAAACACACACAGCACTACCCACAACTCCAAAAAATGACAGGAATTAACAATCACTGGTCATTAATATCTCTTAATATCAACAGTGTCAATTTACCTATAAAAAGACACAGGCTAACACAATGAGTATGAAAACAGAATCAATGCTTGTGCTGCATATAAGAATCATACCTCAATATTAAAGACAGAAATTAGGTCAGATAAAGGATTGGGAAATTTTTTTTCCAACCAAATGGATCTAAGAAACATGCTAGTGCACAAAAGACTTCAAACTAAAATTATTGAAGAAGGACATTTCACATTCATCATGGGAAAAAAATTCCTCAAGATGAAGTTTCACTTCTGAAAATCTGTGGCCCAAATACAACAGCACCCGCATTTGTAAAACAGAAAGTTTAAATCACAGATAATACCCCACACATTAATAGTGGGATACATCATCTACCACTCTCACGACTGAAGAGGACAACCAGACAAAATCTTAACAGAGAAATAAAGGAACTAATAGATGTATGACTCAATTGGGTTTAACATCTACTGAACATTTTATTCAATCACAAAAGAATACACCTTTTTTCAGTACCTCATAAAACTTTCACTAAAATCAAATAAATATTCAACCCAACCTAAACCAAAAAAAAACAAAAAACAAACAAACAAAAAAAAAAGATTAGATTAGTCCCCTGTATTCTATCATATCACCATGGCTTAAGTTAGAATTCAACAGCACAAATTGAAGGTAGCCTAAGAAGCCTAAAACCTCAAGGAAATTGAACAATATTCAATGGTATGGTCCCTGGGTCAAGGAAAAGGAAGACATAAATAAATAAGTTAAAAACTTCCATGAGTTCAAAGAAAATGAATGGACCACACACTAAAACTCAGGGAAAACTTTGAAAGAGGGGTTAAGTGGAATGTTCATAGCACTAAGTGCCTACAGGTTCTTCCCGCTGGCTGCAGTGGGTCCTGCCACCATGGTCCCGCCTCCACGTGAGCCCCAAATAACATTCAGAGACTCTGTATTTGATACAATCCTGTTGGCCAATGACTATCATTGTTAATGGGCTAGCTCTGCCTTAATTATTAACCCATTTCTACTTATCTAAGTATTTCCACATGGTCGTCTTATCCGGGAGCCGCAGCCGGCATCTTCTTTCTTTCAGGTCTACTCCCACCTCCTACTTCCTCTTTCCTCCTTGTCTCCTAGCCCCACCTATCCTGCTATCTCATTGGCCCAACGGTGCTTTATTAACAAGTATGAGAAAAATATTTACAGGATAACATATCCCATCATCTCCTCTTTTCTGTCTAAAATAAAAGAAGGGGTTTTACCTTAACATAGCAAAATATAACATACAACAGTTATCAAATAAGAATCACAGTTAACAATATTTAGTAAATAAACATCTTGTAAGAATTAAAGAAAATATCATCTATCCTATCTTTGTGAGTCTAAAGTCCTATATGTAACTTATCTTTAATCCTAACTAAGGAAAACTGTAACCATAACTATCTGTGTTCAACTCCATCAAAGACCACAAAAGGATAATAGATAAACTCTATAAATGGCAGAGACAACTCATTGCCTGGTCAGTTACCAAAGTTCTTCTGTAATGTTCCATCTTCAGCCCCTAGGCCATAGTGTGTCTCCAGACTCCTCAGCAAAGCAGGAAACTTTAAAGTGTCCATCTGTATTGACAATTTTTCAGTCATTCTACTGTGTCTTGTAAACTGTCTGGCTGTCTGGCGGCCTCTTCCATGAAGCAGGAATCCTGTAGCAATGTCCATCTTGAACCAGCAGTCACTTTTTTATGGGTCCTCCATGTCCAGTTTCTACAACATAAAGTCAAACAGTCTAGACAAGAGAAGTACCTTCTCAAATGGCTAGTCTTGCCATATTAGAAGCAAACTTCATAATGTGTTTCTTCTATGTCCATCTTTCTTTCTGATGGTGGTGGTGTTACCAGGAGCAGTTGTGCCTCACTGTCAAGAAAATCCCTAAACCATTTTAAATGCCATATTCTGTAGGTCTTTGAAAGGTTTGAAGAATGCCTATCCATCTCAAATACATCTCTATATATCTAGAAAACCTAACTATTCCAAGCTTGACTATCATAGGTAACTCTCTAATCTATACTAAATTATACATTACATTTCTAAATGAGCTATATAAACACAATACCTAAACAATAGGAGAAATATACATATTACAAAATTGACCTTAAATTGTATCAATAAAAGAAAATCCATTCCAAATTAAATTATTCATATCTGTACCATAATTCCCTTTTTACCTTTAAAAAGATTGTTTGTGGTTATAGCCATTTATAACCAAATCCATTTAAATGAAAACAAACATTTTAAACAATATTTGGGAATTTGGGCGATGTTCTTTCCAAACTACTTCCTGCTGGTAGGGGGCGAAGTCATAGGGATCCTAAGAAGACATAGAAATCCTGGCTCCTAAGAATACCCACATTTGGGACTTAACAGCACACCTGAAAGCTCTAGAACAAAAAGATGTTCTAGAACATCTTTTTTTGTTCTCTAGAACAAAAAGATCAGGATGTCAACTAGATGCCTGCAAATAATCAAATTGGAGGCCGAAATAAATAAAATAGAAACAAAGAAAACAATACAAAGATACAATGAAACAAAGAGTTGGTTCTTAGAGATAATCAACAAGATAGACATACCTTTATCAAACTAACCAAAAGGTAGAGAGAATATGCAAATCATCAAAATTGGAAACAAAAAAGGGGGACATAACAACAGGCACTCAGAAAATCCAGAGAATCATCAGGTCACATTTCAAACACATGTATTCCCTAAATTGGAAAATTTAAATGAAATGAATAATTTTCTGGGTAGATATCGCACACCAAAATAAATCAAGAACAGATAAACAATCTAAATAGAACTATAAACCATAAGAAATGATCCACATCCATGCAACAAAGACATGTGCTCAACTATGTTCATAGCAACATTATTTGTAATAGCAAGAACCTGGAACCAATCTAGATGCCCCTCAACTGAAGAATGGATAAAGAAGATGTGGAACATCTACACAATGTAATACTACCCTGCAGTAAAAAATAATGAAATCTTGAAATCCGCAGGCAAATGGATGAAACTTGAAGAAATCATCCTGAATGAGGTAACCCAGTCACAAAAAGAGGAACATGGTATGTACTTGATCATATATATGGATTTTAGACCTAGAGCAAAGGATCACCAGCCTATAATTCTCACCACCAGAGGAAATAGGATACAAGGTGTATTCTAAGAGATTAACAAAAGGGGGAAGGGACAAGTCCCACAGAGCACATGAGAAATGGGGGGACGGTGAATGGAGAGAGAACTAGGAGAAAGAGAAGGGGAGGAGAGGAAAACACGAGCAACTAGGTCGATTGAGTCAGGATAGTAATAGAAGACAGAAGAGAGAGAGAAACAGAGACAGAGAGACATAGACACGGAGACACACACACACACACACAGAGAACATAAAAGAGGGAGCCATTATTGGTTTGAAGAGAAAACTGAACCTAAAGAAAAGTCTAGAGACCTATAAGACTGACTTCAACTAACAATTTGAGCAACTGTAGAAAGGCTACCATAAATGCCCTTCCCTGATAGTGAGATCAACATCTAACTAATCCACCATCATGGAGCTCTCATCTAGTATCTGTTGGAAACAGAAGCAAACACCCATAACTAAACACTGAGTTGAACTAGAATCCAGATGCAGAAAGACAGGACATTACCAGGTTGCAGAAACACATAAAGACAGCTCACCTGAACAAAGAGGAACTTATGGGCTCCCCCAGACTGATAGCTGGGAATCCAGCATGGACTGACTCAGGTCCCCTGAATATGGGTCTGGGCTAGAAGGACTGAGCAGTCTAAGGGACCCCAGACAGTGGAACCAGGATGTGTTCCTGGTGCACAGAAAGACCTTGTTGAGACAAATCCCATGGAGGGATATCCCTTAACCTAGAGTCAGGAGAGAAGTCCTAGTCACTACTTCAAATGATTTGACATATTTACATGACTTCACCTGGATAGCATAGCCCTACATGTGGAATGAGGGTGCTGGGATGGGAGGGAAGGATGGTCAGGGTGCATGTGAGGGGGGAGAGAGGGTAAGAGGGAGGAGTGGAGGGATGGAGAGGAAACCGGGATCAACATGTAAAGTAGTAGTAGTAGTAGTAATAGTAATAATAAGAAGAATAAGAATAAGAATAAGAATAAGAATAGAAATAGAAGCAGTCATCAGAAGTTCTCAACCCCCCCCAAAAAAAAAACCAGAGGCAGATGACTTCATTGCAGAATTCTCCCAGAAATTCAAAGAAGAGCTAATAACAATAATTGTTTCACACAATAGAAACAAAAGGTTCATTTCCAAACTCTTTTTATAAGGCTACAATTACCCTGATACCAAACTATACAAATACACAACTAAGAATGAAAACTGCAAACATTTTCCCTTGTGAACATAGATGCAAAAATGTGAGTAAAATACTGGCAAACCAACTCCAAAATCAAATTAGAAAAGTCATCCACTATGATCAAGTTGGCTTCATCCCAGAGATGCAGGGATGGTTCAACAAACAAAAATCTGTCAATATAATCTACTATATGACCAAAAAATTATACCAATGATCATCTAATTAGATGCTAAAAAGGCCTTTGACAAAATCCAACACACTCTCACAAGAAAGGTCTTGGAGAGATCAGAGACACAGGGAACATACCTAAACATAATAAAAGTAATTTCATTAAAATCGGTAACAAGACAAGAATGTTCATTTTCTTTGTATGTATTTGATATTTTATTTGAAGTTCTAGCTAGAGCAATAAGACAAAGAAAGGAGATCAAGAAGATCCAAATTAGAAAGGAAGTTAAACTTTCACTATTTTTAGATGATAGGATGGTTTACATAAGTGACCTGAAAATTCTATGAAGGAGCTCCTACACCTTCATTATAGGATATGGTATTTACTAGACAGAAGAAAAACAAACAAACAAACAAACAAAAAAAGAAAAACAGTAGCAACCTGGCAGTAGAGAAATCCCCAGGAATCCACAAGGATGATCCCGACTAAGAATCTAAGCAATAGTGGAGAGGGTACCTTAAATGTCTTACCCCTATAATGAGATTGATCACTAACTTAAAACTACCAGACAGCTTTCATAAGTAGCTGATGGAAGCAGAATTAGAGATCCACAGATAAGCACTGTTCTGAACTTCTGAGTCCAGTAGAGAGGGAAAAGTGATGAGCAATGAGGTCAAGATCATGTTGGATGATCACTCAGAAACTGCTGACCTGAGCAAGTGGGAGCTCTGTGACTCCAAACTGATAGCTAGGATACCTGCATAGGACCAAAGTAGGCCTCCTGAATGCGGGTGTCAGTTTGGTGGCTAGGGCAGTCTATGGGGCCTCTAGAAGTGGAACCAATGTCTATCCCTAGTACATGTACTAGCTTTTTGGAACCTATTCCCTGTGGTGGGATACTCACTCAGCCTAGACACATGGGGAATGGCCTCAGTCCTGCTCCAAAAGACATGAAAGACCTTGGTGATCCCCCATGAAGGACTCACCCTCTCTGAGGAGTGGATGGAGGGTGAGATAGGGAGATATTTGGGAAAGTGGGAGAATGGGAGAGAGAGGGAACTGGGATTAGTATGTAAAATAAGATTGTTTTAATTTAAATAAAAATTATTAATATAAAAACAAATACTGATACCACTTCAAAATACCACTGTTACATAGTCAGGTTAAGTTATGGAATATCTTGTGTGCTATAACAATCTGTCAGTTTGCATGTGTGGCAATCCTTTATTGTTTATTTTTGTTTTGTTGTTGTTGTTTTTTTAGTTCCATCCATCATTTTTCGTATTGCAGTTTTTCTTTCTTCTCTTTTACTGGGTTCTTTGAGTCCTGAGAAAGAGCCTTTGATAAAGATGTTTCATTCCTAACACTCTTACTCTATACACTATCCAGTTGTGTGTCTCTATATTACTTACCATCCACTCCAAAAGACACTCCTTTATAATGGTTGATTTGTATGCAGAAGTGTTCTCATTTTGTTTTTTAGGGGGATCTATTTTTTTCTGAGAGGAAAACATTAAGCAGTTGTATATAGAGGGAGGTGAGGAGGATTGAGTAGAGAGAAGAATATGATCAAAATATATTATATGAAATAAAGTTTAAAGTAAAAATATTAAAATTATATAGCAAAAAAACTTTATAGTACAAAGTTTTAGAAAACATACCTATAACCCCTTTAATAATTTTCCTGATTATTTAACCGTCATCTCCCAATTGATTTCACTATTTAAAAGCTCATGAGTATAATAGTGAATTGGGTAAGAAAAAGAAAGTAGAAGTAGGTGCCCTCATCAATTTTAATTACACAAAAAGAACCAACTACCATCTGTGTTAGAAAATGGTTATATTGGCTGTGTGTGACTGGAATTCAGTATCTTACTTAAAACAGTACAATGTCAATTCAAATATTTAAAGTAGTAACTACTTTACTTTTCCATTCTGTAGTAAATGGTCATTTCCTGTAATACTGCTGGGTTTATGATAAAACCCATATGGCTATTGAAATTCAGTTTTATACACTGATTAATAGACACTTATCTCTGCTACAAAAGATCATGAATTATGATTCAATATATATTCTCTGAAGTGATGCATGGGAACAATATTACAAAAGAAAGTACTAATGGATCATAGTAAAATGGATAAATGGGATATCCTTTTAGCTCAGGGGAAAGCAATGTCTGGTCTTTCCATGGAATAAGACCTGGACAGAGTTTTGTTTTGTGGTATTTTAATTTTAAAATTAGTTGAGCCTGATGCATCGTAAAGCAATAAAGAAAAACGACAGTGTGCTTGTCCCATTGATAACAGATTGTGAAATTGTGTTACATTCTTACTAAATATATGATGAACGCAATCTTATAAATTTTAATTTTTAAGAATTTTTGCCATGCAAATTAGATGGGAATGAAAGTGTTTAAAGGTCAAAAACAAGACAGTTTTCTTACATAATACAAATGCAATAGACATGCTGTCAGGGATTATCATTGTATCTTGTTCTAAAGGAAAATAATTTACATTATTTCAGGAGTAAAGTAGCTTAGATTTTAAGACAGCTCAGAAAGTAAATATATGTTGGTTGTTCTGTTAAGCATAAGGAAAAGATGTGCCTCAAGGAGCAAAAAGCTCATTTTCATGGTCTTTGTTTATAATAGAGTATGCAAAAAGGCAGTAAGTATCATAATTTATAGTTCATGTAGAGGTTATTTTATGAAAATAAATGGATATTCTCAGTGTATAAGTGTTACTATCTTGCATTATAGAGCATTTAAAATGTAGAAACATGGGAGAAAAATAGTACTAATAACTTTTTTCAGATTTTGAAAAATTAATTTTTGAAAATTTTATGCCTCTATTCAATAATGATTCCCTTCCAACTGTCTCTAGATTCTTTCACCATATCTCATGATAAATTCATTATTTCTTCTTCTTTCTCTTCTTTCTACTTCTTTTATTCCTCTCCCTCTCTCTCTCTCTCCCATCCTGTTCTTCCTTTAGCTTTTATTCTATAACTCATTAATTTTTATCCCTGCTGCCAATGGGTGTGCAGTCACCAGAACATCTATTGATTGAGGTATGGGAAACTTACATGCAGCCACTTCCTCAAAAAAGAATGATTCTTGACTCCTACACTATCAATAGCTAATAGCTCTACAATAAGAAATGGACCTCTTTGGTATTTCTTTATTCCATTTTAAAAATTTAACTGGCTTGACCTTATGCGGGTTTTCTTGTTGTTATTGTTCATGATTGCTACAGCTACAGCCATGCTATGTCAAGAAGGCAAAATGGCATAAACCTCAACCCCCATACTCCAGCTCTTATTTTTCTTTCAAGACATATTCCATGATACTTCTTGAGTTGAAGAGGGGAAGTTGATGAAGATGTCCTGCTTGATCTTTCATAACCATCTTAAAAAAGCACTTTAACCAAGTATTAGACACTTCATTCACACATGCAACTGCAAAATGAAACTTCTTTAAGGATAGCTGAAGGTTTCCTGTATCTATGCACATAAAAATAAATAATTAGAAGGGAGTTTGACAAATTAGAAATATTAAATTCTACCTTAGGGCTTATGACCTTCAGTTTGACTAGGTTCCAAGCACAAATTCTCTCTTATCAAGCATGTTTCAGATTCAATTAGGAAGCCATTGCTTATACCATTACCATCATATCATTATTACCAGTGGTCACATGTTGCCTATCATATAAGTATTATAATATGTACAGCTCAGTGCTGGGTGAGAGTATGAATGTCCTGTCCACATAAACACCTTCCATAGAAACTTGTAACCTGTTCAACGATAGTAATCAAGGACATTTTCAAGACAGTTTGAGATTCCTGATGAGTATTTGAAAGTAATGACAATAGCCTGTATTGCATTTGGAGAAATCTGGAACTCTCAAGTTAATAACTATCCCATACCAGCAACACAGATTTTAATTACATGTCTTCTGAAAGTAGCATTACACAAAAACACAGGTTACCTCCATTCAAATTTCTTTTTAAAAATATGTATTTCAAAAATAGTCTAATAACTATGAGGTTTTAATTTAATTTTCAAAATTTCTTTGTCTAGGTCAACGTATCACCTCGGCACTAATCTCATCCACCTAACTGCAAAAATTCCTGCATATTTCTTTATATCTCCTTACCCAATTCCCAATTTTTCGTATCAGTTGTAGTGCGTAACCTTGTTCAATTACAATTTAGTTGACTTGTGGGATAGTGGTTTTCATTTGAATATTTACTACACCTTTCCTTTCACCTAACTCTCTCCCAACACAATAACATCCTCCCATCCTCCTATTCTGCTCAATTCTTAAGCTTTTTCCAAACTTCAGACTCTGGAATATTATTTTAATTTTATGTATTATCTACTATCCCTTTCCATTAATGTAATTCCCTCCCTTAAGAGTTATTTCTATTTTCTTGGCATTTGCTATTTTCTAATTTAAGCATATTAAACAAAATATTTAAAGCTAAAATCCTTATACAAGAGAGAACACAAGACATTCACATTTCTAGTCAAGAGTTACCTTACACAGTGTAATTTTCACACTTTCCTTTTCTGCAACAATTATGAGTTAAAAAGTATGTTTTTTAGTTATTAATTTGCTGCTTATTTAAAAAATACAAATAGTCATCACTTTACTCCCTCCTTTCATATTTAAACCAGTTCACTTTATGATGATACCACAGAATGCTAATGACCCACAGCTCTGGAAATTCAGGAAACTAAATCTCAAACTGAATAGACACTAAGAAGGACTTGAGAGAGGGGAGATGTGTGCTCCAAACACAGTAATTGAAATTTCCTTTCAACAAATAAAGAATAAAGGTTAAGGCAGAAATTAATGAAAAAAAAAACTAAAAGACTAATTCTGAATGTATAAATGTGTAAATGTAAATGTGTAAATGTAACACATTTTGATTTCATCCATTTTTCCCATTAAGGAATATCTACGTTGTTATTTGTTTAATTATTGTTTTGACTATTGTGAATAAAGTCATGATGAACATTGCTGAGCAAGTGCTCAAGTGGTATGATGGAACATCCTTTGGGTTTATGCCCAAATATAAGACTTCAGATAGATCAATATCCAATTTTATGGGCAACCACCATAATGATTTCCAAAGTGACTGATCAAGTTTGCATTCTCCCTGTGGTGGACAAGTTTTCCCTTTGCTCCACACCCTCTTAATTATGAGCTATAATTTGTGTTATTGAACTTAGCAGTTCTCACTGGTATAAGATAGATGTATTTTTGATTTGAATTTCCCAGATGACTAAGATTTTATCATAATTTCTATGTGATTTTTTGAGTTATTTGAGAGTCCTCTATTGAGAATTTTTTGTTTCAATCCATGGCCCATTATTAATTGCATTATTTGGCTGTTGATTATTCAGATGGTTTGATTTCTAGTCTCTTGAGTTCTTTTTTTTATTTTGAATATTTACCTTCTGTCAGATGTGGAGTTGGTAAAGATCTTTTCCAATTCTGTAGGCTGCCTCTGTGTCCAATTTATGGTGTCCTTGGCTTTATGAAAGGTTTTAAGTTTCGAGAGGTTAAATTTATTAATAGTTGATGTTATTACCTGTGCAATCAGTGTTCTGTTTAGAAAGGTGTCTTTTATGCCAATGTGTTCAAGATTGTTCTCCACTTTCTCTTCTATGACGTTCAGTGTATCTGGTTTTATGGTTGAGATCTTTAATTGACTTTTACTTCAGTTTTGTTTAGGGTGAAAAATACTGATCTATCTGGGTGCTCTTACATGCTGACATCCAGTTATGCCAGTACCGTTTTTTGTAGATGCTCTTTTCTTTCATTGTTTATTTCTTTTTTCTTTATAAAAATGCAGGTATTGGTATATGGATTTATGTGTGGATAACTTTATCAGTTTATCTGTTTATTAGGTCAAAACTGTGAGGTTTTTTATTATAATTATTATTTTAGCTGTGTGAGACAACTTGAAATACGGGAATGTGATATATTACGTAATGTTCTTCCTTGCATCTAGTATAAAGTTAATAGTATATTTACAGCAAAACCTGATAAAATTTGTTTATTAAATAAATAAGTGAATGAATATACTAATTCCGATTGTGTACGGAATTTATTTTCTTGCCAAAATTGTCACTATTTTTTATATGGAAATGTTTTCTCCATATAATTTGTGAGTATATGTGTTAATTTAGTCTTATTATGTGTAAATCCATCCAAATAGCACATTCATAACCATTAAATTGGAAAAGGCCCATTCATTAAGTTTAAATTGCTTAAACAAAACTAAACAATTTGTAATTAAAATATCACTTTAAAGAATCAGATAGTAATCAAAAACTGCTTATTACTGTTATCTGCTCTTCAAAGTCAAGATTCCCCTGTGAATTCAGAGGGCATGGAGACAGAAAAACACATAAAATTGCAACAAAAGTTATATGCAGATGGTCATAAAAGTAAATATCAAACTAGTGAAGAGAGGGGACTCAGCCACATATGCTTACAAAACACATCTAATATCACAAGCCCCTTTGTTAGATATTTTAGTCTATTCTTAAGTCTATAGCTATAAGTAGCTTCTGTTCGTGCTGGGAAGGTACTTTGCCTGGTGTAAATGAGTTACAGACTAACCTGGATAACTCTCTGAATGTCAATGTCTATAATCTGGAATTCCAGTGATCAGTGAGAATGGGAAAATGTCAAAACCAAGGTTCATTTCTTCATTTAAAGACACATGTTTACTCCAATGACAGTTTATGCTAAATAGGAGGTGGAGAGAGGGGAACACTCCTCCATTCCTGATGGGAGTATAAACTCTTACAGGCATTTTGGAGATCAGTAGGTGGTTCCTCAGTAAAATGGAAATCAGATTATCAAATAATCCAGCACTTCTACTCTTAGGCATATACCCAAAGATGAACATCCATGTAACAAAGACATCTGTTTAAGCATATTCATAGCAGCATCATATGTAATAGCTAGAACCTGGAAAAAATCTAGATGCTCCTCATCTAAAGAATGGATAAAGAAATGTGGTACATTGTTACAATAAATTACTATTCAGAGGGAAAAAAACAAAACAACAACAACAAAACAATGGAATCTTGAAATTCACAAGCAAATAGAGGGAACAAGAAGAAACCATTCTGAGTAAGATAATGCAGTTCCAAAACGATGAGCATAGTATGTATTCACTCATATATGAATTTTAAATATAGAGCAAATGATTATCAGCCTACAATTTATACCACCAGAGAAGCTAGGATACAAGGAAGGCCCTAAGAGAGACATGCATGGTCCCCAACAGAAGGGGAAAGGGACAAGAACTCCTGAGCATATTCGGAGCATGGAGGGGGCAGTGGGTCAGTGAGTGAAGAACGAGTTAGGAGAAAGACAAAGGGAGAAGTGGAGGTGAGAACATGAGGGAGCAGGAAGATTGAATAGGGGGAAGAATAGAGGAGAGCTAGAAAAAAAAAAGATACAATAATAGAGGGTGTCATTATAGGTTTGAAGAAATAACAGGCACTAGAGAAATGTCAAGAGACCTACAAGGATGATACCAACCAACAATCTGAGTAATAGTGGAGAGTCTCCCTTAAATGTACTTTCCTGATATGAGATTGATAACTAAGTTACATGCCATCCTAGAGCCTTCATCCAGTAGCTGATGGAAACAGAAGCAAACACCCACAGCTAAACACTGAACTGAATTTCTGGAAAGCAGTTGCAGAGAGGGAGGAATAATGTGCAAAGGGTTCAAGACCAGGCTGGAGAAACCCACAGAAACAGCTCACATGAACAAGGGTGGGCTCATGGACCCCAGACTGACAGCTGGGAAAACAACATAGAACTGAACCAGACACCTCCTGAAGGTGGGTCTCAGTTAGAAGGCCTGGGTAGTCTATAAAACCTCTGACAGTGGAACCAGCATGTATCCCTGGCACATGAAAGGACTTAGGGAGAACTTTGTCCATGGAGGGATTCTAGGTTTAGAGACACAAGGGGGCCTAGGTCTGCCCCAAATGACTTGATAGATTGTTGATGATCCCTCCTGGAAGGCCTCCCAATCCCTGGGAAGTGGATGGGGAATGGGATGGAGGGAGGATGGGAGGGAAAGGAATCAATATGTATAATAATAAAAAATTAAATTAAATTAAAAAAGATACAGGTTTACATGAAAATGCATTTGGGCACTTTTTTGGGAGCAACTTTTTTTTTAATTTCTTGTCAAATATACACTAATAGTGTAAGAAATAAAAATAAATACCTAATTTTTCTATATCTAGATAATCTTCAAAGAAAACATGCAAAAGCATAGTGAAATATCTGTATTTTAAAAGTAGTCATTTAACATGACTAATAGAGATATCAAGCCTGTAAAATGAATAAGTATATTTACTTTGAATGTCCTACCTCAAACAGTATTATGTTTTAAAGCACATCATCCTATTATTTCCTGCATGCATGTATTGTTTCTAAAGTTATTCTTTAAGATATATATATATGAAATTTTATATATATATATATATATACATATATATATATGCAATTATACAGTAACCATGAATTTGAAAGCCCATATTTGTTTTCAAGCAAGTGATTGTTAGTTTGTTTGTTTTAGGGGAATTAATTTTAGAGTTTTGCTTGTTGTTTGTTTCTGTTGTTTGTTTTTCAAGGCAGGGTTTCTCTGTATAGATTTGGAGCCTGACTTGGGATTTACTCCTTAAACCTTGAATTCACAGAGCTCTGCTTGCCTCTGTCTCCTGAGTTCTGGTCTTAAAGGCATGCAACACCCTTGTCCAGCAAGTGTTCACTTTCCATCTTGCTTATGTACATTTGCAGATTGCTTTTGTTCATGTATAAAACCTGTGTCTCCAGGAAGTCAAGGAGTAGGGTCACTTTAACTGTCTCTTTGAACTGTGACCTCATGTAAGTAATTTATTTTTCTCTGTTGAAGGAAATATATAAAACTGTTCAACATCGAAAACAGAAATATAAATGATTTAAAAAAATCACTAGCTGAGGTAATCGTGAAAATAAAAATAAGGAATGTTAAAAGGAACCTACAGGGAAGCTTTATCAACAGAATACAAGAAATGGAAGAAGGATTCTCAGGTATTTAACATGTTATGGAAAAAATGGATAGATTGGTCAAAGACAATATTAAATCTAAAAAAAAATTCCTAAAACATAACATACAAGACATGAGATACATGAAAAGACCAAATCTAAAATTAATAGAAATAGAGGAATGAAAATTTCAGCTCTAACTCCCAGAAGATATTTTCAATAAAATATAGAAGAAAACATTTATAACCAATGAAGGAGGTGCCTATAAAGACTCAAGAATTATACAGTTCATCAAGTGGATTGAACCAGAAAAAATGTCACCTTGCCACATAATAATCAAAATACTGAACATACAGAATGAAGAAAGATTGATAAAAAGCTGAAAAGTAAAATAACATGTAACATATAAAGGCATATCTATTAAAATTACACCTGACTTCTGAATAGAGACTTTGAAATCTGGAATGGCCTGGACCAGATGTGCTGCCAATTCTAAAAGACCACAGATGCCAGTCCAGATTGCTATAACTTGCAAGACTTTGAACCATCATAAGTGGAAAAAATAAGATACTCCAGAATAAATTCAAATTCAAGCAATTTCTATCTATAAATACAAAAGTGTTACCTAAATATATGAAAACATGGGATATAAATGATCTAGTATCAGCAAAACAAAAAGAGAGAGGGAAAGAAATACATAAAAACCAAGACTAAAATAGAAAGGAATAAATACTCATTACTCATCGGTATCTCCCAATATCAATGATCTGAACTCACCCAATAAAAGAAACAGATTAACAGAATAAATACAAAAACAAGATCTATCTTCCTTCTGCCTATAATAAATACACCTCAACCTCAAGGATTGACATTATCTCGGTGTGTCTCAGTCTCTTACAGGCTTCTCAGTTTTCTCACAGTGTCTCTTAGCAATCCTTACTGCCTATATGTGCTTGGGTATTGAAGACCCTAGTGACTCTAATGAGTTTTAAGGACATTCTGAAGCCTTTTAGTAGTTTATTTTCTGTGCTTAAGGAGCTAGCCTAATATATAGAATATTTTTACCTCTCCTTGAAAGATTCTGTGTGGTATTTTCTTTGTTTGATGGAGTGTTCTGTCTCCCATTAGAACATCTTCTGTTTCATAGACCTTCCTTCAAATACAGAAGGATTTTGTCTCAGGAGAAATTACTATACAACATGGATCTACTACACCTTCTTCATTCATTCATCTGAAGATGTTTACTTCTGTTGATTACATTTTTGCTAATATGACCACTGTAACAGTAAACTTAGGAATTCAGTTGTCTCTTTGATTTGATGACTTTGTATCTTTCAGCTGTGTACTCTAAAGGACTATTGGATTTGATTTGTAATTTCTTAATTTTAACTTGTTGAGGAACTTTTACACTGTTCTCCATTATGGCTTCACTAATTTTAATAACCACCAGAGAGTCCATTTTCTTTCTCTCCCATGTTTGTTTCCACATTCTCACCACTATTTTGTATTTTTTGTCCCTTTGTTTTCTTTGATAGTAGTAATTCTAACTGGAATGAATTGGTAACTCTTTTGTAGTTTAATTTGAATTGATTTATATCCCATTAAGTACAGCTTAGTATTTCATTATACAGGCTGGTTAAAATAGTATTCTTCAAGTCTTTATTCTGATTGATATTTAAGTTTTACTTGCTTTTCCATATTCCTTATTCTCAAATATAGTTTAGTGTCATATGTACTGCAAAACAAAATGTGCCTTTATAATGATCACTATACACTGGACATCATAAAGTTTTGTGATTGACTCAAGCAACAATGGTATAGATGATGCCATATTTCTTCCTAAAATATTCAGCTCAAGTGTATTAGCCATGAAAATTTGTCAGCGCATGTATGTGAAGGGATTCATGATGAAACAAGGACTATAAAAACTGGAGAAATTTGAGATATGGCAGAGGTAGTAGAAGCTTTCTGTGCTTCCATTATATGGCTAAACAAAGGTGCTTTGAACAATAATATTTCCTCATTCCTCTTTCCTGGAGAAGCTTGAATCCAAGGTAATGACTGAGAATGCACAAAAGATCACATGACACAAAACCCTTCACCAAAGCACAGTCCTATCAAATCCTCCAAGAGTTAGTTTGCCATGTTATTTCCTTTCAAATTTTGCATAATTCTCCTTTTTGGCAAGCTGATCAACTGAATGATCACCCTATACGTAACACATTATATGTTGTATAAGACACATCCACAGATTTAAGATAACTTGGACTTATTGTTCCTGACTTATATTCATGTAAATAAGTTTGCTATATTCATTGAAAACTAATATTTAAAAAAATTTAGTTCTAGTAAGACATAGACTCTCAATGAAACACATTAATAATAACTTAAATGTCTTTAGAGAAATGCAATTATAATTTCTTTAGCATCCCATCTCACCTCTGTCAGAATGGATTTTGTCAAGAAATCAAATGGCTACAATTGCTGGAAAGGATGTAAGGAAAGAACACATTCTTTGTTTAAAAAGACAAAGCCACTTTGGATACCAGTCTGAAGGTTGAAGATTTTTAAAAGTATTATTTGGTCCAGGTATGGTACTTCCAAACATGTACTCAAAGAATACTAAAATTCAACAAAGAAATCAGTTAAATGTATATGTTAATACAGAGTTAAAAAGAAGACATCTTTCCTATCTGAAATGGTACTAAACAAAATCCCCAGCACCATGTGAGATTCCTTCTATGTATTGTCACGTAAGGAGGCTTGAGAGGTTCCACAAACATTACAGTTTCTGGCCATTCTTTCTATTTTTTATCAGAAGCAATTGTAAGACCCTACTGCTAAAGATATAACACACCTTTAATGTATACACAGGTCTAGCATGAACAGAGCAGAATTTCCTCTACTGGCTTGCTTTTGTAAAATATAGGAAGATACTATGGAGGCTGCTCTGGGAGAAAAGGCATCAAGAGTCTTGCCCAGCTGTGAACCCACTGATCTACAATGCTAATTTTCCAAGCAAGACACAGCACCTCAAACAACTGATTTGGGGATATATTAGATAAATTATGGTGTCAAGTTTCCATCTAAAAATTAGTATTTATACCATACACAGATATTATCTCAGTGTAGTAAGAGAAGTTTCCCTTTCCAGTGACTGGCAGTGAATGAAGAGACTCATGATGCTCAAGGTGCTATAGCTATATGACACCTGAGTAGCTGAAACTAAACAAGATAGTTATTAGGATCTCTAAGGGTTGCTGTCATTGTAGAAGAAGGAACAGAAGTGTAACAGCCATGAGATTCAGAGACTCTCTAAGGTACTAACTTCTGGACATGGCAGACAGAAAATTTAAGTTATGAAACCATGGAATTGGTGACTATATGCAAAAGATGGTACCATTCAGTCACAGATTAAGAAAAAGACAATGTGACTTTTTCTGATAAAATATTGGACCACTATCTTTAATTGTGTACCAATTCCAAATTGTGTACCAGTTCCAAATCCCTGGTCCCATAGGTGATCCTGGTAAAGCTTGGTTGGTAGGTATATAAACAAAATGGCATGGATGCTTGAAAGGGAATTGTTGGGAGTGGGGGAGGGTGGGTTATAAAAGTGGGTAGAGATTACAGTAATACAGAATCACTTTATGCAGGATGTAACAGTATTCTTTTAAATTAAAAAAAATAACTGTCTATGTGTATGGGTATTTTGTTATATGCTTATAACACAAGCATGTTTTTTGCCCTCAGAGGCCCTGGACCTAGAATTACAAATGGTATTGAACTTCCTAGATTGTACCTATATGCTGTGGAACAACTAGTGTGTTTAACTAAATAAACAACTCTCCAGCCTCCTGAATGATATTTAATTAATAAATTCAATAATAGATAAAAAATACATAAAGTGAGGGTGAAAACATCATTTTTGTGAAATTTCAATTTAAGTGGTTTCTTGATGCCTAACATTAAAACACCAGAAATTCCATCTTCTAGCAGAAAATATCAATACATATCAAATATACCATAAAATATAATATACCAAAAACTTGTTTTTGTTTTGTTTTTCTCATTTTACAATCAACAACTTATTGAATAACACTGATGTGTTATTCTCTTTATTGAAGAGCTCTGGGACAGTAGGTCCAGAGCCACTGACTGCACTCTACTAAGGAGTCTTGAAATGAGCACATTTATTAATATTGTATTTCCTTGTGAATCCTTTTCAAGCTAGCTCCTAGGAAAGATGAAAGAAAAAAATTCTATTAAATAAAATTCTCCTTAAGAAAATCACCAAGTCCACTACGAGTAGGTGATTCTCCCAATCTCTTTATGATTAGAATTATCTTCTAATGTTTAATATGGAGATGAACCAATTACATTTATATTTTGATTTGCTATTTTCCTTCTCTTTTAGGATGTTAATATTAGCAGATTTCACAAGAGTATATAATCTAATAAGATGGTTTTAAAAGTAAACAGACCAATGGAACTTTCCTTAAATATATCAAAATAAAACCTTATTAGTTATGAATAAAAAATATCAGCACAATAAAATCATGAAGCAATGTATCAAAACAATTGAAAGTATATCCACAGAAAATGTAATGTGGACAACTGTCACTTGTAGAGCTTTGAGAAATGACCAAGTCTAATGGAGTGGCATCTAAGCATGGAATATGATGCTCCAGGAATGGAGTTCTGATGAGAATGATTACAAATGTGCCTAGGAAATTAAAAATTCCATACAAACTTTTCATCAAAGCATGCTAAACTTATTTTTTTATGAATTGTCTGTTTTACATTGTGAAAGGACTGTAACATTAAGAAGGTAATTATTTTAAGATTGCTCCTTTCTTTTATAATGTTCTAAACCTCTTTGTGACTGTAAATAGAATCCATCCATAATGGATATGATCATTGAATCATTTGTTAATTCAGTACTTACTTTGTAAGAAATTTATTTGATAAAAATATAATTACTTCACCTATAAAAAGCATGTCAGATTTTACAAATTATAAATTTCAATTTTTATATTGAAAAATATTCTTTTGTATAATATTGCATAGGAGTTATGCACTAATATAAATTATTCCAGAGTTTTATCAAAAATCAAAACAATAAAAATTAGTATATACTTATTATTTTTCTTTTATTATTTAGAGAATACAACGTACTTGTGTTATGAATAGGTTTTTCCTGTGGCCTGTTCCCACAGACATGCCAGCCCCAAATAACACACAGAGATGCTGTATTTCATATAATGCTATTGGCCAGTTAATAGTGTTTCTTATTGGCTAGTTCTGTCTTAAATATTAACACATTTCCATTAATCTAAGTATTTCCACATGGTCTTATCACACCGGAGAAAGAGCCTGGCATTCTACCTTGTAGGTCCTCCATATTGAATCTCCTCACTACCTCTTTCTCTAGAATATATATACATATATATATTCTAGAGATGACAGAGACAGCTTGCTACCTGATCAGTCACCCGAAGTTCTTCTGTAATGTTCCATAGTCAGCCTATAGTCCATATTGTGTCTGGCAGTCTCCTCAGCAAAGCAGAAACTATAAATTGCCCACCTGCATTGACAGTTTGTCAGTCACCTTTCTCTGTGTCCTTCAGAATGCCTGGAAGACTCTTCCATGAAACAGGAACCATGTAGCAATGTCCATCTTGTATCAGCAGTCATTTTCTTGTGGGTCTTGCATGTCCAGTTTATATAGCATAAAGTCAAACAGTCCAGACAAGACTAGTATCTTGCCCAAATGGCTAGTCTTGCCATATTGAAAGCAAACTACTTCCTCTCTTCTCCTAGTCTCCTAGTCCCACCTATTTTGCTTTCCTATTGACCAACTGTGCTTTATTCATTAACCAATAAGAGAAACATATTACAGAGTGTCATCTCAGGATGCTTTTTTTTGAAAATATGACATCATAGCATGAATATAAATATATTTAGTATCATATTTATTTTCTGATTTCTAATACTTGAAAAAATAACAAGTAATTTACTTTTCACTAATGATTATTTTTAATTATAAAAGCAAATTTGTGTCTGTGTATGGTAAAGTGTACATGGATGAAGTTGTCCAAGTAGAACAGGGGACTATTTCAGATTGCCTGGATTGAGAGTTTCAGGTACTTACAAGTATTTTGATGGGTATAACCACACTCAGTACTCGGTTCCTCTATAAGTGGCATGAATACTTTTAACTGATAGTACCTGTTAGGCCATCTCTACATTCCCAAAGTCACAATACATAAATATATATATATACATATATATATATATACACATATATATATGTATGTATATACACACACACACACAATATATATATATATATATATATATGTCTTTATTTCAGTTAAGTCAAATGTATGTGTAGTAACCAAATAGCAAAACCATAGTGATAGATAATAGGATTAAACATACATGGCCTCTCAGTGTTTACAAAATAATTAATAAAACATAATTCTAGTAAGCCTCAAATACATGTTATGATGGAGACCATTGTAAGAAAACAATATATTAAAATCTAAAGCTATAGATCAGTCACAATTGATTCATCTACGGCATAACCTCTGAACCTAAGACTCAGGGCTGATTGTGGAAAAGTGGGCAGAAAAAAATGTAAGAGGCAGAGAAACTGAAGTGTTGTAATAATTTGTTTGTACTCTAACAATTAAAGCTTTTATGAAGATCAGAGGGTGGATCTAGCCAATAGTTAAACTTAGAGGTCTGGAAGTCTGTACAGACACACAGGAAATGATATGGCTAGGAGGAAAGAGGAATATAAGGCAGAAAGAGACAGGAGCTCACAATCCTTTTGACCCAGAAGTTGCTGAGATATGGTGTGGCTGTGGCTTTCTCCTTTGTCTCTTTGATCTTTCAGCATTTACCCCATTTATGACTCTAGATTTTTCTTATTAGGAGAAACTAGAACTTATACTGGAGAAGGTTTATTATGAGATTTTTATCTTCTAGAAATGAGAGCAGCTTTATCCATGAAATTTTATGATCATAGCTGCATTGATATGACAAACACAGGAAAAACACAGACTTGCAAACACAGACAAGGGAAGGTTTATGAATCCTCACATATTCTCAATGCATCATCAAAACTAAAGAATGTTGATATCTGGAAAAAAATCTTCCCAGGTAAGTTCAAACCAGGTATGATGCAATACCAAGTAGTTGATCCTGAAATAATATATATATATATATATATATATATATATATATATATATATATGTGTGTGTGTGTGTGTGTGTGTGTGTGTGTGTGTGTGTGTGCGTGCATGCATAATTCAACAGGCTGAATAGATTGTACTTATGTATTTACAAATACATGTGACATATATATATGCATGTAATTTTATATATGCAATAACAATTAAAGGGAAAGATGCCATAAATTTAAAAGAGATTGAGGTATGTGGGAGATGTGGGGAGGAGGAAAGGAGGGAGAAATGATATAATTATATATTTCAAGGAAGTTAAAAATGAATGGTGCATATTTTAAAGTAAGCTTAGAGGAACACCTTAGAGAACAGACTATATCAAGTTTATATCTTATTATAGGTTGGTAATTTTTGAAATTCACTATAAAAATGTAACAGATGTAAGAATAGAGGCTGAGCTGAGCTGAAATGTAAGCATGCATCAGCACTCATGACTCTGAAGGAGAGAAGCTGCCATCACTGTCTGGGGTCACCAGATTTGGAGGCAGGAATTTTTATTTATTTTTTTTTTATTTTACATATCGATCCCAGTCCTCTCTTCCTCCCTTCCTCCCTCTCTCTTTCCTCCCATACCCACCCTGACCACTCTCCCATATCATTACCCGCCTACTACACAGGAAGGGTGATGCCTTCCAGGAGGGATCAACAAAATCAAGTCATTTGGAGTAGGGAATAGACCCTCTCTCCTGTGGAGGTAGAAATTTTTACATGCATATAAATGGATCAAAAGTGTGAGAGCTTAGTCAACATTGTCAATGAGATTGATGCAATCAAAAGCCAAGCATCATTCATTTGCATATGCTTATCTGAATATTTAGGACAAATGATTATTCTAAAATATATTATGCTCATGTGTTCTGCTCAGAGTTGCCCTTGATAGGATATGTTTGAGGCTAGAGCTCCTAGGTGCTAAAGAATATAAGTTGAAAACAAGATATGTGCCTAGGCTTTTATTTTATTGTGTTTGGCTATATGTTTGTTTGATTCTAACTTCTCATATTGGAAAAACATTCCATTACTTATATGAGGCACAAGGTCTTAACCATCAAAATGCTTCATTATGGCTAAACTACTGGTAGACTATAAAAATGCTTTCATTTCTGTTTATCTGCAGGCTGTTAGTATGAATGAAATCATGTTTTCACTGACTTTGATCTTCTGCTTGTCTACCAAAAGTGGAAGAGTCACACATGGCTGATAGGCTCTAAGAGCTTTTGGAATTTGCTCACATTCTCTTCTTTCTTTGATACTTCTGAAATATTTCTTATCTTATACCTTGCCAAGGCCATTTTCCAAGCTATCATTCTTGAGTAGTATTTCTGACACCTAGTCTGATAATCCTTAGCCCAGTGGTTTTTTTTTTTTTTTGGTTTTCTTTCACTACATTTATGAAAGGTGCATATTACAGACCCTTTGCATATTATGGTGTTATCTAGTCAATGAAGCTGCCATTCGATCCAGTTCAATCTTCACCTACTTCAATATTTTGCTTCCCTTTTGTACAATTTGCCAAGTTCATATATGTAACTTTGTGTAATATTTATGGGGGGAGCATAATTTTCTATTTTCTTGTACTCAGAGACTAAGTGCTTGCCCATTCAACTAACTTTAGGAAAAGAGAGATACAAACTCAGGGATTATAGTTTCATACAAATATGGGCCCTGATGAAATACCACGAGACCACAGGAGCAAATATGTCTGAAATCTCACATGTCACTTTTGACAAGGCTGATGTGTGGTAGAGTTGGGAAAATAGTTTAGTCCTCTATTGCATGCCCAGTGTGGGTTGGAAGTCTAAAGGGAACTGATGGAAGAAAAATACTGTTTCAGAAGCATTGTTGCAACAGCATCTTAGTGTGTCTTTCCCATCTTCTTCAAAACCCTAAAACTTTTCTGAGAAAAAAGGTTTATAGTTTGCAACAATTCGCAAATGTCTCTACTTTAGTCAGTTACAGGAAGCTCTAAGATGACCCTTTTCACATTCATCAGTTCTCAGTTACCTCTATCTCAACACAACCAATATGCCAAAGAGCATTCTTTGCTGGAGCATATTTTCATCCTCTTCAACCATAAATTTCTTATAAAGTCTCTCAGAAGACTGGATATTAAAATCTTTCATACTATGGAGTCAACACAGGATCTCTTTAAACATTTTCTTTTCATTTGAAAAAACAATTACATAGATTTTATAAATTATTCCACAGTTTACTAATAGAAAAGATAGAAACATATATATATATGTATATATATATGTATGTATGTATGTATTTATCCTTAAGTAAGTAGGTTATTAGAGTATATTTAATACTACATTAATATGTTTACATACTGTTTTTCAGAATACTTCAAAGTCTTCAGAGGATTAATGTCACATGTCAACTGAGGGTTAAATGTATATAAAAGAGTCCAATAAAAGTCCAATAAAGTGTTGTTCACTGTGTTCATGGAGAAAGTATAGGAATTAAAGTACAATTTAAGATGATGCATTGGACACTGAAGTTTCTCTGCAGTTCCCACCTTCCTTGGTCCATTCAAGTCCCGAGAGATATCAAGCACAAAAATAGTGGAGTGCCTTACTAAAGCAGTTGGCTGGCAGTTGCCGGAAGTGGGGGCTAAAGAATAAAATAGACAATAGAAACTGAAGTAAAGATGGGAAAGAAATGAAAGGAAAGATAGTGGTGGAAAGACTCAAGATGAAAGATGAGAGCACTAGGGAATGCATGCTATTTGCATGACAAAGGTGTCTAGAATTTAGCAGTTGAAAATCAGTTGACAGCTTTGTGTAATTCTTTTATGCACCTTTTCAACCATTATTTATCCAGTGAAAGGTACTGGGCACTTTGCCAGGTGTAATGTTAAACAAAAGAAAAGTGGAACCTGCTGTCAAAGTCTTTTTACATTTAGTGAGAAAGTTAGGTGTCAAGAGCCATGATATGCCTGAAATTGGAATCTATTTATGAGATAAAACAACTTAGGATGGTATCACAGATGCGGGCAGAGTAGTTGAGGGCATAGCTCACAAATGAAAGACTGACAACAAAGGCAGCAGCTGGAGCATCAGCATGTGCCTGGTTTCCTGAGGCTCAGCTCACGAGACAGCAAAGTTTTAAATGGGGAGTGGAATTCTGCAACCACAATAGAGGAGCTTGTTTATAATTGGCACTAAGCAAGGTTGCCAGTTAAAGGTTAGGGCATAGTCTAAATGAATTGTCAATAAACTGTGGATAACTATTGTATAATGTTCAGGTAAAGTGCAAGTTTAGTTGAACTCTGCATGTTTTTTGACTGATAAAATTGGTACCCATAGATTAGTGTGACTGTTGTCCTTATGGGAGATACTATCAACATTATCCAGTCTATTCATTTTACAGGTATCTTTCTAACTTTAGTCAGGAATTTAGCAGGCTGATGTATCTGTTCAGAAGATGTGTTTAAATATAGCTGATTGAGAACTGCATTCTAATGCCAAAGTGTATTTAATTAGGAACAAAATATATGATTTCAAATTTTAATAAGTGTTATAAAGAAATTTGTAGAGTACCGTTAGAAAGCAAAGCAAGACCCAGAATGGTAGCATAGGTCTGTAATCCATAGAAGATCCCAAATTTGAAGATGGCTAGGACACACAATGAAAACCTGTCTCAATAAAACAAATGCATTCAACACACACACACACACACACACACACACACACACACACACACACACACACACACACAATGTTCTAGATATACTCTAACATTCTGAGAAATTTTAAATAAAATAAAACTTCACAAGTAGTATCTCTTAACCAATTCTTAGCTAAATGCTAAAATGACTATCATAATAGTAGGTGTTGTCAGCATTCTTCACCACAATAACATACTACAACTACAGGGTTTATTCCATTGAATGATGCATTTCCTAGCAGAACAACATTAAAGCCTTGTTCAAAGCATTCCTCCTCTTTTAATGGTTTGATTTGCTACTTTGTTCACATTATAGAACTGGTATGTGTAATACAAATAAATAAAAGACCCAGAGACAGATATGGGGTTCAAGCTGAAATTCAGGTAAGCAAATCAGAGAGCCACTAGCTCTTACCTCCATCTCAGGCTGAAAGGGTAGATCCACACATGAGCTCTTCACCAAGTATTAAACTGCTACCTCTGCTCAGTGTGGCTGGAGAATGAATGTCTCATACTGACTACTGTTCCTGTGTTTTATAACTTGCTACTGCTGGAATTAAAGATGTGAATTATAATTATTTTTTAGGCTGATTTAGTCTTGTGTAGACCTGGCAGCCTTGAACTCACAGAGATTGGTCTACTTCTTAATATTGAGTCCTAGGATTAAAGGTGTGTGCCACCACCTCCTAACTTCTGGCATGTGCCTGGCTTCTATGGCTTGTAGATGACTTTGCTTTCTGAATCCTCAGGCAAGCTTTAATAAATCATAAATAATTTATCACTACAGGCCTCTCTTCAAAACGGCTAATAATTTCTCTATTACTACCAGAGTATAATGAGAACCCATTCTTTTGGACTTTGCATTTGGGCATGGATGCTGGAAATGAACCAGGTTTGGTGGTTAGTTCATATCTGAGATTTTACCACATGCTCTCAAAATTCATAAACTGCTGTGCTCAGAATTACTGTGCACAGAAATTGGCATCCTCAATGAACATGTTTACAACTAAATGGATATATTTAAAATATAAGCCAACATATTTTAAATGACATAATTATTATGTCAATACATAGGAATGCAATCTACAGTTTGGCTTGATCTGCTCATTACAGTATATTAATTTATATTTATTTAAATAATGAAAATGACTTAAATGATAATGAACTGTGATATTCCATGTTCTAAAGACCTATAGGCCTTGACTGATTATTTTGTATGTACATGTGGTTGTATATTTTACTAAAAATTTATGTTCACTTTTGTATTGTTTTCCCAAAAATAAAACTCACTGCCTATAGGAGGAAGAATTAGAAGCCTTGGACATCCATCTATCTAGTGACAGTATATGAGAATCTTTTTCTGTAATTAAAATAACATTTCCTTATTTATTAGGAAATATGTAAAGATCACTGATACTGAGTTTTGATCCTGGATTTTAATATATTTTAACTTTTAGGATATTTATAAGGCAATGCTTAGTGCAATTAGAATATTAGTAGAAGGAAAGTTTAAACATCTTCCTATTCTATGCATTTGATTATTGCATAATAATCTCTATTGATTATTATTATTACTATTACTATTTTAATTTTCCACATTAAATTGCCAAGAAGTTGGGCAAGACAATTCTCTTTATTTCCTTATTTTCATACTGATATTAGTACCCTCAGAACCATAAGCATCAAGGCCAGATACCTTTTTAATGAGCCCCCTATTCCTTCCGTTTTCTCTTCCATTGTTGTGTTTGTAAACTCATTCATTACTCCATTTCTCCCACAGACACTCATTGGCTCCTGGTAGGTACATTGTGTCTTTTAAATAAAGTAACCAAAGTAAGTTTTTGTATTCCTGCAAGCCTGTGACAGTCACCTGTTTTTTATTTTTCTTTCGTTGTGTCTGCTCATTTTAGTATTTTGGTCATGGTTCCTGGAAAAGTCTCTAAAAATGTGATTATTCCCATTTTCTTCACTGTTTCACTACTGCAGTATATTATTTGTAGGAGTCTATTATTATGATCACATCCATTATTGCATTTCAATTATAATCATAATACTAGGAATAGTTGTATACTCAGGCAGAAGCTCAGTGTGTAACACTAGAACTGCAATGGCTTTTGTATACCAGGTAGGGAAACAGATGGATATAGCAATGCTCTATGCATTAAAAAAATCATAGCATAAAAATTTGCTACTCTATAGCAAATTTATAATTAACACAGTTGGGAATAGAGACATCCTCATTTTCAGACGTAGCTGTCAATTTAGCCAATTTCATTTACTGCCATTTGCATTTTATATGGGCACCTTTGATTTAAACAGGACTCATTGTTGCACACTATAAAAAAATCCATCCAAGACAATTTAAGGAAGTCAGAAAATCCATCTGTAGTAGCCAATGAGACAGACAGAGAGATCTATGTGATTTCTGTCTGTGCTCAGCAGGTTTTGTCTCATTTCTTTCAGATAGCTCAGCCTAACTGGAAGCAAGACTTACTGACCACTCTTTCCCTTGGGGTTTGCTTCATGAATAATCTGGCAAACAAATTCCTGGGTGGGCTATGGACATTGACTTACACACTTCTTAGCTGAAAGTTCCAGATGGAGGGATGGTGAGAAGAGACAAAATATCCATGCCTGCCAGCAAGGATAAAGATGAACCATTAATATTCCTGTTTTTTACTAATTGCTTCAAATTGATTGAGGTCTAAGGTACAGAAATCATAACAATGGAGCTAGAAGTTTTTATTTTATTATGGAGGGAGTGCTTAACCTACCCAGGGATCTACATTCAACACCTATTTCCCAAATCACAGTTACTTTTCTCTAACAAAATATCTGCCTAACTAAACCAAATTGAAAATATGAAACTTGAACTTGTTTCCAAATGGATATCATGCTATTCTTTCAGAAAATTTCTGACTCGATATGAAGCCAAACCATACAGTTCTAGGAGATGCCAGGTTTGCAGAACAGAAAACAGACACCTCACTCCTGTGGCTAGAAGCCCCTGTCCAGCATAGTGGGACAGTAAGGTACACTGTACTGCAAGAAAAGTGAACAAAATTCAAATTATACTTTGAATTGGGCCCTAAGCACATCCTTTCTGGCCCACTGTGACTTTGATACTATCTGTAACTGTAAGTTCTGAGGGAAGGAAGTCTACTATCTTCATGGATATATGCCCTTAAGTATTTATTTTGTCCATATTAATAGAAGTACTAGCCCCATGCAAGGACAGGAAGTTTCACAAATACATCTAACCATACAAACATAGATAGCATCCTCATACTATCTTACAATTTTTTCTGTTTTCAACAAGCAAATGACGAATGCTTACTTGGCCTTATCTATTTGACTGGTTATTCTGGAGTAAATATAGAAAACTAAAACAAAATAATTAACGAAATAAGAAGCCATGAGTTTAAAAGGAAGAAAGGAAGGGTTTACTGGAACTTTGGAGAAAGGAAAGGAAAGGGAAAAATGTAATTATAATCTCAAAAATAATAGTAAGTAATAAATACAAATAACTAAAATTTTTGATCATAAATTTTGATGCCTAATCGTACTGGTAGGCAGAGATTTTTTTTAGAGAACTCAGAATTAAAAATAAATCACATTACAGTAATTGCAAAATGATCAATACAATGAAAATACCTTTCTCTTAAAATAATTTAAATAACTTTTAAATTTAAAAGTTTCACTTGTAAATTAGCAAATTCTCTGTTTTTCTCTTCTGAACTCATTGGTTTCTATTTTTTAATTTTATTTTTGATATTAAAATGTATATACAATAGTTCTCTCTTCTTTTTCCTCCCTCTGAGTTCTCCCAGGTATACCTTCCCATTCTTCTTCAAAATCATGGTCTCTTTTCATCACTGTTAATACATGCATGTGTGTGCGTGTGTGTGTGTGTGTGTGTGTGTGTGTGTGTGTGTGTGTGTGTGTTCATATATATTTCTAAGTTTAACCTATTTAGTCTGCTTTCTGTGCATGTGTTTTTTCAAGCTTGACTGTTTGGCACTGGACAACCACTTGGTGTGTTCTTCCCTGGGGATGGTTACCTCTCTGGTTCCAAACTTTGCTTATTTGTTTATATTTGTTTGGTTAAGACCTGTGGGATTTCCCCTATGCAGTTTTGCATGCCCACTTGTATCAAACCTATGCGACTCATATTTGAGCAGTCCTGTTAGTAATAATTTTTATGTATAAGTTTTAATATTTCTATGAAATACAGTATCAGCAGCAAGTTAACTCCCGATCTTTTCTCTCTCCTGAACCCTCTTCCACAATGTTTCCTGAGCCTGAGGTATGGGACTATTTTGCATTCTTTAAGTTTTATCAATATGATCTACCTATTACTTTGAAATGAACAGTAAAGACACAATTATTAGTGTCACTAATAAAGCAAGACACTTAGGCTTGCTTTCTGATATCTCAGAATGTGTAGGCATATTGTCAATAATACGTTTCTTTTTTATTGAAGATTTGAAATACAAATAAACTACCAAAAATGCATATACAATAAGGCCCTGTAAAAATAGCCCTGTCTTCTCAAGTACTTCAAAGGCTGTAGAAGGAATCTAATAAGTTCAAAATCTGTCTCAGCTGATGATTGAATTTCAAGATCTCCCTGATCAATATAATGAGACTGTGGTATACCATGCATACACATAATACACAGACATACCTGTAGAAAAATATCCAACACATAAAGTAGTAACAATAATAATATTCATAAAAATAATTGAGCTGAATTTAAGTGTGCGCACACACACACACACACACACACACACACACACACACACAATTTCACTATCCATTCATTTTATTATGAAAAACTAGGTTGATTCCAGTTCTTTCATGTAGTGAATAAACTAAAAATAATAAAGTGTGAGCAAAAATACCTCTGGTAAGGTATAAAGTATATTGGGCATATGATGAAGAGTAAAATAGCAGAGTTATATGGTAGTTCTCTTTTTAGCACTCCAGATTGATTTTCAGAATGGTGGTAGTACTGTATTATGTTCCCTTTCTCATCATACACACACACACACACACACACACACACACACACACACACACATACGTGTATGTATGTATGTATGTATATTTATACAATTATAAATAATATCTCATAGAGGAAATATAACACCCAATGTGAAACTCCACAGCTTCATTAGTGCTATTAAAATGGTGTACAAGCTCATTGACCAGCACAGACTTTGGCTCTTGCTAATTTTATTATGATACTTTTGTTTGTTTTCATTTGTAGTTTTAAACAGTGATTAAGCATAGCACATTATTACCTTTATATCATAAAATTTAATTCAGAATGCATTATAAATTTTAAAACTTAGAATGTATTTATTTAAAATGAACCACAAGTTAAAACAAAACTGTTGAAATCCTCTAGTCAACATGTTAACATATTAATACTAAAGTCTATTTAATCTACTAAATTTGTAAAACCATTGTATCGTCTTAGTTTTTATATATTAATTATTTTAACTATGAACAATAACTAACAGTTTCCAAGATCATACTTACATACACGGTGAATCAATGACATACAGTGATATATATATATATATATATATATATATATATATATATATATATATATAATTCAGGGTAGAGAGATAATGGATGGGCCAAGGAACAAAGCACTATGAAAAGATGAGGTGCAGAATTCAGATCCTCAGAACCACATTAAAAAAGCTAGGTATACTTGCATGCTTTTGCATTCTCAGTGCTTGAGATGAACAGAGGCATAGCTCAGGGAATCAATAAAAAGCTTCTGGTTCACTGAGAAATATTAACATAAATCTCTGGGTTTTACATGTGCAAATAAGGGAAATCACGACCTTATACACAAGAACACACATACAGCACAAGCATGTGTACAGAGAGAGGGAGATGGAGAAAGAGAGAGGGAGAGAGGGGGAGAGAGAGAGAGGGAGAGAGAGAGAGAGAGAGAGAGAGAGAGAGAGAGAGAGAGAGAGAGAGAGAGAGAGAGGGAGAGAGAGATATCAGGTATTTCTTCAGTTCCTACAATGCTGGTCTCATTTCGTTTTCAGTTTTATTATCTCATATATGTGTTTTATAATATCAAATAATATGAATGATTGACATAGAGGTATGATATGAATCATTTTACATATTTCTCATTATTATGGCACTCTCTAAAGGAAATTTTAAAGGACATATTGTAACTAGTGTAATTTTATGAAATTTCAAATCACAGGTCTTGAAGCAATCTATCTGAATAACACCCCACCCTCCTCCACTGCCACAGGTTCAGTGTTTTTCCATGATAAAACCCATCTCCCTCTTTAAGTTTCTGACAATGCTATTAACCTCTAAACTTTAAAACAATATTTTTTCCTAGTCTAACGTGAATTCAGAATATAAACCAACCTCAAGGATGACAAGGTGAAATAATAAGTGTCTTCAAGATAATTTCAGTAATGACTGGAAAACACATGGCCAGCAGTTTGTCATGTTTATGAGTGACAATGAGAAAATGAGAATGAGGATTCAAACATTACTCTCAAGTAGAAAGAGAATAAACAAACATCAGTAGGAGTCTGAGACTTGGTGTTGTTGAGAGAAATTGTAGTTGCAAACATACTTCTTACAAATGTCCACTAAGTCAGATTGTTATCAAAACAATATTTTAAAGCTACCAAAGAATATTTGGAAATGAGAAAGTGTCTAAGAAATTTTCCAAATGAGTTCATGGATAAGTTCTTGAAGCTATGTAAGTGAATGAAAAATGACGTTCGATGTGTGTGTTGAGATTTGACAGGTAATTATTAGACTTGTAAGTCTGAGAAGGGTGTGGTACTGACGTGAAGCACCTCATTAAAGCTGAAAGATCACTCCGCAGAGGTTGAGGTGAACATAGACCCACAAAGACAAATAATGTGACTAGGCATTCGTGGACAAGATTTAGAAAAGAGTAAGACTGAAATGATAGATTAGTGACTGATTGAACAGTCTGTTCTAAAGAAGTGATTAATGAGTGTATTTCCATATATAAAGATGGTTTCTGATAGATGTCTACTGGCTTTATCCTTCACTATATTCTTTTCTATGCCTTTTCAAAAAGCCTGAACAAAAATACCAAAAGTATGATCATCTAAATGATTGTTACTAGTGTGTAAGTTGTATAGCAATTGTATTAAGTACTCAATTCTTAGGGTATTCAAAGAATTCCTTAAATATCAGTTGAGAGATATAGCTGACAAAATGAAACAAAAACAACAATAGATAAACAACCAAAGGCACACTCAGCAGAAAGGAAGAGTGGGTATTTATAAGGAGATAATCAAGTCTGTTACTTTTCATGGTGACAACAGGAACTTTGGAATGAGCTTGGATTTGTCAATCACCCTGTAAATAAAACATAAAATTTGAGCACACTGAAAAATGGAAAAATTATAATATTAGTCATGGATTTTGAACTAAACTTTTCAGCCAGACAATAGAGTTGCCCCACAGTAAGGAAATAGCTGGTCTGGCTAACTTTGGTTTCTATTTGGTGTGTTCTGAGGTATAGGCAGAAGGACGAATCATCAGAGGAACGACTTGAAAGAATGTTTATTTTTCAGAAGCTAATGGTTAGAAAGTGAACTTGATACCAAAAGTTGTATGCCCCATTTAGGTTTATGTTCAAGCATAAGTTCCATATTTATTTGGGTCAGACGTAGTATCTATGGGGAACGTCAGGTACATATTTGACTTCTTGGTACTTTTCATATGTTATTTTCAGCCACAACACAAGGTAGAACATAAAAGTGAAAAAAAAAAAAAAAAAAAAGAAAGCTGGACATCTGAGCTATAGTTGAAAGAAAAATATAAGCTCCATTTTCATGGCAGTCAATGTTCAAAAGTATTTCTGTCTCCTACCAGAAAAGACTGAGAACATAAAATTTTTGATAGAGTTGTATTTTAAATATCCATTAGTTAGCACTGAAAGACTTGGACTATTTTGAATCTAAAAGGCAGACTGTGATTCACCAGACGTCAATGGGTAAGTGGCAGAAGTCTCTCTAGCCCTAAGAATAAACAAAGCCATAAAAGAAGATTTTTAAAGAGACATCCTTACCCAAACCTTACCCAAAATTTTGGTTGTCCAACTATTAAACCAACATAAATCTCATGCTGAGTAATAAAGGCTTAAATTCTGGTATGAGCCAGAGTTGGAACTTGTGTTTAAGAAATATATTTCACACAGTTATGCCAAATTATCAAATTACCTTGCAAGGCAAACTGCAGTGAATCTGTGGTGAGTCAATAACAGGCCAAACTACACCTTGACAAGTAGTATGCAGTACTATGTAGTTTTAAAAAAACAAACAAACAAAAGAAAAAAAACAAACAAACAAAAAAAAACATCAAAAAAATATCTTGGCCTCTCTTTAAATCTTAGCCTATGCCAGTATCTGGAAAATAGGGTTGGGAGCTGCTGGACCAGTTATTTTTTTTTTCTTTCCAATGTGGCTCTGTTAATCACTATTTCTTGTCTCTCCCATTGCCATATTGGGTATGGTATCTGAAGCTAAATTCTTAGGTCTTCTAGAACTTTTGGTTTAGCAGTATGGGTATACTAGTTATGTTTCTATTGCTATGTTAAAACACTATGACCAAAAGCTATTTTATTATTATAATTTAATTCTCCCATACATTCCCAATTTAGGCTCCACCAACCCACATCATATTTTTAGCTGTGGATCTCTATATCTGTGCCCATCAGTTGCCCCTTAAAACCTTTCTGATGACAATTGAGCTAGGCTCTAATATGAGTATTACAGAATATCATTAGGAATCATTTTATTTTATTTTTTATCCTAGGTTTCTTAGCTATCCAGACAGTGTTTATTGTTATACAAGCAGTGTTCAGTATGTGCTTCCATTGATGGTGTGGGCCTCAAATTAGACCCATTATTGGCTAGCCACCCTCACAAGTTCTTCACCTTCATTGGTACCACACATATTGCAAGCAGAATAGATTGTAGCTTGAAGATTTTGAATCTTGATTGGTGTCACTATCCTATAACTAGTAACTGTCTGTTTGCAGAAGATGATCTATTTAGGCTCCATAGCCTCCATTGCTAGGACCTACTTATCAAAGTTAAAGCAAGATCATATAAATAACTTAAATAGACATATAAACCCTAAAGAAATAGAAGCAGTCATTATATGTCTTCACCCCACCCCACCCCACCCCCAAAAAAAAGAAAGGAAGAGAAAGCTCATGGCCAAAATAATTTAACATAGAATAACAGACTTTCAAAGAGCTAATGCAAATTATTTTCAAATTATTCCACTAAGTAGAAACAGAAGAAACATTACTAAATTCATTTCATGATGCCACAGTATTCCTGACACTAAAACCAGACAAATATAAAAAAAATACAGATAATTCCAGAACACAGATGTAAAATACTCAACAAAACACTTGACAACTGAATCAATAAGCACATGAAAAACCTCACTTACCATGACCAATTAGGCTTCATCCCCGGGATGTAGGAATGGTTCTAGTACAGAAATCAAGCAATGTACTATGTGCAATGTATACAAATGAAGGAAAAAAATCATGATCATCTCATTAGATGTCAAAAAAAGCCTTTGACAAAATATAACTCTTCATGTTAAAAGTCGTGGAGAGAGTAATGATACAAGGAACTTACCTCATCATGATAAAGACAATTTACAGAAACCCTATAGCCAACATTGAAGTAAGTGAATAGATTTAAATAATTCTACTAAAATCAGGAAGAAGAAAAGGCTCTCCACTCTCTCCATATCTATTTAATACAGTACTTGAAATTCTTGCTAGGTCTATAAGACTACTGAAGGAGATTATAAAGATAAAAATAGAAAGGGAAGAAGTCAAAGTATTGATGATATGATATAATATATAAGTGACCTCCAAAATTCTACCATGTATTTCTGTAGCTGATAATCACATTCAGCAACATATGTGGATATAAGATCAACTAAAAAAAAAATAACTCACTTTACACAAGTGGCAGGCTGAGGAAGAAATCATGAAAACAACACTGTACACAATAGCCAAAAATAATATAAAATACCTTTGTGTAACACTAAACAAGCAGATGAAAGAGCATATGATAAAATCTTCAAGGCTTTTAAGAAAGAAATTAAAGAATATATCAGAAGATAGAAAGATCTCCCATGCTCATAGATCAGTAGGTTAAACATAGCAAAACTGCACATCCTACCAAAAGCCAGCTACAGATTCAGTGCAATCCCCATCAAAATCACAACTCATTTCTTTATAGATCCTGAAAGGTTTTGCCATAAAAATTTAGAGGTCACTTAGCAGAACTGATTAAAATACCCAAATATAAATCCATACCACTTTGGACACCTGTTTTTTGACAAAGAATTAAAACAAAAATAAAAACAAATCCCCCCAAATGCAAAAACAAACACACAAATAAAACAAACAAATAAACAAACAAAAAAACAGTGAAAAAAGATGTTTCTTCAATAAATGATGCTGTGGTCTAGTTGGATATTGGCATGTAGAAGAATTCAAATAGATCTATACCTATCACCAGGCAAAGACCTCAACATAAAATCAGATTCACTAAATCTTGTAGAAGAGAAAATGGGAAATAGCCTTGAGCATATGTTCAGAGAAGACTACTACTTCCTGAATAAAACACCAAAAGTTTAGACATTAAAATCAATAATTAATAAATGGCACCTCATGAAATTGAAAAGATTCCACAAGACTAACATATGACGAATAGGATGAAAAGGAAGCCTACAAAATGGGAAAATATTTTACATCAAAACCTCATCCAAAATATGTAACATACTCAAGAAACTAGACATCAACAAATCAAACAGTCCAATTAAAAAAATGAGGTACACACATAAACAGAATCCTCATTAGAAGAATCTCCAATGGATGAGAAATATTTAACAAAATGTTCAACATCTTTATCCATCAGGGAAATGCAAATCGAAAATATTTTGGGATTATAATATATAACTCTCTGGATGTCTAAGATTCATTACACAAGTGACAACTTACGTTGATGAGAATGTGAAGCAATGGGAACACATGCCCATTTCTAGTGGGAGTTTATCCTTGTGAAACCACTATGGAAATCCTGGCCATTGATCAACCTCAAGATTCTGCTATACCACTTGGGCATTTACACACAGAATGGTATGTATATTCTACCATGAATAATCTTGAACAACTATGCCCATAGAAGCTTTATTCATAATAGCCGTACCTGGAAGTAACCTAAATTTTCCTCAATTGAAGAATAAAAAAAGAAAATGTGGTACAATACACAATGTATTATTACAAAGATGTTAAAAATTGACATAATCAAATTTTCATATAAATGAATGAAACTAGAAAAAAAATTGAGCGAGGACACTCAGTTCACGAAATATGAACATGGTATGTACTTAAAATGGATGTTAGTTGCTAAGTTAATGATAATCAGGCACAAACTCCTGACTCAGAAAAACTAAGTAACAAGTAGTGTATAAGGGGAAGCATGAATCTTCCTGGAAATGGAAATTAGAACAGATTTTTTTGATGGAGTTTTGGCAGGTAGGAATGGGAACCGATGGGATCAGATATGGGGAATAGAAAAGATAGTACAGCTACAGATGCCTGGAATTGGAGGGCATTTGTTGAGCTATGCGCAAACATAGTGCAGAAGAAACTCCCATAATTCTACAAGACTAGCAAAATGAAACTTTAGAGGAGAAGGGGTTATTTGGATTCCAATTCCAGGTTACAAACTATCATCTCAAAGAAGTCATAGCATGAATTAGGCATCTGTCATATCACATACACAGTCAAGAGCAGACAAGAATGAATGTATTTATGACACCTACTTAATATCTTAATACTAAGTCAGCTTTTTACACAAGTATTTATACCCCCATATAATGAATGGCGTAGCTAACATTCAGGGTGGGTCTACCCATGCCAACTAACAAGAAAGGCAATTTCGAAAGACATGCCCACTTGCCAACATGATTTATATACTAAATACATCAAGACTCCATCTTAGTTGATTGAAAGTTGTTGTTACTGGGCTTTAAAAAGCAAAGATTACAGGGGCATGTCTCCCAAGTCCTGCTTAGGGGTGATATAAGCAGAGGAGAAAACAAGAGCTACAAAATTAGATCCAGCCATACTGATGGGAAAACATCACTATGCCTGAAGGAATGAGATTCTCTTATCTGCCTGACAAAGTTGGTTATTTCTGCACAACACGTACCTATGGTTGTTTCCAGTTTTCTGTTTTCTAAGACCCTCATGTATAGTTAGAATGCTCTATTATTCTACTGAATACAAAGAAAAGGAGGCTTTTAGCATTTTTGTTTGTTTGTTTGTTTGTTTATAGGTCCTTTTGTCTTGTATACAGTTCCAGGAACAGGAGAAGAGCATGAAAGGGGTCTGTGTTAGAATCTTCAACCTTGATGAGGTTTGGATGTTCACTTAATGAGGTGTAGGAAATTGGATTTAATGTCAAAAATACAGAGGCACTACTGTATAATCACAACAGAAGTATTTCTTTCCCTTCATGATGCCTATTACTCAGTGAAAAGATATGTAGGAAATATACAGAAAGGAAACTTCTCGAGACTGCACACCCCTATCCCAGACTCCATAACTTGGACCACACCTCCAGATTCTTCACATGAGAACAGACCAGATATAGGGAGCCAAGTTAATTCTTGTTCCTTCCTGGCCCTGCTGGTGGTCACTGCCCCCACCCATATGAACTCTTGTTACTCAGGCATAAACCATACCAGTCAGATTAGGTGAGCGACTTCCCTGCCAGTGAAATTGCCACACTGCCTAAATTATGTATCATAAGATCCTTCCCATAACCCAGGCCATCCCAGCTTTTCACTGTTCCCTCTGCTGATTCCTGACTCCAACCTCAGTGTACTTCTGTGACCCAGGCACTAGTGAGTCAGAACAGACACATGCCACACCAGCTTGATTAGACTCCAGCTACTCATGTGCAGGCTACACAAGTCATAAGAACAGAGACCCCATGATGGGAGATGTTATTCTGTATATATGTTTCTCATACTGGTCAATAAAGCACTGTGGCCAATGAGATAGCAAGATAGGCAGGGTTAGGAGACAAGGAGGAAAGAGGAAGAAGTAGGGAGGAGTCAAGATGTAGCCCAGGGAGGAAGGAAGATGCCCGCCATGGCTCCCCGATAAGATGACCACGTGGAAATATGGTAACTGGCCAACAGGATTGTATCAAATACAGAGTCTCTGAATGTTATTTGGGGTTGGTGCGGTTATGGGCCCGGGCTGGCGGGCCGGCGAGCGTGCCGGCGGGCCGGCGGGCTGGCGGGCTGGCGGGGGGCTGGCGGGCTGGCGGGCTGGCGGGCTGGCGGGCTGGCGGGACCATACATGCTACAGATTGGCGCCAAACCTGCCTTAAGATAATGGTGTAAGAAGCGGGATTGAGAACTTTCACTTAAAACTTAACAAAAGCTTAAAAAATAGTTTTTAGAAACAAGGGAACAGAGACTAGCAAGACTTCTTGGTAGCAGCATTTTCTCCGTTGGATTTGTTTTGCTGTAGACAGAGAATTGTGCAGCTCCTTTAAGGGAGGTTTCCAAAATTAGCATAAGGGGCAAAAAAGCCGCCTTGCTTTTAAAGAGCTCTGCTAACAATTCATTGGTGGGTAGGAGAGTTGCAATGAAGGTTTACACTGTGTTTTAAAAAATACGCTGGCTTGGGAGAGAAAAGGAAACAGGATACAATGGTTTAAAAAGCAAAAAGAAAGTAAAATGGATGGTTGTGAGGGCACATGCCTGATCCCAGCACTCGGGAAACAGGCAAACAAATCTCTGTGATTTCAAAGTAAAACTGGTATGCAATGAATTCCAGGACAGATAAAAGTTACACAGAGAAACCCTGTCTCAAAATATGTAAAAATAAAATAGAATAAATAGAGTAATAAAATAGCCATGTAAAAATGGAAGGCACAGAAAAAGTTTGGATACTATACGCGATTCTGTTGTCTTTAAATTATTTGATTGCTGAGAAAATAACAACTACTGATAAAAGAAATGCTGCTGGATTAATTCAATTTATATATTTTAAAAATGCTTAGATTCCAAAATTTAAGTTCAAGGACAAGTTCCTGAGAAAAGGATTTCTAATTTTGTTTCCACAGAAAATAAAAACCTATGGATTTCTTCCAGACTAATGTAGTTTGATCAAGCCAGACCCCCTGAAACAGCTACCCAGGTGATCCAACATTCAAAGCAGTTGAGACAAAGCCTTGCAGACTACTGCCAAGATTTCTGCATCTTCTTTGGACCCCCATGACAGCACCCTCTACCAGCAGGAAGTAGTTTGGAAAGAACGATGCCCAAATTCCCAAATATTGTTTATAAATGTTTGTTTTCATTTAAATGGACTTGGTTATAAATGGCTATAACCAAAAACAATCTTTTTAAAGGTAAAAAGGGAATTATGGTACAGATATGAATACTTTGCTTTGGAATGGATTTTCTTTTATTGATACAATTTAAGGTCAATTTTGCGATATGTATATTTCTCCTCTTGTTTAGGTATTGTGTTTATATAGCTCATTGGAAAATGTAATGTATAATTGTGAATTACCTATGATAGTTAAAACATAGAGTTAAATGAGTTAGGTTTTCTAGATGTGCAGAGATGTATTTGAGATGAATAGGCATTCTTCAAACCTTTCAAAGACCTACAGAATATGGCATTTAAAATGGTTTAGGGTTTTTCTTGACAAGGAGGCACAACTTCTCCTGATAACACCACCTGCATCAAAAAGGAAGATGGACATTGAAGAAACTCGTTATGAAGTTTGCTTCTAATATGGCAAGACTAGCCATTTGAACGAGGTACTGCTCTTCTGGACTGTTTGACTTTATGTTGTAGAAACTGGACATGCAGGACCCACAAAAAGGTGACTGCTGATGCAAGATGGACATTGCTACAGGATTCCTGCTTCATGGAAGAGGCTGCCAGACAGCCAGACAGTCTACAGGACACAGAAAAGTTTCCTGCCTTGTTGAGGAATCTGGACACACACTATGGCCTATGGGCTGAAGATGGAACATTACAGAAGAACTTCGGGTGACTGACCAGGCAATGAGTTGTCTCTGTCATTTCTAGAGTTTATATATTATCCTTCTGTGGTCTTTGAAGGAATTGAAGACAGATAGTTATGATTATAGTTTTCCTTAGTTAGGATTAAAGATAAGTTACATATAGGACTTTAGACTCACAAAAATGGGATAGATGATATTTTCTTTAAGTCTTACACAATGTTAATGGACTAAATATTGTTAACTGTGATTCTTATTTGATAACTGTTGTATGGTATATTTTGCTATGTTAAGGTTAAACCCCTTCTTTTACTTTAGACAGAAAAGAGGAGATGATGGGAGATGTTATTCTGTATATAGGTTTCTCATACTGGTTAATAAAGCACTGTGGCCAATGAGATAGCAAGATAGGTGGGGTTAGGAGACAAGGAGGAAAGAGGAAGTAGTAGGGAGGAGTCAATATGTAGCTCGGGGAGGAAGGAAGACGCCTGCCGCGGCTCCCCGATAAGACAACCACGTGGAAATACTTAGATAAGTAAAAATGGTTTAATAATTAAGGCAGAGCTAGCCCATAAACAGTAATGGTAACTGGTCAACAGGATTGTATCAAATATAGAGTCTCCTGCGTGTTATTGAGGGCCGGCATGCCAGACTGGCGGGGGCTGGTGGAAACATACACTCTACAACCCCATGCTGCATCAAGGACCAAGCTAACAGCCAAAAGGCCACTTCCTGACTTAGACACAGACTCAGACTACATGAGATGTCATGCCAACTGCCAGAAATTCGGGCCACAAAGACTAGAAAACTAGAAAGCATCATAATACAAGGAATAAAACACTCGTCCAACAAAGACAAACTCAGGTATTTGGGACTAGAACTTATTATCTAAAACCCAGATACCTAAATTCCTAATAAAAATATAATGAACAACATCCAGGGCAATATGTCACCCCTATCCTACAACATAAAGCTCTGAACGATCTAATGCAGGTAAATCATGGGAAGATGACATTAAAAAACTTACCAGCTATACCATTCCTGGGCATATAACCAAAACACACTCTACCATGCCAAAAGGCCACTTGCACAACTATAGTCATAGCAGCTTTATTGTCCTCTATCCTCTGTTCACATTGGAGAATAGATGCACACAGACACACACACACACACACACAGATGAACTCATTATTTACTTTGAGCAAATTAAAGCAAATGAGTATATTAAATAATTCAAGAATTCAGGCAGATTAAGCTAAATATCTTATTTAGTGAACTAAATTATTGATCTTAGGTAATATGCTACATTGTCTAGTATAAGAAAAAGATGTATTCATTAGATTCATTTTATATAAAAATGAAAGTTATGTAAATCACTGGTTGTACAGTTTTTTTCCATTAGAACTACTATTTCTTATATTTCTTATGTGGTTATAAACTTTGATTTTGCATATGAAATAGAAATGTATATGCAATACAGACAGTAAATTACATAGTGAATTACACAAAGGGTAAACTATAAGATACACAAAAATTGTGCTTGAAGACTAACAGCCTCCTGACTTAGACACAGACTCATACTACATGCTTAACAAACACTTTTGATATTGGAGTAGAATTACCCAAGCAAATAGTGTACATCAAAGAATATTTGGTTGGAGGGCTGCAGACTTGTCTCAATTTACAGATTGAGACATTCATGTTCTCTACCACTCAAGAGTCTTTATCCTACTTCAGTAATATAGAAAAAGACTTCAATGGAATTAATCCAAGCTTACTTTATCTCATGGGTTACCTTACTGTTCCCAAATCATTACAAATAATTTGGCACATCACCATAAGCTATCTAAATATGATCAATACATTCTAGCAGTTCCCATCAAAACTTGAAATTTATAATTAAATTTCAAACCAGTATTATGAAGATGTATTTATTTAAATTATATTCCTAGGATAAGAAGAATAATTTTGCAATGAATGTAAGGTGAAGTCATCATTTTTATGTGTGGATGCTATGTGGTAGAAATGCCAAGTAAATGAAGATTTTAGACAATTTATTTCTCTTCTGACTTTGAGAACTTGTTGTTTGCCCTTTGAACTGCATAGATGAGAAACACATAAAATACTAAAATTAATTTAATTAACTCTCTTAATTACATGACTATTTCTTACTGTTTATCGAAGAATGAATTCAGGCATCTAATACTCCCATACTCTGTATCACAGTAAAAGTTTCATTTTCTAATTTCTTCTATGAGTGCATGTGCCTGACAGTTACAGTTCAATATTCCAAAAACATTCTTTATGTTGCATGGATGAAGGTAAGAAAACTGAAGCTTCCCAATGAACTGAAAATAAGAAAAGCTGGAAGATATACAGAGTCATAAGTCCTTGGCTACATCTAGAAGAAAAGTTATTGAACTAACCCTCAAATAACTTCAGGAGAAAGTCTACATAAACTAGCCACCCATATTGCTATAACAAAATTCCATAAGTAGAATAAAAACTCCAGAATTTTACTTTCTACAGCCCTACATCAGTAAATGAAAGATTGAGTTACCTTGAGTTCTAGTGTCTCAAGAAGTTCTCTTACAGGTTTCAAATGTGCCTAATACCATGTTCTCATGTGAGTTAAAAGTAAAGGTAAGATGCATTATGTTTTATTTTTTTAATTTCATTTTTGATGTTATAATTATAGTATTTTCTCATTCCATTTTCTCTTTTCAGGCCCTCAAATATACCCCTCCCTGCTCTCACTGAAATTCATGGCCTATGTTTCACAAATTATTAGTGCAACAATATATATTCCTAAATATAACTTTTCCTGTGTATATATCATGTTACTTGTATGTATATATTCAAGGATGACTATTTAGAACTAGAGAATCAATTGGTGTAATTTTCCCTTGGTCATACTACTTTTCCCACTCCCATTTATAAATTGTCTATGTTCTTGGAGTAGGATTGAGGCCTCTAAAATTTTTCATTTTACTTTTGAATGTTCATTAGTGTCATTTTTCTGTAGCATACACTTATGCAGTCATATTGGTGAGACTGTATTTATATAGTATCTGATATTACAAGCAGATACAATCTCATAGCCACAACGTACTTGTATGGTTCTTAAAATCTTTCTGCCTCCTCTTTGCAATTTTAGCAAAGCCTTAAGTGCACCAGTGTTTTGTAGATTATCAACTGGGACTGATGTACTAGCTAATTTTATGAGAACTTGACACAAGCAAGAGTTATTTGAAAGGAGGAAACCTTAATTGGCAAAATAACTACATAAACTGTGCGATATATGCATGTCAGTTTCTTAGTTGCCCATTGTGGGTGGTGTCGTTCCTAAATTAGTAGTGCTCAATTCTATAATAAAGCAGGTTCAGGAAGCCATGAGGAGCAAGCCAGTAAGCAACACTCTCTATGGCCTCTGAATTAGATCCTGCTTCCAGTTTCTTGCCTTGTTTGAATTCCTGTTCTGACTTCCTTTGATGATGAACATTAATGAGAAAGCCTAAACCACGTAAGCTCTTTCCTCCTCAAGTCATTGTGATTCATTGCAGGAATAGTAACCCTGAGACTGAATGAGTTGCACAGATTTCCACTGACTAATAACAACCCAATTTCAGACATAAGAATCCTTCTTTTGAGTTAATGGATATCCTGTCCAAGGATTCCTCCAAACATACAGACTATTGTTTTTTCCCTTTAGTTACCCCTCAGAATTAGAAGTTAAGGTGTCTTTGCTAAAGACACTATGCACTTAATAAATAGGGTTTAGAGACCCCTATGGTAGACCTGATCTCAATGTCTACCTCCTGACAAGGTACAAGAAAGTACCATGAAAGCTTCCAAAGAAGATTTATTGTGCAGTCCTATAAAGCAATGGGTTCTTTGGGTTCAGATGAATGAGTACTGTATTATAACCGCAAGGGTGCAATAGTGAAAAACATACCTTGGTGGTAATCAACAGCTCTTTTGTTGAAGGGATAAGACCCACCCAACAAGAAGGAAGCCATGCCCTGTACTGTAAGCTTAGCCAGCTACCTAGAACTGGTAATCTTGGAGAAGAATCTACAACCACTAATGAGTTAGCCAGCATAATCCCTAACACTAGTCTATCAACATGTGTCCTTACACCCATAGGTAAGTGTAATTTTCACCCTCCATCAAAGTAACTTTACAAAAGAGAGAGACCTCTTCAGAAAACTTCAAATACCTGCCATCATAGTGCAGTTATTGTTTGTGGTCTTCAATGAGGCTACTAATGTGATATACGATCTATAGCCCAGTTAGTTTTATAAGACCATACCTTCAAAATGATTACATTAGAGATTGACTGCAATCATAGGAATTTAGGGAAATTTTAAGCAGTCATCAAAAAAATAAAAAAAGGATTCCACAGTTGTTATGGCCACATCAGCAAAGACTTTAGCCACAGCAACAAAGTAGAATACTAACTTACTTCATTTCTTAATACAAAATTTAAAAATCTCTTTAGTAATTATGTAAATATTAAAACCTTGAGGAGTAATAAAATGTCTTAGCATTTTATTCACAAAAAAACTCATATAAGAATTGTTTTTCTGAGTTTTATTTTATGAACATTTCATTTCAAATAGATAAATACATTTTCAATTATTTTTTCCTATACTCTCTATTACAGAAACCAACTCTTACTATTTTTAGCTTTCTAAATGGAAATATTTATCATGGAAAATTTTATTTATTTCCAAATAATATTTAAGATAATCCCTTAAATACTTGAAAGATCTGTGTATTGACATCCTAATTCATTAATTTTTTCTTCACCCACATAAATTAAGCTCTGAAATGAAAAATAACTAAGTAACCATATATCTCAGTGTATTTTTAATTTCTATAGCTCCTTTCCCCCAACATTTCTAATTTCTCTTCTTTCTCTTGCATTAACTCACATAGTGTCATCTCTGTATACTTTTAACTGAAAACCATGAATTGGATTCAAACCATAAAATCATTTGTGAGATAAGAAGATATTGAGACTTAATTCAATAGTCACCAGGGCTTCTAATCAATTTGTTTCAAAAAGTTAATTGTTATGTAAATGTATGGAATTTAGTTTATTGAATAAGATTTTATTAATTTTCCAACTTTTCACAAATTATATTTTGTAGGATGTAACATTTCTTATAATTGTATTGCTATGAAAATGTTTTAACATTATCAGAAACAATGTTCTGTCTTCATTTAGTAAGGAAAGCAGAGACACACAGAATACACATTTGAAGTATCAGGACTGGTATTCATTATTCCCCTTAATCATGCAAAATAAGATTTCTACTTCCAGTAAACTCAAAACTTGTATTATCCACAAAATGGCAAGATTTTTTTATTCTAAATTTTGATGCTGAAAGTTGTAAGGAAAAAATTCAGAATATAGTATGATGGGAGATGTTATTCTGTAAATGTGTTTCTTGTATCACTTAATGAATAAAGTACTGATGGCCAATAGGAAAGCAAGATAGGAAGACTAGGAGAGAAGGAGGAGTTGGGAGTAGGTAGGGAGGAGATTCAACATGTAGGACCAAGAGAGCAAAGAGGTCCCAACCCTCTCTCCAGTAAGTTAAGACCACGTGGAGATACTTAGATTAATAGAAATGGGTAAATATTTAAGACAGAACTATCCAATAAGAAACAGCATTAGATCCAATATACTGTCTCTGTGTGGTATTAGGGGCAGAAGCGGCTCTGGGACCAGGCCTGTGGGAAAACCTGCTGGTAACAATGGTAGAAAAGAACAGGGGAGGTATTAACTTTTTACAATTTTTGAACAGATAAACTTGAATTTAAATGAGAGCAAAGATATTACATGGAAAAGGCAGTAAACCTGGTTTGTATGCCTCCTTACAATGTTTCATTTTCCAGTCCCAACTCTTTCCACCTTCCATCTTCCTCTTCACAAACTATAGAATGGAATATCTGTGGGGTCACAATGGGATTGGAAGTAAGTGTGCTGAGGACACATAGCTCGGTCAGTCTCATACATGGAGGAGTCACCAGATGATTCTGAGATTCCCCCGTGTAGCCCACACATCTCTGATACTGGTGAGTGTTTAGGGCCAGGATAGTTGCTGGTGCTGACACCCTTGCAGAGCTGATACACAGAACATGGTGCTAGTGTGTGTGCACCTGCACATGTTGTGTGTGTGTGTGTGTGTGTGGTGTGATAGGCAGAGAGAACGGCACCTAGAGTTCAAAATCTGCACTGAACTCTTCTGAGAAGATATCTTCCATCCCTGAGCAAATCATGCCTCTCCTCAAATATTTCTCATAACTCATTTCAGGTCTGACCTCTGTTCTTCCATGTTGGCTGAGTCACAACTTCTCACATGTTCAGGTGGTACCCTAATGTTGGTGGATCTCATGCTGCTATATCCCATCTACCACTTAACAGCAGTCTATCTAGTCTATCCTAAAGGAAAGCAGGAGAAATATATCTGCTTCAGACATTTTCTGCTAGACTTAAAGAATTTCTTCCATATTTTGAATCATTCCTGATTCATTTGTACATGTGTGTGAATTTTTAAATTTTACCTGAGAAATAATGGTGCATATTTATGGAGTAATGAGTAATACTTGGTGCATGAGTGTACTGTAGAAAAGGTGACTCAAGCTAATAAACAAAACTGTTGCCACATGAACATTACTTTATGACTTAAAATCTCCTTGTTTAATAATTTTATAATATACAATATACTATATTTCTCCCAATAGTAACATCCTTGTACAGTAGACCCGAGACCAGGTCTTGCTGATCCAACTGAAGCTTTGTGCATTTTAATCAATATAGCACTCCCAATCCCAATATGTTCCTTGTGTCTCATCTTTACTTTTAGATTTGAAACATTATTGAGATCATGCTGTATGTTGTTCTATTCCTGATTTATTTAAGCTAGCACAATGTCCTACATATCAGTCATAGTTGCCACAAAATGTCATGCTTTATAAAGGAAAAATGATAATATGTACATGTAACCTGTGTTTTCTCTTTGCTCACTTATCCAGTTAGAGGTTCTGAGTCCATGTCCACATGCTGACTGTGAGTAATACTGGGGGAAAGAAATTATAGATGATTCCAAAAATATTGCATCATTTTCTCTGTGTGTATGCTGCAAGAATTTCTGACTCCTACAGCAGAAACTTCAGTGGTTATAAAGCCTTTCTTATTATTTCCCGTAAGTGACTTAACATTTCTAGAAACAGTGTATAAGACTCCCCCATCATACACATATATACACACACACATCCTTATAGCAAATATTGCATGGCATTCAGGACTAACCATGATAATATTTGTGAGGTGATACCTGCTTCTGATGTTTATGTATGGGACTGCAAGCATCAAACACCTTTTCATATTCCATTGATCATTTTTACACTAGTGTTTTTCTTTAAAAAAACAATGTCACCTAGGCCTTTTACTTACATTTAGATTGGGTTTTGTTTTCTGTTATATTGGGCAATCTTTTTATATGTTCTTAGCATTGACCTCTTAACCATAAAATTGTGTAAATATTTTCTTCACTTCCAGATGCCCAGTTTTTATTCTGTGTATTGTCTCCTTTGCTTTGGAAAACTTTTTGTTAGGACATGTATATTAGCTTTTTTTTTTTTTTTAAAAAAAAAGAAAATCTGTTTTTGTATTTCTTCTTTAATTAATGATATAGTATCCAAACAAACTGATTGTGTTGACCAAAGATCTTTTCTGATTCCTGTCATGTAGCTTCAAATGTTCTCCCTAGAATGTATTTTTAGCATGGATTATGCAAATTTGTAAGGTAACCATACACACAGTTTCACTCATGGACATTATGACAACAATGGGTATATGCCAGTTATAATTACTAAATGCACCAGATGCCCTTCCCCTATTAAAAGTGACCTGATATGCATGAAAAATTATATGGACACTGCATACACAGGAGTCAGGGATTTTGAGTGAGAAGGGGTTGTAATATAACTCGCATCAACAAACTTAATAGAGATTTATTAAATATTGTGTGAGGTCACTTTCAGACTCTCTCAGTGCCACTGATTGAGTAACACTCAGATCTCACATTTCCTATCAGTAAAGGGGATTACATTTATCTCATACCTTTGCTTCAAGGCTTGAGTTGGACTGTATGTGTCATCTTCTATCAATATTGGCATCCAGTAGACATCTAGTGTTCCATATTTCGCTGTTTAAAAGAAAGAAATTTTGTAATGATAATGGAGTATAGAAGCCTCATAAAGGACAGTGCTTTCTCTGTGTTTTGATATGTGAGTAAATATTGCCTCACAGAAGATACAGAACAGAGAGGCTCTAAGGAAAGATAAAACAAAACACAAAAATAAAAACATGTGTAGGTAATGCCTGTGTTCATATAGGAGAGAGAGGAGACAAACTACTGAAAATAAATAGAACAAATTTAGAGAGTCGAAGTCCCATACACCAGTCTCAACATTTTGTGGTTAATTATTGGTATTTTAAGTAATTATGAAGAATAGAAGCAAAGTTAAACTAAAGTTTAAAAACCACATAATGAAATATAACCATAGAGTTAGGAAATATGACTGGTGGGGAGAGCTACTGTAATGTGTTTATGTCTGTTTCTCATTTTTGACAGTGGTGAAGAAATTGGAAACATAAAATTCCTATGTATTTATTGTTACATATCTTAGAGATTTATCTTAGTCATCCTCATATTGCAGTGAAGTGACACCATAATCAAGACAACTCATAAAATAAGACATTTTATAGGGGGTATACATACAGTTTCAGAGTCTTAGTTTAATATAATCATGGCAAAGAGCATGGTGGTAGCCAAACATGGTGCAGAAACAGTTAATGAGAGGTATGTTCTGATCCACAAGAAGAAAGAGAAATTTGGCCTAGCATAGGCTGTTGAAATAACAAAACTCATTCCTAGTGACACACTTCCTCAATAAAGGCCACATCTCCTAATCCTTTCTACCCCAACAAAGAGATCCGTTCCCTGTAAACTAAGCAATCAAACATATGAACATATGAGGCCATTCTTATAAAAACCAGCACAAGAATCTTTTCTTAAAAGACTGGTACAAAGGAGCCATGTAATCTCACACACATCAAATACTTCTAGTCACATTAGTTTCTGGCTGCCTTGTTTCCCTCTACTATAAGAATACCACTTATAGAATCACACGTAAGGGTGATTACATAGAATGTATCCATTTTTGGTACTCTTGCTTCAGAGGGCAATTTTATTCATTATGCTTATCTTACTTTCCATTCTAAGTGTTGATCTTTATGTGATACTGCTATATCATTAATGGTAAGTGAAAACACAAAGTTGGTCATCTAAGTTACTACTTTTGTCCAAGTAAATAAAAACATCAAATAAACTTATTCATTGTAGTAAAGCTCACAGATATTTTAAATTAAAATTATTTTTCTTCAATTTAACACCCAGAAAAATATTTAAGAAAGCAGAAATATGAAATTCCCTTTGCTTTTCCTACTACTCAGAGCCAGAATCCATCAAGAAAGTCTCAGCAGGAAATTTATTTCCTACTGCATAAATGAGTGGATAGAGTAGGATTGAGTGGCAATTATGAGGTTCTAAATATGACACTTAGATGGGGTAAATCTGCTCACCTTTCTGAAATGGATCATAAGAGACAGTAAGTCATTCATTTAACTTATAGTCTGTTCATTTGAGAACTTCATGAATACTTTCTAATGAGTTTCCCTAAAGCAAAAGGATATATTTCAAGAAATCATAATACATGCTTCATAAAGAGGAGTAACTGAAAATCGGCCATTAGAAAATATATGTGTTTTAGAAACTCATAAAATTTAACTTCTTTTGAGAAAAACCACATTTCAGTTAAGCTAAAAAGTACAGAGCTTCTATCCCTTGCTACCACTGTTTGAAATTAGATGAATTCATGAAATTTGTAAGCCTAAATTTAACTGTATTATACACAGTGTTGCCACATCTATCAGATTCAAAATGTGGGAAAAAATCCACATTTTAATGATTTATATAATGAAGACATAGAAAAAGCAAGCAAACAAGAAATGGAAGAAATAAATAAATGAAGAAAGAAAGAAAGAAAGAAAGAAAGAAAGAAAGAAAGAGAGAGAGAAAGAAAGGGACATGTAAAAGAAAAAAACACATTATGGAAAGAATGAGGGAATACAACATCTTCCATAATTTGGTATTATGTACCTGAAGTACACAGATCCCAGTCATTGGATCCCATGATATTAATCCACATTACAATGTTTTAATTAAACCACATAGTTTACTTTGTTTTGGAAGAGCTATAGAGCTGATGTGGGAAAGGCAAACTGCAGTCCACATAACCTTTGTATCCTCCTACAGACCAAAAATGAGCTATTCAAGAAAAACTCCAGGAAGGAGTTCCAGTTGGACCTGAGCCACAACTCTCACAATCTAACTTTGGTTCAATGTGATGAATCACACAGGAATTTTTGACAACCACAAAGGCATATTTGACAAAACTGATTAATGATAGCATTAGCTGAAATTTAGTATAGTTTGTTGGTACCTGGTCTATTTTGATAGCACTGGTCTGGTCCCTACAGGATTCATATTTCCAGACAAGCCTGAGTCTTTATTTATTTCTTTTTTCTTTTCTATATTTTTTGAGATTATATTATTATTATGACGTATATTCCTCCCTTTCCTCTGTCACCCCAAAACACTGACATATGTTTCTCCTTGCACTCTTTCAAATTCAAGGCCTACTTTCATTCATTATGTTTTTAAATACTTATTATGTTATGATTTATTAATTTTTTTAAATTGAAAATATATTTTAATGTAATATAATCTGATTATAGTTCAAGTCTTTTAATTCATCTAATATCCTCCTTACTTCCCCACCCACCAAAAACTACACCCCTTCCATCTCACTCTTATTAGAAAGAAAATGAACATCTAAAAATAAAACAGGAAACAGAATAGGACAAAACAAAGTGTTGGGGGTAGACTGAAGAAAAATCATAAAAACCAAATTGAGATTTTGGATTTTGGATTTTGTGGTGATGATAATGTCACATCCTATTATTGCTGTTTTATTTTTTATTTAATTTAAATTTTTAAAATATTTTTAAATTTTTTATTATTGTACATATCAATCCCTGTTACATGCAGGTTTTTCCCCGCCGGCGCCATCCCGCCTGCCTCCAGTCTGGGCATACAGCCGCACCAGCACCAAATAACACTCAGAGACTCTGTATTTGGTACAATCCTGTTGGCCAGTTACCATTATTGTTATGGGCTAGCTCTGTCTTAATTATTAACCCATTTCTACTTATCTAAGTATTTCCACATGGCTCAACTTACTGGCCAGATCTGCGGGCCCGGAGTCTTGCTTCCTCCATGTTCTACATCCTGACTTCTCCCTACTACTTCCTCCTTCCTCCTACTTTCTTAGTCCCTCCTATCTTCCTTTTCTATTGGCCAACAGAGCTTTATTAATTAAACAGTATGAAAAACATATTTACAGAATAACATCTCCCATCAAATCCCATCTTGCTCTCCCTCCCAACCACCATGCCCCTGCATACCACCCCTCCAGTCCCATTCCAAATCCACTCATCAGGGAGGGTAAGGCCTTCCAGGGGGATCATCAAAATCTCTCAAGTTATTTGTGGTAGTTCCAAGGCCCATCCTTGTGTCTCTAGGCTAAGGGAGTATTAGTCCATTTGAAATGTGCTCCGAAAGTCCTTTCATGAACCAGGGATAAAGCCTGGTTCCACTGTCAGAGGTCCTATAGACTACACAGGCCTTCTAACTGAGACACACGTTCATAGGGTCTGGGTCGGTCCTATAATGGTTTTGCAGCTATTAATCTGGAGTTCATGAGCTCACTCTTGTTGGTGTCAGCTGTTTCAGTGGGCTTCTGCAGCCTTTTCTTGACCCCTTTGCTCATCACTGCTCCCTCTCTGTAACTGGATTCCAGGAGTTCCACTCAGTGTTTAGCTGTGTGTGTCTCTATTTCTATTTCCATCAGCTACTGGATGAATGCTCTAGGATGTCATATAAGGTAGTTATCAATCTCACTATCAGGAAAGGGCATTTAAGGTAGACTCTCCACTACTGCTCAGATAGTAAATTGGGGTCATCCATGTTGGTCTCTGGACATTTCTCTAGTGCCCAATTTCTCTTCAAATCTATAATGACTACCTATATTATGGTATTGATTTTCTCGCTCTCCTTTATTTCTCCCCGACTCAAACTTCCTGCTCCCTAATGTTCTCTCCCATCCTCTTCTCTTCTCTTTCTCCTAACTCCCTCTCTACTCAGTGCCCACCTCCTGTTCCCAATATGCTCAGGAGATCTTTTCCCTTTCCCCTTCTATGGGAGACCATGTATGCCCCTCTTAGGGTCCTCCTTGTCTCCTAGCTTCTCTGGCGGTGTGAATTGTAGGCTGGTGATCCTTTGTTTTATGTCTAACATCCATATATGAGTGAGTATATACAATGTTTATCTTACTGTGAATGGGTTATCTCATTCAGGATGGTCTCATCTAGTTCCATCCCTTTGCCTGCAACTTTCAAGATTCCATTTTTTTCATTGTTGTTGTTTTGTTTTGTTTTTTGTTTTTTGTTTTGTTTTTTGTTTGTTTGTTTGGTTGGTTGGTTTTGGTTTTTTCCCCCTCTGGGTAGTTCTATATTGTGTAAATGTACCACATTTTCTTTATCCATTATTCAGTTGACGGCCATCTAGGTTGTTGACACGTTCTGGCTATTACAAATAAAGCTGCTATGACCATAGATAAACAGAAGTCTTTATTGTATAGATGTGCATCTTTCGGGTATATGCTGAAGAGTGGAATTGCTGAATCCTGTGGGAGGTTGATGCCCATTTTACCAAGGAACTACCATACTTATCTCCAAAATGTCTGTACCAGCAGTCGAGGAGTGTGCCTCTCTTTCCACATCTGCTCCAGCATAAACTGTCAATGGTGTTTTTTATTTAAGCATTTTTGACAGGAGTAAGAGTTGTTTTGATTTGCATTTCATTGATGGCTAAGGATGTTGAGCACTTTCTTAAGTATTTTTTTAGCTGTTTTGCATTCCTCTATTGAGAATTCTCTATTCAGGTCTTTACTCCATTTTTTTAGAATATTTGGTGTTTTTATGACTAGCTCCTTGAGTTCTTTGTATATTTTGGACATCACTGTCTGTGATATTGTGGTTGGTGATTATCTTCCCCCTCCCTCTGTGGGCTGCCATATTGTCTTGTTAACTGTGTCTTTTGACTTATGGAAGTTTCTCACTTTCAGGAGCTCCCATGTATTAATGGTTTATCTCACTGTCTGTACTACTAGTGTTGTGTTCAGGAAGTAGTCTCCTATACTAATTCATTCTCAGGTACCTCCCAATTTCTCTACTAAGAGTTTCAGTGTTGCTGAGTTTATATTGAGGTCTTTGATCCATTTGGACTTAAGTTTTGTGCATGGAGATAGACATGGATCTGAGGTCTTTTATCCACCAGCATCCAGTTATACTAGCACCATTTGTTGAAGATGCTTTTTTCTTCACTGTATAAGTTTTTTCTCCACTGTATAACATCACTGATGTTTTGTCAAAACATCAGGTGTTTGTAGGTGTATAGGTTAATATCAGGATTTTCAATTCTACTCCATTGGTCTATCTGTCTATTTTTGAGCCATTACCAAGCTGTATACAAGAGCTTGAATTCAGGGATGGTGATGCCTCCAGAAGTTCCTTTATTATATAGGGTTGTTTTAGCTATCCTGGGTATTTTGTTTTTGCATATTAAATTTAGTATTTTTCTTTTAAGTCCTGTGAAAAATTTTTATAGGATTTTGATGAATATTGCATTGAGTCTGTAGATTGCTTTTGACAAGATTGCCATTTTTACTAGCAATTCTAGTATTGATATACTAGATCCTAGCTATTCAAGAGCATGGGAGATCTTTGCATTTTCTGGTATCTTCTTTAATTTCGTTCTTGTAAGACAAAAGTTCTTGCTATGTAGGTCTTTTACATGTTTGTTTAGAGTACTCTGAAATATTTTATGTTGGTTGTGGCTATTGTAAAGTGTGATATTTTTCTGATTTCTTTCTCAGTCCCTTTATCATCAGTAGGGCTATTGAATTTTTTGAGTTAATCTTATACCTTCTCACTTTGCTGAAGGTGTTTTTCAGCTGTAGGAATTTTTCAGGTGACTTATATAAACTATCATATCATCTGTAAATAGTGAAGTTTGATTTATTTCCAATTTGCATCCGCTTTTTCTTCTTTTGTTGTCATATCGGTCTAGCTAGAACTTCAAGTATAATATTGAAGACATATGGAGTGAGTGGACAGCCTTGACTTGTCCCTGATTTTAGATGTATTGCAGTAATTTTCTCTCCATTTTTTTGATGTTGTGTGTTGGTTTACTATATATTGCTTTTACTATGTTTAGTTATGTTCCTATTATCTCTTATCTCATCAAGACTTTTATCATGAAGGGGTGTTGAATTTTGCAAAACAGGTATACATTTTAATACTCAGCTTGAAGATGTCTGTGCATTCTGTCTAATTTCCTTACATTTAAAACTTTCTCAAAACAATATGAGCAACCTTACACATTGCCCCTTTCATATTTTAATTATATATTTTTATTAAATATTACCTTTGATAATATTGGCATTTTATGTTTACAACTTTTATTATTTTATAACTTTGTAATGTTTATTTAGAAGCAGTATGGAGAAAAATATTATTCATTGAATAACTATGAAATCCAGGTTTCCACTGAATACCAAGTTTTGATTCAGCATTAGATGGATTCAGAATGAGAGCACAAGTCACAGCAAAGACTGGCCTCAGATTTTCTAAACAATTACACCCCACAATACCCCTGGGCTCTTTTTCTCTCCCTTCTCCCTTGTAATATCCTATAATCCAGCAGCAGGCAGAGCACATAGTCTGAAGCAGTGTACCTTCCTACTGTCACTCTGCTGGACTATCATGTACAGCTTCCTGTTGATTTGGATGATCCTGCCTGGGTGATCCATTCAAGCTGTGGACTAATTGATGGAAAGAAAAGCTAGAGTCTGAAGAAGTGAGTTGTATGTGTAGTAGGTTGAATCCAGAAGAACATTTCCCAGGGGTCAGAAGGCACATTGCTTTCTCTCCAATCTATATGAAAGTAGTTTGAAAAATTGAACATGTAGATCCTATAGTGCCCCTGTTCTGATTAAATGCTCACCAAGCAGAGTGGGGAGGACACTGGAGATAGCAAGTTTGTCAGCTTTCTAATTGCAAATGGGATGTGGTTTATAGTGATGTACTTGCTATTTTGGCTCTTTGTGAGAGGCTACCCAGCTCCTAAATACAACACATGGAGGTTTATTGTTAGTTATGAATGCCTGGTCTTAGTTTGCTTGATTCTTGAAAGCTTTTCTTTTTTATTCTTATTTTATTCTTATTTTATATATTGTTCTCTGTTCCTTCTTCCTCCCATCCTCTCATGCCCCCTGACCTCCACTCCAATCCCATTCCCCACCCACTCCACAGGGATGTTGAGACCCTCCAGGAGGGATCATCAAAATCTGTCATGTCATTTGGGGTAGGGCCTAGGCCCTCCCTCCTGTCTCTAGGTTAAGGGATTATCCTTCCTTGGGGAATGTGTTCCCAATGTCCTTTCGTGCACCAGGGATACACTCTGGTTCCACTGTCAGAGGTCCCATAGGCTGCCCAGGCCTTCTAACTGAGTAGTCTCTGTGCATAAAGTTTATAACTTTTAAAATAAGAAGTATCATCATGCACATTTTCAGAATGATATAAGGATAATCAAAAGTGTTTATATCTCTATTTACAAAGACTATGAAGAAAATATAATAGATATCCAAAAGGCAACAATATTTTTTATTTTAGGACTGATTATGGTTATTTTGAACAAACAAGTTCAGTATGGTCCATATATGAAAGAGTTCCCCCAGGACTCAGGCCTCAGTACACTCAGTCATGCACTGCTCAGTTCTGTAAGATGCATCTCTGTGCAATTTTGGGACTTACCTTAACCTAGTGTCTTTCTCTCATCAGTGTTGCTTATACTCACAGTGCACACGGTGCACTTAGGAACCATCAAATCTTCTCTTTAGAGGGCCATGGCAATGCTGGTGCCTGGATGACCTGACATCATTTTCAAGGATTTCTGAACTCTATGTCCTAGAGAGATTTTTACTTAGAAAAAAAAAATGATCCAACAGCCAACAATTTAGAATCTCAAGCACCATTACTGAAATACAGCCATTTAACTACTTTTACAAAGGAAATGTTGATTCCAGAGACAAAGACACAATCAAAACTACAGCTTATAAAGCATAGTGGAATAATTGACATTGACAAGTGCAGCATAAAACTAAGTGTCTGGTAATATACTGAATACGAAATATGGATCTTGGTGTTTGCTTTATATAAATAAACCTACTTTAACTTTATTTTATTTTAAAAGTGCACTATAATTCAAAATTGACAAGCACAATTGTTTCAAATTGTTTAAATGATTAAAAAGTTAAAGGCACAAATTAAGGTCTAAACTGTAATAATTATTATTCTTTAAATAATTTGGAGATGCTTTTACTGAGATTACAAGTAATATTCCTATTTGCATCCCTGGTGTAGAAACCAAAATATGAATCCTACAAATAGACCCAGATTATCTAGATATATTATTCTAAGCTTCATTGAATCTAAGATATATTAATTCCAAGGTTCTTTAAATCTTTTAAGGTTATTTACCCAATTGTCTTACTGAAATGAATATATTCCAAAGTGAAGGACTAATATCTAATAAAATCAACATATTTATCCCACTGCAGAAATCTGCTGAGACTCCCTAAAATCAGTTAACACTGAGCTGATATTTATCACTTATAAAGCATGTGATTAGTTTGTGTAAGAACATGGGCTTGGGTTAGACGTCCAGTTACACACACACACACACACACACACACACACACACACACACACAGGAACAAGTTTATATAATCTGAGTTAACTTTGATTTGAATGTTTAGTTATAATGGGAAGAATCAGAAGGTAATATAAAATTAAGGAAATTTCTCTGTCTGAATACTTATTCTTTTTTACTGTTCTTTGGTATATACTATTGCAGAAATTAGTAACTTAGTATGCTTTTCTCAGGCTCCTATCCCTTTCCATAGTAACCCTACAACTGAGAGTTGAAGATTCCATACCTAGTGATACTTAAAAATGTATACAACTATTCACTGACTTACAACAAGTAAGGTTTGACATGCAACTTTGATCCTTTAAGAAGTTTGTGGATGAGCTGATATGAACAAGTTATAATAGATATCTGCTAAATATCTTAGGCTGTTATTATACACTCCAAACTATATAGTAAGTAGTCTTAATCTATGTGTAGAAAAATCATCAGATACTTACACAAAAATACATTATTATAAGTAACTGAGACACATCCCACATTTCCCATAATGTATGTTTCAGTCATATTATTTTTTATAATGAAAATGAAGGTAAAATAACTGAGTTGAGAAGAATTAAGGTGATGGACATAGGTTGTGAAAGATTTAAAGCTACCTGATTTTCTATTTTTAATTCTGCTGTGGAATTTGGGGATTTTTATGGTGAAGGAATTAATTTTAGGATTCAAAATATATTTGAGACTTATAGTGTAAAATTTAATGTGAAACATCACAAAAGGAGACTCAAAGCAATTTTGAATGTCAGTTTTTTGTATATAAATTCATTAGATATATAAAATTTGAGTTCTGTTAAGTTTTCTTTCAGACATTTTGTCATGAGAACACAACATTGACTCATATACCTAAACCAGATATAGAAAGTCACTATATGGGAAGATTAGATCACCAATAAAGGAGAGAGATGCGTACTAATATTAGGATCTCAGGTAGAAACATTGATCTTAAAAGGCAATATACTAATTTTAAACTAATTCTAATAAAATATTATTCTTTATAACAATATATATTCATTAAAGTAGGTTATTAAGTAGAATTAAGAAAAACGTGAATTAATTGTTCAGAAGGAAGGGACACTACTTCATTGTCACTTTTGAGTTTATGTAAAACTGCTATCAGTCACTCCAAAATTAATCCTAAACCATCTCAGATATGCTCTTTCAATATATATTTGTGACATTTTCCTAAATGATATATAAACAAAATGTGGAAATATGAATCTCAATGTTTTGCTTCTATTAATATGTTTAAAGACTAAGATGCATTCACATATTCTTTAAGGTTTCTTGTTGCTCTTGCTATAAAAAGGATTCATGAGCCTGATCAGAACTCAGTGTTTACCGATGATGATCTTGGACACCAGAATCTGTCTCCAGAGTGTTTTAATCACAGAAGTGATCTGACATTCACTCTTCTTACTTTTTAAAAATTGTTTTATTGTATTAGAGCTTAAAGTAGGATGGTGATGCCTCCTAAAGTTCCTTTATTGTATAGGGTTGTTTTGGCTATCCTGACTTATTTATTTTCCCATATAAAGTTGACTATTATCCTTTCAAGGTTAGTGAAGAACTGTGTTGTGATTTAAATGGGGATTGCATTGAATCTATAGATTGCTTTTGGCAAGACTGACATTTTTTTCTATGTTTATCCTACCTATCCAGAGCATGGGAGATATTTCCATTTTCTGGTATCTTCTTTAGTTTCTTTCTTTAAAGACACAGAATTCTTATTATGTAAGTCTTTCACTTGTTTGTAAGCATTACCCCAAGATACATTATGCTGTTTATGGCTATTGTAAAAGGTGAGATTTCTATGATTTCTTTCTCGGTCCCTTTGTCATCTGAATAAAGTAGGGCTACTGATTCTTTTGAGTTTGTCTTGTATCCTGCTAGTTTGCTGAAGGTGTTTATCAGCTGTAGGAGTTCCTTGGTAAAGTTTTTTGGGTCACGTATGTAAACTATCATATCATCAGCAAATAGAGAAAGTTTTACCTCTTTATAATTTGTATCTTCTTGAGCTCCTTTTGTTGTCTTATTGCTTTAGCTAGAACTTCTAATACAGTATTGAAGATTTATAGAAAGAGAGGGCAGGCTTGTTTTGATTCTGAATTTAGAAGAATTGCCTTAAGCTGTTCTCCATTCAGTTTGATGTTGGCTGTTGGTTTACTACATATTGCTCTTATTATGTTTAGGTATGTTCCTGTTATCCCTTATCTCTTCAAGACCTTTATCGTGAAAGGGAATGGAATTATGTACAAGGCTTTTTCAGCATCTAGGCAATGATCATGTGGTTTTATTTGAAAACAGCCTGGTATTGACACAAAAATAGACAAGTAGACAAATGGAATCAAATTGAAAATCCTGATATTAACCACACACCTATGAGCACCTGATTTTTTGACAAAAAAGCTAAAAGTGTACAATGGGAAGAATAAAACATTTTTAACAAATGGTACTGCCACAATTGGATGATGGTGTGTACACATAGACCCATGTCTATCGCCATGCACAAAACTCAAATCCAAATGGATCAAACACCTCAATATAAACCCACCCACACTAAACCTCTTAGAATAAAAAGTGGGAGGTACCCTTGAACAAGCTGGTATAGGGGACTGCTTCCTGAACATAACTCCAGTAGCACAGACACTGAGATCAACATTTAAAAAATGGGACCTTCTCAAACTTAGAAGCTTCTGTAAGGCAAAGGACACAGTTGACAAGACCAAATGGCAGCTCACAAACTGGGAAAAGATTTTCAACAATCCTATATCTGACAGAGGGCTGACTTCCAAAATATGCATAGCATTCAATAAATTAGTCAAAAAAACCCCACCAAATAATCCTATTAAAAATGGGGCACAGAACTGAAAAGAGAATTCTCAATAGAGGAAATCAAAATGGCTGAAAGGCTTAAGAAAGTGATCAACATTCTTAGCTATCAGGAAAATGCAAATCAAAACAACTTTGAAATACCATCTACTCCAGCAAAAATGTCAAAAATTAGAAACACCAATAGCAATTTATGCTGGATGTGGAGAAAGGTGAACTCTCCTCCACTGCTGGTGGGAGTGCAAATTTGTACAGTCATTTTGGAGATCAGTATGGCAGCTCCTCAGGAAAATGAGAATCAGTCTACCACAGGACCTGGCAATCCCCTCTTAGAAATATACACAAATGATCCACATCCATGTAACAAAGACATGTGCTCAACTATGTTCATAGCAGCCTTATTTGTAATAGCAAAGACCTGGAAGCAACCTAGATGCCCCTCAACTGAAGAATGGATAAAGAAGATGTGGCACATCTACACAATGGAATACTGCTCTGAGGGAAAAAGAAAACAAAAACAAAAACAAATCAATGGAATCTTAAAATGTGCAGGCAAGTGGATGGAACTTGAAGAAACTATCCTGAATGAGGTAACACCGTTTGAAAAAGAGGAACATGATATGTACTTGCTCATAAATGTATTTTAGACATAGAACAAAGGATCACTAGCCTATAATTCATACCACCAGAAGAATTAGGATACAAGGAGGATTCTAAGTGATTCATATATGGTCCCTCAAAGAAGGGCCATGTTCTCAAGAGCGCATGGGAAGTAGGGGGGGCAGTGAGTAGAGAGGGAATCTTTTGTCCTGATGAACAAAAGGACTTTGTGTGCATATATCCCATGGAGGGATACTTCCTTAACCCAGATACAGAGGAGAATTCCTAGTCCCTACTCCAAATGTCCTGAACAAGAAGGAGCACATGGACCCCCAGATTTATAGCTGGTAAACCAGCGTCAGACTGACTCAGACCCCCTGAACTTAGTTAGAAGACCTGGGAAGTCTCTGACAATGGAATCAGTATGTATCCCTGGTGCACAAAAGGACTTTGGAAGCACATTTCCCATGGAGGAATACTCCCTTAACCTAGAGACAGGAGGAGGGCCTAGTCCCTATCCCAAATGACTTGACAGATTTTGATGATCCCTCCTGGACGTAATCATATTTCCTGAGGAGTTGGGGGGGGGCAATGAGATGGGAAGGGGATTGGGGGGCATGGGAGGGGGGAAGGAAGGGAGGGAGAGTGGGAGGAAGGGAGAGGGAACCTGGGATCAATATGTGAAATAAGAAAAAATAAAAATAAATAAAATTTTAAAAAGAAATTAAAAACAGAACAAGTAAAAATGATATGCCAATAATAATTTAAAAAATAATAAAGAAACAACGAGGGCATTTATTTATAAGGATTTTTGCTGCTCTACTATCTTAATGACAGCACTATTTTTAAAAGTTAGTTATTTAAATGAGAGTGAATAGAGGGTGCTATAACAAGACTGATGGAAAGAGAGTTAATGGAGACTAGAAATGAACTACTGAATGTATTTAAAATATATATATCGCTATAGAAGTATATCAATATTAACAACAATATCAACAAGTGAATGCTAATCAATTTGGAATTCTAGATAAAATTGGTTTCATTAATAATATCTTATTGGGCCAAAAGTATGGACTTTGAATAAATTAATTAATTAATTGAAATGTAATTGAACTCCTAGGCCTTAGTGATTTCAGAAGTGTCTTTCCAGTTAAAACTGAATCCTTATATTTTACAGGACATAATGCAGAAAATAACCATGAAAACAAATTTATTTTTAATTTAATTTAAAATGAAGGTGATGGTAATTATCAGTGAATTATGATTATACTTACAAAACACAAATAATTTGTTAAAAAACAAAATAGCAAATGAAAATTGATAACAATAAATTAAAATATATCTTACAAGATGTTTTAATGAGAGAAGTATAATTATTAATTTAGATTAGAAAGACTTATTTTAAATTTTGTGTATTTCTTTGCCTCTCTGTTGGAGTATACAAACATGAAGGCAGGCACTCCAGGTTGCAGACTCATTGGATCCCCTGGAGCTAGAATTATAGGTAGCCATGTCTTACCTGACAAGGTGGTCACAAACATAGTCAGGTCGTCTGTGAGAGCAGTAAATGCTTGTCATGCTAAATCCTAAATTTAGTTATTTTATTTACATTTAATTATTTAAATGAAATCATTTATGATAATTAAAATTGGTGTTGAAGACACCCAGCTACCTTTAAAAAATACCAGAGTACATTAAAATGTAGAAATGGTAAGGAACTTCCTTATCATTGACTAATTTTATTTTATTTTATTTGAATAACTTTTATTTTCTTAACAGAACATTTTACATGTCGATCCCAGTTCCCTCTCCCTCCCTCCCTCAATCCCTCCCTCCCTTCCTCCCTCAATCCCTCCCTCCCTCCCTCCTTCCCTCTTTCCCTCTCTCTCCCTCACATGCACCCTGACTACTGTCCCCTACCATCCTCCTACCCTCATTCCACATATAGGGCTATGTTATCCAGGTGGAGTCATGTAAATCTGTCAAGTCATTTTAAACACTCTGACAGATGAGAGCAGATATCTATATTGATTGATATATGTGATCAGTAAGGAGCCAAGGAATGAGAAAGCAGGTAATTGTGGTGATTTGAATGAGAACATCCCTTATAGACATTTGTGTTTGAATACCTGGTCCCCAGTTGGTAAAACTATTTGGAAAGGGTTGGGAGGTATGGTCTTAGAAGAGTTATGTCATATGTTTCAGATTTAAAGTTTAAGAAACCCATGCCATTCCAAATATATATACATACATACTTACATACATACATACATATGTATATATGTATATATCCCTCTGTCAGTCTCTGTCTGTGTCTCTGTCTTTCACTCTCTGTCTCTGTCCTCATGTCTATCCCCCCTCCTCATCTCTAAATAGCAAGATCATTCTTCCACTGAAATTATAGTCTAACTTTTTTGGAAATCTCAAATATACTGAAGACCAATTGAACCATCTGTTCTTGGGAACAGAATTACTCGATTCTTGAACCTTCTGTTCATAGGTAGCCATTGTTGGATCAGTGGGACAACAGCCTGTAAATCCCATATATATTTTAATATCACATATATTATGTATTCCATATATATATATATATATATATATATATATATATATATATTATAAGTACTGTTACTCTAGATATACATATATAATTGCATGCATATCTGATATATACCATGCTATCATCATGCATTCCATATTATATATATATGTATTATACACATATATATATATATATATATATATATATTATAAATTCTGTTGCTATAGAGAACATTGACTAATACATAAAACAAAATGAAGATTATATGCTTATAGAAAAGCATTGGAGGTATCATCTTTAAGATAAGGAATAATGCAATACTCTTATATTTAGTGCATTACTATATTTCCTAGAAAATCTTCTTAGGATAAACAGAGGCTGAACATGTTACAGGACCAATATTGTACTAACAATGTATGGCATATCTAAATAAAAAATACAGCAGAAGTAGCACACAGCATTAGAACTCATAAATGAGGACACAAAGGTATCTATTTGTTTAACTACTAAATTTTTTGTATATTGGTAATTTTAACTAAGAGACATATGATACCCTTTAAAAATGAGATAGAATTATAGTGTGCCAAGGAATTTATGAGCTAAGAATATTCATGGAATTCACAGAGGAAGCTTTACAACTTCTGTAATGGAAATGAAAGTTAAAATTAATAGATGAAGAACTATTCCACTTATCATTGTGAAATGTCAGATCTCAGGAAATTAATCTATAAATAAAATTCAAATTAAATGCAGACTGGATATTCTGAATAACTATTAATAATATCTTCTAAAAATAAATATTCTAGGAACAGTAAGATGGCTCAGTATGTAAAAAGCACTTGATTCACAAGCCTGAGTTCAATACTGTGGGAACATCCATCTCCTGCAAGTTCTCCACATGTATAATGTGACACATGCATGGCCAGAGTTTTACATATCATTTACACATACAATATTATTTTAAGTTAAATAGTCAAAAATATTCTGATTAGTAAATAATGTATGTGCATAACATATGTGTATGCAAAGTTTTACTTTTAAATATTAATAAGATGGAATATATAACATTTCATGCTTTATGCACCTTTAGGGATCAAACAGTTACGTTATATTTTCCCAATATTTTAGAACTCCAGATATCTTATAAAAGCATAGAGACCAAGGCAATTAACAATTCTTGGAGATTAGAACAAGACAACATACTTTGCTGTGAAGTAAAATTCCTCTAATAATTTCTTGTTTTTAGTCACTTTTTTTTTGCTGTGACAACATTAATAACACAATTTGTAAAGTAATAAAGGCTTATTTAAATATTAGAGTTCCAGATGGTTAGACTCCTTGAAGGCAGACATAGTATCAGAGTAGTAACTGAACTGCAAATTCACATCTTGATCCATAAGAAGAACATGAAGGACTCTAGGGTTAAAAATTGTAACAGGATATTTATATATATATATATATATATACATATATATGTACATATACATATATATATATGCATATATATATATATGTGCGTGCGTGTGTGTGTGTGTTATAAATCAATTATATTTTTGGAGAATATAATATATATATTCATGATGTTTTGTCCTAAGACAGTGTTAAGTGGAAACCAAGAGGAAATGAGGGGAAAATGTGATTAACTATAGCACCTACCTGCTAAATACAACAAAGCAGAAAGAAGTGTATGATTGTGTGGTCTTTAGCCATTTTTGACCTATGTGATACTCATGAATAACTTGTTTATTTTAACTTACTTTTATGTTGATAATTTAGATTTAAAGTCATTTTACTTTCTTGGAAGGTTCTTATGTATTTCCTTTTCTTACCCCTCAATATCACCCAATATTAATATTCCATATCATAGTATACATATTATTATAAATAAACCAATCATTAGGTTTTATTGAAATCCATGTTTTACTATAGGCTCAATGTATGAAAACAGTAAAATAAAAAATAATTCCCACAATTACCTTCACTGAATATTGTCTTTTTCAACACTCATACTCCAGTAATCCTCATGCTGTGTATGCTTACCCATCCCTCTGTTCTTGACATGCTTTGCAACCCTTTTCCTCCTCTTACCTTTATAACAGTACATTCTCTAGACAATCTTATAAACTCATAAACTATCTAATATATGCAGACTTGTTATTTCACTTAGAAATGCCCTTTAAACATTTGTCCATGTTTTTGTGACTTGAAATTCATCATTGAATTGCTAGGTAATACCAAACTGTATTGATTTAAGATAGGGTGCCCATTTATTCACCCAGCAGGTAACATATTGGCTGTTCCCAGTTTGGACCATGAGGAATACATGCAATTTTTGTTAGGACAAACTTCTTTAAGTCATTTTGTAATTCCCATAGCTATAATTCTGGGTCTTAATGGAAAATTAAGTTTAAATATATAAAGCACTAAGACCAGGCATGCCATCTGCCAATGGGACCTTTTCAATTCTCTTAGTTCCCTCCCTCAAACACCCCCATAAAACCTCAGGCCCAGCCTTAAGGAAGATCAATAGGCATACTGCCTGGTGTGTTACCCTTTGTCCCTTGGCTCCACTGAAGTCATCTATGTGCATATATACAGACTCCTTGAACAAAAGCCTGCCACAGGCTTTGTGTTTATAGAAACTACAGAGCAAGTAGTTTAAAGACAAGCTATCTTGAAGAACTTTACCTTTTAACTAATATTTAAAAAAATACACTATAAAACCTTCTTGTTTGTGGGCTTGGGGTAAGCCAATTATCAAGCCACTTGTTTGGCAGGGCTGTTGCTGGATTTGGTATGTTTGGGCTGGCTCAGCCTTTGTGATGCTGTGTACTGGGAGATTTGGTTGCCTGCCAAATTGTTCTTTTGCAAAAGGAATGAAAAAGTCTTACTTAATGCTTTTCTTAGAAGAATAATGTGTTAAAGTTGCTATCTAACTGATACCTGTAAAAAAAAAAATTATCAAAAATTTCCAAGTTATTTGAAGGTGGTCAAGTAATCCATTTTTTAAAAAAATGTCTTTAAAGGCCTTTGAAATGCATGTACAAATGTGTTTGAATATTTATAATTATTACAATAGAACCATCTTTTTACTGTAACACACACACACCAAATTAAAAAAAAAATGAAAGAAAGAACGAAAGAAAGAAATCAGGGAAATAACATCTTTCACAATATCCACAAAAATTATAAAATATCTCAGGGTAACCCTAATCAAACAGGTGAAATACTTGTAAACCAAAAACATCAAGTCTTTAAAGAAAGAAATTGTAGAAGAAAAAGCAAGATAGAAAGATCTTCCTTGTTCATGGATCAATAGAACTAACTAGGAAAAATATACAACTTACCAAAAAGAACTTACAAATTAAATGTGATCGTCATTAAAAGTCCAATATAAATCTTTACAGATCTTGATAGGACAATTCTCACATTCAAATGGAGAAAACATAAAAACCGGGCTAGCTAAAACAATTCTCAGTAATAACAGAATTTTCAGAGGTATCACCATTTTTGATTTCAAGATATATTACAGACCTATAGTTATAAAAACCACATGGTATTGTCATAAAAACAGATACATGGTTAAATGGATTAGAATCAAAAGCCCAGACACTAATCAACACACCCATGGACACCTGATTTTTATATGACAAAGTCAGAAATACACAATGGAGAATAAGAAAGCATCTTCAAAAAATAGCAATGGTCTAACTAAATGTCTGCATGTAGATGAATGAAAACAGATCCATATATATCACCCTTCACAAGTCAACATGTTATAATTTTTAAAAAGATGCTTGAGAGAGAAAGATGCCATGCAACAGAGTTCAAGCAGAAGGGATTTTTGTTTTGTTTTATTTTATAAGGGAAAGGAATCACAAAAAGGGGAAAGGGGATTGGAACACCAGCCTCTAGCGACAAGAGCAGCAAGAAAGTGGAAAAAGAGGCAGAAAGTCACAGAGAGAGGGGGGGGGAGGGAGAAAGAGAGGAAGAGATGAGAGAGAGAGATGACCAGGACAATGAGAGAGAGAGAGAAAGAGACAAATAGGGATGGGAGGTGGGCAGGGCCCTTTTCAAAGGGAACATGTTAAATAGGTAAAAGTGGTGCTCTTAGTGGCAGCAGCTGAGCATTTATTTTGCTAGAACTCAAAAGACAGGGCAGTAAAATGCCTAAACACTAACACTAGAGGTATCCAAGACCTCATATAAATTGAGGCACAGTGAACCTGAAAGAAAAGAAACTAAGGAACATTCTTGGCACAAGAAACAACTTCCTGAATAGAACATTGATAACAAATGTTGACAATTAATAAATGGGACATCATGAAACTAAAAAGCTTCTGTAAGGTAAAAGACTCCGTAAATGGGACAAAAAGGCAGCCCACAACATGAGAAAAGATTACACCAACTCCATATGTGACAGAGGGCTAATATCCAAGATATATAGAGAACTCAAGAAACTAGACATCAAAGAACCAAATTATTCAATTAAAAGATGGGGTACAGATCTAAACAGCATTGTCAACAGAGAAATTCAAATGGCTGAGAAACACTTAAAGAAATGTTTAACATCCTTAAGAATAAAGGAAGCACAAACCAAAGCTACTTTGAGATAACATCTTATATCTGTCAGAATGGCTAATATCAAGTAACTGCTCAAGTAATGCTGGTGGGGATATGGATCAAGAAACACTCCTCCATTGCTGGTGGAACTCTAAACTCCTATGGCCAGTATGAAAATCAATACAGTAGTTACACAGAATTTGCAACTCAATATACCTCAAGTATCAGCAAAACCACTCTTGGACATATACCCAAGAGAGCCCAATTTAATCACAAGGACATTTGCTCAAGAATGGTTCATACTTGACTTATAATGAACAGAAATTGGGAAAACGTAGATGTTCCTCAAACAAAGAATGGATAAAGAATATGTGGTATATTTAAACAATAGAGTATTACTAAGATGCTAGAAAAAAATTTCATCATAAAATTGCAGGCAAATGAATAGAAGTAGAAAAAAATATCCAGAGTGAGGTAACAGACCAAGAAACACAAACATGGTATGTACTTAATGATAAGTAGATATTAGTTAAGTAAAGGATAATCACACTAAAATCCACAGACCTAGAGAAGTAAAATAAAGAGGAGAAATCCAAGGGAGATGCATGAATCTCAATGGAAAGTAGAAATATTTAGATTTTGTGAGTGAACAAGGAGAATTATAAAAGGAGAGATCAGATGCGGGAGTACTGGAGGAAAGTACATGGAGAGGACTGGAATAGGTGGGCATTTAGGGGGAGCTAAGTAAACCTAGTGATGTGGAAACTTTCTGGAACCTGTGAGGGTGACCCTAGCTAGGACTACTAATCATTAAAAATGTAGAACCTAAACAAGCCATCTTCTGTATCCATGCTAGGCTCCCAGTGGTGGGTCTGGGACAACCAATACAACCACAACCCTATGATCCATGACCTGTCCTTCATGCAGGAGGCACTGGTGCAACTGTGGTTAATGGCATTGCTTAGTAATGATTTGCCTAAACTGAGGCACACAGAGAGAAATCCTATGCCCAACATTGCCTAGATGGCCAGGATATCGAAGCTGGAATGCTCAGAGTCTTAGGACAGAACTAAACATGACTGAAAAATGAATGAATGAATGAATAAATGAATGAATGACTAAATAAATAAATAATAAAATGATTCCTAACAATATTCTGCTGTATTCATAGGATGGATACAGAGATCAACTGTCATTAGGGAGGCTTATTTGACCATCTTATGGTAGAAGATACCCAGACCCACAGCCAACATTAGGAAGAAATTGGGAAGACCACAGAAGATGGAAAGAAAGGATTGTAGAAGCTAGAGGGTTAATGACACCAGGAGAACAGGAAATCACAGAATCAACTAAGTAGGGCTCATAGGAACTCACAGAGACCAAAGGGGATCTGCACGGGTCTGTGTTAGGCCCCTCTGCATACCTTAAGATTTTTTGGTTGAACTCATAACAATGTTGAGTAGGGCATCTCTGCTTTTCTCTGCTTCTATTGCCTGCTTCTGGGACTTTTTTTTTCTTACTGGGTTGCCTCATTCAGCCTTCACATAAAAATTTATTGCATCTTGTTGTGATATGTTCAGTTTATATCACTGGGAAGCCTGTTCTTTTTTGAAGGGCAATGAAGGAGCAGGGGATCTGGGGTTAGGTAGAGAAAGCATTGCTTTATATACATTATATAAATTATATGTATACATACAAATATAAATTGTATGTATACATACATGTGTATGTATATATATATATATATATATATATAATTTATATAGAGAGAGCACAGTTCCATATAATTCTAAGGTTGCTCTAAAATGTTTTACTTTACTGTAGTTTTTACCAACGATGAATGGGAATATATGCAGATTCAGTTTCTTGCTGAAATTTCTGAGATATCTTCATTTCACATTTAACCCGACTATGGTACAGTGACCTTACTATTGTTTTCATTAGCAATTTCATGATGACATATGAAGTAGGGGTCTTACTTTATTCATATTTCCCCCTGTGTATATTTGCCAAGGACTATTTTAAAATTTCTTGTCCATTTCCCCCTGTATATTTCATATTCAAGAACTCAAGTGTTTTGCACACAATTTTGTAGCATTTAAATTTGTTTTCTCATGCTCTTCAGAATCTTTATCAGAATATTTTCACCATAATGAAGCCAACTTTGTCAGTGTTCCTTTTTACATCGAATGGATTTGTCTTTTGTTGTAGGACATGAAACCTTGTTGGAAAATCCAAACTGACTTGGTTTTGCTGCTCTCTTTTAAGAAAGTACAGTTTTGGGTCTTACATATCTAGTCCTATAATTCATTCTTAATTATGGAGCTATAATTCCTTTCTATTAATATTTTCCTTGGCATTAAAACTATTTAAATCAGTCATATAGTCTGATGATAAGTTGCTGTGTAAGGTATAAAAATTCAATTTTAGAGATGTCACTGTACATAGCATGTTTTTCATTTCCACTTGAATCTTCCTCAAATAACATATATTGTTAATGGTAGACTTACACCAATTTTGAAATCCAAAAGCAGAGCAATCTCCTTTTTTAAAATTTATTAAGCTTACTAACATATTAAAGCTCCTTAAAGCAGCTGGAGAAGCAGCATGGATAATATGTCCTTGTCACAAAACTATCGTGAACTGATTTTTACTGAGGATTCTGAAAAGTTCTACTAAAAATATCTGCCCCACTTTTTCATTATCCTAAGCTTGTATGACATGAGTAAGTATGCAAAAGTAAAATGTCTCTGTGGCCTTGAAGCCATTACTTTGGGTAGGTAATATAAACTAATTCTTAATCCAGGTTCCTCACTGACACTAAAGCGAGTTAGGAGATTGTTTCTGACAAAAAAAAATCATAATTAGTGGCAGCTGACTCTTACCATTATTGGATTTACCTTTAAAATGTTTCTTTAGCAGAAGAAAAGGTGATCAAAGTACTATGAAGTTGGAATCATTTATACTGTGTAATTGCTATGCTTGTCTTCTTTGACAACTAAACCAAACCTTGGATTTCTGATAATGATGTAAGTGCTGAACTAGATCAAAATATCTTAGTTGAGGCATTATTATTCTCTTATTTAACACCTAACATAACTGACATAGTTTGGAAAGACTCACATTGAACACATGTCTGAAGTGGAGAACAGAACTGGGCAGGCACAGCTGGGCAGTTTCCAGAAACTTACTATCTAGAGACCTTTTTGAGAACTTCATTCCTTCCTACATTTTTTTCTTTATGTATGTGTGTGTGAGAGGGGGTGCTTATTTGTTTGTTTTGTTGTTGTTGTTGTTTGTTTTTTTGTTTTGTTTTGTTTGTTATTCAAGACAGGGTTCCCCTGTGTAAAAGTCCTGACTGACTATCTTGGCACTCACTTTGTAGACCAGGCTAACCTCAAACTCACAGATCTCTGCCTATATCTTCCTCCCATGTGATGAGATTGAAGGCCTGGGGCACCTTGCTAGGTCCTAAATTTTTTTTATATGAATTCCATTCATATGTCATAAAAGTGCTGGAAAACCAAAAACTAAGGACACATTCATGAGATTTAGATAATAAAACAAGAGAATACTGAAGTGTGGTACTATTGTTAAGAGTCTGCACAAGTCTTCATAAATAGCCACACTTAATACTGACCTAAGAAGGAAAAGTGGTTGCTCTACAGGGCAGTCAAGGATGGACCCATACAAACTAATCTTTCATAAAACTTCGCACAGTGGGTAAAACATGTTGCTTGGCCTATAATACTTATCTTGTTTTTCTATGTTGCCTACTCTTCTTTTGTTCCTATGCACTTTACAGAAACTATTCTCTAATTTTCTCTATAATTAATTAGCTGCTATAGTTTGCTAAGTTCTTAAAAGCTGATGTAAACTTGTGTACGTTTATCCACATGTATATGTTGAAAATTGTTGACGTTATGAGCATTTCAGTACTGTCAGGAAAGCCCTTATCTGAATGTACCAGTATATTTATGGATGTGTACACATTTATACAAACTACCTTCCCTAAAGATATTGTTTCTTTGATTCTTTACATTTTTTAACTGTGTAGTATTTAAAACCGGCTTAAAAATAAATATCAAGACATTTTTTTCTTTTTAAATGTATTAAATCTTTGAGAATTTATGCAAGTAATTTGATATTCACCTCAAATCATCATAGTTAAACTCCTGCCTCTTTATTGACTAAACCTCATTATTCTTTTTTAATGATAATATTTTATTTAAATTTGAAAGAAGCTTGTTTCACATGTCAATCCTTTACCCTCCACTCCTCCCCTGTCACCCTCCAAATACCCATGTAATCCCCTTTCTGCTCCCCAGGGAGTATGAGGCCTTCCATGGAGGATCGTCAAAGTCTGTCATACCATTTGGAGCAGGTCTTAGGCCTTCTCTCTTGTGTCTGGCTGAGAGAGTATCCCTTTATGTAGAATGGGCTCCCAAAATCCATTTGTACACTAGGGATAAATACTGACTCACTCCAAGTGGCTACATAGACTACCCAGTCCTTTTAACTGACACCCACTGGGAAACCAGCATAGGACCAACTCAACTTCATTATTCTTAATTTTCTTAGTTTAAACATTTGACTCTTATTTGTGATCCCAACTACTCTTGTATAGTTGCTCTGTAGTTGTATAGTCTGGTTGACCTAGAAGAAGACATTATTTGAAAAACAAGAAAAAAGAGGAGAAGGAGGAGGAGGAGGAGGAAGAATAGGAGGAGGAGAAGGGGGAGGAAGAAGAAGAAAAGGAAGAAGAAGATGAAGAAGAAGAAGAAGAAGAAGAAGAAGAGGCTCTTCCTAAAGTCTATCAAAGACTATTTTTTCTTCCAGCTGTTGTCATGGGCCTTCAAGCCCACCTTCCTTGCTCCAATCTGGGATTATTTTCTTTTGTTGATATAATCTTTTCTGATATTATGGTATATGTATTCTATGACTTTAATTCAGAATTCTTCTATGAGTTACTTCATATTGTTCATGAGTTCTAAAGCATCATTTTATTTGACTGAATAATACGGTTGTTCTTTATTGTCTTCAAGCCCTGATGTTCTGTCTTCCATATGCTCCATTCTATACATGAAGCTTTCCACTGAGTTTTTTTTTAATTAGACAATTTTTAAATTTCCAGTTTTATTTCAGTTGGATATTTCTACAAATATTTCTTATTTTAAAGAATCCATTTTCATATTGGGCAATTTTTTCTTAACCATTTCAGTTTTCTTGTTCTCCCGGTAGATTTTTTTTAATATTTTAACGTATTTTATTAGCATATATTAGTTATGCACATTAATATATTCTATTATGACAGTTTTTATTAAATTTATTTTTTTATTTTTATTTTGCACGTCGATTCCAGTAGTTTCTTATTCTCCTAAAGTTCATTCATATGTTTATTCATATGTGTACTAGCTAGTTTTATGTCAGTTTGTCAGAAGCAAAATTTATCTGAGAGGTGGGAACCTCAATTGAAAATATGCCTCCATCTGATCAGCCTGCAGATATTCCTGTAGGATATTTTCTTAATAAGTCATTAATGGGGATGATCCAGCTCATTGTAGTTGGAACCAGCCATGGACTTGTGGTCCTAAGGTCTATAAGAAAGCTGGTGAAGCAAGGGATAGGGGAAAAGGCAGAAAGTAGCACCCATCTGTTGCCTCTTCATCTGTTCCTCCCTCTAGGTCCTTCCCTGTGTGAGTTCCTGCCCTCACTGCTTTTGATAATGAGCTGTTACAGGGAACTGTGAGCCAACTTATCCCTTTACTCCTGAAGTGGCTTTTACTCATGGTGTTTCATCATAGCACTGGCAACTGTTACTAAGACAATGACCTTCTTGGAATCTTTGCACTCTTTTAAAATACTTGTTGTGTGTGTTTGTGTGTGTGTGAATTCTATGTCTTCAGTTTCATTGATGCCATTCTCTTCAAGTCTCATTACTACAGAATTGTGAATTTTTGAGGACATATTTAAAAGAATGTGCTTGTTGCTGATGTCTTACTTGTGATTGGGCCTTGGTACATTGGGGTATGCTACTGGCTGTGTGTTTTGATGCATGAAATTAATTGCACAACTGAGTAGAAGTGTTTGGTGGTTTGGAGGAACCCTTAGTACAGAGTCATGGGATATGTGAGTGTCTAGTGACATATCCTATACCACAGTGAAAAATAAAAGTGAGAGCTGAGAGGTAGAACAAAAATAGGACCTATGACCTTTACTGGATATTGTGGCCTGTATGAATTGGGTTCCTGGAGTAAGCTTTCTGAACTTGTGCTGAGATTTAAGTGGAGGCCATGTGTGCCAGGTGCCTGGAAGGAAGTCAGAACTAGAAAGTTGGAAGCAAGTGGGAGGCTTGATCTTTAGCCTGGTGATAGCAGCCTTTAGCCGTGTGACTGGAATGAGATTCCAGTGCTGGATGTAGCCACATTGGTTCTTGACCAAATTAGTGTTCCATATTCTGACACGTATTCAGCATATTTATTCTCACTGTTGGTGTACATGCATACCTCTTTACCATAGGCGATAAGAAGATTTTCTGATCTTGTATAGTTATCAGTTGTTTTAATATTCCAGGTCTAGTCATTTTTCAATTATAAACTTATTCTAACTTGCCATCATTTCTACCATGGATGAAAGTCTCTCAGGAGCTAGCCACCTATACCAATTATTTTCAGTTATAATTAACATTTATAAATTTCTCTGATAAACAATTGGATATGTTTTATCTTGATACTTCTTCTTTGCTTTATCTATTTGTAGTTTTAAACTCCCTTTTATAACTTATAAATTTCATTATATACTTTCCAACTGTTACAAGCAGGTTTTCCCACCAGGCTGGTCCCAGTACTGCACCAGCCACAAATAACACAGAGACATGGAATTAGATATAAAGCTGTTGATCTGTTACAAACATTTCTATTGGCTAGCTCTGTCTTAAATATAAACCCATTTTTATAAATCTAAATATTTCCATGTGTTCGTATCTTATGGGAGAGAGGGTCCGAAGTTCTCTCTCAGTCCTACATTTTGAATCTCCTACTACCTATCCCCAAATCTTTCTTGTCTCTTAGACCCACCTATCTTGTTCTCCTATTGGCCAACAGGGCTTTATTTATTAACCAGTAAGAGAGACACATTTACAGAATGACATCTCCCTTCATTCAATTTTTGACTATTATAATGGTTATGAATGAATAATTTATCCCCAATATTCAGGTCAATAATTTGTTGATCACCATGCTACTAGAATGCTACTATTTCAAGTAAAGACATACTTAATGGCTTGACAGATTGATTTCTTCTGCGTACTCCACACTTTTGATCCTTATATCCTATTATAGCTATGTAGACTTGATGAATTACCTTAGATTTTGCAGTGCATTCATATTTTTGAAATCTGCCTCAATTTTATGTTAAAGTTGTCTATTATGGGGTAACTCCAGTGTCTGGTGAACTGTTGAACATCATCAACAATGTCCCCTCATCTCAGAAAACCTAGGTACCCTCACGATCTTTCTCTGTAATCCTATGGTCCTCCTTAGATTTGAAGACAGTGGAAGAAGTGATATACAGGACGTTTTTTTCCATTCTGCACAATGTGAGTTGGAGGTAACATAAACATGATTCTAGTTCTGTTACCTAGAGAGCTGGTTTATATATTTATTTGCTCCCCCAAGTGTTGAAAGACCCCTGGATACAGTTGTCCCTTCCCAATGCAAAGTTCACTAATAAATTGAGAAAAAAAAATGACTGTTGCTTCTAATTTAGAGAACTAAGGAAGGGTCTTGATGGAAACAAGTTTTTTGGCAGACACTTCATTTGGGTCCGTGGCCCCTCTCAATCTACATTACTGTGTTTAGGGCATATAATGTGTAGTATATTAGACTTGAACTTGGGTTATAAGTAGACTGGTTGTTTTCATCTTGAGCTCTTAAATGTCTAGCTATCATGGGATACAGGCCAAGATTCTGGCAGAGGGGACATGCACATCAAGGTGAGTTCCAACAGAACCTAGTCTCAAATCTGTCCCTTTCCTACTCTATGTGCAACCAAGCTTAGATACCAACACTACCAATAAGAAATGAGTGTCTTTAACCAAAGATGGTTAAATAACTGAGTTATTTATGTTTAAAAAAATTCATAATATAGGCCAAACTAAAAGGAGCAGAAAACATGAGCGTGTAGTTTTTACTCTCTTCTATCATATCAAAATATTAGCTAATCTGTTCTTTATCTCCTTGTTCTGAAATTCTGCAAAACCACAAAGGAATAATTGCTGTCATTGTGATTGTTTGTGAAACTTTTTCTTTCTATAAATGTTTCTCAGTGTTGCACTTTTTTTCCAAATGAATCTATATAGCCTTGTAAAATTAAATGTAGATATTATTCTGCTAAGCAAAATTAATGCTGCTATTTTGTAGAATATTTGGTCAATCAGGGCTGCTTTTTACCTAATTTCAATTACTAATGGAATTAAACTACCAAATATATATTTTAATCTAGAATAGTATTTTCATGTTATACCCCACATAAAATTAATCAGAATTTGTTATTACCTTTTTAATTCATCTTTAAAATTTGGCTCTCATCTGTTTATCTCAAAGTTTTCAATGATGAAGACATATTACAAGAGTGGAGTAGAGAAATGTATATTACAGTTGGCTCTAACATATAGGCTGGCCATTCTCCATGTGTGCCTTCTGTGGCTGAAGATGATGGTAGCACCAGTATATTTCTTTTCCCCCAGAGCTCTACCACAAACATATTCACAGAAGGAAGTTTTAAAGACACAATTTCTCAAGACAGAAACTAAAATTCTTCACTTATCTAAAGACAACTGTTTCCTTCCTGTCTGCTACTGTTTCTAAATCAAGTGAAAAATCCTATACTTGGGGACATTTCCTACCAAGATTAATGACAGTCCATCAAGTAATACATTTCCAGTTGATGAAACGTTTCTTAAAAGGTATTGCCAAGGATCTCAATATGAGAGACAGGATGTTGTAAGATTCCTGACATAGGAGAATGACCTTCATAAGTCCCTCTTTTGAGCATCACTTTCCTTTAATTGCTCACAGAGTGAAAATGTGTCTGTACACTTTGCTCCTGGCTCATGTGGCCTGGCACCAATTCCCTTACTATTATTCCAGGTTTATTTGCCTCTACCATGGGATCAATATTTGCTTAAAATATGTAAAACACTTTTCAATCTGCTAGTTTTTCTTTGGAATTTTCCCAAATGCTTGTCACACTAGAATCCAATGAGCCAGAGAACAACACATGTTAATATAATCTTTTTTAGCAATATGTTTTTGCACATGTGCTTTGTTGCTGAAATTGCTCCTCTATTTCTCAAAAACATAAAAGCAATACATGATGAGTGCCTTTAAACTATAAATCTTGGTGGGTTGTGGTGTTATTTATGATTTGCTGCATCTAGTAACAGACTGTGACATTTTAGGCAGTATAATTTTATTTTTAACTTTAAAGTACAAAGAAGTATATAGAATTATATTAAAGTCACATACACAGTTTAAAGAAATTCATTGTTATTTTGTATCATATTATTGTTTTTTATTTTGATATTTTTTTATTCACCCTCCCTTCCTCTTCTGTTCCCCCACAAACACCCAGCCCATCCCCTTTATGCTACTCAGGGAGGGTGAGGCCTTTTATGGGGAGGCTTTAAAATCTGTCATATCATTTGGAGCAGGACCTAGGCCTTCCTCATGTGTATAAGCTGAGGGAGTATCACACTATGTGAGTGGTCTCCCAAAGTCCATTCACATACTAGAGGTGAATATTGATCCACTACCTGAGGCCCCATAGACTTTCTGTTCCTCCTAACATCCATGTTCAGGGGGTCTGGGTATGTCCTATGCTGGTTTCCCAGCTATCAGATGGAGTCCATGAACTCCCCCTTGTTCAGGTCAGCAGCTTCTATAGGTTTCTCCAGCCTGGTCTTGACTTTGCTTATCACTTCTCCCTCTCTGAAACTGGATACCACTTTCTTATATGTCATCCTAGAACCCTCATTTAGTAGTTGATGGAAACAGATACCCACAGCTGAACACTGAGCCAAACTCCTGCTATCATAGTATCTTAATTCTGATATATTTTAACAAAAAACATTGTAAAACTAGCTGTAATCTCTCTTGTTTGTCTCTCATTTAAATTGCAAACCACTCTTCATCATAAACAAACATATCCTGAATTTAGTTTATGTCTTCATCCCTAAGCTCATTGTCTTCAAACAAATACATAATTGTAGGGTTAAATTCTAGATAAATCACTACTTACAGTTGCAGAGATGTTATGTACAAAACAATTTGTGAGTAGTACCATATGAAGAGAAAATGCTTTGGATTGATTCTTTAAAATTTATTTTATATATGGACCACAGTTTTCTCTTCATATCCTTCCATTTCCGTACAATTTCCCTTCCTCTCCCCCCATCAATCTGCTCTCTGCTGTTTCTGTTCACAAAGGGATGGGCCCCCATGGATATCAACAAAACATGGCATAACAAGTTATATTAAGACAAAGCACCACCCCTTGTATTAAGACTTGGCAAGGCAATCCAGAATGAGAAAAATAAGTTTTCAGGAGCAAGACACAGCTATAGAGACAGCACCTGCTCCCATTATTAGAAATCCCAGAAATAGACCAAGTAAACTACTGTCAAATACATGTAGAGGGCCTAGCTCACCCCCTCCCCTGGTTGTTAGTTCAGACTTTGAGGGTTCCTGCGATCCAGGTTAGTTGTTTCTATGGGTTTTCTTGTGATGACCTTGACTCCTATGACTCCTACAATCCTTCCTGAAGCTCTACAACATGATCCTCCCCCCACCCAGGCTCAGCCTATTGTTTGGCTGTGGGTTCCTACATGTATTTACATCAATTGCTGTATGAAGTTTCTGTGCAGACAACTGGGATAGTTACCAGTGTGTCTGCAAGAGATGGCCAATTAAGGCTATATATCCATTATTGCTAGGAGTCTTAGCTGAGGTCATCCTTGTAGATTTGTGAAGTTTCCCTTTTATAAGGTTTCTACCTGACTGGGTAGTCCCCTCCTCCTTCAGTCATCTCTTTCAATACTACTTCTCCCCTTAAATCTCCATCTTGATCCCTCCAGTTCCTATCCCTACCCGGCCCAAGCCACCCAAGAAATCTCTGCTTTTTCCCTTTCCAGGAAAATCCTTGTGTTGAATTACTTTTAAAATAAAAGAGAAAAGTGGGTCACAGATTGACAAAATAATACCATGCAAAAGAACAAAAGCACTAAATACATACGTGGATATGTATATTAAATCACCATGTTGCAGCCTAGCCCAACACTATTATAAAAAATGCAATATACAAAGATATTTTTTCACATTATATATGCATATATCTATATATAAAATGTGTTTATAGTTGTTTAAGTGTGTGTGTGTGTGTGTGTGTGTGTGTGTGTGTGTGTGTGTATGTACATATGTGTATGTGCATGAACATGTAACTCTATGCCAATAAAGATTTGGAAAGAGCCATGCAAAACATCAAAAGGAATGGCAGGGAAGAAAGGTCAACAGCATGTTGTGTGAGAGAGGAATATTCATGACCTATTGAAGTCAAAGAAGAACACTTGTGAAAGTGTAGTAACTAAAAGTGAAGCCATCCTAGTGCTGTTATAGGCTTCATCTTCTTGTCACTAACCCACAAGAAAATGAAGCTCTCATTGTCCTCAATGTCTAAGTTTTTGGGTTTTGGTAAATCTAAATTAATTAAAAGTTTTAGGAAAGAGGGAACGTATGAGAAAGGGAGGTCAAATCATGATGGAAAATCTACAAAGACAGCTGAACTATATCATGGTTTAATAAGGATCAGGATAAACAAATAGGCCAAATAGATGTTTACTCAGGTAGAAATAACTTACAACCTAGACAGATGAACACCAGCAGGTTCTACTGGATGCTCTCCTCTCCATGTCCCACCAGCAAGAGAGCATTCCCTGGCTCCTCCTCAGACTTACCTAGTTCCACTGGTCACTTCCACTCTGGCTCCACCCTCAATGGGCTTGGTGAGTGCCACAGAAGGAGACAAAGTGAATACCCCACTACAGAAACAAGCTCATGAAAACTCATGGACACTAGACATACAACTGTGGATAATTCAGGGGATGAACTAGGCCATTCATACATGGGAGAGAGTTATGAAGCTTGGACTATATAATCCCGGTACATGAACTAGCTTGCTGGAACACATTCCCAGTAGTGGGATACCATACTCAATCATAAGCCATGGGAGAGGGTCCTGGGCCTGCCCCAACATATTGTACCAGATTATGTTGACTCCTCATGGGATCCCTTACCCATGAGTAGGAGTGGACTAGGAATGGGCTAGGGGAAGGTGAGGGAGAGTAAAAGGAGGTGCGATGGGTTGGAGGGAAAACTGTGCTTGGAACATAAAATAATTAAAAGTGGAAAAAAACTTTTAAAAGTTATATTTTCAAATTTCAATTCTATGCATGTTTCATATAAATGTCCATTATCATACTATATAATGCTGTTTATACTGAAAAACCAGATGAAAACAAGAACACAGCAGTATAACTAAGATGAATTATTCAATATAACCAATTGGTTAAAGTGAGGTAATAGTGATTATGGCAGGAAACAAGGGACATTAGCAGGTAGCATGTTTTAGAATGTCAACATCCTTTTCGACAGTATACAAATAGGCCATTGGAAGCTTACCACTCTCCTTGAAATTAAAGCATCTGGTTTCTCGTGAAACTCATCTCCTCATCCCCTTAAAGTAGAAAGACAGTAGAAAAGGAACATCATAATCTCAGGCAGCATTGTCATCATCAGTCACAATCCAGTTATGCTTTCATGGAGCCTACAAGGTACTTTCTATTTTAATGAAGTGATTGTACAAATATGTACAACTAGAGATTTAGCAGTTTATCATGTATGCTTAAGTATTTTCTTGTCTATACTAGCTAAGATAAAAACAAAATTTTCATGTTGTACCCCTTCCTATTATAAAAAAATATTACAAACCAAGCCTCTGGTAGACATAAATATACCTTCCTCCTCCATTCACTACTGGGGCTTCATGAATTCTCTGAAAGCAAGATTTGTCTTCTATTAAATTATTTTTTAAAATATGCCTCAGAATTGAAAGTCACTCAGAAAGACATCTTCAGTGTTGCTAATCATAGAACACAAGAAATGATCATCACTTTTATGTGGTAAGATGTTCGTTTTCATGTCACTTCTCATATGATGAGTCTATGACTGGGGTCATAGACCCCAATCATAGATAAGACCACAATCTTCTCTTCACAGCAACTCTCATAGATGGGACTAATATTAATGTTGTTTCCTGCTTTTTAACTTCTTCCTTATTTTTATCTTAAAAATTTTTATAACAGTCTCATTTTGTAAATCAGGATAACCTAGAACTTTCCATCCTTTTACATCAGTCTCCCAAATTCTAGGCTTATGGATATGTGCTACCACTCCTGCTATCAGTTCCACTTTCAATAAGAAGTTGCATTAATGGCAGATAATAACTGCATGGTTGGACAAATAATATTGTGAAATGGTGTAAAAAGATGACTTCTATCTACCTGCTTCCTCAGTAATTTTCATGTGCCAGAGTTGTAGGGAGTTAAAGAGTAAGAAAAAATAAATTTTATCAGATTGGAAAAAACCTAAGTTTATTGAGAACACCACAGATATTACAGCAAGTGACAATAATACAAGAAGTGATATTCTGAGATAATGGGCTATAGCTTCTTTTATTTGAACTACTCTAGGGAGAAGAGAAAGCTCCAAGTGATTGCTCTGAGTGAATATTTATTCTTTACATGAGTCAGTTATCACAAAACTAAGACCTTAGACCTTTGGGAAACTGGCAAAAGGTTTACTCATATGGTTCATGTATGAAATTTGTAAAGTATTCTAATTTTGGTTCAAATATGAGTCTTTACTGATTAGTGTATCAAAAAGCTAGTATCTACACCTTCCTCTTTCCGATATTTATAGACTAAGATTGCTCATCTAGGGACGTTCTGAAAAGACTGGCTGTCTCTTCCATTTGGGCTATAGCGATGTAAATGCTGAAGCTCTAGGGAATGGCAATAGTGACTGTGGCTCTGTCAACACACACAGTTCACCTGACCCCAGCTTTATTATATGTGTCTGTCATTTCCTCACTCCCTTGCTACACCAGTCGGGTTTTCAGATCTAAACCACACGTTTGGGACAGGCTGTCCTCTCGTTTCTGTGTTCTGCTATACAATCAGCTTCAAGAAGGTCAAAATTGAGAAGTCTTAGAGGACAATAAGTTTGCTGTGATACTTTAATTAGTTTTATTGCCTAGGCATAGTCCTGTAATTCTCCTGCTCATGATTTGGCCAGAATGGATCCAGTGTTTGCTTTTACTTTTTATTAGGATGTCTCATGCACAGGGATTGTCCTATAGAAGGTCCCTGATAAGAGAACTATTCCCTTTTGGGAACTGGAAATTTCTCTCTACAGTAGGCACTAAATTCTTATGCCAAATTTAAGACCATATTGTTTCAAGTACTGAGTAACAATATAAATCATGTCACAACGCAGTGCCACAATTTATAACAAGTAATTGGTTTATTTACTATGTTGCCAATACTCCAATTAACCATGTAAACATATCATCTATTACAGTCCTCAAAAACATTTGATTGAAGAAATTCCCCATGATTTTGTGAGTGAATTAGATCCAAACTGTGCAAGAACGTTACAAAGACAAAGAAAAGAAAAGAAAAGAAAAGAAAAGAAAAGAAAAAAAGAGAGACGAAACCTAAAAAACAAAGTTTCTCGTGAACATGCTTATAATAATCTTCAAAAAATATTGACAGATTTGATTTAAAAATCTATGAATGTAATCATCATCACCAAGTAAAATTTATCCCAGGGTTGAGTTCTGTTCAATATTTGATAATCAAGCACTGCAATCCATCAGAGTAGAAGATGAACGAGGAGAGATCATAAAATCACATTAATGGATATGATAAAGGGTCTGCTTCTGAGATGGGGACAGAGCTAAATGCAGAAGACTTTTTGCAGAGGAAATGACCTGGATTGATCACAGCACTGGCCTTTCCCTTTTCACTCTTGCCCTCCCCAATAATTCTTTTGCACAAAGGAAAGGAAAAGATTGGTGGAGAATAGGAGAGAAGGGAGAGGGAGAGAAAGAAAAAGAGAGAGAGGTTTTTCAGCTGTTCAAATTCCAAAGAAAACTTTCTTTTCTTCAACTTGATAAATAGTAGGTACAGAGTAACCTGCTAACATCATACAGACTGCTAGGAAAGTACTTCTGCAATAAGACAAAAGAAGCAAATAAAAGGAAAACTGTGAGAAGAGATGGCGGTGTGATTATCTCCATAGACAATGTGAGAGTCAGGTAAAATCATCTGAAGCAAAACAAAACACAAAAAGATTGAGGGGGTCATGGTTAATGCACAGAAGTAATTTGATATTCCTTTGACCAATGAACAACTGGAAGCTGAAATTTAAAGGTACCATCATTTACATTAGTTACCTATTAAAATAGAAAATATATTCAAATATAATATACATATATATATATATATATATATGTATATTTGAATTCCTGAGATGACAGAAAACCACAGTGTTAAAGATTCTACAAGACAAGGTAAATGAATTTTGTGATTATGGAGATTTCAAACATTTGTAATCAAAACCAAATTAAACTTAGACTATTTTACTACCTTTGAAAGTCATTTATTGTTTTACTCTATGTCTAACATAAAACTTTTGTGACTATTGAAAATCTTTAATCTGTATATTCAGCAAGCCACTATCTTCTACAAAATGATAAGAATGTCACCACACAGCCTCTAAGTAAGTTCTATAACAGAAATACCCTTAGCTTATCTGCAACCTAAGTATCAGATATTCACCAATATATGTGAAAATTGTTTTCATTTCCTACTTCCTTTATTCTGAATTTTTTTATAAAAACTTCATGAAACTGTTACTCTTTGGAAGACAAGAATTTTGTTCCTGGCCATGGTCAATCATATTTGTCTCCAGAATAAGCATATTCTTATTCCCTTTGTGAGATTTGTATTAACACAGAGAAATCAACAAAAGAAAGTAACAAATGATGCCTAAGTTGGGAAAAACGGGTGAACTAATTCTTAAAGAGAAAGTTATAAAACTGATGAAAATTTGAGAAAATTTAATATACACAGAGCTTTTGTTGATGGATTCAGAGATTAGTAAATCAGTGTTTACTCTTTTTTATAAATGCATTAAATAGAACACAAATTCCAGCAAATTACTTTGAATATATCAATAAATTGATTCTAAATTCCTCAATAAATTGATTCTAAGTCCCTATGAAATGAAAAAAGTACAAAATATCCAATATATTGTTGTTTCAGAAGATATAAAGTTATAGCACTAACAACTGTTATATTAGTTCAAAAGTAGAGAAGTCATAAACAGTAGGGAGACAAGCCTGGCGTACTATTACTGAGACTTAGCTTTTACATAGGAGCAAAGCAAAATTGTGCTGAAACTACTAGAGATATTTTTTAGGGGAAAATATTCTTTTAAAGTGTGTGTGTGTGTGTGTGTGTGTGTGTGTGTGTACTTGTACATATATAAAGTTTATAATGTATAAACTTAAAAATATCATATGTTGTTGGATGCTTTCCTCTGTCTCACCAAGTCCCACTGGATTGGGTTATCTCATACCTGCTGGGTCTCCCCATCCACTTATAAAATAACACTCTGAGGCTAAATATCAACTACAATTGTTTAGCCAGTGACACAGACATGTTACTGTCTAGCTCTCCCTTATAGATTAACCCATTACTATTCATGTATGTATTGCCACAAGACTGAGGCTTACAAGTGATGCTCTGTCATGTTACTCCTTTGGCATGGGATCTCCCTGATTCCACCTCACTTCTTTCATCATCTCTGCTTGGATTTTCCACCAAACTATATTTTGTCTGGCTTGATTCATCAACCAATAATAGCAACACAGACTGTAGGATGCTAAAGGGCATTCCTTATTTTAATTTTATCTTTCTTGAAGCTTAATTTTATTATTATTTTTTCTTATTTTACATAATGATCTCAGTTCCCTTGCCCTCTTGTCCTCTCATGCCCCCTGACACCACAACCTATCACATTTCCCCCAGATTCCATAGAGAGGTTGAGGCCTTCCAGGAGGGATCATCAAAATCATTTGGAGTAGGGTGTAGGCCCTCCCTCCTGTCTCTAAGTTAAGGGAGTATCCCTCCATGGGGAACATGCAAAAGGACAATCTTTATCAAACCTGTATATATACAAATCTACATATGTAATATATATAATTGTACATTACTTACTATGAAATTAAGACTACAAAATTTCTAGAGTTTATAATGGAACAAATGCCCCTAGCCTGGATTTGGCAATGAAATTTTGGATATACACAAAATCTACAATCCATAAAAGAAAAAAAATTCTCATACAGTAAATATCAGTAGACTTCTAAAACATGTCCTCTGTGAAGAGCATGAGGAGGAAAATAAATAAGTAAATAAATATATGAAAGAAAAGTCTGGGAGAAGCACCTGGTAGATACATATATAAGGTACTTACATAAAATAACACAAATACTTTAAACACAGTAATACAAAAGCAGTAAAATCTATGACAAATTGAACATTGAACACCTTCCCCAATTATGAGATTGATGACTTCCTTATATGCCATCCTAGAGCCTTCATGTAGTAGCTAATGGAAGTAGAAACAGACACCCACTGCTAAACACTGAGCTGAAGTCCTGGAATCCAGTTGCAAAGAGGGAGGAGCGATGAGCAAAGGGTCCAATACCAAACTGGAGAAAACCATAAATATATCTGACCTGAAAATGGGGGAGCTCATAGACCCCAGTATGATAACTGGGAGACCAGAATAGGACTGACCCAGAACCCCTGAAATTGGGTGTTTATTAGTAGGACTGGGAATTCTGTGGGTCCTTTGGTAGTCTATCAGTATTTATCCCTGTTATATGAATGGACTTTGGGACAGCAGTCCCTAAAATACTCCTCTCTCTGAATATCAAAAATTGCTACTGCAAGCATGCACCACTGAACATAATGACTGTTAAATGGAGATTGAACTTAGCTTTTCATGTTTGCCTATCCAGGACTTTACTTACTGATCTATTTCTTCTGACCCTAAAAATAGTCTATTTCAAAGCAACTGAAAACATAACCCAGGCTATAAGACGACCACTTAATTTCTTGAAGTTTATATATCAAATTATGGAAATATTATATCTGTATAGCCTACATGTTCCATTACACAATGGTGGGTAATAGGATACAGTTTAGTCTTAGTATGCAAATCTATATAGTAATTGAATTATATTTTGGTGGGGTTTATTATTACCTATTATTATTATTAATTCCCCAATTCTCTTACATTACTGAGTAAAGTATTTTAATCTTTTGTACAATCTTGTTTTGTAATTCTTGAAAAGTTGTTTTTATTTCATTAAAAACAAATTAAGTGATCAATTCTTTCAACTTGATTCATTCCTAATACTGGTAGAAGTCTACCAAATTTTCTATAGAACTATGACCACATTCAATGACTCTCTCACTTGGTGCATCTATTTGCTATATAATCTTGGATCTTTTTACTATGCTTAATTAAATTGTATTGATCATCAATACACACTGAAAAGGTAAGGCAATGTATCATTTACTATGATTCATTCAGTAATGTTTCATGAAAATTTGAGATGAAGAGGATGATATAGAAGATTATATGTTGCCACTATTGTAAAATTCTTTTCTTACTCACTGTCTGCATACTATGATGGATATTGTAGTTCCCAGGAGTGAAAAAAAGATAATAAATTAGGATACAGCTTTATGGCATGCCATATCTTCATTATACCTCCATGAGTCTTAAGTGTAGGAACATAAACTGCTAGAGTGGTATGATACTTCCCACCTACAGAAAATCTAAGAAGACTGTTAAGGAGGCCTAGAGAGGTGCACTGAAGACACAGGTGAATGATTTCAAAAGCATTAAGAACCAAGAAATGGTTTTCAACAGCTTTATAGTAAAGCACAGAGAGATCCTAACATGTTAACTAAAATGACTGATATTCTTTAAAAGGTGAAGTTTCATTGAAGAAAGAGAACATTGATCCCTAAAGTAAGAAACAGTGTGTTTTAACAGTATTATAAACAAATGCAACTTTAATTTCAAATGACAGTTTTCACACACAAAAAAAAAAATACCTTCATAAGGCTTGTGTATGATAATCAAATATGGCCAGGATACCTTCTTGCCAAATTTATAATTGTGAGCAGGATGCTAATAAAAGACGAGGCCAAAATAAAATGGCAAAGAGTTATATTTCCTCATGTCATGTGTTTACACTTGATCCCTAGTGATAGTTACAAATATTAAAACATTTCGTGAGAGTTACCAATCTCACATAGAGCAATCAGATGAAGTAAATAAGAAAGACATTCAAACGCATGGGTTTATCCCTTATTTTTCAATTTTAATTTATCATACAGCAAACACATGCCAATGAAGCAATGAACCCATGTAAAAATCATTAATATATGAAGGTAAGTTTACTGAACAAATTATACTGATGTACACTATTTGTTTCTGCATTTATATCACTAGCAGTGCATGTAAAAGTGGGCATTGCAATCATTTACATGAGTGCATATTACATATATCCTAAAATAATTTGTAAATACTGGAATAAAATTTGCTTCTGAAAATTGAACAACACGATGCACATATAACTTCATAAATAGAAATACGTGGCTTGTAAAAGATAGTAATTTAGAGACCAGACTAAGACTGGTATATAATTTAGCTGACAAATGTAGAGAAATAAAATACCAGTTAGAAGCAAGGATTCTGTTGGCTTGGGAAACAAAACATAAGCATAAAGAAAGCCTATGTTAGGACCCTCTTTGGAAGGCCATTTTTATTTAAGACCCAGACACAGATAACAATTTGTTTTCAGCATCCACGTTAAGATTCCCAGTACAGCTTTCGAAATGTTAGGTAGATTCTGATAGACTACAATATCTTCCTCTTTCAATTGGAACTCATTTGCATCACAAATTCAAATAATGCTCTATGTTTATTTCTATCTACAATATTAATCATCAAGAATATTAACCACCTCTCTGTACAGACCATTACCAGCAATTTAAACCTACCATTATTAGAATGATAAGCAAGGTTATGGGATTATGAATTTCAGCAGTCTCTCGGTTACAGATTTTTCTAAAATAGGGGAATTTGATTACAGTATCTTATGAAACCATAAGATGGATAACTACAAGGTGTGAATCTGGATAACACACCTATATCACTCTGCATCTAATTTCCACAAGCGTCATTGGCTGTTTTTGCAAATAAAGGATTGTATGGTATTACCATGCCACTGAAAACAAAATAGCAAAGAATTTCTTCAAAGAAATTGTACTCAGTCATAATTTTATGAATAAAATGAATTCATAAACTAAACTAATGAATGCATTTCAGTGAGTTTTAATAAAATTGCTACAAAGTCAAATGCAGAGTGGAAATTGGACCAACATTCTTCTACCTTCAGTAATATAAAAATCCATACAGAGATTGGATCAATATTGTCCACAGGCACTGGGATAGAGAATATTAAATCTAATGTTATTCTCTAGATTACATGCCTTGATGCTATACTTGGAAAGCACATTTTATTTAATATTAATAATTCCCTCAAATATTTGCCCTTTCAAGGACTTATATTACCTTCTTGGTTCTTATCAGACTTCAGGAAAAATGTATTAAGATTAAAGATATGCTGTAAGTAATAACATTTTTATAAGTGTTAAATATAACTCTCATAAAAATTATTATTATTAGCTTATAGTTTTTACCATATCATTTATAGGTAGATACAATATTTTGAGTAAAAATTCTTCTAGTTTCATTAATTCCAATGTGTTCTAATCCATATTTCTGAGAAGTAAATATTCATTTGCAAATATGGGCCCACAGTATTTCCAAAAACCTATGAAAATCCATTTCAAATACTAAGATGTAATTTTTTTTGTAATTTCTTGTATTCTTTATATCCTGGCATGCAAAATTACCGTCTGTCCATGGCCATGCACTGCAGAAGGAGATGGTGGTAAAGGAGCTTATTAATTTTCTTGTTCACAAATTATGGTTTCAACTGGCTATTTTTTTTTACTGGTTCCTGATGATTTATTCAAGTAGTCTGTACTTTGAAATGTCTGCATATGAACACAATTCACAACATCTGAGACTGTAATGAAATTATTGAGATTCTTGTTGTTGTCTTCAAAGTTCATTGAAGATAACAATCTCAGGCACAGATTGCTACAAAGGCTGGGGATACAAGAGTAATTAAGGACACTAAGCTCCATTCCCCTGCATTCAAGGTTATGATGGCTATAAATAATAGCATGTTATATAAGCAGAACAAATAAGAGCTTGTCAAAGGAAAATGTAAATACATCAAGGATGAAATTGGAAAATTCCCTGGTTACAACTCATGGCACACCCATAAATAAATAATCTACATCTCGAAGAATTTGATCTATTCCTCTTAATCCACATTCTGAGATTAAAATATTGTGCCTAAAACTAAATATATTACTCCTAGAGCAAAATGCCAAAGACAGAAGCAGTTCAGCTTCCATAAAACAAAGAAAGTGAAATGAAACGAGTAATAACTCTAAAAATAAATGGAAAACTAGACATAAAAGACAATTTTAAAGGATAATGTGTGTGTGTGTGTGTGTGTGTGTGTGTGTGTGTGTGTGTGTGTGTGTGTGTGTAATTGGGAGCATCTATAAACAAGAACAGTTGAGCAGATCTAGCATAGGAAGTGTCCTGTATTCAAGACTGTGATTGTGATTTTTATCTTAAAAATTAATTCACACACCCCTTCACTGGAATTTCATGTTTACATAAGAAAAGACGAAAGTTCCAAATAAGTTTATGCATAAACCAGAATATTAAGTTTGAAAACCAGAATTTATATATTTTCCTTGAGGTTTGTATACGGGAGATTTCAAATGAACCATATCAAGCCAGGTTATTGACCATGAAGAGGGAACCAAAACTAATTCAGTGTTAACCATTCTTGGAAAAAATGTTTTTAAGCATACACACAAGTATGGATAAAAGGAAATCCTGAATGAAGTCCTCAGTCATGGGCACAGATATTTCAAGAACAGCATATCCACAGGTTGAATGGGATGGCAAAGCCTTCCTCAAGGAACTGAACAAGTAAAAGTATTGAAGATGTGCTGAAAATGTCCATTATAGAGTTCTGATTCCTTGGTACTTACAGATGAAGTCTGTTCTCTTACAGAGACTATTCCAATTGAGATGAGTTAAATCTGTATTCTTGATTCAGCTGTAAATAAGTCTTAAACCCTGCTGTCTTGGTCATCTACATATAATAAGCCTGTTCAGCTGTATGCAATAAGCATGCTTCCCTCTTCAACTCTTTATAATAGACATGTAGAGCTGACAAGGTACTTTAGTTTCTCCATAAGAGATTCCAGGCCAACTAATCCCAGCATGTGTCTCTCTGTGTCTCTCTCTGTGTGTCTCTGTCTCTGTCTCTCTCTCTTTCTCTGTCTCTCTCTGTCTCTCTCTGTCTCTCTCTCTCCGTCTCTCTCTCTCTCTCTCTCTCTCTCTCTCTCTCTCTCTCCATCTCTCTCTCTCTCTTTTAGAGAAGTTGTATCACAGAACCAGAAAGGGTACATAAATATGAGTCAAAGATCCCTTGTAATAGTGATGGTGACTTTGACCTTATGGCCATTGGCACAGGTGTAAAATGCTACTAATAAATCACATATCTGATAGGAAGAAGATGGAAATATTTCCAGAACTTTTTCAAAAGTGACTGTGTGAAAAGAGTGTTGTATTCTTGATCATGTGAAACTGGATCATGTTTCCTCTTTGTCTTCAGAGTGATCAAATTCAGCAGTGCAATTTTGAAACTATTGAACTAAACCACACATAAATCTTCATGGATAAATGAGCAGGCAGCATCTGTACATTCAGGACTTCAGTTAAAGATCATTGCTGTGATTATAAGTTTGAGATGTTTAGCAAGTGTTGGTATTAAAAGCTACAGGGTATAGGTAAATCACCTAGGAAATGATGTAACGAAAGCATAGTGAACAAGTATGAGAAAACAGACTTTCTGGCCTTCAGAAGTGAGGATAATGGGGAGTAGGTGGTCACTGCAGAAGACAGAATGACTGACAGAGGGGGTTAGGAGACTATTAAGAAAATTAGTACAAGGGAACAATAAAATTAATACAACGATATTAACTGAGTGATACTGAATGTTATTATTAATATTTAGATGTTTGTTCATTTTCAAGCATGAGAAAGAAAGGTATGAGGGAGATGGGGAGGGTCTGAAAAGAATTGTAGGAGGGGAAATCATAATCAAAAGATATTGTATGAAAATATCTATTTTCAAAAAAAAATTAGCAATGAGCTTGAGATTGAAAGAAACAATGTAATCTCCTTAAAAAGAGAAGTTCAAACCTTTTGGGAGTGAAAATTAAGTACATAGATAACTTCCAAAGTATTGACAGTTGAGCAGTTGGGTAAATCACAGATATGTATATTAGTTATAATTCGTATAATATTAGTACAATTAGTGTATTAGTTATAATTAGTACATAATATATATTTTATATAGAAAAATAACATATCTGAAGAGAAGAAAATAGGAAAACCAAATATAACTTAGATTAGTAATAAAGAAAGAAAACACACCACATACTAGTCTGCCTCTTAACTCCACACATTTCTCTCAGAGCCAGTACCATACTTATAACTGTTCAGGCCTTCCAACTGAGACCCATGTTCAAGGGTTCTGATTCAGTCCCATGCTGGATTCCCAGCTATCAGGCTGGGGGCCCTTTAGCGCCTCCTTGTTCATGTCAGCTGTCTCTATGTGTTTCTGCAGCCTTGTCTTGTCCTCCCTCTCTGCATTTGGATACCAGTTCGGCTCAGAGTTTAGTTGTGGGTGTTTCCTTTTGTTTCCATCAGCTACTAGATGAGGGCTCCATGATGGTGGATAAGTCAATCTCCTTGTCAGGGAAGAACATTTATGATAGCTCAATTTGTTAGTAGGCATCAGTCTTGTAGGCCTCTGGACATTTCTATAGGTTCATTTTTCTCATTATACCTATAATGGTATAATGGCTTCCTCTTTTATGCGCTCTCTCACTTTGTGTGTGTGTGTGTGTGTGTGTTTGTGTGAGGTCTATCTGTCTGTCTGTCTATCTATTCTTCATTACTTTTTATCCCAGTCAGGTCTGTCTCTGTATCCATGCTGGATTTGAAACTCACATGCCTAATTCTAAACTGTAACCAATGGATAGATGGGTTAGGAACAAACCCACAGAGACACTTTAATAAAAATAAAAATAAATGATAAAATGACTCTTATTCCAATAGTACTGTGAGATACACATACCACCTTGCTTAGTCAGTGTTCCATTGCTAGAAAGAGACACCATAGCCACAGAAACTCTCATGAACAGAAACATTTTTAATGAGTCTTGCTTACAGTGTCAAGGTTTAGTTCATTATCCTCATGGCAGGGAACATGGCAGCACTCAGACAGACATGATAGCTGAAAGTTCTACATCTGGATGCACGGCAAGAAGGAAGAAGTAGACACTGAAACTCATTGGTCTTTTGAAACACTCAAACCCACCCCTAGTGACACACTGCCTCCAACAAGGTTACAATACTCCAACAAGTACCTGCAGATGCTCTAGACTTCCATTAGAGACCTCCTACTCTCCAATGCTAACTTGTTCTGCAAAGGAAACTCCTGGATCACACCATAAAGCCACGAGAGCTTTGATCTGTAAGACTTGATTCCAATCCCTGCTATCATGAACAAAAGCTATAAAAAAAATTCAGTAAATATCTCCTTGATGTTATATGAGGTCCTTTGGGTACATGCCCAGTAGTAGTTTAGCTAGGTCATATGGTGGTTATAATTTTTAATTTTTTGAGGAACCTCCCACTAAAATGTTTTGCTACATAATAATTGTATTAGTTCTCAGAAAGGATTCTTTTCTTACATCCTCTCCAACATTAGATCTCAGATTTCCTAATGACAGCCATTCTAACTGGTAGTGTCTCAAATTACATTTAATCTTCCTTTTCCTGATAAGGAGATATATTGGACACATTTAAAGATAGTTATTGGCCGTTTGTGTTTCTTCTTTTAGAACTATCTGTCGAACTATTGTCATGTTAGCCAAATTGTTAATTGGTAATTTTATTTCTTTGTTAGACTTTTGCAGTCCTTTTTAAATTCTAGATATTAGCCCCAAATCTGAATTATAACTGCTAATTTTTCCCCTGTTCTGTGTGTTTTCCCCTCTTCTGTGTGAATCTATTTACTATATTGATATGTTTTTGTCATGCAGAAACTTTTAATGTCATATAATCACATCTTTTGAATCTGGGGGCTACTTCCTATGCTATTCAAGTTCTGTTCAAGAAGTTCCTGACCACTCAAATATTTTGAAGAGTATTTTCCATTTTTATTTCTATTAGTGTTTCATGTTTAAGTTAAAGTTAATGGTCTACATTAAGATGGGTTTTGTACAATGTACAAGATATGGACATAATTTCATTCTATAGCAGGTGGCTGTCCAGTTCTGTTAGGATGATTTGTTGAATAGGCTACATTTTCTCCATTTAATGTTTTTGTGATTTCTGACCAAAAATTTAATAGATGTAGCATTCTCTATTTATTTAAGGATTGTAGAGAGCTGCATAGTGCCATGCTTTAAAGTGGTACTGGCTTCTACCTTACACCTTCCCGCTGGTGAAGACTCTCTGGGTAAACAAGCCCTTAATTGGTTAAGTCTGTTCAGCCTGTCTGCTTCTGCATTAGAGTAGCCTATCTGCAGGGTCCATGTGGCTCACTGGGGTTGGTTAGCTCAAGGGTATTTAAGCCTGTGCAGGGGTTCCTCTCTTTCTCTCTCTCTCTCTCTCTCTCTCTCTCTCTCTCTCTCTCTCTCTCTCTCTCTCTCTCTCTCTCTCCCTCTCCCTCTCCCTCTCCCCCTCTCCCCCTCTCCCCCTCTCCCCCTCTCCCCCTCTCTCTCTCTCTCTCTCCCTCTCCCTCTCCCTCTCCCTGTGGGCCAGAAGCAACATGTTTAAAGGATCCTGATTAAAACTGCATGAAGAAGATCTACCCTGAGTTGCATCTTCCTTGCTAGCAAGGGCAGGCATGTACAGATGGCGGCCTGTACCAGGGAATTTTTCAGATCAGAACTTCTTGCAGTCAGGACAGCGCTGGAAAGTTCCCAAGGTAAGTTGGGACAAAATTAAGGCCCTTGGTAAAGAGGCAATTTAAGGTCTCTGGTAAGGAGCGATAAAGTTCCGGGTTTGGACAAAATTAAGGCCCTTGGTGAAGAGGCAAGAGGTCTCCGGTTAGTCCCAGGTATAAAGTTGGGACCAAGTTAAAGACCACGAGGAGGGGAGAAAAGCGGCAATAAAGTCTCAGGCATTGAGCGAGTGGTTGTAACAATCCAAAAGTAAAATATTTAAGATGGGGACTTCCTAGTCCAATTTTTCTGGCTCTTCAGGAGCTACTTTTGTCAAAGAAACTTAAGATAAAGAAAAGCACACTAGAAAGATACCTGAGTGCATTTGATGCCATTGCACCTTGGTTTGCAGTTTCAGGAGACATCAAGGTAGTATGCTGGGCTGAGGAAGAATTGCAAGCCCTCATAAAAGGAGTTCAGAAACAATCCCCTAAGGGGCAGAGGGGGAAGGGAGAGGAGAAATGGCGATGTGGGAAGGGGAGGGACCCTCCTAGAACAATGCCTTTGGGGCCTTCTCCTTATCAGAGTGAGGAAGGGCAGGGCCCAGGTACAGGGCATTCCTTTTGCCCTGAGGTCTGGAAAGCCTTACAAAATGACCTAAGTCTTGAACAAGTAAATCAGATTGCCATAAAACCATGGAAGTCATTACCCAATAAGGGAGAGGTGAATGGTAACCTCACTAGGATACTGCAAGACCCAATAAAACCATTTTCAGATTTTATGGCCTGTTTGGTAGAGGCTACAGAGAGAGATGTTGGCAATACAACAGCCAGAGTTGCAGCTATCTCTTTTGCAGTTGTGGGTTTAGTCATGGCTGCCATGGCTATGAGCACATTGGTGCAAACAACCTCTAAGCTAAATGCGTTGTCCAAGAATATGGCTAGCGCCTTGGATACTCAATCCACAATTGGTGTTCAACTAAAAGGAGGTTTAATGATTGTAAACCTATGAATTGATCTGATGCAGGAGCAAATAGATGCCTTGTGGAAGGTGGCCCATTTGGGATGTGAAATGAAATATCCAGGCTTGTGTGTTACCAACATTCAGTATAAGAACTTTACACATGCTGCTAATTTGTCACAACAGTTGTCTAGCTATCTTTTAGGAAATTGTTCTGCTGACTTTGATGACCTGATGGCACAGCTGTGAGTGGCCATCATTGCAGTGAATTTGACACATGTGGATGCGGACTGGCTCCCAGATTGTCATTGTGGTTCCCGTTGCCATGGATCATCTGAAAGAGTGGGTGGGAATGGAAGCCATGCCTGTACTCGTGTTGCTTATCTCCTTTGTAGGCCTATGGTGCCTTTGCAAGATGAGGTTTGCTCAGAAGCGGTATGCAGCTATGGTTGTCCAGGTATTTACAGCCATTGAGGCAGGACAGTCTCCCCAAGCATGGCTCACAGTCATGAACAAGTATTGATCCTTCACGCTCAGGTTGTATGGCTTAGCACTGCACTCCTAGTTAACCCTGGAAGTGAGCAACTCCGAGAAGGACAAGTCTGGTTGCAAGTGGGTTGGTGTCCCAAGCCCCACCTCCAGGAAAAAGATGCCAGATGGGTGTGGCACTGACTTGGCTGACTACCAGGATTCAGGGTCATTACAATGTCCACTGCTTTAGTGGAGACCAGACCATTACCCTTGCCTGTTGTGTTATTAAAACAAAAGGGGGAACTGTAGAGAACCGCATAGTACCATGCCTTAAAGTAGTAAAGTAGTACTGGCTTCTACCTTACACCTTCCCTCTGGTGAAGACTCTCTGGGTAAACAAGCCCTTAATTGGTTAAGTCTGTTCAGCCTGTCTGCTTCTGCATTAGAGTAGCCTATCTGCAGGGTACATGTGGCTCACTGGGGTTGGTTAGCTCAAGGGTATTTAAGCCTGTGCAGGGGTTCCTCTCTCTCTCTCTCTCTCTCTCTCTCTCTCTCTCTCTCTCTCTCTCTCTCTCTCTCTCCCTGTGGGCCAGAAGCAACATGTTTAAAGGATCCTGATTAAAACTGCATGAAGAAAATCTACCCGGAGTCGCATCTTCCTTGCTGGCGAGGGCAGGCGCGTACAAAGGATCCTCTATTATGTCCAGTTAGTTTAACCATATTTTATGCTAATGCCAGCTGTCTTTGTCAAGATAGAATTGTAGTGTAATACAGTTCAGGTGTTATAATCATTCATGTGCTAACTTAGCTTATGTTGCACATGATAGCCTAGCTAATGTTGTATATGTTGGCTTTCCCTCTGTATGTATATATGAATTAGTAGGTGCTAAGTGTGAACATTTACTTTGCAAAGAAGACCGAGATAAGGTAATTAGATGATAAAGGATGGAGCCCAAAGGGAACATTTCTCAAGAAACAACACATAAAGCTATTTTTTTTCTAGTTTCATGTGGGATTTATTCGTTTGTTTCATGTTGTGTTCTTTTTGTTTTTGTGTTTGTTTTTTCTTTTTTATAGTGGATATGTGAATTCAATCTTGTGGCTATTGATGTAAGAAGAACTATTCTGAAGAATGCACCATGCATTATTCATTTAATTCTATGATTGTGAATGTTGAATTTTCTTTAATTCCAATGACTGTTAATGTAATAGGACTTAGAAATGATTCTTCTTGTAGAACATTTGTTACACTGACCTACTTAGAAACAAGTGATTTTGTTTACAAATATGTTTTGAAGGGATGGGTTTTGTTACCTGAAAGAACTTCCTTTTTCTTTTCTTATAAAATATATCAAGTCAATTATTTATGTTGTTTAATATGTAAGCTGGAGAAATATACATATTAGAGTTTATGGGTTAATGTTTAAGATAGAGCTACCAAATAAGAAATGCTAGTAACCAGTCAACAGCTTTTTAAGTAATAGAGTCTCTGTGTGTTATTTTGGGACTCATGTGGCTCTGGGACCAGGCTCACAGGAAAGTGCTTATAACAGTAAGCTCTTTGTTATACAATGAGTTTTGTTGTTAAAAAATAATAAAGAACATCAATTGGAGGTGCCAACATCTCTTAACATTATTACATTATAGAAACCAAATTGCAACATGTATTTTGGAGGGTGCAAGCAACAGTAGGACTACATGCCATCCTCCTGGCCACTCTTCCTCCAGCAGCCACAACTAACTGTACACAGCTTGAACTACTCATACACTTTTATGCATGTGGCTTCTCACCATCTGCTTAACTGCAGAATTTCTGTAAGTTACTTACATGAAAATAGTTAAGAGCTTCTGGAAGCATAGAAAGCTCCTTACCTCAGTACATTTCCCCTTCTATACTTCCCTATTAAATTGTATTAATTGTGATGTGTGTTTACTATGCCATTTACAAATATTCACTTCAGTTACACAGAATAAGTAACTAAAATGGGGTGGACAAATCTTAATATGTATGTTATCTATAAAGAATATGGGTTCAAACTTTTCCAGAGGCACATTAGTCAGAGATAAATGCGGTAATATAGATATGTAAAGAAAATAAATAAGAATGAAGATAGAGGAACTGATTAAGTAGAATAAATACCTGAGGTATTAACTACTTGTGACAACCTAGCATAATAAAATGTCCACTCACTAATAATTCTATTATTGGCCCCCAGTGTTCTCTGACTGATCTCTAACTATAGAAGTGACAATTGCTCTTCAAGTATCTGGAAAGTAACAATGATGATGAGACAGGCTTGTTTCTGCCTCTCTTCAGTGGTGTGTATGTGCCATTGGTCTACAGAAGGAAACCATAACTTAGTACTTGGACTAGGCCAACCCTGTGGGGCAAGGCTGGTATTATAAAACAGAGAGACACTGAGCCTTCATTGTCAGTGATGATAGAAACATGTATGGTCAGATTTATCATAACACATCAGGAACAACTCAAAACTATAATCAATCCATTTTAGTGACTGAAAAACATTTATCTGTGATTAAACTTGTTTCATGCATTCCTAAAAGGGAATTTGGTCAGGATGTATGGTCTCTTATTTTCCATCACCTTGGAATCCTGCTTTCTGCTTTGACCTCATGAGACCACACTCATACACACCTATGATGAAGGTTCTGAATCTTTTTATTTCACATACCCTGAAAACATCCTCTTGGGGCTCCTTATGGAGACAATTGCAGCAACCTATCATGAGATATCAAAGTCATGGGAAGATTCACCTTTGCATTTGCTGCTCTGTATATGCTGAAGCATTCTATACTCTTGTCTCACTAAAACCCATAGATTTTTTCTCCTAAATAGTAGTACTGTCTTTTCTGTCCATAGAATTTTGAAATTCTCTTTAGATTATGCAGATACAGATTTATTGTGTAAACTTTGTATCAGTACTTTATGAACATTCGCACATACACACACATCAGTTAAACATTGTATCAATGCACATCATGGATCAAGATATGTCAGATAAATTAAAGCAGCCAAAAACTAATGCCAACTGAACATAGCCATCCTTTTTACTTTTCCTTAATGGTTACTAAGATTTTAGTAATTTAAACTTATTCAAGAGTAGATGTTTTAAAATGACTATAATGATGTCCCCCTTGAAAACATAAATGCCTTAAAATTAGTTTTAGTGCTTCAGTAATTGCAAATTGAACATTCTGACATCTTTATTGTGTTCTGTCATCATTATGAAAATGAACTTCCCAGGGGTAAATCTAAAAGACATAAGTGCTTTTATTCATTCAATATCTAGTTTGTATTTGTTGTAAATATCCCATTTAAAGAGAATGACATGAAGCCACAGAGACTCCCTATGGGCCTAATCTGTAAATCAGAGCATGCCAATAATTTTAAATTGTACTAAGTAATTTCTAATGTTTATTTATTATTTTTTAAAAAATTCAATTGTCTAAGGGACTCAAATGCATATAGTATATTTGATTTACTTCACTTTGGAAGAATAAAAATTAAGCTATATATACATATAAAAAGAGAAATAGCAAATTAATGGCCTAAGCAATTGAATAATAAGTCAACAGATGAGGCATGTTCATATCATACCCTTCCAGCTTCAGTTTCTACAGAAGCACAATCATAATTATGGATTCTGACAAAGAGACTACTATAATACTCCAGCAAAGATAACCTGATTCTATGGCTAAAAAAATACTATTTCAGAATATTTTTAATTAAATAAAGCATTCTGTTCATCAATTCCTATTGCAGAACTTTGAAAGTTGAAATTTTGTGAATATCAGAAATAGTTGTGAGTCTATGGTTGGCTTGTCACCTGGAAAATCCTTCAAAATCAAAATTTTGTCATATTCCCTAAAATTCTGAATAAATGCTTGTTCACTATGAAAACTCTCTAAGTTTGTGCCATTGTTCTTCACAAAGGTCAAAGATCTGATCCTCATAAATAATTATCATCCCACTCTAGGTGACTATAATATAAAATACAGCTTACCTTTGTAAACTAAATGGTAATTTTGTTCTTAATGCTTCTTTTAGACCCTGTGCTATAGGAAAGATGTTTAAATGGTGAGCCATAGCAGATACAGAATTCCCTTGGGTATGTATAAACTAGCAGCATGACAGATGTGTGTTAAGTAATCACATACTTTAAAGCAAAAACTGCCATAAGAGCAATGATGAAGATTTCAGCACAGCATTAAAGTAAAGGAAGCAGCATTTGATTCTATGTGCAGAATACAGAGATAGATACTTGGTTAGTGAATGAATGTAAGTTAGTCAATGGTGGAGCTAGTCAAAGAGCAAGAGTTTTGAAAATGGTAACATGATTGAATCTGAAACTCTGACAGGGCATACACTGAACATCTTGATGTAGGGATGTGGGGCAAATGGAGAAAGAAGGAGAAGCTACTTCTGGAGAATATAATTGGAAAAGGACTTGTTTTTATGGCATTCCCCAGAGAGCTGGTGAGGGATCAGAACAGAGATTTGCAATTTGTGCAACTTAACTTACTCTAAAAAAGTTCAAACCATGGAATTATTGTAATTAAGAAGCTAGCAAGATCAGGTTCTTTTACATTTGGTACATGAACTGGTAAGACAACAAACATGGAAACCACATCAATGAGCTTTATTATTATATATGGTTTGTTATCAAAACATTGTCATAACAAATTGCTATGTAAGTAAAATTTCTTTGGTGGTGAATAATAATCCTGTCTACACCTGTCCTTGATAGAAATGATGGGCTCTAAACACAACACCACAATATTGACATATGTTGTGACATATTGTTTATGATTTACTAAAGCCACTGGAGATCAAAATAGCAATGCAGCCCACACTATTGGGCCATTGAAGCCAGATGCACATCTTTAAACACAGGACACAGAAGAAAGGCAGATGGATCTCTGAGTCCACCACCACCCTGTGCTACTGGAGAGTGACTCACAACTTATTCCTTTAATCCAATAATTTTAAAGGTTTAAAAGATATCCTGCATATTAGATGTTTACATTATAATGTATAACAGAAGCAAAACAATACTTACAAAGTAGCAATGAAATAATTTTTCAATTAGACATCACCACAACATGAGGAACTTTATTAATGGCAGTAGCATTAGGAAAGTTGAGAACCTGTGACAAAATCCAAACTTAGTCAGCTTATGGAGAACCTTAAAGAACTCTTTATTGATGTGGTTTCTCTCCTCTAGATTTGCATATTTTCTTGATGAAAGACTCCAGTTTCAGAGACTTTAAAGATATGGAAATTCTTCCAGATCCCTTAAAATATGATGACAAGACAAAAGATCTGACAGTTATCCATTTGGAAGTAAGACACAGAACTTTCTTGGGACTCTAAGATCATAACTTGCCACCACTGCCTTGAGTTTTCAAATAGACCCTGGTACTATTTTCCATTTTCCAAATTATGAGAAGCAAAATAAGCATGGTCATTGTATGTTTGATATCTCTATCCCTGAAGACAATGTCAGATGTCCAAGATCTACCATCTAATTCAGAGGCTTCTTTGGCCCAGTGTAACTCCAAGATGGCTTCAGAGACTTGTTCTTCATATGAGCTAGATGTATTATTCCTTCAGACTACTCTTGGACCTTCCCATCAATATATGGGCAACACAGTACTCTCAGTAAAACTTTTAAATGATACCTGAGAGAAATTACTTCATATAAATAACATATAAAATTTATGGTATCTGGACCATTATGATATTCTACTTTCTCTCTAAACTGCCAAACATAATCCAACATCAATCATCAGATTATTAATATGGAAATTTATATTTGAAAATCTCAAAGATTTTTTTTTAAAGTAGACATCAATTTTCTACCCTTACTTTTAAAGGCTATATACCTAATATTCAACTTTAGGGGTTGAATTTAATTAAGTACTTTCAGTAGAATATATGGGGGCTAGACTTCAGGATGATGATGTTATGATAAGGATAAGACCCCCATATTCTTCATAGTTTGACTATTGCATGACTTCATTTTCTTAGAGAGAACAGTCTAAACTTATTAAATTATTTTTTATAATGAACACAACTTGAGATTTTGTTCTAGTATGATCAAATCAGAAAAAATTTATTTTGGAAATAATTCTGAAAAACAACATTTTTAAACTACATTTTATGTAGGACTATTGTAAATTTCCTTTTAACTTTAAACATATCAGCGTTACATTCTTTGTGTAATTTCAAAACCACATTACAGAGAACTATTTGACTAATTTAACTTTGAGGCTTGAAGTGCAGGTTTACTTCATTGATAACTGGAAACTGCCCCCCACCTCGATTCTGGATGTTACATACATTAGTCTGTAATGCAGTCTAAAATATAAATACAAGCAAAACATGGAGATTAGCCTAACTTAGCATCTGTTAAAAGACCAGGAGTAGCAGAGAGAGGATATAAAAGACAAATCTCATTTGAAAGAATTATATGCAAATTGTTATGTGCTATAATGTAAGTGCTTGGTCAAAGTTGGATGATATTGTTGAGACACTGTATTTGTACAAAGTAGCAGTAATTTGGCTTTGTTCTGTTTGTTTTGAAACATAATCTCACTCCATACCCCAAGGTGATCTGCAGTTTGCAGTTCTCCTGCCTCCTAACTACTGGGACTAGAATGGTGGTCAGCAGGCTACCCATGAGGGAGATCTTTATTTTTCTATGATCTGAACCTGTTATCTCATCTAAGAATAATTTTTAAAACCTGGTGAGAATTGAACTCTTTTTGTTGGTTTTTTTTTTTTTTTTTGAAATATTTTGACTATACTGTAAATGAGAGCAGATTCAACCAAGAAAAAATTCCAGATGGGTGAATGTTGAAATAACATTAAATACATTGGACATTTTTCATCTACTGATTAAAGTTAGAATTCAGAGAATGAAAATTTGTGTGCCAGTTGGGGAATAGTTCAATAAAATCAAGCATTAAGTAAAACATGATAATAACTTTACATATATAATTCAGTAGGAGTTTTTAACCTGTTAGACAGATGTGTAGCCCCATTCTTCAAGTTAAAATAAGCTTACACAATTCTTTATGCAATATTAAAAGTTGTTAAGTATTTGTTCAATTGAATTTCTCTATGCAATGAGAAAAAGTCATTTCATTAAGGTGCGATATTCTCACAGCAGTATTTTAATGGAAAGCAAATTCATTCAACTGATTTTATTTCTTCTGATTATATATTAAGTCAATAGTAAGAAAAAAAGAAAGAAATAGGTTTATACTTCTGATTTTTTGTTGTTGTTGTTGTTATCTTGAATAATTTTTATTATTTTAAACTTTAAAACTGTAATGGTACTTTGGGGTATATCATTCAAATTCTTATATAGTTCAGTGACACAAACAAGTTACCAGGCCCAGGTTGAATATATCTAAGAACATGGGGTACACAGTTGTCCACAGTCATCTCATGCTGTGTATTTAACATTATCTGTCTCCACCACAATACATGTTAAGGTTTAGTTTTTTGTAGAAGCTTGAGATTAATGTTTGTATGGGGGCATCATCAGGGTCATAGGAACAGAGCCTTCATGAAATATCATTATAATATTCTTTCTCAGGAACAATAGATTATTGATGCAAGATAGGGTTAAACAGAAAGTATAGAATAATTTTCATCTCTCACCTCCTTTCTTTCTTGTGATTTTTTTCACCAATACACATTTCGTTTTCTATCACAAAGCCTTCACCATAGGAAAATTAAACGTTCATATTTAATCTTGGACACACAATCTACAGAGCATTGATTCTAAGCTAAATAAAGTTCCCTTTTCTTTTAACACTTCAGAATTAGATATTCTGTTATAGCAATGAGAGGAAGGGGACTCAAACACCCATAATTATTATATGATTCTCTAAATAATGGATTTTTAAAGAATGCTTTACTCTCTTAAAAAATAAAAAGAAGATTGATTGTTCCCTCTGATATCATGACAAAACAGACGCTGTCATTAGCTGGAGTTCATCAAAAATAGATTATAGATAAATACAGGTATGGTTTTAGATAAACAACTGAACTTCATTGGCTAATAAACACTTTATTGTTTACCAATTTTTGTGGGAAAATATCAGATTATCCATTTAAGATATATTAATGTGAGATATCAAGGGCTTGATGTATGGGGCAATGGGGACTATTTACCTAGCATTGTTAAATTTTGCAATATGGGAAGTAGCAAAAAGAGAACAAGAAACAAGGGAGAAAGAAAGAAAGAAAGAAAGAAAGAAAGAAAGAAAGAAAGAAAGAAAGAAAGGTAGGGAGGGAAGGAGAGGGGGGAGAGAGAGGGAGGGAGGAAAGCAGGGAGGGAAAGCGAGAGAGAGAGAGAGAGAGAGAGAGAGAGAGAGAGAGAGAGAGAGAGAGAGAGAGAGAGAGAGAAGGAGAAGGAGAAGGAGAAGGAGAAGGAGAAGGAGAAGGAGAAGGAGAGGAGGAGGAGGAGGAGGAGAAGGAGAAGGAGAAGGAGGAGAAGGAGAAGAAGGAGAAGGAGGAGAAAGAGAAGAAGAAGGAAAGAAGTGGGACTCAAGAAGATAGTCACCAAAAACCAAATAATCCAATTATGGTGGTTTCTCAGAAAAATGGGATCAGTCTACCACAGCAAACAGCAATTCAAGTATTAGGTATATACTGAAATGATGCATGTCCATGTAACAAAGAAATCTGTTCAACAATGTTCATAGCACCATTATTTGTAATAGCTAGACTTGGAAACAACATAGATGTGCCACAACTGAATAATGTGGTACTTTGATACAATGGGATAATCTTTTATACACTGTGTGAAGATGTACCTATGTCCTTCCTAACTTGCCAAGGCACCTCCTGATTCCCTGAATGTCCAATAGCTAGACAGGAAAAGATAAGCAGGATTTCTGGGCAGAAGTGGGAACTCTAGGAAAGACTCTGAGGCAGAGGATTTGCCAGTCAGACTTGTAGAAAGTCCGTTGTATTGAGGAGCATTAACAGGTCATATGGTAGAACATAGTCTCATATAAACAGGTTAATTTAGGCTTTAAGAGCTAGTTAGGAATAAGACTAAGCTAAGTCCAAGCTTCCATAATAAATTAAAAGTCTCCTTGTCATTAATCTACAGCTGGTAGTCAAAAGAAAGTTCAATTAGAAGAGTCAACACCAGTAAACAGTGGATTATTGCATACATGCTGTTGCTTAGTTTGCCTTCTCCATTTTTTGACAACCAAGATTCTGCTGTCCAGGGGATTTTTGCCACCTGCAGTTGACATATCTTTCTACTTCAGTTAACATAATCATACATGTACATGTTCATAGGCATCTCCAGAGTTAATCTAGATAATTCATCTTTGAAACTCTCAGAATTTTTCCCTGGTAATCAAAAATTAAAACTAACATTAACAGTTATATAGTACAAATAAATCAGTATACTGAATTAGTTGATTAGTAAAACTGTTATTTGTGTATGATGTGGTTTCATTTTTCGTTTTATTGTGCTGTCTGTGTTTTAATTGTCATAAACGGGAAAATATCCGCCGCACACTCTTTTGTGACCTAGCATAAGTGGCCTTAAGTCTCAGGTAAATAACTGAGCCGTCACACCCTCTCCTGTAGATAAAGGAGTTATAGGGAACCAGCCGACCAAGCCTATTGCAGATGCAGCGCAGGCACTGCTGAAGCAAAAGGAGCTAAAGATTCCAGATAGAGTTTTGCGGAACTTCCTTAAGGAAGTTGACCATGTTGCTCCCTGGTTTGAGGTCTCTGGGACCCTCTCCAAAGGAACATGGGATAAATTAGGAGGAGATCTTATGCGGGAGAAGGAACAAGGAACTTTAAGGACTGGTGTATGGCCGTTATATAAATTGTTAAAGTCTTGTATTGAAGATGAGAGATGTAAGGAACAGGTCAAAGGGGGACAGAGAGTGCTTTCAGACCATCAGGATAGTCTATCAGAAGCTGAAAAGGGAAAGGGAGAACAAAAGAAAAGGTTCTCCAGAAAGAAGTCAAATAAGAATGAAAATGTGCACAGTAAACTAGCAAAGCTAGAAAAAGAAAGCAAAACAGCTCGCCGAAAAGGAAAAGGAACTTAACCGACGAGCTAAAGATTTAAAGCTTGTGCCTGCTCCAAAAGGAGGAGCATGTAAGGATTGTGAATGTGAGGATCCAAAATTATACCCTCTCCTCACTGAGTTTAAACATTATACTATAGATTCTTCCTCCGAGGAGGAGACGTCCCCCCGGAGAGGAGGATGAGTCTGACCTATCTGGGTCAGAAGGGGATCCAGAGCTGAACCCTGCCGAGCAGGCAGAATTAGATGAGGAAGCTAAAAATTATGAGGCTGGGAGATATGGGCGTGCCCCACCTTATGCTCCAGGCTATGAGCCAACAGCACCGCCCTATGATGTTGTACAGCAGCAAAAAATGGCCAAAAAAGGAAGAAATTCTATGATATCAGATAAGGAGACAAGGAGAATACGGGCAGCTTCCCCTTATGGGAGGATGCCCAGAATCAGAGACAACATACGCCATTGGATCTGAAACAATTGAAGGCCTTAGTGGAAGCAGTGCAAAGTTAGCGCTTCCTTTAACACAGCCCTTATTGAAAGGCTGGCCTTGAATTCAATGACCCCAGATGATTGGAACAATACAGTTAAAGCGTTCTTATCTATGGGTCATTATTTAGATTGGAAGTCCATTTATCAGGAATTGTGTGCGGCCCAGGCAAAGATGAATATAGCCGGTCAACGACCTCAATGGAGCTTTGATATGCTCACAGGTCAAGGTCAATGGGCTGTAAATCAGACAGCCTACCTACTAGAGGTTTATGAACAAATAAATAAGGCTGCCATCAGAGCATGGAAAAGTCTACCTAATAAAGGGCAAGTGACAGGAAATCTTACAAAGATTATTCAAGGAACAACTGAACCATTTTCAGATTTTGTGGCTAGAATGATGGAAGCAGCAGGAAGGATATTCGAGGACGCTGAAGAGGCTCCGGCCAAGAGCGCAAAAGAATTACATTGGCAAAATGAGGAAGGGAAAAGAGGAACTATTACCCCATATGTGCTAACCCTCCCTATAAATCTATGGGGAAGAGATGTATTACAACAACTAGATTTTGTGCTCACAAATGACTATTCACCTCAGAGCCAGCAGATAATGAAAAATATGGGCTGCGTCCCTGGTCGAGGCCTTGGAAAACACTTGCAGGGACGTACAAGTCCCCTGCCCTCTAATGGGAAGCAAGACAGAACAGGACTGGGTTTTCCTAGGGGCCGCTGGGGAGGCAATCCCCATTCCTTGGAAAACAGAGGACCTGGTATGGGTTCCTCAGTGGCCCCTTACCTCTGAAAAACTGGAAGCCGCCAATCAATTAGTCCAGGAACAATTAAATCAGGGACATATAGAAACCTCTCAATCTCCTTGGAATACCCCTATTTTTGTAATTAAGAAAAAATCTGGTAAATGGAGATTATTACATGATCTGCGAGCCATAAATAAACAAATGCAGGTCATGGGTCCCATTCAAAGGGGTTTGCTTTTGTTATCCACCTTACCAGTTCGCTGGAGAATTTTAATAGTGGATATTAAAGATTGCTTTTTCTCTATACCCTTACATGAGCAAGATAAAGTTAGATTTGCCTTTACCTTGCCTAGCATTAATCATGAACAACCTGATGAGAGATACCAATGGAAAGTTTTGCCGCAGGGCATGGCGAATAGTCCTACTATGTGTCAACTTTATGTAGCAAAAGCTATTCAGCCAGTTAGATCTCAATTTCCCGCCATTAAGATATGTCATTATATGGACGATATTTTGTTATGCCATTCTGATCAAGCCCTTCTGCAGCAAGCTTTTGGCGTTCTATCTAAAGAGTTGAATAATAAGGGTTTATTTATAGCTCCTGAGAAGGTACAAGAAGGAGATATTGGAAATTTTCTTGGCTCTACCATTTATCCGACGCAGGTAAAGCCGCAAAAGATTGTTATCAGAAGAGATGTTCTTAAAACACTTAATGATTTTCAAAAGCTTTTAGGTGATATTAATTGGGTAAGATCATATTTAGATCTAACTACGGCAGAACTTAAACCTTTATTTGCCATTCTGGAAGGAGACCCAGCCATCACATCTAGTAGACAACTTACCGCTGAAGCTGCCCAAGTGTTGGATAAAGTGGAAAAGAAATTGGGTGAAGCTTCTCTAACTCGGCTAGATCCATCTAGCCCATTCCAGCTATGCATTGTCTCCTCACCTCAACAGCCTACAGCTGTGCTATGGCAAAGGGGACCGCTATTATGGGTCCATCCTCAAACCTCTCCTGGTAAAGTTTTGAGCCATTATCCCACTCAAATAGGAGAAATGGCCTTAAAAGGTCTACAATTAGCTCTAACTCATTTCGGCTGTGAGCCAGAATCTATTATTGTGCCTAATACTGTTTATCAAGTCAATGTGTTATGTGCCACCTTGGATGTTTGGGCGATTCTTCGTTGCACCTTTTCGGGGCATATTGATAATCATTATCCTAAGCATCCGTTGTTACAATTTGTTCTTACTAATGCCATTATTTTTCCAAAAATTACTAGAAGTCAACCGATAATAGGAGCTATTGATGTTTTTACTGATGGGTCCAAAACAGGCATTGGCAGTTATGTTGTTAATAATCAGGTGTTTCAAAAATGTTTTAATTTTTCATCCCCACAATTGGTTGAATGTGCTATTGTAGCTGAGGTTTTACGAGTTTTCCCTCAACCTTTGAATATTATTTCTGACTCACATTATGTGGTAGGAGCAATACAGATTTTGGAAACAGTGGGATTAATCTCCTCAAAAAGTGCTGTTGCACAAGTCTTTGCTGATATTCAGCAATCAATCAGGACAAGATTGCATCCTTTTTTTATACAACATATGAGAGCACATACGCTATTACCAGGACCCATGGCAAGAGCTAATGATCTGGCCGATAAAGCCACTAAAGCAATTTATCTTATACTTAATTTTTCACTATACGTTTACAAGTAAAAGATAAAAATGTCCCTTCACAGTACCTAGTTGCAATAATTCTCAGCATACCTGCACAAATAAAAACTGACAACGCTCCAGCATATATCTCCAGCAAATTGAAACCGTTTTTTGAGTATTTTAACTACCTAAGTTCATCAAGATCTGAGTTGAACAAGAGAAACATCTTAATGAAGAGAAATGACAAGTCATCCACCAATGTAGTTCCCATGAGTTGTGCGGAGACTTCTCAAAGGTAGGGGAGGTGTTCTGTTCTTGTCTTTACAGGAAAACAGAAAGCACCCATCTTCAAACTGCCAAAAGACACTGAACGTGTAGGTACCTACAGAAGAGAATACAGCTCTCCAGAAAGAACCATTTAATGAAGAGGAATCTGATATATGGTTAAAAAAAAATATTTAATTCTAGTGAGCTATTTCTATATAGAAATCTATTTCTCTTTACTATCTAGAATTCCTCTAGTCCCAATATATCTAAACCAATGCTGGCTTTGGAGTTGGATTTGGCTTTCCTTCTCTAAATTCAAGCATGTTGTTAAGATTAAATTCACAGTTTCTGCCTTATATCAAGAAGCCAATTGGTGTAAGGTAGAAGAAAACAAAATCTGGGCACTGTCATTTACCTACAGTCAGTTTTTCTCTCTGAAATCTTAATTTTCCTCATATACCTTTTAATGCTTATTGTTGCCTTTCCCTAATGCATACCGTAAAAATTAAAAATTTTACCTTGATTTTGATATTTAAGTTTTCCACAAGGAATATAACAGTTCTCAACAACAATCTTTGAACGCTCTGGAAAGAAGATGGGGCCCCAATTGGACACTTCCACTTGACTCAGCCCAATGCATCTGGACTACAAACTTTACCCTAAACCGGTCTGAGACTGCTTTGCTCGAGACAACTCATGACTAGCTAGCTGTATTGGTGCACCTTCTTATTACAACCTGGCCAGAGTTTCAAGTAGAATTCCAGTCAAGCATTTTCTGCCACACAATGACTACCTACATATGTTACAGCCAGTTCTGTTGACAAATTTGGTTGCTTAAAATTTTCTTCCAACAGGATCCCATGGAGAAATCATCGTCCCATTTCAGCAGGAAGTAATCTTAAGACAACGACGCCCCCTTTCCCCACTCTTGGAATTTAGGGATAATATTCATCTTCATAGGGTTGGTCATAGTTACTTGGGGTTGGTTTGGAAGGTGATACTTAGACTTGGTTATATCTTTTAGACAGGAATAGGGTATGGTTGGGAAAGGTATGGTTCAGAATGGATATAGGTAGATTAGCCTATTTTCTTGTGAATTATTTAGTAAGAGTGAGACATTAGTATTACAGCTTACATTGTTATATATTATTATTTGTGGTAACCTATGTAAAATTAACCTCTGTTCAATATAATTTTACCAAAGCAGCAAATCTTTCTAAAGAATTGTCCAAAATGTTGCAGTTCAATTGGAATGCAAATTTTGATGCAACCCTGAGCAAATTACGTCTTGCAATAGTTCAAATTAATTCCACTCATTTGGATGTCTCTGTTACACAAGGGTTGTTTTCCTGATGTCTTCTGCCTTTTCCTACTTTAAGGAATGGGTCGGTGTAGGAATGTTTGGAACGACCTTGTTTTTGGGACTGTTCCTCTGTTTTTGGTTGCTTTGCAGATTCAAAAGACAACAACATGCTAAAAATGTGGCCATTGTGCAAGCTATGCTGGCTGTTGAGCAGGGAGCATCCCCCCAAGTATGGTTAAGTATGCTAAGCCGTTGAGACGCTGTCAGAACTCCAAGCACTCCTGATGGGCACAGGTTCCCATTGCACCAGGGTGTTGTTCTGGACAGACCTTTGCATCTCCCAGGGCTCAGGTTCCCATTGCACGGGATCTCAGATGCAAGGGGTCTCTTTCACTGTGTAATCTCCTTGATCGCTCAAACTGTTGATTCAGCGGGCTGATCGGAAACTTCACAGTGTTAATTGTGGCCTTGCATATAATTTTAAAGAAAGGGGGAGATGTCGGGAGCCGCATTCGCCATTACAAGATGGCGCTGGCTTCCTGTTTCCTGGTTCTTGTTTACAGCATTAGCTATGCTGACTGCACATGCGCCACTGTATGGTAATTTCTATATGGTAGCTCTCCCTATCAGAGAAGCTATATCATTCGGGCGTTTTGCGGAGCACCAATTACAGACGAATACGTCGCCCTGCAGGCTATTTAAGCCGTGCGTATTCGGGGCTTGGGGTCCTTCTCCATCAGCATGTAAAGAGCGCTACAATAAAGATTCTGCTGGACACATCTTCGGTTGCTGCGTCTTCCTTATCGGCAAAGGTTGCGCGCGACATGTGTGTGTGTGTGTGTTTGTGTGTTTGTGTTCCTTTTGTTCATGGAATAATAATAGCCTAATACACAATTTATTTTATGTATTAGTGTTTTATTAATGGTTTGTGAATGGGTATTAAGAAATAGTGTTCTCTGTTTACATGTACATATGTGTTTGCATGAATGTATGTTTAACATTCAAGGTTGTGACAACATACGTACTTTTTATGAAGTGGTTTTCTATATGCTAAAATACTTAAGTATAAAAATAATCTAATTTTTAATGTCTCAGAATAAAAAAAAATGGAATAGCATAGCCTATTTCATGTTGGGAGTCTCTTGAATCTCCTCAGCAATGACTCAAAGTACTCCCATGCCTAACACTGGAATTTTTAAATTGTCTTTGAGGGAGTATTGTCGTGTATTGATTTAAATCTATTTCTCTACCTTCTGTGTTTGTGTAGTTGTTTGTTTTATTTTACACTCAATTCTAAATATTCAGAACTAGAATTTTAAAATCAAAAATATACAAACAAAAATATAACAAGACATGTTCTGAGGTCAACACATCTTCAAGGCATATAGGCTTATTTAATTTCATAGCTTTTTGTTTTTTATCCAATGCCTCTCCACAGATGTCCTTTCTTTCTCATTAGCATTCAGAAAATTCAAAGTCAATAAAGCACTATGTTATATATTTCTGTTTTTTTATTATCCCTTTCTGTTTATTTAAGACATCCTTTAACATTCAATTTGATCTTTCTATAATTGCCTACCCTGTAGAATTGTGTGATGTACATGCAACATATTTTTATTTTATAGTAAGCAAAAAACTTTCATTTTCTTAAAGAAATATTTGGAGTATTGTCTATCTTTATTTGTATATCCATAATGACCATAACTTCTAGCAAATGTGTAATACCTGAATCAGCTTTCTCCAAACTCAAGGCAGTTGCACATGGAACACATGAGTAGGTGTCAATGGTGTAGTGTACATATTTTAATTTTCCAAATTCTACAAAATGGAATAAAACCATCTGCCAGATTTAACTTCTTTGAGCATCCGGTAATATTACAAGCAGGTTTTTCCATTGGCCTTGTCCCATAGCCGCGCCAGCCCCCAAAAAAACATGCAGAGACACTCTATTAGATATAAAGCTGTTGGCCTTTTACTAGCATTACTTATTGGATAGCTCTGTCTTAGACATTAACCCATTTCTATTAATCTAAGTATTTCCACATGGTCTATCTTACCGAAGAGAGTTCTGGCCCTCTGTTCTCTCAAGGCCTACATGTTGACTCTGTTCTCTTAAATCTCACATGTTCAATCTCTTCCTCTATATATCCCCAATCTTCCTTGTCTCCTGGTCCTATGTATCTTGCTTTTCTATTGGCCAACAGTGATTTATTCATTAACAAATAAGAGAAACATATTTACAGAATGACATCTCCCATCACTGTAATGGAGATGGAAGTTTCTGTCTTGCCCAGTCCTATAGCCATTTAGTCCCAAATAAACACACAGAGGCTTATATTAGTCATAAACTGTTTGGTCTTTTACTCAGGCTTGTTACTAACATTGCTATTACAACTTAAATTAACCCATAATTCATACCCATGTTTAGCCAAGTGGGTTGGTACCTTTTCTTAGCAAGGCATTCTCATCTTGCTTCCTCTGCATCTTGCTTCCTCTGTATCTGGCTTCCTCTGCATCTGCTCTACATCTTCTCTAACTTTCCTCTTCATAGAATTCTCCTAGTGTGGTAGCCCACCCTGCCCGGATACTAGTCAATCAGAGTTTTATTAAAACAATATGAGTGACAAATCTTTACAGTGAAGAAGAACATTATACTGTGTCACTGTGGGTTAGTTCCTGAAGGTAGTGGGGTTTGATTTGTATGAATAACAAGTAGGGCATTTCCTTTTAATTTCTTTTGCTTGTTGCCAAATGATGGAGAAGTCTTTTGTCAAACTTTTGCTATTGACACAGTGGTTTTTATGAAATTCTGATGCCTCTAGCACATTTCTATCAATGTTTAATCAATGTCATCATTACCCTGTTCTAGAGGGCCTGATAGATCCATATGGGATAGGATATGTGTGAAGAAAAAGAAGTTATGATTTAAAAAAAAAAAGTGCAAGCGGTTTAATGGGTGGATTTGGGGAGAAGTACGGGAGAGATGATGTAGCTATGCCTCATTCAGTTTTGAAATGATGGTATGGGTATTGGCTTATTGTAACTTGTCCTGTCTAGTTGGTATCCCTGGGAGGCCTGCTCTTTTCTAAAGTGAAAGTGGAGGTGGAGTAGATCTGTGGAAGAAGGGACTTTGGATTGAAATGAGAGGAATGAAAGAAGGTAAATTTGCAGCCTTGATGTAATGATTGATTGAAAAATAAAATAAATATGTGGGTCACAGAGAATCTTTTCAGTTACCCTATCTTGAGAAATGTATGAGGAAACCTGCAAAATTCCTGGGAATTTTCTTTGAATTTACTCTGAAATTGTGTTTCTTAATCTTTCTTACTGATTTTGGCTCCTTTTTTGAAGACAGAATCCCCGAGTGTTATAATGTGTCCTGTCAAATGCTTTGACATTTTCTTTTGTCAGATGAGAGACATGTCTGACTGTCAAAATACTCAGAAGTATAGATTGTTGGCTTTTCTTTTATCTACAGATTAAAATAATTAAAAAGAAATTCAATTAAAAAGCTGTCAGATATTATAGCATGTGCCCATATTACATTTAATATCTACTTCTATTATAATATAATAAAGATAAACTATGTTTAAAATTTGTTTATATCATATATTTGGTCTATGTTTAACAACCTATTGATGAATTAATTCAAATGTATCCTATCTCACTTTCTAACTATTCCAACCTGCCAAACAAAAAATTTACACAGAAAAAAATTTACTTTCTTCCTGTTTCAATAAATGTAACTTGAGTTACTTCTTGGGAAGTTTCTTCATCTATGTCCTTTGAAGAAAATTATTATCATTATCATATTAAGTAAAATTGAAAACATTGTTTTTCTTTTCTGAAAAAAAATAGTAAAAGGATTATTCCTTTTAAGTATAAAAAGCGAATACTTGTGTTGTAAAGGGGCAATAAAAAGAAAAGATAGAAAGATTTGAGAAGAAAAGGAGCTCAAAAAAATGTACTTAGTGTTCATGTATATTATGATTATAAGATTTTTTTGTATATTTTGATGATTTATATTTTTATTTTTAAGGATGCATTAACTTAGAATTATCAATAAAGATTTTTTTGATCAATCTGTTATATATTTTGAGTTTTTTCCAGGGTGTATTGTGCTAGAATTATCATTAAAGATTTCTTTAGAGAAAATAACAACAATGTAGATAGAGAAGCGTCATCCTTCTGAAGAGAATTCTAGTCATGAAGTTGATGAGATAATTTCTTAGTTGATCAAATCTAACAGATGACATATGCTAAGAGAAAGTTTAAAACACACTCAATTCAAAAGTTATGTGAGTCAGCAGCTTTGACAGAAACTAACCTGATTCCATAAAATGATTAAAAAGTGAAGAGACTGACTGTACTATTTCATTCTTGCTGTATTTGTATTGCTTGGAAAATCTACTGCAGAGGAGAGCAATTTGCATACAGACAGTATTTATTGATGTGAACTAGATTAACCTGTATTTACAAAACTAAAAAGTAATTTTCATCCAGAGGTCAAAGTCTGAAAGACATGGTTCCAGAGAATGAATGGTATTTTGCAGCTTGCCACTTTCAACTCTACTAACTTCATGAGTAGTATGTAGCTTTAAAAAATATATGCAATGAATACTTCAGTAGAATTAGCTTAGGAAAAAAGCACATCTCTTTTTGTTATTCTCCATCTCTTTTCTGTCATATGCTTCTGCTTTAAAAAAAGCCCCAGATCACCCATTCTGCTGATGTCATTGGGTGCTCTCTGACTGCAGAGTGCTCTCCCTGGTGGCCACTGTGAAGTTATGCCAATGCCAGTGGCTAGCTACAGACAACACCTGATCATTTCTCCTGTCCTTTCCCACGAGCTCAAACATCACATCCTGAAGCAAAGAAAACATGAAAAAAGTGTGGCTTCTTTAGAAACTGACAAGGATGTCAAATGTCACAGTACAGAAAGTAAAATCATATCTGTAACAGGACAAATATTGACTATCAGGAAAACCAGTTAAGACAAGGAGAATGCTAGACTGACACCACTGTAAACCACAATCAACTTTGCTCAGAAGAATTTCTCAGTGAAGTCGCTTTGGAGTTTCCCTGTGTGATTAGTGGATGCATGAAGGAATTACAATCTGTGTCTCATTGAGACTAGTATTCAATTACCTTATTGCCTTATTGATTTTTCTTTGTTCCTTGCCTTACATGTTTTTTGACTTGTTTTCATGCCTTTCTAGGTAATTTTTTTTAACTCTTTACAGTCCACTTTCTATGTAAATTGAGACAATGTATGTGTGTGTGTGTGTAGAATAAAATTTAATGATTAAAAGTCATATTACTTTATGTTTAAAACTTTAAAGATAGGAAGTATAGACATGTATAAACTGGAATTGGAATAAAGACTTCTATTTGCCCTGGACTGTGTGATTATTATAGAACTGTGAAATTAAGTAAGGTTAATGAACTTGCACTAGAACAAGAGCTTTATTTGCTGAGAGTAATGACACTTATCTTGAATATATAATTTTCAAATAAAAATAGCATCCATATAATATTTTTCACAATGGAGAGCTTATGGGATCATCTGCTGAGAAAACCCATAATCAGTACCAAATATGTACATTATTCAAAAATATACAGTTTTATATTAATATAAAATCTGAATTGTGTTTCCATAGTTGGAGTTCACAAAATTCTTCAGGTTAAAGCTTTAGATTTGTCTGGTGTGTTTATTATACTGTAGTTTTTTTCTAACTAGCATGCAAAACAAACTTTTATTTCTGGCTTCACATAAAATCATATGATAATAGTGTGGTAGTGTAGGCTGAATGAGTATCCTTCTATTTGGAGGTGCTACTCCAAATGATATGACAGACTATGAAGATTCCCCAAGGAAGGCCTCACCCTCCCTAGGAAACAAAATAAGGATGAGATAGGGGTTAGTGGGGGTGGGAGCATAAGGGGAGGGGAGAGTGAAGGAACTGTGAATGAAATGTAAAACAAGCTTGTTTCAAATTTAAATCAAGAAAATATTTTTAAAAGGTGTTGTAGTGTAATAAAAGAAGCTATTGGAGTTGAAAAGGATATATTTGTAATTAAAATTTCTAACTAACTATTCAAATGTTCATACAGGTTGGTAAACCTGTAATACCTAAATTCTCATAGGGCATGAATGTTTTATACAAATCATTAAAATGCATGTTTACTATTTCAGTCAAAAGATAGTGCATGATAATATAATAAGAAAAGTATAGATGACTTTAAGATAGGTGTAATATCTAAGATATGAATTTTTACCTTCACTTCAGAGCAGAGCAAATAAAGTCAGAGTTAAATATTTATGACCAATTATTTAATCTATTATTATTGTGTAATGTTAGCTTCGCTAAAACCCCACAAGATACTGTTGCAAAATGTATCCATCCATTTTGGGGGTTGGACATCCAACTTCATGAAGAAAGAGAAGTCTATACTGTGCATCATTTTATTGGATTTATTTTTATTTATTCTATCATACATTACACCCAACTAAACATCTTCTCTCTCCATTCTATTTTGCCTCTCCCCCTTATCTGCCCGCTCTCTACATCAACTTCCCCTCTGTTTCCCTTGAAAAAAAAATGTGCAGTCCTCCCAGGAAACTGAACCTGACATGAAAAGTTACAATAAGATTAGGTGCAAATCCTCATATCAAGGCTGTATGAGGCAACCCAGTAGGAGAGAAAGGGTCCTCAGCTCAGGCAAAAGAATCAGAAATACCCCCACTCTCTGTTAAGAGCCCCACAAGAAGAACCACCTATGTAACTATCACAGAGTAGCTAGGTCAGGCCCACAAAGCATTCATGTTGGTCTCTCTTCAAGCTCTAAGAAGACCCTGCTTAGTTGATTTTGTGGACCTTGCTATCATGATGTCCTCGTGTGGGTGCCCATCAAGATGGCTGCACTCCATCTTGGCACAAGGACAGAGTTCAAAGCTGTCAGTAAGTCATAAGACCTAAATGTCAAGGTGTGTCTACAGAAGGATGTTTTGGCTATCTTGATCTAAGTAACAACAGACCTGAATCTGAGGTGTGGCTACTCCTAACTGTCAAGGCTAAAGAAGAAGTTGAATCTGAGGTATGGCTACTCCTAACCTCAAGGCTAGGGAACAAGAAGTTTAGAACTAAGGTGTGATTACTGAACCCTTAGAATTAGGGAGGAAGAAAAGTCTGTTCCATATACATGGTACTGTGTTCCCTTTTTTGGTTATGGTATATAAGAGTGGTGAAAAATAAACTCGTGGCACTTCAGTATTGACTGATCTGCCCTCCTGACCTTTATTCTGTGTTTCTCTTCCTTTATTGTCTATAGCTAGTCTTTCCCTCATCCACACTCCCTGACTCAGGTACTGACTTTGGGACACTCAGCTGGCTCTGAATGCGTCCCACAAAGACTGCTCCTGACATCCTCAACTCCTCTGGCTCTAAAATCCTTCTACCCCAATTTCTGAGGCATTTTCTTGACATGCCTAGTGTTTGGCTGTGGTGTCCACCTGCATTCATCTTGATTTGGTTCTTCATTGGTATTCATTATAACATCCCTTTTAATAAACGCATAGCAATTAAAATGTTTGTTGGGTTTTAGGGTGGAAGCGAGGAAAGGTCTAATGGAATTTGTTAACATCTTAAATAAATAGAAGTACAGGTACTGTAAGCATTTGGTATTCAGGCCCGGAGTAATGAGGCACTTGATTTGTGGGATTGAGGAGTCCTTAAAGTCTTGTTTCCCCATGTGAAAGTACACTTTGCGGTGAGTAGGTCTTCTGCTGACCTGTGGATATGAGTTCAGACAGAGCTTTAGATGGTTGAGAGGTCTTAATTAAATTCCCAGGATTTATTTGGAACTTCAGGAATTATTTTGCAGAATGAACCAGGTTGTACAATTTAAAGATGACTCCTATTAGTCTCTCATGGAATGTAGCTAGCAAAAGCAATTCACCACAAACATACTGCCCAATGTAGCAGAAATGAATTATTTCTGGAATAGTATAAGAAAATAGAAAGTTATGTAAATTACTTTTTAAAATGCTAAAGAATTCATATAATAAAAGACTTTTCATAGAAGAAGATCACACATAAGAGGACATTTAAATGACTAGCTAAATGTACTGGTGCATTCATTAATTTTAATTTTCTGTATATTAAATTTACTTTCTGTGATCATCGGATACAGTATAATCAAAACCAAATCACATAACGTATTTTTTCCTAGAAATTTCCAAACTACTTGAAAGCACATTTTGAAATACAAAGATGAATGACAAGTGAAGACAATGCTAAGACAAAATTATTATGAAAATTTAGTATCACCAAAACAAAATCAAAAATCTATAGTATTAGTGTATGTAAGGCTCCAAGCAGACAAAAAGGATCATGAAGCATAATAAAGGATTCACATACATGCTCAAATGTAATTGTATGAAATGATTCATGAACACAATGTCTTGAGTTTAACTGCTTTAGCAAGATCAGAAACTTTTGCTACATATGCCCTGTTCATGTTAACACTTGTGAAAATCCAAAGATAACTGCTAGTACAGTTGTTATGATTCAGCTGTTATGATTCAGCTCCATAATATGCATACCAAGCAGTTTAGAAAATCTCATGGCCTCTTGAATATTCATACCTACATGAATAAACTTCTATCTACCTTACATTTTTCTCATAAATCTACAGAGAACTGATTGTGGATAAAAATATCAAAGGCAAAATGAAGAACAGACAAGATGATACACTTGATCTTAACAGTCTGGGTTGGAAGTGATATCTTCAAAGGATACAGAAAAAAGTTACTATAATGGAAGAGATTGATAAGCTAGATCACATTAATGCCAGTTCTTCATAAAATACACATCTGAGAAATTGAAAATTTCACCACAGAGTGCAAAACTAATTTTGTATCTGTGGAAAAGCAAGTGTCATTTGTGGATAATCGCAACAAAATAAGAGTTGGCAGCTAGAAAGTCCTTTAGAGGAAAAGACATGTGGCACTTAATAACAACCAAGGAGAGGCATTTTTGTAAGGTATGCAAATTACATTATCAACAACATGTGCAAAATTATTGAAACCATAAAGATTACTAAGAGAAAGAATTCCAGAGATTGGAAATGTAAAACCCTGACTGACATTAGGTGCCTTTGACTGAGGCAAGTCACCCCATCATCCCCACCAAATACTCACAGATATAGAGACAGCCCCAAAACTATCCAGAACTGTGAATGCTGCCATTGGAGCCTTGCCCTGTCCACACTGTGAGAGGTGAGTTCCCGGGTTCCCAACTGGAACCCCCTAACCACTAGGTGCTAATCACCCTGGGCATGTTGCATTCCCCACCCCTGCTCACTGAAGACCCAGAGACATGGGAGCAGCCAACCCACACTCCAAACCATCTAGCTCTGCATTTGCCACAATTGGATACTTGGCCCCACCCCCATTGGGAGGAAGAGGGACCATCTAAGTCATAGACTCACCTACACCAATAATAATAAGAAAACCCCCCTGAATCACAGGTTCCACCTGCACAATGGAGGAAGAGAGGAGTAGACACCACATACACACACACACACACACACACACACACACCACACACCACACACCACACACACACACACACACACACACACACACACACACACACACACACACACACACACACACACACACACACAAAGAAATGAATAACACCCTGTTTCTAATTAGATCACCATGGTTTAAAGCTAGAATTCAACAACACAAATTGCAGAAAGGCTACAAATTCATGGAAATAAAACAATGCTCAATTGTATTATCCTGGGTCAAAGAAGAAACAAGAAAGGAATTAAAGACTTCCTAGAATTCAATGAAAATGAATACAGAGCATACACAAAGTTATGGGACACTTTGAAAGCAATGCTAAGAGGAAAGTTCATAGAACTAAGTGCCCACATGAAGAAACTGGAGAATAGTCACACTAGGAGCTAAACAGCACACCTGAACTCTCTAGAACAAAAAGAAGCAAACACACCCAGGAGGATTGAACTCCAGCACATAATCCAATTGAAGGATGGAATCAATAAATTAGAAACAAAGAAAACCTAACAAAGAATTAATGAAATCAACAAGATACAAACTTTTATCCAACCTAACCAAATGGCAGAGAAATAATATCCAAAGCAACAAAATCAGAAATGAAAAGAGGGACATATCAGACATTGAGAAAATTTAAAGGATCTCCAGGTCATACTTTGATAAAGTACTTCAAAATATTGGAAATATTGGAAAATTAAAAGGAAATTTACAATTTTCTAGATAGTTACCCATTGCCAAAACTAAATCAAGATGAGATAAGCAATTTAAATAGACCTACAACCCCTAACAAAATAGAAACAGTCATCAAAAGTTTCCCAACCTAAAAGCAACAGCCTAGGTCCAGATGGGTTCAGTGCAGAATTTTACCAGAAATTCAATGAAAAGCTAATACCAATACTCCTCAAATTGTTCCATATAATAGAAGCAGAAGTATCATTGACAAACTCTTTTTATGATACTACAGTAACCTTGGTACACAAACTACACAATGACACAACTAAGAAAAAGAACTACAGACCAATCACCCTCATGAACATTGATGGAAAAATACTCAGTAAAATACTGGCAAACCAGATCTAAGAGCACATGAGAAAAATCATCCACCATGATCAAGTAGGCTTCAACCCTATAATGAAGTGATGGTTCAACATAGGAAAATCTGGCAATATAATCCATCATATAAACAAACTGAACAGAAAAATCCACATGATCATCTCACTAGATGATGGAAAGGCTTTTGACAAAATCTAACACCCCTTCATAATAAAGGTCTTGGAGAGATCAGAGATAAAAGGACATATCTAACTGTAATAAAAGCAATATACAACAAGCCAAAAGCCAACTTCAAACAAAATGAAGAGAAACTCACCTCCTCTGAATCAGGACCAAGAAAAGGCTATCTGTGCTTTCTGTATCTATTCAGTATTTTACTTGAAGTTCTAGATAAAGTGACAAGCCAGCAAAAATAGATCAAGGGGATACAAATTGGAAAAGAATAAGTCAAACTTTCACTATTTCCAGATTATATGATAGTTTACGTAAGTCACCTGAAAAATTCTACTAGAGAACACCTAAAACTGATAAACACCTTCTTCAAAATGGCAGGATATAAGATTAACTCACACCTAAAAAAATCAGTATCCCTCCTACATATATATGATAAAAGGGCTGAAAAAGAAATCAGAGAAATATCACTCTTTACAATAGCTACAAGCAACATAAAATATCTAGAGGTAACTCTAAGCAAACAAGTGAAAAACCTATATGACAAGAACTTTAAGTCTTTAAAGAAAGAAATTAAAGAAGATATCATAAAATGGAAAGACCTTTCATGCTCCTGGATAAGTTGTATCAACATAGTAAATCCTCCATTGCTGGTGGAATGCAAGCCATTTTGAAAATTGGTATTGCTATTTCTCAGGAAAATGTGAATTGATCTACCTCAAGACCCAGTAATTCGACTCTTAGACATATGCCCAAAGAATGCACACCACAAGACTTTCTGTTTAGCTATGTTCACAGGAACATTATTTGTAATAGCCAGAACCTGGAAGCAGCCTGGATGTCCCTCAACCAAATAACGAAATAAAGAAAATGTGGTACACATACACAAAGGTCTACTACTCAGTGGACAAAAACAGTAACATCTGATGGAAGCAGAAGCAGAGATTTGCAGATAATCACTAAGGTGAATTCCTGGAATCTAGTTGTAGATAGGGAAAGATGAGCAAAGATGTCAAGACCATGCTGGGATAACACACAGAAACAGCTGATCTGAACAAATGGAAGCTCATGGACTCCAAACTGACTGATGGGAAACCTGAATAAGATCTATTCAGGCCCCCTGAATGAGGGTGTCAGCTGGGGGGCTTGGGCAGTCTATGGAGCAGTTGGCAATGGAACCAGGATTTATTCCTAGTGCTTTGGGAGGGATATTCTCTTAGGCTACATACAGGGCAGGGAGGCAGCCTCAAATCTGCCCCAAATAATATGACAGACTTTGATGTTCCCCCATGAGAGTCTTCACCCTTGCTGAGTAGAGAGACGGTAGGGGGGCGGCGGGGGGAAATGGGGGAAGAACAGGAGGGAGAGGGAACTGAGATTGGTATGTAAAATAAGATTGACTTTAATTTTATTAAAAATAGAAAATTAAATTTAATAGAAAATATGAAATCCTCATAGATTTCTTATAGGAATGTAAATTATACAAGCATCTTGGAAATTTTATAGATATATATAAAATGCTTTTATGCATCTTGATAAAACAATTTTTATAATCCTTGCTATATATGTTTAGACAAGAATATGAATAAGAACACAAAAGCAACCAATGCAGTATCCCCCACCAAAAATTTAGATTGCATATATAAATAAACCCAGAAGTATTTTCTGAGAAATTAAAAAAAAATAGGAATTCATTAACTGAAATATTAGACCTGAAAAAGAGAAAATAAGTTATAGACACATATAAAGCTCATAATTTCACAAATAAAGGAATGCAAATGCAAAACACAATATCCTTGTTTTACCCTGATTTGGAGATAGTCAGATAAAATTAAGTGAAATTTTTTCTTTTATTTTACTGTAATCACAAAATTAAAGTCTAGAAATTACTTCCACTGAGTCAGTAGGATAATAGTAACTTTTTTGCATATCCCATTACTTTTGGTGACAATGTTGTTTTGCTAAAGCATCAAGAAAGTCTTTCCAATAATGAAGAAGACCTTGATAGAGATAATTATGGTATTATATAAGGACATTTTATTTGCTAGTTTGAGATTTCATAGTAAATATATTATAATCACATTTAATTGTAATGTTAAAAATAAACAGGTTTTCTTAGTATATGGAAAGACCTGAGGCACAAAAGTGTAAATAATTCCTGATGATAGAAGAGGCACTGAAGCTGTAACTAAAGATTGAGTCCAACAGCAGAACACTGGTATCTGTAGAGATTCCTGGGCCCTTGTTGATGAAAAAAAAAATTAATTATACATATACATATATATATATACATATACATATATACATATACATACATATATGTATATATATACATACATATACATATATACATATACATGTGTGTATATATATACATATATGTATGTATATGTATATGTATATGTATATATTTACATATACATATATGTATATATATATATGTATATGTATATATGTATATGTGTATATATATGATATATATATATATATGTTGATTTCAAAATTGAGAGGTGACTGAAAACAAAATTTGTAGCTGAGGAATATCACATTATCACATAAAAATATATAAGAAATAGTGTCCCAAGGTTTGGGTATTCATTTTCATTGAATTCTAGGAAGTCATTTCTTTCTTTCTCTCTTTCTTTCTTTCTTTCTTTCTTTTTGCCTTCCTTCCTTTCTTTCTTTCTTTCTTTCTTTGTTTCTTAACTCAGGAGTGGTGCAGTTGAGCATTATTCATTTCATTCCTACATATATTCAAAAAAGTTCATTTTTATGAGACCCAGTCCCATTTCATGGTCCCTAACATGGGATGTAGATGAAGAGGACTTTTGTTTGTTTACTAAAATGAGAAAAATGTTCACTTTGGTAAATAGATTCACTTGTTGAAGCATGAATCCCATTTCCACAAACCTGAATGAATAAGTAAATTAGTTTACAATATAACATTATTACATGTGATCAATGTTGTATTTCTATCATTTTTTCCTCTTTGCACTGATTCTATTCTCTTCAAGCCGGATTAGGCCCTTGAGTGCTTTTCCATAGCAGCATGTAAAAGAGATAAGAGTTGAGCCCTGAGTCATCTAAACATTTTACCTTCTTTTCAGCACTATCTTTTACAGTAAGACAAGATTATAAGGTAGACTGTAAAACAGTATTGAACCTTAAATGTGAAAACAATATAGAGAGCTTATTGTATATCAGGCATTTCAGGTAGGTGATTAAATATTTTAAATTATTTATTAAATGTTTTTCACAACACAGTCTAATTCTTATTGAGATGGGTATGTATGTACAAAAAAGCCATCACTTTGCAGTTCGGTAATGGAAAAGCTGTGCTTATATCAATGTGAAGCTGAACTTCTAAAAGGAAGATGCTGAATTAAGTTGGTAAGCAGAGTTCTCTGGACAGAGAAAACCAAGAACATCAAAGGTCTCAACAATAAATGGATTCTGCATGTGAATAGGGAGATTGAAAGTGAGTGAAAAAATTTAAGCATTACCTCAATTAATAGAATACTTAAAACATGAACAAGTATATGGATTTTTATAAATATGCCACTGACAAATGGTGATGATCCTCCATCAGAGGTCTCACCTTCCGCAAGGAGTAGATGGGTGGTGAGATGGGGAGATGGTAGGGCGAATGTGAGGACAAGAGGTAGAGGGAATTGTGATTGGTATGTAAAATAAGACTGATTGTAATTTAAATAAAATTTAATTGAAAAGATTAAAATCTCCAAAAAGTGTCTTGATTTATAGTTTTTGCAGTTTTGTAAATATAAATGTTTAAGAAATTGTCATCACTATCTTATCACTGGATAAGCTAAATCTATTTTCCTAGCCTGTAATCACTCCTATTTCCCATCCACTTGAAGTTATCTGTTATCCTCTTTGAGGTCATGTTGTTTATTTCATTATCTGCCTTCTATTTTTCTGAGGTCTTAGATCTTCCTCTAGAAACATTCACTCATGGAATTCTCAGTGCCTACCAAGCATTCCATCTGTTATTTCACCCTTAACTCTCTCAGATTATATTATTTTGTGATCTCTTCTTATTTTATATTTGCATTTCACACTGTGATAACCCGCATCAATGTCATATTACTATAATGTCAATAAAACAATAGAGTAACCACCATAAAGAAAGATATATGAGTTTCTAAACATATTTTTACTCAAAATAACAGATTAGACCATTTGATTTTGTGTGGACACAAAGATTAAAGGAAAGGGGAAATATTTTTCATCACTATTATCCAGCTACTAGAAGATAAGAATGGCTATAACTAGAAAATCGAGCATTTCTAAAGATTTAAAGAAGAGAGGAAGATGATATCAACTCTACAGCAATGATAAAGTAAATCAAAATCTTGGATAGAATGTGAGTGGGTTGGTTGTGGCACACCAGTGGTGACACAGAAGAATCAGGGAAATTGCAAACACCTACTCAGCAGCCACAAGACCAGCAGGCAGCCTTGGAAAATAATTATGAAATCAATGTGCTCAATCTTCTTGAAGCTGTAGCCTTGTCTATTTATATAAAAAAAAAATACCCCTGGACATGGTTACTAACAGTAGGTGGATAAGCAAAGAACTGAATACACCAATTTTTAAATAAATGTTATTGTTTCTTCAAAAAGAGTACTCATGTGTGTTTGAGGTCGCTGAAAAAATATAATGCCATAGGAAATATAGATGGAAAACAACATGAACAAACCAAGAGGAAATGAAGGCTTATTCTCAAAATCCTCATCTACAAGGAAAGAAATGTTGATAATTATGTGGCCTTTTGCATCTTTCCACAAACATTGAAGTAAAGGTATCTGTGACATCAATGTAGAGCTCAATCTCCTGATTCCATCAGTGGAAAGTGTCTATTCCAAAACTTTCTAGAGTTTATTCAGACCAATAGAAATGGTTAGTATCAACAGGTCCTTCACAGAAGGGAAAAGGAACAAGATCCCCTTAGCATATTGTGATTGGGGGGATAGTGAGTAGAAAGGGGCTAGGAGAAAGAGAAGGGGGAGAGGAAAGTACATGGGGATAGAAAGATTGAATCAGGAGATAAATAGACAAGATTAAAGAGATACAAAGAGAAAGAGAGAGAGAGAGAGAGAGAGAGAGAGAGAGAGAGAGAGAGAGAGAGAGAGAGAGAGAGAGAGAGAGAGAGAGAGAGAGAGAAAGCATAAATGAGGGAGCCATTATAGGTTTTAAGAAAAAAGTGACTCTAGAGAAATGTCCAGAGACCTATAAAACCGACCCTAACTAACAATTTGAGCAACAGTGGAAAGGCTACCATAAATGCTCTTCCTGAATAATGATACTGATGACTAACTTATCCACCATCATAGAGCCATCATATAGTAGCTGATGTAAACACAAGCAGACACCCACAGCTAAACAGTGAGCTGAACTGGAATCCAAATGCAGAGAGGGAGGACAAAAACAGGCTACAGAAACCCACAGAGACAACTGACCTGAACAAGGAGGAGCTAATGGGCACTCAGACTGATAGCTAGGAATCCAGCATTGGACTGACTCAAACCACCTGAACATGGGTCTGAGTTAGAAGGCCTGGACAGTCTAAGGGACCTCTGACAAAGGAACCAGGATGTATCTCTGGTGCACAAAAGGACTTTGGGAACACATGCACCATGAAGGGATACTCCCTTAACATAGAGCCAGGAGGGATGATGCTAGTCCCTACTCCAAATGACTTGACAGATTTTGTTGACCCCTCCTGGAAGCCATCACCCTACATGTGGAGTGGGGGGGAAATGAGATGGGACGCTGGTCAGGGGGCATGAGAGGGCAGAAGAGAGTGAAGGAGGGAAGGACAGAAAGGGAACTGGGATCTATATGTAAAATAAGAAAAATCAATCAATCAATAAATAAGAAAGCCTTTGGAGAACAAAAAAGAAAGAAAGAAATAGTATAAGATTTACTTTGTATTTTATAATCTAAAGGATAAAATGAAAGTTGGTACTCATGGTCTACTGATATGAGACCATTCAACTTGTTTCCAACTTCCCCAAACCTTTAAAGACAACACTTTAAAGATTGCAAGTACATTAAAGCATACAGAAAAACCAAGTGACACATTATCAATATCATATACAACACATATAGATACATCATTCCAAACCATTACTGTCCTCAACATTAGGAAATAGAATATGTTTTGGTACCTGACAGGCCTGGGAGATCAAGACTTTGTCAATTGATAGAACTTATCTGCAGCCTTAACAGCCAAGACAAGCCTTCCTACATAGTGATAAAGTTCAGTGTATAGAAAAGAAAATATGCATATTGAAGAAGAAACAATAATGTAAAATCCAAGCAAAATCCTTCAAAATTTTAATCAGTATTCATAAATAATAAAATATTATATACCTCTATCAAAAGAAGGTCACATGGCAAATCAAAACAGAGAACATGAAAATTCTTATAGAGTTATTAATACCAATTTTGAAAAGGTAATTGATTATATTTCATGAAGATATCCTATACAAACAAAAACAAAAAACAAGATGGTAACAAAATTAGAAGAAAGTAGTTGCACTTGAAATATTTCACAAATCTTTAACAAACTTATCATAGGAGAGTTCTTAAAAATAAATAATAAATAGCCAGTAAAATTTTGAAGTAATTAGTGTCTAAAAAGTAGAACTGCTTTACTATTTCAGACAAGTTATTGTACAAAGGTTACAATAATCCACAAGTGGAAAATATTAGAAAATAAAACTTTGAAGATGAATTATTTGCACATGAATATCCTAGAAGAAAATGAGGAAAACCATTGTACCTACCTGCGTTACCAGAAGTACAACCACTGCACCAACACCATCATCATCATCATAATATTCTCACAGTGATACTGTGAAGCTTACTGAGCTGTCAAAGTGAAGGCTCTGGCAGGCAGATCACACACACACACCCATACACAATGGTCACCTACCTAAGGACTTAGAATAAATTCAACTTCCCAAGACTGAGGATAAAGCAAACAACTTCACTAGCTACAGAAAGATAAAAGCAAACCTTCAAATGAATGAATAACCAAGAAAGCCATATTTTTTTAATAAGGAAAAGATTCATGTCACAGAAAGATTCTTTTCTCTTATGAAAGATATGGGAAGGGTAAAAATAAGAGTTAGCATGATTATCTATGAATTATCTATCCTATAAATGTAAGTATGAGAGAAACTATTAAGTTGACAGTAATTAGTAAAGAAGTAGTATTTACAAAAGGAATTAAAGGATAGAGGTCCATCCAAAACTGATTAAGTGAAGCCAAACATTGCCGCAACACTGGGATGGGTTAAGTCATTTGAATGCACTAAGGAATGTGCTTCTTAGGTAAAGGTTCAAAGGCAAGATGGCTGAGCTGCTTCAGGAGATCAATGGATAGCTACTATACAAAATTATAAACTAAAAGACATAGCCCATTATTACTTAGGGGAAAATGATAGCAAAGATTCCAAATTCTTGCAAATCTGATTGCTGTCTTGTTTCGTTGCCAGAAAAAGTGTGTCATCTATAGTTTTGAGGTCACTGATACAGGGGATATGTTTGTATCCCTTTCAGTTCTTCTGTTAGCATTTCTATACTATGATGTCATATTGGCTGTCCTTGACAGGTACCTCATGATGACCGGACATGCATCTGAACTTCCATTGCTAGTAGCATAAATACTTGAGTATAATTTTTTTAATTCAATTCCTCCTGTTGAATAAACACTTCCTCTAGCATATTTACTGTCCCAAGCTCCAGACAAAGTTTTATTTTAGATACATCTATGATTACAGAAGGCCTGTGCCATGGTTAGGAAGACAAACTTCTAATGACCAGGAATTTTTATTAATCATGTCATTCATTTCTTTTTTCACTTGACAGCTATATTGTCTGATTTAAAAACAAAGATATTTAATACTAAATCCTTTGGATTTGGCTTAAGGTGTTCCTAATGCTAGCTGTGGTTCATACATCAATGTGCATCTTATTATGTACCAATGTCATACTTAAGGGATTTCAAATTTTGCCTCCTAATAATTTTAAACACTTTAAATATTGTTTCCAATATTATGAATGTAAATTTTTAATAAATTTATGTAAGCTTGAAAAATTGACTTATTTATTGAATTATAAAACTTTTATATAATAAGATATTTTATTCCAGAGGATGCAACTTCTCCACAATCATGATTACCAATAAGAAAATAATAAAATGTGTATTTGACAAGAATCCCAAAACATTTTCTGTCCTTGTAGGTTACTTCCACAATTTTCAGACATACTCTCATGATGCTCAAATGATCCAGTGGTGTTCTTTTCCCTTTGAATCTGGAGCTTGTATAAACAAAGACAGAATGTATCTGCTACTCACACCTGGGTATGAAGTGCTTCCGCACTGCATGGCTATTTAGTACTTATGAATTTAATATTGCTTTCTCAGTCTGTTGCTGACTCTTGTATATTAGGATGTAACTTTCCATAATTTTCTCTCCAAAAAAAAAAAAAAAACCCAAGCTCCTAAATGTTTGAGGTGTGGTTTTTAAAAATATAAATCCATGTAAATGAAAATACTCTGACTTTCAGTTTATTAGATAAGGAAATTTGAATTTGAAGGGATTGTTCTGCAGAAAATATGTTGAAATATTTTCTTGCAGAGTAAAATGTGCATTTCTTGTGTGAATATCAACTGATTAGAAGTAGCCTATTACTGTGTTTGATTAGCCTGGTGAGACTGAAATAATGGGGGTATTGAGGAGATTATGATGGGTGCCCAGTAGATAGGTGTGAAAATGGAAAATATGACTATAGAAACAGCAACTCTATTCTTCCAACTTCTGATGCAATTTCTAAGAAAATTTCTTGCATTTATATTATTGTACTCTATTGAACAAGAATAATGAATCATCCTGTATATAATCTACTGTGTTGCTGCTATTTATCTCTTATTTAATTTTATATTATCTCTTATTTAGTTTTATATTGTATATCATCATTATTATATTAATGTGAAACTCAATTTTTTCTGACCTCTTGAAGGTTGTAACTTCTAAATACCTTTAGATTCTGTACTTAAAGGTGTGTATAATTGGAAAAGGCTGTGTGGGAATGCACAGAGGAAGTCTAAAGATCTTTGCATTCACACAAGCCTTAAACTGAGATCCAGATGACACAAAGCCTGGATGGGAACTGTTTGTGATCATTTGACAGAGTAGCTCCAGAGCATTCGTTTCTTCTCAACAAAGAACATGTGCTCTGATAACACATGCTCTGTCAAGGAAGACCTGGAGAGACAATGAATCCATTGGGTAAAGTTCATAGAAATCTTGCACATCTTTCCAGTTTCTCTCCCTTATTTTCTGTTTCCTGTTTGCCCACTTTACTCTGGAGCAGGTAAAACTTATGAAGAAGAGGAGGGGAGAGAGAGGTAAATAGGGAGAGAAAGAGACAGAGACAGCAAGAGGTGTTCAGAATATATTGATATATAGAATGCACTTTGTGATATTTGCAAGATTCCTAACAATTAGAGCAAAGTGATTTTTCAAAAGAGTTTAGAAGGCAATCACTAATATACTTTTCTCAGGCCACATTTCTTCTTTTCCACCTTTGAAGAATAATTTCATTGGAGAGAGATTAAAGATTTCATTCTTCCCTTGCTTACTTTCTTCTGATGAGATGTATAATTAAACAATGTTTTCCCACTCTAAATAGATGTCTCTTTTATTCTATTTTCTTTTACAATTTTTTCTTATTTATTCAGTTAAAATGTTGACACATTTTTGTACATATTTATGAACACAATTTCCGTTAAGGAAATTTTCTTTAATTTTGATTGATTTTCTATAGTGTAAGTATAATATACATAAGTATGTCAAAGTTAGAATTTATTCTTCCTATTCTGTTCCTTCCCAGCCTGAAATTTGATGTCTTTCTTTGTGCTATTCTCAAATATTTCTTTGGCTTTGTTGTCACCTTAAGATATTTTCATCATGTGAATGATAAGGCTTTTTACATTGTCTTGTACGTCTTGAATGAACTGTTTTGGGAAGAATTTATTGATAGGTTTTCAAGCTTAATGAGTTTTTCCTTGGCCATGCCCATGCTACTGACATGCACATCTCTGAAGCTGTCATTGTGTTGCAATGTTTTTAGATGTTTGCATTGCCTTTGACCTTTTCTATTATCCATCTGGTTACCTATATTATTCATATATATTTTCTATTAAAACCCTCTCCCACCTAATTCTAGTTTGTTCAACTTACCTGCTTCATGAATTAAAGACTTTTATCACATCTAAGTCCTGCTTTTTTGGTTGTTATTATAACTGGTAGATTAATGTTCTTTTAGAAAGCCACGAATGTTGTATAAGGCAATGAATACTAAAGAAAAGATGCTTCAGTGTGGTAATTTCTCTTCTTTTGTCTATAACCTATGCTTAAAGCTTGCTTTATAAGGAGGTTTCAAATTCCTCTTGTATTCAAGTGCTGTGTTTTGATTTTATTTTTTTATGGCAGGATATTAATGAGGATCCTATACAGGCCTTGAACTTAGCATCTTCTTGTCACAGCTCGCTAGAGCTTAGATTATAGGCATGCACCATCATATGTGGCTTGGGTGATTTAAATGAATTTTATACTTTTGTTTGTTCTGCTTCTATTCTTGCAACCTTTGTAAGAACGTTGGGAGACAGGCTGATGACTCATAGCTGTATTGTCATGAAAGGTGTTCACACTTGGGTCTATTGTGGTATTAGGTGACATGGGGAAGGAAAGCTTTCCCCTAGCTTCTGATTTATTCTCTGTTCTGCCTTGCACTCACTAATAGAGCTCACCACCACACATATCACCCTGTACCAATCCCTTCCTGGCTGTACACAGCAGGCCTATCTTATTTACCAGAATCAACGCATGCTCTACTTGCAAAAAAAGGAACACACTTTCCCAGCTCTAGTGGGCATGTCGCACAAATAATAAAAACCTAGAGACAGATAATGAGGTTAAAGCTGAAGATCAGAGAAGCAAAACAGCCAGTCACTAGCTCTTAACTCTATCTCATACTTAAAAGGAAATCCAAGAATGGTACCCTATCAGTTCATTTATCTAGAGAACCCTGAATAATACATATAAAAAAAGAGCCTTAGTTAAGTAAGTGTGCTTGTTTGAGGATTTCAAACTAACATATTATGCAGTACCAAAAAAGTAGAGTGTTCAACCTCAAAGGCTGAATAGCAACTGGAGTACAAATACCTAGTGCTCCACCTGCCAATGAAATATTAGGGCCAGAATGTGACAGAATATCCTTAGCTGTGATTGAGAGGGAACAACACAATGACGATATTTTTCAGGGCTGTATATTTTTCTTTTATTTTGTTATATATACATGTATACTCACACATGTACATGTATACAGATGTATATAAATTAGCAAATCAAAATATAATTTTCTCAGCCTATAAAATGGTCAGGGCTGACCATTTACTATTAGATAAGCAACCAGTGTGGTCTTCTCTGGGGAATACTATTTGGTGCACGTTCACATTCCTTTGTTGCTTGTAGTTCTTTATGTAGGGTTGAGGACTTGTAAGTATTCCCTTATCTACATTGGAATATCTATCAGTGGACTTTTGTGATGGTATGAATGTGGTAGTCACTTCATATAAAAAGGAAGAATGCCCAGTGAGAGTGTGAACTTACATATACTGACCTCCACCAAAACATTTGTCCCTCATGGGATGCCTCACTTTCCCTAAGGAGTTAATGGGGGGGATGGGGGATTGGTGATGGTAATGGAAGGATGAGAGGGAGAGGAAATTGATATTGGTATGTAAAAAAGATTATTTTTAATTTAAATAAAAAGTAATTTAAAAATCAGTATCTTTGTATCTACAGGGAAGAAATAACTCATCAAGCTGGAGGCACAAACCTTTGTTTGTTCCTTTGTGCTCATCCCCTCTCAATGTGGAATACATGACAAATCACTGGGTTCCCATTCTAGCTATGTCTCTTCAGAAAGACTTTCTGAAAGGAAGAATAAGAGAAAGGAAGGAAGGAAGGAAGAAAGGAAGGAAGGAAGGAAGGAAGGAAGGAAGGAAGGAAGAAAGGCACAAAAAAAGGATTTTCTTTCACACTGATGTCCACCACATTCTCCTTCAATCTTAGTTGATAATAAGATCTTACCTTTCTCAGCTGAATATTCAGCCATCAGAACTGGGCTTCCCTTCACAGCTGGTGACATTTAGATAATCTTTATAGTGACATTCCTTCCTTGTATTTGATATGGAAGGCTTCACAGTAAGGACAGAGTAGATGGTACAGGAAGAAGGAACACTGGCCATAAACTTTGCTTTGAAACCTCCAACCTGTTTTTCAGCTAAACATCTACAATTGACACAATGTGAGATGATGAGAGATTCTGCAAGAGACTTATATTTGACATAGGAATTTCTAAAGTAGATTATATATGTTAAAGAAGAAATCACAGTGGCTTGCAGACCATTTAATGTTTATTTAAATCTGCAGCCTCTGTTTTTAATAAGTGCAAGGTTTCTGTGGCCACTTCTTGTCAGCACTTTACTCGTCTTTTACAATTTGGTTTGCTTTCAGCATGACTCAGAAATTGTTTCTGAAAAATGTCAACTCCTTTGGAAGTAATTCAATTATCATTAAACAAATAAAAAATGTCTGCCAAGTATACTGAGATGACTATATTTTGTCCTTGATAAAGTTATAGAACAAAATGAAGATAAATGACATGGGTACATTATAATATATATTAAGCCACTAAAATGTCTTATCTTATAATTCATCATCAGCAAAACACAATGTCAACTCCTGAGCCTAATTTAAAAATAGGCATTGCTTTTGCACATTTTTATTAAAGCAGAGATAGTACTGTTAAAATAATTTAATTTATTATAGAGAAAGTAAGTTGTAGAATTCTCTGATTAAAATTACAGTTTATTTGTTGAAATAAAATTTTCTCCACAAGAGAGAATGAAATAGCTATTTAATTCACCCAACAATGAGACAATATTATTTTAAAACATTTTCAAGGAAGCTCCATGTAACAGAGGAAAGTTTCAATGACATTTTCTTATTCTCTGATTACTTACATTAGACATGTTGCAAACCTCACTGTGATATGGATTGTCTATTTTGAATTGTTTAGACATGACTGGCTCCTGAGGTCTGTTTTTATAGAAAAGAGCCCACAATTTTAGTGGGAACAATTTAAGTATCACACAGAGATGGTGATGCCTGTTGGGTTGCTCACTGAGTAGGAAATTATTTTCTAGAAGTTTTTAATAGGCCACAGTAACTAATAGGCTCCAGCTTGGTCTAATACTGTACATTTCTATTGGCTGAGTTTGGAGTAAGAAGAAACCCACCTCTAATGCATCATTGTTGGCCAGAATCAGTGATGAAAGAATTGGCTACAAAGCAATTCTCAACTAAAGGTTTTCTACCCAGAACACAGAAAAGAACTGAACAGCTGTGGGAAGTCCATGCAGCATCAGGAGCCAAGTTCAGCATATACCAGTAAATGTAATATGATATCAATAATTTTGAAATGTGCTAGAAACAAAAAAACTAGGGGGGTTTTCTTGTTACATATATATACATACATACAAACATACATACATACATACATACATACATACATACATACATATTCTGACAATAATGATTTTCTGCATTATAAAATCCTGTTTCTACATTTCCACATACGCACCACTCTCTTAAGATTTGTACTATCAGGAGAGGAAAACTTGAACACAGACAGTGAGTGAAAAACAGCTTGGGTTAGTGTGGAAGGTGAGAAAGTTAAATGGTTGCAAAATGCTAAAACAAAAACTGGGGAAAATTCTCTAGTTATGCAATTTATAGAAAGTTGGTGTAAGAAATGGTACTGGAGTAAGTAAACATTAAAATGATTGCAAGAAAGACAGAAAAATAATAACTGCAAACAACAGAAAAGTTGACGTAATGGCACTGGAGGCAGGGGATGGTGATGTAAGTTACAAGAGTATTCATGAAAAAAGAGCTGAATGGTGGCTCTAAGTGCACTGAAGAATGATGCTGAAAAGATTTTATGGAGGAGAGAAAAGAAATCTTTGAGTATAAAATACCACAAATTGTTATTTTTTTCTTTTTTAAGTTATATTTTCAAAATTTTTAGTGTGGTACTGAAATTTATCATATTATCAGCTGTAGATAAGAATGAACTAGGCATAAAAATTTCTTACAGAGCTATTTTTAGTATGTCTCTGTACATTTTTTAATTAAGAGAGAATGAGTGCTGTAGCAGCCATTTTCCCACTCCTCCCAAGTGTAGTCTGTGATTTTAGATAGTTCTGTACAAGTCATCCTGCACAGCAACTAGGAGACTGAAACGGAAAGATGTTTTCACACAGTTTTACAACACTTTCTTGTTTTAGAAATGGTGACCTGAGCACCTGTGAGGTGTGGCTCTCTCCTAAGAAGGTAACATGGTCTGTGGTAGAATAGCTTTTGAGTTAAACTGAATGGAATAATAGATATATATTCTTACAACACAATTAAACCCAATGAATATTAATACCTAATGTGGAACATGTGGAAACCAAATACAAAACCAAACAGGAACCCTGAATGGTGAAGGTACAATTCCAATCCACAACAATAATCTATGTAAGATTTTAGCAAATTTCTTTGTCTCTTTTTGCATACATTTAGGCAAATAGTTTAGACTTGAAAACCCTATAAACTTAGTTTTGCTTTCTCTGTAACATTGAAATCTTGCAGGTAGATACTAATCATTTTGCTTAAACACAGGCTTCTGTTGATCACTTTTGATTAACTGCAGTTTGGGCAGATTATTAGCTCTACTGCCCTACAATGTACTTGCTGTGGACATCCTTTCATGTTTCAGAAAACATGTTGTCCCTCCTGGTTGTCTTACTGATGACTTGTGTTAATAACTGCCTACATTCTGATGATAGCTTCCTTGTAGCTTTGCCTCTGATGGCTTACTAATGACTTATTGCAGAGTCACATTGGGCTGGTAACTGACAACCTTAATAGCTTACTCCCAACCTGAATTCCCAGTCCTGCTAGTGCAACACAGCAGAGAATTTGGCTTTCTTATCTTAATCACCCCTCAGAGTCTGTGTCTGATTCTACTCCAAGTCATTTCACAGGAATGTGCTGAGTTCCCTAGCTGTTTCTCCCTGGTGTCTTGAAAAGGATGCAAGGAGTGGTATCTGGTTGTGTATTTCTTGTCTTGGTAAACTCTCACTGGGAGGGTGTTCATTCTGCCTGGGGTAGAATGTTGTATATTCTTACTCCTTCTAGCTCACTTGTTTGCATCTTGCCTGGGCCACAATTTCCTGTGTCTTCTTTTAGCCTAATCTGTACTGGAAGATGGATACAGAGAAAATGAGACAGTTTATTATTAAGTTGGTGAATAATCAATATTTTAAGTATTACTCTTGAAATTCTTATGCAAATAAGTAAAACCTTTGTAAATATTTTTGTAATTTCTATTGTTTCCCTTTAATTTTCTCTCTAGCAAGTTCCAGGTGGAAAATTCTTTATAAAAAAATCTATGATCACTGCTTCACTTCAAGGAGATGAATCTCGGTTTCCAAATCTTTCCTTAGTGGGTTATGCATAAGCTAGAACTGCCAGTCCTCCCCCATGTAAAATACTGGCCACTCTCAATGCCATATTTATGGAGTCTTTGCCCATGAAATGAACTACCTGCGTCAAAAATGTGAGCTATGCAATGACTGCTCTTATAATGAACATGTGCAGACTGTCTTTCCTTATTAAAATTAACTAAACCACATAGTATAAGCACTGTTTAAATTATGTGTGCCACTTCATTTAAGGAACTTAAATGAACTGTTTCCCCTAGGAAACTGAAGAATTCTTTCTTTTTCAGTCCTTGACAAACAATTGTGACAACCAGTTTAGTTTGGGATTTTGGATACCCCATGTTGGTTTGAAAGAAAATATCCCCCATAAGCTTATAGAAAGTAGAACTATTAGAAGGTTTGACCTTGTGTGTGGCATTGTTGAAGGAAATATGTCACTGGGGAATGGTTCATCTTTGTGGTCTCAGATGCTCATGTTAGGCCCAGTATGGCATTCTATTCCTGCTGCCTTCTCTTCTGTATATGGAAACATCAGTGCCTTCTACAGCACCATGTCTACATGCATGCCACCATGTTTCCTGCCAAGATGATAACTGAGTAAACCTCTGAAACTGTAAGCCTCCTCCAACTGTTTTCCATGATAAGACTTTTTATAGTCATGATATCTCTTTACAGTAACAGAAATCCTAAGACATGTAATTATTAATCTGACAGATTAGTTTCTTTATGTGCACATAATATGTACATACACCCCAATACAAGCATTGACACACCAAGCAATTTCAGGAACTGTTGACCCCTCACCTCTATTGGGTTCTCTGTTCTCTCTTCTCTGAATAATAGTGTATGTTTCTCTGCCCCTAGTAAAAATCAAATTTATAAAGTTTTATTTAAGTGTATTTTCAAATTTTCTGGGTTTAAATAATAGATGGTTGATCTGACTGAACTGTGAATCATCAGTAAAAGAAATATTATGTCCTCTATTAAAGTTTTAAGCAGATGCTATCATGTGTATTTGGGGTATCTGGATTAAATTTATGTTGTAAAATCCACTTGATTTATGATGTAATAGAATTAAAATAAATTACATATTAAATGAAATGTTGTATATCATATACATAACTAAATGGTGACAAATCATATAATCACCTAAAATTTCTTAGAAAGGAAGCTTGACAGACACCAACAACCATTCAGGTTAAAACTCCTTGAAAAAATCTTAACAGAAGCAATATATCAACAACATAAAAGAAGCAATGTATGACAAACCTACAACCGACATTATATTAAATGAAGAAAGTTACTCAAAACATTTGCACTGAAACCAGCAATATAATAAGGGTATCTACTCTCTCCACTTTAATTTAACACAGTACTTAAAATTAATATAGAAACACAGAACATTCTTTAATAATAGCCACACTAATCTACACCCCATAACCATTAAGAAAAGTAGATGTATAATAATAAAAGCAACATTGGTCTTCCCACAAAAGCAAACATTTAGGTCAACAGAATGAGCATTGGAAGTCACCAGTCTTCTAAAGACAATAGGCTGAGGCTGTGCCTCTATCTGCTATCCAGTACGCTCTTTTGCTTCCTGGGTCTTTTGGTTTCAAGAACAAAGTTATGTGGTGTTTGAGGCAGGTGTAGGATGCCTACTTGCTTCCTTGTTTGCTAATGCCAGAGATTGGAAAACACTGACTTTCTTTGTCTCCTTACGTATGAGGCCTTATTTTTATTTGGTACTATTTGGAGGTAAAATTCAGTTTTTTTAATGTGGACAATATAAAAATTAATCTTGCAAATTATAGAATGATATAAACCATGATTAACTCTATGTTAATACCTACGTGAATGATCTCAAAACCACAACAAATAAGTAAACAATACTATATTTCAAAGCATAATTTGCTAAGTCAAAAACACAACCCTCAGCTCAAAGTTGATAAGAAAGATTTTATTCTGGAGAAATATGAGTGATCATGGCCTGGAAACAGAGATTGAGGTTGCCCCAGATTTTATGTTTCAACAAACAAAGTGTTTCACAAAGTTTTTGGAGCACGAGAACAACAAAATATCCTTAAGACATTTTTTCTTTTCAAATATATGATGGGAGATGTTATTCTGTAAATATGTTTCTCATACTGGTTAATTAATAAAGCCCTGTTGGCCAATAGAAAACTAGATAGGCGGGGCTAGGAGACTAGGAGAAGGAAAGAGGAAGTAGTTAGGGGAGTCAAGATGTAGAGCATGGAGGAAGCAAGACGCCAGCAGCGGCTCCCGGATAAGATGAGCCACGTGGAAATAATTAGATAAGTAGAAATGGGTTAATAATTAAGACAGAGCTATCCCATAAACAATAATGGTAACTGGCCAACAGGATTGTATCAAATACAGAGTCTCTGAGTGTTATTTGGGGGCTCACGTGGCTGCAGGACCTGCGGCAGCCGGCAGGAAAAACCTGTGGTAACAAATATATTGTGGGGAGGGAGGAGAAGAGCGAGAGATGGGTGACAGCCAAGCATGAAGCCTCAGCTATAAGACTTGTATGCAATCTAATGAACTCTGAGCTGTTGAGTTAGTAAAAGTTAGTGGTCTGCTAAATTAATACATTCTAAATGATAGCTAGTGCTCTGTACATACCAAACTGCTTACACAATTGTGATAAATCTGTTAGAGACACAGCTGGAGTATAAATGGCTATTACAATGGGTAAGGTGGCCCCAAATAACTAGGCTCTGGGTCCTACAACATCCCAAACACATTACAATCACAAAGTTCTAAAAAGCTGATCAGCCTTGCAGAAGGTTCAGTTTGAATCTTTTTCTGAGAATGTTTGTTCACAAATTCATCAGTAACGTTCCAAATGGTAAGAATTTCCACATCTGTTATCACTAAAGCTGCAAAAAAGCCACCTTTTCATGGCATTAAATGTTGAGAGAGAGAGAGAGAGAGAGAGAGAGAGAGAGAGAGAGAGAGAGAGAGAGAGAGAGAGAGAGAGAGAGAGAGAGAGAGAGAGAGAGAGAGAGAGAGAGAGAGAATAGGAAAGCAAACAGGCTAGTTTATAGGAAAAGAAGACACAGAGGCCACATAAGGACAGCTGACTCATTGTATTCCTTTCAGCACCGGGCACATTCAAGAATGTCTTTTAAGAATGAGTCAGTTCCACTAAGAAGCATGACTCTTACAGCAAAACTGCACTGTTAATAACCCTTCCAGGATAGGAGTTTGTTCAGGGACCTCTGATGTTCCCAATTTTGAACCCACTTCCGAGCTGATCCAGATGCCCCTTTGAATCTCCCAGAGGAATGCTGCTTCTGTGTCATCAATACCGGAAAGAAGACAGAGCAAGCTTATTGCAGGATGCCCGTCCTACTTCCAGACACCTGCAGACCCAGCTGCTAGCACCTACATCCTCATTAGCTGTAAGATTGGAGATGCCGTGGAGCTGAAAGGCTGAGTGTTGTAAAACTGAAAGTGTACGTGTGCTCCAGAGAGCCATAGTATTTGTTGGTTTGTAACATGCATATTCAAGTCCCCATAATACCAGGCCCCAAAACAGCACTCAATCAGGGGCTGCATTCCAGATACCTGTTTGCAGTTTCAAGAAAACTAAAGATCTAGATTTTTTTTCTCAGTGAAATCTTTGTATCCGTCTTTTCTTTACCCTATTCAAAATACTTGGAAAACCCCCAAAATAGCTGTGGCTTGACAATGAAAGTCCAAAAATGAATGTTTATCAATAAGCTAAAGTACATGAAAATATTATTACAGGAATGAAATCAGATTATCATAATCTCTGATAAGAAAAATTGACAATTTTCATAGACAAATCTTAAAGGGGGATAATAAAGTTTGAAAGATTCCTCAAGTTAAAATCTCTCTTTGAAATTAAATTATTAAGATTAAAAATCAAAATAATTACACTTATGCAAAATGTGGAAGGACAGATGGAAAATAATTGAACATGCGATTGAATCGATCACCATATATGTTACATCTGGTTGCAAACAGGCTCATGATAAAAAGGTGAACATATTCATAACATCAATAAGCATAAAATTTACCCCTGCAAAAAACATTACTCCCGATAATTCATTCAAAACTTGCTAAAATTGTGAATTATTTGTCTACAATAAAAGTAGAAATGTGTCAGCTTATTTTGAAAGTTTACCATCGCTCATGCCGTGGGCTGCATACATGCAGCTATTCATTTTGGTATACACTGTTATGACATTTACAAAGGACATTTGCCAAGTCAACTTCAAACTCTCTGACTTCCTCATGTGTTTGATGGAGCACTTCTGCTTACATAATAATTTCAAATACCACAAACATTATCTTCAAATATATTCATGGAAATTTTTCTTATTTTATGGCAAGCATCAAAATTTCAATAACCAGTCACAAGGGTTTAAAATTTTTTTTTTTTTATTCTTCATGACTATCACAAATTGTAGCTGTAATAAATCCTACGATTTATGACATGCATAGATCTGATTATTTAGGATGGATTTAGATTAGTCACACACAAGAAAAACATAATGGATTTGAAAAATGAAGTTATATGTTAAACCTATCCACTGTGGTTTTAATTCACACATTTTAGAGCCATGTTGTTCAGCCCATGCAATTTTAGATTATATGTCTAATGGTTGGTTTCATAATGTATGGCAGGTTTCACAGCCTGCCAGAATTCTATTACTTAAGAAAACACATCATTTTTGTTTATAGTAAGACAACCTGTAGGCATTTAAAAACACATTACTTTAGAAAACGACTTGATAACTTTTTAAAACATATTTGACACAATTTAATCATCATATACACTATCTCAGTATTTGGATGCTAATTAAAATAAAAGTGATGATTTATAAATACTCAGAATAATGGAGCATGGGTTAGAGCCCAACATTCAGTATATTTATCAAGATATTCTGTATTATAAACCATTTTAGTTGTTTTTGTGTTGTTGTTGTTGTTTGTTTGTTTGTTTGTTTTTCCAGACAGGATTTCTCTATGTCTTTGGATGCTGTAGCATTTTTAAAGGTATTTTTATACATATATACAGATACTGATTTTTTTTGCTGATTTTCGTATTCTTACTTGAGTGTCATATATTACAAATGTGAAGAACTACAGACCTCAAAATTGGTCAGAATAAAATGGATCAGTTGGTTAAAATTACCTCATGGGAATCTTCTTGTGAGTTCTCCACTATGCTTTCTCTTTAATTAAACCATTTTCCAAACTAATAGTATCTGTGGGGCCCGTTTTAGGTCAGTCAGTATGAGACTAGAATTTATATGGTGAGCATTCTTTCTGACAAAACCTATTAAGTGTAGGCATGTGCTATGCACTCAACATTCGCCGATCTCAGTTTTCACCATGGATTAAGATGGCAACAACCAAATTTTAAATTTTATTCATTGTTTTATATTTAGGTTCATGCTTTCCTGATAAAGTTCCTCAGCTGTTTTAAAACACAGGAAGTAACTTTGATAAAGTAATTCTGCATTTCATCTTACTTTTATGGAACTACTCTTTGGAGGGTTAAGTGCCCAAGTGTCTACATCCTTTGGGAAAATCTTCATAACACATTTGTACGTGCAAGAATCTTGCTGGAAGTGAGGTGTGCTCCTTAGCAAGGAGCAAAATGATTTACATAATATGCAAATCATGTTAATTAATATTGACTAATATGAAGTCAAATATAAAATGTGTATTTGTGCAATATAATATAGGAATGACTACCATACAGAATATCACTTAAAAAGACAAACGCTTTTCATTCATATAAAAACATCCCTAGAAAATTATAAATTTATGGGAAATATTATGCTTTTTTATTCCTACTGGCCAGAGGACAGTTTCTCTTTTTCTGTGTCCATGGTTTATGTGATGCTCCTTCTGGAATTAAAGGCAAAATGTCCCTTGAGAAAATCATACTTTTCCCAGTAAAAAGAGATTTTAAATATTTTAAATGAAGTGATTTTTGTAGTTGTACATGCCAGATGTTTAATGACACTGATAACTGAGATGGGACTAGTATATACCATCTAGTCTAAATATCACAATCATACATCTATAAAATATAATTACAGAAACTGGTTATCTGATATAGTAGTCATGAAAACAAAAACCTCAATTTTTAAAAATGTGATTAAATGAATGACAATACATTTTTCTTACAATATTTTGAGATTAATATAAGTGCATCATTTCCCTCCATCCAAAATCTCACAAATATACTCCTTCTCATTCTCTTTCAAATTAATGACCATCATTTCTTAATTGTTGATTGAGTGTGTGTTTATCTATATCTATTATAAATATATAAATATAATCTGCCCTTTCCATATAATGTCACTCATACATATATAATTTTAGGGCAGACCTTTTGATTTAGATAACCAATTAGTATGTTCTTCCCTGGGGAAGACTATCTCATTCTCATCATTCCTTAGCTGTATAGCGTTGAGACTTCTTGAGTTCTTTCTACTTCACATCAGTGTGTCTACTGGTATCACCATTTGTTTAGGACATGTTTAGGCAGCCATATTGGTGAGACTTCATGGGTGTAGCTTCTAACATTTCTAAAAAACCTCATGGAAACTCTCGGATTGTCAGGATTTTACAAACATTTTTCCCTCCAATGGAATGATCCCTGTCTTAGGTGTCAAGAGTTGTGTTATAGATGTTATCATTTGAGACTTAGCTCCACAGTGCATTTTGATTTGCTGTGGCTTCCTATAATGGTCACTGTATGTTGCAAAAACAAGTTTTCTTGATGAAAATGACACAATTTTGTGTATGTAGAAGAACAACTATGTAGTTAGGGATTATTCTGCTTTACTAAAATCACAGTTGTAAGTTTTACCTAAAACACAGAATATCACTAACCCAGGGTAGCTACATGTTTCCAGAAAGAAGCTTGAGTTCCCTCTTTTTTTTTTTGTTTTTTTAGCAAATCATAAGTTCAATTAGAGATATTTTCACTACTATCAATTTATGCATGCCACAACTGCACTGCACTGTTACCTTGGCATACTGGTCGTTATTGTATATATGTATATAGTATGTAGCTGGCAAAGGTTGTTGTTTACTTACCTCCTTTGGGAGCCTGCATGGTGCCTTCTGATAGCATAAAGACTAGCCCTGAAACAGAAGGCTATCAGGACAAGCTGAGCTCAGGGTTTCTGAATATCTGTGTAAAAAGTGCATGGTTTCTTCAGCAATAGGGATGTCTTACTTGGGATTTCTATTTCTGTGAAGAAACACCATGACTGTGTTAACTCGTATAAGTACAAACATTGAATTGTGGTGGTTTACCATTTTAGTGGCCCATTATCATCATGTGAGAACATTGCAGCATGCAGGCAATATGGTCCTGGAAAAGAAACTGAGAGTTTTATATCTTGATCCTTAGGTGATGGGAAGTTAACTGTGAAACTATGTCTACCTTGAGTATACTTTTCCAACAATGTCACAGCTCCTAATACTGCCACTCCTTTTAATGTCCATTTTCTTTCAAATCACCACAAGGGACTTCTCTTCTGTCTTTGGGGAATAACTCAACAATAGCCTATAATATTGTGGGGTTCGCTTGGACAATCCTGACCAAAAACTTAAAAAGGAAAATTTTTTAGCCTGGTGTTGATAGTCTATCTTTGGTTTTTGAATAGTACATATCAGACAAAATGGGGGGTACATACAAGATGTGTGAGTACCAGCTTACACTTATTTACACACAATAATTTTGGGAAGAGAGTGAATAATATGATTTTATGACTTTTTAAAGATATTCTGTTATACTTTCCTCCTTCTTCTGTATTTATCTCCCTATTGCCATCATAATTAAAGCACACTCAATTATTACAATTTCTGCTCTCAGATCATTTGTGGCCTACAACACCCCTCTATACCACACCACACCACACAAACACACACACACACACACACACACACACACACACACACACACTCACACACACACACACACACACACACACACACACACACACACACACACAGTGGTCCACTTTTACATTCTTCGTTTCTGCTGTTACTCAAGTAACTCATACCTGAAAATTTGGAATTAGTAATCTCAGATAAGAAAGAACATATCTGTCAAGGTCTGAATTACCTCACCTAGTATGATCTTTTCTAGTTCCTTCATTTACTTGCCATATTAACTTTTTGGAGATGACTAGTGTTCCATGGTGTATATAAATGGCATTTTCATAATACATTTGTCAGATGAAGAGCATTTATATTGTTTTTATTTCCTAGCTATTGTGGCTAAAGCAACAATAAACATGAATAGAAAAGTATATGTTGAGTATAATGTCAAATCTATTGGGTTTATGCAAGGAAGTAGTGCAGTTCAGTCATATGGTAGACTGATTTTAAGCTTTTTGAAGATATCCAAAGTGGTTGCACCAGTTTGTGAACACGCCAACAGTGAATGAAGATCCCCTTCTCCACAGCTCCTACATCACACTTTATCAGTTGTTGATCTTTGCATTCTGATAGTGGTCAGATAAAGTCCCAAGGTGTTTTATTTGTATTTCCATAATTCATAAAGATGATGAACATTTTTGAGGTATTTCTTAGTGATTTCTTTTTGTACATTTGAGATGTTCTGATTCTTTGTACATTATTTTGTGAGTGTCATTTGCTTTTGTTTTGTTTTGCTTTGCTTTTTGTTTTTTCATGACAGGGTTTCTCTATGTAGTCCCTGCTGTCCTGGTACTTGCTCTATAGAATAGGCTGGCCTCACTGGAATTCAAAGATCTGCCTGCCTCTGCCTTCCTACTGAGTACTGAGATAAAAGGCATGTGCTATCACCACCTGGCATGTGTGTGTGTATGTGTGTGTGTGGTGTGCATGCATGTGTGTGCTATGTATACAGATGCTTTGCATGCATGGATGTCAGAATACCAATGCGTGCATAGTGTTTGCAGGGGCCAGAAGAAGTTGTTGGGGTACCTAGGACTCTAGTTACAGACCCCAGACCTCTGAAAGTAGTCAATGCTTTTAACCTCTGAACAATCTCTCCATGGCAGCTTTTTAGTTCTTGCTATATTCTGGATATTAATCCTCTGTCAGATATATAGCTAATAAAGATTCTTTCCCATCCTGGCAGCTCCCTCTTCACATGACTGACTGTTTCCATGGATATGCAAATATATTTTTGGTTTTATGAAGTCTCACTTGTCAATTTTGCCAAAAATGGAGTTCTATTCAGACCATCTTTTCTGAAACATATATGATGCAGGCTACCCACTATGTTTTCATCTAACAGTTTCAGTGTCTTGAGTAACACATCTAGGTCTTTGATCTATTTGAACTTATTATTTGCACAAGCTGATAAAGAAGTGTCTAGCTTTATTTCTCTATGTGTGTACATCCAGTTTTCCATCAGCATTTGTTAAACACATTTTCTTTAATTTCAGTGTGTTTTTAGGCATATTTGTTAAATATTAAATAGCTGAATTTCCATGTGTTCATGTTTGGGTCTTTGATATTCGTTCCATTGGTTGTGGTGAGATTTTGTTTATGCTTTAACAAATAAAGCTTTCCTGAAGATCAGAATGAAGAGCTAAATACTAATTAGACATAGACATCAGGCAGTGATGGCACACAACTTTAATCCCAGCACTCGAGAGGCAGAGGCAGGTGGATCTCTGAGTTCAATGCCACTCTGGGCTATACAAGATTGATCAAGTCTAAAAGAAAACAAAGCCAGGTGGTGGTGGCTCAAACCTTTAATCCCAGTAATTAGGAGCCACTCACCTTTAATCCCAGTGTATTTGTGACTACTTTATCAAAAGTCAGGTGCCCAGTATTTTGTGGGCTTATGTCTGGATTTCTAATTCAATTCCATTTATTAACATTTTTGTTTTTAACCTAATCTCATTTATTTTATTACTATAGCTCTGTAGTGTAATATGAGATTGAGACTGTTTATACCTCCAGCAGTCCTTTTTTTATTTGGGACTGTTTTAACCATCCTTCATTTTTTGTTTCCAATATTCAGCTGAAAATTATTCTTTTAAGATTTGTGAAAAATTATTTTGATATTTTGATGGAGATTGCATTGAATCTACAGATTATTTTTAAAGGATATTAAAAACTTATAAGAGATCCATGAGCATGAAGGATATTTCCATTTTCTGTATGATCTTCAATTTTTTCTTCCATGTTTTATATATATATATATATATATATATATATATATATATATATATATAATTTTTTCTTATTTTAGATAAGGGAGGGTGGGAGGGTGATGCCTTCCAAGAGGGATCATCAAAATCTCTAAAGTCTTTTGAAGTAGTGTGTAGACCCTCCCTCCTGCCTCTAAGCTAAGGGAGTAACCCTCCAAAGGGACTGTGTCATGTAAAGTCTTTTATTTGCTTGGTTAGAGTTGCCCAAAAATAATTTTTGAGGTTGTTGAGAAAGCTATTGTTTCCCTAGTTTCTTTCTCAGTCTGTTTTTCATTTGTACAATGGAAGTCTGCTGATGCTGTAAGTTAATTTTACTTTCTGTTAATTTTATGAAAGTACTTATTAATTGTGGAATTGCTGTTGAAATGTTTAGTGTCATATATATATATATATATACATATATATATAATTATATGTATAATTATATATATGTATATATATAATTGTAACTCTACAAATAAAGATACTTGGACTCTTCTCTTTTAATAAAAATTACCCTTGTTTTTCTTTAGTTGCCTTATTGCTTCACCTAAGACCTCAAGTACTATATTTAATAGGAAGGAAGAGAATGGACACCTTGTTGTGTGTAATTTTAGCAGAAATGCTTTGAGTTTCTCTCCATTAAAGTTGTTTGTGGCTGTGGGCTTCTTGTAAGTTGCTTTTTGTTAAATTTGGTCAAAGACATTTTCTGCATCTATTGAGGTGGTTATTTGTGTTTTTGTTTTTCAGTCTGTTTATATGGCTGACTACATTTATTGAGTTACATATGTTGAACAATCACTGGATCTATTTTTATCATGGTGGGTGATCTTTTTGATGTGTTCTTGAAATTGCATTGAAATTATTTTATTTTATTTTACTTTTTAAACTAAGTTCTTAAAGGAAACTGGCCTACAGTTCTCTTTCTTTGCTGAGTCTTTAGGTTTTTTTAGGTATCAAGATTAGTATACTCTCAAAAAGTTCTGTTTCTATTTTGTGGAATAATCTGAGAATTATTGGCATTGATATTTATTTGAAAGTCTGGTAGAATTCTCAACTAACACAATCTGACCCTGTTTTCTCTTGTTTTGGACACTTTTAATTACTGTTTCTGTTTCATTGATGGGTGAGACAAATGCTTGGGGTGAAGAAAGAAGGTTATTGGAAAAAATATTTATAGTCTTCTGTGAATGAAGAAGAAATAAAGTATCTACTCCTGTTTAATATTTAAAAGTTACTGATTATAGATCTTTCAAAAATCCTTACATTTTTCTGTGTATCTGTCTTGCCCTGGATATTTTTTTATGGACGGATTTATTTTAGAATTTCAATCTTCTCACTTGTTATGGGTATAATTAAGGTGTTAACTTCTTGATTTAATTTTGGTTTGACTGAATATAGAATTTAATCTTCATCCATTCAATTTTCCAGCTTAATGCTGTACACTTTTAATTGTTTTTCCACACTCCTTTGTAGAATTCTGAATTTCCTTAGTGTCTGTAGGAATGTTTCCATGTTCATTTCTAATTCTGTAAATTTTGACCCTTTCCTCCTTCCTTTCATTCTTTCTATTTCATTAATTTGTGTTCTTATATTTATTTTGTCTTACCATTTAGTGGCTTGGGATTTGCTTTGTAATTGCTTTTTCAAAATTAGTGTGTTATCATTAAGTCAATTATTTGTGCTTTTTTTCATTTTTTCACAAAGCCACTTACAGCTTTCTTTTCTCATCAAGTCATGATATTCTACTTTTTGCTTAACTAACTCAACTTGTAAGGTTTACCTTTGAGTTTTTCATTGTTTTGTTGGGCTTTTCAATTTCATCTTCATTTAAGCTTAAGTTCTCTTTAATTATTTTACCTCTTTATTGAATTCTTTCGGTAAATCCTAGATTCAGTTTTCCATTTCCACCAGCCTTTTTTATGCTTTTAGTTTGTTGGGCATCACTCAGGCATTTCTTATTTTGAATATTTTTCTATTAATGCATTGAGATGTTTTATCTACTTTAAACTCCTTGAAATCTTTGATGAAACTATGGTTGTCCTTTTAAACACTGTGTCCTAGAACTCATCTAGGTAATTTTCATGGCCAAAGTTTTATAAGACGGATGACTTTTAAAGGCTAGGGTACTTCTTTGAGCATTAATATTGCTTGTATTTCCACAGTGAGTTCTGGGAATGTGGATTTTTTTTTGTTAATTTGTGTGTCTGATATAGACAGAGTAGTTGGGGCATAAAGGAGTTGTCAGTTGAGCTGTGTTTGGAGGTTGAATATGGCATAAGTAGAATGAAGTCAGGCGTATACAGGCAACTTGTCTGGAGTGCAGCATGTGCGTGTTACTCTAAGCCTGAACTTTTGAGATACACTTGTGGGTCACTAAGGGTTCATAGAGGTGAAAATCAGGCAAATTCACCTAATTATACTATAATGAATAATTCTCTAAATATTACATTTTAATATTAGTAGTATTCGTATTGAAAACAATAATAAATTAATGAATATGTTCTTAAATTGGTTTGTACAATACAGAAGGTAAAACCAATTTGATTATAGCTGTGTGTCTGTAGTGCAAAATATTTTTTTATGGAGATACACACACTCAAGTGTGCAGGGAGAAAGAGAATGCCAGTCCGTGACAGACAAAAGTTATAGTTGCATCAAAGTCCATGTTGATGAACCAATGATATTTTATTAGAATTACTTAGAAGACTATCTGTGGGGTGTTGCAAGAGTAGAGATGACTTAAAACTATCAGATAATAATGCACCCCAGCAAGTGCCGGGACTCATGGAAGCTGCATTTCTGGAGGTTTCTGCACAGTGTTCAGGATGAAACACAGACAATCCCCTGTGAACATTACAGCTGGTCAGTCTCCTACCAGAGTCGTGGTTAGCTGCTTCTGTGAAGCTAGAGGAAGCTGCAGAAACATGCAGGTATTCCAGACAGGTGAGGTGTGTCATCTCTTCAGAATCATGAGCTTCCTCCACAAACAATTGGTTCAAGTAGAAAGAAATTGCTGTACATCAGTGTACAAACATGAATAGAATAAACAATGCCCCAGGTTGTTCATATATGAGAAGTAATTATATTTTTTCCATGATAAAACTTAATCAGAAAATATTATTTTAAAATATTTTAAAGGAGATAAGCATATTAACCTTGTTTTTACTAATTTTTCATACAAGCCAAGGAAAACTAATGGAATTTCTCACCTGTGATAAATAGAATTCAGTATTATACAAATAATTGTAGCACATGCAAAATGAAAAAATTGCATTTCCAGCTATCATTCTTGGTAGTGCAAATGTTTCAGAAATGCTGCTGTTCTTAAAAGGCTCAGAATCCATTAAAAATTAATCCAAAACTTAAAAAGAAAGAAAACCTATTTTTTTACATATAGACAACACCTGTAATCACTTCACTATGAGGTGTTATGAGACTGTGCTTTTTTAAAAATTTCATAAATTATATTTCCTTGAACTTTTCCCAACAACAGATGGTATACAGAAAACATGAGAATTAATGTGAATCTAATGCAATCTTACAGTAAGATTTTAACTTCTCAATCTGTTAATATATGATTGAATAATCAGTGAGTTATTCAAGTGCTACTTTTTAAAACCTAACAATTAAATATCATCTAGACAACTATTTTTTTCAAATAATATGCTATCCTTTCAAGATATCTTAGTATTTTTATATCGTCTTCAACAAAACCATGAGATTACATCCCAAAATATCCAGTATTGTTGGAAAATTTATCAATGTGCATTTAATGTAAACAACAACCAAACAAGTCACTGGCCACTGTGAAGCAAATTGAATCCCTCATGGTTCTGAAACACATGATGGACACACAAACACACAGTTTGTGCCCCTGCCCAGCATTGTGAGAGCATTATATGGCATTTTTGGTCTAAAGAAAAGATCTAATTTTAAAGTACAGAACCCACTGAATGAATATTAGTTTTATTCACTACTAAGACAAAAGTCACTACATAGGGATCAACTGCCTGTGAATTATCTTGGAGCCATCTTAAAACTGGGATCTCAAGAATTGACTGAAATGTTATAAAACATCATAGTTTAAGTATTAATCATTATTAGTTTAGATGACAGAAAAACTCACTGTTGAACAAACTGCATGTTTGGGAGAATTAAATAAAATTACATCACCTATGAATGGGGTTTTAATTATACAGTTTAATTTCAAATCTTAAGTCTGCTACTTAGTTCTTTCTCTTTAAAAATTAAAAATAGCTACTCATTTTTTAGTAATGTGATTGTTATGCCATTTCTATATATAGTGTTCTTTGCCCTTGCTCCCCTACTTCATGTTACTGTGCCCACTTCTTCCTTTTCTCCTCCTAATAACTCCAAAATTCTGGTGAGATGTGGACAAATAGAAACTCATATTCATGGTTCATGAGAATCTGAACCAGTGGAGCTGCTATGGAATTAATGTTGAAGTTTCTTTGAAAATTAAAAGTAGAATTACCCAAGAACCCAGTTATAGCAGTACTGGACTTAGAATCAAGGGACTGAAGTTCTTACCATTGAGCCACATTCATATCCATGTTTCTTTATGCATTATTCACAGACCTGAGATACCAAAAGCAGCTGAAATACCCATCAGTAGCTGAATACATGAAGAAAACTAACAATATGCATTTATATTTTATTTAGCTATAATGAAAGAAAATACTGGACCCCCTCCAAAAGGCCTCTGCTGGAGTGTTGGGCCTCTGCTGGAGATCTGCCTATCCCCACAGGACCACCCTGAGTCCCTGATTGCCTGATCTTTTAACCCCATCCCCGGCCTCTGCTGGAGGTGAGTCTGAGATCAGTTCAGGTCAAATCCCCCTCATACCCTTCCCTGGAAACTCCCTGGGTTATCCCTGAATCTCGCTCCCCCCTATATGCTGTCCCCAGCAAGAACACTCCTAGAACTCTGATCCACAAACCCCTCCACCCAGAACCTGCCCTCCCCACACCCTGTGCCCTACCAAGCCCACTGCCCCACTGCTCAGGTTTAGCACTGGATCAGAGGTCAGGTCCAACAATCCCCCCACCTCTGGGGAACTTCTTGGATCTAATCTGAGCACACAAGACCTGCCTATCCACACAGGACCTCCCTGAGTTCTAGCAGGCCCCTGCCTGAGGAGAGACACCCCTAGAGATATTGGACCACCCAGAGCTGATGACATCGAACTCCTGACCCAACTAAACCCACTGTGGGAGTAACATAGAGAGACTCCACCTGAACCCACTGGAAACAGTGATGGGATAGCGGCAATACAAGAAAACACCTAACAATAGAAATATAAGCATAAGACCATCAGAATGTAGGGATTCTACACCAACTAGACCTGACCACACCAAAGCAGATGAAGCAGAAGATAAGGACTTTTAAAATATCTTCATAAAATTATAGAAGCCTTCAAAGACAATGTGAGAAAATCTCTTAAGGAAATAGAAGAAAAAAACAAAAAAAATTGGAAGAAATCAACAAATCTCTTAAAGAAAGAAAAAACAAACACATGAAGGAAACATTGAAGACTTGAAAAATGAAATCGAAACAATAAAGAAAACACAAATTGAAGGAATACTGGAAACAGAAAAACTGGGCAAACGATCGGGAACCACATATGAAAACATAACCAACAGAGGTCAAGAGATGGAAGAGAGAATCTCAGAAGCTGAAGATAAACTAGAGGAAATAGATTCTTCAACCAATAAACTCAAGAAACTAGTCAACAAGACACCAAATAACCCTATTAAAAATGGGGTACAAAATTGAAGAAAGAATTCTCAACAGAGGAAACCAAATGGCTGAAAGACAGTTAAGAAAGTGCTCAATAGCCTTAGTTATCAGGGAATTACAAATCAAAACAACTGTGAGATATCATCTTACTACTGCCAGAATGGCTAAAATTAGGAACACCAATGACAACTTATGCTGGAGAGGATATGGAGAAAGGGGAACACCCCTACACTGCTGGTGGGAGTGCAAACTTGAATAGCCATTTTGGAGATCAGTATGGCGGTTCCTCAAGAAAATGGGAATCAGTCTACCACAGGACCTGGCAAACCCACTCTTAGGCATAAACCCAAATGATCCACATCTACGCAACTAAGACATCTGTTCAACTATGTTCGTAGCAACATTATTTGTAATAGCAAGAACCTGGAAGTAACCTAGATGCCCCTAAACTGAAGAATCGCTAAAGAAGATGTAGCACATTTACACAATGAAATACTACTCGGTGGAAAAAACAAACAATGAAATCTTGAAAATCATAGGCAAATGGATGGAACTTGAATAACCATCCTGAATGAGGTAACCCAGTCACAAAAAGAAGAACATGGTATGCACTCACTTATATATGGATTTTAGACATACAGCAAAGGATCACCAGCCTATATTTCACACTGCCAGAAAAACTAGGATACAAGGAGGAATCTAAGAAATTCATACAAGGTCCCTCAAAGAAGGGGAAAGGAAGAACATTTCCTGAGCATATTGGGAGGGAGAGTGGCCTAGGAGAAAGGGAAGGTAAGGGGAGGAAAGCACGTAGGACTAGGAAGATTGAGTCAGGGAGGGCAGAAATAGACAAGAGAGAGAGAGAGAGAGAGAGAGAGAGAGAGAGAGAGAGAGACCATAAAAGAGGGAGCCGTTATAGGTTTGAAGAGAAAACTGACTCTAGAGAAAAGTCCTGAGACCTACAAGACTGACCCCAAGTAATAATTTGAGCAACAGTGAAAAGGCTACCATAAATGACCTTCCCTGATAATGAGACTGATGACTAACTTATCCACTATCATAGAGCCCTCATCTAGTAGCTGATGGAAACAGAAGTGGGCACCCACAGCTAAACTCTGAGCTGAACTGGAAGTCAAATGCAGAGATGGAGGACAAGACCAGGCTACAGAAACACATACAGACAGCTAACCTGAACAAGGAGAAGCTAATATGCCCCCAGACTGATAGGTAGGAATCCAGCATTTGACAGACTCAGACTCAGACCCACTAAATGTGGGTCTCAGTTAGAAGGCCTGGACAGTCTAAGAAACCTCTGACAGTGGAACCAGGATGTATCCCTGGTTCACAAAAGGACTTTGAGAGTATGTTCCCCATGGAAGGATACTCCCTTAACCAGACGCAGCAGGGATGGCCTAGTCCCTATTCCAAATGATTTGACAGATTTAGATGAACCCTCCTGGAGAGTATCACCCTACACGTGGAGTGGGGGGTGGATTGGCATGGGAGGTAGGAAGAGAGGGAGGAAGGGATGGAGAGGGAACTGGGATCAATATGTAAAATAAGCAACAAAAAATTTAAAAAAGAAAAAAGATAGCTTTTTCTATTTTTTGAGGTTTTTAAAACAAGATTTCTCTATGTAGCACTGGCTGTTCTAGAACTTTCTCTGTAGACTAGACAGAACTTGAACTCAAATATCTGCCAATATTTACCTTGAGATTTTTGGGATTAAGGGTAAGAACCACTGAAGGTATCCTTAAGGATAGTTAAACAATATTTAACCTTAAATAGATTTATGACATCATTGATTGCATAAGGAAAATTAATCTCTCCATGGAAATGTCTGTGTATGAACCACCAAAGCACCCTAATTGTAACTTAGTACATTATCAAGCATTATGCACACTGAAATACATATTCAAATTCTTCATTAGAAAAATAATTACATCAAGTTATTTGCAATTGGGAATTCTGAACCTCAAGATCATGTTTTTTAAAACACTCGTTGTTATATATACATTCATATATGTTTATGTAGATTTTAGAGCATCTATAACTTTTAACAAATACTTGTACTTATCGATGACTCCACAGTCATTTAAGTTTTGTGAAAGGTTAATATATAAGATACATTTAAAACATTAATGAAAAGAACAGGTAGGCTTGAACCACTTAGAAGAGGCTTCCCAGTGCAAGCAACTACTGTGGGACCCAAAGAGAGGACCAAGATCTCATTTAAAATCAGATCATTTCAAATGAAGGGAACAGAGTGTTTCCAGTGATGTAAGTTTATATCATGGCATTTAAGAATAACTTCAATGAAGTAAGTTGAGGTGGATATAAGGCAGCAGTAGAATGAGGAAATAGTGAAACATGAGGGTGTTAAGTATAAACATAGAGATCCTAAGCACCACAACCTGAACTTTATCATAGGGCAAATGATTTTGATGATTTTGATGCTATTCATAGTGGCAAAGCACTAATTGAAAATTGAGCAAATAAAACAAAATGAAAGTATGTGAATGAAATCACTTAGAACAGAATACCATGTCTACTTCACTGATGAGGAAGGCCTGAATCAATACTTTGCACTAGTGTGGGAAACCAGTTTATATGAATGCCAATTTCTTTCTATAGTAAAATGATAGAGAAACTAGATAGCTCGCATGTTTCCCAACACGCAAGCTTTGTGACCAGGATAGTAGGGCCACCATTTACTATGACAGGGAATTAGTTATCAATCTGCATTTTGGGCTAAAGTAAACACAGTTTATTATGTACAGAGTTGTTAAGACACTGGTCAGGCACTTATCGTGGATTAGTGGCCATCTTGACTTGTGCTGACTTAACCCTGTTTCTGGGGGTTGTAACAAATATTTGCACTCTCATTACGAAGTACCAGGAACAACTCAAAATATGATTCAACCAAAATTCAGTTTGGAAAACCAATGACATATTGGGATTACTTATGATCATGAGTGGAAGATTACTTATAGGCTCAAGTGTCTCCAAAGCAGCCTGTGCAGTGTGGATGGGAACTTATCAACAGCTGCATAAAAGGAGCTCCCTCTTCTGTTAACCTTCCATACCTACATATTCTAGCATCTTCCCAAACTATGGTGTCACATATAGCAATGGAATAATCATATACAGCTGGGTGGAAGATTCAGACAGCAGTGTCTGTAGTAAAAGTAGAGAGTGCAGTGGTCCTCCTAATCCCTAGAAGGTCTCTTGCAAGTATGATTATACCTGGTGAAAATGATGGCTGTTACACTTGGAGGGTGGTAGTGCACAACAAATTGGTATGGCTTGTGCCCCTCGCTCTTCAGAACACTAAATTTCTTAATAGGCTATAAGATATGTGGACTAAGAAAGACTTTATTTTTATAATTGTGGAAAATATTTAGAAAATGGTGAGCAGTGAGAACTGTTTTTGTTTTGTTTTCACCCTGTGTCATGTCATCTTCTCTTGAGTGTGCTACAATTCCCCATGTATAATGTGTATCTTGCTCTTCTGCTTACCTTGAAATATATATATATATATATATATATATATATATATATATATATATATATATATATACAATACTATCAATTCTGGATCAGCATACAGGGATGCTGGCACTATTGCCAGTTGTGCAAGACAAAACAGTATGTCCCTGCAGAAATATGGCCATGGAGTTATCCTGCTAATTATAAAAGATTCATGCTGTCTAGACTCTAGGTTGCTCTGAGTAATGTGGACAAGTTGTGTATATAGGTATCTCCAGCCCCTGCCAAGCCATGTCATGGGAGTGGGAATCGGACAACTCATATGGAAAAAAATGTTAACATTTCACATACTATTTATTGATATGAGTAATAAAGTACCTTGCCCAAAACCCCAGAGTCTTGATCCTTCTGCCAGAATTCATGAAGCTGAAGTAGGCTAACATTTTAGCTCCAATACTGAACAAAATCTCAGAGCCTTTTCAGTTTCTGACATACTTTGTTTTTCCTAATGCACAGATGTGATGTTATGGAAACCTAGGCAACAATCTGCATACAGACAGTTCATTTTGAAGTAGACACAATGCTCTCAAAATAAACACCTATTCCTGAGCATGTTATACAGGGTGTCTCCTGACATTAGTGCCTCTGTCTAGTCCTAGCTCGCTATGGATTTCAATTTTCTTGAGGTGAGATTTATTTTAAGAAAAAAAATTAAACCACTTCCATAAATCAAAACAGGGTTTTAGTAGATTAGAAACATTTCAATTTGAATAAATTTATACAAATTTAATGTTCTCGATTTAATACATTTTCAAACAACCTTGAAATTTCATCATACAGGAGATGTTTCATACTGTAAAACCAGTTGGCAATTTTGTTTTAAATGATAGAAAAATCACAAAGAAAACAAAAACTGGAAGTTACACCATGGTAAGTTATGTTTACAGCATGAGCTTAGCTATAATAAAATGATTATTCTTCCTTAAAAATCAGTTTAGAGGACAAAAAATTTAAGCACACCATTTTTAAGCAAAGCGCTTCTGAAAATAATTACCTATCTCTAACCACATTGCTGGAATGGGCAGTGACACTTCTAGGTTCTTGAAATAAATAAAGGAATATATAGTTTAGCATTTTAGTGTATTCTTATGCTGTGACAAAACTTGAATATCTATAGTTAATTCAGAGAGGCCCAGAGAGACAACTGATGGAAAAAGAAATCGCAAATATATATATATATATATGTATATATATATATATATATGTATATATATATATACAGGTATATATATATATATACAAAGTATATATATATATATATATATATGTGTGTGTGTGTGTGTGTGTGTGTGTGTGTGTGTACATAATAACAATCAATTAATGAAAAAGGCAACACAAATTTAATGAGGAGAGGGAATGGGAGGGTTTTGAAGGATGAAAGATAAAGGAGAAATTACAATTAAAAATATTAAACAAATACAAGCTGAAAGTATTAATTCCATATTGTAAGAAAACTGAAATTGCTATAGCAGTGAATAAACCAGATAATAGGCATTCCATGGAGGATTCTGAATCAGGAAATCCAATTTGACTCTTGTATTAGTTCCTTCCCCTGTGGCTCTTACATTGGAGAAAACACAACTCAAGGGAGAAAGGGCTTATTTTAATTCACAGTCCACCATGCAGGGAAGTCAGGAGAGCAGAAGCTATCATCTGGTTACATACATTTAAATAATCAGGAAACAGAGAAGTATGGATGCATGGACTGATCAGTTACCTTCCCTCCTTTATGTAAACAAAGTTCTAAGTCAGGGAATGGCCCTGCTCACAATTAAGATAGATCTTCCCCCATTGACTAATATAATCACCATGTACTCCTCCCTAGCATGCTCAGGAGTCTGCCTCCCAGGTGATTCTGGATTTTATTATGTCCACAACACTATTTGTCATGGCTATATCTTGGCAACTTAATAGACATATCAACCTAATCAATATCTTTCCATCTATTGTCACATAGGCCCAAGATTATTTTATGATAGGAAATGCTTCAGCCTTACTCTCAAAACCCCAAAAATGTTGACGAACAACTTACTGTTAGCACTTCTGAAATTCAACATATAATTTAGAGTAAGCATTCCTCCACTAAAATGGAAGAACTCGGGAACAACAAGAAAAATCACACAAATGCAAAACCAAAGCCTATTAGTCCAAATTCTGGACTTCCATGTGCTTAATCTGAAGCTTGTGATATCACCAGCTGGAATCAAAATGTTTTCATGTCCCATAATTCTAGTTGTGCTATCTGCAATACACATAGATTGTCCTGGGCTGGAATACTCTGTACCTGCAGCTTCTCTCAGAATATGGTTCATCAGTCTAATATAATATGGCATTGACATATGAAAAAATATAAACATATATCACAAACAGCACAATGAGCAAAATATTTTAGACTCCCAGTAATTATAATGTGCACTTTCCCATTTGAATAAAGTTAAAGATAGATTCTAAAATGATAGTATTAAGGGACAGTTGGTGACTAGAAACAATCACAAGGAGATATTCTGTAGCGCTAATAGAATTATTCCATGTGATTTTGTGTGCATTTACCTTGCTCAGGAGGAAAAAGCACTCACCATGCATGCCAAACAATATAATTTAACTCAACTCCCAGAACTCAAATAAAAATGGAAGGAGACAGCTGACTCCACAAAGGTAAATTCTAAGCTCATATAGACAGCATGGCCCATACCCAACACACAGACAGAATGATCTAATTTCCTATGGATAGTATGGCCCACACCCCACATAGAGACAGAATGACCTAAGTTCATATGGATCGCATAACCCATATCCACATATTCACAGAATGATCCAATCTAAGTTCCCATGGACAGCATTGCCCATATCTTCCACATGCATATGCAGAATAAACTCTCAAGTTAAAATTCACAGATCATAATGCATAATTTATGTTTATCATTTTTCTTGTGTATTTTGAGGAAATAGTATTTCAGAATTGTAAACAAATTTTTCAAATCGTGCCCTTTGGTAAAAGGCAATCCCTCCACTTGGGGAGTCTGTCACACTTACTCCAGGACCCTAATCTCTGTCCGATATGAGGAAATTTTTTGGTTTCCTATATTTTCTCAATGTCTTTTTGGAAAATTTAGCCAAGGATTAGAGTGCTTCTCCAACCCTTACCTAAATCTCATCTCTTTACTCCACATTTAAATTCAAGGAATAAGCACCATAGTTCTGAGCACTTTCAAATGGAGAGTTTATTCTCACCAATTACAACTTTAATTTTCCTTGTCCCCTCTTCCAAACACTGTTCTGTCATTTTATTTAAGGCCCACTACAAAGTCTCTAGTCTTACTCTTTCAATCTGCTGTTCATGTGTGATTCTTAGTCACTAGCTGACTCCTGGCAAAATTGACCCCCATGTTTGACATGCTATTTCCTGAGTATGGGTGGAGCTAAGGACTGAAAAGCCTCTAGTAAGAGGGGTGCATGCAGGCTTTGTTGATTCCCATGGAAGGCCTTACCATTTCTGAGGACTGTGTGCAGGGGTAAATAGGAGGTGTGGGGAGGGAACAGGAGGAAAGGAGGAAGGAAATACTGTGGTTGGTATGTAAAATAAACAAAAAAATAAAATTAAAAGAACAAAAGATGCATGATTTCAAGCTACTGTGAATGACCCTTGGATGCATTCTAGAAGGAGAAATTTTGACCAACGGACTATATTCCAAAATTGTTCTCTTTTTTCTTTTTTAATATGATGTTTTTATGTGTTCCTTGAGAATTTAACACACATATATAATGTATGTTGATTATACACTCCTGTCCCCAACTCCTCCCATATTCTCATTTTTATCCTTTTCCCAATTTCGTATCCCTCTCTTCTTCTATAATGCACTGAGATCAGTTTGGATCGCTCATATACACAAGGGCAAGGAGCCCTTGAGTGGAGTAAAGTGAATCTAAAGGGCCATACCACTAAGGAAAACTTCTTCCTGTAGCAGCCATGGGCTTGCAATACATCATCACCTAGAGTTTTGAGCTTCTGTGATCCTTCACTATCAATTCCAGAATACTTATCAGTGTGATATTCTGCAATCAAGCCGAGCTGTGGTAATTTTATAAACAGTCCTGACACATCTAAAAGACACTGTTTTAACCAGTTATACACAACCTCTGCTCTTATAATCTTTCCAATTCTGAATCCCCTTTTCCTGGTGTTCTCTGATTCTTAGACAGAGGAAGTATAATGTATGTCTATGACCCATTTATGACTAGCCACTCCATAGACACTTGAGATTTGCATGTGTAAATTTCTGTATTAAACTGAGCAACTGCACACAGTTGCTTGAATGATAAGGACTGAGCTCTATACCAACACATGGGTTTATAGACATGTATTTGCAAAATATCTTGCTATTATGTACCTTTAGTAGATTAATGGTAGTGACTTCACCCTTAGTAGTGCCTTTTACCTCTCCAGTTACAAGATCTTGGCCAAATTTATACTATAACTTAAAATCCAATCAGATTTTTTTTAACCCCTAATGTTCATGAGACTATTTCACACATGGTTATGTCATGTTACACCCTTTGCTTTTGTAGTTCCTGGAATACAAATCTGGGTCAGATTGTCAATGATGTTTCTCCCAAGCCTACATAACACCATTAAAGCTATTAAGCAAAGGATATGCTTCCAGGCCAGCACCAATTTCATTTCTCCAAGTACTATGACCAAAAACGAATATGTTCAGCAATAAAACCTTAACATCAAGCTGTGGTGAACAACCAAGTGTAAAATGCAGTGGCCAGTATTGTTTTGAGAGTGTCTATAGTGCTCTTGATCGTCAACTCAAAGGGAGACATCCTGTGTCCAATACTGTGCCTTTCCTTTTGCAACCTAAGGCTTATATGAGGAACATTATCCCCCATTGCATTGATCTGAACAAAAAATGTCTTCCATAGCCACATATATTTTAACACATTCCCCCCACTGGTGGCACTGCTTGTAGAAATTATGAAAGTTTTAGGAGTTAGAGCCTTCCTGGAGGAAGTACATCACTATTGACAGATTTTGAGTCCACATAAACCTGTCCCATGTCCTGATTTCTGCCTCTGTCCTTGTCCCTATTCTTCCTCCTCCTGTGCTACCTCCTCCACTTCTTCCTATCCTTCTTGTGTGCAGATAAAATATGATCCATGGGAACCAGGCATACCGAGGACAGTTACAACTCTGCCCAGAACTCACACCTGAGATAGGCAGAGATTAAGCTCGACCCATAGGCACTAGGGAAGCCAGGTAATATTATGGTGAGTAATAGGGAAATGGAATATATAGAGAGAGGCATAAAGATTCATATGCTGGGATGAGAGGTGTATCTAAAGTGTCAAGGGAAGTGAGGAGCCTGCTGACATGGGTGGCCTGCTTGCCACCTGGGACCATAGTGACTTGTGAGCCTGGGATGCTGCCAATGGCCATGTCTGGATACATGGCCCTACCACAACCAGAGCCTGCACTGATGAATGGTGTTTCTGTTACTATCAAAGGTCAAGCAGATTCTCAGGGGTGGCACTGCCACCTAGGGACATGTTGACACTTGAGTGCCATGTTATCCCTGGAGCCATGCTGATCTGGTTGACCTGCAAAGATATCGTTTCATGGTCCTACAGCAGTTTTGGTCTGTGTTAATGTCCACAGTCTATGTTGCCACCAAAAACCACATGGATGCCCAGGACCAGGGCTGCCACCCCTGGAAGGCTAGATGTCTGTGGTCTTTGTTGCTGAAGGGTCCATATAGATCTGAATAATATGTGCTGCCATCTAGGACCAGAGACTCTTACAAACCAACCTGTAGAAGGGGCCAAATCTGGGTCAATGGCCTAATCACAGCCAGCATCTTCCTTGATATTCAAGGTTTCTGTTACAATCAAGGGCCATGCAGGTATCTGGCATCTGGGTTGCTACATGAGACCATGTAGGTGTTTGATGGCTATGTAACCACAGGGCCAATCCACATTTGAGTGACCTGAATTGCCAACTGGAACCATGATGAAATTCTGGCCCGGGCTCCTCACAAGAACCATATCTGTGTCAGCAGCCCTGTGGCTGCATGGGTGTGTGTTGACATCCATAGCTCCTGTTACCCTGAAGACAGTGAAGATAAGGTTGCATGGAGTTGGCGACACTCATCACTGGATTCAGCACAAAGGAGAACTGGCCTTCCCACCTCCTACAAACTGTACCATGCCTTGACAGCACAATAAAGGCCACCCTGTTGAAGGGGATACAGCTGATCTGACCCCGTGAATGTGGGTAAGAGATCTAGCCCAACACCTCATGTGTCATATGGTAGGGGTGAGCAAAGGAGAGATGCTCTCTCCTTCCTATCTCCCATCTCTTGTTCCCTGTGGCAGGTGGGAATGCTGGTACTGAGAGCGGGTGACCTGGTTCTGCTCCTGACCAGCTGCAGCACTTGGGAAAACAGTCCCTGAACCATGCCCAGACAACATAGTACAGTTGACCCTGGTGTCAGAGGAGCAGGTAAGCATGCTCTGAAGGTATGAGAGAAGCAAGAGAGCTGACCCTGCCTCCATTGTCTGCCATGTAGTGGCATGACTGAAGAAATGATGCCCCCAAACCACCACTTTATGAGGAACTACAGACCACAGGAGAATAATAGGGGGAGAGCTAACCCTGCATCTAACCAACTGCACCACTCAGGAGAGCAGGCTCTGAACCTTACCTGGGTGAAACAGTAGAGCTAGCCCTGCTGGTAGAGGTGCTGTTGACCAGGCCCCAAGTGTGTGAGGCTCTGCTCCTTACAGCCTGTTGTTGTGGCTGAGCTAGCTAGGGCAGTGCTGGAGAGCTTACCCTCATCTCAATGAGGGAAAACTGTCAGGCTGACTAACCCAGTTACCATATAGGCTCAGAACCAGGGCTATAAGTTGGCCCACCCCAGCATCCACCTGATCTCTGAACTGCAAAAGGATGTGAAAGGATTCTGACCCACAGATCCAAAGCTGTAGGATCTCTATGACACGAGACAATGGGATATCCAAGAGGAGTCCTAGAGAGGACCCAGTATCTAGGGTGTAAAAGAAGACTGAGGACTTGAACCAGACCAGTGTTTGGTTGTTACTGCTTTCTTGTTTTATTTCTCTTTTGAATTTTGCTTTGTTTTGCAGGCAGAGGTAGCAAGGGTAGAAAGAAGATATGAAGGGATGCGGAGATGGATATGCTTGGGGTGCATGATATGGAACCCACAAAGAATCAATATTTTCTTCATAAAAAATAAATCACCTCTAGATATATAGCAAGTTTGAGGTCAGACTAGGCTTCCTGAAGACTGTTCACCAAAGAAACAAGAAAAGGGGTAAAAATCATGCTATTAAACAAAAAATGAATGTAATTAAAAGCAATTTACTTGTTTTTTTTTTTTTTTATGAAACACCTTTTGGGGGCTCATTGTAGCCTGAATTAAGTTACCTTTTGAGCCTCTTTGTTAATGCCTTAATCTTCTTCCATGCCCTGCCATGGGACTGCATTTAGAAACAGGTCCTTCAAGAAGGAACAGAGATGAAATCATAAAGGTCATCAGGGTTGAATCCTCATTAAGTATGGCTGATATCCCTGCAGGACAAAGGAGAGTCACCAGAAATTCCTATGCAAAGGGAAACCGCCATCAAAGTCTGGGCAGAGGCAGCCTTCCACAAGTCAGAGGGGAATAACTCAGGACAGATGAGCTCTGCCAACAACTTAATCTTGGATCCCACCATCTTTAAGAAAAATAAATCTGCTGTCAAGTCAAAAAAAAAGAAAGAAAAGAAAATATGATTACCCAGATTCCTGCTTCTGCCATCATGCCATGTTTTCCTCATCTTAGTGGACTATATCCCTCTGGAGTTTTAAGCCAAAATATACTATTTATTCATTAAATTTATTCTGATCATGGTGTTCTATCACAAAGGTAGAGTAATTACTATAATCATGCAGAAAAACCTTATAAAAATTGTATATATATATATATGTATGTCTTGCACATTTACAAAATAATAAGTTTTTGTGTGCTGTTTAGACATCCCTTGTGTTAGTTATATCTCTTTCCACCTACTCAACTGCCTTGTCAAGTGACACCCACCTAGACTCCTTAATTCTATTGCTAATTTATCTATTTATTCATTTTGTGTGCTTATACACATTCACAAGTCTATCAAGCACTAATATGGAAATCAGAGAACAACTGTGGGAGTCTGGTCTTCTGTTCTCTCCTGCTGTGTAGTGTGTGAGAACTGAACTCAGGTTTAGTGACAGTGAAGATTCAGTAAGCCATCTCTCTGGCCCTACAAAGCTATTTTTTTAAAGGCCTCTTCAGGGACACACCATGGAAACGCCAGGCCCACGGGGAAGGGCACTATTTACAATATTGATTTTCAGAAAGACTTGCAGGTTGTTAAGGTTTATGACACACGGACTTTAGAACAGTCATCTCATAAAGTCATTATGACTTTTACCTTTTTCTCTTTATTTATACTTTTGGTTCTTTCATCTCTTTGGCCTTCAGAATGAAGGAATGAATGTGTTAGGAAAAATAAGGAAACTGAAATATATAGAGCTGCATGGTTCATATAACACTTTCTGCCAGTTTTTACTCTTGCTTCCTGGCAGGCGACATGTGATTTTCCTCTATACTGTCACTCCCCTGCCAGCTTGTGCAGCAATATTTGAGCACCTTGCTTCATCTCTATTGTCCCTTAAGGTTTATTTGGCACAGCCCATTGCAGATTTGATCATCACTGAGGATTTTACTGCGACATTGGTGCTGAGAAAAGAAAACACTGTATCCCTGCAAGAAATGAAGGACAATGCTAAAATCCTGTACAGCATCAGCAGTCTACACTGGGTTTAGGAAATTTGGAAACTACAGAGATGAACAAAAAATTAAAAGTATAATTAATTTCTGCCACTCCACTATTCTTTCTGAGACATGGTTTCATTTTATTGACTATGCTGTCATCAAAACTTACAATTCTTATGCCTCAGCTTTCACAGTAACAGTTTACCATCATATGTGGCTTTTGCTAGCACATCAGATGACTTGCTGTGACCAATTATTTTGGAAGATATATGAATATATAATTTATAAAAAATAAAATTTTATTTGAAGAAAATTATGTTTTCTTTACCATTGACAAACAAATTTTATATGTCCGTATATGTCTTGTCACATAATTTAAAAGTGGAGAATACATTTTAACCAATTTTGTTCCTTTTTAAAAGAGAAAAGATTAATAATAAAAATATAACAAGAATTATAATTTGTACTTTGAGAATTTGTTCAGAATTGGATAAATTATATTCCTTATACTAGGAGTCACTTTAGACCTGAACTACCAGTGTCCTTAATACAGATATCTTTTCATTGGTTCAAGATTTAGTGACCCAAGGATTAAGTGCCAGGTGGTTTTCCTTGATCATAGCATCCAGGTAATAGCATCTATCTTTGCCAGCGTATTTGTGCTAGTGACACACACCTTTGGCCTTGTGGATGGGAATGAAAAGAGGGAAACATTTGACAGTCTCTTGCTAGCACCTGCTCTCACTCTAGGGTTGCTGATCAAGTAGGAAGAGCAGACAAAGGCTGCAGAGGTTCTTTATTATTATCTGTGTATGTTGTCCCCCAATAAAACACCCTTTTATCATTTATTTGGGGGTCTAGTGAACTCATTATACTTACCTTCACAGTTAATAAAATTTTTTATTGCATTCTTACTTTTTTATTATTTGTCCTAATCTATTGCTGTATAAAATACAACATTCAAAAGCAACTGGGCAAGAAAGAACTTGTTTCAGCCTACAACTCTCAGGTCATGTTCTATTACTGAGGCAAGTCAGGGCAGGAACTCTTGGCAGAAACCTGCAGGCAGGAACTGAAGCATGAACCAATGAATGTTTCTTATTCACTTGCTCCCCATGGTATGCTTACCCTGCTTCCTCATACCATCCAGTTCCACCAGCCCCAGGGTGACACCACCCACAGTGGACTAGGCATTCACATATCAATAATTAGTCAAGATGCCCTACAGACTTATCTACAGATAATCTGAATGGAGACATTTCCTAAATTGGGGTTCTTCTTCTCAGATAATTGTAGCTTGTTTCAAATTAACAAGAACAACAGTCTAGTTTGTTTCAAGTTGACAAGAACAACAATCAGGACATGACCTGTTTGTAAAACTTTATATAAAGAATGTTAAATTTATTTTAATGAGAAAATCACTAAATATGAATCTGAATCTATCCTTTAGCCATTGTATAAATTTTGAATGGCAATGGCCTAGTTGAATGTGGATTAATTTTTTGAGTTTTGCAACAATTTGTATTATTCCAAGGCTAATTTTAGAGCCAAATAATAGTCTTTAAAAGAACAAGAAAGAATTCTGGTTGATGGTAAAACATGTCTTTAATCCCAGCATCCAGGAGGAAGAGGCAGGCAGATCTCTGAGTTTGAGGCCAGTCTGTTCTACAAGGAACATGTTCCAGGATAGTCAGAGTTACACAGCAAAACTCTTCCACAAAAAACAAACAAACAAACAAAACAGAAGTATAAGCAAGAGGCTAAAGATGATTCAGACATTAACAGCATGCTTATTCATGCAGAGAAACCATATTCAGCTTCCAGCATCTGTATGTGGTTCTCAACATTTTGTAACTCCTACTTCAGAGGATTTGACACATTCTCTGACCTCCACAAGCATCCCGTGCACACACACATAAAATAAAATGAATAAATCTAAAAGAGAAAAGAGATTTTCATAAACTAAAAATTAAGTAAAACTAGTAATGTTGTAACTGAAATTTATTTATAATCATTTATAAAAATAATAGTTACCCACATCTACTTAAAAGTTAAAATTTATTTATATTTTGCAGTCAACCACATTTATTAAGATAAGAACATGGTTGAGCATTTTATTGTCTTGCTGCTATGTAAACATATAGAATGTACTATTGCTAATTAATACAAAATCTAGTGTTAATGAACAAGGATATTTTAATTAGTAGATTTTTTTAATCTGGTATTATTTTGCATTTTTTTAACTTTTATTTTTTATTCATTTTACATGCCAACCACAGTTCCACCTCCCTCTTCTTATCCTCCTCCTCACATCCCCACAACCTACCCCCATTCACTCCTCATAAAGGCTAAGGCCTCCCATGGGTAGTCAGAAAAGCCTGGAAATTTCAGTTGAAGCAAGATCAATCCCCCACCCCTTAATTGGGGCTGAGAAAGATATCACACCATATCAAGTGGGCTTCAAAATGCCAGCTCATGTGCCAGGGATAGCTCCTGATCCCACTGTCAGGGGTCCACAAGCAGACTCGGCTACAAATTTGCTGTCCAAATGCAAAGGGCCTAATTCAGTCCCCTGCATGCTCCCCAGCTGTAGGTCCTCCCCACTCTCACTCATACAATCTCTCTTCCCTGTCTCAACTGGACTTGAGGAGCTCAGCCTGTTGCATGACAGCCCATCTCTGCATCTGCTTCCTTCAGTTATTGAATGAAGGTTTTATAGTGACAGCTAGGGCCGTCACCAATCTGATTATAGGGGAAGGCCAGTTCAGGCACCCTCTTCACTATTGCCAGGTGTCTTAGTTGGGTCACCCTGTGGATTCCTAGAAGTTTCCCTGGCATCAGGTTTTTCCATAACCCCATTATGGCTGCCTTTATGTAGATATCTCTTTCCTTCCTCTCCCACCCTATCTGTTACCAAACTCAACCATACAGATCCCTATGTTCTCATCCTCATACCTTCCCTTTTACCACTCCCGTGACCTTCCTATCCAAGTTTACCTTGGAGATAGCATCTATTTCCCCTTTAGAGGGCAATCCATGTGTCCCTCTTAGGGTCCTCCTTGTTTTTAGTGAATCTTAATCTTTGGATTGTGGTCTGGTTATCCTAGTAACCACTTATGAGTAAGTACATACCATATATGTCTTTCTGAGTCTGTGTTACCTCACTCAGAATGACTTTTTCTAGGTCTACCCATTTACCTGTAAATTTCATGATGTCATTGATTTTTACTGCTGAGCAATACTCCATTGTGTAAATGTACCATATTTTCTTTATCCATTCTTTGATTCAGGTACCTAGATTGTTTTGAGGTTCTGGCTATTATGAATAATGCTACTATGAACATAATTGAGCAAAATTTATTTAAAAATATAAACACAAATATGTATATAGAGTACTTTGCCAGCTTAGAGAAACACTAAAGTACTCTCAGAAATCATAATTGAGGATAGTCAACTGGTATGCTACATCATGGTAGTTATTTGGCCATCATCATTTACCTACAGTTCCTGAACTCTGGTTACATATGTCCCTAAAAATACCTGTAGCATCCAATTCCTGTGGGCAAGTAGTTTTAAACTTATATTGAAGAAAAAGTGATCTCTTTCATTTCCCTAGTATGTTTCCTGAGAAATAATAATAATATATTTAAAAGTATGCTAATCTGTGGCTGATGTTTGTATATGTCTTCTAGTCAAAAACAAGAAGCTCATAATTTAAAGAGATACACAGACACAGGTAGCAGAAGTGGAATTAGAATCAGAAAAAACCCTGAGCCACACCTACACATGCACTCCATGCTGTCTACTCAGGCTAAGAATTGATTTTCACCTTCACTTCAACCTAAGCACAAAGGAGCCTAGAAAGCAAGGTGGTATGTGTTTTCAACACTGTAACATCAGGCACATCAAAATTAACAAAAGTAGTAGTGATCAGGGTGACAGACAGTGGAGATCCTACAATGGGTAAGGTTAAGGGATAAGAAAGTCAATTCAAAACAGGCTGGTGAAACAGTCAATCTTCTTAACATGGGAAAGAGGTATTTCATCGATAGCAGTGATGTCAGATTGCTATGTTGAAGAAGAGTGTCAAAATGTACCTCCTCAGTGTCATAGATAGCAAGACTATGGTGATAAATGTGTTGGAGGAGGAAGAGTACAAAGACAACAAATGTTTCAAGCTCTGCTGAACTTTGCTACATTAATACACTGTGCACACCCATTGCAGCTATTTACAAAACTGCAAGAAGAGGCAGCTGGATCATTGTCTCAGTGGAATAAGAACAGACTGATCTTGACACATGACCCAGACCTTGATTCCCAGCACCAATATGTCATTTAATAACTGTTGGTGACTCCAGTCCTAGGGAAGTTGACCCCCTCTTCTGGCCTCTGAATGGAATGTACTCATGTGATACATATATAGACATGCAGACAAAACTCTCATACACACAAAATAAAAATAAATAAATCTTTGTTTAAAATACCAGAAGAGTGAGACCCAAGGTATGCTTACAGCATAAAAGCGTTCCAAACTTCATTTTCACCCATGATGGCAGTATTGTGGTTCAGGCTCCTGTTTTACCCTCTACAAAGGCAAAGGCTACATCTGAAGTAAATAGTGCTTCTCTGAAATAAGAAGAGCTAGCTGGGAAATAGTAAAGAAAGGCATGATAGACCAGTGAGATATGTCTTGGAAGTGAAGACTGTTGTGTGGCTTGCAGAAAAGGACATTAAAAGGAGGCAAAAGAAAACCCAGGCAACAAGAACCAAAGGCAGCAGCAAACACAAAAAAAAACTTGAGTTACAACATACACAAGAAGAGACTAAACACAAATTGCTGAATAGAGGAAGGCAGAAATACTCCAGCCAAGATCTCCCTATTCCTAAAGTCGAACAGTGTAGGGACAAGGAATGCCAGTTCACTATCTCTCAGGTCACTTGCTGACCCAATGAAAAGGAATTCTGAACCAATTTCAATAGTAAACAAGGAAATGGAAGACCTTCAGGGTTTGCTTTTCATTTCTTGACCAGGTAACTAGAAGCATATATGTTATGTGTGCACCGTGAAGTTTTGATCACCTTTACCTGAGCATATCTCTTTTTGGTAATGATAAATAAGACTAGTAAGCCTGATACTTCTCAATGAAATGTTTAATGTTCTGGAATTTCAAATTCTGTAAGCTGAAAAATTTAGAAACTTTATTTTCAATTTGTAATAAAAGCTTTCAGTGTGATTTATTCAAAGAAAATAAGCAATTTGCAAGGACCAATTAATTAAAGTAATATTTTTTCTGAAGTCATAATCTTCAGCTCTATGTAGGAATGAGTTTAGTACCTCAGCCTCCACATTGATAAGAATATATAAAATATAAAATAAGAAAAATACATGGCTCTTCACCTGATGTGTAGGGTGGACTCTCTTCTTCAATAACTACCTCTCAGCTTTAGAAAATATATCTGTCCTTACCTCTCCACAGGAAACAATAAAACTGAGTCACCTCTATCAACAATTTTATTTTTGTGCCAACAATTTTATTTTTGTGACTTTCTAACTCAAAGACTCTGACCTCAATTGGACAATAAAAAATTATACATGTTCTATGATCCACAGGTCGAATTGATTCTTTTTTAGCATCAGACCTCTGGTTTGCCTGAGATAAACTATTAGCATGCAGTCCAGGTGCAGCTCCCTATTTGGGGGAGTCCCTATAGAGTTTTTCTTTTGTTGCGTAGGTCTGGGTCCTTATTAGACTATTGCATTTCCAGAGCAAGCAAACACTTGAATTTTTGGGCCAATATTCCTCCTACTCACCCAGGTGTATGTTGTGTCCTGGGAGTCTATGGGTGCATAGGCTACAATAAAGGAAAGGGGGTAAAGACAAGTCTGTGAGTTGGGTGTGTTTGGAGACTTGAAAGAAAGGAGCTTCTCTGACTGCCTTCTTGTTGTTCCTCCTTCATGTTTTAGTGTCTCTCACTACTCCAAATATGAAATACACACACACACACACACACACACACACACACACACAACACACACACACACACGGGAATAACCATCACTCCCTTCATTGTATAGAAATTGATGGTTTGGCAGCAGATACCTTGCTCTCAATTTTTCTTCTCTTCAAATAATCTTCTACACAAGAACCAGAGATTTGAATTTTAGATAAAAATCATGTGAATTTCCTGCACAAGCCTCTCATAGGGCTCTGAAGTTTCCTTGCAGTAAGCACAGCACTGCAGACACTTTTTAACCACAATTTGACACTTCCATATTGCTTGTTTCAGACACCTGGCCCATCTCACTGGTGGAGGTGTTCCTGTCTCAAGTCACTTAGATTGCTGTTTCGTTTGCCTATGGTGCTCATCCAATGTGTGCTTATGTGGTTTTCTCTACAATACATCACTAAGAGCATTTCCCTATATACAAGTTCCTACTTTTTAAAATTAAAATTCACACTGATAATATTATAAAATTCTTTAATTCTACAGTGGCCTTCAAAATGATAGAGAAGCATTTGTTTGTGCTGTAGTCCAGGTCTAAAACAGATGATTATAGATTACCAACAAATACTTGCTCATTGCCTAAATTAAAAAATAAATGAATTGAGGGAATTATAATGTCCTCCTTTTAAATCATTTATACACATGGACACATGTAAAATATACACCTTTGCACATGTAATATATGTGGGGGGGAAGAATAGGCACAGAGGGACTATATAGGAGAAAGAAAAGGGCACTGATTCACAAAATGTATTTACTCAGGATTTACTCAAACAAGCAGCATAGTGTAGTTTTGAATAGTGATACATGTTATAAATAAATGTAATTGTACCTAGTAAGTGTAACAGGGACTGTGAGGAATGTTCTGGTATGCCAGAGTTGTTGAATACCAGCAGTTCATCTGGAACTGGTTAATTAGATATTCAGTGTGTGGAATCTGTGTACCTCAGCATACATGGAAGTCTTCTTGGAGTCTATTCCTTGGGTGCTACACACATTCCTCCTTCTTCCAGAGGTAGCAAACAAAAATGTTTCTGAACATGAGTGTACAAACATTAGAAAGAGAAGAATAGTGAACTATGTCTAGATTTTGTTGGGAAGAGCAAATAATGAGAGACTTGAGAACTTAGGAATGAGCTTCATGAAATACAGTGACTGGTTGAAACTATAGAGGTCTCAGTGGTGGTTAGAGCACTGAAATGTGTTCTGAGGAAAAGTTATGAAGTAAAATAACATGGGAGTCATAAGTATAGGGATGGGCCATCTAAATAACCCAGATTCAACAAATATGTTTCCATGAGCAGAATTCTGTCTAGTGATGTTACTAAATGGACAGTGCTAGTTTCTGAGGGAGATTACCAACAACTCAAGCCAATGCAACTAAAGGACATTATTGGACAATTTATAGTCTGTGATTCCATGAGCTGGAGAGCAGAGAAATGACAGACCAAAGAACCCCAGGTCTCCTGGATCTTTCCCAACTCTCTCAGTGATGATTTGAAATTCAAAATCTGCCAAAAATAAATTATAACGTACACAAGTACATGCTTTAATTGATATTTTTAAACTAGAGTATTTTTACCTGGTCACATTAAATTCCTTTATTTAAGACAATGTTATAATAGTTCTGTGCCTAAAAGTAAATATATGGAAACTATATTAAATTCTTATATCAATTTTATGTAGATCCTGACTAGTTGAGGAATAGAAGCTAATAGACAATACAGGTAGATGAACAGGCTAGGCTGACTCTTTGCCTTACAGTCTGCATGGAGATACCCATGAACATACAGGGAGAAGACTTTCGCCTGATATGATATATTCTTAACCCTAAATAATCCAGCACTACCTCCTTCCAAAACACAAATACTCTTGTCCATAACTGTCAGACAGACCTAACTATAGGCAGATGCAGTAAAGGGGAACACTATCTACAAATACACAATTGCCATTCTTGTTTCATCCACTGTACCAACAGCATGTCTTCAATTCTAATGTTCTCTCGTATGTTGCTGTATTTTTAAAGGTATCTTGTCTCATCCATCTGTTTTAGATGCAAGAGTTACTTGTCTCTCAATTTTCTCTTCTTCACCATCTCTAATGCAGGGCAAAGCAACACATCTGTTTTAATTAAATCATCCCCAAGTAATTTGAACAAATTCATATTTTGATCAGGTACTAAATGAGATTTTTATATTCAATACTGGAGTCGCACATTTTTTTATTTCCTATTATATATATGGATGATAGGATTTAAACATACTTTCACAGAAATTATTCTGTGAAAATTAAATATGATATTGTCAAAACATTTAAATAAGAGTAAGTATAGGCACATATGGAGGTATTTTCAGTTAGACTTATTTATTTATATGTGTGTGTCTGTGTGCACACATGCATGTGTGTGCACAATAGTGTAGGGGTGAAGGTCAGAAGACAATTTGTAGTTGATGGCTCTTTCCTTACAACATGTGGAACTCAGGAATTGATCTCAGGTCTTCAAACTTGGCAAGTAATTTTACTGTCTCACTGCATTTTTTTTTGTGAAATGTACTGTATGTAGTAACAACATTCTAACTTGAAAGAAATAATTTTGAGCATTACTTTCAGACTGTTAAATCAACAGGGCAACATTAGCACTTTCAATTTTCTGAAAAAAAAATTCTTACAAGAAACATAAAAATTAGTTTTTGTAAGCAAGCATAGTTATATGAGTTGGTTATCCAGCACACTATTGAGTATTCTTTTTGAAACGATATAACTTTTATGTAATAATGTTTTAAAGAATCTATGTATGTAGCATATGATGAACATTTCCTTGGGGGAATTTTTAGGCTATAACCACATCATTTATTATTTACATCAAATTCTGTGACATAAATAGAAGACATGGAAACTAATTAGTGAATGTGATAATGAAAGTGGAACACTAGGATCCACAATAACAGTGGTCTTCAGGCTTAGGCCATGAGAGGTATGCGCCAAATGTGCCTTGGGAAATCTCATAGAAATGAAAAAAGTGTGTTCCCAGTCACATGTAACCAGAAGCATCAGAAAGCAACACTTGCATGGAAAATATTCTATGGTAAGTCTCCAGATCCTCTTGCTAGACCCAGCCCCTGTATACTCCCCCACCCCGGTCTCTCAGCAGACACTGTCACAAATGTATGTCTCGAAATTTCTTTTCAAATAGTCCAGGGTTTTAGGCTTATTTTGAAGATTCTATATCTCTGGAGACTATATTAGTTTCTTTCCAGTTTATCTATTATAACACCTTCATGTTTCTTTCTCTTTAAAAAGCCCAAAATAGCAGAATCCTAGGGACTACCAGAGCCACATCAGCCTACCTGTCAAAAAGAGCTCCTTCACTCTGTGATCAAATAGACGTTCTGGCATCTCTGGGAAAGAGATAACTAAACTTGGAGCTGACTAAAATCATCCCACTATCACTTTATATCTACTTAGGCACACCCTCATCTGAACAAAATAAGCTGAATATATGCAAGCCCAAATGTTCCACAGCTGTCTTCTACTATTACCTTTTCTGAGTCCATAACTGCTAGGTAATACCAAGTGAGCCCTCATATTATATAAATTAAGTTTCATGTTCAGAGTTACTAAAGAACACATTTGGCCAAGCCCCACAAAATCAGAGTAATTTATACTCTGCCTCAGCAATAATTAAACTCTTGTAGATTCATTATTCAGTACAGAACACAGCCTAAAGTCAGGAAATTCTTCTGTAAGTGAGATTCTTCATTTATCAACAGCTCTGTGTGCAGGATCTTGTTTCAAATAGTTAATGATTTATACAAGAGGATATAGATGTGTGTGTCTATTACATATGATTATATTCCATAGTTGTTCATATAAACACAAATGTAAAGACATGCTCACAAACACTCAAATATATTGATAAGTATCTGAGTCTTTCTAGTAACAAAATAAAGTACTTTCTGGTGACAAACAAATTTTATAGAGAAATGTTTTATTTTATTCACAGATGCAGAACTCAAAGTTCAACATTTATAGGCTCATGATATATGGGCTCATGGCAGAACATATGTTCTTTTGTAAAAACTTATTCTCATAAGGGCAACTCATTCCATGTTGCTCATTAATACATCCCAAGTGTGCACTAAGCTCTTAGAAATCTACCACCTCTCAGTAGTTCCATAATGAGGAGCAAGCTCCCAGAATATTAGACTTGTGGAACACATTTAAGCCATATCTTTGGCATTGCAATATATGTAAAGACAGAGAAAGAGATTGTAGACATATAAAGATATTATTTGTAAATATGATAGAAGATTGGAAGATAATAGTTGGATGGAGGGATGGATGGATGGATTGATGGATGGAGACAGACATATAGACAAATAATTCTGTTCACTCTCTCTTGGTCTGCACTATTACTAAGTCTCTTTATTCCCTTCCAGAACTCATCCAGCAGACTTACATGGACATGTTTCAGGCCCTATTGTTTAACATAAAAGGATGTGCTTTCTTATCTAGGACCAGGAGCACAGACAACTGTATAGAACATTTATCACTTTAAGAACGTGGCGTTTGAATAGCTAACTGAGACAGGAGTGACATAGTCCATGGGGAACAGTACCTTTAACTGTCCATAGGAAATTTTGTGTTATGAAAACCAGTATGAGGTTTTTTATAATGTTATACCATGTTATAACCTGTTTCTCCTTCTTTAAATGGGACACATCATCCAAGTATGTACCATGAGCCACAATACACAGTGATATTATGTTAATATTATTGAAAGGGTAGGGCAAGACACAGGGAGTGAGTTTACTATAAGATTGTAAGAGAAGGACACAGACAGCTTGTTAGGTAACATTATCACCTCCCACACTACCCACAGGCTGGAATATATATATTCATATACATATATATATACATATAAATATATACATATATATATATATATATATATTCCCTTCAAAAGTTGACTATTGGGGAGAGCCTGAGGTTGAGGTTCCTGGACAATAATGCATCTGACATTATCTTCAGGAGTCACCATACTCTAACTACCAATTACCAATTGTAATGTAATAGTAATAGTGATGTTGCCTTTTTGTTGACTTGGTAGTGATAGAGTAGGTAACTCACTCCTATTCCTAGACTTCCATTACCTATGCCAGATTCAGAGCCTTGTGTATTCTGCTTTATGCAGAAAATAGTCCTTAGACCACAAGCTACCTTGTTACCAGGGTTCATCTGCCTACTTTGAAGGATCACAAATACTGGAACAGTGTAGATGATTATCTTTGAGTTGTCATGGAAAGGAAAACACAGGCTCAGGAAGACATAGAGTGTATCTAGAAGGTCCTCTAACAAGACCACAAGACCCTTGTGGTGCTCGTGTATAACACCCTTTCAGAAAGTAATACTCTGATACTATCCAAATACTATAATTTAGTGGTTCTATTATAAGGACATGATCAAATCATTGGCTATTTGACAATAAATCTCCAACCTATGTCTGGAGGTCTATTTGGGTTCAAGGGTTTAATTTCCAATTATGTCTTCACCAACCTAGTGACTAGCTCCAATCCTGAAGTTGTCTAGAGACTCCAGATTTCAGCTAACTTTTAATTAGCAAAACAGGAAAATGCCTTGTTAGATAATGAGTTCAAAGGTTCATATCAGGAACAGGATGCCAAGGCTAACTATTGTAACAACTGATCATTCCATTGTTTATCTGACCAGACACTGCAAAAGATTTATCAACTTTGTGTTAGGAACTGATAAAAAGGTCAAATGTAAACATGGATTTTATTATGTATTTGTCACAAAATAATTAATTTCTGGACTTTAAGCCTTTGTGTGACAAGATATGGGCCAATGTTTCATAAAGAATAATTTTTTTTTTACCTCTGGAATAAAGTAAATAATCTTGTTATGGAAGTTATTGTTGGAAGTAAAAGATGCCTAGACCTTCACTGCCATTGTTTTTCCTGAGAGGTGAGCTTGTTCTACATACTGAAAACATAGCTGGTTCTGTGATATGTATTTTTGATCTACTTTTTATTTTAAAACAATCTTTCCTTATTTTATATATTAATCCCAGTGCCCACTCCCTCTCCTCCTCCTGTTGTCCCCACCTTCTGCACTCCCCACATCCATCCATTTATGTGATTTGTTTTAACCAACTGTGACATATCTTCTGTGACTGATGCCTTTGATGCCAGTGTCCCCACAGATGTTAGAGACATAAGCCTGTCATATGAAGATGGCATAAAGAGAACAGCACTTTTGTAGCAGAAATGCAGAAAGTACAACCTACTGAAGCCATAGGACTAAGGTGAAACTTTTTATCCCAGGTAATCTTTGAACAATTGTAGCTCTGGCCAAAACCTATCTGAATTGCTCAACCCTCAACAGGATATTATGGTAGGTTTCAAATACTATAGGATTTTTTTTTGGATGGTTCTTTGGCTTATGTCTATGGCATGTATGTAAAGTAATTTGATAACTATTTATGAAATTGATGATAATTCTGAGAAATAATGAAGTGGATATAAGCATCGCATATATGAGAAACACTTTAAAACAAAAGGGCACAGAAGACACGAAAACTTAAGTTGACTGCCAAGTATAATTGTAGTAAAGCACCAATCAATGAGAAGAGAATAAGGTATGTCTTACACAGTAAAGTCCAATAATAAAACATGTAGTTTTTACCTTAAATTCTCACAAATACACTAATTCAGTAAGATTAAATATATTCCACTGAAAGGCATCAAATTATGGAAGAGAAGATTTGTACCAAGGATAATGTTCTCCTTCTGGCATTAGAGGTCAGTGAACAGAAGAGTTGAGGCTAAGAAAAAGCAAGAAAGCTATTGATGATGTTGAGTAAATTTGATTTATTATTATTATGTTATATCTTCCAAATTTACATGAATTTTATATTTCAACACTTTCAAGGAATGGATTAAATCATATGTGTTTGTGTACAGTGTGACACGTTCAAGATGTAGCATGATAATACATTCCAAAATTCATATTTAAAAACTAAAGAGAAGAAAACAGAAAACTAGACCTATGGTCCTTTCTCTCTAATAAGTTATGGGATTCTAATTTAAAACTTATATGATCATATTTTACCTTGTCATATATTATATCATTAAACAAAGACAAAAATGTTTAACCTCTTTCTTTGAAAGGTATTGAGATGTAGATATTGAATAAAATAAGAAAGCAAACAGTAGAGTTCAGTAAATTTACTGAACCCATAGCACATATTTGCTTCTATTTATATAAATATATATTAAAGAGTAAAACTCATAAAATAACATATAGTTGTAACTATAACACTGGAATGTACAGATGGTACATTTTGAGTTCTTCTAGAATTAACTTCTAAAAATTTGTTGTATAGTAGAGTGCCTACAATAAACAAGATTGAAAAAGTTTAAACTAGTTGAGAAATATTATATTCTTGTTCCCAAAAATAAACAAATAAAATATAATGGTTAATTATTTAGTTTGTTAAACAATTAATATTTCAAAAGGCAAGTCAACTTTGAAATATATCAGCCACATCTGTGATTCTGTCTTTGGAAAGGTAGAATGAGTTATTTGTATACTTAACATGGATTGCTTTTATTTATCATCATACATCACTAAAACTGATAAGAAAAAAAGTTAGCAGTTTCTGAAGGGCCTAATTATTTCATACTGAGAGAAAGATAAAATTGATATATGTTCTACATCTTGGTTCTTTGTCAAAATCTTTCCTTTGCAGTTTTACAAAAAGTCATTTCCACAGAGACTACAACAAACTGCCTGTTCTTTCCCCATCATTATTCATTTTTGACCTCCTTCCTGTTTCTACCTCCTTATCTTCCAGGTTACTTCTCTGAAACCCTGACACTCTAGAGTCCCATGTGAATTCAACTTCTCCAACAGCTTCTAAATGAGCATGTGGGTTCTTTAATTCTTCTAAAAGTATTTTTAGTACTTTGATGCAAAATTAGTAATTTTGGAAAAATAAAATGATGATGACAAAGACAAATGAATTAAAATAATGAACATACTAAAATTAGACCTTGGATTCATTAGGTTCCTTCAGCGGTTCTTTTAAGAATCCAGTATGGCTGGGCAGGAAAAGAATGAAAAAATAGTATCAATAATAAAAGGGAAATGAGCCTCAATGCTCATTTGCCAACAGCCACATTAGCTATCTATGTCTTCATTTTCTTGTTCTTAGTTTTAAATTAGGTGAGATGTTTTTTTCTCATTTGATGGTTATGTTAATTACAAAGTTAAGAGGATTTTTGAATCCCCTGGGAGATGGTTCTTTGGGCATATCTTTGGTTAATTATATTGATTATGTTTACTGAGGTTAGAGGGACCATCCACCCAGATCCTGGTTGAGATCATGCACTTTATAATTGGAGAAAGGAACTTATAATGGCCTTGCATTAATTCATCTCTTTTATGATTGTGGGTGCAATGTGATCAGCAGTTTCATGCCCCTGCTACCTCAAATCCCCCATGTTGCACTGTGAGTTAAAATAAACCCTGTATCCCTTAAGTTGAGTTATTTATAACATTTTTCCCAAAAACAAGAGAAGGGACTAAGACATATCAAAAGGAAAGATAAGTTTTAGAGATATTCCCAGAGTCACTACCCTAAACCATAGGGTCATTTTTCTTGCCAATACCAAACCATTTTCAAACTATAGCCCAGAAAATATTTAACCCCATAGTTATAGGGTAGTTATCATTTAGAAAACAATGTTCTTTTATAAAGCAATAAAATACAGTGCTTGGGAATGAAAGTTAAGCATGGAAAGATGTATCTTAAAAAGCTAGTTAGACATATGTGTGACATTTAGCACTCAATTATTACAATGTTTTGAGACAACAAAAGGCCCCCAGGGTGTTGTTGCTTAGTGAAGCTGATTACAATATCCTGTCTGTGTGATTGGCTATGACAAACTCTTCTGGTGTGTCTATGTTTTTGTTCAGCCTTAGATTAAGGCATGAGGTTGGGCTGACTACCAGAATATGCCATGGAAGCATGTAAAATATGAAATGAAAAGACAGGTCTTGATAGACATGAGGGGCTTTTAGTTTTAAGAATGCAGTGAAAAAATAAATGACAAAGACAGAAAGAGAACATTCCATGTCAGAAGAGGCATCTGAAGCCCCACATAAAACCAAGAAAGATGGTTGGAAGCAAAGTGCCTCTCGGTAAACTGGACTATAGTGGGACCAGACATACCAAGACCATAATCATAGTATATTGGTCTAAACATGTTTAGTTACTAGATGCCTTCATTAGAACTTCACAAATGTCTGGTGTGGAAGTTGTGAACTGAGCATTGAGTGGCTGACATCACGAATTGGTGATTATGTGGCATTAGTGTTTACTCCATAAAAATTGCTTTAAGTTATACATTGTGCAGTCATACAGGTTTGCTTGGTAATGGGAAGGATCATACAGTAAGTGAAACTGGGGAAAGGATGGACTGAATCACTAAGTCGCATATCACTTTAGGACCTGGGCCACAGATCAGAAGACACCCCTACCAAGATTTCTTCAAGGTTTTTCACTCCGTATTCACTCTTGCATCCAGAGAAACTTTTGCATTCCTTTGGATAGCTTATGTTTTCTCATACTTTAGAACTTTTGTTCACATTTCAGTCTGACTCCTTGCAATCTCCATTTTCTTTGATTACAAAATAGAATTCCTGAAGCAAGTCACCATACCTCAGTCTAGTCATCTGCCTACCCCTATCTCCCTCCCACCACATTAACTGCAATATTTTCTCACATGCTAATATATCCAGAGGTTGAGAGATATCAATTATACTATCCTAAGAAACAATAAAAGATACATATTTATTACAGGATTTATTATAGGATTTTTTCTATTATTCATGTGAAGATATAACTGTGTTATTTAATTTAAAATGTCCCAATAATTTATTTTTAGCCAATTTAATAAGTAAGTGAAATAATAAAAGACGTATTGATTTCATATATATTATCCTGCTGGAACTTGATGCAGCAATACATTATTTACTTCTTAGAAACTTGTTCTGCAGGAGAAGGAAACCAGTTTGCCTGGAGGCAGCATAATACTGAAAATGAGTTGTGTAATTTGGCATTTAATAGGTCTCCTCTTATAGTTAGATTCATAATAACATCCAAACCACAAGAAGGTGGAACAACTAAAATGAAAATAACCTGACACCATCAAGCTCTGAATTAGCATTGAAAATGGAGCACTACCATTACAAAAAGGAGTTTACACACAGACATAATGACTGTTTATTATCATGAAACATGAGTCATATATTCAAAATGTAAATGTGTGAAAATAGAGAAGAGATCAAAAGTCCCAGCTAATATCAATCACTCACTAAGGAAAAAATGCTTATAGTGAGGGGCCAGGTGATGACTCAAATCATAGGAAGTCAGAAATTTATTTAGTTATTATCATAGAAAATTTTCAAAAAGGAAGTCACTAATGTAAAAGCAAAATGTACTCCCTTGAATAGAATTTCTTAATGATAGTATTTCACTTGTGAGGGCTTTAGTATTGCCATCTAGCTCTCTGCCTTATTCAGAGCCTTGCAGATAGTTCTGTATTTATGCAAAGGTGCTACAGACATGACAGAAGTTGTTCCATTGGATCAGCCTGTATCCACTCACCATTTTTTGCTGTAGACAGTGTTGTCATTATGCAATAGATATTCTTTAGAGACTGACATTTTCCTCCCTACTCAGTTATTACAAGTCATAATTTCTCCGATGCCTCTACTGTTATTTATCTGTAAGATGCTTAAAGGTAAAATTTACTGTGTTACTAGTGAGAATGGATGGTATGCATGTTCATTTTGATGTCTCTGTCTTTTCTTGTTACGAACATCATGGAATTTAACAACTGACTCTATTCTTTGAAGTTTCTTTCAGAGAGAGTGTACTTAAAATATAATTAAGAACTTGCCGATAGGGAGTGCCACATGATAAATGTTCAGTATTCTGAAATGATCTTTTTTCCCTACATCAATAAGCTGTATGCTTCACCTAAAGGCAGCCATTCAGCATTTCTTAATGACAGTGATTGCAGTATTTTTTAATCACTATTCTACAGTCACTATAGCAATAAGAGCTTACAATTAACTTCAAAGAGACTAAATCCATGTTATATTCTACACTACACATGACACATGCTAGCCAAATTGCACATGGTCAATTCAGACCTGAATGATTACTTTAAATTTTGCAATTTGGGCAGCAGTTCTAATAAACAAAAGACTCAAATATCAAACATAAATATCAGATTTGACAATATCTGCTATAGTGAGATATAAATATGTGAAGGTATCAAGGATACAAGGTGAGGGAAATAAACAGAGAAAAAGGAACAAATAGAACAACTTACTGACTGTTCTTGACAAAGAGAATTGACTATTTTTAATAGGTCATGATACTGTGCAGTTGCCCATTTTCTTCTGCTAAAATGCAGTATTATAGACATAAATGCTTTCTGACTACAGACTATGTAAGAAGCCAAGGCAAGAATTCTGTATTGTCTACCTACTATCCTATGAAAAACAAAAAGAAAATCATATGTCCTCACAGTTGGAAAGGGGATTGAGGGAATCACTGTTGTGACAATTGCCCCATAAAGCCTTTATGCACTTTTAAACACTGTTTGAATGTTTCAAACCTCAAGGAACTGAAAAATGATGTCCCAGGAATAGCAAGGGCTTTGGAGGGAGACAAAATTGTATACTCAATACAGATTTTTCTGGCATATAATATCTTGAGAGAGTTGTGTACAATCTCTGACTCTACATTCTTAAATAGGGGAAGAACTCAAACTAAAGGCCATTCTCATTAGTTTTCAAAAGTGACATTTTTTTCTCTTTTATTTCAGGTGTCCAATGTCTTCCCTTTGAAACCCATCTTTTAGCATTTAATAGCATAAGTCTAAATTGAATTAAATTTACTTCATACAGTTAAAAATCACATTATCCTCACAGCTATAAGTGATTGGAAATTGGTTTTATACTTTAGTTTATTTTTATTCCTCAACAGTTTTATACATGCATATAATGAATGTGTTTTATATTCATCCAATTACCTTCTCTCAGAATTAATCCTTGTCATGCTAAACCTTCTCTGATTCCCAAATAACACCCACCTTAACTACTTTTTTTGTGGTTGTAAACTCCTGGGTTTAACTGGGGTTTGATGGGAGATGTCATTCTCTAAATATGTTTCTTGTATTGGTTAATGATTAAAGCACTGTTGGTCAAAAGGAATGCAAGATAGGCAGGAGTAGGAGACAAGGAGGAGAGAGGAAGTAGCAGGGAGGAGTTTCAAGATGTAGAACCAATAGGGTAGAACTCTGGACTGTCTCTCCAGTAAGATAAGACCACTTGGAAATACTTAGATTGGTAAAAATGGGTTAATATTTAAGACAGAGCTATCCAATAAGAAATGCTAGCAACTGGCTAACAATATTCTATCCTATACAGTGTCTCTGTGTGTTATTTGGGATTGTCACAGCTCTGGAACCAGGCCTGTGGAAAAAACTGCTCCTAACAAAATGGCACCTTCAACGTGGCTAATAAGAACTTCCACTTAAAAAAAAAAAAAAAAAAAAAAAAAAAGGATTTTAGAAACAAAAGAACGGAGACAACCAAGGCTTCTTATTACCAACATTTTTCTCAGTTGGTCTCTGTTTTGCTAGAGACAGAGACTTGTGTGGCTCCTTTAAGGGAGGTTTCCTGACTCAGCATAGTGGCAAAAAACTGCAAGGCTTTTAAAGATTTCTGCTAACAACTTAATGGTGTGTACGAGAGCTGGAAATGGCAGTGACCACATCTCCAAGTTGGCAAAATGATGCTGGATGCTTGCTGAATCTCACTAAAGCAGTGAGCACAGTTCTCAGTTCTGGTGGTAAACTAACCACTGCCATCTTTGCTAGACCATGGCAAATACAGCTATATCTTTTATTTGACCAATATTGTTTACCAGATAAAAGACTCATGGCCACAAACAGATAAAAATTTACAGTAAAGACAGGTTCAGATTAAGGAAAATCTCTAAAGGTTTACAGTGTATTTTAAAATATATGTAGGCTTTAAAAAGAAAAAGAAACAGGATTAAATGGTTTAAAAAATAAAGAATAATAAAAAGACAGAGAACATCTGGGTGTGGTGGCAAACACCTTTAATTCCAGCACTCAGAAGACAGAGACAAGCTGATCTCAGTGATTTCAAAGTAAATCTGGTATATAGAGTTAATTCCAGGACAGATAAAAGTTACACAGAGAAATCCTGTCTCAAAAAATGAAAATAATAGAAGTAGAAGAAATAGAGTAACAAAAAAGCCATGTAAACATGGAAAGCACAAAAAGAGTCTGGATACTTTATGCTGTTCTGTTATCTTATATTATTTGACTGTTGAGGAAATAGCAACAACTGTTAATATAAATGCTGCTGTATTAATCCAATTTATATATTTTAAAAATGCTTTGATTCCAAAATTTAATTCCAAGGGCAGGTTCCCGGGGAAAAGAATATCTATTTTTTTTTCCTCAGAAAATGAAAAGCTGTGGATTCTGTCCAGACTAACATGGTTTGATCAAGCCAGACACCCTGAAGCAGTGTCCCATGTGATCCAACATTCAAAACAGCTAGGACAAGGCACCCTTGCAGACCACTGCAGCCAGGATTTGTATGGATCCACATGACAGCTCCCCCTACCAGCAGAAAGCAGTTTGGAAAGACTGACACCCAAATTCCCAAATATTGTTTATAAATGTTTGTTTTAATATAAGTGGAGTTGGTTATAAATGGTGAATGTCCACAACCAATCTCTTTAAATGTGAAAAGAAAATTATGTTATAGAAATTATTACTTTGTTTTGGAATGGATTTTCACTTATTGATATAATTTAAAGTCAATTTGTGTTATGTATATTTCTCTTCTTGTTTATGTATTGTTTATATAGCTCATTTAAAAATGTAATGTATAATTTAGTACAGATTTTAGATAGTTACCTATAATAGTCAAGACTTATAGTTAGGTGAGTTAGGATTTCTAGATATACAGAAATGTATAAATAGGCATTCTTCAAACCTTTCAAAGGCCTACAGAATATGGCATTTAAAATGGCTTAGGGTTTTTCTTGACAGTGAGACTTAACTGCTCCTGGCCATACCACCTTCATCAGAAAAGAAGATGGATATCAAAGAAACTTGTTATGGAGTTTGCCTCCAATATGGCAAGACTAGCCATTTGGACAAGATACTACTCATCTGGATGGTTTGACTTTATATTATATAAACTGGACATGCAGGACCCACAGGAAAGTGACTGCTGAAACAAGATGGATAGTGTTACAGGGTTCCTGCTTCATGGAAGACTCTGCCAGACAGTCTACAGAACACAGAGAAAAATGACTGACAGACTGCCAACACACATGGGACATTTTGAAATTTCTTACTTTGCTGATAAGTCTGCCAGACACACATGGCCCATAGGCTGAAGATGAAACATTACAGAAGAAGTTCTGGGGACTGACCAGGCGAGTTGTCTCTGTCATTTCTAGAGTTTATATATTATCCTTCTGTAATCTTTGATGGAGTTAAAGACAGATAGTTATAGTTTTTCTTAGTTAGGATTAAAGATAAGTTACATGTAGGACTTTAGACTCACAAGCATAGTAGAGAGAATGGAATAATTTCTTTAAATCTTGGTAAATGTTAATGGACTAAATATTGTTAACTGTGCTTCTTATTTGATAACTGTTTTGTTATACTTTACTATGTTAAAGTTAAAACTCTTCTTTTTATTTTAGACAGAAAAGAGGAGATGATGGGAGATGTCATTCTGTAAATATATTTCTTGTATTGGTTCATTAATAAAGCACCCTTGGCCAATAGGAGAGCAAGATAAGTGGGACTAGGAGACAAGGAGGAGAGAGGAAGTAGTAGGAGGAGTTTCAAGATGTAGGACCAACAGGGTAGAACTCCGGGTCTTCTCTCCAGTAAGATAAGACCACATGGAAACACTCAGATTGGTAGAAATGGGTTAAAATTTAAGACAGAGTTAGCCAATAAGAAGCTAGTAACAGGCTAACAGTATTCTATCTAATGCAGTGTCTCTATGTGTTATTTGGGGCAGGCACAGCTGTGGAATCAGGCCGGCGGGAAAAAAACGTTCTTAACAGGTGTTACTCACATGTACATGGGTGAGCATGGTAGGTTGCTGTCAACTAGACATAAAATATAATTATTTCCTCTATGTTGGTTAAAATACTTAGTAATTAGTTTAATCTTGCACAACAGAAAACTGATTTGATTTGAACTTGAAAGTATGAAATACTGGCTCATATTGATAGTCTTCAATGTTTTTTTTTTTAAACTGGGGTTTTCATTTTGGGTATTGATGATGACAGAAATAAAGTACCTTAAACCAATCCCATTCAAAAGGTAATTTGGGCAGATGAAAAGTCACAAATGTGTTCATTTAATCTGAGCAAATGTTTGTTTTATCAAGTAACTCAATTCAAGTTTAAAAATTATTCAGATTATCTATGTATGGTTTCAAATACCTTTGATCCCTGATCTTAGGAGGTAAAGACAGGCAAATCTTTTTTGTTTCAGGCCAGCATAACTACATAGTGAGAGCCTGTCTCGACAATAACAAACAATGGTTCAGAGAAGAAACGTCCATTGCATTTGACAATATGCATATGGGATCACATATTAACAAAACATACTTCCAGGTTGATAAGAAGGGAAGATTTGTACTTGACACTGTCCTCATTTAAGGGGAAATCATGAAGTAGTACATCAGTCAAACAGAAGAATTCTCTTGCACAAGTAAATGGCTCAAGGAACTTTACAGGGCAGGAGGCAAAAGACTGTAGACACCAGAGAACCAGTATATCTGCTGTAAAATTGTGTCCTTTACATATGACAAGAAGCTGCACCTATGTACTTTCAGCAATATGAATAACAAAGTAAGGCTTGTACAATAACAACACTGGTTGACATGTGCAGAGATAGGTGAAAGCCTCAGGAGATCCCAATCCTATATGAAGAATTACAGGCAATTATTGACTACTGGGAGAGGAAAAATAAATGTTCCCTGATGGTGAGCCCCTAACTGGTTATTCAATACCAAAGAGAAAGCACTAAAACAACAAATATATAAGAAACATTAAATGGACTTGGTTGCTTCTATTTACATATTCATTAATATTAAAGGAAAAAAAGGCTATAGTCTTAAGATAAGAGTAGAGTAGGGGGCGGAAGAAACACTTGACAGAGGGATGAAGAGAAAATTATGTGAATAAAGTACGCATACATGAAATCTTTAAAATAAAAGTTTGATAAAGTGTAGACTATATGTTATTATATATCCTTTCAATATGCATTAACAGTTGAATATACAATTTATCACAAACTTAGTTAAATAAAATTGTATCTTCTATTCTGTTTCAGATTTCTAAGTCACTGATTATCACTTCAAGGATTGGCTAAAAATTATTATCTTATTTATTTTGTTTTATTTCTCTGTTGACTTAAAGCATTATAAAATTTGCCTAAGGCTACATATTCAGATTCGTACATTGCACATATCAAGCACAGGGTTGCTATTTTACTTCACTCTACCTATAAACACTTGGATTTCTGCCTCTGATATATCAAATATGTCATGTATTCAGGCATAAATATATAAACACTTTCTGCAAGAGAGTAGAAAATAGAGATGTCTAAGCTTAGAAGATGTTCTTGTTAAAATTTCATGAGATTCAAGGTGCTTTAGAATGTCTTAAATTGGTTTAGGTTATTTTATTTTCCTTTGACTTGTTGGATAAGAAGCACCAAGCTTAACCTTGTCAGTATATGTTATAATGATTTTTATCCTAGAAATAGAAAGGGATGGGAGGAGATCTAGGGAAGGAGTTGAGGGTTGGAGGATAGGATGGGTAAAGGAAAGAGAACAGTCCACTTTCTGTGATCATTTTTCAGATGGACAGGTCATTTCAATATGTGAAAAGACAGAATCTCAGCCTGTTTGTCAAAGAACTGCTTCCTGAAAGTAACCAAGTCTCTCTGAAGTAGGTATGACATCTTCATCTACAACAAAAATGGATTTACCTTTAATTCAAATACAAACTTTTCCAGCATTGAAAATTGATACCAACATATTAAAAGTTTATCATATTTTGTCTGTTGGGTTTTCTCATTGCAGTTATTCCTTCCCTAGTAGTTTCTAACTTCTGCTCCTTCCTTTCCAGGCTATTCCCTTATATAGGTATATTCAAAGATACCATTTTTAGAAACGTAGAAATTTCTTATGGATAACCACCATCATTCATCTTTATTAATGATCATGAATCTAACATCAGAGTGCTTCTCGGGGAATGGAATAAAATCAATAATAATGCAGTTAACTAGTTTAGAAAAGGACATCTATGTGAAGAAATTTTGAGAAGTAAGAAAAGAGTCAAACCTGTATGATGTATATAAGTAAGTGCATACATCCATAACATGAAAATTCATATTTATTCAATATACAGTGGGTATTTCCAATTGTTAACTTTGCCTCTAATGCTTTAGTTTCAGACATACTTAAGCTTTATAGGAAAATTATCTGAGCTTGTGTTGATAGATCAGATTGAGTCTTATAGATAAAATATAGAAGCTGCATGCTGACAGAGATGGTTATAGAATTGGATTTCTGCCCAGGAAATTATTGCCTTTAGACCAACTGTGGCTACAATAGGAGGGAAAAATCACATCCCTGAGCAATAATCCATGTCACAAGTTTTTGGAGTGAAATTGGTCTTGCAGTTAAGGCCATCCCTCAAGACTCATCGTTTACCCAACACCTCAGGTATTGATTTCTTGGAGAAAAATGAAGATTCAGGTTGTAGTGCAACATTTTAATATTAAAAGCTTAATTGTGTTCATGATATATTTATTGTTATATTATTTTCAAGTGTCTATTGTTTGTAATTTTAGGAAAGTAAAGTATATCTGAGCCATAATAAGTCCTGCATATGTAGTAAAAGTGTTTGAAAGCATAGTAAAAGTGCTTGTAATAACAAGCAAATAGTTCCTGGTATAGATGTAAGACACTAATTAGGAAGACACACAGTGATTCATAAGAACTAGAAAAGTTACTCAAAACCACAACTTGGATCCTATGAGATGGCTTTCTTCATGCAAACAAGTAACTGAGCTTGAGAGGTGACAAAAGTACTCAGGTGGAACTTACAAGCCATTGTAAGTCATGATAAGATCTGTTATTATTCTAATACTATAATAAGCACATATACATTTGTTCACAGAGGGATTTAATATAAGAAGTAGATGAATTCCTGAGGAAATGTGTATTATTGACACGAGCACAGTTATGTCTAGGATTTCAGTGGCTAAGACACATGGGAATGGAGAGGCCTTCCCTGGGTCAGGTCCAGAAGAAAATTTTTCCCTCAGTCCAAATGTGAGTGTTGAAGGATATTTGACCTTCAGCTGAATCCAGATACACAGAAACTACTCACCACAGACTCTTCCTTGTAAGTGACGGCAGGCTGAAATGCTACTATATAGATACTGTCTCCTGGATGTTGACAGCCCCTTTCCTCCATCTCTATATAGGAAGTTTACTGAGTTTCCAGGCTGCTTCTGGTACAACTTCTTCAGGGCACAGAGGGCTCCCAACCGCAGTACTTCTGTATACCATTTCTTTATCTACTTTCACTCCAGTTAGCTCATTAACAAAGCTGAACCAGTCATGGAAGTTTCATACACTTAGGCAACACTTTACACAATACAGTTTTTGTCTTACTAACATTTATTTGACATCATAAATAAAATTAAAAAATATTATTACTGTCAAATATGATTTACATAGAAGAAAAACAAAAAAGGAAAATATTATAGCTGGGCACAAGCATCTTAGAAGCATGAAAAACAGAAATCTCTTAGTAGTTGGTGTTTTCATGGGCATATTAGGCATTAATCACCTAAACTGCTTGATACCAATATTCTGGGAGGGAGGAATTAACTATGATGTGTGCCCAACCAAAAATAACCAGGAGATTTCTTAAATTTGGTGGGGGGAGTATCTTCTAAGTGGAAATTGAGCTCATTGTACCCTGGAAAAGAAAAAGCCAAGCTGTCCTCTGATGTGTCTTGTGTCATTTGCTCAGCACCAAGTATAAAGACAGATGGAAAGCCTGGGCAGTGTCACATATTTTCTGACAGAGTTCTTTCTTTTTTGTCTTGCATTTAAGTCAAAGGTCCTTCTTAAGTTCTCTGACTACCTTGTCCCTGAAGTAAGGCTCCATCTTTATTCTTACCTCTCAGACAAAAACCTGTCTCAAAAGCTATTATCTGAGTAGATTATTCATTTTTCTTAAATTGTCTGAACAATAGTTCACCATAAGTATAAGAATTTGTGCATGGGATCTCAATTCTATTAAACTTGTGAAATATAGCGAACTGACTATCTTTTAACTAATAAAAATGAAACTTTTCTCTTTATTCACTACATTTTTTTTATTAATTCTTAACTGTTTTATTGTTAAATACTATTATGAATGGAATTGTTTTCTAATTTTGTTGTTGGATTAACTTTGTAGATTATAGTTGATAATGCCTCTTGAAGCATTTCTGTAATTATGATTTTTACTTTATATCCTATCCTAGTCCATTTTATTTTCTTTTATAACTGTTTGACCTAGATTCATAGAGCATGATACTAACTAGAAATGGGAAAAGCTAATATTTTTGTTATGATTCAGAGTTCAGAGAAAAATCATTAACTGCTTCTTCATTAAGTGGAATGCCTATGTGTGGATTTTAGATCAATTCATCAGGTTTAGGGAGTCCCTTTTCTTCTAATTAGTGATATTTTATGTGATGGCTGGCTGGTTGATTGTACCAAGTTTCCTCTGTATCTGTTGAAATGTTCATTTTATTTTTCTTTGTTAATATGCCATGGTGACTAATTTTGTGTTTTAAAAGATCATGTGTATTAGTTTATTTTTGCTTTGGCAATGTTATATGACAATTCTTTACCTCCACGATTTAAACTACTATGTTGATGACAGAGGTGGAAATGCCTTTTGCATAAGAGACATGCAGTTGGTTTGGTTTCTCCTGTGTGTCGTTTATCCTGTTAGCCTTTTCTGTCAGATTAACATCAACTTTCTGGAATGGGTTGGAAAATATTTCATCTTATAGCTTGTGGCATTTTTGTTTTGTAAATAATTCATATTAATTCTCCTATGAACATTAGGTGGAATTAATGAAGCCACCTGTAGTTGATCAATTCCTTTTCACAAGTTTTAACATTTCCTATTAATTTAATCCATTGTTATTTTAAATAATCAATTATATTTTTAACTTGTGCTAATCTTTTGGATGTCTAGGAATTTATCTATTTTATTTTCTGTTTTATTTTTTGAAGACAGTGTTTCTCTGGATCCTGTCCTGAAACTAGCTCTGTAGACCAAACTGGCCTCAGACTCACAGAGATCCACCTTCCTCTGCTTCCTGAGTGCTGGGATTGAAGGTATGAGCCACCAATGCTCTGCATTATCTATTTTATTTAGGTTATATTTACTAGAGTGGACATTCTTTTGCTTGGTTGGTTGGTTTGAAATAGAAACACAGCCTTTATATTTAACCTGCTTGGCCTCAATCTCACAATGCAGCTCATATTATTCTTGAACTCACAATCTTGCTAACTTCTCTTTCTGAGTAGTGATAGGCATTTAAGTATATGTAAGTGGCTATGAGCTCTGTATGTTATTTGAGGCTAAATGGTTGTGGGACCAGATGGAATAGAAATTCCAGCTATAGAATGGCACCCACACTTGGGTCAAGATTATCCATATGTAACCTGACAAAAGCTAACAAAGGGATTATAAAAATCAAAAGAACAGAGGCAAACACAACTTCTTGGTACCAGCATTTTCTCAGGTGGGCTCTGTTTGCTAGAGACAAGCAGATGCTTGAAGCTCTTTAAGAGAGGCTTCCTGACTTAGCATTAGTGGCACAGGTCTCTCTCTTTCTCTCTCTCTCTCTCTCTCTCTCTCTCTCTCTCTCTCTCTCTCTCTCTCTCTCTCTCTGGTATTTTTTTTTTAAATTTAAATTTTAAACCAGCTTGTTTTACATGTAAATTCCAGTTCCTTTACCCTCAACTCTTCCCCTGTTCCTCCCAGCAACCCCCATCCCAATCCCTTTCTGCTCTCCAGGGAGGGTGAGGCCTTCCATGAGGAATCTTCAAAGTCCATCATATCATTTGGAGAAGGGCCTAGGCCCTCCCACATGTGTATAGGCTCTTAGAGTATCCCTTTATGTGGAATGGGCTTCCAAAGTCCATTCATGTATTAGGAATAAATACTGATCTACTACCAAAGGCCCCATAGATTTCTCAGTCCTCCTAACTAACACCCATGTTCAGGGGGTCTGGGTTAGTCCTACGCTGATTTCTTATCTATCAGTCTGTGATGGGGGATGTTATTCTGTATATATGTTTCTCATACTGGTTAATAAAGCTCTGAGGCCAATGATATAGCAAGATAGGCGGGGCTAGGAGACAAGAAGGAAAGAGGAAGTAGTAGGGAGAGTCGAGATGAAGCCCGGGGAAGAAGCAGGACGCTTGCCGCGGCTCCCTGATAAGATGACCACGTGGAAATACTTAGATAAGTAGATATGGGTTAATAATTAAGACAGAGCTAGCCCATAAACAGTAATGGTAACTGGCCAACAGGATTGTATCAAATACAGAGTCTCTGAGTGTTATTTGGGGCACACATGGCCGCGGGACTGGCGGCAGGACCAGGAGGCCGGCAGGGGAGGAACCTGACGCAACAAGTCTGGGGTCCGTGAGCTTCCCCTTGTTCAGCTCAGCTGTTTCTGTGGGTTTCTCCAGCCTTGTCTTGACCCTTTTTCTCATTACTCCCTTCCACTCTAAAAAGAGTTCAGATCAGTGTTTAGCTGTGGGTGTCTTTCTGCTTCCATCAGCTACTGGATGAAGGTTCTAGGATGGCATATAAGGTAATCAATCTCATTATCGGGGAAGGGCATTTCAGGTAGACTCTCCAGTATTGCTTAGATTGTTTGTTGGGGTCATCCTTGTAAATATCTGGACATTTCCCTAGTGCCAGATTTCTCTTAAAACCTACAATGGTTCCCTCTATTATGGTATCTCTTTCCTTGCTTTCCTCTACTCTGTCCCTGACTCAATCTTCCTTCTCCCTCAGGCCCTCATCTCTCCTCCTCCCCTCCTCTTATCTTTCTCCTAACTCCCTCTCCTCTCCACCCATGCTCCCAATTTGCTGGGGACATCTTGTCACACAGGGCTCTTTTTAAGAGACCTTACTACCAAACAGTTAAGTGGTAGCATGCTTCTTGGTGAACCTAGAAACTCTGCAGAGATTAGCGAATAAGTATGACTCCCACTGGAACTCCACCATAAAGCTACTCCCAGGAAACCAAGGGCGGGACCAGCTTCTGCTTTAATTTTAGCCATGCTATTTAGCAGACAAGACTCATTTATCCATAAAAAGATAGAGATATACAGCAAAACTGATTCAGATGAAGAAAAAAAAATCTAACAGGTTTACAGTGTGTTTAAAAATATAGGTAGAAATGGGAGAACAAAAAAAAAAGGATAATAAAAGGATATAGTCCTTAGAAAAGAAATAGAATAGCTGGGCTGTGGTGTGTTTACCTTTAGTCCTAGCACCTGGGAGGCAGAGGCAGGCAGATTTCTATGATTTCAAAGCCAGCACGGTCAACAGAGTGAATTGCAGAACAAGCAAAACTACACAGAGAATTCCTGTCTCAGGAAATGAAAGACTAAAAATTAAAAGTGAAACCAAAAAATTGAGTAAAAAAGAAGGCATGTAAAGATGAAATAAACAGAGCCTGGATACTGTATGCTATTGTGTTGTCTTTGAATTGTTAGACTGGTGAAAGCTGCTAAAAGACATTTGACTATAATGCTACTGGGTTAATCCAATATACATATTTTTAAAATGCCTTTATTTCAAAAATAACATGTCAAATAAGGACATGTTATTTTGGAAAAATAAAGAGTTTCTGCTTTGATTTCTACAGAAATTGAAAAGCTGTGGATTCCTTTCAAATTAATATGGTTTGACCAAGAAAGACCCCCTGAAGCAGTGACCCAGGTGGTCAAATATCCAAAACAGTTGAGGCCATGCAGCCTCAGGCTAGTACAACCAAGATTTAGCAAGGTTTTCTGAGGATTGCCTTGTAATTGGCAGCACCTCCAAACCACAGGAAGCAGCTTGGAAAGGACTATGTCCACATTCACAAATATTATTTATAAATGTTTGTTTTCATTTAAACAGGGTTGATTATGAATAATTAATGATCACAGTCAATTTCTTTATAAAAGAAATGTGGGGGAGATATAATATAGAAATGTATAATTTGCATTAGTATGGATTTTGGTTTTTTGATACAAATTTAAAGTCAATTTCACTATATGTATATTTCTATTCTTTATGTATTTTGTTTATATAGCTCATTAAAATATGTAATGCGATTATGTATAGTAACCTATAATAGTAAAAATAGTAAGAATAGGCATGTTAGTTAAGTTTTCTAGATATACAGAGATATAATTCAAATAGATAGATATGCTTCAAAACTTTCAAAGACCTACAGAATTTGGCATTTAAAATGGTTTATTAGGCTTTCATGACAAAGAGACAAAACTTCTCCTAGCAAAGTCAGAGAGGAAGATGGGTATCAAAAACACAAATTATGGAATTTACTTACAATGTGGCAGAAATAGCTATTTGGGCAAGAACCTACTCTTGCATGTACTCTTTGACTGCATGCTGTGCAAACTGGATATGCAGGACCCACAGGAAAGTGACTGATGAACTTTCCAAAACAAGATGCGACAGTCCTTCAGGGTTCCTAATTCATTGAAGTATCTGCCAGACATTCTGCAGGACACAGAAATTTGACTGACAAACTGTCAATACAGGCATGACAGTTTTTAATTTCCTGATTTGATAGACGTCTGCAAGATATCCTAGGCCTATAGGCTGAAGATGGAAGCCTCAATATTACAGGGGAATTTTGGGTAACTGTTTGGGCAGCAAGATGTCACTGTCAATTCCAGAGTTCAAATCTTATCCTTCTGATAAGAGGATGGAGTTGAAGACAGATAGTTATGGTTATGGTTTTCCTTAGTTATGATAACATATGTTACATATAAAGTTTATACTTTATATTTTTTTAAAATTTTGCCAAATGTTTATGGACTAAATATTGTTAACTATAGTTCTTGCTTAATAACAGTTTTGTTATACATAATTTTATTGTTAAAGTTAAAACCTTCCTTTTATTTAGACAGAAAAGGTAATGGGGGATGTCCCTCTGTATAAATGTTTCTCTTATTGGTTGATGAAAAAAAGCACTGATTGACCAGTAGCCAGGCAGGTAGTATAGGTGGGGCTTCCAGAAGAGGAGAATCCTAAGGAGAAGAAGGCAAAGAAGGCCTTCCAGGAGATGCCATGCTGCCTAAGGAGAAACTGCTAGACTATGTGTAAGCCACAGCCTCATGACAATACATAGTTTAATAGAAATTGGTTGATAATTAAGAGAGAGCTAGCCAGTAAGAAGCCTAAGCCATTGGCCAAACTATTTATACTTAATACATTCTTTGTGTGTTTATTTGCAGCTAAATAGCTGTGGGACCAGGCAGAAAAGAAACTCCACTTAAAATATTCCATTTTAATTAATTTTCCCTTGTGTTAGTGATAAAGTTGCTTTTTCTTTGTTGCTTTTCCTTTTCTTGTGGATATTTTGTTTGCTTGCTTTGCTTTATTTTGAGATGGACTTCCACTGTTTGCTAGGGCCAGGCTTGAATTCTACTGCTGCCCCAGCCTGTCGAATACTAGGGTTTATCTTTTAATAACTTAAATCTTCTCAAATAGTTATTTGCCGTTTTCTGAATCCATGTGGCTGAAGTTATGCGAACTTTTGGACTTTCTGGTGATCAGTGTTTGGTTTCCAAGACACATGGCATTATTTCTAGTCTTAGTTTAGTGTTGCCTTGACCTGAATCACTCACTCCCATCTTTTTGTGTATACAGTGCTTGGTTTGTTCTTTCTAGTTTGTTCAAATAGAATGTTACTGAATTTTCACATTTGTTAAAAACAGGGTAGTTGCTTATACAATTGCTACATAGTTCTCTCTTGATATTGGTATAAATTTCTATGTAATTTCTTTTTATTTTTCACTCACTTTAAGAGTGTGATAATTTTCTGTGTGACTTTATACTATGATTTAATTTTCATTCAGAGTTTTCAAATGTCCACATACTTTCAATTCCTTAAACTTGTCATGTTTTATACTTGATTTTTACTGTAGTAGGATATCCCATTTTAGTGTTTCTATTTTTGCAAATATGTTAAGACTTTCTAACTTAAGATATGTTTCATTCTGAAGAACATTCTATGTATAGATGGAAAAGAATTTTTCTTTGGATAGTTTTGTTCTATAGATTTCACATATATTCATTGGCTTATAGAGTTTTTCATCCTTAAGGACTCCATGCCATTGAAATAATCCTGAAGGGTGTCCCTTCTGGCATTGTTGATGCTAGCGATCCATAGATGCAGCCTAGTCTCTGGTAAGGCTGAAGTCCTCTTCCTTAGTTGTAGACCAGAATATGGAGCCCAAGGGAGGGGGAACAGGCTGGAGTCCCTAGATCTGGGCTTGCCTTTGGAGTTCCTAGGTCCAGTCTGGCCTCCTGTATAGCTGCCGACACTGGGATCCCTAGGACCAGCCTGACTTATAATAAGGGTAGCAGAGCCATGGGTTCTAGTAATGGAGCTCAGGGGAGGTGATACACTCAGGTGTCGTTGTGCAGATTTGAAGGAGTGCCTGCAAACTTGCAGGTAGTTTGCAGTGTCTTACCCAGAGTCCTTGATCCTACCTTACTTCTGGTAAAGCCAAAGACTACTTCCAAAGTAGTAGGCCCAGCTATGGTGCCCAGGAGTGCAGTCTTGGGTTGCTGGCAATCTTTAAGGAGTGTTAGAGGGCAGTAGGCAGTGTCTTACCTGGGGTTCCTAGGACCAGCCTGGCCTTTCATAAGGCTGTTGGGGCTTTGGGCCCTAGTATGGAGTTTCAGGCAAGTGAGGACAGTCCAAGGTTATTGGATAGATTTTAAGGAGTGTTGGCTGGCATCTCCCATTGATTTTATGTAGAAGTATTTGCAGGTTCTTACAGTTTCATTTTGGTTTGATACACTCCAAATATATAACTAACTAATAATAAATAAATATATATCTGTGCTTATATATCCAAAATTATTAACAGAGTTTATACCTCAGACAATGCAGTAGTATCTCAAGAAAAGTAACAATATACTACATTGTATGGAAACAATTGTAAAGAAAGGAATTTAATTCCAAACCATTTCAAAAAATTAAATCAAAGGAAGTAGATTAATGTAAATAATAATTACATAAAAAGAAGTCGTTAAACAGAAAAAAGATATTCTAGATGTTTTAAAAATAAGAACAGTGAGCCTGGGTAGACAGCTCACTTGGTAATGGATGTGCAGAGCATGCAAGATGCCCTAAGTCTCCTTTCTTGCACGCATAAAAAGCTGGTGCACAAAGCACATTTGAATTCCAAACACTAGGAGTTGACCTGAGAGAATCACCTGAGCTCATTTGCTAGCCAGCCTAGTGAGCTATAAAAGATAAAATGGAGAGTGACCCAAGAAGTCAAACCAGACCTATGGCCTCAACCCCTGTGTGCACCTCAAAGAGGGTACATGGGTGTACACAAATGACATGAATAGAAAAACTAAAGAATTTGTACTGCTTATATTATGGCTTTCTAGAGAAACAAGGATGTATTATTATTATTATTATTATTATTATATTTTGTTGTTCATTACTCATAATATGTTGTTATATAATATATTGTTACATTATATATATTGAATATTCTTTGCCCACATATTTGAAAATGTATTAACTAGATAATATATATGCATGCACATGCTTTTTAAAGAGGATCTCATCTCAGGTGCAATGCTTGGCCATCATGAAAACTCTGTGGTGTTTCTGTGTGAAAACATAATTCCTTCTTCTTGGGAAAGCCTCTGCCATTTCTCTTAGGCTTTCAGATAACTGAATCCACAAACAATGATTCCTTCTATAGTGTCACATGGCTGTGCACTGAGTCTGACTAACTATAAGTGAAATTATGCAAAACTGTGACTTAGAAACAGGTGGGATGGGACTCAAGAGTCCATGGCTCTGCAGTTATCTGGGTCTATGATTTAGACTTGTAAATTGGTACCAATGCATGCCCAAATGTCATGTCCAACCATGGAATATTCTAAAGGAAAAAAACATCGTTTAGTAATTCACATGGAAAAATAATAGCATTCTAAATCTCTTTGAAAAGATTATATAGTTTCACGTTGGACCAGATACGCTCATAGACTCATTAACCACAATCTAGAAGGACATGCTAATACTAATGAGCTTTGTTTCAGACCCAAGGCTGTGGTCTGTCCCTCTGGGTCAAGCACAAAAAAGAATATGAGAATAAGACAGACTTTTCTTCAGGAATAAGAAGACCCATGGAAATTAACAAGCTGCCATCTATTGCACACCATAGCTTGGTCTAAATAAGGCAGCAAGCAAGGAAAGCAGCCTCAGCAACAGCAGCAGCAGCAGAAGGTAAAACTCATCCAAAGGGCAGACAGAGAGCAAACAGGAAATAAAAGTGAATCACAGATGTATGTGCCAGGGGAAAAATGAAATTAAGCCTTGAGTATTTAATAAAATATAATAGAAGGTTCTACTAATACCTAAAAATTAATAAATTACTTTTACATTCCTTATTCTAATTATTAACTATAGCACCTAGCTACAGTGGGTTTCACAGTAAATTTATACTAATGTTAAGAGAATATGTAATTTCTACAAAATAGTGTAAAATTGGCTGAAAATTTTCTATTTCTTGATATGAAATTGATAACAGAATAAGATCATCTGAAGAAAAGAAAAGAAAGCTTATATATAACCTAAGATTAAAAGTCCAAAATTAAAAATGTCTCCAATATCATTAAATAAATTTGACCCAGATATCAATGTAAATTACTCTGTCAGTGGAGTTATACAGAAATTAATGTGATCAAGAATACGAAAAATATTTGGAGCACATTAAGTTACTTTCAAAATATAAATTATCTTTAACAAAGTGTATAGCAATCTGACATTCAGGATTCAACACGTGATGTGTCTGGATAGCTAGGTGGGATGCTACATACTGCAAATCCAGCACTGAGAAACTGAGCAAAAAATTAGGTGAGTGCAAACCCATCCTGAGCTACATATCAAGACTGAACATGTCCCTCCTCTCACAAATGTGAATGAAGGAAAAAAAATTTAAAAAATACATTTAAAATATCATAGTCATGCTAGCCCTCAGAGTTCCATTTCTAAATTGAACAGAAATTAAATCTAAAAGATGTAAACATTGTCAAAAATATTTCAATTTAAGGCAAGACTCCTTAGATTATGAGGTTAAAAACAATGAGGGAAACAGTACAGTACGCAATGACTGCATTAAATAGATGTCAAGGTTAGGAGGGATTTTACTGACTCAAACTGACTAGTGTTTTGGTTTTACTTTTTTTTTTTTTTGGAATTTGACTATAGAGATTGCCAGATTATAATCAGGGAACAAGAGAATAATTCTTAATTCACCCATAAGATCCCTTCCAAAATTCAGCTGTGCATGTCTGGCAGAGGGGAACCAAGCCGAGGTAGAAGAATACATATCTTGGATGACCTAATAGAAGGTGACTGAAGGTAAGCAGTTAGTCTCCATATCTTTCTGCAAGTCAAAGAGGAAAGAACTGAGCAATTTAGAAATAGACATTTATGTTTAAAATGTAGTAAAGTCTATATCTTTGCTTTACAAAAATAATTATGCAAGAAATTAAGACAAATATATAGGCAAAGATAAAGCATGCAGATTTGCTGGACAAAGTAAAACATGTACTATCCAATTACATTCTAAATCAATGATTTACCTGATCATAAGAAAACAAGTTCAATTTGAAAACTAATTTTATAAAAACTATAGAAAACTGAACCTAAAGAAAGGTCTAGAGACCTATAAGACTGACCCCAACTGACAATTTGAGCACCGTAGAAAGGCTACCAAAAATTCCCTTCCCTGATAGTGAGATCATCAACTAAATTATCCACCATCATGGAGCCCTCATCTAGTACTTGTTGGAAACAGAAGCAGACACCCATAACTAAACACTGAGTCGAACTAGAATCCAGATCCAGAGAGAGGGGACAAGACCAGGTTGCAGAAACACACAAAGACAGCTGACCTGAACAAGGAGGAGCTAATAGGCCTCCCACAGACTGATAGCTGGTAATCCAGTATGGGATTGACTCAGACCCCCTGAAGATGGGTCTCAGCTAGAAGTACTGAGCAGTCTGGTGGACCTCAGACAGTAAAAACAGGTTCTATTCCTGGTGCATAAAAGGACCTTGCAGACACTTCCCCCATGGAGAGATACCCCCTTAACCTAGAAACAGAAGATAAGTCCAAGTCTCTACTTCAAATGACTTGACAGATTTACATGACCCAACCTGGATAGTATAGCCCTACAAGTGGAAAAGAGGTGGGGGGGATGAGAGGGGAGGGTGGCCAGGGTGCATGTCACAGGGGAAAGAGGGTAATAGGGAGAGAGGGAGGGAGGGAGGTAGGCAGGGAGGAACGGAGGGAGGGAGAGAGGGAGAGGAAACTGGGATCAACATGTAAAAATCTTAAATTATATTATTAATAACAAAAACTGCAAAAAAATAATCCCTTCAAATGCACACAAGGTCAGAATCATGGAGAAAGCATCTCCTGAAAAAATTGGCAACAGTAAAGGCCATTTATCTTTCCAGTGATTGCCTACCAACTTTAGAAAATATTTATTGGTTACATTGTATCATGCTAAAATCAGTGACGCTAAGGCAGGCAGAGGCTTGACAATATAATACCATGTGAAAATAAAGAATAGAACTGACTGTTCACTTCCATAATTCCATGATAAGTATTCCTATAATCAATGTAAACTTTAAACTCAGTATCTCTATCTTTAGGGGATTGGCTTTAAATCTTACACGTATAGAGATAGGAAAATAGGAATGAAAAGGAAGTTCACAGATGAGCTAATCTATTGTGCAGCTACCATGCATTTCTGTGAGAGACCCACGAAACTTCTGAGTCAAACCAAAGTTTGACAGTGTAACATAGGAAACCATGGGCTGGAAATGGAGTAAGAACACTAGGTATCATCTAAAACCAAAGAGCAATACAAGTAGAATAAGATGGGAAATTTACTAAGTACCATGACAGAGCTGGTTAAGATGGAGTTGAAATAAATGAGATGACTACAATAAACAAAAGGGAGGACAGGGCTTCCAGACTCCATGATCTATATTGCAATATTTCTCATAAAGAAATCACATCTGAGTGCATGCTTTACTTTAATTGGTGTGGAAACTCAAAAGGCTCGACTTTAAGAACAAGAATATATATTGTGGACACAGTCATGCCTTTCAACAGTTTGTTGGTGTTGGGAACCTGCTTTCTCCAGACCCTATTGGGCCACGCCCAACCCTCACCTTTTTAATAGCATTAAGAGGTGGGAATGTTGGGAGCCTGCAGTCTCCTGACTCCGCCTCTGACGATGGGTGAGACGCCATGGCAGTGTCATCACTACATCAGGCTTTACCTGGCTGCACAGGGGACCAAGTTACACATGTGCAAGCCCCCCTTTTAAAGAAAGCGCACCAAGCTCACCTCTCTCTTGCTCTTTGCTCCCTTCTCTCTCTCTCTCTCTCTCTCTCTCTCTCTCTCTCTCTCTCTCTCTCTCTCTCTCTCTCTCTCTCTCTCTCTTTCTTTCCCTTTCTCTCCCCTCTCTCAATAAACTCTATGTGGGCACTGAGTCTTGTGTTTGTGTTTCTTAGGCAATAGCAGCTGCAAAAGAACAACAGTTGGAAAAGGTAGGGTCGAGTGGGCAGAAAAGAACAGAAGAAATAATGGAGGGTGATAAAAGGAGACCGTTGGTTTTTATAATATGTTCATTAATCTTTGAGGATTTCATACATGTTACGAGCAGGTTTTTCCCCTGCTGCCAGCCGCCCCGTCCTGCCACCTCGTGAGCCTAAAAAACACTCAGAGTCTCTGTATTTGATACAATCCTGTTGGCCAGTTACCATTATTGTTTATGGGCTAGCTCTGTCTTAATTATTAAACTATTTCTACTTATTTAAGTATTTCCACTTGGTCATCTATCCAAGCGTAATGGGCTTCCTCCATGCTCTACATGCTGACTCCTCCTAACTACTTCCTCTTTCCTCCTTGTCTCTTAGTCACTCCTATCTTGTTTTCCTATTGGCCACAGTGCTTTATTCATTAACCAGTATGAGAAACATATTTACAGAATAACAATGTATTTTTACAATATCTTTGCCTAGTCTTTGTTGTTGCTGTTGCTACAGTCTCACTTGTGCTACACTTAATAACCACCCTTTGAAGAAAATAACTCCTCCAAAACTCTCACTGTCAGAAGCTTTTCAGTCTCTCCATCCTCCATGCTAGATTGTTGACTAGCTTGGTATTCTGCAGGCAACCACAGGCACTGTGAGTTCATGAGTGTAGCTTTCCAGCTATATAGAACTGGATTGGACAGACTACTTTGCTCTCTTCCTTGCAGATTTGTGGCTCTTGCAATCTTCCTCCCTCCTCTTCATGGGTGAACCCTGAAGATCAGGGGAGGTGAAATTAGGGTGCTACAGACATCCCTTTTGTGACTGAGCACTACACAGACACTTGTTTTCTGCATTTTGATATGTTGTGAGCTTCTATATTAACCAATGTCCACTGTTGAAGGAAATTTCTTGGTGAGATGTGAGTGTTACACTCACTAACTTATGGGTATGGGTTCAGTTCTATATATGTCCATTTAGCCAAGTAATAGTTTCACTCCTGAAGTCTGTGAGGTACAAAATCATTAGTTCTTGGCCAAATTTACAGTATCAGGCATTATTTTCTCTGTTGAGTGGGCCTTGAATATAATCAGAAGATGGTTTGTTGCCTTCATAGTATTCATACCATTATCACACTCATGGGCATATCTTGTCACACTGCTCATAATAGTGCTCCACAGGGTTCACAGATGGGGAAGATTGTTGATGATGATGACATTTTTCTTCACAGCAGCCTGCCTGTCATCTTGCAGTACTTTAAAAGATAGACAAGGTCTAACCTTGATTGCTCCATGCCATGTAACTGTCCCATAAATGTTATTTTCAGCAAAAGGATCTATCATAAAGTTCTGGTGAGAAGCAAATAATGGTGTAATTGTTTCTATTGATTGGGAGTCCTTTGGGACACCTTTGATGAACAAATAATGGAAGGTATATACCCTATACACCCGACACTGACATTTTATATGCGACCTTGACTTCTAATAGGATCAGTATCCCTTGTGTAGGATATCACTAATTAAACTCTTTCATATCATTTGTGTGTGTGACACACACAAACACATTCATGGGGAGAGACAGAGACAGAGACAGAGACAGAGAGAGAGAATAAGTGAGAGAGAGGTTTTTAAATAGGAATCCATGTTTTTTTAGATATTGTTAGTGTTACTTCTGCCCTCCCCAACCCTTCCTCTTCCCTACTATACTATTCCTATCTCTACCTACATCTCTCTCCCTGTTACTCTCACTTAATTTCAATGATTTTAATGAGACTTTTAGAGTCCTAGAGGAAAAAGCTAAAAGGAGACAGGTCTGAAACAAGAAGTAATCTCTGGTGTAATTTCTTAAAGGTTACAAAACTGTAAAAGCAATGGAATATAAACACCTTCTCCGTGAGTGTTGTCTATAGCACTCAGGCTTTGGAACTGGTTTTATTCAAAGAGTAGCCTGCAACATGGCCATCTAAATTACCACATCACCAAGGTGTAACTTGGGAAACGAACTTTGGCTTTGCTTTGTGGAAAAATACCCAGGACTTTCATGCCCATTTCTAATTTATAAACAGTAGAAGTTCTGATGAAAGAGCAAAGAGAAACTGTGAGTTCCAGTCCTTAACCACAACAACTTGTCACAGAAAAAATTTATAAGCAGGACATTTACCTTAATTATCAGTGTAGAAACAATTCTTCTGAGAATAAGGCTATGATGGTTAGGGGCTTCACAAGAAAGATGCTTTAGAACTTTGAAGAAGATTTCAGAATTTACCATGCCATCCACACTTTGTAAACAACGAGAGTGCAAAGAGAAGACAGGCCTTTCAGGAAATTATCTAATCTGAATCACTTTCATTAGAGTAGGCAATCCTGAAATCACAAGGTAGGAACCTTGTTATAACATAAACCACCTCAGTTCCACTCACTTCTTCTAATCCAGATGTGTTTTTCATACATTTTGTATGATTAAGTGTGTGGAGACTTCATGGATATATACATCCTTATGAAGAAAATTAATCTTTCTGTCTAGGATGTAGCAAAGTTGTGCATTTCTTTCTATGATAAAACTCTGAGTTTCATTTCCAGAACTTTACAGAAACAGGTTCCTTATAAAGTCAACACCTCAAAATATGTTGGAAACCTGTGTTGAGTAGAATAATAACATAAATATTATATAGCCTTTATGTATTTACTGAGTTTGTGCTGGCCAGGATGCCCGCTCAGCTTTTCCACTGTATCTTCTCTGGAGTCCCCTCTCCCTTCAGCTTCTCCTGATATCTCACATAATCTACTAGGATCAGTCAATGAAATGATTTAAGAGTTAAAAAAATAGAATACCCATGAATGATAATAAAAATAGCAGCACATATTCCTAAGCAAGATTATTTTTAATGGTAGGACAGGAAATTAGGGTAAATACAAATTAAACATGTTTCTTTAAAGGTTTAGTGAAATCCCAATTTTATTTGTTAGAACCTAATTTCTTTGTTATAAGGTAAATTAATAAATTTAAAGAAATTTTTGTATTATTCCACTTAATTCCCAAATCAGAAATTACATTTCCTACCCTTCTCAATTTTTGGAGTCTTCTATTCATTGCATTATTTAACGTAAGTGGTCCAGGGCAATCCTTTTATTATTTTTTTTCAATGCAGTGTTCATATATTAAGCCTTTATGTTCTTACAAGCCCCATTTCAATTATCTTCACTGAAATACCCCATAGCTGAGAATCTCCTGAGAGGATATCTCATTCTATAAATTCCACCTAATGTGTTTCTTTCTGTTACCTGCATGTTGCCTTTGACACCATATGTTGGCTTCAGTTATTCCTTTAAATAATTTGCATCCTCAGCAGCATGGCTGTCTTTCTACAATAACATGTTAAAGAATATTTATTGATTGTATAAAGCACTATTTCTAATAATGAGTTCTGATGTTTTAAGTGTAATTATCTGAAATTAGACAGAAGTATACCTATTTGATATTACAAAAGATAACATTTTATTTGATGAATTCTGACAAGGAAGGGGCCAAGGCCAGGCCTTGTTAAGCCAGCAGCTAGCCAGTACACTCCTCGCTCAACAATGCTGCCACTCTTTCTATCATCTAAAAGACTTTCTTCTTCTCTGTCTCCTCTTAGACTGTTTATTGAGCAAAACAAACTAGCACTATTATTTCTTCAAGGGCATAGAATATCGAAATTATTTGCTCCTTACAAATTTATAACAAAAGTATTTTCATTACCTAAAAAAATATAAAATTTCTGTACATTGTAAGAAGTAAGGAAAACATCAGCTTAAAGCTATGTTGAACAAAAATAAAAATATATCTGGCAAAATAAGTAGTAAAATTCCTTCAAAGAAAATTTTGAGCAGAAATACAAGAAACACTTGTAAGAGCAGGTCTTGAACTTCATGTGGGTAGACAATAGTGTCAACCCAGTTATCAGTGATTCTGGGTGAGCCAGCCTGCAGCTGTGAGCAATGAAGAGCTGTCCCCATTTCTTATCTGCCATAGGCAGGAGAAAGGTGCTGCCCACACCCCTGTAGTCCATGAACACCTGAGGCAGGTAACACCTGTGCATGAGGTCATAAGAGCAAAAGATCTAGCAATGCCCTTATCTGTTGGAAACACTTGGAAAAGTCACCTCTAAACCATGCCTGGGCAAAACAGTAAGGCAACATCTGAAGATGTGGTAATGGGGAATCCATCCTAAGGATGTGAAAACAGGAGAATTGGCTCTGTCCCTTGCTCATCTCTGCAAACAGTGAATTCACCAGGGCAATGCAGGAGAGATCATCATGTTCATGAAGACAAGGGGGAGCTGGCAGGCAGACCAACCCTAAAACCAACCAGGCCCAGAACTATGGTTGCGAATTAGCCCATCCCAATATCCACACAGTCTGTGATCTACTGAGCCATATGAAGGGACCAGTCCTGCAGACTCAAAGCTGCAGGATCTCCAAAACACAGGGCAAGTTGCATTCTCAAGAGCAGTGAAAGTCCAGCATGGACAGTGTAACAGAAACCAGAGGCCTCCAACTTCTTTGCAATGAACACTTGCAAGTAAAGATATATGAACAAAATTGTTTACTGCCTGACTTACTATGTCACACTGCAACTTTCATGACAAGATTGCTTTCCCTGTTTGTTTTCTTAGTGTGTTAAATTTTAACGATGGGGGCACTAAGGGCAGAGGGCAGATACACAGGGATAGGAAATGATTGGGATTGAGATTCATGATGAGAAAGACACAGAGACTAAATAAAAAGAAAGTTAAAAAATAAAAATAAATAATTAAAACACAGGCCCATTTGATAAACAAAATAAGCCAAATATTTCAATTATAAGTAGAAAAATTACAACAAATATTGTTAGGATTATGATAAAACTGAAATTGTATAGTTAAAATTAAAACTATGCATATCATTTCTACAGTTAATAAGAAAGCCAAAGTGCAATGGAGGAAAAGGCTAGTTGATTCTATTAAGGAAAATTTTAATACTTAAAAACTTTAAATAATAACAGTATAGATGTGAATGGTTCTGGAAAGTAAAATCAAATAGCTACTCTTTCAAGCCAGAATTCACTTTATCTAATATCTTATAAGTTATTTTCAAAGACAAAAATTAAGCTATAATTCTTTGACAGTGATCCATCAATACAAATTACAAAATAACTTAAATTGCCTTTACAATATAAAGTTATCAGAGTAGATTTTGTGAAAAAATGTATATTTCAAAGCTACAAATAGACTAAATAATCAAGTTTTTATATATCCTAATAGTGAACATATTTGGATTTAAATAAAATGGCTATTATTTAAATTATGCAAATTGAGAATGTGAAGATGGCAGTTTAAATTAATGGATAAATTATGCTATTACATATTCAAGGCCTTAATAGTTACCACCAGGAGAGACAACTAAAATTAGTTTAAATCAAGAAAAATATTACCTTTTTTATATTAATAAAGGTAAATAGTAGGGTTAAATAATCATGACAGGTTATGATTACACAGAGAGAGAGAGATTCACATAGACATGGGTTTGTATTTTATTTTATATTGGATGTTTTGTATTAAAATTTTGTATTGGAGTCCATGTATGATGTCAAGATAATCTCTAATCAATGGACTGGACTGAGACCTGGGAGAATACCTTAAGAAATATATTTTTGTGTCTTTTATTTCCCACATATATTTTTAAACAAGTGATGATGAAGATAGTATGAGTTCAATACTGAACACCCACAAACAATATCAGAACAAGCCTTTAAAATTTCTTTTAAAGAAGGCAAGTGGAAAGTTATTTAAAACAATGTTCAATTTTCAAACTATATTCAGCTTCAGTAACTATACTAATACAGAGAATGTAAATCAGATGGCGACTCAAGTTACCAATAAAATTAATGAGATCTATTTGAAGCTTGTTCATAATACTGATGTGAATTTCTTTCTATACAAATGTAATAGGTGTTATACAGTGCATCCCAGCCAGTTTCCTCTCCCTTCACACCTGCAGCAGCCCCCGCAAATTCCATCAACCACCATCCCCCTGACTGACTTACTCTTTACAAGATCCACTCACCCTCCATTTTCTTTGTAAAGAAGAACACAAAATGCAATATCCAAACACCATGAAACAAGACACAATAAGAGAAAGGCAAAGAAAAAGCCTTCATATCAAGACTGAACAAGGCAACCCCGAAGGAGGCAAAGTCTCAAAAGCAGGCAAAGGAGTCAGAAACATTCGCTCCCACTGTTGGGAGCCCCACAAAAACATTAAGCTGACAGCCATAGCATACTTGTAGAAGACCTGGTTCAGGCCTTGCAGGTCCAGTGCTTCCTGCTTCTGTCTCTGTAAGCTCATGTAAGCCCTACTTAGTAGATTCTGTGGGCCGTGTTCTCCTGTGTCCTCCATCTAATATTGAGTTCTGTAGTTTTTCTGTCTTCTCGTCTGCATGATACCCAGAGCTCTGAGTGGAAGGACCCAATGGAGACCTCCAATTTAGACACTATTCCTATAATGTCTGTCTGTGGGTCTTCTTTGCACCCACTCCCATATGCTGTCGTAATAGGGCCTCTTTGATAACAGCTGGAAAAGACACCAACCTATAAATACAACATAGTATTATTGGGAATCTTCTCATTTATTAGGAGTGGGGGCAACCATATTTGGTTCTAACCTATGTCTCTGGCTTATCCATTCAATATTTTTTTTGGCCATCCAGAATGGTTTTTGTTTGTTTTACTTATGCATTATCTATAAATTCAGTGGGAATTGCCTCAATTATTATTTTTTTCTATATAGAATTTAAAGGAATGTTAGCTTGGTTTCGTTTGTTTTGAAATATTGATGCTAAGTACATAGAATTAGGATGTTGTTCTAGCAGGTATTCTGTTTTTGATGTTTCCATGGGATATACTTCACAATCATTAAGATTTTAACCACACCCTTGTATTACAACATATCTTTGCGTACTATGATTTGATAGTTTTTCTATTTGTAATTCAAATTGACAATTTCCTCCCTTAATTACAGAATTTAGTCTTTTGCTTAAAGGTAGTTATAAATGTAAATTGATTTAATTTTACAACTTTGCACTTTTTTTTATTTGATCACATTTCTCCATTTTTTCTCTCCTTCAGATCAGCTGCTATTATTCCTTTTAATCTATCCATTGTGATTGTTAATCCCTAACTTTTAACTGTCCTAAAAATTGCAAGATGAATCTTTAAGTAATAACAATATCCTCGAATTAACATTACATTATTCTATATTTAATGTAATAGTTGTACAGTATTATATTCCCATTCATATTTCTGATTATCTCTGTTAATATAATTATAGCTTATAGGCAAATGTTTTATAACATTAAAATTTTTTGTAATATTTGCTTCACAATGCCAATTATCACCTCCTATAATTGAATGCTTAAATCAAAAGAGCATTTGAAATTTAACTAGTTTAAATTCTAACCAAAATGACTTAAAATATTTTAATACCTATGTTATATCATTTATTAGAGGACATTTGCTACTGCTCCATAATTTAGTAATACAATCTAAAGAATAAATACATAAAAATCGAGCACCTATCACCAAACCTAGAAAAAAGAAATATTAATAGAAGGCACAAAAAAATAATAAAAGGGTAATTTCTAGTAGTAGACAATAAAAAAAGTCCCTGAAAATCCAGTGAATAAGAAAGAACCTTCATATATGAACAATTTTGTAAGACACTAAGCCAGTAGCAAGTTGACACTTCTGCTTACTGGGGACAACAAAAGTACTATGGTTTCTTTGTCCGTAGATGGATATAAACTTCTCCCAGTCAACTTAAATTTTTATACCCATTGCTCTGCAATTGCTATTAAGAAAATAAGCCTATACATTACTTCAAATTAAAATATTTTATTTATTCATTAACTCATTTTCTACAATACTTTGAAATATTAGATCATTATCAGCTTTTTAATTCTAAATAAAAGTATAACTGATTCTTAATTTTTATTAACAGGAAAACAGAAATTGTCATAAAATATTACACATTTATGTTGCAAATACCAATCTTCTGTATAAGTGACTTGTAAAACTCCTCTCCACCAGTTTTATTTTACGACGTAATCTATTATTTAAGGAATAATTCCTAAAGTAATTATTTAGTTATTCAATATTAATATTGTAATTTGAGGTTTTTTGGAGTTATAATTGACTCAGTGAAATAAATCACTGGAATAGTTAGTAAGAGATCTAAAAGTACTATAAACTCAGATGTTGGTCAGAAGGCACCATTGGTTGCATATTAGACTGCAAGGATACCAGGTACTAAAGGTACTAAAGTTTGTTCTAAGAAGTAATTTTCAAGTATGATATGTACTTGCAAGCTCTCCAGTGTCTATCAATAGTTATATTGGTCATGTGCTAATGCTGCTTGCAATGCTTTCAGGACTTAGCCACATGCAGTTGCGAGCATTTAAACTCAATTTTTCACTCAGGATGGTGTTTGTTGAATTTACACCTGTCAAAAAATTATATTTGAAATATTTTGAGATCTCATTGATTCTTCCCACAAAAGTGTGATTGTTTAATGGGGAAGAACATATTATTTACTTGGAATTCTATAATTGTATTAGTAACCCCTCTTATATTTACAAGATAGTTTCCTTTTCTGTAATGTTCTACAGCTCACAGAAATCATTAGGTTCGTTTTATGTGAAATTGGCACTTTGTTCTTCTGATGAGAGGGAATATATTTTCTCTATTAATCTTTTTCAAGTGATCTTATTTTTCTATGTTAAAGACTTTGTCAGCAAACTGTTTACTTGCCCTTAGCAATTTCTTTGCTTCATTAAAAGTATTTTGGAAGATTAAAATGCTACATAAGTATACATAAGTATAAAAGTGATCTCAATTACTCAACTGAATGTCAATTTTTAACTCTTTATATAGGATGAATTTATAAAATAAGTGCATATGTGTAGATTGCTCACAAATCATACAAAAATATATATATATGTAGATTGTTCAAAAGAAATGATCAATACCAAGATGTATTGAATAATAAATTACTTCATAATGTTAGTGATAGACATGGCTTTTCAGAAGAGTAAATTCTTATGATGTTCCACATTTGCAATTCCTCCATAATTATAATAATTTAATATTGGGATATCTCAGTCTATAACTCAAACTATAATTTGGAACTATCTAAAGTAGGTAGATAAAATATTGTCAGGAAATTAGACAGATTTTCCCTATGCATTAATATTCCACGTGACTTGTATTTTCACAAGAAACGCTGAGGACAGCATTATAAATGAGTTAAGATCTAACGTAATTTTATTGATTCAAATGCAAGGTTATAGCTATATTTATTTGGGTTCCAGGCCAAGTTAATTATGTTGTGGTGAGTATTTCTAAGGGTAGTACATTATAGCAAAAGGGTGTGGGGAAGCAAACGTATACATCCTCATGAATGAGAAACAAATAGGTAGCAGGATAGACCAGATTTCCAAAAGATAGACCAGGTCTCCAAATACTCATGTGCATGCTCTCAGTGACTAAATACTCATTAGAACCTGCATCTATAGATTAGAACCCTCCCAATAGTATAACAGATCAATAAACCTAGACTCCAAGCCTTTAAACACATGCTTTTAGAGATGTTTAAAATCCAAAAACTAATAAGAGTGTCTAAAATCTCAATGCAACATTTTTAATGCATGTGCAGTTATCCATTTTTGGGACAATGAAAATTACTTTAAGAAATTTTCTGTAGAGACAATGTGGCCTAAAGAAATTCACAAATATAGAAATGACAAAAGCAAACATTTTCTATGTATAAATAATTATCATAATGAAATTATGATTGAAGGAACATACTAGGTACACTTAGAGTCCAATTTATTGTGAGGGAAAACTGGTCAGTCTTTACATCTGTAATTTCTATCATAGATATATGGATTGCTTTGATTAAAATAATATTTGAAAATTGTATTTGTGTTAAAAATGAAAACATTTATTATTGTGTTGTAAAGACAAAAGTGGAATGTCAATGAAGAGTAAAAAAGGGTGGAAATTCTTCTACAGCAATATAGAAGCACACATGCATAGGCAATTGTTATTTGTTGTAACTCCCCAAATGCTCATTGTGTAAATACAGTGTCACAGAATATAAACTATTTGAAACAAGAATCATTGGTATTTTAAAAAATGTTAAGAGATAAGATGTGATTGTGGCCAGCCTCTGTCACAGCAAGACATATGTCTTGGAACTTTGGACACAGAAATCCTCCAAACACATAAGGAACATCAGGGAAAGATCTAATTGTCCAGAGGAAGTTGAAGGATATTACTTTTTCTGGTTTTGGAAATGGAACCTAGGAAAGCAATCTGGAATATAACCTTCCATACTATCTTCCAGAAAAGGATGGCCTGACTGGGCACTTTGACCTTAGCTATCTCCAGAACCATAAGAAACTATCTGTTTAGCAGTCAGGTTTTGGTAGTTTGTAGCAACATCTAGAACAAACTAACACAATCATGAGAGATTAAAAATAAATGAAAAGGCAGAACATGAAAATTCTTTTCAGTCACTTAAAAATGTATAAGGTAGATGTGGAAAATCACATAGACAAATGCAGTAAAGAAAGATTAAATGGAAAAGGGTTATTAAAACAATAGAGGGGAACAAATGGTGGAAGAAATATATTTACTGATAATTTGTGTGGCCCAATAAATGCTAAGACTTAAAGACAATTTGCTCATAGTATTTTGAGTAAAATTATGACCAAGCTCACCACCAATTATATGTAAATGACTGACATTATTTTGTATTAAAGAAAATTCTAAGTATTATTACACAAAATAAATATCATAAGGCAAAAGAATAGTATAATGGGACTGAGGAGATTGCTCAGTGGTTAAGAGTTCTTGATGTTTTTGAAGAGGCCCTTATTTAATATGCTGGAGATGATGAAAATATCAGTAAAACAATAATTTTGTAAACAATTAGGTATATGCAAGAGAAAGTGGGAAATATCAAGGTATCTACACTCCATTTATTTCCTATACATTTGAAATTTAGAAACTGCAAGATCAAAAATGCAATTCATTAATGTGAAATTAATGTATAAATTCATAGAAATGAGATACAAAAAATAATAGGAATAAATTGTGGAAATATATTACATATCTGTATGACCTGAGATTTCTGAACAAGATGAAGAATTTACTAAACATAAAATACAATACAACTATGATTAAAAGGACATTAGTTTCAACCTTTGATCCACAACTCTTAATGATATAAATTAAATTACTAGCAAAGGCAGGCTGAAAATAGAATCTTAGATAAGACTTTTTCATTACTTGCTCTTATCAGTGCTTAATATTCCCTTACTTTGGAAACATCCTAAGCGCTGGCTTCTAGTGCAGGCTCTCAATATTTACCATCACAGATGCAGTTATGTTCTGTGATGGAAACCTTTTATTAAGTATGTTGAAGACGAGAAACTGTGTTGCAAAATTGTCAGTGTCTTCAGATTCAGTTGTGCCATGCTGCTTTGTTACTGACAGCTCCCAGGTCTGCATTTTTCGATTCTTTCTGAACATCTTTTGGTACATCAAAAGGGATTCTAGGAAACAGGACCCCCCACCCAGTTATGTTCCATCCAAGCACTAGCAATTTAAAGTTCAATTTGTCCTATACAATTGGTGAGCATAAGATGCTGAGTTCTCATATTCTTTCTATTACAGGAAGGATGGCTAATGGGTTACATTTTGCTTGGATATTCATTGTTTACAATTGTCTTCTTCTAGCCAATTCTAGCCAATAGTAGTGTGTATCTTTTTTGTAGTTCAAGGTTATTGTTTAGCAGGTGTGTTTACCGGCCTTTGGGCACACTGACCTGCTCAAAAAAAAAAAAAAAAAAAAAACCATAAAAAACCTAAAAAACCAGACAGGCTCCATATTTCCATATTTCCATATTCTTTGGTCTTTGGCTTGGATTCCCTCTATATGGGAATTTCTAAAGTATCATTAGGAAGAACCTAAAGCTGCCTTATTTTTTCTGCTTTTGGAGAGGAAGAATTCTATAAATTTGGAAGAGAGGTTGTTGGCTCCAGAAACACAATATGGATGACTCCTCTGGGTTGTGTACATAATGAGGAAAATGTGCTTTAGAGTTTAGCTAATTTTCAGGCTAGAGTCAACATTGGAAAAAACAAATAGCACCCATTTGTACTCTCACAATTACTAAAATAGTTCCCTTGGTGAATTGACTGTCCTGAGGGACCCGTGCAGTATTCACTTCTGGCTTCAGCTATCCCCATCATCCCTCCACTCACTATGCTTCCTTCATCTGTTACCATGGTGATAGCATGTTACATGCAGGTTTTTCCCACCTGCTGCCTGGTCCCACTCTTTGTTCCTTCCGACCAGCAACCCAGTCCCTAGCCATGTGAGCCCCAAATAACACTCAGAGTCTCTGCATTTGATACAATCCTGTTGGCTAGTTACTATTATTGTTTATGGGATAGCTCTGTCTTAATGATTAACCCATTTTTACTTATCTAAGTATTTCCATCTCCCTAGAGACTGAAAAAGCCTTTGAAAAATTCAACACCCTTTCATGATAAAGGTCTTGGAGAGATCAGGGATAACAGGAACATACCTATATATAATAAAAGCAATATACAGTAAACCAACAGCCAACATCAAACTGAATGGAGAGAAGCTTAAGGTGATTCCTCTAAAATCAGGAACAAGACAAGGCTGCCCTCTATCTCCATATCATTTCAATATTGTACTTGAAGTTCTAGCTAAAGCTAAAAGACAACAAACAGAGTTCAAGAGAATCCAAATTGGAACAGAAGAAGTCCAACTGTCTCTATTTGCAAATGATGTGATAGTTTACATAAGCTATCCAAAAAACTCTACAAGGGAAGTCCTACAGCTGATAAATACCTTCAGCAACTAGCAGGATACAAGATAAACTAAAAAAAAAAAAAATCAGTAGCCCTACTTTATTCAGACGACAAAGGCACTGAGAAAGAAATCAGTGAAATATCACGCTGTACAATAGCCACAAACAACATAAAGTAACTTGGGGTAATGCTTTCCAAACATGTGAAAGACCTATACAATAAGAACTTTGTGGCTTTAAAGAAAGAAATTAAAGATGATACCAGAAAATTAAAAGATCTCTCATGCTCTTGGATAAGAAAGATAAATATAGTACAAATGGCAATTTTGCCAAAAGCAATCTACAGATTCAATGCATTTCCCATTAAAATCCCAGCACAATTCTTCACTGACCTTGAAAGGATAATAATCAACTTTATATGGAAAAACAAAGACCCAGGATAACCAAAACAACCCTGTACAATAAAAGAACTTCAGGAGGCATCACCTTCCCTGACTTTAAGCTCTACTACAGAGCTGTAGTTCTGAAAACAGCCTGGTATTGGCACAAAAATAGACAAGTAGACCAATGGAATTGAATTAATAATCCTAACATTAAACCACACACATATGAACACCTAATTTTTGACAAAACAAAAGAATACAATAGGGGGAGGAAAGTGTCTTCAACAAATGGTGCTGGCACAATTCGATGATCGTGTGTAGAAGACTGCAGATAGACCCATGTCTATTGACATGTACAAAACTCAAGTCCAAATGGATCAAAGACCTCAACATAAATCCTCTTAGAAGAGAACCTCTTAGAAGAGAAAGTAGGAGGTACCCTTGAACAAATTGGTAGAGGAGACTGCTTCCTGAACATAACTGCAGTAGCACAGACACTGTGATCAACAATTCCTCAAACTTAGAAGCTTCTATAAAGCAAAGGACACAGTGGACAAGACCAACTGACAGCCCACAGACTAGAAAAAGATCTTCACAATCCAACATCTGGCAAAGGGCTGAAAATATAATTAAAATTTAAAGGACATACAGCTGGGAATGATATATGCTGAAGGAAACCAGAGGGAAGCTGGAACATTGGAGTAGAGGTTGTATATGATCAAAACCTGTAACAAATCTTTTTCTGTAGATCTAAGTTCCAAATAATTACAGTGAGACTTATTAATTAAAAATACTCAACCCATAGCCTTATCACACTAGCTGTTATAACTAAACTTAACCCACTTATATTCGCCTACATTTTGCCTCGTGGATTTTTTACCTCTCTTCTATCTTGTACCTCCTGTTTCCTCTTCATGTCCCCTGGCATCTCTCCTGTGCCTAGACTTATCTCCTCTTTTCTCTCTCTGTCTCTCTGTCTCTGTCTCTGTATCCTTCTCTCTCTCTGTCTCTCTCTCTCCTTCTCCCTGGAGTCCCACCTAATGACTTCCTATCTAACTATTGGCTGTTCAGTTCTTTATTAAACTAATAAGAAGGCACCATGGGAAAGATACATCTTCATAGTGTACAAAAATAAAAACAGTAAGAGGTGTCACTTGAAAGTAACTTGAAAGTGATACATTTAACCACTTTATTTACAATTTATTTTAAGAATACAATTTGGAAAATAAAGTTAATTTACACCATAGAATATATATATATATATATATATATATATATATATATATGACAAAAATACTGTAAAGTTACCTATATTGAAATTTATAAAGATTGACAAATGTATAAAATAATCAGATAATTAGCAGAGTGTGACTGTTCAAGGAGTTACAATGCAGACTTACTTACATAGCAAGTTAAATGTAGATCAACCCCCCAAAAACCGAAAGATGTCAGTTGAATATGAAAGTCAGTTGATGTTGGAGAGGATGTGGAGAAAGGGGAACATGCCTCCATTTCTGGTGGGAGTCCAAACTCAAACTTGTACAGCCACTTTGGAAATTAGTATGGTGTTTCCTCAGGAAAATGGAAATTGGTCTACCACAAGATCCAGCATTAGTGGAGATGCTACCTAAAAATGCCCTTCCCGGATAATGAGATTGGTGACTACCTTATATGCCACCCTAGATCCCTCATCCAGTAGCTGATGGAAGCAGTAGCAAACACACACAGCTAAACACTAAGCTGAACTCCTAGAACCTAGTTGCAGAGAGGGAGGAGTGATGAACAAAGGGGTCAAAACTAGGCTGGAGAAACCCACCCACAGATAGATCTTCCCTGAACAAGGAGGAGCTCTTGGACCCCAGAATAATAGCTGGAAAACCACCATAGGACTGGCCCAGACTCCCTGAATGTGTATCTCAGTTAGTAGGCCTGGGCAATCTATGGTGCCTCAGGTAGTTGATCAGTATTTATCCCTAGTGTAGGGGACTTTGGGAGCCCATTTTACATAGAGGGATATTCTCTCAGCCTACAAACACAGGGAAGGCCCCAGGCCCTGCTCCAAATGATATGAGAGAGTTTTAAGATCCCTTATGGAAGGCCTCACCCTCCCTTGGCAGCAGAATGAGGATGGGTTGGAGGTTGGGAGACACAGAAGGGAAGAGGAGGAAGAAAGGACAAGCTTGTTTCACATTTAAATTTAAAAAAGACTAAAAGAAAGTCAGTTGATGTGATGTTTAATAATCTTCACAATCCCTTCACCAAGAATAATATATAAAAGACAATGAAATGTGAGTGGTACCCAATCTTATGCAGTGACAGTTTAGATGGGGCTAAAATGAATTCCTACAGCCAGCTATTCAACCATTGGCCAAAATCATTGTGACTAATAATAACATGAATTTTCAAGGTTGGAGAAGATAAACTACCTGGCAGTAAGGCATATCAACTTGGAAAACTGTTGGATTAATGCCCAACATGATAAACATTATTTGTAATTTGGCAAACCTGCAAGCTGAAGCAAGGCAGCAAATGTGAACTAGAAATGCTTTCAAGATTGATCATGAATAATGCCACAGATATCAAGTAACAATAGACATCACCCACACAATGTGACGTTTATATTAAGTAGCATTCAAATGACACAGAAGCATCAGGAAGGAATTTTGATGCCACTCACCCATCCTGTGCAAACAAGTTGGTGGAAAGTTCCATAAGTAGAAAAACCTGCATTGCTGTACTTAGAGACCCTAACTGTGGGAGTAAAAAAATACATGAAAATATGAGGCAATTTTTAAACACATTGTGATAATGGTCACTTTGAGAAAATTTAGGAAAGATTGTGGCTATGAAGGGAGATGTGGGTAGATTTTTCCAGAATGAAAAGGACCTTCTGTTTGATACAGGTAAAGTTTAAGCTATGATTCTACTTACAATCATCAATAGTGTCATAGGTTTATATTTGTTGTATGAATGCAAACTACTACATCCCACATTTAAGAGTTTGAAGCTTGATGGCAGAAACACAGAGCTTCTTGAGATGCTCATGGATTCCTACTTGGAGATTTATTGGCATTGATGTTTCTACAGCAGCTGTCATTTCTCTCTTCCCTTGTCGACTTGATAAGGGACTCTGATAAACGCCTGATGAAGCACTAATTGCTGCCATCAAATTAAGGTAATACATCTGATTAGATTCAACAGTCTCAACAACCAAACAGCACAGAATCTATACATCTATAGGAATTAAATTAGGAATGTGAATCTTAGACAATTAATTTTAAAAGGGAAGAGTCAGTGAATCTTCGGTGAAATGACATTTGATCATGTGAAAGAGATACTTGAAGTCATAAATTTCAAACCTAGATAGATAACCACACATACTCCCACTGTTGTGAGAATATAGCTGTAAGGACTTATGAGGCAAGGGATGAGAAATCAACAAAAAACAAAACAAAACAATAAAAAACAAACAAAAAAACAAAAACATGTCATAATAAATACAAATAAAAAAGTGGTCATTCCATGACTACTAAATCAATGTAAACCTAGTACTGTGTGACCTGTGGACATCACAGTATGTACACAAATAAATTCCATTTCAATTGTTTGATCCCACTGGCATAACTGTTGAGTTTTCAAAATTACTTGTAATGTGAGGTACTATTAATTGGCAAGAGTAACAAAATTGCATGTAGTTAACATATCATCTTCTGATATGATTCAAAGACTAAATGAAAGACAGTTTGAGCTAAATTTGTTTCTATGGAAAGCATAACTTTTTTGATTTTTAAAGTTACTTTAGTCTAGTGGTGAGCAGTTGTGAAATGTGCGTTAGGATAAAGCAATACTCTCATTTGGTTTTAGTTTTATAGATATGAAATTAGTTGAATACTAGAAGTACTACAAGGATGTTTGTGATAGTATTGTCCTATTTCTGGAAGAGGAACAAAAATATGTAATAGTAACAAAAAGATGAATGAAGCTGAATTTTAGCAATAGCTGTAAAATGTAGGTAATGTTTATGTCTACATGATAGAATCTTTATGAAAATTAAATGAGATATTTTGGCAAAACATTTTATAAAATTTTGTACATTCATTGTGACCAACAAAATTATTATTATTATATATGTTAACATTGCCTCACAGGATGAGAGTCTTGGCTGGTATATTCTGCATAGATATTTTATAATCAATATATATAACACCAGTCATTTGGAAAGACAAGGAAATTCAAAAGAACATTCAGTGCTCTAGCAAATTTATCCAAAAGGATGTATTTATCAAAATAAAAGTTAAAGCAAAAAGCAAAACAACACTATTCTCTTGTTTTCATTCTTATTAAATTTTCTTAGATAAAAATCCATAGTTTCTATCAATCAAATATAAGCAACATATTTATATTTTATATTCTTTATCCCTGACCCAAGCTTTTGTGAATTTAGTGAGATGAGCTATAGCAAAACAACAAGAATTAGTTGAAACATTCTGCTTGAAAACAGGGATAATTCTCCCACATGTTACCTCATTCTAGTAAACACAATATGATTCAATTGTTTTAACTATTATGCCAGAATATAGAGTCACGTAATATTTTGGTAAGGAAGATGTCTTTAACAACCATAAATATTGCCCCTAGGTCAGTGAAGAAATAACGTGATAAATATAATCTATCGAATTGTTACTATACTTCCTTCTTTGCATGCTTCAAAATATTGTAGTGAATCTGGCTTATCTATGTCCTCATCTGACTATTTCATTCCATGTCCTAATTTGCAGATTATTAGGAAAATTATAAATTTAATGAAACAATGATAGATTGTCACATATATGAAATCTTTCCTAAATTCAATTTGCTTAATAAAGCATAGAATTACAGCTTTTATTTTTTCAAATGTTCATTGTTAAGAAAAACTACACAAATCTAGGTTTAGAGATCCACTATAGTCTGAAGGTTTGACCACACCAGAATTCTCTGTTTATTTTTGCTTTGATATAAAAACTACAAAATTTACATATATATATTAACCACTAACAAATAGGTATAACACCTATAATTGTTTTGCAAAAATGTGATTTGTATGCAATGCAAAAATATCTTTAAAATGTGTGTTAATTTTGAAAATGGTCATTTGTCGAAGAACTGAAGATTTCATCATCCCCATGGTGCTGTCATTTCATGATTGAATCAGTACATCTGATTATATAGCTACAAAAATGAAATAACCAATTCAAATGTAAAGTGCATAGAAATCAACTGAGATTATCTCTTCATCTAACAGGATCATTTACACACAAGGGCAGGAAGAAGAGAACTTCTTCAGTGAATTTAAGATACAGAATGTAAAAATTTTAATAATTCAAGGCTCAAAAGATGAGTTCATTTCTTTTTAGGAGAAGAATTGTCTCTAGGGAGCAAAAACAAGTCAACCTCATGGGGTGAGTTTCTTGAAGCACTCCAATGTTTAAGAGTTCTAAGTACAAATTTATCATTGAATACAGTGAATTGTTCCATTTTCCCACTCTAGTCATGATTTTCCTCAGAGGCAATAAACCCTTGTGAAAAGAACAGGGAGAGTACTGTTTAAGTTTCTCTCCACATTGGTTTCTAGTGTTGTTTCTTAGCCTAAATTGATTCTTAGTATCTCATCAATAAATTTAATATAAATTGCGATCCAAATGAATACTAGATAGCAGAGTAGAATTGCGAGATATTCAGGAATATCATTTGAAATGCAAACAATAAACAGAATAATATGTGGTATCTTGCATACTTAAATCTTGTAATATTTATGTTACAGTATTGTGCATTAGTAATATTGTTTATCATCTTTCTCATGCAGAAGGTTAAAGTGTGGCTATGTGTGCTCCCACACACCAAAATATCTTTGGTATTTCACCTTTTCTTTTTCTCTTTTAAGGATCATATTTAGACCATTATCCAAAGACGTATAGCCTCTTGGTAATTTATACCATAGAAACAGTTACATCCTCCCTGTATTTACTTTCACTACAAATGCAGAATCAATACCTACTTTTCTTAGTTTTTTATACATATCTACTTATTTAATTTGGATAATACTTTGTTGGTTTCATGCAATAAATGTTTTTTGGTTGATGTCATATTTGTTTCTATTTATTTTTTAGTTAGCAGGCACAGGGTCCAGATCAGGGAGCACAATAAGCAAACAAGTAATCAGACAAACTTCAGCATAGAAAGAGGAAGACATTTTAGCAAATTGTCACAGTGAAGAGTGTTGTAGGATGGGATATCACAGTGGCACCTGAGCAAAACAGTGTCATAAACAAATTTCTCCAAAGAATTGTTTCTCATGTATGATGTCAAGTAACATTTAAACAAGTGAAGAAGGCCAGTGCTTGCAAAGTTTCCAGCTAAACGAAATCACCTGAGAAAACTGGCCATGTTTGAATGGAATTGTTTTACTGAAGCAATGAAAAGGAAGCTCCAGGGCCTGTCATGACAAAGGACAGAGTAGAGTGCAGGTAAGGAAAAACATTGGAATTGTTCAGAGACTCAGAAAACACTGTACCAATTTCTTTTTAGTTCTATGATAATTTTTAATCTACCAAAAAAAATTATATCAACCATTTTCAGAGGAAACAGAAAGGGAAGTCCCAGGCATGGCAGTGCTATGAGAAGGAAAGCAGTTTAGATGTGTGAACCAGATGTAGGCTGGAAATTTGAGGCTAAAATGAGGACATAATAATGGCATTGAAATAAGTATGGCCAGGTAGATGACAGACTTATTTGGGACATAACATGTGATGATAATTTCAGTATAGAAAGCAATCAAATGATGCTTACATGCCTAAACATTAAGCTTTAGATTTATATAAAACTATGAATGAGTAATAATGATATTCAATTAAGTAAAATCGTGTTGAAAAGTGCAGGACCCATGTGATGTATCCATACTCAGTGTATTGATTTTTAAGATACTGATTAGTATATGGTTGGGTATGGCATACTATGTAAAGTGAGTATGTAAGTTGTTTAGGTTTGGCAGATCATATACACATTCTCCTATTTATTAACACATTTCTTATTAGCCATTTAAAGCAAGATAATCAGTAGCAAGATTTGGGTTATGGTCACATGTAATTTATATATTCATCTGGAGTGAAGAAAGAGATACCCTATATGATAAAAAAAAATGTGATTAGATCTAGATTTCATCAGTGTTTGGTAGTGAGTCAAGTCCTAGATATAAATGAATTTGCCTGGAGCAATATAGAAAGTGAAGTGAACATTATAACTGAGCACCAAAGAATTTCATAAACTTATAACAAATTCTAAAATAGTACAAAAAGGACACTGGAAATGTTGTTACCATGGAAGTCAATAAATGGCAAAGAATAACATTTTTAAGATATAAAAAAATTCTAGTAACCTAAATGCTAATGATATTATTTGAATTTTAAAAACTACTAAATACTGAAGAATTTATTATTAACAGTGGATATTGATAAATATAAAGGGTATATAGTATTTGCCCTTTCTTTGATGAAAGTATCCTCATCATTTAGTCAGAAAAGGAAAGAGATACATACGTTAAGGCAGTCTTTAAGGTATAGATACCAAAAGGCCCATTTGGTGGCTTAACCTGTGTCTATCAGATGTGTTGTTATTACAGAAAGTGAGAAAATAAGTACAATAGTGTTGAAAAGAAAGAAATATAGAAACAGTCGTGTTATTTTAAATTGTAAGAATGACTATTTCTGGAAGGTTTTCAAGGACTGTGTTTAATGTTTGTGATACCACACAATATCAAATAAAAACATTCTAGTAGAAATTATATGTGTGCATACTCTCTGACCAGCAAGCAGAGAAATGAAAACTGGTAAAAATGTAAACTGATATATGGACAAACTTCTAGGTTAGATGTTATTTTAAAGACCACAATACTGAAATAGTTCAGAGAGTAGCCAGGAGAGATCAGTGGAATAAATTTTTGTTATATACCCATCATGGTATTGTGAATTATTTAATGCAATTAAGAAAGGCTTTGTATGTCCATATGTCATATGTTTTGTGTTTATTTTATGTGTGATTTTGTGGGTTTTGTGCATCTCTATCCTGTGTGTGTGTGTGTGTGTGTGTGTGTGTGTGTGTGTGTTTGTGTGTGTGTGCTGCATATGAATGTAGAGATCAGAGTTCCACATCAAGGGTTTATGTAAATTACTCTCCCTTATTTTCATATTTAAAAATAATTTATTATTTTTTGGAGATTCTACTTGTTAGTATGTGTACCTCATGTGTGCCATGTCCGTGAGAACAGAAGAGAGTGTTGGATCACTTGAAACTGGAGTCACAGATGATTATGAGCCACGATGTGCATACTAAACATTAAACCCAAACTTTTGAAGACATGCTAACTATTCTTAAGGGCTGAGCCATCTGACCAGCCACCTCTGATTTATTTCTTGAGGCAAGATCTGTGATTGAACCTAATGTAGCTAGATGAACTGACCCGTATGCTCCAAGGATATTAAAGTCTCTGCTTACCCACCCCACATTAGGATTTCAACTCTGTACATGTGTACCAACTTTTTGTGTTGGTTTTGGAACTTTGGCCCCTAAATACTGGTATTAAAGACAAGTTTTGCGTTATCTAATAGCACTATCATTTTTTTTTTTTAGAAAAAATACAAAAGAAGATTGACACCTGAGATTGTCTCTTGGCTTCCACATATATGTCACACATATATACACACCTGTACCTACACATGTACCACTGCACACATGAATATACACAAATATGTGCAGACACATACACATGGGCATTAAAAGTTCATAGCCAAATATATAATCTTTAAAAAGTCCACAAACACAAGTTTCACCACAGCAATGTTCCATTAGAAAATTTTCTAAAAGATATTGCATGTTAAAATACCAACATCCATATCCCTATTTTATCTTCTAGATCAGTCCAAATCAGAATTTCATTCTTACCTCTGAAACAGTTTCTATCAATAGGACTAAATTTGTAGTTGTGATGACAAAATCTTCTAAATTGTAACACATAAGGCAGGCAGCACCTGGCATTGCTAACTGCCATTCTTTTCAAGTCGGTTCACTAGATCTTCAGAGCATCATTACCCCGGAACTACTTTCTTCATCTTTTTTCCCTTTATTTCAAAACTGCTCATTTTCATTTCTCATCTCCTTTCCCATCCCTAATTGTTCTTTTGCAAATTGTATACTTTCCATTTTGAGAAGGAGAATAAGTATATCCTGATCTCCAAATTATTTAATCTCTTAAAACTAGTCTGAAAGGATCAAAATCAAAGAAGCTGATACGTAGCTATGACAAACACTTTCTTTGTGTAGCCAAGAAGTAGAATTATTGTCATTAATTTAAAAGCATTCCAAAGGCTAACCCCAGTAGAGGTAATCCAGGCATCAGGTAAATAAAGGCGAATTGTGTCAAATTTTGTCTTTAGGCACTCATTGTTTTCAAGTTGTATTCATTTAGGACATGAAAGTGTGAGTCGTTATCTTTAAGCCTCATGGCCACTAAATGTTGGTGCCTGTTTTCCCAATCTTCAACACTAGATCTGGGGGGGGGGGTGTGAAAACTTAAGTGATGATTCTTTATTGCTCTCCATGATCCCATAGGGGCTTCCTCCTCATTGGATATCTGCTTCTGCCCAGAGAGAGAAAGCAGAGAAAAGAAATGAAGTTAAAATCAGAGACAATAAGAATACCGTGTGTGTACCAAATTGGTATATTTATAAATATACATGCTCTCCATGTCAAATATTTGAAACTTTGTGAATTTCCAAAATTTTGGCTTAATGAAAAAGCACTATATATTTGAATTTTCAAATAAAAGATACTGATTATTATAAACAATGATATAAAGTTAGACTTTACCTTAGGAGATATGTGCTCACTATATAATAATGTAAAATGTAGCAATGAGGAAGAGAACTTTAAAACTCATTCCCATAGTGTACCTAAAAACACCTCACTGAAAATGAAATCAACCTAATACATATAATTTTAAGTGTCATTGTCTGACTGTTTCCTAGGTTTATGTACTGAATTTTTGTCATTTTCACACTCCCACTCTCCTTACTCATTCACTTTTTAATTTTTATTGTCATTTTTTATTAAAAGAAGAACATTTATCTATAATGACACATTTTAAAATTATAACTTATGATATTACACAAGCCTAACAACAAAGTAGTATCTCATTGTTTTTAAATCTTTGTACATTAAGATTCAGAAAAAAATAAATTCGCCTTTTTAATGGAATTAAAACCATAGCTTTCATTTCAAAATAACTATTTAAATTGCTTGAAAATGTTACAGACATTATTTTAGAACAATGAATATGTTAGTACTGTTCTGGAGAAAATAAAAGATATACTTAGGGTACTGATGTATAAATAAAATTCTAAATCAGTTTTACACCAGAGCCCACTCTGCATTCAGTAATTCATGGTACTTTCCTTTAAAGTATAATGATAATTTATAACTGTATCTGGCCTGAAATATAACCTCCAAAGTCACCAATGATGTTAACCAAAATTAAAATTAAGTTTATTTAGATTTATTTTAATTTAATTTGAAAACAATCTTATTTTACATACCAATATCAATATGTTCTCCCTCCAGTCCTCCCACTCACCCACCCATACCACCATTCCATCACCCATCCACTCCTCAGGGAGCATTAGGCCTCCCGTGGGGAATCATCAAAGACTATCACATCATATGGGGCAGGATCAAGGCCCTCCCATGTGGATTTAGGCTGAGAAAGCATTGCTTAGTAGGGAATGCAAAAACCCACTCCAAAAACCCACTTCATGCTCTAGGGATAACTACTGGTTCCACTATCAGGAGCCTCATAGACTGCCCAAGCCCCCACCCCCTTAATGACAACCACATTCAGGGGGCCTAGTTCGGTTTTATGCAGCTTCCCCAGATGTCACTCTGGAGTCCCTGAGGTCCTCTTGCTCAGGTCAGATGTTTCTCCAACATGTTCTTGACCTCTTTGATCATCACCAGTTCTCCCTACCTACAACTGGGCTCCAGTTCATCTTGGTGCCTAGCTGTGAATCTTTGCTTCTACTTCCATCAACTATTGGATGAAGGAAGGCTCTATGATGGCATTTAAGATAGTCTTCAACTTCATTATAGGAGAAGGGCATTTAAGGTACCCTCTTCTCTATTGCTTAGATTTTTAGTATGGGTCATTCTTGTAGATTCCTGGGAATTTTCCTAGTGCCAGGTTGCTCATTAACACCATAATGGTGCCCTCTATCAAGGTATCTCTTTCCTTGTTCTCCTTCTCTATCCACCCAACTCAAGCTTCCTGATACCTTATTTCTCCACACTTCTCCCCTTCTCCCTTCTTCACTTTTCTACTGCACTCTCCCATGCTCCAAATTTACTCAGAAGATCTTGGCCCATTTACCATTCTCAGAGAGGAGTTTGGTTCATGTGTGTCACTCTTAGGGTCTTCCTTGTTTCCAAGAATCTCTGGGATTGTGTATTATAGGCTTGTTATCCTATTCTCTATGTCTAATATCCAGTTAAGAGTGAGTTCATACTACGTTTGTCTTTTAGTGTCTAGGTTACCTTACTGAGGATGGTTTCTTCTAGTTCCATCAATTAGCCTACAAATTTGAAGATTTTTTTTTGTTTTTTGTTTTTTGTTTTTTCCATTGAGTAGTACTCCATTGCATAAATGTACCACATTTTCTTTATCCATTCTTCAGTTGAGAAGCATCTAGGTTGCTTTCAGATTCTGGCTGTTGCAAATAATGCTGCTATGAACATAGTTGAACAGATATCCTTGTGTTATGAGTGTGCCTCTTAGGATATATGTCCAAGAGTGTAATTGATGGATAATGTGGTAGATCGAGCCCCAATTTTCTAAGAAATGGTCATACATTTTGAAAGTGACTGTACAAGTTTGTATTGCCACCAGCAATGGAGGAGTGTTTCCCTTGCACCATGTGACTTCTAGCACAAGTTATCATTAGTGTTTTTGAAATTAACCATTCTGACAAGTAAAAGATGATATTTTAGAGTTCTTTTCAATTGCATTTACCTGACTACTGAGGGTGATGAGCAATTCATTAAGTGCCTTTCAGAGGCCATTTGAGATTCTCCTGTTGAGAATTCTCTGTTTAGTCTTCTACCCTGTTTTTACATTGGATTATTTAGTGTTTTGGTGTCCAGTTTCTTGAGTTCTATATGTATTTTGGAGATCAGCCCTCTGTCAGTTGTGGGGTTAGGGAAGATAATTTACTAACTGCCATTTTGTATTGTTGACTGTGTCATTTTCCTTACAAAAGATCTCAGTTTCAGGAGGTCTCATTTTTAATTGTCAGTCTCAGTGTCTCTGCTACTGGTGTTTTATTCAACAAGTGGTCTTCTGAGCCAATTGGTTGAAGGGTACCTCCCACTCTCTCTTCTAAGAGATTCAGTGTGTCTGGACTTATGATAAGGTCTTTGATTTATTTGGACTTAAGTTTTGTGAAACTTCTACATGTAAGCATCTAGTTATGCTAGCATCATTTGCTAAAGATGCTTTCTCTTTTTCCTTTGTATAATTTTAGATTCTTTGTCAAAATTCAGGTGTTCATAAGTACATGGTTTAATATCAGGGTTTTCAATTCAATTCCATTGTCCCACCTGTCTGTTTTTGTGCCAACACCAAGCTACTATTATTACTATAGTTCTATATAAATCTTGAAGTCAGGAATGATGATGCCTCCTGAAGTTCCTTTATTGTACAGGATTATTTTGACTATCTTGGGTTATTTATTTTTCTGTGTGAAGTTGAGTATTATTCCTTCAATATCTGTGAATAACTGTCCTGGGATTTTGATGAGGATTACATTGAATCTACAGATTGCCATTTTTACTATGTCGATTCCACCTAAGAGAATGGGAGATATTTCCACTTTCTTAAATCTTCTTTAACATCTCTCTCAAAGATTATAGTTCTTGTCATCTTTCACTTGTTTGGTGAGAGTTACCCCAAGACATTTATGTTGTTTGTAAATATTGTGAAGGTTGTTGCTTCTCTGATTTCTTTTTCAGCACATTTATCATCTATATATAGGAGGTTACTGATTTTTTTTAAAGATAATATTGTATCCTGCAGCACTACTAAAGTTGTTTATCAGCTGTTCGAATTCCCTGGTAGAATTTTTCTGGTCACTTATGTAAACTATCATACCATCTGCAAATAGTGAAAGTTTGACTTCTTCTTTTCCAATTTGTATCCCCTTGATCTCCTTTTGTTGCCTTATTGCTCTAGCTGGAACTTCAATTACAATACTGAATGAATATGGAACTAGTGGCTAGCCTTGCCTTGTTCCTGTTTTTAGAAGAAACACTTTGAGTTTCTCGCCATTTACTTTGATATTGGCTGTTAGTTTGCTATATACTGACTTTATTAAGTTTAGGTATGTTCCTTGTATTGCTAATCTTTCCAAGACTTCATCATGAGGGTTGTTGTAATATGTGAAAGGCTTTTTCAGGAATTAATGTGATGATCATGTTATGTTTCCTCAGTTTGTTTCTATGGTAGATTACATTGACATTTTTCACACGTTGAACCATCCCTGCATCACTGCAATAAAGTGTACTTGATCATGGTGGATGATTTTTTTCTGATGTGTTCTTGGATTTGGTTAGCATGTACATTATTATCAATTTTCATTAGAAAGAGTATTCTGTAATACTCTTTCCTAGCTCTATCTTTGTGTGGTTTGTATACCAAGGTAATTGTAGCCTCATGAAAGAGTATGGCAATGATCCTTCTGGTTCTGTTGTGTGAAACGATGTGAGAAATATTCATATTAGCCTTTCTTGAAATACTAGTAGACTTTCATCTGAAATTATCTAGACCTGGGCTATAGGCCTCACCTACACCATTGCACTTTCATAGACCTAGGTTAGAAGTAGCACAAACTTGTGGATATAAAGATAAATATTGAAAGCAGATTGACCAGAATGACAATGCAATCATTTAGGAAAAAACATGGACAGCTTTTCCCCTTGGGCATGCATGACTCCCTTCTTGTGGTTTTTAACAATCTGTACATTACTAGGTATATATCCCCTCTTATTGACCAGGCCTCAAATACAATCAAGAGTACAATTAGGTACCGCCATATACAGTCTTCTCACTATTTTACTAGTGGGTGCATTCGCCAAGCAAGCCAGTATTATACTACCTATAGGACTATCTAAGGCTATCTTTTCTCCTCTCTCCCCAATGGTTGCTCAGTAGTTTTCAATCATCATGAGAACTAATCAACAGAGATGGGGTTACTGATCAATTCCAAGTGGATTTCTCTGTGTCTGGAAACCAGTGTGTTATATTTGAAGATATAGGGAACTTACCATCTAAGTGGGCAAGCAAAAGCAGTGACAATGGCTTGTACTTTACCAGGAGCATTTTAGTCCACTTTGACCAATAACTTCAAGAATGAATCATATCTGTCATTAAAATTTTACTTAATAACTCATCTTCTTGGAGTGATATTGCTACTAATTTGGGCTATCTCTCTTCAAACTCCTTTTTCAAAGTATGTTCAATTAGCTTATCAACTAGTATGGTTTTTAAAGCCTTCTTAATGCATCTTTGGTTTTCTTAATTTGTAGTGGATCCTTTCTTTTCCCCAAGCCTCTGTATCCACTACATCTTTCTCCCTCAATACTTATTTCATATAGTTTACTACCGCAAGTGTTCTACTAACCCTTCTTTGTATACTTTTATTTGGGTTATAATATCATAGGTTTCCAATTAACTTCTCTATATCTACTTCATTTTTGCTTAAGCCTATACTCTCAGCCTCTTTCCATCATCATCGATATCTGCTCCATTCTTTGTGCCTCCAGGAATGTTCCTGACTTTCATTTCAGTAGTATTCTACTATGCCCTTCATGATATGCATTCACCCTGAAATGACCCTGCAGAAGTTCCCTAGCTTCTACCTATATTACAAGTTAAACATACAAAAACATATTAAATGATAGGCACCACATATAAGACAACAGACACATAGGAAATCCAGACAACTTTTAGGTCATACTTTAAAAACCTATACTCCACAAAATTTGAAAATCCAAAGGAAATGGACAAATTTCTAGATAACTATTACTGACCAAAACTAAATCAAGGACAGACAAAGAACTTAAATAGACCTACAACACCCACTGAAATATAAGCAGTCATCAAAAGCCTTCCAACCAAAGAAAAAAAAGCCCAGGTCCATGTGGCTTCAAGCCAGAATTCTATCAGAAATTCAAGGAAGACCTAATACCAATACTCCTCAAATTGTTCCACAAAATAGAAACAGAAGGTACATTACCAAACTCTTTCTACAAAGCCAGAATCACCTTAGAACACAAGCCTCAGAAAGATGCAACTAAGAAAGAAAACTACAGACCAATATCCCTGATGAATATCAATGCAAAAATGCTCAATAAAATAATGGCAAACCAAATCCAAGAATATATCAGAGATATCATCCACCATGACCAAGTAGACTTCATCCCTGGGTTGCAGGGACGGTTTAACATATGAAAATCTATCAACGTGATCCACCATATAAACAAACTGAAAAAGAAAAAACATATGATCATGTCCTTAGATGCTGAAAAAACCCTTCACAAAATTCAATATGACCTTCAGCCTTTCAATATGAAGGTCTTGGAGATATCAGGGATAACAGAAACATACCTAAATATAATAAGAACAATATACGGTAAACCAACAGCCAACATCAAACTGAATGGAGAGAAGCTAAAGGTGATTCCTCTAAACTCAGGAACAAGACAAGGCTGCCCTCTATCTCCATATCATTTCAATATTGTATTAAAAGTTCTAGCTAAAGCTAGAAGACAACAAAAGGAGATCAAGGGAATCCAATTTGGAAAGGAAGAAGTCAAACTGTCTCTATTTGCAGATGATATGATAGTTTACATAAGCGACCCAATAACCTCTACCAGGGAACTCCTACAGCTGATAAACACCTTTAGCAAACTAGCAGGATACAAGATCAACTAAAAAGTCAGTAGCCCTACTTTATTCAGACAACAAAATGGCTGAGAAAGAAATCAGTGAAACATCACCCTTTACAATAGCCACAAAAATCAAAAAGTATCTTGGGATAACACTTTCCAAACATGTGAAAGACCTATACAATAAAAACTTTGTGGCTTTAAAGAAAGAAATTAAAGAAGATACCAGAAAATAAAAAGCTCTCTCATGCTCTTGGATAAGAAGGATAAATATAGTACAAATGGCAATCTTGCCAAAAGCAATATACAGATTCAATGCATTCCCCATTAAACTCCCAGCACAGTTCTTCACTGACCTTGAAAGGATAATAATCAACATTATATGGAAAAAGAAAAGACCCAGGATAGCCAAAACAACCCTTTACAATAAAAGAACTTCAGGAGGCATCACCATCCCTGACTTTAAGCTCTACTGCAGAGCTATAGTTCTGAAAACAGCCTGGTATTGGTACAAAAAAAAAAAGAAAAGAAAAGAAAAATCAGGTAGACCAATGGAAACAAATCAAAAGTCCCCAATATTAACCCACACACCTATGAACACATGATTTTCCACAAAAGAGCTAAAAGAATACATCTTCAACAAATGGTTCTAGCATAATTGGATGATAGTGTGTAAACACTGCAGCTAGACCCATGTCTATCGCCATGCACAAAGCTGAAGTCCAAATGGATCAAACACATAAACCTCTTAGAAGAGAAACTAAGAGGTACCTTTGAACAAATTGGTATTGGAGACTACTTCCTAAACATAACTCCAGTAACACAGACTCTGAGATCAACAATTAATAAGTGGGACCTCCTCAAACTTAGAAGCTTCTGTAAGGCAAAGGACAGAGTGGACAAGAACAAATGGCAGCACAGAGACTGGGAAAAAATTCTTACTAATCCCACATCTGACAGAGGGCTGATCTCCAAAATATACAAAGAACTCAAGAAACTAGTCAACCAAACACCAGATAACCATATTAAAAAATGAGGTACAGAATTGAAGAAAGAATTCTCATTAGAGGAAATCAAAGAGGCTGAAGGAAACTTAATAAAGTGCTCAACACCCTTAGCTATCAGGGAAATGTAAATAAAAACCACTTTGAGGTACCATCTTACTCCTGCCAGAATGGCTAAAATTAGAAATACCAAAGACAACTTATGCTGGAGAGGATGTGGAGAAAGGGGAAACACTGCTCCACTGATGGTGGAGTGCAAACTCATACAGCCATTTTGGAGATCATTTTGGAGGTTTCTCAGGAAAATGGGAATTAGTTTACCACAGGACCCAGCAATTCTGCTCTTAGGTATATACCCAAATGACCCACATCTATGCAACAAAGACTCAACTATGTTCATAGCAGCATTATTTGTAATAACAAGAACCTGGAAGCAACCTAGATGCCCCTCAACTGGAGAATGGATAAAGAAGTTGTGGCACATCTACACAATGGAATTCTACTCTTCAAAAAAATATAACGGAATCTTGAAATTCGCAGGCAAGTGGATGGAACTTGAAGAAACCATCCTGATTGAGGTAACCCAGTCTCAAAAAGAGGAACAGCATATGTACTCACTCATATATGGATTTTAGACCTAGAGCAAAAGATCATCAGCCTATATCTCATACCACCAGAGGAACTAGGATACAAGGTGTATTCTTAGAGATTCATATATGGTCCCTCACAAAAGGGAGGAGCGACAAGTACCACAGAGCACATGGGAAGTGGGGGAGTCAATGAATGGAGAGAGAACTAGGAGACAGAGAAGGAAAGGAGAGGAAAGCACGTGCAACTAGGTAGATTGAGTCAGAGTAGGAATAGAAGAAGAAGAAGAAGAAGAAGAAGAAGAGAGAGAGAGAGAGAGAGAGAGAGAGAGAGAGAGAGAGAGAGAACCTAAAAGAGGGAGTCATTATTAGTTTGAAGAGAAAACTGAACCTAAAGAAAGGTCTAGAGACCTGCAAGATTGATGCCAACTAACAATTCAAGCAACCGTGGAAAGGCTACCATAAATGCCCTTCCCTGATAGTGAGATCATCAACTAAATTATCCACCATCATAGAGCCCACATCTCGTACCTGTTGGAAACAGAAACAAACACCCATAACTAAACACTGAGTGGAACTAGAATCCAGATGCAGAGAGAGGGGACAAGACCAGGTTGCAGAAACACACAAAGGAAGCTGACCTGAACATCGATGAGCTAATTGCCCCCCCAGACTGATAGCTGGGAATCCAGCATGGGACTGACTGAATATGGGTCCTAGCTAGAAGGACTGGACAGTCTCGGGGACCTCAGACAGTGGAAACAGGATGTATTCCTGGTGCACAAAAGGACCTTGCAGACACATTCCCCATGGAGGGATACTCCCTTAACCTAGAGACAGAAGATAAGACCCAGTCTCTACTTCAAATGACTTGACAGATTTATATGACCCAACCTGGATAGCATAGGGGTTGGGTGGGTGGGAGGGGAGGATGGCCAGGGTGCATGTCACAGGGGAAAGAGGTAAGAGGGAAGGAGGGAGGGACACGAAACTGACATCAACATGTAAAAATTTAAAATTATATTATTAAATAAATAAATATAAAGGTATGTGTGGTACTTCTCTTTTATGGCCTTGATGCCTCATTTAGTTTAATTCTTTCTAGCTCCATCTATTCACTTGCAAATTTTATGACTTCACTTATCTTTACAGCTGAAAAAAACTATACTGTAAGGCTACCTTAAAAGCACATTCCTAATAATGAGATTGATGACTAACTTATCCACTATCATAGATCCCGCATCTAGTAGCTGATGGAAACAGAAGCAGACACTCACAACTAAACACTTAGGAGAACTGGAATCCAGATGCAGAGAGGGAGGACAAGACAAAGCTACAGAAACCCACAGAGACAGCTGTCCTGAACAAGGGGGAGCTAATGAACCCCCAGACTGATAACTTTGGAATCCACTGACTCAGACCCACTGAACATGGGTCTCAGTTTGAAGGCCTGGCAGTCTAAAGGACCTCTGGCAATGAAAGCAGGATGGATCACTGGTGCACAAAAGAACTTTGGGAGCACATTCTCCATGGAGGGATATTTCCTTAACCTAGAGCAGGAGGGAGGGCCTATTTCCTACTCCAAATGACTTGACAGATTTTGTTGACCCCTCTTGGAATATGTCACCCTCCTTGTGGAGTATGTGGAGGAAATGGGATGGGAAGGTTGTTGGGGAGCATGGGAGGGAGGGACAAAGGAAGGGAGGGCGAGGTAACTGGGAATGATATGGAAAATAAGAAAAAATAATCTACTGTATTTATAGCCTACATTTTCACTATCCATTCAACAGTTAAGGGACATCTAGATTTATTTCTTTACTAGCCATTGGAAATAGAGTGGTCATGAACTTGGATGTACATGCAAGTCTGTAGTAAAGTATAAATTCTTGTGAGTTTATATGGTAGATATAGTTATCATTTTTAATAACTGTCAGAATGATTTTCAAAGCAGCTTTACCAGCTCAAACTCTCAGAAACAGTGCATAAATGGTTCTTTACCCTGTATTAGCACCAGCACTTGTTGTCTTCTATGTTCTTGATGGTAGCCATTATGACTAGAGTGATAAAGAATCTCAAAGTAGTTTTAGTGCATTTATTTGGTGAGTAACAATGTTGGACACTTTCAAATTCCTTGGTATTCTTTCATATTTCTTGTCTTAAGGATTTCTTGCTCATTCCCCTGACCCTTTTTTAGTTGGGTCATTTGTGACTATTATTTAGATCTTTAGCTACTGGTATATTCTGTACATAGAATTTCTGTTAGTTGTATAGCTAGCACAAATCATTTTGCCTATGTATAATGCCTTCTCACTAAACGACAATTTTCTTTACTGTACAGAAGTGTTTCATTTCCTGAGACTCCAATCGTCCATTACTGGTATTACATTCTGTACTATGGAAGTTTCATTTAGAATGTCTACATCTATTCATACAAATTGAAACAAACACAGATTTTACTTCTAGCAGAATCAGGGCATTAGGACTTGCATTATTGTTTTTGATCCATTTGTACATGGGTTTTGTACAAGGTAATTAGTACAGATCTAGTTTTATATCTCTGCATAGTGAAATACAGATTTTCCAGGCACTATTTTTTGGACATGCTATCTTTTCCCCCTAATGTATAAATTTTTAGCTTTCCTTTCATTTAATCTTTGTGTCTTTTAGATCATACCTCCTGATCACACACATCTTCCTCCTCCAAAATTATAAAAATTAAGAGAAGAGAGGGAGGGAAAGGAGGAAATATCATCATGGAAAGATCAGAGTGACATAGTGAGTAATACAGTAAACCTTTTTACCCATACATTTTTAAATGCAAGTCTTCACCCAAGGAGTCATTGTTCTGATTCAATGTCCCTAGTCTCTACTACACCATGGATGCTAGGCTCTCGCTGGGACTTTTCCTGGATATTTCATTGCTGGCCTGTGTTGTGGAGATTCTGCAGCTCTGGGTCCACAGGCCCTATAACATCCCTCCCCACTCATGCTCCAGCAGATCACCTAGGGGATGAATGTTGAGGTGGGCCAACACATAACCCTGGTTCTGGGTCTGGGTAGTTGCAGGGTTGGTCTGCCCACAAATGTTTATCAACTCTATTTCAAAGATCAAATAACTGTATTTGAACAGTACTATATCTGGGCTCCTATTTTATTTTATTATCTATGTGTTTGGTTTTGTACTAGTACATATTTTTTTATTACTATGGATGCATATTATAACTTGAAATCAGGGAAGACAAGGGCACTATCCTTTTCATTAAATATTTCTTAGGATATCTTTGGGCTTTTGAGCATCCATATAAACTTTGAGTTTGTATTTTTTCTGTGTCTATGAAGATATGTCATGGTAATATTATTGAGGTTGCCCTAAATCTACAGATTACTTTGGATAGAATTCTTCTTTTTAACAATATTGTATCTTCAGAGTATGTGAGAATATTTTTGTGTATCTCAATGTCTCCTTCAATTTTTTACTTCAGTTTCTTAAAGTTTTTATTATGGAAATCTTTGATCTTATTAGCTTGTTTTATTCTCTACCATTTTATTTGTATGTGAGGATGGTATGTGTTCATTATTAGTGAGATTGTTTTATATTTTTTCAAATAGTTAATTTTTATCATATGGTTGTTTAAACAAATACAAAACAAATAAAAAGGATACAGTATATAAGAATATATTAAATATGTTGACTTTAGAATAACACATACAACTCAATTGTTCTCTGGCATTAATGACTGATTTTTAAATTTAATAAAATCCATCTGTTGTTTGTTTCACTTTGTGAAATGAAACTTAAAATTTCTCTGATTTGTAAACAAGTTCTCTCAGGAAAATCATAAAAATATACTTTTTATACCAAATAAGATTCAGCCACTAAATACAAGAAAATGCCTAGTTATAATTTTGATATGTGAGTCCTCATAAGGCATGATAAAGCAACATTTAGTTATTAAAATTAATTGACATCCTATTTCTCTTCCATTAATGCCCCTGTGCTTTCCTGTTCAACTGTGTGAGACTGCACTTAAGTCATCAAGTCTAAGTGTAGCAACTTTAAATGACAATGTTTTAATATGACCAATTTTAATTCATTTTTCTCTCACTAGCAATATGTGTGTGCCAAATAAAACAGGGGCAACCATATATGTGAGATATATTGATGGCTTTCTAATGATAGGAAGCCAATGGAATTTCTGAATAGCTTACTTTAGGCTAAATCACATTCAATGTTAAGATGCTCAAAACGCTGTACCTATTACAAAGTTGTAGTTTCTCATTTTTGTTTAGCCTCTCTGAGCTGACTGTGCAAAGCTTCTATACTTTATTATTATATGCAACTATTTTGTTTTAGCATTGTTTAATTTTAAGTAACACTATTCTAAACCAAAACATTGTTCACAAAATATGTTCTGATGCATTTATCTGTCTTCCTTAACATTCTTCTGAGTATACCAAAGTCCACAGCATTCTTCTGAATAAGTTTGTTGACACATAGCAAGAATGTAAACTGTTAAGAGAGGTAAATTCTGTCTCTGTCTTTCCTTTGATCACACTGAAGAAGTGATCCCTTAACATTCTAGCAGTGATGTGCCTCCTCTAGTTAGCATGATGAATGACACACTGCACGTCTACATATACCCTTAGGAGCAGCAAAAGAAGTGGAGTTCTCAAAATTGTGTATCAGTTGATCACTAGAAAAAACATAGCAAATGTTTATAAAAATATGTATTACAAATATGTCTCCCAAAATAAATTAGTACACATATTATTAATGCAAAATAAACTAATAACACATATGTATGAAGTGAAATGAAAAAATCAGAGATGATATCTTGTGTCCTATTCAAATTTTTACACAGAGTAATAGAACTATGGGGACATAAGAGCTTAGAAAACAATGCAGAATAAATCAACTGAGTTGTTTAAATTAATTACAAATGAAAGATGATCTAGATGTTTTACTTAGCTTTATATTATAATTTTTTTCCATTATAGTATGTCAGAATATTTCTGTATTGCTACTCTTTCAAATAAAGTTATACACAGTAGAAACAAAAGTCATCAATATGGAACTGTGATGTAGTATCTAATAAATACTGCAAGAGTTTTAGATAGACCAATATAATTTACCCAATGACATAAGAAAGCTTTTCCCTCCCTGAGGATTTGTAATTAAATTGGGCACCACGCTACTCTATCAGAATACAAGAAGCTCAGGAAGATCATCACCTAGGAGCCTACAGCTAAGAAAATGCTTTGTTTGACATTTAACTCCTTTATTTCCATTTAACTTATCGGACAGAAATGTAGAAATAGTATGCTGTTTGTCTATCTTTTATATTCTCAACAAAACCGTAGAAATAAATTCATGATGGAGCCCAAGTCAATAGGTAATTCTAAGGGCTGCAAAGAGTAATTCTCTAATAATAACAAAATGAAAAGCATATTAGTGAAATCCTTCAGTTTGGGACACTGAAAAACATCTAGCAATGTCTCCATAATGCCAAAAAATGTCTTTGTACAATGAGTAAACACAGTTACAATGAAATGAAAAATGTGTTACTGATATCCTTCAATTTCTGAACATTTTTGAACAATGTCTCCATAATGCCACAAAAACTTTTGTACATTAAATAAATACAGTTTTGATGAAATGCTGTTTAAGTGACAAGATGGTCTAAGGGTATGGTGTTTGGTACTAGTGCCACAATTAGGAAAGCTTTATTTATATCCTAATTGTGGGCATATATTAATAATATAAATAATAAATTATATTATTATTATATTATATATATGAAAATATAAATAATAAATTAATATTCTATGTGGTATGTTTCAATATATTTTTATGTGTGGTTATACATAAATTTGATCTTATTGTTCAAAAAAATAATATCACCTGTTTAAAAAAAAACTTCACTCATGACATTTGTTTTAGTACGTTAGTAGCATTTTCCTATATTTTGGGGGGGGGAACAATAATGGTTACACTTAAAATATTAGAAAATATTTAAAATAGAAATAGGTCTAAAGTTTGTAAAACTCCTTTTTTTAATGCCATCCCCTCCTAAAGTATTTTCATGAGAATATTCTTTCTGAACTATTATTTTGTAAATATATTTGCTTTGCCTGAATGTATATACAACACATGAGAGACTGGCAGGAGAATACAGAGGAATTTATTATATTCTGGAACTGTAGCTATAGTGGGTTGGGGGGCACCTTAGTATACTTGTAACTAAATCTGGATCCTCTAGAAGTGTTGCTCATAATTGCTGAGTGCTCTCTCTAATAGTGTATTTCTCTTTTCAGACTTACTGCATCTATTTTCTTTTGAACGTTGTGTGTGTGTGTGTGTGTGTGTGTGTGTGTGTGTGTGATCACATGTTCTTGTGTTTGTGGTTGTGATAGTCATGCATGCATGTGGATGTCAGATAAAACTTGCAGGACTCAGTTTTCTCCATAGGCAGTGAAACCCAGTTATCAGCCTTACTGGCAAGAACCTTTACACATTGAGCCATCTTGTTAGCCCCATCCATTATATCTCTTTCTGAATGTGAGTAAACTTTACATCAATAACATACTATAAGCAAATGGGAATTTCTTTTACATATGTTATTCATGTTGATGTTTTATAAGGTATTAACCAGTCTCAAGTGTGAGAAGGTTAGAAAGACTTCTATCACTATGCTTAAGGAAATGTTGGAATATATTCATGGGCAAGTCTTTGTTCAGAATTGAAATTTATTTTCTTAAAGACACTATAATTTGATCAGAACCATAACCTACAAAGTGTCTGTGTTTACAGTGATCCCAGTCATTAAGTTACTTGAGCATACCAGGATTTGTTAAACCACAAATATCTTCAGGTGTCTATGAAGTGACTTCTACAAGTTACCTTCTAAAGATTTTTGTTGTTGCCCATTTTCTTTGCCATATAAGCTGTGAGGGAAAAAAATAAAGAAAAATCTAAGACTACTAGCAGTACATGAGAATTGATTTCCCACATTTCCTTAGCAATGCTGGTCAAGACTTTTACAAGTATATTTGATAATTTTATAGACCTAAGGAATTTTATAAAGTAACAAGAAGACTTACTTTTCTAACTATACCCAGTCACCTAGTCCTCCATGCCTGGGTACTTACTGGAGAAATCAGAATGACCTCAAGAAATCTTTTAATAAAACAACACATTTGGCTTCATTTTGATGCTTTAAAGAAGTATTTTTGTTTAAAATGCTGATGTCATACTATAACAGTTATGTATAACTGGTGTGATTAACTTAACTTCATTATTTTGAAATACATAGTGACCTAACTAGTTTTGTTTCTTTTTTGGGACACAATCTTTTTAAATAGATCTATTTGAAAGAGTGTCTGTATACTGTTTGAATTTCTAATGTCCATGAATTATCATTATGATTAATTAAGCAATAATAGTCACTTTAGTCAATGCTATATATTCTAGAGTACTTCCAGACCTTAAGAACACTTTCATTATTTTCTTTAATTCACTGGCAACTTGAATGAGGGATGAATGTAGGTGCACTAAAAGATTAGATGTTTTCATGCACTTTGTGTGGTGGAGTGCTGTACTGATTTCAGGAGATGAGACAACCAATGAGCTGTGAATCATCCTGATTTCACACAAGGTAGGCAGTCTAAAGATGATTCCAGTCATCATTTGTGGTGTTACCATTCATATACTGATATGAAAAGGCTTCCTTAATTCAGAACCTGATGGAAATGAGTAGAGCCTGAAAACCACTAAGGAAAACTATTGTTGCCCATTGACTTATGCTGGAAGTTAGGAGCCCTTTAAGAACCTTAAAAATATTTTTCTTTTCCTTTCCGTTTTTGTTTTTTTGTGTGTGTGGTTGTTATTTTATTTTGGTTTTTTTTTTTGCTTGTTTGTTTGTTTGTTTATTTCTCTTTCTCAGAACTTCCTAGTCAAAGTCAGGCAATTCTTACTGTTCACCATGACCAGGAAACTGTTGGAAACAATAAACTCTTTGTTAGGTACAGAAAAGGACTGCTTCTCTGGACAACTGTGACATATCTATGAGATCAGCAATGAACAAGTGGACAGGGAACATGGAGGCTTTGACGCATTTGCTAGGATTGGCTATCCTGGTTTCTTGTTTCAGCTTTGAAGTGGCACTACTAAGCAACATTTTGCCTACTATTGTAGTCATAACACCAAGTCTATCTGTTACTATTGCAAATAAACAAGTTTTGTTATCTTAATCTGAGTAGTTGGCTTATAAAAATATAATTGCTGCCAGAATTCAGCACTGCCCTAAATTGTCCTGAGTGAAAAATGAATCCTCAAGGGTCAGTGTGAAACTGTGTTCACTGACAACTCACATTATTAAAGAAAATGTTATTTTTGTTGTTGTTCAATTCTGTCAAGTCAAAATGTTCCCAATATGTCAAACAGTTGCTTATTTCCGGTGTCTGACAGATCTTCACTGCCACTAAATTAAGGTCAAAGTGGAGGCTGATCCTGGCAGGCAGCTTTAGGCTGGAGTCCTACTTCTTCCTCCTTCAGTCTTAACACTTCAATATTGTACACAGTAGGAATGCTCTTGTTAAACACGTGAAAAGGTGCAGTCTGACCTTTCATAGAGATTAAGTTCTTTAAAAACATTCTGTCTGCTGTGATTGTCACTCTGGTTGCTATTACAAATGCAAGCCAATGTCTGCAAATATCTAATCCCCAAGCATCTTGTGGGAGGCAAAGGCTTCCAAAGTGTGTTTGTTGTAAGCACACATCTGCTGGTTACACATGACTAGTTTATCCTATCTCGGGGCTGATTATGTAAAATGTCTGGCACCATATGTCATCATCTTGCAATATTTATATGGTATGTTTTTATAATTATAAAATATTATCCTTTCCTGAAACTGAAATAAATTTGGCTGTGGAATCAAGGGCTATTTTAAAGTACATATGAGTCATAGTAAAAATGGGACCTGGTGGTGAGACACAGACTATGCTCAGCATTGTGTAAGGTAATTCAGTAAAACTTGTGTCTATGATGCGGAAATTGATTGTCAAGCAAAAGTCATATTGTAAAATTTAATACCAAAGGGTAATGCTTCATTCATTAATGGAAAAAAACTCGTTTGCAAGTCATTCAAAGAATGTTTGATTCTATTACTTTTAATAATCTGATTTTATTTTCAAGCATAAAGCATTTCCAGCAAACTGGAGTACTTCTCACCAAATAATAATTAGGCTCATTTGTGTTTTGTGCATTCAATCACTTGAAATCATAACATGCTTGATTTGCATGTCATAGATTGGTAGAGTGAAAGAATACAACTACAGTATATCTTATTATATAACCAGATTATATTTTCTAGGCAATTGATGAAACAGGAAGTATCTCATTTCAAAACAACTGGTGTCCTGGGCAAGACAGAACACTTAATTTTCAGTTGCAGCCAGCTGGGGCAAGAAGGAAGGTACAGGAGAAACTCAGTGCAAGCTAGAAATCACCATGTGATTTGATGCATTTCATGGAAAAGGTTTCCTCACTATAGTTCTGATTAGGGATATGGCTAATTTCTCAGAAGGTCAGATCAGCTGTTTTGACTGGTGTTTTGTGATATGAGTGTGAATGATACTACACTGGATTGGGTGTGGGGCATGTGCAGAAGCCCAGTGGACACCAATGACCTTCCCTGCACTTTAACAAGTCTTGGTGGGTGTTTACATTTCTATAATTTTGAAGAGAACCATAACTCTATTAATCTTACTTTTGAGAAAGTAAGATCTGGAACTGCACTTCAGTGTTGGTCAGGGAAGTTTGTTTTATTTATATCTAAGATTAAAAATATGTGCACTCAATCCTAAATTCACTTGTTTTCAATTAGTCTACAAAGTCTTTCATGCACAATAGCTCCCTGTCCCAGACTTCCTGCAGATTGCTATGTGTACAGTGACCCACAGAAGCCAACAGTTCCTCCAGCAGGGTACTTCACTTTGATCAAATACCAAGAGAATCCCTGGATTGCCAAAGACTGTGTGAGTGAAGCTGTATCAAAAAGAATATTCTGTTTGGCAGTATTTATTTGAAGTAACTATACTCGGAGCTAAGAGAGTTCAGTTTTCTTATATTCTCTAGAACAAGTACATATTTTTGTTCTTTCTCTTTTTGAAACAGCATCAAGGTGATAGACTAGGAAGAATATTGCCAATTCAATCAATGATGTGAGAAGACAGAAAATCCACCTGCAGGAGAATGCATTGAGCTTCAAATCTCCCAAATAAACTCAAAATGGATCAAAGACATTATTATTGTTAACATCAATCTATTTTTCCCATTATATTTTGCCACTAATTAATTTTGTTAATATATTTGCTTCTTTCAAATAAGAATTTTCCAATTTATGAATTTTTAATGAAAATGTGTATAAACAAGATCATGTTGGCTATTGTGATGATTCAAAATTATCAAAAGTTTTATTTCTCAACCTTAAAGAACATAGGAACATTAGACAATTTTAGTTACTTTAACTTGAATACAAGGAAACATCATATTAAAATTCAAAAATTAGGTGGCTTGTTATTTCTGGATCTTGTAATATATTTCATTGCTCTACTTTTTTGTTGTTGTTATTTTGTTTTTCAGTGCCCTAATTTGTTCATTGTTTAGTGGCCTATTGCTAAGAATATTTTTCTTTATTTTGCAAGTTAGTTTTATATTTTACAACTTTACTAGAAATGTTTATTAAATATGAGTTATCTAGCAAATGCTATAATTTTTAAAAATAGTATCATGTCTGTTCTTCTGCAATCTTTACTCCATAATATGGTATTTTTGCTGTTAGTAATCTTGGCCAACTTTGAATACTTTCCCATTGATCTATATCTATCCTACACTGCTTAGTTTATATTTGTGAATCTGAAAGTGTGGGAAATTCAACCTCATTTATTATTTCTGAATTTGGAAGAATTTGGTGAATTAACTGTTTATTATAAAAGGCATTACAGGGTCTTCTCCAGAACTTTATAATATGCCAATCCTTATCTGGGTAATGGGAATTCTTCATATTTTGAATTCAAAGCTATAGGAAAATTTCTCACAAGCAACAGTAAAAATATTTGAGTCATATTCAGATTGTAAATCACATTAATAGCAGTTCAGTTATTGTTTTTGAAAATTGTGGATATTTTATTTTGTTATTAGTGGGTTAGGAAGTTATGATATAGTGTTTCCTTTAGAAGTATAAAGCAATTAAAGTAAATACTGGGCTAAATTGTGTTGGGTGAAGAAAAAGTACTATGGAACTATGTTGTCCAGAAAGTTCACCTCCTAGGTTCATTCTGAACATATAAAAACTGTACAGGGAAAAGTTTGTCAAACTCTTAGCACAGACCTTGGGGATACATGGAAGAAATTCCCTCAGTCTCTAGGAATTAAACTCTAGGAGAAGAATTAGGAGGTTTGGAGAAAAATTAGGAAGTATGGCTTTGTTGGAGTAGATGTGGCCTTGTTGGAGAAGTGTGTCATTGGGGAAGGGTTTGATGTTTGAAAAGCCCATGCCTGGCTCAGTATATCACTCTTTCTTTTTGTCCTCTGCATAACAGGATGTAGAGAACTCAGCTACTGCTCTAATGACATGTCTGTCTGTCTATCACCATGTCAATCATGGACTAACCCCCTAAAACTATAAATCCATTCCCACTTAATTGCTTTCTTTTATGAAAGTAGCCTTGGTCATGGTGTCCCGTTACAGCAATGGTAACTAAAGAGTAAGTGATTCTATAGTGCCCAACCCCAACTGATACAAATACAAAGCAACTCTACAGAACTTTGGGTTCATTGTTGGAGTTAAGGGGGGGCAGAAAGTTTGTAAGAGCTAGAGAAGTTGAATGTGAGAATGTTTATAACAGGAAAGGTGGTCTTTCTCCAAATGACTCCCTGTGGAGTGGGAGGGATGGGGTGTAAGAGGGGTTGAGGGGCAATGAAGGGAGAGGGAACTGGGATCAATATGTAAAATAAAAAAATAAATATATTAAAAAAAAAAAAGAAATGACAGGAAAGCCATACCTATGAAGTCTCATCAACTTGACATCCTAAAATAAGACCTGAAAAAATGACAAACACAATAGATATGCTGGCACAGAGGTTGTAAACCTCATGGGGCCGCAAACCTAAACAAACAGCAATGGACAACTAAAGAATGGTAGCAGCTAGGCTTGGAGAGATGGCTCAGCATTTAAGAGCACCAATTGCTCTTCCAGAGGCTAAATTCAATTCTCAGAACCTACATGGAGGCCCACAACTGTCTGTAACTCTATTTCCAGACACTCACTCAGATATTTATGCAGGCAAAACACCAATGCACGTTTAAAAAAAAAATAATACTGGTCACAGAAATATTCTTCCCCAGTGAAGATCTCCCAGTCAGTTACCCAAGGTCAAGTGACCACCTTTGAAATCATATACATATAAGTAACACTATGTGGGCTGAGCAGGGTGTGTGTGTGTGTGTGTGTGTGTGTGTGTGTGTGTGTATGTGGTCATAAATTTCAGAGAGCAAGATAGGCTACATAAGAATTGTTAGGGTTTCTGTTATTTGTGTTGTTGTTGAATTCCATTTTTAAAGCATGGTGGTCTGATAAGATACAGGGGACTATTCCAATTTTTTGGTATCTATTGAAGTTTGTTAAGTCAACTAGTATGTGGTCAATTTTAGAAAAGGTTCCATGTGAAGCAGAGAAGAAGGTATATTCTTTTGAGTTTGGATGGAATGTTATATAAATGTCTGTTGAACCCAAAGAGACATAGCTTCTGTTAGTTCTTTTGTTTCTTTGTTAAGTTTATGACTGGTGGTACTGTCTAGTGGTGAAAGTGGCATGGTGAAGTCTCCCACTATAAGTGTGTGAAGTTTTATGTGATCTTTGAGTTTTAGTAGCTTTTCTTTTATGAATGTGGATGCCTTTGTATTTGGGGCATAGATGTTCAGAATTGAAACTTTGTGCTGATGGATTTCTCTTGCAATGAAAATGAAATGACTATCTTCATCTCTTTTGATTAATTTTGGTTAATTTTGGTTTGAAGGCTAACTTGTGAGATATTAGAATAGGCACGCCTGCTTGTTTCTTGGGTTCATTTAATTGGAAGATCTTTTCTCAGTCCTTTACCCTCAGGTAATGTCTATCTTTGAAGCTTAGATGTGTTTCTTGTATGCAGCAGAAGGATGGATTCTGTCTTCATATCTGTTCTGTTAGCCTGTGTCTTTTTATAGACCAGTTAAGACCATTAATGTTGAAGGAGAGTAAAGACCATTGATTGCTAATGCTTGTTTGTTTTATATTTGTTGTTGGCAGTGGTATTGTGAATATATTTATCCTGCTTTACCCTTGGGTGATGTCTTTCTTCAACCTGGACATCACCAACTTAAGAAGACTAGCTGGCCAAAAGGCTCTAAAGAGTCTACTTTATCTCTCAGTGCTAGGATTTTTGGTATCTACAACTATGTTCTTCATTTCACAAGTTCTGGTGATCCAAATTGCGGCATAGTGCAATTTGTCACTGCGCTCTCTTCTAAGCTTGATGCTTATAATGCTTGTCCAGAAACTTGGAGAACAACAAGAGTGCCAGGAAATACTTACTGAATATTTATTATGGTTATTTGTTGAGTGAATGATGTTACAATGTATCTGTACATGTATAGATTTCACTAAATCTGGTCCAGATACTGGAGGACTGTTCTGACCCTATTACCATGAAATTGGATAAATATTAGGTGAAAAGTTAGGTGAAAAGAAAAAGCAATCAAAGATACAAACTCAGACCAGAAAAAAAAGGCAAAAGGCAAAAGGCAAAAGACAAAAGGCAAAAAGAAGGCAGAGGAGCATGCAAGCTCAATCTCTATATGCTGTATTGGAGCAGTGAAGAGTTACAACATTTGCACATAAAGAGGTTGAGAGCATGTACAAGACCTAAGTTGTGTTTGTGTGTGTGTGTGTGTGTGTGTGTGTGTGTGTGTGTGTGAAACAAAAGAAATAGCTATATGTACTTATTTTTGTGGTTTTACTGGAACAGGGTGTGCAGGGTGTGTTGTTTTCAATACCTAGGCACAATGTTTCTGCCAATAGAGTGGAATGGTCAAACTGGAGCTGTCATTCTTCCTGGCTATGAGCCAGTACAGCCTTAGTAAATTCTTCATCACTTGAGTATTATCCAACATATTCCAACTATTGAAGGGAGATGGGGGGGCTTATAATTTTAGGAGGTTGCTTCCTGATAAAGAGGAGAAATTATCTTAACAGTGGAAGGGAAATCATGAGGTTGCTTCCAGGCTAGATATGAGCTGTTGGTTTTCAGACATGAAGAATTCAGTGAAAGTCTAGGTGGCGAAAGATTGTAGTCTTTGTGGTAGGAACTTCATAGGACAGTTCAAAAGATTGTCAGTGAACAAAGAATAAAGTACAGTCCTTATGACTTGGCCACCCAAGATGGTTGTTCACACTCCTCAAGCATTCGGGTATCCTTCCATAAACTATTGCCAAAAGTTTCTCTGTGTTCAATCCTGGTTCGTGATTGCTTAGCATTTTCCTATACTAACTTTGATTAGTTTTCATAAAATTAGCAATCTTCCCTCTAGGAAGGCACATATGCCTTTTTCAGCATTGAGAGAGCTTACACAGAACCTTTCTTTGGATGTAAGGTGAAGGTCAGTAATTAAAATACAGGGTTAAAATGTGAGTGTGAGGATAATAAAGAGAAAAAGAACGATGTAGGAGAGGAGCCTAGGGGGAGGGAACTGAAAAACCATCCATAGAGGAGTCTTGTATCCATTGTCCCCATCTTAAACAAGTTAGGGTCTGTTGGTGTGGAAATAGCACAGTTTGTGGAGGGAGCACAAAACCCATCCTCAGCAGTAGTCACATCTAGTGGTAGAGCACTACAACAACCAGGTGAGTTAGTCCCTAAGGAAGGTAAGCTAATCTGAGGTTTATGACAGCTGCAGAGATGGAGAGGTTTATTTATGTAGAAAGGCTTGATTCCAGCTGCTTGGTTCTGTTCTGAAAACATTGTCCAGAGCAGCATAAGGAGAGATGAGTTGAATGGTGTTGGTTCCCCCTTCAAGTGACAAAAGGTATAATGTAGAATGGGCCCCAGCAGTCAAAGTGCTTCACAGGTGGGGCCAACCAAGGGGCCACAATTTAACAGACCAGACACCATAGTTCTAGAGCAAAAGTCAGGAGGTAATAACTGTACAACCTGTGAGAAACATAAAGAGAAAAAGTTAACATAAGTTTTGCATAGTAAGAGTAAATATACTTGCACAACTGGCTAGACCATGTACCAGAGTTCTGTAGAAGGATAAAGTAACTGCAACAGCAGCTTGTTACATTAAATTCCTGCATATGGAAGAGGCAGCTGGAAGCTTTGTAGGAGAAATCAGCTAGATTCAACACCTAATTGCAAATTTAAAAGAGAAATAGAATCTTACTGATGTATTTTTATAGGTCTAACTAGCAACATTTCCAAAGACAACACTTGGGTTGGGTAGTCTGAATAATTACTGAAAACTGTAAGGTTGATGACAGACTATCTAGCAGCCACTTTTAATCAGGGAATGTGTCCTAGAATTGGCTTTTGTTAAAAGGAAGAATTAAAATCCAGGACAAAGTGTATGTCCAATCAAACTAGTGGACAGGTCCTATTATCAGATAGGTGTTAGGCTTAGGAACAAAGCTCCACTCTTCACAGCATCTGCATAGGGCAATTTGGGAGATAATGAGGGAAGTATAACTGCTATTTGCCTCTCTGTTGTTTGAGGCATTTAGGGTACTAATATAAACTCCAAAATTCTCCACTTGGCCAAAGAATCTATCCCCCTTTCATGCGAGACATGAGTATACATTCATTTTTCCTATAAATAAGGAGGTATGTTGTTGTTGTTGTTGTTGCTATGTTTGTTTGTCTGTTTGGTTGGTTGGCTGATTATGCACTTGCTTCTTTTTTTGATTTGACCAATACAGCTAGAACTGGTCAGGCTTACATAGCCAAACCCAGAAGCAGCAGGCTCCTATATTCTCATTCATCCTTGTGCTGTAATAAGGTTAACAAGGGCCTCAGTTATAAGGCTTGGGCAGTCTAAGGGACTGGAACCAGGACTTTGGGAGCCCATTCCCCATGGAGGGATACTCCCTAAACCTAGAGGCAATAGGGAGGGCCTAGTCCACACTTCAAATAATTTGACATATTTTGTTGACACCTCCTGGAAGGCACCAACCTCCCTGTGGAGTTTGAGGGGGAAAGGGGATGAAATGGTGGCCTGGAGCAATGGGAGGGAGGGAGGGAGAAGAGGAGAGAGGAAGGGAGAAAGAACTGGCATCGATATTTAAAATAAGAAATAAATAAATAAGGTTAGCATGAAATTTAATCTGGTAAGGCTATATCCCATCCAAGGGAAAGATTACAACTTGGGCCTAGGGATGTTGTACCACTCCAAGTGAATTTCAATTTTAACCAGTTTTGTCCAGCATTAATATTTTATGATCAGGGCTTTTTCTTTATTTCTTCTTTCTTTTTAATAAAGCCTGAAATTTTTTTTTTATATTTTAAGTTTTTTTTTTTAATTTTACATGTCATTCCAAGTTCCCTCTCCCTCCCTCCCTCTTATACTCTTCTACTCCCTCACATCCACCCCGATCCCCTCCCCTACCATTCTCCCACCCCAATTCCACATGTAGGGCTATGCCACCCAAGTGGGGTAATGTAAATCTGTCAAGTCATTTGAAGTAGGGACTAGGACTTCTCTCCTGTCTCTAGGTTAAGGGGGTATCCCTCCATAGGGGATGTGTCCACAAGGTCTTTTTGTGTACTAGGAATACATCCTGGTTCCACTGTCTGAGGTCCCTTATACTTCTCAGTCCTTCTAGCTGAGACCCATATTCAGGGGGTCTGGCTCAGTCCCATGCTGTGCTCTTCCTTGTTCCGGTCAGCTGTCTTTGTGTGTTTCTGCAACCTGGCCTTGTCCTCTCTCTCTCTCTGCATCTTGATTCTTGTTAAACTCAGTGTTTAGTTATGGGTGTTTGCTTCTATTTCCAACATGTACCATGTACTAAATGAGAGCTCCATGACGGTCGAAAAGTTAGTTGTTGATCTCATTATCAGGAAAGGGCATTTATGGTAGCCTTTCCACAGTTGCTCAATTTGTGAGTGTGAGTCAGTCTTGAAGGTCTCTAGACCTTTCTTTAGTTTCAGTTTTCTCTTCAAACTAATAATGGCTCCCTCTTTTATGTTCACTTTCTCTCTCTCTCTCTCTCTCTCTCTCTCTCTCTCTCTCTCTCTCTCTCTCTCTTCTCCCTCTCCTGTCTTCTGTTCCTACCATACCTCAATATTCCTAGTCCTCGTCCTACGTGCTTTCCTCTCCTCCCCTTCTCTTTCTCATAGTTCTCTTTCCATTCACTGCCAGCCTACTTTCCATGTGCTCTGGGGGACTTGCCCCTTCCCCTTCTGTGAGGGACCTTATATGAGGGAGTACATACCATGCTCCTCTTATTCTGAATGGGTTACCTCATTCAGGATGGTATCTTCAAGTTCCATCAACTTGCATGTGAATTTCAAGATTCCATTAATTTTTTCTGCAGAGTAGTGTTCCATCATGTAGATGTGCCGCATCTTCTTTATCCACTCTTCAGCTGAGGGGCATCTAGGTTGCTTCCAGTTTCTTGCTATTACAAATAATGCTGCTATGAACATAGTTGAGCACATGTCTTTGTTGCATGGATGTGGATAATTTGGGTATATGCCTAAGAGGGGGGATTGATGGGTCCTGTAGTAAACTAATTACCATTTTCCTGAGAAACCTCCAAAATGAACTCCAAAATGGCTGTACAAGTTTACACTGTACCAGCAGTGGAGGAGTGTTCCCCTTTATCCACATCCTCTCCTGCATAAGTTGTCATTGGTGTTTCTAATTTTAGCCATTCTGGCAGGAATAAGATGTTATCTCAAAGTTGTTTTGATTTGCATATCCTTGATAGCTAAGGATGTTGAGCACGTTCTTAAGTGTCTTTCAGCCTTTTTGATTTCCTCTATTGAGAATTATTTCTTCAGTTTCGTACCCCATTTTTTTAATAGGGCTATTTGGTGTTTGGTTGACTAGTTTCTTGAGTTCTTTGTATATTTTGGAGATTAGCCCTTTGCCAGATGTAGGATTGTGAAGATCTTTTCCCAGTCTCTGAGCTGCCGTTTGTTCTTTTCCACTGTGTCCTTTGCCTTACATAAGCTTCTAAGTTTGAGGAATTGTTGATCTCAGTGTCTGTGCTACTGGAGTTATGTTGAAGAAGCTGTCTCCTATACCAATTTGTTCAAGGGTACTTCCTACTTTCTCTTCTAAGAGGTTCAGTGTGGCTGGATTTATGCTGAGATCTTTGATCCATTTGGACTTGAGTTTTGTGCATGGTGATAGACGTGGGTCTATCTGCAGTCTTCTGCACACCATCATCCAATTGTGCCAGCACCATTTGTTGAAGATGTTTTTCTCCCCCCGCCCCATTGTATTCTTTTAGCTGTTTTGTCAAAAATCAGGTGTTCATAGTTGTGTGGGTTTATATCAGGATTTTCAATTTGATTCCCTCGGTCTACCTGTCCATTTCTGTGCCAATACCAGGCTGTTTTCAGAACTATAGCTCTGTAGTAGAGCTAAAGTCAGGGATGGTGATGCCTCCTGAAGTTCTTTTATTGTAAAGGGTTGTTTTGGCTATCCTAGGTCTTTTGTTTTTCCATATAAAGATGATTATTATCCTTTCAAGGTCAGAAAAGAATTGTGCTGGTATTTTATGGGGATTGCATTGAATCTATAGATTGTTTTTGGCAAGATTGCCATATCTACTATATTTATCCTACCTATCCAAGAGCACAGGAGATCTTTCCATTTTCTGGTATCTTTTTTAATTTCTTTCTTTAAAGCCACAAAGTTCTAATTAAATAGTTCTTTCATTTGTTTGGTAAGTGTTACCCCAAGATACCTTCATGTTGTTTGTGGCTATTGTAAAGGATGATCTTTCTCTGATTTCTTTCTCAGCCTCTTTGAGGTCTGAATAAAGCAGAGCTTTTTCAATACACATGATTTTGAGTGTTATTTTACATTAAACAAGTTTATTGTAAGCTTATTTTGAGTTATTTGCTTTAGGCTTAACTTTGGTAACCTATACAGAAGACATATAATGGAAGATTTAAATTGTTCTCTGTCATCACACTTGTCCCTATAAATAAATTCCATTGTACTTTGCATGAGTACAAACATAGGTCTGAGAAAATTAAAAATGTGACAATTTAAAAGATTATTACCATTAACTTGGAACTCGATTATTGTTAACAGTTTGTAGTAGATTATTAGCTCCTAAGATTAAGATTTTTTAATTTTCCTCATTAAACTTTTGAGCCTGAAAAACACAATTTTAAATTGACATTTCTTTTTGTGTGTGTGTGCATCAAAATAAACTTTAAACCATATATACAGTCTATGGAAAACTAGGAATCTCATTGTTTCAATGTTTATAGTGTAATTTTACAGAAATCATAGTCCTTTAAATTATGTTTCTCCAAATAGCTAAAACTTAACAAAGTTAGGCAAGACCTAATTGATTAGACATACATCTTAATTTTATTTTATTTATTTATTTTACATATAATCTCAGTTCCCTCTTCTTTTTTCCTCCCTTCCTCCCTTTCTCCCTCCCTCCTTCCCTCTTTCCTTCTCTCCTCTTGTCACATGGACTCTGACCATCCTCCTCTCCCATTCCCCCACCCTGCAAATCCACATGTAGGGTGATGCCATCCAGGAGGGGTCATCTAAATCTGTCAAGTCATATGGAGTAGGGACTAGGACTTCTCTCCTGTGTCTATGTTAAGGGAGTATCCCTCCATAGGGGATGTGTCCACAAGGTCCTTTTGTGCACCAGAAACACATCCTGGTTCCACTGTCTGAGGTCCCTTAGATTGCTCAGGCCTTCTAGCTAAGTCCTGTGTTCAGGTGGTCTGTCAGTTCCATGCTGGATTCCCAGCTATCCGTCTATATCTTTAAGATATATTTTCTTAGCTTTAATAGACCATTATAACCTTAGGAATGTATACATGGACTATTGCAGCAAGTTAATATTGCTGTTTTTAAGTTAAATTTTTGTTTGGAATTTTACAGCCTTTTCTACATCATTCCACAAATTGTCCTACAGAGATTGGGAGATGGAGAGTTTACATTTTAATAATACCATTAAGGATATTCTTGATTATAAATGAACATTTTTGTAAACAAGAACCAAGAAGGGGGAGGAAAACTCATAAAGCTAGACATCTGAAATTACATTGTGACATTCTAAACACTTATATATAAATTTCTTTTCTTTAAAAAAAGAAAATGCTGTGAGACCTAACAGCAATACAGAAACTCAGGATTTGTTGGCCCTATCCTGGGTTTACCTAATGGCACACATAATAGTCGCTTCTATTGGAAGTAGTTTACCTCTTAACCCTTTTTAAGTGCATGGGTTTTTTGTTTGTTTGTTTGTTTGTTTGTTTGTTTTTTCAAGTCTATAATGTTCTTTATATTATCCTGTAACAAAAAAAGTAAATGAGCCAGACACTGATATTGGGGTTCAAGCTTCAAGCTGAATATCAGAAAAGCAAACCAGCTGGCCACTAGCTTCTTATCTCTACCTCAGGCTGATCCATGCATGAGCTCTTCGCCAAGTTCAAACTGCTGCCTCTCCTCCGTGTGGCTGGAGAACAAATGTCTCTCTGAGATCTTGCTTCTGTCTTATATACTTCCTTAATGTTGGGATTAAAGGTGTGAGTTATAATTGTCTTTCAGACTGATTGATTCACTCTTGTGGAGATCTGGGTGGTCTTGGACTCCCAAAGTTCAGTCTACCTCTTAATCTACCACCTAGTATTTATGTCTGCTGAGATTAAAGATGGGTGCCTGACTTCTAAGGTTTATGGCTGATTTTGGTTTCTGAATCCCTGGACAAACTTAAATAAATCATATATATCACTATATCATCCCTCTCCCTGTCACATAGTCAGAAGACCAGCCTGACAAGGACAGAGTCTTTGGAGGAAACTTGAGATAAACATGCCTGAGTGTGAAGCAGACAAGCCAAATCCCATCTTCAGAGTCAGCTTTGTAGTGAAGTAGATGAGCTTGACAATTTCCCGATACTTTCCGTTCTCTCTCTCTCTCTCTCTCTCTCTCTCTCTCTCTCTCTCTCTCTCTCTCTCTCTCTCTCTCTCTCTCGTGTGTGTGTGTGTGTGTGTGTGTGTGTGTGTGTGTGTGTGTGTGTATGTGAGTGTGTGTGAGTGTGTGTGTGTGTGTGTGTGTGTATGTGTGTGTGTGTGAGTGTGTGTGTGTGTGTGTGTGTGTGGTGTGTGTGTGTGTGTGTGTGTGTAGATGGAATAGGCAGTATTTAAAGCCTAAGAAGTGACTGAAAAGTGGAAGCAAAAGCTTTGTGGAACAAAATTGAAGGCAACAAACAAAGCCTGAGGGAAATTCTCCAAAACAAAACCAGAATCCTATCTCAATTAAGTGAACCATGCTTGGTTATCAGTAGAAACACTGGGCTTCAGTATCCAGCATAACTTTCATCATCAGTTTTCTTCTGAGCTGATTTGTTCCTACTCTGGCTGTAGTTCTAAGTAGGAACTGAATGGCAGGGTTAAGCTGAGCTGGAGGGTGGGGAATTACATGTAGAAGGGATCTCTGGTTGTCTGCCAATCCATTTGAGAGGTTGCCTAGGGATGCCAAAATTGAAAATTCTGAATTGGGGACAGCAATGAACATCATGGAGGGAGTACTGTGGCAAGATTTTAATGGATAATTGAATGTATATTGCAGGCTGTAAAATTTGGTTTAAATTTGAAATGATGGGCAGAACTGGTAGAGATTCTTATCATGGAGCCTAAGACATCCCCCAGCTTAGGGAAAAGTTGAAAATAAACCAAAGTGTTAGGAAGGGCTATAGTCATGCTTGCTAAGAGTTACAAGGTCGTTTAGACATAGGAAGTTCCAGGGACCCCCAAGACTTTGTGATTCAGAAAAGAAGTAAAAAGTTCCAGATATTCTGAAGCCTACTCAGAACTCTGAGTCATAATGGATGGGCAGTTACTTTGTCTTGTAGTACTGGGTATATGCAGACAATGCTCAGTGAATGTGGCTCAGCCTGGAATGAGAGTCTATGAGGAAGAAGTTAGAGGAAGGTTCAGGGAAAGATCTTGAGTGAGGACAAACGAGTTTGGGGGCCAATGGGAATAAGAAGAATGTGGCAATTACTGCTGCTGAAGTGAAGGCAACAGAAGTTTATCTCACTAGAGAAATGGCTGCACTGTGGAATAGCTATGAGTATCACTGCAGAGATGTGAGCAGTGCCCATATATACAGGAAACTTCCTGAATGTCAACCTCAGCCAGTCAGGATTTTGCTAAAGGCAACTTGTGACAAAGGCAATAATTTATCCAAATTGCCTGCAATTAATCTGTATTTGTTGTGAATCCATTTGCTTTGATAGGGAGAGGTTTTAAGTATAAAAGTCTTAGGTGAGGGTAGTCTTCAATACGTCCAGCAATAGGGACAGAGGGGAAAATACAATTCTGTGGGTAAAATACTGGTTTTCATGTCAGACATCTTGAAAAAAACTTACTTTTCTTCATTGAAAATTAATAAAAGATCAACACTTAAGGCTTCTTCTCAGTCATTTAATCATATGCATTTCTGTGTTGGTTCTGAGGTGATCTGATGCTGTTACTGTCCTTTGTTATATGCTTAGACTCCTTAAATGTTGAAGTGTTATGAAGTCTCCAGTTTCTTTTATAATTAATATTTTTCTTACTTTACATATCAATCCTAGTTCCCTTTCCCTCCCATCCTTCCATATCCCTCACCAGCCACCCCATCCCATCCCACATCCACTCCCCAGGGATGGTGTGGCCTTCCATGAGAGATCATCATACTCTGAAAAGTCATTTGGGGTAGGGCCCAGGCCCTCCCCCATGTCTCTAGACTAAGGAAGTATCCTTCCATGGGGAAAGGGCTCCCTAAGTGTACTTGCACTAGGGCTACATTCTTGTTCTACTAGACTTCCCAGTCCTCCTCTCTGACACCCACAATCAGGGGGCCTGATTTGGTTGTTGGTTCCCCAGTTATCAGACTGGGATCCATGAGTTCCCACTTGCTCAGGTCAGCTGTTTCACTGGGCTTTCTCAGACCCTTTTGTTCATCACTCCTCCCTCTCTGAAGCTGGATTCCAGCAGTTTGGCTCAATGCTTAGCTGTGGATCTCTGCTTCTGCTTCCCTCAGCTACTGAATGAAGGCTCTAGTATAGCCTTTAAGATAGTCATCATTCTCGTTACAAGGCAAGGGCATTTAAGTTACCTCTCCACAATTGCCTAGATTCCTAGTTGGGGTCTTCCTTGTGGATCTCCGTACAATTCCCTAGTGCCAGATATCTCTTTCTAACTATAATCGTTCTCTCTATTGATGTGTCTCTTTTCTTGCTCTCCTTTATTCATCTCCCCATTCAATCTTCCTGATCCTTCTTGTTCTCATCCCCCTCATCTTCTCCTGTCTTCATTATAGGTCTATTTAAATTGCTTATCTGATCTTGATTTATTTTGGTAAGTGACATCTACCCAGAAAATTGTCCATTTCCTTTAAATTTTCTAAATATGTGGATGGAGTAAAGGTTTTCAAAATATGAACTGATGATCCTTTGGGTTTCCTCAGTGTCTAATTTTGTTAATTTGCATGTTCTTTCTTTGCCTTTTGGGTAGGTTGGATAAAGGTTTGTCTATCTTGTTGATTTTCTCAAACAACTAACTCTTTGTTTCATTGATTCTTTGTATTTTTGTTTGTTTGTTTGTTTCTCCTTTATTGATTTCAGTTCTCAATTTGATTATTTCCTGGCATCTACTCCTCCTGCACGAGTTTGCTTCTTTTTGTTCTAGAGCTTTCAGGTGTTCTGTTAATTCTCTAGTGTGGCCATTTTCCAGTTTCTTCATATGGGCACTTAGTGCTAAGAACCTTCCTCTTTGCACCTCTTTTAGCGTATCCCATAGGTTTAAGTATGTTGTTCTTTCATAGGTTTAAGTATGTTGTTCTTTAATTTTCATTGAATTCTAGGAAGTTTTTGATTTCTTTATTTATTTTTTCATTTACCCAGGAGTGGTGCAGTTGAACATTGTCCAATTTCTATGAGTTTATAGGTTTTGTTGCAATTTGTGTTGTTGCTGAATTCTAATTTTAAGGCATGGTGATCTGATAAGATACAAGAAATTATTACAATTTTTTGTATCTGTTGATGTTTGTTTTATTGCCAAGAATGTGTTTGACTTTAGAGAAGGTTCCATGTGGTGCTGAGAAGAAGGTATATTCTTTTGTTTGCTTCATAGGGCCCTTTGATTGTGAAATATTTTTCCTTACCCTACTCTGAAGTAATATTTGTCTTTGAGGTTTTAGTGTATTTCTAGTATGCAGCAGAAGGATGGATTCTGTCTTCTTATCCATTCTGTTAGCCTATGTCTTTTTATAGGTGAGTTAAGACCATTGATATTGAAATATATTGATACCATTGTTTTTTATTATTGTTTGTTTTAGATTTGTGTTTTTGGTGGTATTGTATGTGAAATTTTTTCACTTTTTCTGGCTTTTGGTAAAGTGGGGTTATCTATCACCTATGTTTTTATGAGTGTAGTTAACTTCCTCGGGTTTGGGTTTTCCTTCCATAACTTTCTGTAGGGCTTATTTTTAAGGTCCTATTCTTCTGCTTCATCTGTGTTGGTATGCTTAGTCTAGTTGGTATAGAGTCCCTACATTCTGGTGTTGTCATATTGATCTTTCTATTGTTGAATTTGTTTTTATTCTGTCATCCCCATTCCTTCTGCCACTGCATGTAGGTGGGTTCTCTCTCTCTACTCTCTTCTCCTGTTGGTTGGAGGTAGGTCAGGAGTTCAATGTCAGTAACTGTGGATGGTCTGAGGTCTCTTGAAGTTCTCACACAGATGTCATGGGGGTCCAAGACTCAAACACAGGATATAAGTGTAACAAGACTGAGATGGAATGGGTTCAGGCTCCAGTTGGTCTGGCATGCCATGATGGGTCCACTCAAGCAGTGGACATAGGAGTTTCAAAACACAGAGCCAGACTGAGATGAGGGCATGTGATCCATGTTCCAGGGCAGGGCTGCTATGAGCTGACCCAGGAAGTTCCAAGGAGAGGGTAGGGGAGTTGGACCTGAGCTAGTCCCAGACTCACCTCAAGCGGAGGTAACAGAAGGGGCAAGACTGAGATGAAGGCAGACTCCAATTTCTAATTAGGAAACAATTTGATGACATTTAACATTACATCCTTGTGTGGAGGCCCTTATACTTTCCAGTTATCACATTATGTAGAAATATTTGGGTAATTGTGTTGTCAATCAACACTTCACTGCTTAAGCCTCAGGCTTACTGTGTCTTGTTCCACATTTTAAACCTAGATGTCTGTTAACCTAAAAGTCTGACTTGATAGATAGCTCCTAAACTCTTCTTTTCTGTTTCCACTGTTATCATCTCTGGCTTCTCCCATTATTGCTGTATTAGAAATGAATAAATTTCAATTTTTTTATAATTTATTAAAAATTAAAATGAATGCCATGTATTATCATAAATGGATGCTTTAAAATAAGTATTTTTCAAATTAAAATTATTTATAATTATAAGTTTTATTGCTTTATGCTTTTGTGAATTGCCAAATGACTGACTTAAGAGAAGCAAGATGAAATCTTACACCAACTACATGTGCAATTGATGGCCACTGGGTGTTTGTCTTGCAACATATAAAGAAAAATCCAATCTTCTAAACACATGTATTAGAAACACAGAGGATGTTTTAATTAAGTACTGTTTTGAGATAATTGTAAATTTGCATGCAAGTGTTAGAAATTATAGGGAGTGTGGGTATTCTTTGCCCTGTATACTCGAAATAGTAACATCTTCCTAAATTAGGCAAGTGACAGTAGTCAGGTTAAGTGATGCTTAATAAAGTAAAACTACATCTTGTTCTTGTCATCATGAGCATCCAAATGTCCCTCATGTTGTGTCTTTATTGCTACACAGCATCTTTCCTCCACACCTAGCAATCACAGTCTCTTCTCTACTGTTATATATGGTATTTTCAGAATATCATACAGCTGGGATGTGACCTCTGGGATGGATTGTTTTTACTCAGCAAATACTGCATAAGGGTACTGTGTATATCCATTAGCTTTCCTTGTGAATTCATGAGCATTATTACACAGTATGAGTGAACTTGAAATTGCTAAGAGTACCTGATTATTTCCAGTGTTTTGTCCTTTTGAATGAAATTGCTAGAATCAATTGAGGTCATAGGTCTTACACCATTGTATGTGCAATACTTTTAGGAATTGGCAAACTTTTCTAGTTTGGAATGCTGCAGCTTACCTAAGAGTGATTTTTGAGTAATCACATTTCCCTCAACCTTCTTTAGCTTTTGTTATGAGGGTTAGCAGTAGTTTCTATGCTAGCTACCAGGCTAGGAGGTATTTATGTATGGATGCCTTGATGACTCTTCTGCCACTTCTCTAAAGGATGGTGATAGTGGACCATCTTTCATTTAGATCTTCAAAAATTTTAGCCATTTTAGTTTTTTATCTATCTATAAAAATTTTTACTATGAATTAATTTCTTTATTAAAAATTATTATTCATACTTTAGCTTTTTAAAAAATATTAATGAAGTCAACACATTTAAAGCAGCAAGTCTTTCATGATATGAGTGGAATGGGCACCATCTTGTAAGTCTTGTGTTTTATCCATAAGAATGTGTAATTTTCCAAATGTAACCTGTATATAAATTTTCCTAATAAACACCTATTGTATGTTTTCATGATGGATAATACCTGGACCTCTTTCTGATCAGTGTGTTCATGCTACATAAGGCTATTATTGACCTGCATTCCTGATAAACTCCAACAGCTCTACAATTGTTAGAAACTCCTTGCTATATCTAAGGTTCTCACAGCATCAAGAAATAGTATATATTCTCTTCTACTTTTTCAAACTGTATTGTTTTTCTAGTCTTTTTTTTTCCTTCCTGGCTGAAACTTTAGTCTTCTTTCTTCCCTACCTTGTCTTTGTTTTTTGTGTTGCTTGGGTTTCTATGGCAGAAATTAGGCATGTGGTGTTAAGTCGCTGATGGTATCTTTTGGTATAGATAACTCTTTTTGCTTTGTTGAGCAGTCTTCATAATCTCTGTTTCCTGGTGCCCAATTTTGGCAAGTTTTAGTTCAGCTGGATGATGACTGAGATAAACTTTCCTAAATGTTCCCTTACTGACATTCCCAGAAGTATGTCTCTTGAGAAAGTACAAATTCAATGATGTTGACAGTTAAGTCCTGTAAGAAAAAAAATCATAGTTGTTGTTTGCCTCTCAGATAAAGCAAGGCCTTGTCTGGATTTGAAACTGATGTTAACAGTGTATGAACTTATTGTGAAGGACCACTCACCCTTGACATTGGTCAAAATTTACTTTGACTGTCATTTCTTACCCTGGATTTGGTCCCATAAAAAATTAATGCTAGAGACTAGCAGCAGTTTCTCCAGATACTTCTATTTTTGACAAGGTGAAGCTCACATTGGCAAGTTGACTCTGATCAAATACCATTGCAGTCTAGAACAGAGTCACCATTACAATACATATGTTAATTGTTGCACACTTGATATCCATGAATTTTTAATCTCTGATCCTGGGTGGTGTAACCACAGGGTTACTCTCTCTTTCCCCTTTGAATTAAGACTTAACACAATTGGGAAGCATATTGAGATGCTAACTGATGTTATCTCTCTACTTTTCTCTTTCTCTGAAGCATCCATCGTCCCTGGTAAATCCCCTTGGTGTGTGTGTGGCCTTGTTCTGACTCAAGGAACATGGAATAGCAATACCTTATATTCTCTCGTGACTTTCATGTGTTATTTGTTTTTCTGCCTTTTAATTACATAGGTAACTAAAGCTAACACAAAGTTTAGCACATATTCACCAAGGTATTCTAACTTTTAAGTAATTTCTAGTTGAAAAATCTGTGAAAGCCAGCAAAGTATAGGTTACCCTGTTTTGACATCTTGTTAACATCATGTCCTCTCATTTGACAAAGAAATTGTCATTATGAAACTCATAAAATTAAAAGGTGTGAATCCATATAATCATAACTATAACAATGCCTGGAATTTACTATTAATAGTTGTTAGCTTATGATTTAAAAGATATTTATAGTGTGTTTCACTTAGGGGGGCTGTTGGTTTAGTGTAACATCAATGTTAAAGTTGATAATATCTGTTGGACTTTGGCCTAGAATATTCTTTATGCATTTTGAAACTCTTTTTGAAGCTAACTTTATAGTAATGATACTAATAGCCATTATCATTTTCATGAATATTTTAGTTTAACTTCCAGAGAAAGAAAATTAAAAATACATTGTCTGCTATTAAGTTTATGTAGACTCTCTAAATCATGTTTTAAATACAACCATTATATAGAGGATATTTCCCTTCATCTTGTTTCTTGACTATCTTCTCATTAAATTCTGCTCCCAAAATGGTTTTTACTTTTTATCTCCTGTCCTGAAACAGTAACTCAGGCAAAGTCCTTTTCACACAGTTTCCAGGTGGGAGGCAGCTGGCATGCTACTTAAACACACAAAGATGTGTTTTGAGTCTGAAATGTCAAAGACAAGACACAGGTAAATGAATAATCACAGAAACTCTCAGAATTCAGCAATCTCAAAGCATAGTTCTGTTTCCCTCATTTGGGGTCTCAATCTTCTCACTTCAGGATCCTTTAGGATATAGTGTGTTTGTTTATTTTTTAATATGTTGTCGTTTAGATTTTAACACAGATCACTATGTGTAGGCATTTTAGTCAGTATACCTGTATTAGCACATATGACATTATAAAGAATCAGTATTTATAACGGCATCCCAAAATAATAGTTTCATGATGCCACAAAATTTGTGTTATTTTGTGACAATAGTGATAGGAAATTGGTATGCATATGCATAGAAATAAAACCATGTTTTGAATATTGATCTTGTACATTTTGAACCTTACTGTGAATGTTTACAAGATGGTGATCTGAATCATGGAGACATGTTTATCTTACTATGTTCTAAATTTACTGCCTTCCAAATACCTTCAGTGTCACCTTAGCAAAGAGTAGTTAGGCATTGGGAAAGTCAGTTCATTTGCCCTGTTGTTCACAGTCATTTAATAACCATTATAACAACTCTTTTTCTCCCATTATAACAACTCTTGCCAGCCACTGGAGTGCAACTGTAGTCCTTAGTAGGTTTAATTTTTTTTTTTAAACAAGTTAAAGCTACAACCAAATGTTTTATCAATGAATAAGCATGCTATGCTGATAGTTGTTTCAAATACTATGGACCAATTTTGACAATGTTCTGCACACTTTCTTTAAGTCTGGAGAACACACAAGGTGATTCAAATAGTTGCTTATTTACATATTAAATTATTATAATCACAATTTAAACATTTATATAATTTTTGAAAGTGTTTATCCATGTTCTTTGTGTAAGGATTTTTCATTTTAGATTCATTAAAAATTCATAAATAGAATATAAAAACTAAGCCTAAAATTTGAATTATTGCTATTTCTTAGGGAATATAATATTTAATTTGAACTTAAATATGTGTAACTAATAAAATTATAAAAATAAATTTTATTAAATGGTTTATAATATCAATTGGCAATAGTTTGATCATGTTAGGTTATCATGTAACCTAACTTTGCTCTTGAATTCCACATGTAGCTGAGGATGATTTCAAACTTCAGATCTATTAACTCCATTTCTGAAATTCAAGGATTGCAGGTGTGTGTTAACACGCTAAATTTTTTTGTGTTGTTGACTGAAACTTGGGTCTCCAGTATGCTTGCTTTCATGTGCTCCAGCTAGTATGGTACATTCCCAGCCTTTCACTGTATTAGTTTTATAAACAGTTTTATTAAGACATAAATCATGTTATACCAGACATTCATTTAAGTATGCAATTCAATGGATTTTAGTGCATTGAAGAGTTTTGCAATCACCACAAGTCAATTTAAAAACATTTCCATCACTCAAAAAACATAGTGCATGTCCATTAATATTCTCTCCTAATTTTCTACAAGTTCCCAGAGTGAAGAGAAGGTATGAGGATGAGAGGAGCAGAAACTGAAATGATTCACAGAAGGAGGTAGAATACAACAGCACGGGAGCCTACAGGAGAGAAGAAGGAAACTTTTGGAGAAAATTCAAGCTTGATTTACTTATAATTCAGCCCATACAGACTCATATCACATTACTCATCTAAAAGTTAAAAAGAGAATTATATCTATTATTGTAATTAGTAGTAGTAGATTGTGGTGCTGAACATCAATCTGAAGCTATCACAATCTAGGCAAGCAAGGTAACACTCAAAATATCACAACCCCAAAAAGCAGTATCAAATTAAGACACAGAATTTGTTTTATCTTTTTACAACTGTGATATGAAATTAATAGGCATGTGCATAGAAATAAAACTGTGTTTTATATGTTGATCATTGATTTTCATGTTTATTTAATGGCTGATTAGCATGTACCTTGGAAATTTTAATATACAAAGCTATGCCAACTACAAATAAAGATACTTTTATTTCATAATTTCAATATCTTTTATTCTTTTCTCAAGCATTTTCATTTCTAGAATCCCTTATGTCATTCAAAGTAGAAAATATAATAGTGGACATCCTTCACATTTTCTTATTCGGGAGGGAAAATATTCATATTTCCCTCCCAAATATTCATATACTTCATATTTCACATGAAGTATAACATTAGATATTTTTATTGTTGTTGCTGCTATTCTTTTTATATATTTTTAATTCTTCTGTAATTTATAATATCCTTACTGCAGTTTCTTCTCCCTCCCGTCACCCAATCTTTACCTCCTACCTTCCCTCTTTCCAAGATCCACTGTCTCCATCTCCCCTCAGAAAATAGTAGTCTTATAGAGACAGCATCCAAATACAGCATAACAAGCAACCATAAAACTATTACAACATCAAGAATGAACGAGGCAACTCTGTAGCAGGGCAGGGTTCCCAAAAATTGGCAAAATAGAGACTGCCCTCCCTTTTACTGTTAGGAATTCCACCAGAGCACCAAACTAATCAACCCTAAAATATAAGCAGAAGACATGAATCAGACCCCTACAGGGCCCCTGATCTCTGAGAGGCAACATGAATCCAGGCCATTTGACTCTCTGGGCAGTGTTCTGGAGTCCCTGACCCATCTGTTCCCACCAATACTTCCTCCCTCTTCTCTGCAGGATTCCCAAAGCTCTGCCTGATGTTTAGCTGTGGGACTCTGCATCTGGTTCCATCCAGTGCTTGATGAAGTCTCTGGTCTCTTTGATGATGATTCTGCTGGGCTCCAGTCCCAGAACACTCTGCAGGCAAAACAAACTATATAGATCTGTGTGTTTTACAGAAAGCCTTTATAAGGCTGAAAACACCCCCTTCTATTTCTACTTTTCTGGGTATTCTTATAGAAAAGACAGGTGTATTTTATGAAATGATGTTTTCATGTTTAGTGAATAATCACCTAGCTTTCATCTGTCTTGAGTAGTTGAGGGTTGTTGTTTTGTTTTATGTCTGTAGTAAGGCATGCAGCCATGGGAACAGCTAACATAAACATAAGTCTACTTATAAATCTCTAGAAGGAGTGTGCCAGACAGCAACACACAGACACCTTCTTGAATTCATCAGGATGAGGGATCAGCAGGTAAAATAAGCCAGAAAAATTTTTCTCCCATTCTTCCTTTTTATTGAAGAAAATAACTTTTTCATATAGTATATTCTGATCATGTCTACCCCTCCCCCAAATCCTGACAGATCCATCCCATCCCCTATCCACCCAACCCACACACCTTCCTTCTCTCTTTATAAATCAAACAAACATCATTTTAACTTTCTCTTAAAATAATTGGCAAGAGCTAACAAAATGGCTCAGTAGATAAAAACACCGTGGAAACCTGAACTTGATCCCTGAAACTCTTAAAAGTAGATTGTGAGAAGTGATTCCATCCAGCTGTTCTCTGACCTTTTCATGTGTTCCATGAAACACACACACACACACACACACACACACACACACACACACATAACACACACACACACACACACACACACACACACACACACACACGCACACACACACAAACACAGTAAGGAAATGTAAGTAAGGATAGAAGTGACTAGTTTGAATGACTTCACAGCCCTGGAGACTTAGAAGCTCTCCTTGGCAGTCTTGTCTTCTATTCATGCTGGAGAAATTAGGAAACAGTGTGTGAGAGTCAGGTGAAGAAGTGGGTAGTATGGATTATTAATTGGCTCTGTGCACATGCTAAGATTTACTATGCACTCTGTTCACTATCCTTTGCAATGACCCTGCTCCAGTAACAATAGTTCAGGATCTACAACACCCTAGATGTAAAAGTATTATCGATAGCAATAAATATGTATAAAAAGATGGACACAAAAGCATGCTCAAATACCACTTGATGTAGACATCAATTTTCAGATGTCAAGTTCATTTTCTGCTTCTAACATTCATTCCTCTCCTTTACATGCATAATTCTTTTCAGGGTGCCTAAATTTTATTTTCTGGATTTCTTTTGAAGATATGTACATCAATACTATTAAAATATCTTTGGACATACTGTGCATCCTCTGGTTCCTTAGATTTTAGATTTCATCAAGGCAGAAGACATCACTGGATGAAGTAGGATGTATTTTACCTTTATCACTTTTTGAGATGAGATTATGAAGAATTCATATAAATTCTGATTTAGACATTGCAAGGGTTTTGACTGTGAAGCTATCTGGGCTTAGTTGTCAATCTGAAACATCCTTAATTTACCTATTTAACTCCATTATCTTTTGGGTTAAGTTTGTAGAGATTTCCTGCGTATTCTTCATTTAGTTTTAACAATTCCTTTCTGTATTCCAGCATTTTCCACCTTCAATGACTGCAAATTTTAAATGCAAAATTTAATGGAAGATTTCAAATCCATTAAAAGATTTATGTATAATTGTCTGCTAAATTATATTTCTAATATTTAAAATTATAATACTTTTCTGTTTTCTCACATTTTTGGTTAAATGGAAAATTTTCAGAAATACTTCGCCTCATTCCTAGTTAGTGGATTTTATATGAATTTCCCTCTGTTTCAGTTTTTTATACATAAATTACTGCTTTTGCATTTATTTCTATTAATTGGCCTGTGGTGATAAGCCTTATAAAGCTGTAAGTTTGAAAGAGAACTGTAATGATCGGTGGAGTCCAGAGAGGAAGGCACTGGGTGAGACCTTTTAGGGCATACATTTAAATACATTTCAAAATGGTCAATTAATTCTCAATTGTATATGCTCAGCCTAGTTGATTTGGCCCTTCACACAGCCTGGTTATATATAAAGTAAACACTATCTTTTTCTTCTTCCTATTTGCTGTTCATTAATTTGTGAATCCTTTAAAGCACACAAGCATAAATAAACTTTTATGTTAGATACTTCAGCTTCTTCCGATGTTTTATACAGCTCAGCCTTGGGCTACTGAAGGGTCTTTGACTTTAGTATGTCTGTGATTTTAAAAATGCATTATTTTGTGCACATAAATGATTGCCTGCATGTATGTCTGTGCACCATGTGTATACCCAGTATTTGGTGAGGTCAGAAGAGAGTGTTGGGTCCCCTGGAGCTACAGTTACTGTTACTTGTGAGCCTCCATGTGGATGCTGGCAGCCAAAACTGTATCCTCTGCAGGAGTAGCAACTGACAGTCTTTCCATACCCACCTGTGTGTCTTATATCCATCTCCTCCAAATCCTGAATATGCATGGAGTAAATCCATACTTGAATTTCATCAGATTTAGTTACTACATGTTTATGAATTAAACTATGGTTCCATTATACACATCTCCTTTTACTTCATGTGGAAAAATTTTCAAAATGAGTCCCAATCAAATCAATAGTAGATTAGTTCTCAGATCTGGAATTCCAATGAAAATTGTATATGTACCACTAAGGAATGTCTCAAATCCATATTTTGTTAACTTACTACCTCTTCTGATAATTCATTCTTTTCAGAAATTGATTCATTGCTCTGGAAACAGTGAGTTTTTATGTAAAGCTTAGGATTTCCTATTATTCTATATCAACTGCGCAATGAGGCTCAGATACACTAATGGAGCTTTAATTGCTCCTTAGTTACTTTCCAATTTCTGGACACTTGTAGTACATGTGACTTTAACTTAATCTTTAGAAATTCTAAATATCACTAGGACACTTCTTTTCTTATGCATCTGCTGCTTAGTCCATTTGTTTATTGTAATGTTCATCATAATTTAGTGGTCTAATAAGAATGTGTTAATAATTCAATTCTCAGCTCAAAAAGTAACTCAATAGGAGAACATCCCTCTAACCTCCACTGCTTAAATTTAATTGTCACTCTCCACACCTAGTCAAATAAAAATGACAGGTTGCTATGAGAATATGCAAATACATATACATATGCACCATTTTAATCTTGATATTTGAACTAAAGATTATTGAGGACACATTCATACCTTCTGAGGAGAATTAAATCTACTACTAACTTTGGTGGGGAACTATTTTGAAAGCCCCACCCCAAAATGCAAACAGACAGATTTACATGTGACAAGAGCATTGTTGAGGAAATGAAATTTCAATAAGCAAATCTGTCTTCATTCTAGAAATGATTTACTGGGTGCATTAGAAGAAGCAGACTGTGTTGGACAAAACTGTCCAAAGGAAGAAACAGTATACGTGAAAGATTTAGGAATACATAAAAGAGTGAGACAGATTTTAGTTATTGTTACAGTATGCATTAAGAAGAATAAACAAAAAAATAGAATACCCACATTATTTACAGTTTATACTATATATAAATATATTTTACAATTACTCCTAACACAAATCCTGTAAGTTTTCCTTAGTACAACCTTGTTTGCATGTTCATTTTAATCCAGGTGCTTCTACTCAATTTGGTAAATTGTCTTTCATCTCTATCAAAATGTGGTCATAAAAGCATCATATACACAGTTATAGCACTTATATGATATTATAGAACAGAAATGTTGGGAGCTTTTGACTTCACTCTCCTATATGTGTAAATTTCAGAAAAAAAGACACGATGAAACTTTACTACATTTCAGTAGTCAGTTACACAAGAGAAATAAAGTGTATCTGATTTCAAATTATAAATCAACTCTGGGCTTTTATGTTGCCTTCCATTGGTTTGGTTTTTCTTTTTTAATGTAATATTTTATTATTTTTTTGAGAATTCCATGAAATGTAATTTTATCAAATTCACTAGTCATTATATCCTCCTAACTACCACAAGGTCTACCACTAAGGTCCTTACCCAGGCTGCTTTGTGTTCTTTTTATTTAAGTTTCATTTATTTCTGTTAAATTCTCGTATATATAGGTACATTATATTTATACTCTCCACCCATTTTTCTCCTCGCATCAACTTCTCCCATGCCTTGCACTTCTCGAATTCACAACTTCTTCTTATGTAGTTACTATTGATACATTTACACAACACATTGTATCTGATTCCTGTTAGTCTTAGGCACATGTAGTTAGGGCTGACTAGTTGGGGTTGGATAACCTATTAGTCATTCATCTCAGGGGAAAAAACAACAATTCTCCCTCCCTTAGCATCCATTAATTGCTTACAGCTCTTTATTTAAAAGTAGAACTTTATGAGATTTCCCGCAATCACATAGGCATGTGAACTGGTGTTTTCCTTGTTCTCATATAGTCTATGAAACCATATTTGTTGAGATTTCATGGGTAAGAGTCCCAATTACATCTAGAAGATACTATCTCACAGCAAGTAGTATTCTGGTCCCCCACTTCATACACTCTCTTGAAGCCCCCTTTCTATATTGCTCTCTGAACCTTAGTGATTGTATTGTAAATGTTGGGGCTGGATAACAGATAACTTATCCTCTGCATTTTGACCAGTTTTTTGATCACTATAGAATTATCTGTATGCTGAAAAAAATCTTTTAAGAAGAAGGGTAAAAGCTACACTTCAATACAGGTATATGAATAAGTATTTAGAATACATTGGGAACCTGTGCTGATTTAGGTAATAGCAATAGTAGGTTCTCCTCTAGAGCCTATACTCTCTTCAGCTATGGATTCTTGGCTAGGTTTGAAATGCCTTTCATGAGTTCCTACTGAGTTAAACTTACTTCAATTAGACAGCTCTTGGTTACTTCAAAGATACTAATGCTACTATTGCACTATTGAAGATGTATTGCTGAGCTGGTCATTATTATTTGCAGGCTTTAGATCTAGGTAGGACTATTGATTACTTTTATTCCTTAACAGCTTTCATAACATCTTCAATATTTGGATCTTACCTTTGAGGCTTTTCAAGGCAACCAAGGTCAATGGCAGTATTTTGTACTGTTTTGTGGGAATCTTGAACTCTTCTTACCAAATATACAAAAGGAAATGTCCATTCCAGGCAATGCAGTTTTTGTTAGATAGTGTTTGATTCCTGGAATGGGGGGTGGGGGAAGAGCACCATCACTTGTTGTGTAGTAACTCATTTAAAATGTGTGTGTGTGTGTGTGTGTGTGTGTGTGTGTGTTGTATTATTGTGTAGACTACATTTACTCATTTGTTGCAGAAGGGATTAAGTTGGAAACTGATAACCTGAGGCAAAAGTGATGTCTCTAAAATCCACTTGAATGGATGTCAGCTGTACACTTGAATGATGTAGGATGTCCTTCTGTATGCTGAAAATATGTGTTGCTTTTATTGGTTGATAAATAAAGATGTTTTTTAGCTTATGGCAGGACAGAATATAGCTTGGCAGGACATCCAAACAGAGATTATTTAGAGAAAGAATGCAGTCAGGGAGATGCCATATAGCAGGTGGAGGAGTAAGAAGCCAGAGCATTACTGGTAAGCCAGAGCCACATGGTAATACATAGATTACTAAAAATGGGTTAATTTAAGTGTGATAGCTGGTTAATAACAATCTTGAGCTATCAATCAAACAATTATAATTAGTGTTAAGCCTCTGAGTGTTTGTTCGGAAACTGGCAGGCTAGCAAGAAACCTCTATTTACATATGGCACCAATTCAGGGCTCATCCACATAAAGCTTGATAAAGCTTAAAAAAATAAATAAATAAAAAAGGAGTTTAGACACTCAAAAACGTGGCTTCTTGATAGCCACATTTTTTTTCAGATAGTCAGATAGACTCTGTTTGCTGGTGGCGAGCTAAGAGAAGGCTTCATGGTTCATGTTGGTGGCAGCAATGGCTCTTTTGATAGGTCATGCTCTGGAGCACCAAAATGGGTTTGTGAGCATTGTGCTGCAAGCTGCTTGATGGTGGCATAGACCCACGTGTCCCTAAAGTTATGGTGGTATTCATGTCTCCCAGAGCTGGCAGGGAATGTAGCACCACTATGCTGGAAAGCTGAGCAGGGTAGAGGCAATAGCCAAAGCCTTGGCAGTAGGCCTAGCCATACCCACTTAACCTTTGAAGAACTCTCCTGGTCAAAAAAGGATTACAGATACACAATAAGAACAGATTCAGACCCAAAAAGGCCTCTTAATGGCCCACAGTATGTTTGAAAAGTGTACATGAGAGATAGAAGATAAAGGATAGACAGAGCCATATATATATATATATATATATATATATATATATATATATATAAAATAATTTAAGGATAATGAACTGAGGTCCTTAAAGAAGAAATAGAGTAAAAAATATTATAATAGCCCATGTAAAGATGAAAGAAATACAGAAAGTCTGGATTATGTATACTATTGTGTTTACTTTGAATTTTTGGACTAACAACGTGCTAACTATAGAGAGATATTTGATTGTGGTGCTTGCTAAGATAAGCCAATATAAAGGTATATTGACCTTAGATTTTGAAACTAAGGATATGTGGCTTTGGAAAAGAGGTTCTGCTTGTGTTTCCATAGAAGATGATAAACTGTGGATTCCCTCCAGGTTAATATGGTTTAATCTAGTAAGATTTCCTAAGAGGTCTCCATGGGAAAGATAGCCTAGGTGATCGAACATCCAGAATAGCTTCAAGACAACTAACTGAGATGATGCTGCCTCACAGACTAATATAGGCAAGATTTAACCATAATTCTAAATTTTCTCAAGATCCCCATAGATTACCAATCAATAGGAAGAAGTATAGAAAACTATGGCCAAGTTCCCAAAATATGGGTTATAAGTGTTTGTTTTTATATAAAGGATGTTATTTATAAATGGTTAATGGTCATAACCAATGAAGCCACACCTTAGACTCAACTCTCTAGCTCTTTTCTCTGTGTTTTATGAGAGAAACTTGAGATAAAAGTTTTCTCTCTCAAGAAGCTCAAGCAGATTAGATTTAACTAGTACAAACTGTCAGATTTAATTAGCTGTAGAGAGCTGCGAAATGCCACACCTTAAAGATGGCACTGGCTTCTGCCTTCCACCTCCCCAAGGGTGAGCACTCTCTGGTATGAACAAGCCCTTATTTGGTTAAGTCTGTTCAGCCTGTCTGCTTCCGCTTTAGAGTAGCCTATCTGCTGGGTCTACATAGCTCAATGGGGTTGGTTAGCGCAAGGGTATTTAAGCCTGTGCAAGGGTCCCCCGAATCTCTTGCGGGTCAGAAGACCATGTTTCAAGGATCCTGATTAAAACTGCATGAAGATCTTCCTAGAGTTGCATCTTCCTTGCTGGCAGGGGTAGGCACGTACAATTAGTGTAATTGAAAATGATCTTTTTGATATCAAAAGGTTCAGTTATAAGGGCTTACATAGTAAAAAGTCCATATCATCATATATTAATCTCCCCTCCCTCTCCCTCTCTCTCTTTCTTCTATATTACTAATTTGGCTTATTTAATACAAAGGGGGAGAGAAGTTAAAAGTTTACATAGTCTCCAGAAAGTTGTGAAACTAAAATAAGTAGTTGTGTGTTAGTGTCCTGTGAAGCATATAAATGTCTGCAAACTAAATGCTGTTATGAGGACAGCTGAATGAATGGGAACAAGGTTTCTCTAAAGACAACTTTAGTCACAGGCATGGAGAACAATGCAACAATACAAGTCTTACTGGGATAAACAAGTATTTACTAGAATATGTGTGAACTGTATTTTCTAATGCCTTAACAATTACCCAATCCTCCCATGTATATTTTGGATAGGGGTTTTTATACATTTATTTTTATTTAATTTTTTCCAAAGATAATATTTTATTGATTATTTTGGAATTTTACATAATGCAATAATGCTCCCTGATCATATTCACTTTCCAGTCCTCTCAGCCCCAATACCCAAACTTGTGACCCCCTCCCAAAAAAAAAAAGAAAAACGAAAAGGAAAAGAAAAGAAAAGAAGAAAAAAGAGAAGAATAGAAGTACCAACTCCAATTTGTGTTGACCATATACTCACTGGATCATGGTCAAACTCCCAAGGCCATCCCCTTAAAAAAAATATGCTATTCCCCAGTGCCACCCCAGCCAGAAGTCATCACCTTTGAAGTGCTACCATTCAGCATCCCTATCACAATGTTTAAGAGTTTTCTTAAATGGTTCCGCTCTAGACTTCTTTCTTTCTTTCTTTCTTTCTTTCTTTCTTTCTTTCTTTCTTTCTTTATTTGTAGGGAGGGGGTGTTGTTGCAAGAGCCTTCTATATCTTTCATTTTTAACTGTGAGTCTGCAGTTATCAATACTACTGCAAAAGAAGATGTCTTGTCCTTTGTAATCAGCAGCAGCAATAATCATTGACTTCCACATTGTTTCTGTATCAGCACGGAGCACAAATAACCACATGATCATGCACCAAATTCTTCTGGCCACTGTGGGTCAACATCTTAGGTCTGATGTGGGATAAGAAAAGCCAGAGCTGGGGTTCGGAGAGTCAAGACTCTGAGTGAATCTGCAGCCCTCCTCAGCAGCTGCACATTTGGAATAGATTTGTCTGTCTGTCTGTCTGTTTGTTCGTTTGTTTGTTTATAGACTATGAAAAACTTGAAACTACACCTATAGCTGGCACAGCAACCTCAGATTGCACCCCTCTCCTGAGCTCCACACTAGTGCCCCTAGACCCAGCAGCTGCATCAGGGACCATAGTGGAATACCTTCCACCACCTGCTAAGCCTCTTTAAACCTATGCAAATACCCCAGACTGTATCCCCTCCCCTGAACCCCACATCCTGATGACTACTTTAGAAGAAGTCTTCAGCTTTAGCATAGGCCAGATAGGATCTAGGAACCCCAGGTAACACACTGCCCCATCTAACATTCCATAAAACCTGCCCAGAAGTCCCAAACTGTCCCTTTTCCCAGGGTTCCACACTAAGAACCACAGCCTAAGAGTTGCTCCAGAGGTCAGAGTAGTCCTAGGAAACCCAAGGATGATAACACCCACCACTTACTAAACTGCTTTAAGCCTATCCAAAAAAACTAAGAATATTAGAGCCTCTTATTGATATGCCAAAATGTAGCTTTTGTTTGTTTGGTGTGTGTGTGTGTGTGTGTGTGTGTGTGTGTGTGTGTGTGTGTGTGTTTCTCTTTACTCTTTTTAGCTTTTGGGGAGACCTATACCCAACTCACAAATAAATACACAAAGGAGTATTCTTTTTTATGAATGCCTGGCCTTAGGTAGGCTTATTTCTAGCCAGCTTTCTTAACTTACCCCATCTACCTTTGGACTTTCATCTTGCACAATTTCTGTATGTCTTTTCTTTCCTTCTTATTTCATGTCTGTATGTGACCAATCAGGTGTTTTAGACAGGCAAAATAACACAGCTTCATGAAGTTGAACAAATACAGCATAAAAGAATTCAACACATCTTTACATCATTAAACAAATTTTCCACAGCATAAACAAATGTAACATATCTTCAACTAATAATCCACAACACCTGGTGCAAAGGACTTTCCCGGAAATCTACAAGGAATACCCCAATTTAGACTCCTAGCAATAACAGAAAAGTAGCCCAAATTGGCCATCTCCTATGACCATACTGTTGCCTAACACAATTGTCGTAAGAGTCTTCATCCAGCAACTTATGAAAACAGATGCACACCCTCAGCCAAACACTAGAGGGAGTTCAGGGTATCCTGCAGAAGAGGAGAAAGGATTGTAGGAACCATAGTGGTCAAGACCACTTCAAGAAAACTCACAGAGTCAACTAACCTGGGTTCAGAGAGACTCATGGAAATTGAAGGGCCAACAAATGGAGCAGCTTGGGACTGACCTAGGCACTCTGCATAAATGTTACAGTTCAGTTGTATACCTGAGTCCTCTTGTGGGACTCCTCTAACAGTGAGAATAGGAACTGTTTCCAGACTCTTTTACCGGCTTTTAGTACCCTACTCCACATACTGGATCACCTTGTCCAGTCATCATACAGGCAGAGATGTTTAGACTTACTGAAACTTGATATGACAGGTTTTGTTGACCTACCCTTTCTTGAACAGAAACAGAAGAGGAGGGGATAGGGAGAGTGACTAGGAAGAAGAATATTCAGTGACTAGGCCTGAATATTAAAATAAATTAAACAAATAAATAAATGCCTTCTATAATTAATGCTACTCTATATTGTTGAAGCTCTGTATAATTAATTTGCATGTTGTAAGAACATCCTTTGTGCTTCCTTAGGTATAGCCTTATGCACTTTCGTGACCATATATATGTAAACACTAATTTAATGGTCTCACAGAATTTTCACAATGTGCATTTTATTCTATCCTATAGCTTTTCTTTAATACCATTCTGTCCTTGTCCAAGCCAGCTCAAATATCTAATAATTTATGTGACTTTAGCTTATGCAAGTCTGTCCTCTCATGATGAGTCCTTGCTGCTCAGTGAAGAAATATATTCCTTTTTGTATACAGCACCTGCTCCTGCTTGCATCACCTTTTGGATCAGTTCAAGGAAAATGAAGTAAGCTCTTTCAAGACACATTCACACTCCACATTTTACCTCACAGGCACAGGGCAGCATGGTGACTGGCCTTCCTAAACCTCCTCCCAACCCACCTCACCTTAGACACTCCAGCCTTCAAGCCCCAACAACAAATTCAGCAATGAAGCCCTATAATGTATATTGTATTAGCAAATTAGTAAATTATCACCTACAGTTGAAGGTGGCCCTGAAAATGGGGTTTGAATCATTCCCACACCACAGACCCAAGCCAGATTGTCTCTAAGTGTTTTTCTTCACCATTTGTACTGAGATGGTCTCACCTGTCCTCAACTCTATGGCAGTGAGGGAATAAAACAACCAAAGTCCAAGAATAAAAACGCATTGCACCCTGAGAACAACTGAAGTAAACTATGTACAACAGAGGCTACTACTGTATATTACATGATGCAATCATCCCTGGGCAGCTAGCTTGCCTGGGACTTTGGCTGACTGCCTCAACTTCCTAGTCAGATTCTGTTGGATGCTGTGAGCCTTTAGTTTATCTGCTGTTTTCCCTTTTACTGGGAGCTTCATGGAAATGGAATTTTTTGTCTTAGAACTCTCAGTCTGTGAAGAACTCTAACTTCCCTAGTCTATTTCTGCTGGATGCGTGTAAACCACAAGTTTGGTAATGCTTCTTCTGTTTTCTCCATCAATAAGGCTTTCTCAGTTGATTTCTGGTGTAATTTCCTAAATGTCCTGATTTGATGATCTGTTGTCACCCGTCTGCAGCTCTCTCTGCCAATTGCCTACTGTTTGATTTTTTATTCAACATTGTTTTTGTATCCATATTCACTTAGAAGAATATTTTGACAAGTCACTTTAATCCAGGCATCCACTCAGATCTTAAGTGATGAAGTTTATTTGGTTCAGAGAAGCTATGAAATTTGACCAAAAAATTAAACACAGCAATAATATAAGCAACACCCTCTAATTTCTTTGGTCATGTAAAAATAATTTGTACAGTGATATAGAGAGCAATACAGAATATGTTTTAAAAATTGTTTAATACCACAGCAATATATCTTATTAAAAAGATAATTACTTGCTTTAAATTAATACTGATTTATTATAAATCTGACCCACACGATATTAGGCTTGCTTATGTCCTGATTCTTGCTTAATTTATGAAATATTTAAACTATGCATTCAGGTAGTTTGCTTCAGGTTCATGTCAAGAACATGAGCATTCATTATCAATTCAAAATATAAATGAATTGGTAGCAGAAAAAAAACTCTTCCAATGGATTTAATAAAAGTTTCTTAAAGTTTAGCACTCAATGTGGAATCAAAGAAATTAGCATTGTATAGTCAGATTCTAATCCTTCAGGCTCTTTGAAATGTGGACAGAAAAAATGTCTTCAATGAAATGTTTGTAATTATTGTACTAACAAGTTTCAGTATTCAGCATGTTGGGGAAAGGCAACAAAGCCTTAAGTAATGAAATTCAATACCAAAGTTACCTTTCCACCATTATCAGCATCCTAATGGTCCCTGGCCAACAATAGCCTAGGACGTTTATGAAAAGCTTTGCACACTGTAATGAGAAATGAGTGCTTTTTATCACCACTAAAGAAAAAACTCATAGAAAGAGTTTAAATACCCAAGGTAAAATATCCATAATAGCTCTGACTTCAAAAAGGAATAAGAAAATTCTGAGATTTTTGGGAAGTTGAATATTAAACACTCCTTTATTGTCTATAAAAAACATAGGATGATGATGGGAGATGTTATTCTGTAAATATGTTTCTCATACTGGTTAATTAATAAAGCACTGTGGCCAATGGGAAAGCAATATAGGCGGGGCTAGGAGACTAGGAAGAGGAAAGAGAAAATAGTAAGGAGGAGGCAGCATGTACAGCCTAGAGGAAGCAAGATGCCAGCCCGCTGCACTCAGATAAGATGACCACGTGGAAATACTTAGATAAGTAGTAATGGGTTAATAATTAAGACAGAGCTAGCCCATAAACAATAATAGTAACTGGCAAACAGGATTGTATCAAATACAGAGTCTCTGAGTGGTATTGGGGGCTGGCCAGGTAGCGGGGAGGCGGGACCAGACTGGCAGGGAAAATGTGCTCATAACAGGACGATATTTCTTAAATTTTAAATTTTTATTAGAATGAATTCTAGGATGCTAAATATTTTTTAATTAGGATTGATCCTTGTTATTTTGTTGTTGATGGTGGTGGTGGTAGTAGTGTATATGTGTTTATGTTTACCTTCTTTGATTTTTACTAGTGTGATAATCATTGCCTATGTTTGTGTAGGTGTTGGAGTTTTCCTTCTATGGGGTAGGACTGATTGATAAATTTTGTTTACATTTACATTTATCATGGAATATCTTTTTTTCTCCATCTATGGTGATTGAAAGTTTTCCTTGGTGTCCTAGTCTGGGCTGGCATCTGTAGTCTCTTAGAGTCTCCAAAACATTTGTCTAGGTCATTCTGGCTTTTAAAGTTTCCATTAAAATTTGCATGTAATTCTAATAGGTCTACCTTTGTGTGTTACTTGGTCTTTTTCTCTTGCAGCTTTTCGTATTCTTCCTTTGTTCTCTGTGTTTAGTGTTTGGATCATTATGTGGCAAGGGGTTTGTCTTTTCTGTTCTAATTTACTTGGTGTTCTGTATGCTTCTTGTACCTTTATAGGCATGTGTTATGACAAAGCTAGTAAGGAACCTTCCGGATTCCATGGCAGACAAGGGTGACCAAGGCAGACAGAGCTTGAGTGAGTTTTATTAGAAAGGGAAGGGGGTTGAAAGAGAAAGGAGGTAAAGAGACAGAGACACAGCAAGAGTGAAAACATGGGAGGTAGACAGGAAAATTCCTGTGTGCCCCAGGGGAACCATGGGAAAAGGGTGAGAAAAAGAGAGAGTAAGTAGGCAGGGAACTGTCTTTTAAAAGGGTCCTTTGCACGTGCTTGCAGACTTGGCACTCATGGAACATTGGGCTGACCAAGATACTGCCTGAGTGCATTCTGCCAGGTGACAGGGGCAGACCAGAATAATACCCGAATCCTTACAGAATGTCCTTCTTTAGGTTAAGAAATATTTTTATTCTATGATTTTGTCAAAACTATTTTCTGGGCCTTTGAGCTCGGCATCTTCTATCTTTCCTATTATTCTTATGTGTAGTCTTTTCATCTTGGCCCAGATGACCTGGTATTTATAGATTCATCATTTTCTTTGGCCTATGTATCTATTTCTTCTGTTGTGTCTTCAATGCCTGAGATTCTCCCTTCTATCTCTTATATTCTCTTGGTGATGCTTGCACCTGTATTTCCTGTTCACTTACCTAGATTTTCTGTTTCCAGCATTCCCTCAGTTACTATTTTCTTTATTGCTTGTATTTCCATTTCCACATCTTTAACGGTTTTATTGATTTCCTTCAACTTTTATGGTTCCCTTTCTTGACATTCTTTAAGGGATTTATTTTCTCCATTTTTTTTATTGTCTTTTCCTCTTTGATTTATTTAACAGATTTATTCATTTCCTCTTTAAGGACCTCTGTCATCTTCATAAAGTTGGTTTTAAGGTCATTTTCTTGTACTTCAGGATTACGGTAGTAAGGTGGCTGGGCTCTGATAGTGACATAGTATACTTGCTGTTGTTGACTGTGTTTTTACTGATGTTTAGGCATCTGGATTTGTATTGAATATAAGTCAAGCTGACAATTTCTCGGTTTCTCTTTATTGGAATGGTTGTTTACTTTCTTGGTTTCTATTTCCTCACTGGTCTTCTGGCTGGAATGGCCTGTGGTTGAGTAGAGGGTCTCACCTGAGTTGGGGACTAGACTTCCAATGGCTTGGATGGCCTCTTGTCTACCTGGGATTGTTTCTCCAACATCGGGGATAGATTTCTGGTGATATTAATGCCTCTGATCTGGCTGAAGGCCCTCTTGGGTTTAAGATGCTGGCCTGGCCTCTTGTGGAGTAGAAGGCTTCTGCCAGAGATGTGAAACAGGATATGGTTATGAGGAGAGCAGGGGTTAGTTGGGTTTATGCTGAGTGGATGTGGGCAGCATTGGGGAAGTGGTTTCTTACTTGGTCTTCAGGGAACTGTCCTGGATGTTAGTGGCATAGGAAACTTCTGATGGAGGTGTGGGCCTGAACTAAATCATTTTACATATCAACCCCAGTTTCCCCTCCTTCCCCTCTGTCTGTTCCCTCTCAGTTACCAGCAGCCAATTCCTATTCACTCCTTAGAAAGGGTAGAGTCTCCCATGGGGAGTAGACACAGCCTAGAACATTCAGTTGAAGCAGGACTAAGTACCACCCAAGGTTGAACAAGGCATCTCACCATATGAAATGAGCTTCAAAAACAGCTTATTCACTAGGTATATATCCTGGTCCCACTGCCAGGGTTCCCACAAACAGACCAGGCTACAGAACTTTCACTCACATGCAGAGGGCCTGGTTTGGTCCCATGTAGGATACCCAGCTGTCAGTCCAGAATCAGTTTGGATCAACTATCTCTGTGGGTTTCCCCATCATTATCTTTACCCTTCATGCTCATATAATCCCTCCTCTCTTCAACTGGACTCCTGTAGCTGAGCCTGGTGCTTGGATGTGGATCTCTGCATCGGCTTCCATTAGTTACTGGGTGAAAGTTCTGTGATGGCAGTTGGGTAGTCACTAATCTGATTATAGAGGAAGGCCATTTCAGGCTATTTCTGGGGTCATCCTTGTGGATTCCTGGGAATTTCCCCAGCTTCAGGTTTCCTCCTAGCTCTAATGAGATATCTCTTTCCTTGTTCTCCCACCCTATTCCTCCACCAACTTAACCATTCTATTCTCTCATATTCTCATCCCCATCCTCTCTTTTTTATACCCACCTAGAGATAAAATGCCATAATAAGAAGTCATTATTTTAATTTTTAAGAAATATGTGTATGTGTGTATGCCAGGTGTGTTTGGGGGTATGGGTGTGAATGGTCACAGACAAAAAAAGAAGATGTCAAGTCTACAGTTACAGGAAATTGTGAGCAGCTCATTTGCATATTAAGAACTGAATTCAGATACTGTAGAAGATCAAAAATACTCTTACCTGCTGAGCCATCTCCCCAGGCCTATACATAGTAATTATTAATGTACATAAGTGAACTTTTCCACAAAAGTATATGCTTAAGACACAATCGAATACCAAAATACCAATACCAAAATGCAGATGTCTTCACATTATTTAGATACTTTAGTTTTCCTTAAATATTTAGAATATTTTTATTGCATTAATATATTTATGTTAAAATATTTTATTCATTATTTTGGGAAATTTAGTAAATAGAAATCATAAACAACTAACTTGAGTATTAAAATAATCTGTCAGTATTATAGGTTTTGTATTGGGGAAATGATATAGATTACTATAGAGTGAGGTGTTTATTTAAAACTTATTAATCTATGGACAGAGAGAGTCCAGGATCCAGCACTAGAAAATGACAGTATGGCAGGAGATCTGTCAGGTACTAAAAGGAGGGTCTTTTGTAAGGACTTTCTGAGCTTGTGGGAGGTTTCACAGCAAGAGCCTGTAGTGAGGTTCTCTGATTCCCAGGCAGGAGGCAGGTGGGACAGGATGTGCCTGCCAGCACCTGCTTTGATGTTAGTTAACTGCTCAGATAATAGGTACTGGCACTGGGATGTCTCTTAGTTAGGACTCCCAGACAGTGTGTCAGCTATGTACCTTTCAGTATCTGTGAAAAGAGTCTTGAGGGGAAGCTCAATTCTAGTATTGCATCTTCACAACTAATAGCAGACACTAGAACAGAAGATTATAACAAAGAAGAATTACTTTTTTTCACCAATGAAAACAGAATAACTTAAAGACTGATTTATAAGAGAGTAAATTACAACTACCTCTCTGAGAGCAATTTGAGTTAAAATTCAATAATATTAAAATTATCCTCATGGTATGACATTTACAAATCCATCTGATACAGGTCTCCACAAATATACTACCACAGAGAAGAAGACAGAGAACCCACTGATCAGCTTTTAGTAGCAAACACTAGATTTCTACACACCTATTATCAAGAGAATGGCTAGAAAAACTTCAAATTGTTTGACTGAAATATTTTCCTAATTGAAAAAGGGCTAGATCAACAGAATCTCTCTTAGAGATTCCTAGGAATCATCCTGGTAGAAACAAACTGATTATAACTTATAACTATTAAAACACTCCAGCACAATCCCATGTATTTTTATGTGAACACATATGCATAAGACATGTGTCTCAAAATAACATGTGTCTCAACATTAAATTGATATACATTATCACCTCAAATCAATAAAACTGCAGCTGAATTGGAATGCAACAAAGAATTAATCCTCTTTCAAGACTGGTGTATTTGTGTTTGTATGCTAATTATGTAACTAAAATTCATTTTAAGAATAAAACTTTGTAGCATGGATTAACTTTATGGAGTTCATTTAACTCTGAAAGCAAATCCAGCTCATATGCTGATGCTGTCTTCAATGCAAGCTCAGATGCGAAGAAAGTGGCTTCCAGCTGTCAAGTGTGCACACACTAAGCTATTCTGCTGACAACACGCATGCTTTGTTAGTGCTACAATGGGCTACATCCTTCCATACAACAAAAAAATGAAATGATCTTAAGAGACGAGGGAAGAGGGAAAGAGAATCAAGATACATGTTTATCTGAAATAGCTGCTGACCTTTAACAATATGGTGGACCCCCAAAAGCCTATTGCACATTTCCTGTAAGTACAGTAATGATGATGAAGGTGGATCAAGCTTTTGTGCAGAAGCTCCTGGTGACACTGAGAGTCCATTCACCGGCCCTGCTGGTGCTTTCTGTTGTAAATGAAGCTTGTGGGACTTGCACCAAGGAGCTTGCAATCAGAGTGTATGTAAATATAGGTGTGTTTACATTTTTTGAGAGCTACCTCTCACACTCTAAAGGAGCATACTGAAAACATCATCACGAAGTCACTTAGAGAGTCAAGAGCTTCTCTGACATGTACACAGAGCACACATATGTAAAGGACTGAGTCATCTGTTTCCCTGTTTAGAGAAGCACAGCTTTTCCTTGCTTGTCCATCTTGCCTTGCTGTTAGCAGACTTCTACTAACAGCAATGTGCAAATAAATGTCCACCCCTACTGTTTATGGAGAACAATCCAAGGGCAGAAGTTGGGGTTAAAAAAGTTCTAAGTGGACACACCAAATTAAAATAGATTACACAGTATAAATATAGTCTCATATTCCAACTAAATTCAAAGATTTAAGATCATATATCAAGTAACATTTAATTGGCTATTTCATTCATACTGTAGATGTAGAATAGAACAGCTCCATGCCATACTTGCTAGAATTCAATATTATCTTTTGCTAGACCTTATAACATGCTAATATCATAATTGATATATATATGCATATATATCCTTTTATATTATAAATAACAGGAAATAATTTATAGCAATTTATAACCTTATGGCAAAAAGTATTGTAATTGACTAAGATCAAGTCACAGTTTTCAGATGTTCTTGTGAGTTGTTCTTGTGCACAGATTTATGTTTTGGGAACTCGTCTGTAGCTGGGTGATATTAAGAGGAAACCAACTTTAAGAGAAGGGACTTAGTGAGAGCCTCAATATCATGAAGGGTATTGCACTTACAAGTAATATAATTGTAGTGGTACTATTAATTCTCAGGAGAGGAGTAGTATAAAGGAGCAAGCCTTACCCCAGCCCTGTGGGCTGTTTTACTCTGTGACGCTTTCTATTTGTCCATGCTCATACTCATAGGTGATTCTATCAACTATAAGTTTCTCACATGGACCAGTGCAGTTCCAATGCCTTTAATCTGCCAACATGGGAGCTAACTCAGCTTCTTTATGTGTTATCTAGCCTCAGATAGTTTATTATAGCAATGGAAAACAATACAGTAAAATTTCCACTGTGCTATGCATATGTAATTGTGAAATATATGTGGATATACTATGTGGTAATTATATAAGAAATAGTAAATAATTGTGTCTGGAGTTTTGTACTTCACTGATTTTGAATTCTTAAGTCTTTTCTTGATTATCTCTAATTCAAAGTGACAGCTTTAGAGTTTTCAGCCTGATGATAAAATACTACCCCAAAAATCTCAACATCATTTTTTAACCATTCCTGAATAAATTTAAAATATTTCCCTGATCATTTTTAACTGGATTTAAGAATAATAATATAAAGCCAAAGTGCCCCTCACAAGAATGTCTTAGCACTTGTAACCAGTGACAGACAAGGTGAAGGCTTTGAATCAGAACCTCTAACCTCAAATCAGCTACTTGCTAGAAAACTTGGATGAATACCACTAAAATCAATTTTTGTCTAAATGTTAAATTGATGAAATACATAATACACAATTTCTAGTCAGGTTTAATGATTCAGAATATCCATAATGTAAATGATCATCTTCATACCCTGGTAAGTTTTGTTCCCGAGTGCAGTGGGCTTTGTAACACTAAAATGGCTAATCACATAGACCAACACACGACTCTTCTTCACCATGTTGAAATTTTTTTACATTAACCCAGCCTGGGCAATGTGAGACATGTTCTTGGAGGAGACACTGTAAGCAGTTAGAATTCAGGCTGTCTCGAGGTAGTCAGTGTTCGTGATTTCCAGAGAAGGGTATTTCTCTGAAGTGGAGCTTTCATCTTTCACTTGAGTAAATGGTACAACTAAGGTTTTACCATGACCTGGTAATACCGGCTTTCGAACAGAATGAGATGTACAGGGCAATTTAAACAAAGGTGTTTGTCTCTTCTCCAAGTAAAGTGAGACTAGATTGTAATAATTCTTTGATTTTTTTTTCTTTTCTTTTCTATTTTCTTTAACTTAATTTTCCCTAGTCCTGTTTTAAAATTTGTTGTTACATCGTGTGTGTGTGTGTGTGTGTGTGTGTGTGTGTGTGTGTGTGTGTATGATTGATAGAACACTGGGTTCAAGTATGCCACAGAACACACGAAGAAGTAGAAGGACAACTTCAGAACTCAGTTTTTTTTTTGTTTGTTTTGTTTTTTTGTTTTTGTTTTTGTTTTCCATCCATGCTTGGTTTTGGAGGTTGGAATCAGTTATCCAGATTCTAAAGTAAATACTTTTATGAGCTGAGCCATCTTATGGTTCTATTTGAGTATGCAAACTCTGTTTGCTAATGTATTGCACTGACCTCTACTTAATGCTGAAGGAATGAACTACAGAAATCAGAATTCTCTTGATGATTTCTTGTTTTGAATGTTAAAAAATATATGTTCAGACTTGAATGTAAAAGAGCTAATTTGGTTAATCCAATTAACTTCATAATGCAAGTGCAACATGTCATTAACGCTGTTTTCTTTTGTTTGCTTAATGGATTATCTAAGTGGTATAATATAAAAAAGTAAAACAGAATTAGAATCAGATGGTGAAAGATTTTTATTAAGAAACTGTAGTGGGAAAGAAACAATACAGAATGTTGCACTGAAGAGCTGACATGAAACAATTTTGGTGATGTTCAAACTCTTCCGGTTTAATTTCAATAGAGCAAAGTAGTATCACTCTTACAAATGGCTTGTAACATTACTTCTTACTGGATTGCACCTCATAATGGGAGCCCAAAGTGTCTTAAGTTCACAATTATGTGAAGCCCATAAATTTAAGACATCAACCCCAGGTTATTTTCCCTGTCATTTGTTAATGAGATGCCTCTGGTTAATTCTCTTATTCTTTTGACCCATCATCAGATTAGGGCTTGATTCTGAAAGCAAAGATGATGAGAGACCTTTTCCATCCACTGGCCTATTCCCCTTTCTGTCTCTGGTTCTAATTTCCTAAATATAGAAAACAAAAATAAATATACATGTTGGAGAATAATATATATTCAGGGTTCAGTTTGTTGTATGAAGCTAAGTTAATAACTCTTCCTCTTTTCTGACAGAATAAAGAAAACATAGACACCAAATTATATTGTTTTCTTTCAAATGGAAAAATAAAAGTGGGGTATCTTCAAGATCTATTGATAACTGCCTCCCATTATCTTTCATGACAGTATCTTCCCAAGGATTAAACATACCTATTGTACACAATAAATGGTTCTGTTCATTCAAACAGAAATTCTAATTTAGTTATGAGCTTCTTAATCTTTTCCTTTGCCTTGAAACTTTCACACATGATTCAGCCTTGATTAGAATAAAAGCTTATTTTTATGGTAGTGTTTTTGTTCTTTTGATTCTTTTAATGCTCATTATTCACAATTTAAGTTTCTGTGTATGTTTTTCTAACTTCAAGAATCGACTAGTCAGTGCCTGCAAGAATACAAGAATCAGAATTATTTTCTCCCCTCTTTTTATGTTGCATAGTTTTTTGAAAATGTTTGAAAACTAAGTTGTTGCTTGCATTTATGGAAGTAATTTGCACATCACAACTTTTCTCTTTCAAAATTCTCTTTGCTAAATGCATCAGGTGTCATAAACATTACCAAAATGTTTTCAAGATTACTCACATGTAGCCTAGTGCATTCAGTCAGTTGAGATGCCATTTATATCAAGATGAGCACTCCATGTGTGTTGGAATACTCTGAAGGGATGTCAGAAGAAAGAGGTGGTAAATTACACATAATCTGGCCCCCTGAACCTGAACTCCACTATAGTTTCTTGTCATATTTTCAAATGTGTGTACAACTCATCTTGTCTGCTTAGCTTCATCCCATTCTGCATCACACACACAGAATGTTGGATTTGATTCAACTCTCATTTACTCAAGTCATCAAACAAGACAGTGTATATGAAGAATGCTGTGTTGATGTTTGCTGTTGCTGCAGGTTTTACCCAGCCCCAAAATGCAGTTCTACCTTACACTGAAGTCAGCTCATAGACATCTTTTCAGCCTCCTTCCAATATCTATAGCTCCCACTCAGTTCCAGACTCCTTTACTCAAATGCTTTTTTTGTAAATGCAATGTAAAATCCTATACCCCATTCCTAGCTTCATATATTTTAATATTTAATATTAATATTTTAATTATTAGCTTCTCATATGTATTAATTTTACCTTTTGGTTTAAAACAATATATTTGGATCACATTTTCCCCTCCCCCAACTCCTTTCATTACTGGCCTTACTTCCCTAACCACTCTACTTCACATTTTTTCTCTCTCAAAATCTCTGTTTCCAAAAAAAAAAAAAAATGTGAAACTCCAGAGAATACGTACAAATGTGGTGACTAGCTCCAGTGAATACATTTACAGGACAACTCCTGAATCTAAGGCTCAGAACATCATGTAAAATTCAGCAGAAATACTTTGGAAGCCAGAAAACTATGAAGTCAATGGAGAGATTGTGTCTTCTAGATATGAAAGGAAAGCTATATTCGTGACAACTCAACACTATGTCTGCCTTAACAAGACCTAAACAATGACAATATCAATAGACACTATATCTTATAAAGGGAAAATCTCACAAGGCTCGCCTTCTTGACAAAGCAACTGAGGATTGCTGACAGAAGGAGAATTATTCTTCCCTGGGGAGGAACCCAGACTGATTATGCAGTTTCAAGCACTAAGTCCAACTTCATTTTCCTGGCACATAAACAGTACACCAATGGTTCATGTTTCCATATTCTACTTTTTTCTATTATAACACATGCAAAGAAAAGTGGTAGAATATGTGTTGTGATTTCCTAGTGATAATATAACTCTCTACAGTTAGAGTTGAGAAACAGGGGATAATCATTTCAATGGTATTTTCTCTAAATTGAAAGGTCATTCTTTGTATTTCCTTTGTTTTATAGTTTAAAGATTTTATATTCATTTTCTTACTAGTTTAATTGTTATTTAATTGGAAAAAATGAACTATGGTGTACTTTTAATGTAATAAATCCTAAACTTTCCTTAAATGAAAGTTTGAGAATGCAAGATAATGAATTAAAATTGTGGTGTTTTCCATGAGGGGAACACTTCACACTGGAATAATGAAAGTCTTTCTCCAAAAGGTTCTGTTAGCTCAGGGAATTGACAAATATGATAGAATGAAATTAAAACCTTCTGCTCAGCAAAAAACAGATCAATCTAAAACAGGACAGTCAACAGAATGAGAGAAAATCTTTCTTAACTACATGTCTAACAGGAGATTAATACATATAATCTATGAGAAGTTCCAAATATTAAATGTCAAAAATCTCAACTGATAAATGGGCAAATAAAATGAATAGACACTTCTACATGACAAAGCGCCAATGGACAACACATACTTGAAATAACACTTGCCATCCACAGCTATCAGCTACATTTGTGAGTTTGAAGAAAATACACCTCCAAAACTCCTCATTCTACAAAGTTCATAAGTATTCTAACCTGCTTCAGGAGGGGTGACTTCTGAAGAGGCTGACATCACAGAGATTTAGAAACAAATTAACAACTCTTTCAGATTGTGTGCAGATGAATATGTGATAAAGTTCCAGAGTCTTCGGCTCAATTCTCAGGTCTACACACGTTGTGCCCCAGATTAATTTTTAATTGTACTTCAAGAGAGCAGAGATTACATTCATGAATAGTGTGAGTATGTATGTGAGTGTGGGGGTGTGTGTGCATGTATATGAAGGGCAACATGTTAAACATATAAAATTTATTAAAATTTCCAAATATGTTGATTCAATTTGATGGCTGAGTATGTTGTGCACATAAACAACATAAGACGATTCCTGAATAAAAATGTATTATTTATTATAAAAGTAATCAAAATTATAAAATGACACCTGGATTCAATGTGGAAATTTGTTAATTTTTCTGTAGTGGAATACAACACATAATACATTAATGGAAAGCTTCAGTGCTGTGATCGTACATGAACAGATAAAATAATTATAAAATTAAAATGAACATGAAAACCATGTATATGATAAAAGAGAGAACAATTACTATGTTGGAGGAGAGAAATTTTTTAAAGCAACCATTAACTTATTACATTTTCTCTCAACATTCTGAAATAGTTTTGTATTAAAAGAAGTAATATATTAAGAAGATGATTTCTGTGTCTAAAAGAAGACTGCAAGAAACATCTAGAAGGAAGTTGGTTCTTGTTTTTGTGCACAGCCTCTGAATCAGCAAAGTATGGAAAAGTCAAATGAACATTTGGTAGCTGTCTTGCATTTTGAATAATTGCATTGTTACTGAGAGTCAGATAATTCATTTACATGTTGGGAGTATAATTTTTAAAATTCTAATTTTCTAAAACATTTTCTGGGAGCAATACAAATTTTTAAATATAAAGAAAAAGCAATCAGAAAAACTTAAGAGCAAAAACAAAAATATATAGATCAATTCATCATTCATGCACCACTTCCATGGCTCAGTCAAAACAAGTGCTTGATGTACAAGCCTGACAACTTGAGTTCAAATCAGAACCTGTATTGGGAGGACAGAACTAATCTCTCCAAGTTCTCCCGTCTGCCTACTCTTGACATTGTATACACTAACACATTCTCTCTCTCTCTCTCTCTCTCTCTCTCTCTCTCTCTCTCTCTCTCTCTCTCTCTCTCTCTCTCACACACACTCACTCACTCTCTTTCTCTCTCTCTCTCTCACACACACACACACACACAAAGAGAGATAGAGAGAGAGACAGAGAGGTACACATGCACTAATAATAATAATGAACCATAGTAAATATAGAAAAAGAAATATGACTGTATCAAGACAGTGTTAGAAGCACTTTCCTTCCAGCCTGGTCCCACAGCCGCTACAACCCCAAATAACAGACGAGATGCTGTATTAATTATAATGCTGTTGGCCAGTGTCTAGAGCTTCTTATTGACTAGCTCTGTCTTAATTATTAACCTATAATTACTAATATATGTATTTCTATATGATCTTATCTTACTGAGAACGCCAAACTCAAGCATCCTCTCCTCCAGATATCACATAGCGACTCCATTCTACATTTCCCAGAATCCTCCACCTCTCCTACTCTCACATAGCCTTCTTCCCAATTGGCCAACAGAGCTTTATTAATAAACCAATAAGGGAAACATATTTACAGAATGATATATACCTTCAAAATAGGACAAACAAATCAAGCTTAAATATTTTGTTTTTGAAAGTAAAGATTCAGTCCCGACTTCAGTTACCAAACTGTGAAAAGTAAACAAACTATACCTTTTAAACGCTGTCACTGATTCAGCTATAGCTGAGTAGTTTTCTTGAGCTAAAACATTGTACTTTAGAGCCAAGCCAGTAGAAGGTAGTGTGGACAAACCCTTGTGGTAATGTGGTAATGAGCCTGTCTAGGTTACTGAGCCTCTTTCATCCACTCAGCCTACAATATCTGCTCACCACATCAAGGAATGTGTGGAGCATAAAGTGATGCCAAATACTACATCCTATATTGGGCCCTTGAAGGTAGCAGTAACAAAGGAGATTAGAACACAGACACATGTTTCCTGTAAGGACACATATCCATACCTGGCAGCCCAAAAGATTTCACAGTGACTTACCTAAATGAATTGCATGAATAGACAAAGAGGAAAAGTTATTTTGATGAGCAAAATATAAAATAATTCTTTTCCTGATTCATACACTCAAAAAAAAAACACTTCAAAGTACAGAAAAAAATAAAATAAAGTTACTACATGCCATGTGTAGTCCAGTGAAGATTTGTTTGCAAAATAACAGATAAATTATAGATGTGTTTAACTACAGCATTAAGGAAGCAAAATAATTTGGGGGCTTACCTATTCCTCTACTGACATGTGATTAGATGTCAGTTATATGCTCTCCTTAAAAGCAGAGTCACCTTGGGATGCTGTCAAGTATCATTGCACTGCCCTTAGATTGTGAAAATCAGTAATATACATTAGAGATACTGGCTTTACAAGTCCTGAATGCCTTTAAATCTAGGCAGCCTTCATATAAGAAAAACCCAGGAAAAGTTCTCATACCCCTGATCCTGGAGGGCCCTATAAGAAAGATGCTGAGCAGGTGAAGCATCTGCTTCTAGGAAACAAGAAAAGGAGACAATTAAGGCACAGTACTTAGGTGTGTGTGTGTGTGTGTGTGTGTGTCTTGTTTTACTATTCTGACATATTGACTACAAAAATTATGTCCTAGAGTTTGATATTTGGGACTAAATCAACAGTATTCCTCTGCCCAAAGTTCCACTTCATACTCAGAAAGATAAAACTACACAACTTTCTCTAAATTCAGATAGGAAAATTTATTTTTCAAAGGCCCAATTTTGAAAGTTTCTTTCTAAAGTTAAACTGACTTATAAGAAACTTCTAGGATGACAGTGGTTGTTTCTTTAAATCTCAGAGAGTTGGTGAGACAGGTACAGAAATGTAGGCAGAAATTTCTGTTCTGCCAGCATCTTCCAAATAAACACATTGAGGCTTATATTAATTAAAAATGCTCAGCCAGTAGCTCAGGTTTCTTACTAGCTAACTCTTACATTCAAGTTTTTAACCTATATTTCTTCTCTAGGTTTGCCATGTGGCTTGTTAACTTTTCATAGTAGGGCATGCCCATCTTGCTCTCTCTGCACCTGACTAGTGCCTATTCTGAGACTGTCCTTCCTCATCCTATCATTCTCTGTTTGGCTTTCCCTCCTAACTTTATCCTGTCCAGTTATTGGCCAGGCAATTTTATAATTAAATCAGTTATAGGAACATATGTTCACACAGAAACCTATTGCATATATTATTGCATATATCCTACAGCACAGAAACCTATTGTATATTATAAATAAATGCCTCTGGATAGAAATTGTTCATATAAAATCGCTTTCATATGGTTTTAATTTAGAAAAACATATTCATTCCAAACCTCTAAGAACAGTTTTCAATATGTATCTGTTTTGTTTCTCTGACCATTTAATCTATTGGGAAATCAACAATACTGCTGAATTCAGATTGTTGAAAAATTAGCATGTGGAAATGTATATGTTCTTTTGTGAGTAAATTATTAGAACAAAGTTTAAAATTCTTAAGTAAATAGTATAAAGATACATAAAACCATTCATTTAAAATCTTTCATAAATTGGTGGCTAACAATACAACAGAACTCTATTTTTGTCTGGGTAACTTACATGATTCTATTCCAATCTCTGGGATACCATAATTTTAATTACAGGGAAGAAAGTGACTCTCCTTTCCTTATTTCTTTTATTCTAACTTGAAGCACAAATTAAAACAATATTATCTGAGATTGTTTATCCCTCACTCTTTCTAAGGAACATTTCATTTATTGGCCTTCATTTCTAAAATCATTTTGGAATTTTCTTCAGAGCAATGAGAAAAAGATGGGAATGAAATCACATAAGCCACAGAGATTTAACTTGAATATTCTATGTATAAGCACACATATTTCTGTTCCTTGTAATCATAAAGTACAGTAAATGGTGGTTTAAGAAAAAGTCTAAACATTTAACCTAAAATCTCAACTATTCTAAGAAACGCATTATTCCATAGCATTTTGCTTCAGTGAGACCTATTTCTAGAATTGCTTTCAAAGAAAGGGTCTGTTTGGCTCAGTGCTTAGTGATCACATTTCCAGTTCATTCATCTGCTATCCACAGGAATTCTAGAGTGAAAAGAAAGGAAAAAGCTTCAGTAAATAAGTAAAATGTGTGAGAATGTGGATGCTGACTGGAGCTATTAAATCCACGCCTGTAACCTAGAATGGGGAGGATAACAACAAAGAATTTAATACTTAGAATGGCTGATTAAACAAAAATCAAAGCTGATAACACACACATACACACACACACACACACACACAAACACACACACACGCACGCAAAGGAAGCCTTTGCCTCTGCAAAGAGGATAAAGTTGACCAACCTGACCCCAGATTGAATTAACACTTAATCACACAATGTTCAAAACTACTAAACCTTTATAAGAAAATCATTTACTTGTCTTTATACCAAAATAAATAAAAATGAAGTTTAAATTTCAGAACAGGAATAACTTTGCAATCATAAGAAAACAGTGAGAATTTTATAGTGTAACAAACTCCTTTCCCATGATGTTTAGCATGCCTTTTTTGTTAATTACATATATCAAATGTATGAAAGATGACATCTAGCATATTTTAGGCTTAAAAGCATACATGACAAACAAGATGTGATATAAACGCTCACCATTTGCTTGAAAAACTGAAACTGTTGCCTACTCCTCTAAGCCCTATCTCTCCTCTGAAGGCTACTGTCCTAGACTCCTGTGTAATACGATTTTGCATTTCTGTAGCATTGTCATGATCCATGAATATATTGTTCAGTTTGTTTAGTTTAACCTTGCAATGAAAGCAGTCCATTGTATTTATTTTTTATGTATTTATTTCCTCCTTTAAAATTATGATGTTAAATTTTGTCTAAGGTGACATCTTTAGTTGTGACTCACTATTTTTCCCTCAGAATTTATTATGTGAATAATGCAAAATGTGCTCATTGTTTTGATAGACATTGGAATTATTTCTGCTTCCAGCTGAAATCAAGGTCGTCAAACTTTTTTTTCTCCATTTTGTTATTTAATGTTATACTGAAATGTAGATTCAATATATAGTCCACAATAAATGTCTGGGTGGCATAGCTCACACTCAGAAACTTGAAGAAAGCTTTTTCTGGTCAACACTCTTAGCCATCCCTTCTAGCTCATATTGCCCGGTGTCATGCAGAAGAGCAGCAGATGGCAATTGACTTTATGGTGTCAGCCCAATAGGAAGCAAATTCCTGCAGTTTAATCTAGAACAGGAAAGGCCTCTAGACCACAGACCCCAGAGTGTCTTTTGCTTCTGCTGTGCCTTCACATGTTTGGTATATGGTATGGTGTGAATGGGTGTGGGAAGATCCCCACTGCATGTAACATCATGTGTTTATCTCATCCTGTTCTCTGTGCATTTTTACCTGTGGATTATTATGAAGATGATTTCTTCTTAAGCTGCAATATCTAATTGATAATAATATTAGTTTAATATTAATATCACTATTAATAATTAGTTTTGATGCTAACAAATGAAATGAGGAAGTGTCATACAGCTAAAACACAAGACTTTCTATTGAGCAAGCATATAGTCTGTGACTTAGATTAATGATTAAGGGTAACAACTGAGTCCCAGTAGACCAGCTAGTTAAAATTCTTTTAACCCCAATTTTGAGAGATGTTTTCATGGTTTTGGAATGCATCATGGCTGAAACAAAACTTTGAAAATAACTTAAAGTTAAATCTTTGTTAGATAGCTTTAAAATGAAAACCCCAAGAAGACAATCTAAATTTTTAGAAAGGCACATGTTAAGCGAGAAACTCTTTAAGGTTGGAGAACAAGAAAGCAGTCCAGTTATCATTAGCTGATGTGCCTTTCTTAATAGAATTGGTTGATGACCAAAGGTGATGATTAGTTCATTTTACCCCTTTTTACCCAATTTTGTGATTCTTTTAAGATTCCTTATAAGATTACCTTTCAAGGTAAGCAATAAAGTGATTTGTCCTTTCTTTTTAATCACAAAATGCAGCCTGCCCTGCCAGTAAAAGAATATCTTGCTTTCCTACTTGGCTAATCGCCAGTTTCTTGGATATAAGTGTATGTGGGTTCTTAGGATAATTTGTTTCTCACCTTAATACATAAAGTGTTTAATCATATAAAGGATAAGAAAATATACTGATTTTTACTTGTATTAACTGTAATCATTCTCTTGAAAAGCAGAATGCAACTACAATGTAATTTTTATATTGCCTAAAAGATTTTGATGAGGTATATAAGCTGTAAGGGAAAGAATAAAGAGATTTAAAGTGAGTTAGAGGGAAAAAATCAACATAGAGAATTAGATAGAGAAGAAAAACATCAAGAATGGGAGAGTAGGAAAAATAAAGATATAGTTAGAAGGAAAATATCAAGGATGAGAGAATTAGAAGAAAAACATCAAAAGAGACAGAGAAAAGATGAAAGGAAGTATAGTTGTTTAATATCTAACAAAGATATCAGAAGAGATAGAAAAAGCAACTACATACTCATCAGGGATATATCAATTAAAAACATTTATGAATCAAACAAAAGAACATAAAGTTTCATAAAAGAAATAGTACTACAACTAAAATCACATATTGAACCACACACAGTGATAGTAAGTGACTTCAATATACAACTCTCTTCTATAGACAAGTCACCCAGACAAAAACTAAACAGCGTAATGCTGGAGTCAAATATTGTCATAAATCAAGTGGACAAATCCTATATATATATATACAACATTCTATACGAATACTAATGAATGTACTTTCCTCTAGCAGAGCATAAAATTTTTTTCCAAAAATGACACACATCATGTCTCAACAGATGTGAGACATTTAAAATAGCATTCTATGTCTTATCTCCACTATGTATTATACCTGGTTAGCAACAACACCAGGAAGAGTAAGGAGTATACAAATTCATGGAAAATGAGCAAGTCACTGCTGAATGTAAACTCAATTGAGACAGAAATCAAGAAGGAAATTTAAAATGTTTTTGAGAATTTGATGAAAATGAAAGTACAACAAACCTATAGAACACAATGAAAGGAATTTTAAGAGGCAAATTAATAGGACTAAGGGTCCATTTTAAAAGAGAAAAATCCTGGAAAGAACACACATCTGAAAGCTGAACTACTACCACTACCAATAGTGGTAGTAGTTGTTGTTGTTGTTTGAAGATGAGGAGAGAGAAAGAGGAAGAGAGAGGAGGAGGAGAAAGAGGAAGAAGAAGCGAAGAAGAAAAGAAGAAAAAAGAGGAGGAGGAGAAAGAGACAGAGGAGGAGGAAGAGGAGGAGGAGAAAGACACAGAGGAGGAGGAAGAGGAGGAGGAGGAGGAAGAGGAGGAGGAGGAAGAGAAGGAGAAGAAAAAAAGAAAAGGAAGAAGAAAAAAAAGAAGAAGAAGAAGAAGAAGAAGAAGAAGAAGAAGAAGAAAAAGAAGAAGAAGTAGAAGAAGAAATAAACCCTCAAATCTATAAAGTGATAGAAGGAAGAAAAATCAAACCCATGGCTGAATTCAATAAATAAAAATAAATAAATAAGCAATGATAAAATAATATCATCAATTTTTGAAGGTAGGGATGTTTCTTTGATACAATAAACAAGAATAATAAAATTTTAATCAAACTAACTTAAAAGCACATGGAGCATATCCAAATTAATAAAATTAGAGATTAAACTTGGGGTACATTCAAACAAACACAAAAATTCATACAATCATAGGACATACTTTAAAAATGTGAAAAACAAGAACAATAAATCTAAAAGAATTGGATGAATGTCTTAGTTAGGGTTTCCATTGCTGTGAAGAAACACATGACCATGGAAATTGTTACAAAGGAAAACATTTAATTGTGGCTGGCTAACACTTTCAGATGTTTTACCCATTATCATCATAGTGAGAAATATGGGAGCAAGTAGGCAGAAATAGAGCTGGTGATGGATCTAAGAGTTCTACATCTTAATTCACAGGCAAGAGAGAGAACCTTCCATATTAGGGCTAGTTTGAGCCTATAATACCTCAAAGCCTTCCACCACAGTAACATATTCTCCAACAAAACCACACCCGCTCCAACAAGGCCACATCTCCTAATAGTTCCAAATCCCTATGGGCAAGCATTCAAAGACATGAGTCTCTGGTGCTATTCCTATCCAAACCACCATAATGTGTATCATTTATGTGTGTGTTTGTGTCTGTGACCTACAAAACTTAAATCAAGGTCAAATAAGCAATATAGACAAACTTATAACCCAAAGTGAAATAGAATGAGTAATTTAAAAAAAAATCTTACAAAGAAATTAAGCGCAAGACCAGAAAGATTCATCACAAAATCCTACCAGAGCGTCAATTAAGAATTAAAACCAATGTTTCTCAAACTATTCAGAATAGAAACTAAAGGAATAACTCACATTTATTTTCATCAGGCCTCAATTACCCTATGTAAACTAAATAAAAACCCAACAAAAAATAGACTACTATTCTTTAAGAATATATATGTAAATTTAATCCCAGCACCCAGGAGGCAGAGGCAGGCAGATCTCTGTGAGTTTGAGGCCAGCATGCTCTATAGAGCTAGTTACAGTACAGTCTCCAAAGTAATACAGAGAAACCCTGTCTCGAAAACCAGAACAAAAACATCACAATAAAATATGTGTAAGTCATACTATAGAACGTATCAAAGAGATTGATTATACACTATTATCCAATGGGCTTCATCCAGAAATGCAGAGATGATTCAATACATATAAACTGATAAACATAATCCACCACAAAAATAGACTTAAATAAGAAGTCACATAATTGTTTCATTAAATACAGAAAATTCCCTTAACAAAATCTAACTCTTCTTCTTGATAAAAGTCCCAGAGAGGGAAACAAGGGACATACCTCAACATTATAAAGGCAGGTTAAAGCAAGCCCACAACAAACAGTAACCAGAATGGAGAGAAACTCAAAGCATCTCACTAAAATCATGAATAATACAAGAATGTCCACTCTCAACTTACGTTTTTAATATCATACTTGATGTTGTAACAAAAGCAGTAAGAAAACAAATGGAGATTGAGGGGATACAAATAAAAAAAGGAAGAAGACAGAGCGTCTTTATTTACAGATGTCATACTTTTATACATAAAAGACTCTAAAAATGTAAAATACATTTTAGAATGCCAATTAAATAAAAAAATAAACTCAATCAGGAAATGTCAACAGCTGATAAACACTTTCAGTAGAGTAAGAGTTTACAAAATAAATTCACAAAAATCAATAACCATTCTGTATTTGAATGCTAAATCGACAAAAAAAAAAAAAAAAAAAAAAAGATATCAGGGATATATTACCTTGCACATAGCCTCAAAAAAAAAAAAAAAAAAAGGAAAGAAACCTATATATTAGAATTACTCTAACTAAACGACTAAACAATTTTATAGTAAACAAATATTATAAGACATGGAAGAAGGAAATTGAGAACACCAGAAGGCTGAAAGATCTTTAATACTCATGGATCAGTAAGATTAATTTTGTAAAAGTGACAATCCTATCAAAAGCAATGTACAAATTCAATGTAGTATCTATCAAAATTCCAACATAAATCTTCACAGAAATTGAATTTTCAACATTATATTAACATTATATTGAAACACAAAAATGTAGGATAGCTAAAAGAATTGTCAAGATAAAAGAGTTGTTGGAGGTATCACCATCTCTAGGTATTCACCATAGATAGAAATCTAAGCTATAGTTATAAACCAAAATGGGATTGGCATAAAAATTGGCATGTTGATTAATGAAATCAAACACAAGCACAAAACATAAGTTCACACATATGAATACATGGATTTTTTTACACAGAATCTGGAGTTACACACTGAAGGAAACAGAAACAGAATCTTCAACAAATAGTTCTGGTAAAACTGCATGATTGCATGGAGAAGAAGAAAAGTATACTCATAGCTACAAATCACTCTTCATAAAAGTCAATTCCGGATTGATCAAGAACTTCAACAACATAAAGTAGGGGAAATTTGGACTCATTTTTACAAGAAAGGATTTTCTGAATAAGACATGAGCAGCAAAGCTATTAACTTAGCTATTAACTAAGACATTTAATAGACCTCATAAAGCTAAAAATATTTTGTGCAGCAAAGGATGCCATCATGTCAGAAAACCTACAGGCTACAAAATGGGGAAAAAAATATTTCCAATTTTGTACCTGATAAAGAGTTTGTTTCTAGAATATATAAAGAACTAATAAAAACTAGACATTAAGTAATTACCTGAATTTAAAATGGGACACAGATCTAAAGAGAAAAATCTCAAAAGATGAAACACAAATGGCTGAGAAACACTTAAAGAAATCTTTAACATCTTAGCCACCAGATAAATGCTAATTAAGACAACTTTGAGATTTCATCATGGCCAGAATATCCAAGATCAATAATACAAATGTCATATTATGCTGATGAGGATATGGGTAAAGAGGGCATTTTTTTATTGCTGATGGGAGTGAAAAAAATGTTCAGCCACTGTGGAATCAGTACAGAAGTTCCTTGGTGGTGAATCTACCTTCATATTCAGCTACACCACTCTTGAGAAATTCCCAAAGGACACTGCCTCCTACTACAAATATACTTGACCATCTATGTTCATTTTTTTTTGTTCCAGGAGTGAGTTATATCATATTGAGTGGCCAAAGTAATCCCATGAAACCTCTAATATATCAAGCTATTGGCAGGGCTGTTGTTTGCTCTCCACAAACTGACGATATGACTCTATTCTAGAGGACAAAAGTTACACCAGTGAACAAGGAGAAATCAAGCTGGTGCCTAACTAAAGGCTTTATTCCTACTGACTAGCATTCATGATACCAAAAAGTACTATGCATGCTCCTAGTCCTAAGATATAAAACAAGGACCTGAATGCAAAATTATACTGATGCAAAAGTAACACAAATTTTTGGAGAGTAACCAAACATTTTTATCAGAGTTAAATCTCACTCCATGAGATGGAGCTCATATTTGACACAGGTAAAATGTCCAGGAACATGAGACTAGATAGGTCATAGACTAGAATAAAAAGAAGAACTATTATTATACTAAAAGAACATAGCAGCAAAATGATTCCTAATGACACACCACTGTCCCATAGATCAGTGTCTTGTCCAACCCACATCAGAGAAGCTTCCTCTTGGAATAGGTGGTAATTAACACAGAAGCCCAGAACTGGAAAATTTTCAGAGAGTGGGAGAATTTGGAGTACTCAGTCCTAAATATGATATTTTCACCAAACTCCTCCCTTCAAGACTCATGTATTTATGTGGAAGGGACAAAGATTGCAAGAGCTGCAAGGTGATAAGAATATTCCAAAGAAAATTGTCTTTAAAACACAACAGGACTGAAACACATATGGGCTCACAGAGACAGTGGCACAATATACATCTGCACTGATTCAAGCCAAATGGGGCCCCAGCATTGTTTCAGAACTGAACCACAGTACCCACTCATAACCAGAAACTGTGTTCAACTTCCCACTGGCAAAGGAAAAATCAGTTTTCTCCATGTAGTTCATTGAAAGTCTAGTAGAATTCTGCTGTAATCAAGCTGGATCTGGACTTTATGTCTAACATTAATTTTAAGAACCCTTGCCTACTTCCCTAGGATTATACAGGTTGAAACATGTGTATACACATACACAGCAACAAAGAGACAAGTACATAAGTAAAACAAGGCAGACAAAAGACCATACTGTCTAGATAAAATGCCTACTACTAAGCCATACTCAAGGTTAAAATGGCCAAATTCTTCTCAATTAAAATATTCTCTGTCATTACAAAGGAAAAGAAGAAGGGGGAGAATTAGGAAGAGGAAGGGAAAGGAAGGGGAAGCAAAGAGATTTATTAACTCATCTTCAAATTGAGAAATTGACATATCCTGAAGGATAATAAATTCAATGTATTAGATAATTTTATGTTCCTACAGCAAATACCTAAGACAGTCTTCTTATATATTAAATGGAAATTATTGTAGTTTACAGTACTGGATTTATCCTGAAATTGGGTTATTCCAGTTGTTTAAGCTTATCATAAGGATAGAAAACATGGTTATCAGGTGTCAAGTGTATGTTCAGGTTAGGGTGCATATCCCAAACCGGGGTGAAAGAGAGAAAATGGAAGGGATGGAGGGAATGATGGGAGAGGGAGAATAAAAGAGATTCTGTAATGGGAATATTCCCAATTGGCTCACGTATTTACCTCTTGGTCTCACAATTGTTTCATAAATCAATAATCCCTTCTCATCTTCCCTTATCATTTCCCCATTCCTAATGAACCTCTTTTTTTTCACAGGTTTTTCTCCTGTTATCTCTTTATGATATGGGCTACAGCACTTAACTTGGATTGTCTGCATGAATATGCATAATGGTTATTTACTTGAACAAGGACAACTTACCAGTGGCCATACCACTATGTACCCTACCTCTCATAGCAACTAGTTCATCAGAGAAAGGAGAATGACATATGAATCTCTTTCACCTCTTTTATGGAAGGTTGGTGGGTCCAGTCTTGTGCATGCCATGTAGGTAACCACTGCAGCCATGAATGGGTACAAGGTCATGACATGTAAAGCAGGAAACACTTCACATCACTTCTTTCATCCTACAGTTCTTAATTTCTTTCTGACTCTCTTCTATACTTTTCTCATTTCCTGAAGTTCTACAGCACCTCCAATGCCAACACCATGAGAAGCTTTCACAGATGGTCCTTGGAGGCAGTCATTCATTGTGCAAACTATGTTTTATTTCAGTTACAGTGTTTGATTTTAGAATTTATTTAAATTATTTCTTCGACTATCTAACCCTGTTTATATTGCCCATCTGTTCTTGGCTATACTCTGCTTTTCCATTTGAAGTTGCTTTACTGTTCTGACATTATGGTTATAAGACACCAGCCACATCTTAGTCTGATCCTGATATTTGTGCTGTCTGTACATTTTGCCTCATAACAAACACTCTGTGGTGAAAGCCTAGTAAGATATTCCTGCAAAACCTCTTGCTTAAAGACTGATACCCTGAAAGAATGTGAATTTCTTAATTTTTTATCTGCCTCTCCAATTGGAGCATAGCTATAAATAACTCTCTTTGGTGACCTCAATTTTTCTGCCCTTTTATGATACTCAAAATGTCAGAAACTACAATTCTAAACCTAGCAACACACTATTAGTATTAACTTCAGTTCTAAGTATATAGGTTAGTAACCATAGCCTGCATCACCATTTTATTAATTATTATATATGTTTGAAGTTTCTTTGTAAGTGTGCAACTTTTTAAATACTACTAATAATAAGCTAAACTTAAGTAAAGTTCGTTTGTGCTGAGATTCAGTTTGATTGCATGCTGTGCTCATATGAATGACACAGCAGCTTTGAAACCTGTAGAAACTACCATTTTCTATCTGGTTTTTACTTGTTATAATACCAGATTGTGTGCTATGATCAGTCTTATGGCTTACCATCAATTCCACACTTACTATAATTAATGATAATGACTTGGTTGCCTCTGTGCATAAAGTCCTAGAATTCTTTCCCTTCATATGATATGATATTTAAAATTCCATTGATATAATTTCCATTCTGTCTACAATAGGAGTACATCCTATTCTGAAAATAGTTCTTCTGACATTCATCTGTTACATACTGCATTAATAAACAACTACGAGTATTTTTATGTATATAAGTGTTTACCCTACATGTCTATCTGTGAACCACATTTAAGACTATGGAGGCCAGAAGAGTATCTCGCATCCATCTAGAACTGAAAATGTATGTAGATGTTTACAAACCATTGTGTGTATGATGCTAACCTAGGCTTTGACCGAAACTTTATTACTCTGCAAGAACAGCAGATGATCTTAAACCATAAAGCACACATCCAGCCCCATAGTGTTCAAAGTTAATACATTTGATTGTATAATATTTATGTATATGTTTAAACCACCCTAGGTAATATATCACTGCATATTATTAACATTCTTGAGTAGCAGTCAGTGGCAATAAATGTAAATTCTCCTAAAGCCTAATTTTGCCTCAAGACTTTAATCTCATTATCCCTATGATATCATCAGATTCACAAATAGCTAAGTTTATTTAATTTTCAAGAAAATAAAATGTCCTCAGTCATTTATGTAAGCAAAGATAGTTTTCTAAGGAAAAGCCTAACTTTTAGTTCAGATAAGTTTTTATGAGCTTCTGCTCAAGAACCTGTCACACTCTGTTCTGCCACAGAGGGGCTTTGGTTGAGCTTTGGAGTTCATAACATGATACATTTAAAATGCATGTGCTAATTGCTCAGAAGATAGCAAAAGTATTTTTGTTCTTCATCAAGGAACACTTTTTTAAAAAGCTGGCTTTACACTTTTAAGCTACAAATATACAAGAACAAAGCATTCCATGGACAGCCGGAATTCTTTCCTCGCTCTGAGTGTAAGCTATATTCAACTTAACATTAATTGCTTTTGTTGTCACCAGTACAAATGAAACACACAGTATTTGTAACTGCCATCTTAACTATTAGGTGAAAATCGCATGTTGTAAAAATATTTTTGATTTCATAAAACTGTCAAAGGGCTATGAAGAACTAATGAGCTACCTTACACAGACTATTAGAGGAAACACATAAATAATCAAGTTTATTGCAGATCATATGGACAGAAATGATAATAAAATAATATAATATGTACTTTGATTAAACACTAGGCAGAATCCGATTCATATAGTGTCTAGAACCCTGCCTAAAAGATGCTCTTTAAGTCAAAATCTAACACAGCAGTATGAAATTTATTTAAACAATTCTAAACGCATACATTTTAAAGACTGCAGCAATGTCAAATATTTCACAGTAATAAATTATACAAAGTAACTTTTTTATACCATAGAATTTATACCATAGAATCATATATTGCACTAATTAAAAATAATATAATCTGACGGAGTTTTCAAAAGAATGCTTTTTCTAGGCAATACAGTGTTCAGAGGTGAAAAGATACTTTATAGAGAACATAAGAGATCCTGAGAATTTAGAAAAAAAAAGCACCAGCTTTAGGCGAAGCAAAGTAGTGTATTCAATGTATTTATACTTCCTAGAGCCTTGAACAGACTGGATCTGTAGGTAGAGATTGGCTATCCACAGAAGGGATGGAATGAGTTTTTTTTTTACTAAAAATGAATAAAGTGTGAACTGAAGATGTCTTAGATGCTGGGGTAAAGGTCTTAAAGGGAACTCTTGATATTTTTGAAGTAATGGATCTTTGTGAACATAGGTTTGAAACTCACTTTGAACATTTGCAAGTCTAAGAAAAGCTGTTTAACACAACTCAACAGTTGGATCTGAGCATCAGGAAGAAGGAAAAATGTACACACACACACACACACACACACACACACACACACACACACACCATACAGTCATCCCCCGGACTAGGACAATCCACTGTTGAACCACAGACAGAGCAGCTTGTGAATCCGCTCGGGTATTAAGTCATTTCTTTCAAACAATTACATTCTACTCCTGATCTCCATTTTCACCTTACTATGAACCAAATTTTACATGTGAACATAGTGCCTAGACTTGAATCTTTGATCCTATTGTATTACTTCCATCACTCAGTATTTCCATAATTACTGATCATGTAAATGGAAGTCTCTCTTATTTTTATTTTTATTTTAAATTGTATTGAGTATTTTTGTTCTATTTTTAGAAACAGCTACATTGAACTCAGAATGAAACAGGAAGGAACACTCTAGAATTTTAATTGAGTCTATAAATACATTTGTAGAAAACCATGATGTATAATGTATTTTACCAACTACATAATATATCTCTCCATTAATTTAAGCATTTCAGAATTTAATACTAAATATTTATATTAATATAAATTTAAATATTTAGATTTTAATACTGAGTATATCTTTTAAGTACTGTGCTTAGCAGCCTTGTAAATTTTTGTTAAAATTGCTAAAAGATCCTTGGGTTTGTGGTGATGATATATCATTTTTATTCCATTTGCCATTTGGCTAATATTGAGTATAGTAACTGTTGCATAAAGTAACTACAGTAACTAGAAAATAACTATGTTCTTCCCATCTTGAGTTTCAATTACATGAGTGTGTTAACATCAGTTAATTAAGTGAAAATTTATCAATTACTTTAATGTTACATCCATTATATAGTATTTTCTGTGAATATTTATCATTCTGTTTTTCCTTTCCAGTTCAACTTTTAGTCTCACTATAATAGACAGAAAAATTTTCACTATAGCAATTATTTTATGCCTACTCAATCTTTCAGAAAAGACAATGTGCAATTTAATATTTATTAAAAATTAAAATCTAGGACTTATAAATTTAAATATATACCAAGATTAGGATCTATGTATATAAATATTCTATTTTAAAAAATTAACATGTATAAACTCCAGTTAAAATACCACATGCCATCTAAAAACTACAGGAATTATGAATTTTTAACTCCTATTAAAATATACTTTCCAAAGATAATTTCACATAATTTGTTCTTCTTTGATTTAAATTCAAATTCTATTACTGTTTTAGATTCATTATTGTTGCTATGATAAAAAAAAAAGACAGGAAAAGAAACTTAGAGGAAAAAGTATATTTTAGTTCACAGTTACAGGTTACATGTCAGTGCAAGAGTGCAAGGACATACAAAATCAAGAGCATGAATGGATACATGTTGATTAGTGTTCAGCCCTCTCTCTAAAGTAATGGGAAAGGGGCCACAACACTGAGCGATCCTTATCAAGATAACCTCCCACAGGTTAACATGATCAAGGTAATTTTTCATTGTGACTCTCTTCCTAAATAGTAAAGATTTTATCAACCTGGCAATTAAAACTCACAACTCCATTATGTTCTCAGAATATTGTTCTCAACATAATTATTCATAGTCATTTATGTGTCTAGAACAAAAATTACACAGTAATTATTATGCTTTTAAAACTTTTTCCTGAGGTGGTAAATTGAATATAATTATAATATCACCAATTTTATTTCAATTATTAATAAAACAGAGGAAAGCAAAGAAAACTTACCATAAATTTTATTAAGAGAGACTGAAAAGTCAAGAGAAAGAAATGGAGGTAGAGACAGAGAATCAGCATACATAACCAAAAAAATACAAGAGATGAAAATGATAATATAAGGCACTGAAGATAAACTATAGGAAATAGATTCATAGAACAAAGAAAATCATAAATCCAACAAATTCTTAACACAAAATATCAAGGGAATGTGGAAAACTGTGAAAAGACCAAACCTAATAATAGTAGGTATAAAAGAAGGTGAAGAAGCCCAGCTCAAAGGTGTAGGGGGGAAAAAGCCACATAATAATCAAAAACACCAAACATACAAAACAAAGAAAAATATTAAAATAAGAAAAGCAGTGAAGGAAAAAAGGCCAAGTGATGGGAGATGTTATTCTGTAAATATGTTTCTCATACTGGTTAATGAATAAAGCACTGTTGGTCAATAGGAAAGCAAGATAGGAGGGACTAGGAGAAGTCAACATGGAGAGACCTGAGAGGTACCAGCTTCTCTGGCCTGTAAGATAAGCCACGTGGAAATAGTTAAAATAGTAAAAATGGGTTAATCATTAAGACAGAGCTAACCGATAAGAAATGATAGTATTTGCATGTTATTTGGGGCTGGCGCGGTGGTTGATCAGGCGGACTGGCAGAAATCATACTCGCTATAGCCAAGTTACAAGTTACATATAAAGGCAGACCTATGAAAATGACACCTGACTTATCCATGGAAACCCTGAAAGCTACAAGGTCCCAGATAAATTTCCAAACATTAAGAGACCATAGAGGCCAACCTAGACTACTATACCCAGCAAAACTCTCAATCACTATATATGGAGAAAACAAGATATTCCATGATAAAACCACATTTACACAATACACATCCACAAATCCAGTCTTACAGAAATTTCTAGAAGGAAAACTCCAACCCAAGGAAATTAACTACACTCACAAAAACATAGACAATAGATAATCCCACTTTACCAAAAACCAGAAAAGGAGAAAAAATTCAGACACAATACCACCACCAAAACCAAATGCAAAATTACCAGGAATCAACAACTAATGCTCATTAATATCCCTCAGTATCAGTGGTCTTAACTCACCTATAAAAACATACAGGCTAACAGAATGGATATGAAGACAGAATCCATCCTTCTGCTGCATACAAGAAATAAACCTCAACCTCAAAGTCAGATGTTACCTCAGAGTTAAGGGTTGAGTAAAGATTTTACAATCAAATGGCCCTAAGAAGCAAGCTGATGTAGCTATTCTAATATTTAATCGAGTAGAGTTCAACTAAAATTAATCAAAACAGATGAAGAAGGCCACTACATATTTATCACAGGAGAAATACATTCAGACGAAGTCTCAATTCTGAACATCTATGCACCAAATACAAAGGAACCCACATAAGAAAAAGAAACATTACTACTAAGCTAGAACCACCCATCAGTGCAGGAACATCCTGAGTATCAGTCCAGCCTTTGTCCCTGTTACCAGGCCTCGGCTACAGGCCTTGGCTAGAGGCCTTGCTAGAGCTAGACCAGACTATCCCTGAGGAAACATCCTGCGGGCTAGCCTCTGCCAAAGAGGCCTCAGCTTGCCTCTGCTGTAGCCTGAACTTTGACCCACATCATCAGGCCCCTGCCTATGAAGAGACCTCCTAGAGAGCTTGGACCACCCAGAACTGTAGACGTCGAAACTTTTGCTCACCTAAATCCATAGAGAGAGAGAGAAACCCCACCAACACCTACTGGAAGAAGCTATGGGAAGATGGCAATACAAGAAAACACCTAACATCAGAAAGACAAGCATAACACCACCAGAATCTAGGGAAGCTACACCAACTAGACCAGAACACAAGAAAGCAAATGAATCAGAAGAGAACAAACCTAAATATTATCGTCATAAAAATGATAGAGTCCCTGAAAGAAGATCTGAGAAAATCCCTACAAGTAATGGAGGATAAAACAAAAAAAAAATGGAAGAAAAGATTAAAATTCTTAAAGAAAGTACAGAAAGCCAAGAAAAAAATAATTAAACAGGTTCAAGACTTGAAAACGGAAATGGAAACAATAGAGAAAACACAAACCAAAGGAATGTTGGAAATAGAAAAACTGGGCAAATGATCAGGAACTGCAGATGCAAGCATAACCAACAGAATTCAAGAGATGGAAGAGAGAATCTCAGGTGCTGAAGATAAACTAGAGGAAATAGATTCATTGACCAAAGAAAATCTAAAATCCAACATATCCTTAACACAAAATATCCAGGAAATGTGGGACTATGTGAAAAGGCCAAACCTAAGAATAATAGGCATAGAGGAAGGTGAGGAAGCCCTGCTCAAAGGGGCTGAAAACATATTCAACAAAATTTTTAAGGAAAACTTTCCCAATCAGAAGAAGGACATGCCCATGAAAGAACAAGAAGCATACTGAACACCAAATAGACTGAACCAAAGGAAAAAGACCACTCGACATATAATAATCAAAACAACTAACACAGAGAATAAAGAAACAATATTAAGAGCAGAGAAGGAAAAAGGACAGTAACATATAAAGGTAGACCTACCAAAATTACACCTGACTTCTCCATGGAAACCCTCAAGGCCAGAAGGTCCTACATAGATGGTCTACAAGTACTAAGAGTACACGGAAGCCAGCCCAGGCTACTATACCTAGCAAAACTCTCAATCATTATAGATGGAGAAAACAAGATATTTAATGACAAAGCCAGATTTTCACAATACTTATCTACAAATCCAGACCTACAGAAAGCTTTGGAAAAAAAAACTCCAACCCAAGGAAGTTTACTATGCTCACAAAGAAGACATAGGCAACAGATAATCCCACTTCACCAGAAACCAAGGGTAAAGAAGGACAAATAAATTCACAAAACCACTGCCAAAAGCAAATATAAATCAAATAAACATTAACAATCAATGGTCCTTACTCTCTCTCAACATTAATGGTCTAAACTCGCCTATAAAAAGACATAGGCTAACACAACGAAGACAGAATTCATCCTTCTGCTGCATACGAGAAACACACCAAAGCTACAAAGATAGACATTACCTCGGGGTAAATGGCTGGGAAAAGATCTTCCAATCAAATGGACCAAAGAAGTAAGCAGGTGTGGCTATCCTAATATCAAACAAGTTAGACTTCAAACCAAAATTAATCAAAAGAGATGAAGATGGTCATTTCATATTCATCGCAGAAGAAATACATCAAAAAAAGTCTCGATTCTGAACATCTATGCCCCAAATACAAAGGCACCCACATTTGTAAAAGAAACACTACTAAAACTCAAAGCTCACATAAAACCTCACACACTTATAATGGGAGACTTCAACACACCATTCTCACCACTAGGCAGGACCACCAATCAGAAACTCAACAAAGAAACAAAATAACTAACAGAAGTTATGTCTCAACTGGGTTTAGCAGGCATGTATAGAACATTCCATCCAAACACAAAAGAATATACCTTCTTCTCTGCTCCTCATGGAACCTTGTCTAAAATCGAACACATACTAGGTGGCATAACAAACCTCAACAGATACAAAAGAATTGGAATAGTCCCCTGTATCTTATCAGACCACCATGCTTTAAAATTGGAATTCAACAACAACACAAATCGCAGTAACCCTACAAACTCATGGAAACTGAACAGTGGGCAATTGCACCACACCTGGGTCAAAGAAGAAATAAAGAAAGAAATTAAGGACTTCCTAAAATTCAATGAGAATGAGGACACGACCTATCTGAACTTATGGGACACCCTGAAATCAGTGTTATGAGGGAAGTTCATTGCCTTGAGTGCCATATGAAGAAAACATATTAGAGAATTAACAGCACAACTGAAAGCCTTAGAACAAAAAGAAGCAAACTCACCCCGGAGGAGTACATGCCAGGAAGTAATCAATTTGCGGGCTGAAATCAATAAAATAAAATCCAGGAAAACAATACAAAAAAAAACAATGCAACAAAGAGTTGGTTTTTCGAGAAAATCAACAAGATAGACAAACCTTTATCCAAACTAACGAAAAAGCAGAGAGAGATCATGCAAATTAACAAAATCAGACACGAAAAGGGGGACATGACAACGGACACAGAGGAAATCCAGACAACTTTCAGGTCATACTTTGAAAACCTGTACTCTACAAAATTTGAATATTCAAAGGAAATGAACAAATTTTTGGATAACTATCACTTACCAAAATTAAAAAAAAAGAGGGTAAGAAGGAGGGAGAGAAGGAGGGATGGAGGGAGGGAGGGAGGATTGGAGGGAGGAAGGGAGAGGAAACTGGGATCCACATGTAAAATTTTTTAAATTATATTATTATTAAAAGAAGGAAAAAATGCTGCTGGAATATATATATATATATATATATATATATATATATATATATATATATATTAAATGCTTTGACTTCAAAATTTAAGCCTAAGGACAAGTTACTGGGGAAAAGGATTTCTAATTTTGTTTCCACAGATAATGAAAAGCTCTGGATCCCTTCTAGAATAATATGGTTTGATCGAGCAAGACCCCCTGAAGCAACGTCAATGGGACAATGCAGCCTTGTAGATCCCTACAGCCAGGATTTCTGCGTCTTCTTAGGATTCTCCCATGACAGTGCCCCCTACCAGCAGGAAGTTTCTTGGAAAGAATGACGCCCAAATTCCCAAATATTGTTTATAAATGTTTATTTTCATTTTAAATAAAGGCATGTATAATTATGTCCAGCAAAAATAAATAAATGTTTAAAAAAAAAAGAAACACTACTAAAACTCAAATCACATACTCAACCCCAAAACTTATAGTGGGAGACTTCAACACTGGACAGGACCACCAGACAGAAACCTAACAAAGAAACAAAGGAACTAATAGAAGTTATGACCCAATTGGGCTTAACAGACATCTATAGAACATACCATCAAATACAAAAGAATATACCTTCTTCTCAGCAAGGCTTGGAACCATCTCTAAAATCAAACACATACTAAGCAATAGAGTAAACCTCAATAGATACAAAAAAAAAATTGGAATAATCCCCTGTAGCTGATCAGATCACCATGCCTGAAAATTAGAATTAAGCAACAATATATATTACAGAAACTAAAAAACTCATGCAAATTGAATAATGCTCAACTTCACAACTCCTGGGTAAGTGAAGAAATAAAGAAAGAAAGCAAAGACTTCCTAGAATTCAATGAAAACGAAGGCACAGCATACCCAATCCTATGGAATGCTGTTATACCAGTGCTAATAGGAAAGTTCTTAGCACTAAGTGCCCACATGAAGAAACTGGAGAATAGCCTCACGAGAGAATTATCAGAACACCTGAAAGCTATAAGACAAAAAGGAAGCAAACTCACCCAGGAGGTATAGAGGAAATAATCTAATTGAGAGCTGAAATCAATAAAGAAGAAACAAAATACAAAAAACAATACAAAAAAATCAATGCAATAAAGAGTTGGTTTTTTGAGAAAATCAACAAGATAGACAAACCCTTAACCAAACTAACAAAAAAGCAGAGAGAGAGAACATGCAAATTAACAAAATCAAAAATGAAAAGTGGAACATAACAATGGACACAGAGTAAATCCAGACAACTTTCAGGTCATACTTTGAAAACCTGTACTCCACAAAATGTGAAAATCCAAAGGAAATGGACAAATTTCTGAATAACTATCACTTATCAAAATTAAATCAAGAACAGACAAACAACTTAAAGACACCTATAACCCCCAATGAAATATAAGCAGTCATGGAAAGCCTTCCAACCAAAAAAAGTCCAGGGCCAGGTGGCTTCAGTGCAGAATTCTACTAGAAATTCAAAGGACAGCTACTACCAATACTCCTCAAAAAGTTACACACAATAGAAGCAGAAGATTTATTGCCAAACTCTTTTTACGAGGCTACAATTACTTTGGTACCTGAACCACACAAAGACAGACAACTAAAGCAATGGGAACTATCTTTAAGGAAGGCATTTGGGGACTACAAAGTGTATGACTATCGAGCCTGGGTACAGATGTTCTCTATGGAGTTAACTTGCTCTTGAATCAAGCACTGAAATAAGATTAACAAAGTGCTAGAGAAGTTTGTACAGGTTGCCTTCATCAGGGTGATGGCAACCATCATGTTTTTTTTGTGGCTTTACAGCTTAAATGTACTTTGGCTAGAGAGGATGATTTTTTATTATATTGACTCTCAATTATATGCAAGCACATGGTGAAACTGTGAGTTTTCAGAGTCTAAATCTACCCAAAACCTTTCCCCCATCTTCAACCAATTCCTTTATTTACTGTGGTTCAATAAGAATTGTTCCTGACTCAGGCTGAATAGGACTCACCATGAAGTCAAAGCACTCCTGAAGTCACATATCTGATTAGTGGCCAGGACAATTGCACTTGACTTTGTTAGGCTTGACCATAACTGTCTATTATACAATTAATATATTAGAATACTAGGTGATTCTAACCAGATCTCCATATGCAAATACATGTAATAAAATTGCAAGATCTACAAATGCATACTTTGTCTTATTAGACTTTTATTTCCACTGCTTTATTCTAGACCTGACTTATTAACTGCAGACATAAAGAATACATTAGTTACTGAGACAGAGATAACATCAATTCAGGACAGTCAAGGAATGCAAGGTGCTGTTTCCTATATAGTGAACATAAACTTGTTGGACCCAGTGGGACATCCAACCGGAAGGCAGGTGGTACAGGAGAGGAAGGACATGGGACAAGAACAGATCATAGTCTGCGACAGGAAACAAGCATGGTTGAAATCCTCAGCACTGAGACACCTGGGCAATAAGTGGTCAATCCAGGGATGAAATGCCAAATTCTGTTCTAACACATTTACCCTACAATCAAGGCTTTACAGAGACTCTTCTGTTTATAAAGCTGTCCTGAAAAATAAAAAATAAAAAACAAGGTTTCTGGGTGTAGCTTCTCACACTTCTATGAGATACAGGCTCAGAGTAAACTTCCTATGCCTCTGACTTTCATAATCGCTCTGCCTCCACTTCACAATTATCCATGGGCCTATTATAATCTCAATTTTTAAAACAAAAAGTGTTGTAAAAAGCACATTTTAGATATTTTTATCCTAAGCAACTTGTACTACACACCCATCATATTCAGCAAATCTTATGACTAAGCATTTCAATGACTATACATTTATATTTAAAATTTTTCATTTGCACTCACATTTTCTTTCAACTATGATAGTAATAAAAGAAAGTAAGATTGTTGTTGCAAAAAACAATTTCCAATCTTTAGGTGGCCTGAATATTATGTAATTAGTAATTTGCAATATTTCTTTAAAAACCTTTTCTGGGGCTTCATTTTTGATGCAGCCTGTGTCTTGGTGAGCAACCGAAATGCCAGTAACAAGATGCCTTAGGCTGATATTTCAGTAACATTTTACTAACTATTTTTATATTGCTTCTAAAATTCTGTCTTTAAATACATATTTAAGCTACTTAGTAAGTCACTTAACACTTTGTAGATTTGATCCTAATAAAATCTATCTATGCATTTCAAATACTACCACCCAATTCTAAAAGGTAATTCTCTAAAGAGAAATGGTCAACATGAAGATTTTCATTTCATTTTTAAATTTTTAGATAGAAGAGTTATCATTTGGATTAGAAAAGTAAAATCTAATTTAAGTCATAGAAAATTAAGAGACCATTGATAACAATTTAGAACCAAATCTTCATAGAACACAAAATATCCTGTTTATGAATCAGCCTAATGTAATTAGGATCTGTGATCTTACAGCACTCCAAATATTCCCATAGGAGGATGTAAGCTTAACTCTACACACACTTCAATTATGCAAGGCAGTCTCCTACTCCCAACACATACATAAACAGTATTTCATAAAACAACACTCATTAGGTAAACAGAAATTTATAAAACCGATCCTTCTGGGAAACAAATAAAAATATGTAGAATTTGGGGAGCTGAAAAAATTGGAAATTTCTTCTTTAAATTTATTTATATTTGTGACTGACATATAATTGTACATAGTATATACTGTATAGAATAATCCCTTGATTTAGGTGTACATGTTATAATCATCACAAGATAGATTGGAAAATTCCTCAACACAAATCTGTATCCTTTTGTAGTGAAAACCTCCTACAATCTCTTTCCAGAAATTTTGAAATATACAACGCACTATTTTAAACTATGGTTTCCTTCCCTGTAAATAACAACAACAACAACAACAACAACAATGATTCCTACTAGTTAATACTAACATTGTACCTGTTGGCAGCCTTTTCATAGCACTTCCCTTCTCTCTACAATGCTGTTCTAAGCTTCTATTTTATTGGCTTTTTTCAGATTCCACATTAGTAAAATCACATGGTATTTGTCATCTTGTGTCTGCTCTGGCTTAATAGCTTTCAAATTCACTCATATTATAACAGATGACAAATTCTCATTACTTTGACAGCTCAATGATGGTTCAGTATGTATACTCTACATTTGGTTTGTTCATTTGTTCACTAATGAACTCTTAAGTTTATGCTGTTTCTTGACTAGTGCTATAATAAACATGGAACTTCTAACATTCACTTAAGCATACCTTTGGATGTATGGATAATAGTGGGTTTGCTAGATTCTATAGCATCACTAATTTTATCCTTATTTTCCAGTACTATGGAAAGAACTCCTGGCATCCTGGCAAGTGATATAACAGTGAGATACAGTCCTCTTCCTGTTATGCATCTGCATGACATAATTTTACGCCCTTTATCCTACCTTCTGGCTGTTACGTACTTCCTGCCTCCTCTTCTGCTATGTTCCCTGAGTCTTAAAGTAGGTAGTATAAATGTCATGTTTAAGAATGAACCCTAAACTGCCACTTATTTTCACACCTTGAGCAGTCATGAGGCTCAGAATTCATTGCTATTTGCATGGAAGAGAGGATTCTCTGATTGTAGCTGAAAATTTTGAATTAGTAGAGCCAGTATGTAAAACAACACAAATTTTTCTCTAAAAATTAAGAATAAGGAATAAGAGTATGTATTACTTATTGATGTGATTTCCTCTTTGAAATTTTCATGTATAGGATACATAATGAACATTCTTAAACCCCTCCATCATCTCACTACATTTGCCTAGCACTCCTTACTTCCTTAGAAACTTCCTTCTCATGTTAATGTCTTCATTTAGTTCTACGTTTGACTGAGTATATCCAGGGCCAACTATGTGACCTTGGATTTGAAGCTATCCCTTGGAGTTTGGATAGGCACATAGATACGTATTTGAATAAACATAAAATTCCTTCTCCAAGAAGCTGTTAATAGTCAATAGTTCATTAGTAAGTACCATGTCCCTGTGAGATCTGCCCCCATGACTGATTCTGACAAGGTAAGTCTTGTGTACAGTCAATATGTATAAATGCTCTTGGACAGTCTTTGTTGCAAGTGGTGTATCTAGTAGAAACTTCTTATCATATACCCCAAACACAAAAATAGAAATCTACTGGAAGGAGGCATTAGTTCATGTGATTTGATTCATGTTGATACATTCAACAACATAAAAAGCAATACGGCTCCCACAGAACCTAGTGTTTTTACAACAGCAAAACCTGAACATCCAAATTCAGATGATGCAGGAGAAATAGCTTTAAAATAACTTTATGAAGATGACAGAGGCTCTTAAACAGAAAACAAAAAAGTTCTCTTAAAGAAGTCAAGAAAAAGACCAACAAAAACTGGAAGAAATCAATAAATCCCTTAAAGAAAACCAAGAAGAAAAAACAAACAAACAAACAGGTGAAGGAAAGAGTTCAAGATTTGAAATTTTAAATAGAGATAATAAAGAAAACAAACACAAATGAAGGAATTCTAGAAATGGAAAATCTGGGTAAATGAACAGGAACCACAAATGAAAGCATAAACAACAGAATACAAGAGATAGAAGAGAGAATCTCAGGTACTTAAGATAAGATAGAAAACACAGTTTTATCAGTCAAAGAAAATGTTAAGCCTAACAAAGTCTTAACACAAACATCCAGGTGATCTGAGACACACGGAAAACACCAAACCTAAGAATAATAGGGATAGAAGAAGGAGAAGAAGTCCAGCTCAAAAGTACAGGAAATTTGTCTAAGAAAACATAGAGGAAAACTTTCCCAACCTAAAAAAGGGTGTGCCTCTAAAGATTCAAGAAGCTTAACAACACCAAATAGAAGGGACTAAAATTAAGAAGTCTCCTTGCCATATAATAATAAAAGCAGTAAACATACAGAATAAAGAAAGACTATGAAAAGCTACAAAGGAAAAGACCCAAATAACTTATAAAGGCAGACCTATCAGAATAATACCCAACTTCTCAATGGCAAATCTAAAAGACAGAAAGAAGTTCCTGGGCAGACATTTTTCAGAAAATAAGAGACCATAAATGCCAGCCCAGACTACCATACCCAGTAAAACTTTTAATTACCATAGACAGATTAAACAAGATACTTCATGAGAAAACAAGATTTAAACAGCATCTATCTACAAATTCAGCCCTACAAGAAGTATAAGAAAAACAAAACTCCAACCCAAAGAAGTTAGCTATACCCATGTATAGACAGGCAGTAGATAATCCCACACCAGCAAATCTCAAATAAGGGAAACACACACACACACACACACATTACCACCACCACCACCACCAAAACAAAAAATAACAGGTATTAACAATCACTGGTCATGAATATCCCTTAATATCAATAGATTTAATTTGCCTATAAGAAGTCACATGCATAGGTATAAAACCAGGGTCCATCCCTCTGCTGAAAACAAAAAAGACCTAAACTTCAAAACAAATATTACCTCAGAGAAAATGGATGGGAAAGATTTTCCAGTTAAATTGACCTAAGAAACATGCTTGTAGCTATATGAATAGCTAACAAAATAGACTTCAAACTAAAATTAATCAAAAGAGAAGGATGCTTCATATTCACCACAGGAAAAAATCCATCAAGATGAAGTCTTAATTTTGAACATTTATGCCCCAAATACAAGGGCACACACATTTGTAAAAGAAACATTATTAAAGCTTCAATCATACATCAAACTCTACACACTAATAATGAGAGATTCAACACCCAACTCTCACCATTGGACAGGTCTACGATACCGATACATAAATTTTACAAAATAATTAAGGGAAATAACAGATTTGTGTTATGACTCAAATGGGCTTAACAGGCATCTATAGGACATTCTACCCAAAGACAAAAGACTATACCTTCTTCTCAACAGTTTATGCAACCTTCTTTAGAACTGACCACATACTTGATTACAAGGCAAATCTCAATAGATACAACAAAATTAAAATAACCTCCTGTATCTTATCCAGTCACCATGGCTTAAAGGTAGAATTCAACAACACAAATTACAGAAAGCCAGAAAACTCATGGAATTTGAATAATGCCAGAGTGAATCAGTCCCATGCCAAGGAAGAAACAGAAATTAAAGACTTTCTAGAATTCAATGAAAATGATTGCATAACACACCCAAACTTACAGGACATGTTGAACGCAATGCTGAGAGGAAAGCTCATAGCACTTAGTGCCTACATGAAGAACATGGAGAAATCTCACACTAGCAACTTAACAGCACACTTGAAAGCTCTAGAACAAAAAAAAATGAAGGAAAAGAAAAGAAAACTCACCCAGGAGGAGTAGATGACAGGAAATAATCAAATTGAGAGTTGAAATCAATAAAATGGAAACAAAGACAACAATATAATGAATCAATGAAACAAAGAGTTAGTTCTTCAAGAAAATCAACAAGATAGACAAATCTTTATACTAATTAACCAAAAGGTAGATAGAAAATATCCAAATTAACAAAATCAAAAATGAAAAGGGGGGACATAAAAAAAGACACTGAAGAAATCCAGAGAATCATCAGGTCATACTTCAAAACCATGAAACTCTACAAAATTGGAAAATCTAAAAGCAGTGAATATACCAAAATTAATCAAGAACAGATAAATAAATTAAATATACCTATAATGCCTAAGGAAATATAAAGTCTCCCAATCAAATAAGTTCAGGGCCAGTATTTTAGTAGAATTTCAAAGAAGACCTAATACCAATACTCCCCAAAATTTTCCACATAATAGGAACAGAAGGAATATTGCCAAACCCTTTTTATGAGGTTATAGTTACCCTGATACCCACACCACACAAAGAGACACACACAAAAACGAAAATTACAGATCAAAATTCCTCATGAACATTGATGCAAAACCACTCAACAAAACATTTGTTCTTTTACATACAGCTGAACAGCTAAACAATGAGACAGGGTAGTCATATACAGCTGAACTAGGTGGCAGGTTTAGCTGAACTCAGTAGGAAGTGAGTTCTGAATGTGAATAATCTCAGGATATAAATAGCCAGGATTCGGAATCTGAGGTTGAATATTTTCTGCACACATATCATCATCCCTACACTACCAGGAAAGGTTTTGCTGTTGTCCTGAGCCTGGCCTAAGGAAGATTTTGCCATTCCCATTGTCTGAGGCATTGGCATAGCCATGCTCATGTCAGCAATGTATATTAACTGAAGACCTGATCAGCTCCACATGCACTCTTCTACTTGCTCCCAAGTCTGGTGTATGCTGTCACAGCTGTTATGAGTTCATAAGTTCAACTTCTCTCCTATATGCAGTAGACGAATATCTGTAGTCTGTGGCTCTTACAATCTTTATGGCCATCTTTCTCAAAGATCTCTCAAACTTGAGAGGAAATAATACAAAACAAATGTTGCATTTAGGACTATTCACTACAAAGTCTATTTTCCCTACATACTGACAAGCTGTGGATCTCCTTGTTAATTATTATCTATTGATAAAATAGGTTTCTCTGATGAGAGTTGAATGTTGCAATAACTTATGTGCATATCAGTAAGCCAATAAGAATTGTTTGAATACTATGTCTATTCAGCAGAACAATAGTAGTAGTAGGTTTTATAACAGAGCCATGACTTATGGAGCCACAAAGTTTCCCCATACAGCTGTAGCAGATACAGGTTCTGATTTGTGAGAATATCATAACATCCAAGCATAGAGTGGTTGATTGCAATATTCTTGCCTCAGGAGATATGTGTTTCAAGAACAATCATTATTGTAACTCACAAGGTTTACAGCTGGGTAAGACTGATGATTTCTTTTCTCCACTGGTAACATGCATGTTATATTCTAGAACTATAAAAGCTAGCCAATGGCAATAACTTTCTGGACAGTACCAGCTGGCTTTCTTCATGTCTTATCCCTCGAGTATGTGGTATCTTCATCAATAGGGCCTTTCTATCCAAGTTTGGAGGGCAACCAAGACAAAGAGCAATAGTCAAGAATGTATGGGGTCTATGAGATCTCATTGGCTACAAATTACAAAAGAAGTAACCAAATTCTGTCACTGGGCTTTTATTTATTGGCTTGTGATGTTCAGGAGAAGGACTGGCACCCTATAATAAGGTACCTCTGAACTTCTTCAGACATGTATATGTGTATATTCTAAGAATGGTCTGTATTGGAATTGAAGTTATACATAGAAGACACTATACTAAAACTACTTGATTTTTTTAGAATAGGGCCAAAAGTGCACATGGGAGGAAACTAATACCATCTTCAACACATTGAACTGATCAAATTGGATAGGTACACATAGAAGAATAAAGCCAAGTCCGTTTTTCTTACTTTAAACAAAACTCAATACAAAATGAATCAAGGACTTCAATATAAGACTTCTTATCCCAAATCTGATAAAAGAGAAAAGCTGGGAAAGATTTGAATTTTTTCATATTTTTGAAAGGAGTTTCTGAACAAAACCCTGACAGTTCAAGCATTAATACCAGCCATTGACAAATGGAAACTCATGAAACAAACAAACAAATGAAGTTTCTGTATTTCACAGTATATCATCAGCTAAGATTTTAACAAAACAGTCTACTGAAGGGGAAAAAAACATCTTTGCCATCTATACATCTGGCAGAGGATTAGTAGCTAAGATATATATCAATAAATCAACCCAATTTATAATTGGAGGATAGAAATAAACAGAAAGTTCTGAAATGTAAAATATAAATGACTGAGAAACACACATATTTAATGTTTATTCATTGGGGAAATGAACATTAAGAGTACTTTGAGATTTTATCATAACCCAATCAGAATGCCAAATAGCCAAATAAAAATAAAGTGACAGGATAAACTGGTGTGGCTGTGAGAAAAGAGAAATATTTACTCATTATTGGTGGAAATGTAAACTGGTACCATATGGATGGATATCAGTGCAGACATTCCACAACAAGCCAGAAATAGATATACCATATAAATCAGCTACACTCAGACACACACCCAACAGAGGGTATTTATATACTTTCTCATCCATGTCTATTTGAACTGTTTCCAATAGCTAGGAAATGGAAACAGCCTAAATATCCATTAACTGATTTCTGGATAATGACAATTTGACATATTAACATCATGTAATATTATTGGGATGTTAAGAAGAAATGAAATTTAAAGGTGTGTGATAGAAATGCAAAAAATCATTTTGGGTGAGGTATTCCAAACCCAGAAAGACAAAATGATTGTGCTTTTTTTTTTCTCATTTGTGAATGCTATCTTTGAAGGTTTAAATATGTCTACTCATTTAGAAGGAATACCCATAGGTCAGAAAATTAGTAAGGATATATGAATGTGTGATTTAAATGAAGGAGAGATAATCACAGTAGAATAAAGAAAAATAATAGTAAAAGAAGGTTTAAGTGATAGGGCATGGGAGAGCAGTGTAGAAAAAGGAATGTTGATAGGATACAGAACACCACCACTGCAGAAATATCTCCAGCCTTTAACTGGGTTTTTGCTAGTTTGTTCATCAGTTGCGTAGTTTGAAAGTAACTTCTCCAACCCTATAGACAGTCTTGTTTACCTTCTAGTCATTGATTTTGCTGTTTAGGTTTTAGCTTTGTACAATCAAATTTGTTTGTTTGGGCTTTTGTGGCCTGGGCTTTTGCAAATTTCGCTAAAATACCCAGAACCATGTTCTCTGGCTTTTCATTATTTTTTTGTATTACATTCCAGACTCACATTTCCCTTCAAAATCTCATTTTGAGAGCAGTTTTACACAGGCATTGTAGAGAACTTATTTGGTTTTTTTTGTTTTGTTTTGTTTTCCATGTGTAGATGTTCAATCTCCCCAGAAAAACTTACCGGAAATAACACTCTGTTCTCACTATGGATTGTTAGCAAATTTGTCAGAATCAATTTGTCTTAAGGATGTAAGTTTGTTTCTGTGTCTATTCTGTTCTATTTCCCTGTGCATCTTTTAATTATTTTTATTACACTTATGAATCATCTCTACAATTATAAAATCACAAAATACTCCATAGATGGGTTGGCCACTAAATGAAGAAGAAATACAAATTCATACAATAGTACAAGAACCAAAACTACCTTTAAACATCAACTTGGGGTGCCAAGATGGATAAGTGAGCAAAGCACTTGCACCAAACATGGTGACATCAGTTTGATCACCACAAGCCACATGCTCCAAAGAGAGAACCAAATCCTACAAATTGTGCTCTGGCCTCCATGTGTGTACATAAACATACAACTGCACATAAACACACACACATAAATAAATAAATTTAAAAACATAAATTCAGAATTTTGACTGATAATTGAAGATAAGGTTTGATTAAATTTCCCATTATTTCATACTTAAAATCTGAACTAAGAATGGGGTTCAGTGGTAGAACACCTACCTAGCACATGCGAAGCTCTGAGGGAGGAAAAAAACACTAAGTTTAGTTTGCTGGCAATGTGGCACATCCATGAAATGTCTGCTTTTAGGAGACCAACTGAATTATGTAGATTAATGTTATGGCAGGTTTTTCCTGCCCGCTGCCACTAGTCCTGCCGCCACGGTCCCACCGCCACATGAGCCCCAAATAACATTCAGAGACTCTGTATTTGATACAATCCTGTTGGCCAATTACCACTATTGTTTATGGGATAGCTCTGTCTTAATAATTAACCCATTTCTACTTTTCTAAGTATTTACATGTGGCTCATCTTATCGGGGAGCAGCGGCTGGTGTCTTCCTACCTCCCTGGTCTACATCTTGACTCCCCAACTACTTCCTCTTTCCTCCTCCTGGTCTCCTAGCCCCACCTATCTTGTTTCCTATTGGCCACAGTGCTTTATTAATTAACCAGTATGAGAAACATATATACAAAATAACATCTCCCATCAGATAAGCAGTCAGCCAGGGTGCATTTCTCATTTGAAGACACTTTGGGCTACATCCTTAATTTAAAAAGGAAAATAAATAAATAATAAAACCCTGATAATCATTTTACCATGCTGAATATCCAAGCCACAGTCTATAGTGATGTACAATATACTTAAATACAATTTACACATGTCACTGGGGCAGTGATCACTCTTACTTTGAAGGGATAATTGAATTCATAGCTTTTTACTTATCCTTCTGTCTCCTCTCCAGACATGTGAACCAACCTGAGGGACCTCAAGGATTACACAGTTTAAAGATACATCTTAGTCCTAAAAACAACATCATGAACCACATGTTAAAACCCATAGCTTTTCAGAAAATTGTGGCTCCAGCTGTGGTCCTCCAGCACCATGCCAGGTATCCTCACTACCACACAACCTCTGTCCCCAGACTGCTCAAATGCATATGCGTTCTTCTTTCCATTTTGTCTCTTTTACAAGTTATCTCAAACTTACCCAGATAATTCTTACCTCCCAGATAATGGAAATGAGAAATGTGTGTCCCAGCATTCTGTTCCAATCGCTCTTGTTCCTTTCATGCTAGGGCCACAGGAAGGTCAGATTTCCCAGTCAGTTACTTGGAATCATCCACTAGGGCAGAAATATCTGCAGCTCCTCACAAAGAGCATAGACTATAATGTGTGCAATGTGTCTTATCTTTGTCCCACAAAAGCCTTTCCTCTTTCTCTAAGCCTATATGCTTCAATTTATAGCCATGCCTTACCTGCCCAGCTGTCTCCCATAACATGACTCAGGACACTGGTTACAATAGTTCTATGGTCTAGAAAAATATCCCAAATTCTGCTGTTGAAAAAATTATAATGCCAAAGGTTGTTGGCATTTTTTTCGATTTACATTCCATCACTATTGAGTAAAACCTGGTTTTCCAGCAAGAGTCACACTCACTTTTAACCAGCTGTTACTAAGAAAGATTATTGAGTGAATGCCCAAATACCTTGTACACCAAGGAATATTCCAAGGTATCTATCTCAAAATAATCAAAGGATGGGAGAAGTGGAAGGGGAGGACATGAGGGTTGAGAAATATGGAGTTGGGGGAAGAATACAGGAGAACAAGAAAAGAGATACCTTAATATAGGGAGCCATTATAGGTGTGAAGAGAAATCTGGCATTAGGGAGATGTCCAGGGTTTCACAAGGATGACCACAACTAAGAATCTAAGCAACAGTGGAGAAGCTACCTTAAAGTCCTCCCCCCTATAAATGAGACTGATGACTACCTTGAATGCCATCCTAGAGCCTTCATCCAGTAGCTGATGTAAACAGAAACAGACATCCATAGCTAAGAACTGGGATGAATTCCTAGAATCCAGTTGTAGAGAGGGAGGAGTGATGAGCAACGGGGTCAAGACCATACTGGGGAAACCCACAGAAATGGAATGGAAATTAAAGGACCCCAGTCTGACAGCTGAGGAAGCAGAATAGGACTGAACCAGAACTCCTGAATGTGGGAGGCAGTTAGGAGGCCTGGGAAGTCTATGGAACCTCTGTGAACAGAACCAGTACATATCCCTAGTTCACAAATGGGCTTTGGGAGCCCATTCCTTATAGAAAGATACTCTCTCAGCCTAGATACATAGGGGGGAGTGCCTAGGCCCTGCCCCAAATGATGATCCTCCATGGGATGCCTTGCCGTCCCTGGGTAGTATATAGGCAATGGAATGGGGGTTTGGTGGAAGGTTAACAACTTTTATTGTTTGTTTTTCCTATAGTATATTTTCTTCTATAAAGCATCTACAGACTGAGGCACTGAAATCTGTAAATAGTATGTTCTTTTTTTCCACATTCATATTTATTTGTGATATAATTTAACTTATATATTTGATATAGTAAGAGGTTAAAAAATTACTGATAAACCAGAGAAACATATTGTAATAAAGGTTACATGAATAAGATCTCTGTATTTACAAAAGAATACCACACACACACACACACACACACACACATATATATATATATATATATATATATATATATATATATATATATATATATAGTATTTTGTCTGTGACTACCATGGGTAAGTTAATTGATAGGTTATGAAGCCATGAGTAGAGGGGACTATTTACATTACCACTTAACCACCATCTCAGTTCTGGTTATCTATGGGAAAATGATGTAATCAGCATATTATTCATTTTCCTTAACTTGATGTTCAGAAATAAAATTCTGGAAATATTATTTATATAATTAGCTTTGGCCAAAGGCATGCTTCTCTTAGAAGACTAGAACTTAGCAAACCTAATGACAAGGCAGACCTTGATGTGGAAAGCCTTTTCCCTTCCCACTCTGTGCTTAAAATATGTCACAAGGAATGTGGGTCTAAAATGAACTCACATAATTTTGAAGTTCACATCAATCCTCAAATCCAGAAGTTGTATACCCTTCAATCAAAGTAAAAATTATAACCCTGAGCTTCATTTCTATCGGAGAGAGGCAAATGTTGTGATTTCTGAACTGAAATCAAATTTAACTGGAATGATTCAATAAAATGATGGTATCATTATGAATTTTGCACTTTTTCTTAAGGTTTGATTAGTCTAGACACCTGAGTTAAGAAATGACTGCTGTGTGATACTTCAAAGCAGACTTGGAATCTTTAATTAAATATTTATGTTAAATGTAGATGACTTAAAATATGTTCCAATCAAGACACTAGCAAGCTGGATATGCAGCTATGTGAGCTTAAGTATCAGTTTATGACACTGTAATTTGAGGTTCACCCAATGTTAGAGGGGCAGTTTTCAAACTGCCATTCCCCAAATAAAGTTGGGCAACTTTTATTTTTCTGGTAGCATCTGAGGGCCTCTACATCTAAAGGTTCTCAGGTCCTGTCAAAAACAGTGAAAAGAAATGAGATATGGCTTCCATGGTTCCCTCAACTGTCAAAATCTTCTGATAATAGAGTCCCTTATCCAAGATGTCACAGCATTTATGTCTACACCTCCTCCATCATACTCGAAGTTATCTTCAAATGCCTTTCAATGCCTGATACAGTGTTGTGGTAGTGTACTACTATGGACAGTAAGAACAAACAGCTTGTCCATCTACAAACATATGCACATACAATTGTTTTGTCAAATATTTTTGATCCATGGTTAAATGAATCCATAGATACAAATGTTCAAATATAACGGACTGGCTGCATTGTCTATGGTTTGTTTTATAGCCATGTTATATGTGTTATAGCCATGTTATAGCCATGTTTATGGTTTATTTATAGCCATGCCTTACCTGCCCGCTGTCTCCCATTACATGACTCAGGACACTGGTCACAATAGTTCTATGGTCTTTTCCAAGCTCCCTGTCTAATCTGAGCTTCTGCTCTGGTCTCAGACCCCTAGGGCTTCTCACTAGTGCTCACAGCCATGTGCATGCTTCTGAAGATATCTCAAGTAAGGTTTAGTTAATATGAATTCACATTCAGAATATTATAGACTGTTTAAGTACTTTGACAGTTTTACAATTTTAGCATATTAGCTTTTACATTATACAATAGAGATATGTAAATACTCTTTCATTTACTGTAAAGAAGTGTGTACTTGCTTTATAAAATTCAACAAACTTTTTAAGTGAAAACCGAATGAGGTCTAAACTTATCCTCACTTACTCAAGAGGAATCAATATTAACATGGTAGTCATGCACATCCAAATAACACTAATTGGGTTCAATGTGGAAAGAAAGAGGGAGGAGGAGAGGGATAGAAAGAGAATTATGTTCTAGATATTTCATGTATGTGTGACACTGTTTTGCTATACTTACTCATTTATCAAACTTAAGATGAAACACTATTTCTTTAAAGCTTTAGGGTAAAGAGAAATTATTTGATCCTACAGAGTATTAGCTGGTTTTCAAGACAAAGTCATTTAAATATAAATACTTTAATTGTGACTAATTTAATAGGAAATAAAAATTGAGGCAGAACTATTATTTTCTTTCATACTGCTCCATTTTTTATCTGGTGTCATTTCTGAAGCACTCTGAAACCAGACTCTATTTTTTCAATAATTAAACAGTCTTTTTCCCTGCTTTTTCATGATTTTAATTTATATATAATTTTGATTGCCTTGGCCTTGGATTAAAATTACATAAGCCTTCACCTTTTCTTCTCTGGTTATTTATTCAGCTTTCACATGTTCCAAATATAAAGTTCCTGAAATAAAATGATTTTTGGTATAATGTAATTTTTGTATCTAGGTCACCAACCCTAACTTGCTTGTCAAGACCTACCTGAAATCTCACACAATCAAATGGCTACTTCCATCTAGGACAAGAGAACATAGTATGATGAGGATGGCCATTGACTTCTGTGTGAAGACAGGAATTTTAAGAGTTAATGCCTATGATGATTTGTCTGAAATGTGCTAGACTGTAGCTGCTGGGAAGTCACACTGTGGATGTTTTTAACGTCTGTTTGACTCTGCTTCATTATTAGGATAGCTTTAACACATTAATATCACATTAACCTTCAGCCATAGAAATGCATGATTCTCTCACAGTATTGCATAGTTGGCTCCCAAGCAACACAAATTCCAGAGGGTTCTCCCTAATGCCTTAGTCATTGCTCTTTTATACACATATTGGTTGAGTAAAGAGGGTGAGGTAGGTAGAAACTTAATGATAAGTTCTTGAGTTCAGTATTGAATGCATCTCCCACTGATGCAGCTATTATCCTTCCAAAAGAGTCTAAGAAGTGTATGCTCTTAATGCTTCATCACACCTCCAAGAATTGTCTACAAAATCTAAACACAGAAAAAATATATAGCATTAATCGTCACTCTTTCACTCATCATATACGGATATATTTTAATAATGGTAATAATATTTCAGAACAATATATATATGTACATACATATATATAATATCTCTCTTGCTAATCAATGTGATTTTAAGTGTTATGAATAATTCATATCAAGTAATCAGAAATCTAGAACTGTTAAAAATAAACTACATTGCCACAGGAAGATTGAATCAAGGAAAGAATAGAGGAGAGGAAGAAAAGAGATACCATAATAGAGGGAGCCATTAAAGGTTTTAAGACAAAACTGGCACTAGGGAAATGTCCAGAGATCTACAAGGATGACCCTAACTAATAATCTAAGCAATAGTGGAGAGGCTACCTTAAATTCCATTCTCAGATAATGAAATTGATGACTACCTTATATGTCATCCTAGAGCCTTCATCCAGTAGTTGATGGAAGCAGAAGCAGACACCCACAGCTAAACACTGAGCCAAACTCTTGGGATCCAGTTGCAAACAGAGAAGTGTGATGAGCAAAGGGGTCAAGACCAGGCTGGAGAAACACATAGAAACTGCTGACCTGAATAGTGGGGAGCTCATGAACTCCAATCTGATAGCTGGGAAACCAGCATAGAACCGACATAGGGGAGGGTCTGGGCCCTGCCCCAAATGATATGACAAACTTTGAAGACTTCCCATGGACAGTCTCATCCTCCCTGGGGAGCAGAAAGAGGATGGGATGGAGGTTGGTGGTGGGAACAGAGGAGGACGGGAGAGTGAGGGAACTGAGATTGACATATAAAACAAGCTTGTTTCAAATTTAAATACAAAAATATTTTAAAAAATGACTTGATTGAAGGCCAAATGATATGCATATTAGTTTGCCTCAAAACTTGACCTAACAGAAATCTAATACAATTTGAAGATGCAATTTAGATATCACAACATGGAACAGAAGCATCTTACTCCATTTTTAGACATTGACTTGTATCCAGAATACACTGCTCCAGAATGGTGACTCAGATAGGAGATGGATGAAGTAAGTATTTTTTTTAATTCAGTGAACATTGTAAAGGAGGTTGGAGTGGATGAGGCTTATAAAGGAATTAACAAAAGGAATTAGATGGTAGTTACAAAGCTCTAATGATAGGGACCCAAAAGCATATAATGCAAGTTGAGCACTACTTATGATTAACTTAATTTTGTTTTAATATTCAATGCTGTCATAGTATATCTTTGATTATATGAGTACAACATCCTGATTCACTAAATTGTGAAATGGAAACCAAGCCTGTAGTTTTAATTAACATATCTAAAACATTTCTGATTTGGACACATTTCATCAGATTTCTAATCATCATTTTTTTCTTTCTCATGCATTATCATTCCTTTATTTAAATGTTGGTATCAATATAATAGAGTTGTAAAATCTATCAGGATGTTTTATCTTACTCAATTATGTAAGGGAAACTAAAATTCACTATAATCTATTCTTGTAATATAGTGAGAAATTGAGAAAATAAACTATGCAATATTGAAAAACACACAATATTCAAAATACAGATGACCAATGAATGGGTGTATTTTATGTTTATGGTCCTATCAGTCTTCCTTTTTCACTGCTCTCTGCCTCTCATTTACATATAGTCTCCAGATATGCCCTTTTCTCTCTTCCTGCACTCAGTTTCTTTTCCTGATACACAGGGTCTGGTTCCAAACTCCAGATAAGACTCAGAAGTATAACGGTTGTGTGGATTATTCTAAAGAATGTCACCAGTTACCCTGCGACTTTCTTCATTGTTCTAAAAACTTCCTATCATTTTCACTGGTCATTGCTCCTTTCCTCTGGCTCCTATGAGGCTGTATTTCTTATCTAGTTATTTGTTCATTGGTCACATTAAGTATGGGTTGATGGGTATTCTAAATACCTGGAAAGCCAGTATTTTAATACTTTTTTCCTTTTAGACAACTATGCAACAATTTGATCTGTGCATGTCATAGCAAATGAATGTTCTAATTGGTCTTTGCCTGATGCACACACAAACACTCTGCATGCTATTCCAAGTCAGAGCTATTAACTATTCCTATCTCCATTCAGTCATTCAAGAAGTTCAACAACTAGTTACTTAAAAAGAGTATTCTTTGTCTTCAGTGTAGTAATGTCTTTATTTAGGGATTCAATCAACCAGATTAAAATAAGTTATACATGTATGAACATGGATGATTCAACCAACCAGATTGAAATAAGTTATATCTGCATGAACACAGCTGTATTAATTTCCTATTGTGATATCCTAAAAGATATATTATACTGCTATCTAAGAGGGTATTAAACCAAAGACAAAGCAAACAAAAACAACTAAAAATCATGGCCTTCTTCATACTTAACAACACTTGCTGCTCTTCCAGAAAACCTGAGGATGTATTCTAGCCCTCACACCAGGCAGAACACAACCACCTATATATAACTTAAGCCCAAGGACCTGACACTAATTTTTGGTATCTGTAAAACATAATGCTCATATATGTATGCATAAATAGAAGAAATAACTATGCAGGTTTTACAGTTCATCTGTGCTCAGAATTGAGAAATTACACTGCCACTACTACTACTACTAATAATAATAATAATAATAATAATTTTAACATTAATTTGAACTAAGAAAATAATGTTGCAGGAAAAATTTAGCAAGTATTGCCCAAAAAAATGCTAGGAAATTTTTAGAGGTTCACTGATCATCTGGTAAAATTAATAACAATTAGAAGAGATCAAAGCATAATAAGGTCTCTGAAACAGAAAAGACACTAGGGATTAATCAAAGCTATTTAAACAACGAATAAAATTATCAGATTTGTCACTAACCGTTTTAGATGCTTGTTAAGTACATAAAAATTAGACAAAAAGACAATTTCCCACCTACAATCTACATCTAAAATCATTTGATTTTGAAGGTTGATTAAAGAAACTTTCAGACTTGAAAGTTACATAATGGTTTCTTCCATTGAGCTGTTTTTATCAAAGTAACAGAATCTGTAGACAAGAGGTAATAAATAAGAAATAGGAACACATAGGAACAGGGGGAAAAACACAACCAGTGTAAAAGAAAATAGAAAATTCAAAGAACAATGAAAAAAAGCCCAAGGCTACTGCTAAAATGGAATCATTTGGAGTAATTTATATACATGTGTTCCCCGGTGATGGAGATTGGGAAATGTGTATTAAAAAAAGAGAATTAGGAAAGATTGATTAGCTTATTTTCTGATGGTTTAAAGAAGATTTATATCATTATAAAATAAATTTTATCTATTGGAATCTAAGGAAAAGGGAGGGAAATGAATTACCAGTAAGTAATAGTAATGCATTTATAATGATATAAATATATATGAATGAAAGCTAATTTAGAAAATATTTAAAATACTTAATGCGGTAACAGGAATGGTATGGAGAGTAATGTTTGATAATCATGATATTAGATAAACATGTTCTTAAAAAGAAGTCAATAAATCAGTACAAATACTATTAAAATTCACATTTTCAGGGAATCATCATGAGCATATTGTTTATAAACATTTAGAAATAAAACTTCATAATAAAGGAAAATTAGGAACATCTATTCAGGAAAGGAGAGGAAGATGTGATACAGATCCTTAGTTTTGAAAATGTACCTGTACCACTATCATACTCAGGTATGATAGCTATAATCAAGAAAAAGTCATGTTGAATTTTATAACATATTGTTTAGGAATCAAATTAATTAGTGGTTTTGTTCCAAATTCTATGTAACCTAGCAGACATGATGATCCCCCTGAGAAGGGAAACTGAGGGATGCCAGCACACAACTGCTTATACCAGAAATTAATAGGACTTCAGCAGATGAACTGAAAACAGACTTGTTTGTTCTACTTTGGGATTTTATATATTTTAATTGTTTTTATTTATTTTAGTTGTCTTTAAATTTTTCATATATATAATGGCTTTTCATCATGCCCACACTCTACATTAGTTATCTAATATGCTGTGGCCTCCCCAACACATCTCCTTTCTGATATCATGTTTTGTTCTGTTTTTATTCACTGAGCCCAATTAGAGGTGCCCAAGTATGCACGGGTGTCAGGCATCCATAGTAGAACATATTATCTATCAATGGCCACCATCCAAAATATGAGTGACTCTGCCTCTTTCAGCAGCCAACATTGCCTATAGCTCTATGTCAGATATGCAGCTAAAGGATTTCATCCCCTACTGTGATTTTGGATTGGTTTGATCCGGCCAAAGCCTTATTCAAATAACCATATCTGCTGTGATTTCATATGCAAAATAGCCATGTTGTTTCACTTATAATTTTTGAGGCCTCTGCTCTGAAATATACCTTGAGACTTGCAGAAGGAGTAGTGACTTTACATATAGATGTCCTATCTATGCCAGACCATTGACAGTGACTTATTCTTAGCACTTTGAACAGTAATGACTTTCTGCATTTACCACTATTTGTAGAACTTTATGGGAGTAGTTCAATTAATGGTTCCTCTAACAAATGTTGAAAGCAGCACAAATATATGGGCACCAACATAAATATGTAAAAGACAGCTTGACAAAAAGACTATTTAGCCAAACAATATTATTAAGTTCTATCCTTGAGCCTATGAACTGATTGGTCATGAGTTTTGACTATGTTTACAGTACCAGACATACATTCCTTATGTAGTATACCTCAAATCTAGTCAAGAGAGGTTTCTGTTAACTTCATAAGTACTATTACCACTATTGATCACGTGGGGATATCTTACCACACAGCAGAATATTGAAATATTTAAGGTCCATCACAAATGAACTATCTAAACACAAAATAAATCAGGTCAAACCACATAGAATGTGTCATTTAGGTGGGGCACCAATCACTTGCTCACTGCATTGTGATTAATTTTGGTTTAATGTAATGGTCTCCAACTCCTGAAAAAAAGATGTTTATTTAACAGGTTAGAGACTATAGTAATCTGGATATATAAGGATAAATATTCATAATCTAATTAGGAATTATACTGGTGTAGTAAAGTGTTTTAGATTCTCTAAGAACCATGACTTGACTATTCCCAGGTAGTTGTCTAGATTTCCTGTGTAAGGCATGATTTCCCTCTTTCTGAGTGGGCATTGAGTCCAGTTAGAGAATTCTTAGTTACTGTTAAGATATGTATGCCACTTTTCACCCCTAGGGTTGCCATGCCCTAAGGGCCACCGTGGTTCACAGGTGTTATAGTTAAGTGGGACTTTGGTCACTTACCTCCTATGGAAGTTTACAGAGCACGTTTTAGTACAATGCAAATCAGTGTTCAGGGACTTGGCTTTCCACTGGAACATTTACAACAGAACTCCTGCATCTAAGGCTTGGGTATCATAGCATAAGAAGGTAAAGAGATATTGTAAGTATAGGAGGTAGAGGAAGTTTTCTGTGACACTGTGCCTCCTAGAACTCTCAGAGAATCTATACATATGAAGTCTTCGCAACCCCATCATCTAAATATGAACAGACATGTTAACACAGAAAGAAGAAACCACAGGAACCCTCAACCCTAGACGAAGAACTACAAGTAATAAAAGAATGCTGAGAGGGAGAGAAATAGTCTTGCCCTGGAAAGAGCCCTGAGGTGGTTATCCAGTACTAAATGATCAACCATGAGATCATATACATGCAAGTAACATTATATAGAGTGAGCAAGTTGTATTTCTGTATTTAGGCATTATATATATATATATATATATATATATATATATATATATATATATATATATATATATACACACACACACACACACACACACACACACACACACACACATATATATATATATATATATATATATTTGAAAAGAGACCATGAATTTGAGAGAGGGAGAATTTGAGAGGGGAAAATTTAGAAGAAGTACAGCAAATGGGAAAATGATGCAATTAAATTTTAATTTCAAAAAATAATAACTAAAATATGGTTTACTGTTATTCTGATCTTAGTTAATGGTAATAATAACTCGTGAGGTCCATTTAAACATTTTTAAAATACATATTAAATTCTAAGTGTTAATGATTATTGGGCACTTTGAGACAGAATAGAATTGGAAGCATTCTGTCAGTGCTTTAAGATGTGCATAACTGTCTTATTAAGTTTCGGTTTATAAACAACATTATTGCCATTGGGGGTGTAAGATGCTGATTCTAGTGAGTTCAAATAACATAGATAACTAAATAAGCAGAGGACACTATTTCAAGGTAAAGAATGAGTCCTTTTACTTCATGGGCATTATTATGTATTTCATTTTACTTCACATCTCCACATTTTAAAAGGTATTACTACACAGAGATGGAAGTAGAAGTTAGAACTCTTGATTGCAACACAGTTAAATCAATCTTCATAAGATGGAGAAAGAAAAACATTCATGTGCATAAAGTAAGAAAAGGAATAATGAAAAATGTTCTTTTAACAGTATAAAAGTGAGTTCTCTGGCCATGTGAGAAAGAGGAAAAGTAAGGACAGAAATACCTATATTTGTGAAACATCTACATTTGTTTGACTTCCAAATTTCCACTTTTGAAAGAGTTACACCATGCTAATTTTTTCCGTGCAATGGTAAAGGATTCTGTCAGCATCTAACATTCCAAATTTATGTAAACAGAATATATGGCAATAAGGATCGAATATTTGAAAAGAAAATACCAGATTTTAGTTGTGAGTGTGGGCCTAAATGTGTGTCAGCATATGTCAGTAGTGAAGTTTTCCTCTCAGCTCAGCTGAGTCTGTCCACATGGTGCACAAAATAGTAGGTGAGGAAATTGGTTTCCTGACTTGGCATGACTCCTTGGGTTGTGCTATATGAGGGGAGTCATGTTCAGGAGGAACATGTGTCACATGGAGATTACAGAAGCACTTCTGGAAGAGTGCAAAGCTGGACAAAGAGATTTCCTGAACTTAGGGAACTTATGAATAAAACCAATTTCAGAACTATTTTATATCAATGTTTTTCTTAAACAATAAACTTTCTGGAAAAATTGGTATGTTTAGATTTATCTAAGTCATTAGAAATGACAAGTAGATGATTGGGTTTATGATGACATGGAAAGGAGGCAGAATTTTGAAAGAAAATTAAATCATATCATATTCCATCATAGTACTAAAATATTTTAAAAACATTTTATATTATATGTCTAATATGAAGTAAAATAAAAATTTATAAAGACTACTTATTAATTGAAGCATACTTTATTAGAAATATAAAATGTATACATTTGCTTGTCTCTGGCCAGGAAGATTTTTTAGTCTTTAAAGAGGAATTTTAAAATGTTATTAGCTACATAATCCAGTGTTCAAATTAACAAGTATCTGTGGGAAATGCATCAATTTTTAGGACAGATAAATAAAAGAAGCAACATAATTATCTTGGGAAATAAATGATATCTAATAAAGAAAACAGCACAGTATTATAATATATTCTATCTTATTCAGATTAATGGATGCATATGTCTGTTTTCAATAATTCAGTCATTTCATAGGTTATCAATTTTAATTGTATGTGTTTTCATGGCATTTCAAAATAATATAAACATTGATGAAGTTAATACATATGTATACCTAAAGCTTCATATTGACCAAAGGATAATTGAGAGGCAAGCTCATTTATTGCAATATTCAAAAGATTAAATTTTTCAATCCTCAATATACTATAAAAAGTGTCTTTATTTTATTCCTGGGTATAGTTCAACTTAATTACCAAGTACATAAATAATTAATGCTTCCTGTAAATAATGCAAGAAGTTGGCTTCATTAAAGTCACTTTTCCTGCCTATGATTGACTCTTGTGTTATGTATAGAAGCAGTGCTCTAACACCTTTTTTTAAAAAAAAGGAAATGTTTTTAGTGATATGTAAATTAAAATAATGTTAACTATCTTTTTGAATTACAGTTTACTATGTCTTTCTTCATTTTGAAATTATAACATTAATATTTCTTCATATACATATTAATTACCTAAAGGCAAATATGTGTCTTTTGAAAGGCTCTTCTAATTAATTTATTTAAAAGAAAACTTAAATAATTGAATAAATAAATCAATTCTAGTTATATTGCAGTTTAATTTGTGAACAATAACAGCAACAAAATTCCAGCTTCAAAATTCTGCCCTAAATCAAGACTTTTATACATGGTTTTTACTGCCATTAAAATAAAATATTATCTACTAGCAACACATGTCAAAATCACACTTAGATTTTGATATGGAGGAATAAAAACAGTTGTATCCAAGGAGAAGAAATTACCTAAATGAAGATATAGATGCCACTCAGTTGGATTTACCTAGCAATAAAAGAGTGACAGACGGAATTGGCTGTAGAGTTTGCTGTCCATGAATTCTGAAGTCCAACAAAACCAAGGGGTCCCTGCATTTTGCTGCATGACTGGTTTCATCAAATCTATCTGTGCCCATTTTGCATTTCATAGTTGTTTTCTGCCAGTCCACCTGGTCCCTCCAAGTACCTGCATGGCTGTTTTCTGTTGTCAGAAAACAGTTTAGCAACACTTTTTGACTGCTTGCTTGTGAGGTAAGATGCTTATTTGGAGAAGATGAGCAACCCAAAGGAGTCCAGAAAGATGCACCTTGACATAAAAGGAATTAGGCAACACAGAATGAGTACTGTATGTATCACTGAGCTTTCTCATGGATTGGGATTGCAGCAAGAAACTGTAGGAGCAACAGCCAAACACAATTTTCTGTATCAATTTAAAAATGAGCAGTGTAATTTAAAAATAGGTGACACTAATGACTGTCCATTCTACAGCCACATCTGCCATTTTGTGGCAAACCAACTCTGATTTTTTTTTCCTCTCCTCTATAGCCTGTCTTCTGCAGAACCTGGAGTGCTTTTCTGAGACAGAGCCGCTTAGGTCAGCCCAGGCCAATTCTGCTAATGTGTGACATTGAAGTAACACAGTCTGGAGAACAGACACGAAGAAGAGCTTGTTGGAAAGCCTGGATATGTTTTCCTCTCTCGCTCTCCGTCTTCGAGGTTAGCATAATGGTTCTTAATTAGTTTCAAAAATAGGAGATTACTAGATACATATGTGAAGTTCAACTTGAAATGTCTTTATCAAATAGATGGAGAAGAGTAACTTTATAATAGACTTGTTTGGGAAGAGAAAACATACAGCCTACTACTCACCTAAAGATTCATTATGGGGGACCAGTAGTTTATGCTAATTCTTCTGAATACCAGTACAAGAGAGCAACTTTAATCAAAATTGTTCTATAAGCGAGCCAAATGACTAAGAGTAGTAGAGGGGCTCATAAGTATATAACAGCTCATGGAGAGGCTGCTAGAAGGAGCTCAAGGTATAGACACCACATGTACTTTTTCATAGAGCCTATATTCATCCTGTATTAACTAGAAGCCACATATTTTTTCTCCACTGGGAGATTAAGAACATGATGTTGTTCTGGAAAAATATTACTACAGTATGCTATTAAGGTTCTCAAGACTTCTGTGTGGAATTGCCAATCTAACATTAAGATCAATTGTTTAAAAAGTCATTTAATGGCAAAACATGGTGCATTACACATTAAGACAATTCAAGGTACAAAAGAGGACTATATCATCTACCAACTACTGAGCATTTGATTTTTGACAAACATTGTATTTCCAATAGTGGAAAATCCCAACTCAAAAAGACTTGTGCTGATAGATTCTGATGTTTACATGATATATTCTAGCGTTTAGTCAATGGTAATACCAAAGGATTTTTTCAGGCTAGATAAAGTAGGTGAGTACTTAATATTAAAGGACAGAATGCTTTTTAAACTCATGAGCCAGGATACACAGGGCATGATAGGACTGTGAATTGGGAAGGGCCCACCCCATCTTGCAGTTACACTGATGCCTCTCATGAGCTGAGATATAAGACTTCTAGTACCATTATCATTTGCTGTGAAGATTGCTGCCAATAAAGGAGATACCTCTTTCATATATAGGTATATAATTATTCGTATTCAAGTGCAAACACTTAGCTTATGATGGTAGGTAGGGCCTGATTCTCCCAGTTAATCATTTCCAGAGAATCTCATTAAAAAGACTTTGTTTACAGTGTAGATGTTTAACTTTATACATCTCTGGTATCTAAACTTTTACCTTGTTGGTTGTCATCCTGTCAGCTGGCCCACAGGGAATAGTCTGTGTTTTCATTTCAGCTTCTCTGCATCACTTTGAAAATTATAGCTTCAAAATACATCCACATAAACACTGTAACTCCTTTACCGAAGAAAGACAATATTCAGGAGTGAGGGGTATTGCTTTCTTCCAAAGAAAAGCCTTCTTTCTCTCAACACTAACTAACTAACTAGCTAACTAACTAACTATATATATATATATATATATATATATATATGCATTTTCTTATTTTACATATAGATCCAAGTTTCCTCTCCCTCCCTACCTCCCATGCCTCATGACCCACCTCCCATCCCACCCCCCATCAATCCACAGGAAGGATGATGCCTTCCAGGAGGGATCATCAAAATCTGTCAAGTCCTTCAGAATAGGAACTAGGCCCTCCTTCCTGCCTCTAGGCTAAGGGAGTATCCCTCCATGGGCAATGTGTACCCAAAGACCTTTTCTTCACCAGGGTTACATCCTGGTTCAACTGTCAGAGGTCCCTCAGACAGTTCAGGCCTTCTAACTGAGACCCATGTTCAGGGGTTCTGAGTTGGTTCAATGATAGTTTCCCAGCTATCAGTCTGGTTCAGCTGTCTCTGTGGGTTTCTGTAGCCTGGTATTGATGCATTTGCTTATCATTCCTCCATCTCTGCAACTGGATTTCAGGAATTCGACTCAGTGTTTGGCTGTGTGTATCTGCTTCTGTTTCCTTAAGCAACTAGATGAGGGCTGTATGATGGCATACAAGTTAGTTATCAATCTCATTATCAGGAAAGGGCATTTAAGGTAGCCTTTCCATTGTTGCTCAGATTGATACTTGGGGTCATCCTTGTAGGTCTTTGAACATTTCTCTAGAGTCAGTTTTCTATTCAAACCTAGAGTGATATCTCTCTCTCTCTCTCTCTCTCTCTCTCTCTCTCTCTCTCTCTCTCTCTCTCTCTCTCTCTCTCTCTCTCTCTCTCTCTGCTCTTATCTGTTTGTCCCCGACTCAATCTTCCCAGTCCTACATGTTCTCCTCTCCTCCCCTTCTCTTTCTCCTAAATCCCTCTCCACTCACTGCCTCCCCCACTCCCAATATGCTCACAAGATCTTGTTCCTTTCCCCTTCTGTGAGGGACCTTGTATGAATCTAGATTACTTCCAGGTTGCGGCTATGAACATAGTTGAACAGATGTCTTTGTTGCATGGTTCCAAAATGGCTGTATAAATTTGCACTCCCACCAGCAGTGGAAGAGTGTTCCCCTTTCTCCACATCCTCTCCAGCATTAAGTTGTCATTGGTATTCCTAATTTTAGACATTCTGAAAGGAGTAAGAGTTGTTTTGATTTGCATTTCTCTGATAGCTAAGAATGTTGAGCACGTTTTTAATTGTCTTTTGGCCATTTTGGATTCCTCTATTGAGAATTTTCTCTTCAGTCATGCACCTCACTTTTTAATAGGATTATTTGATGTTCTAGAGAGTAGTTTCTTGAGTTCTTTGTATATTTTAGAGATCAGCCCTCTGTCAGGGTTGGTGAAGATCTTTTCCCAGTATGTGGGCTGCCATTTGGTCTTGTTAACTATGTCCTTTGCTTTACAGAAGCTTCTCAGTTTGAGGAGGTCCCATGACCTATAGCCCTGAAAACAGCTTGGTATTCGCACAAAAATAGACAGATAGACCAATGGAATTGAATCAAAAATCCTGATATTAACCCACGCACCTAAGAACACTTGATTTTGACAAAACAGCTAAAAGTTTGCAATGGAAGGAGGAAATCATCTTCAACAAATGATGCTGGCACAACTGGATGATCGTGTGTAGACCTGAAGATAGACCCATGTATATTGCCATGCACAAAACTTAAATCCAAATGGATCAAAGACCTCAACATAAATCCAGCTACACTGAACATCTTAGAAGAGAAAGTGGGAGGTACCCTTGTACAAATTGGTACAGGAGACCGCTTCCTGAACATAACACCAATAGCATAGACACTGAGATCAACACTCACTCTTAAATTATCTCTATTCACTGTCATGGGTCCTTTAGACTGCCCAGACCTTCTAACTCAGACCCACTTTCAGGGGTTTTGATTCTGTCCAATGATGGTTTCCCAGCTATCAATCTGGGATCTATGAGCTCCCCCTTGTTAAGGTTAGATATCTCTGTGGGATTCTGTAGCCTGGTCATAACCCGTTTTCTTATCACTCCTCCCTATCTGCAACTCCTAGACCCTACTCCAAATGACTTGACAGATTTTGATAATCCCTCCTGGAAGGCATCACCATTCCTGTGAATTGGGAGGGTGGGAAGGAGGGGGGATCAGGGGGTATGAGAGAGCTGGAGGGAGGGAGAGGAAACTGAGATCAATATGTAAAATAAGAAAAATGTGTGTGTGTGTGTGTGTGTGTGTGTGTGTGTGTGTGTGTGTGATTCTGAATTGTGCTTCATGCTGACCTGCTCTGAAATTCTTTTCTTTTCAACAGTTTTTGTTTGTTTGTTTGTTAGGTGGATTTTTCTCTGGGCACTATTTTTTGAGATTATAATTACACCATTTCCCCTTTGGTTTACTCTCTTCAAACATTCCCATATATCCATCCCTCCTTACTCTCCTTCAAACACACAGGCCCCTTTTGCATTATTATTCCATGTAGATATGTATATAAATAAACATTCTTAAATATATCCTGTTCATTTTATATAATATTATTCATATGTGCATATTCAGTGCTGACCTTTTTTGGCAACGGAGAGCCAATGAGTGTACTCTTCCCTGGGGAAGGTCACCTCTCATGCTCTCAGCTTTCCTGGGTTGCCTATAATTCTCTGTAGGGTTAAAGCCTCTTGGCCATTTCCCTTTCTATTTTGTCACATCCATGGTGTCACTATTGTTCTGCTCACATTGGGGCCGGCATGTTGCTGAGACTTTATGTAGCTAGCTTTTGACATTACTAAGAGGAACAATTTCACAGTAAACGCATGCTTCTTTTGTTCTTAAATCATCTTTACTTCTTTTGGCAAGGCTGTTGCCTCAGCCTTATGTGCAGGGCTGTTTTGCAGATGTATCTGTTGGGACTGGGCTGCAAAATCTGCATTTTGATTTGTTTTAGGTGTCTGTAAGAGTCCTTGTCTCTTGTTGCAAAGAGAAGATTCCTTACTGAAGGGTGAAGACCATACTACTCTGTTGGTATATGGACAAATGTTTATAGATTGTTGTTATGGATTATGTTACCTTAGTAAATTAGTGTCTGTAGGTTTTCATATATGACTAGTGTATTTAACATTTTTCTATTCCACATTCTCCCCTTTCAAGCTTCTTCTTTGTCCCCAAAATTTCTTAATATCATGACAGCTTATTTTTTTAATTATTATTAGTCTCTCTCAGTAACTCCTCTCTCTCTCTCTCTCTCTCTCTCTCTCTCTCTCTCTCTCTCTCTCACACACACACACACACACACACACACACACACACACACACACACACACCCTGAATCCATTAGTGTTGTTCATATATACATGTGCTTAAGGATGGGAACCTATATGGCAGCTATTCCCTGCAGAAGTTTTATCCTCCTATTTTTAACATCTTTAAATTGCCTGCAACTCTTCATCCAGGAGTAGAATTTTCTGAAATTTCCCACATCCACATTGACTATCAACTGGTGTTGTCATCATGCTTGTCATGTTTAGGCAATCACATTGTTAATATTTTGACCTCTTATAATCTTTCACTGTTCTCTTCTGTAATGTTCCCTGAGCCTTAGTTTAAGAGGTATTTTCCAGGTGCATTAATTGGGACTGAGCCTCCCACACTCAATTGTTCTCTGCATTTGGTCACTTGTAGATTTCTAAGATGGTCTCTGTCTGCTGCAACAAAGCTTCTTTGATGAGGATTGAGAGCTATACATGTGGATATAAAGATAGGTATTTAGAATACAATTGGGAATTATATGAGTTTAGGAAAGTGACAGTGATAGGCTTTCCTCTAGCATCCATGATTTGTCAGCCAGAGTCATTAGCACCAGGCATAATCCTTCACATTGAGTAGGTCAGAAGTCCAATTAGGTAGCTATTTGTTACCCCAGTATATGAGTGCCACAGTTGAACCTATAAGTATATCTTTATATGTTATTCATGAAATTTATAGGCTTAGAATGGGAAGGATTTTAATTGCTTATCTCTTTTGGCAGCTTCCATAATACCATTAGATTCTATGATAACTAGTCCTCAGGGGAGAAGATCTTCAGGTCAATTTCAGATCCATTTCTTCCAGTGTCTAAAATGTGTGTGTTCAATAGTGTTTTATCTTTCAAGGTCTGAGAGACAACCAAGAGCAATAAAAATAGCCTATTGTTCTGTGAGTCTTTTGGACTCTCATAACCAAATTTTGAATGAAGGTTTTCTATGTTAGGCACTGGAGTTTTTGTTAGATAATCTATGACTCATTGGAGATCATTACCCTAAGTGATATTTATTTATATATGTATATTAACACACATACATTTATTACATGTTTTAAGCCAATATAAAGTTTGTTTCCCTGTGCCATTTTCAATAATCCTTGATTTTCTTTATCCCTACTCTCTCTCTCTCTCCCTCAGTGTTTCCCTCCCTCCCTCATTTCCAGATAAACTCCACCCCTATTTTTCCAATTTCTCCTTCACAATACCTGTGTTCTATTTTCCCCCTTTCTATATCTCCTCCACTCCCATTCTCACCTGTGTTCCCAACATTATCCCCTTTTCAGTTTCCTAGTTTCTGAGGTATTCTAGGTTTTTCTAGTTATTGACAACAGACATATGACAGGATATAGTTTCTCTCTGTTGTGCTTCTTTCAGCACTTGAAAATCTGAAGAGAATCAAGCATTCCCAGATCAAGAATTGCTGAGAGGATTACAGAGAGGGTGAACAAGGATCATGACAATACTGATATTTTTCAATTAAGCAGTCACTGTTCTTTATATTCATTCTTGCCTTTGTTATATAACAATTTCTTCATTGTGTGTGGCTCTTTTAATATGCCATCTGGGGTTTCTAGGCACAGCACTCTCGGTCTGATGTTCAGAGGTCAAGTATAAGATACTAAAAACAGGAAAGGGCGAGTCTGCAGAGAATACAGAGGAAACATTTAGACAGTAGGCCATAATCTTCCTTTATCAAGCCTGGGGAGTCACTGATGTTTGTGAGCAAGGCATTGAAATGATTAGAGCTGAACTTCAAAGAATTAATTTAGAAATTGTGTGTGGGAAAGATTTAAGACAAGGGTTGGAATACTTCACCATTTGGAAGGCATTGTTGAATATTCATAAAAAAGCTACATTTATGTCTCAGCATAAATAATTTTTAAACACAAAGTAAAATACAGTGTGTGTTGCCATGGAAGTGACAAAGCCTAGGAAAGATAATGACAAACACAAAAGACAGTAGCATTGTAATTTAAATTTTTATAAAGCTTTTTAGAATTTAAGTAGGTTTTCAAGCAGAGTATTTTGAATACACTAGGAAAAGATTATGGTTATTTTATAGTTCTTGGTAAGAAAAAAAATAACAAAAGAAGGTTTAGTGCATGAGACCTATAAACCTAACAAAATCAAATTTTCACAATCAAGAAGCTTACTAGAGTTGGAGAGAGTGAATGAATCCATCAGTAATGAAGAAGTTGGACACAGCCAGTATTGGTGATGGAGACATTTTTATAGTTTGTTGTATTCATAGTCAAAGTGATTAGAATGGCTGTATTTTCTGAAAAACCTATGTAGAAACACAGTATTTTTAACCTCCTTTTTAAAATATTTTTATTTTGTGTATAAAAATGCTTAGATTATATATATATATATAGTGTGTGTGTGTGTGTGTGTGTGTGTGTGTGTGTGTGCGTGCGAGCGCGCGCGCACACCAAATACATACTTGGTACCTAAGGAAATGGTAACCTCCATGTGGGCTCTGGGAATCAAACCTAGGTCCTTTTCAGGAACAAGTGTTCCTAACCACTAAGACAACTCTCCAGCTCATTATCCTCCATTTTTGTTTCAATTTGTTAATGTGGTGCTTCAAATAAGAATGACCCACTTAGGCTCAACTATGTGATTGTTTAGTCATCCAGGAAGGGAATTATTTGGAAGGATTATAAGGATTAGCAGGTCTGGCCTTGTTGAAGCACATATGGACTAGAAGGAAATGTGTCACTAGAGTCCGATTTTTGGTTTTAAAGATCCATGCCAGGTCCACTAGACCTCTCTCTTCATACTGCCTGAGAATCAGGATTTAGAATTCTAAGCAACTTCTCCAGCACATCTATCTCCCAGAATGCCACCATGCTCCCCACGAAGATGATAATGGACTAAACCTCTGAAACTTTAAGCAAGCTTCAATTAAATGTTTTGTTTTTAAAACATATTGTTTCTTCACGGCAATACAACAGTGGCTAAAACAGTAAGTGACCACAAAGTATAAAACAGATAAAGAAGACATCATTGTTAAATTCAAAATATGTCAAACATAAGGGGATAAAAGAGAAGTATCATGCAATATATTAATCATTATGCCAAAATTTCCAAAAGTATAAGTTAATAAAGGGCTTTTAAAGGATGTTTGATTTATGGTTGAAATACATAGAGGGGGGGAGGTAGTATGTGGAAGTATTTGTATTTACAATGTTGAGCCCATGTGCCACTCAGCTCAGGAATACAACTGAGCTGTCTACACCTAACATTAGAGCCACACTGCGACAGCTCACTGACAGTGTGAAAGTTAGAATGCTCTCAGCAGTGTGCTGTGTAAGAGGGAGAAGTTGTGAACTCAACACAAAGCCATGGGGTCGCTGCGCCCAGCGTCAGCTGGGCATCTGCAAAGAACATGTTCTGTGATGACTGAGTCTGGCACCCCTCACTGGACAAGACTTCATTTCTGCCGGCTCTTACTGTAGAGAAAAAAAAAACATCCTTCAACTCGGAGTCATCAGAGTTTTCATTGTTGTAATAGCACACAACTGTGAGGTATCCATACTTGCCCCACCATAGGTAAAGTAATAAATACCTGTCCACCAGGGGACTCGGGAAAGTGTGAATCCACACATGAGGATCTTGGTGCCTGTGCATGCAACACGACGGCGTCAGGTGAGGGGGGATAACTGCTGTTTCCTCCTCCTGAATGGATGCAGAAGAGAATAAATAACTCGTATAATTAACACCTTTTCGGGTGGCGAACTTGACACAGGCTTCCTGAAGTACAGGCAGCACCCTAGATCCCCAGGAAGAAAAACTCCGTCTTTTGTATAAAAAGTGCACATTTGTCCTGTTTGTTAGTCTCTTAACCTGGGGTCCTTTTGATCCAACATGATCCTCACTGCCTGGTACACTGAAGGAGCATGGGTCACACTAACTGCACAGCACGCGTGCGAGCACACACACACACACACTGCACGCATGCACGCACACAGGGACAATCTCCACAGGACTGGGGGGTGAGGAAAGTTAGCAGGTTAAAGGGCAGCCAGTAGGACCGAGGCACCCTGCAACTATGAAGCTACAGGATGGAGACAACAGGTCTAGGGTGGGATAGTGGAAAGCACCCCTAAACATGACCAGCTAGTTAAAGTCTTAGCAAACAGGAAAACAGAACAAAAACTGCAGATGGAAAAAACGATTTGTCACGATTAACAGAAACATTGGTAAAAGTCAGAATGCATCGATGTTGGGAACGCAAGCATGGAGGTTCCCAGCAGACCAAGAGGACATCAGACTTCATGGAGGACAAGTGAACAAAGTTTTAACATTAACAGAGTTTTAACATTAGAATTTTTCTTGGGGAAAAACTTCAGGGCTTGACTTTTGTACAAATTTTAACTGTAAAACACAGATTTATCTTCTATCTGAAAACAGAGTGCAAAGCTGCTGGCGCCTGTCTTAACTTAAGGAAAATAGTGTTTGTGCCAAGGTCTTACTGATGAAGGAAGTGAGCCTTGGCTGTGGGGTCCAGTCCTGTTGGCTCGGTTCTTATGCACCTTATGACAAGAACCGAAGCCTTAGCAGCTCAGCCTGAAGTCTGTTGTCATGAATGTCAAGCCTCACCGTGAATTCTTCTGTTGTCGATCACCTATGTCAACAAGATGCTGTGCTGTGTAAAGCATGATTTTTCTAATTAAATTTTATATGCTTTAACATGATTTTTACATGAATGATACTTTGTTTAAACTATCAAATGTCAGTATTTTACAATTTTATTATAAAATATACATTATCACTAAATGAACTTTGATTTTAAAAATCAAGTTAGTTTTAGTTACATTTATTTTTTTACAAATAAAAATGGACTTGTATAAAAAAATACATAGATAAATATAGTTGAGAATTTAAAATTGGATAATTTGACACTATTTATGAAAAATCAAATTACTATACACAAAGAGGTGAGAACTGCAGGACTGGCTCAGTGGGTAAAGTATTGGCACTTGAGAGCAGAATCCTTGGAGGACCAGACACAGTTATATGCATCTCTAATCCCTGTCCTACCACAGCATGATGGTGATCAGGGACCAGAGAATTCTCTGAAACTTAAGGGCCAACTAACCTGGTGTACAAGGGGGCAAAAACAGAGATTCTGTCTCAACAAAGTATAAAGACAGAACTAGCACCTAAGGTTGTCTTCTGACTTCTATTCCTATGCCAGAGTATGTGCATACTGAAATGCACATATACGCCAATGCACAGAAACATAAACGCAAATAAAGACTGAAAAGAAGAGAGAAATTTTAAAAAGGTTTCCCCAAATGTAGTAGATGTAGCAAATATAAATATAAGTAATTGAAAGTAAGGATTGAAATAAGCAGAGAACACACAAACCAAAAACACCAAATGTGTGTATACACACACACACACACACACACACACACACACACTATATATATATATATATTCACTATATATATATATTCACTATATATAAATACATATATATACATATACATATATATTTACAGTTCAAGACATAAAACTCCCAAAACCTTAGCCATAGCCAGGTGTTGGTGGCACATGCCTTTAATCCCAGCACTCAGGAGGCAGAGGCAGGCAGATCTCTGTGAGTTCAAGGCCAGCCTGGTCTACAGAACAGCCTCCAAAGCTGCAGAGAACCCCTTTTTCAAAAAAGCAAAAACCCTAAACCTAAACAACAACAAAAACAAAAAACAAAAAGAAACACAAAAAAGAAAAAAACCTTAGCCATGCCACTGTTGCTTTGATTTTCTTCATATTTTTTAGCTCTTCCCCTTACTGGTAGAGGAGGCAAGGAGATGCAATTTGCCTATCTCTTCGTTTCCCTTTTCTCCACATATCAACAAGTAAATTAGATGAGTTAAATATTGAGAAGGAAACTCCATTAATTATGTGGCTTTATTGGGCTGTAGTCTGCCTCCATAAATATTGAAGAATATTCTAGAGCAGTGGTTCTCCAGGCTTTGCCCATGGATTTTCTTGTCAGTAAATTTGGAATTAAGACACAGAATAATCTTCATTTCATCAAGTTTCTGGCTAATGCTGTTTCTGCACATTAGAAACCTGTTACGGTAGGTTCCTCCCCGCCGGCCTCCTGGACCTGCCGCCATGGTCCCGCAACCACGTGTGCCCCAAATAACATTCAGAGACTCTTGTATTTGATACAATCCTGTTGGCCAGTTACCATTACTGTTTATGGGCTAGCTCTGTCTTAATTATTAACCCATTTCTACTTATCTAAGTATTTCCACGTGGTCGTCTTATCGGGGAGCCGCGGCTGGCGTCCTCATCTTCCCGGGGCTACATCTCGACTCCGCCTTCTACTTCCTCTTTCCTCCTTCTAGTCTCCTAGCCCCGCCTATCTTGCTATCTCATTGGCCACAGTGCTTTATTAACCAGTATGAGAAACATATATACAGAATAACATCTCCTATCATCTCCTCTTTTCTGTCTAAAGTAAAAGAAGGGGTTTAACCTTAACATAGCAAAATGTACCATACAACAGTTATCAAATAAGAATCACAGTAAACAATATTTAGTCCATTAACATTTTGTAAGACTTAAAGAAAATATCATCTATCCTATCTTTGTGAGTCTAAAGTCCTATATGTAACTTATCTTTAATCCTAACTAAGGAAAACTATAACCATAACTATCTGTCTTCAACTCTTTCAAAGACCACAGAAGGATTACTCTAGTAATGACAGAGACAATGCACTGCCTGGTCAGTCACCTGAAGTTCTTCTGTAATGTTCCATCTTCAGCCCATAGGCCATAGTGTGTGTCCAGACTCCTCAACAAGGCAGGAAACTTTTCTCTGTGTTCTGTAGACTATCTGGCTGTCTGGCAGCCTCTTCCATGAAGCAGGAATCCTGTAGCAATGTCCATCTTGCATCAGCAGTCACCTTTTTGTGGGTCCTGCATGTCCAGCTTCTATAACATAAAGTCAAACAGTCTAGACAAGAGCAGTACCTTGTCCAAATGGCCAGTCTTGCCATATTAAAAGCAAACTTCATAACAAGTTTCTTCAATGTCCATCTTCCTTTTTGATGCAGGTGGTGTTACCAGGAGCAGTTGTGCCTCATTGTCAAGAAAATCCCTAAACCATTTTAAATGCCATATTCTATAGGTCTTTGAAAGATTTGAAGAATGTCTATCCATCTCAAATACATTTCTATATATCTAGAAAACCTAACTAACTCCAAGTATTGACTATCATAGGTAACTCTTTAACTGTACTAAATTATACATTACATTTTCAATGAGCTATATAAACACAATACCTAAACAAGAGGAGAAATATACATATCATGAAATTGACCTTAAATTGTATCAATAAAAGAAAATCCATTTCAAAGTAAAGTATTCATATCTATACCATAATTCCCTTTTTACCTTTAAAAAGATTGTTTGTGGTTATTAGCCATTTATAACCAAGTCCGTTTAAATGAAAACAAATATTTATAAACAATATTTGGGAATTTGGGCGTTGTTCTTTCCAAACTACTTCCTGCTGGTAAAGGGCGCTGTCATGGGGGTCCAAAGAAGATGCAGAAATCTTGGCAGTAGTCTGCAAGGCTTTGTCTCAACTGCTTTGAATGTTGGATCACCTGGGGAGCTGTTTCAGGGGGTCTGGCTTGATCAAACCATATAAGTCTGCAAAGAATCCATAGCTTTTCATTTTCTGTGGAAACAAAAATAGAAATCCTTTTCCCCAGTCACTTGTCCTTAGGCTTAAATTTTTGAGTCAAAGCATTTTTTAAAATATATAAATTGAATTAATCCAGAAGCATTTCTTTTATCAGTAGTTATTTTCTCAGCAATCAAATAATTTAAAGACAACAGAAGCACGTATAATATCCAAAATATCTCTGTGTTTCCCATCTTTACGTGGCTTTTTTATTACTCTATTTATTCTATTTCTATTTTTACATATTTTGAGACAGGGTTTCTCTGTGTAACTTTTATCTGTCCTGGAATTCATTGCATACCAGGTTTACTTTGAAATTAGAGATCTGCTTGCCTCTGTCTGCCCAGTGCTGGGATTAATGGCATGCCCCATTATACCCATTCATTCTACTTTCTTTTTTCTTTTTTAAACCATTGTATCCCCTTCCTTTTTCTCTCCCAAGCCAGCGTATTTTTTAAAACACAGTGTAAACCTTCATTGCAGCTCTTGTACACACCAATGAATTGTTAGCAGAGCTCTTTAAAAGCAAGGCCACTTTTTTGCCGCTTATGCTAATTGGAAACCTCCCTTAAAGGAGCCACGCAAATCTCTGTCTACAACAAAACAAATCCAACCGAGACAATGCTGCTACTAAGAAGTCTTGCTAGTCTCTGTTCCCTTGTTTCTAAAAACTATTTTTTAAACTTTTGTTAAGTTTTAAGCGAAAGTTCTCTCAGTCCCGCTTCTGACACCATTATGTTATGGTAGGTTCCTCCCCGCCGGCCTCCTGGACCTGCCGCCATGGTCCCGCAACCACGTGTGCCCCAAATAACACTCAGAGACTCTGTATTTGATACAATCCTGTTGGCCAGTTACCATTACTGTTTATGGGCTAGCTCTGTCTTAATTATTAACCCATTTCTACTTATCTAAGTATTTCCACGTGGTCGTCTTATCGGGGAGCCGTGGCTGGCGTCCTCTTCTTCCCGGGGCTACATCTCGACTCCGCCTTCTACTTCCTCTTTCCTCCTTCTAGTCTCCTAGCCCCGCCTATCTTGCTATCTCATTGGCCACAGTGCTTTATTAACCAGTATGAGAAACATATATACAGAATAACATCTCCCATCAGAAACCAGTGCTCATAATAGGAGGATTCTGATACTACTCACCAAATAGCCAAACTTCAGAATGTGGTTGTCTAATAATACAGCATCAATCTTCATTCCCTTTCCAGGCCAGTTCAGTGTGTTTTCTACTTCAGAATTGTATTAGGAACTGCAATTACAGAGGAACTCACTGAAAGCCTCTAGTGTCATGGGAATCCTGTCAAACTCATGGAACCTGGCCTACAATTTCTGACTTCTAGTCATTTAGGTGTTTCTTGTTTTTACCTGAATTGCAAGAACCAGTGAAGGATTGTAGATAAGATGAATCCAGGAGGTTATAAGCCATGAACATACTACACTGGGCAGCATTAAACATAGTACTTCCTGGATGGGATCAATTATTCTTATAAGAATGTGTTGTTCAAAGAATAGATACTGAGTGCAATTGACCTTTTTTGCATATGGCTGCATCTCTCTTCCCAGTTTTTGTTTTGTTTTTGGTTTTGGTTTTTATTGTTTTGTTTGTTTGTTGATATTATGATGCTTGCACTTTCCATCCACCACAATTTAGAGCCTAATAACCCTTGTTTTCTTTTTTATCTAATACCCAATATCAGGTATATGGTTATAACAATACAACACTGAGCAATACAGTCTCCCTTACTCACCAAAGATCTTCACTATAATGTACTTAGGTTTATTTATTTATTTTATTTTTAGTTTTCCAAAGAGTACATGAATATCCTATTTCGGGATTTATCTTACAGATGGTGTTTAAAAGGCTATGGCAGATAATGAACACACATTCTTCAGGACAAGAAATAAGTCTCTCTGCACCAGAGCAAGCATCTTTGTTCATTGTTCCTTGTAAGAGGCTCTTGGCCATGGAACCAGTATTTATCCCTAGTGCACAAATAGGCTTCAGAAGCCCATTCTCTATGGAGGGATACTCTCTCAGCCTAGACACAAGGGAGATCCTAGGGCTTGTCTCAAATAATATGACAGGATTTAATGATCCCCCATGGAAGGCCTCACCCTCCCTGAGGAGTAAATGAGGGTGGGATGAGGGGTTGGTGGGATAATTTGAGGACAGGAGGGAGAGGGAACTGGTATGTGTAATAAAACACAATTGATTTTAATTTAAATGAAAATTAATTAAAAATTTAAAAAGAAGTCCTTGGACTTGGTATTTGTTTTGTTGTTGGAGTTTTTGTTGTTGTTGTTGTTGTTGTTGTTTCTCTGTATTGCTTTGGAACCTGTCTTGGAATTAGCTTTGTAGACCAGGGTAGACTTGAATTCACAGAGATCCACCTGCCTCTGCCTCCTGAGTATAGAGACTAAAGGCATGAGCAACCAATTCCCACGTGGTATTTGTTTTCTTATATGCTATGAGAACATACTGTGGATTGGGTGGCTAAATATAGAACTTTGTTTCTTGCATCTCCGGAGTCTGGAACTGCAGCTTCACATGCTACCATTTTTTCACCCCATCTTCCTCCCATTGCCTGAACATGCCCTTTGTTCCTCCTGTGAGCGGGTCTGGGTTTTTCTGGATAATCCGTTTCTTCTTTTAGAAGCAAACCGTGTGATTTGAGTAGGGCCTGCCCTGACCCTGATGACACTATTTGAACATTGCCTTTTAAAAGCTATGTTGCAACTCTAGTCATTTTCTGGGGTTCTAGGAGTTAACCCTTTGATGTATTGATGTTGAGAGGGAAGCACAAATTAGTCAGCATCAAATTTCTACACTAGGATTTTTAATGGGATCATAATTAAACTACGGTCTGGGTCTCTTGCTGGGTGCTCATTGCTTAATCCTATGTTCTGCCTCAGTGCTTGCTTCACAAAAGGGCTGCAAGGACTATGGTTAGGAATGGTATTGGAAGGGCTGTTTTAAGACAAACCAGACAAAATGCCTGTAATATACAAGATTTTGCAGCGTTCTGGCCTCTCCTCATAAATCAGGGTCTCCGTTAAATACAAAGGGAATAAGTACCCCTCACCTTCAAAAGATCCATGCAGTTCCAAAGTGCTAAATGACTCAGCAGTATCTGGGATCTACAAACCTACTTAGTGTGCTGTGAGAGCCAAGCCAGCACAGCTCCTTCCCCAGGGAACCTTCCCAAGCAGCTGAACACGAAGCATGCAAACAATCAATATCCAATCTCCAATGTAGGAGCTATCATTTCATCTACCAGTGACCAAGCTAAAAATGTCTGCGAGTGAATAACTTTCCCTGTTCTCACTTACTCAGAACAAAACACCTTCTCAAACTCAAGCTCTTACCTGAAGTGAGAATTTCAGACCTTATCTAAAAGTTATGCAAGATGAAATTGATACCATTTTTTCCACTGTTATAAAACCTAATCTCTGCTCTTTGTAAAAAGAACCTAGAATTCATTACAGAAATATAAAATACTAGACTATATTGTCATTTGGGAAGTAGAGTAGCCAATGTGAATATTATTAGTGTGCATGTCTGATTGAATACATATATACATATGCCAAATATATATGCATATTTCATAAAAATATATATTAAAGAGGAAAGTTAATTTCAATGATCTTTTCAGGTGTATAATCTTTATAGGAATTCTTCAAATCAAACTCTGAGAAAATTTTGAGTCTGAGATTTTTTATTACAACTCTTTGATTCATGTAGAATTAATTAGTTTTAAATATGTTCTATAAAGTAAGGATATAATAATAATAAATGGGGAAACACTTCTTCCTTTTATTTTAAGCATGAATTTAAAATCTTATAGCATTGGGGAAGTGGGTGGAACAGGGAGAATGATTGAGTGTGTGGATTTGACCCAAGCACATTTTATGCATGTTTTAGTGTTAAAGAAAATATTTATGATATTTACAAAAATATCTTCAAGCAACTCAATGGCCCTTTGAATAAAAGAAGATGGTGGATCATCCTTACTCCTATGTCTTCAGTCCACATCTCAGATGCTACAGTTTATATCTTCACTAGAGGCTCGGATATTCATTTATGACCAGATTCTGGTAGCTCATTCAATCTTTCTCTCTCCTCTTCCATGATGTTCCCTGAGCCTTGGCAGGGAAATGTTGTGAGAGGTTTATACAAATATCCCATTTAGGGTTATTTCTCTTTAAAGCTGTGTAAAACCCCCACTGTATTTCATTATATGACATAGATTGACATTTATGCTTGTCCTCGTATTCTTACCAAAAATAACATAATAACAAATATTTTGAGTGTGCTTAATTTTGCACAAGAGGAGTGAAGTACACAAGGCTAACTTAAAGTATTTATATGTTTAATAAAATTTGACCAAGATTTCCAAACTGGCTCTATAATGTTTGCATTAGTCTGCATTCCTACTGAAAGATTTTAGAGTAATTCTTTAAAACATATATTATTGCTTAGCATGTTTAGTACTATCTTCATTTCTTAAGCTTAAGAAGTGATATCCAATGATATTAATTTATGGTACCATCATTTACTATGAATTAATTTTTCCTTTTATATTTGTATTACTTATTTGTACTTCATCTCCTTTCATTTGAGTTTTGAACAGTGCATTGCTTTTTAAAATTAAAGGTTTTATATTCATTTGACTTTTGATAAAACTGAAATCTTTTCTTTATTAATGCAAATACTTCTACCAACTTATTATTGCTTTTAGCCTTTGTTTAAAGTTGCTTCAATTTTTTATGTAGCCCAATTTTTCAGTTTTCTGTTTTGTTCACATAGGCCTTCAGTTAAAGATAAAAGGACAACCCAATATAATTTTTTTCTTTTTTATTAATAATATGATTTTAAAATTTTACATGTTGATCCCAGATCCCTCTCCCTTCCTTCGTCCCACCCTCCTTCCCTCCCTCCCCCCCTCTTACTCTCTTTCCCCTGTGACATGCACCCTGGACACCCTCCCTTCCTATCTCCCTCACATTCCACTTGTAGGGCTATGCTATCCAGGTTGGATCATGTTCATCTGTCAAGTCATTTGAAGTCGGGACTAGGACATCTCTCCTGTCTTTAGGTTAAGGGGGTATCTCTCCATGGGGGATGTATCCGCTAGTTCCTTTTGTGCATCAGGAATAGATCCTGTTTCCACTGTCTGAGGTCACCCAGACTGCTCAGTCCTTCTAGCTGAGACCCATATTCAGGGGGTCTGAGTCAGTCCCATGTTGGATTACCAGCTATCGGTCTGTAGGGGCCCATTAGCTCCTCCTTCTTCAGGTCAGCTGTCTTTGTGTGTTTCTGCAACCTGGTATTTGACAAAACAGCTAAAAGAATTCAATGTGGGAAGGAAAGCATCTTCAACAAATGGTGCAGGCACAATTGGATGATAGTATGTAGAAGACTGTAGATAGATGCATGTCTATTACCATGCAAAACACTCAAGTCCAAATGGATCAAAGACCTCAACATAAATCCAGCCACACTGAACCTCTTAAAAGAGGAGAAAGTAGTTATCCTTGAACAAATTGGTATATGAAACCGCTTCCTGAACATAACTCCAGTAGCACAGACACTGAGATCAACAATTAATAAGTTGGACCTCCTCAAACTTATAAGCTTCTGTAAGGCAAAGGACACAATGGAAAAAACCAAATGGCTGCCCACAGACCGGGAAAAAAATTTTACCAATTCTACATGTGACAAAGGTCTGATCTCCAAAATATACAAAGCATTCAAGAAACTAGTCAACAAAACACCAAATAGCCCTATTAAAAATGGGATACAGAACTGAAGAAAGAATTCTCAATAGTGAAAATCAAAGAAGTTGAAAGACACTTAAGAAAGTGCTCAACATCCTTAGCTATAAGGGAAATGAAAACAACTTTGAGATACCATCTTACTCCTGCCAGAATGGCTAAAATTAGAAACACCAATGACAACTTATGCTGGAGAGGATGTGGAGAAAGGGGAACACTCCTCCACTACTGGTGGGAGTGCAAACTTGTACAGCCATTTTGGAGATCAGTAATGAGTTTCTCAAGAAAATGGGAATTAGTTTACCACAGGACCTGGCGATCCCCCTCTTAGGTATATATCCAAATGATCCACATCCATGCAACAAAGACATGTGCTCAACTATTTCCTAGCAGCATTATTTGTAATAGCAACAACCTGGAAGCAACCTAGATGCCCCTCAACTGAAGAGTGGATAAAGAAGATGTGGCACATCTACACAATGGAACACTACTCTGCAGTAAAAAATAATGGAATCTTAAAATTCGCCGGCAAGTGGATGAAACTTGAAGAAACCATCCTGAATGAGGTAACCCAGTCACAGAAAGGGAACATGGTATGTACTCGCTCATATATATGGATTTTAGACCTAGAGCAAAGTATTACCATCCTATAATTCTCACCACCTGACAAACTAGGATACAAGGTGTATTCTAAGAGATTCATATGTGGTCCTTCACAAAAGGGGGAAGGGACAAGTCCCCCCAGTGCACATGAGAAATGGGGGGGCAGAGAATGGAGAGAGAACTAAGAGAAAGAGGAGAGGAGAGGAAAGCACGTGCGACTAGGTAGATTGAGGTAGATTGCGTCAGAGTAGGAATAGAAGACAGAAAAGAGACAGAGATAGATAGAGAGAGAGAGAGAGAGAGAGAGAGAGAGAGAGAGAGAGAGAGAGAGAGAGAGAACATAAAAGGGGGAGCCATTATTGGTTTGGAGAATGGTCTAGAGACCTACAAGACTGCCTCCAACTAACAATTCAAGCAACTGTGGAAAGGCTACCAAAAATGTCCTTCCCTGATAGTGAGATCATCAACTAAATTATCCACCATCATGGAGCTCTCATCTAGTACCTGTTGGAAACAGAAGCAAACACCCATAACTAAACACTGAGTCAAAGTAGAATCCAGAGGCAGAGAGAGAGAAGCCCAATATAATTTTTACACATACATTTAGACTTTTCACCAGGTTGCACACACAATCCTTTGTTCCATGTCACAGTTCCATGGCTGTGATGAACCTGGAGCTACAATACTGGCTGTACCAAAAGTCCTCTTTACTTTCCCAGCCACTACAGCTAAGTCTGCCCATACCCAGCAGCTTTCTTGGTGACCTTTGCATTACTGAATACCATAAAAATGTTTTAATCCTCCTGTATTCAACCATGCATATCCACTCTTTTTCCAAGAAACCCTTTTGTCATTTTATTTTTAAATTCTACTTACTCCTTTGAATTTGAGATTTGGAACCGTTCCTCTGTATATATGTGACCTTCCTCTGTGATTTCAACAAGCAAACATGTAGGTCTTAGCACTCACAAAATCATATTCATTTTGCCTTCATCTTTAAAGTACAGCTTCATCTCTGTAGATGCACTTTTCTCAAACTAGTCCAAAGAATAGATGCTGGGGGAAAAAAGATCCTGGATTTTAACTCTTGCTTCTGGCCATCTGCTATGTGACATCAGGAAGGCTACTGAGCATCTTTATGTCTCAACTTCCTTTCTTGAAAAATAAACATACCAATAAATGCCCACCTCAACTGGAGAGAAATTTCAAAGGATCGTCAGGTATAAATATCTTTCAATACAACATGTGCTGCACTTGTTAGACACCATTATTTAATAATATTATATGTTAATATAGATTATATCCTGTACCTGTTTTACTTTGTAAATGAAATATAAATTTCCTTTATTTTCTAATTCGAAAGGCTTAGGACTTTTCTCCAACACAGCCTTGTCACTATGGCTCTTCTTTTGTCCCAAGCTATTTTATCTTGGCACATGGGAAGCATTTGGATCTGAAAGCATTTGTTTATTCAGGTCAAACAATGTGCCCACAAACAGTTCTTAAGAGTTAGCTATTTAGCTTTCTCCCTGATCATCACATAGAACTCTAGATATGCAAAAACTGGAGCTTTAAGTAGATGTCCTACACCACTTCTCTTGCCTTCTTACACCTTTCATTTGCTTTTCTAATTATGTCCAGATCACTAATCCCTCACCTGAGCAAAGGCTGCCTTTGGTGTATGTTTTCATGACAGTTATATTTGAAGTTGCCTGGTTCAATAAGTTTGCCTTAAAAATAATTCTCTGCACATTTCTCATAGGCAAGAATGCTCTTCAAGGATACAAGCATATTTTTTTATTAAAGTTTCTTTACTGTCACCAAAGACAAAATGAAGCTAATGTAGATGACTGTGCTGTAATTGTTGCAAAAGACTGGATAGTTTCAGGAAAGAGAAGGCACATGTGGGATCTTGTGGGTGAGATAAACACTTTAGCCTTAAGAAATGATGGAGGCAATTCTTATAATCAGATACAGTAGATCAGTAATTTCTCAGTACAAAAAAGCTATAAAGTTTCTGTGTTCATTTCTAGGAGCATATGATGTAAGTAACATTCACACTATGGATTGCTCTGATGTTGCACTTGTTCGATCTTTCAGACACTTCAACTCAGAGACTTTTATAACATTAAGTTCCTATAAGATTATGGCACTTTCTTATTGAATGTTATGCACATATGACTGAAATGAAGTCATCACCTTCATCCCCTTCCATCATATTTTAATATGAGGTTTCTTTGAAACACCTTGTCTCACATCCATTTATAAATAATTAATCAGAGACTTAATATTAATTACAGAATGTCAGGCTCTTACACTTAAATTAACCCATTTCTATCAATCTAAGTATTGCCACATGGCCATTATTTTTTACTGGGTCTGCTAGCATCCTGCCTCTTGAGTGCCTGGCTCACTTCTCTTCAGACTCCACCCTTATTTCTCCCTGTATTCAATTTAGCTTTCCCACCTAGCTATATTCTGCCTTGCTATAGGCCAAAGCAGCTTTTATTATCAGCCAATGAGAGCAACATACATTTACAGACTACAAAAGGCTTATCCCACAGCAATAGAAACTTCAACACTTTTCCATCCAATAATATGACTACATGGGAAATAAAACCAAACACAGAAGTGAATATCATAGGTCAGTAATGTTACTTTATAAATGTTTCTCTGTTCCTTTTTCATAGAGAACAATGCTTTTCATGGATACAAACATTTATTTTTTAATTAAAGCTAAAGCTATCCTAGCTGTTCTGTGACAGTCTTCATTGATGAAATTATAGAAATGGACTACATTGGGTCCTAGAAACTGTGAGGATAACTACCTCCTTATTTCCTTTCATTGATTATCCTTATATGGCTGACGAGAAGGAACCAGCCTAAAATACAAATAAACACTCCACGCATCTTTTTTTAAGTACATTACAAATTTACATATAAGATCTTATTGCCCTTCTTCAATCTGCTTGTGGGAGTTCAGATGTCTAAATAGCTATAGTGTGGCTTCCGGATTACTTTTAGTGTGCAAGTAAAGAACACCAGGACTCACCCTGCTTGGCTTCTGTACTCTGCTTCCACAGGAAGGCTAGGGCAACTAGAACTCTCCAGATATAGCTAAGCTCTCAGTAGTTGGGAGACTAGACTTTTTCAAATAATGGTGACCAGGAGATGACTCTCTATTTATAGTAACAGATAGAGTGACCACAGTCACTCTCTGAAGGTAAGTAAAACAATTTCTCCAATTTTCATAAGTTAGCAATCTGTCTGAGAACCTCCAAAATCAGAACATACATATTACATTGAATCACACACTTCTTTTGTTGTTGTTTCTTTCATCTAATTCTTTAATTTTTAATAGTAGCAGTTTGATAATTATAATGCAAACAACTTTATAATTCTGAAAAACTAGATAGAGGCAACTCCATAAAAAGGCATTTGGTATGTTGCATTTAAAAGCACATAAGTTTAAAGTATCTGGAACCCATTGAGAGATAGCCAGCATTTCACTTCAGTGGCCGTGCTAATTATAGGCTTAGAATAAAACATTCAACAATCAAATGAGCTTGTCTAGGTGGCTTAATTAAAAGACCACTCACTAATTACAAGAAATATAGTACTTCAGGACTTTACTAGTGGATGGAGACCGACCATTGCAGAAAACCAGTACCAATCAAGATGCAGAATTCTGGAGTCTAGTCCCAGTGGCTATCTCTACAGTCTAATTCCTACGCCTAAGGCTCAGGAAACATTGACAAAAGGGGAAATAATATGATAAGTGCCAGAAGATTAGGGAGTTTGCTGTGAAATTGTATCTGCTAAGAATGTCAGAAACTGTATCTTTGAAGACTCACCATCATGGCTGCATGAACAAGAGCTGGACAAGGACAACAAGAATAGACATGCTAAAGCAGATCCAGAGGAGAGGGGACATGGGGAGGAACTGGAAGAAGTAGATGGAGGGAAAACTGACATTAGGATATATTGCATGAGAAAAGAATCAATAATCAATAAAAGAAAAAATAAATAAAAATTTTAGTTCTGCCAGGGTGTCACACCTGTAATCTTAGTGTGGGACTGAAGTAGGGAGATCTTTGGATGTAGAGTCAAACCTTATTTTAAAATACCAAAGGCTATGTATGGTAGCATCTTGTTCCACCAATAGAATTGAAGTAATGGCATTAGGATGTGGCTTTGGTGTAGGAATGTAGTCTTGGAGTGTTACTCATTGATACACTTGGCTAGTGTTGTTAAGGCCTCACTCCCACTGGAATTTTACCCAAATTTTCACATTTTATTTGCGGCAAGCAACAAACTACTACAGTGAAAGATTATTGAGAAATGTGTGGCATTTAGAAAACTAGCATGATTCTTACTGATCCCTCAACATGCCTTCAATTCTAACCATGCAACCCATAATTCATTTTACCCTTCTAAGAAAAAAAATGAAGATAATGCTCTTGCTTGAGTAAGGCAAGAGCTATTCACAATCAGAGCAAAGCTAAAAGAAAACCCATTCCTTATCATCTTCCTAAAGTCTTAGTTAATGCTTTGTTTCATTTTCCTAACACTGATATTATAGAACAGCCCTACTCACAGAAATAGAAAAGGAAGACCACACTTTACCAAGTACATAGAACTACATTTTTATTTTATTTCTTCAAAATTTGTAAGACAATCAAGTATTCATGAGAAGTCTATGATTAAATTGAAGTACAAATTGTTTATCTAACAGATAAATGCACTGCTAATTAGATAGGCAGAAGAGGAAAACTGCACAACAGTCTTTACTGCATTTAATGAAATTTTTTTCTTTCTATCGGGAATGCATCTTTGTTTTACAGATGAGCCTCCATCTGTTCCAGTGTGTAGGAAGTGGAATGCTACACTCCTTATTCCTATTTTCCCACTAGGCCATGCATGAAAAGAAAGTGAGTCCTAGCCTACACTTTTGATTTATTGCAGAATTTAGCATATTTGCACAGGGAGAAGCACTGGTTTAATTATACACAAGTCAATAAACATAGACACATATGTTCAACTTTTAGATATATTCTTAAAATTGACTAACTATAGGTTCTGAACATGGGTAAAAATATGCATAAAAGTTTCACTAATAGTATTGGTCAAAGTACCTTTGTGCAAAATTGATAGATTATTAATACTTGAATGTACACATTCCTAAATTTAATATTCTTAAACTATTTTTCTATCACACTATATCGTATTTTTCTCATTATAGTACATTTATGCAGATCATACTACCACACTATCCATATATGGGAGTTGTTTTCAAAATGTTTTGTTTAAGAGAGGTTTTGTGGTCACAAAAAATTCTAGAGAAAAGCAGAGACATATATGCCTGCCCTGTGTATGCATTCTTTTCCTCATTGTTTGCACTGAAGTGACATATGTGTTACAGTTGATGAGTTTATATTGTTACCTAGCACTTATTGTTGACATTAGAAATCATTTCTGATGTTCACTCACTGAGTTTCAACTAATGTTTATGATTGGTATCCACTGCTAAGCTAACATGTACATGCAACAACCATTGATCACCGGGGGGGAAAAACATTGATCTTCCATTGTCCCCAAAATTTTGCATTTCTCCTGAATGTCATATGATTGAAATCGTACAGTCAAATTTGAATTTATTACTTAATAATATGTAATTTAAGTCACCATCTTTTTGTCATTGTTTCATTATTTTTTAACACATATGTCATTGATGAGATGTACTACTGAATCACCTAATTAAAGCTGTATGTGTTGCCTCAACATGTGGGCAAAGGACAGTTTGTACAAATGTACATGGGGAGGGCTTGTGTACTTTCAGTGGTGCTGGGTCACATGTTTGTTAAGTGTGTTTTATTTCATAAAAATAGTGAGATTGTTTCTATCAGGGATGTACCACCTTGCATTTTAAGTGTCAGGCAATGAAAATTATAGTTGTTGTCATCCTCATCTGAATTGGGTTAATATCCAAAAGGAAAGGTATTCACTTGGATGGACAGAAGACTAGATTCAATGCCTTGAATGAAGAATCTGGTTCAGTCCACCACCAACCTGACTGCTTTTGAAAAATGAAAAATCCCATGTTACCCTGAACTAAAATATTCTGAAAATGAGCCTAAGCAATAGGAAGGCTACGTGTTAAGAATTTATCAAATCTACATATGGCTTTATAGCACTAACAACACAAAATAAAACTTTTAAACTGCCTATTGATGTCAAGTTTCAAAAGCCCAGTCTCTGAGCACCAAGTTGAACAAAAAAAAAAAAACAGGTTAGAAAAATAAAGATGAACAGGAGAGAAAACTGAAGCTACTTTAAATATGGGCATTTAAATTAAATCTGTAAGCCACAAAAAAAAACTATTTTAAGTATGGTCATTTAAATTAAATCTGTAAGCCACAATACCAAAACATTTTCTGTAATGTGATGCTACCAAAGGTGCTCAACAATGTGTATCATGAATCATAGAGACACAAATACATTTCAAATGAAATTAACTTTATGGAACATTCTGAGTTTAAAATAAGTGTACTTTCAATTAGATGAAGAGGGCATGATGCCCATTAAAATTGTCACAAATGCAAAAAGTACAAAAACAAACCTTTATCAGATTAAAAGGAAACAACCCACTGACTTGAAATATATTCAGTTTAAACAATCATTGTAAAGCAAGGTGTGCAAAAAGCAGGGTAAACTTCATTAGACCTGATCAAGTCATCAATGTATCAGCAAGTCTGGAGAATTCACTGAGAAGGCAGTAGAGTTTTGATTATTAAGCATTGTGTATTGTGCTCAAATTGAATGCTGTTATTCAATTATGTATAATCATTGCATTTAATATTCTTTAATATAGAGATATGTGAAAGAAAACTAAAAGGAATAAAAGAAAGATAACCCCCAGTATATCACTAGCGAGGAAGAGTTTCACAAGGAAACAACGAAGACAATGAAGAGTAGGCCAAAAGAAATATTTAAAGAATAAAAGTTATAATGTATTGGAAGTAATAATGAGTCTATAAGCTAAAAATATGATAGCTGAAGTGAACAGTAAAATGTGGATGAGTAATTTTAAAAATTACTGTACAGTATTGCTGCTGCTAGGAGTCTGCCAAGTTAGGAGCACAATCCACATTAGCAATAAGAAAGTCAAATGACAGACAATAGCTGCATGATAATGACGAGTAATGATCATTAACTAGATTTAAATCCTGTTATTCTATTCTGAAAGCTAAGATAAAATAAGGCATATTTCAACTTACAGTAACAAAATTTGAAATAATAGAAATTCCACTGAAAGAAAAACCAAGGGAAATATAGAAATACACTAAAAAGTAATAAGTTGTATCCTTTCACACAAACAAAAAGGTGGAGAAAAGAATGGTGTTTCTGATATCAGTAAATTTAATCATTGAATGTAAGATTTAGTTCCTTTTCTGTACTTTCCAGAAATGAAAAATTAAAACAGACAGACTCAAAATAAGTTCAATAGAAAAATCATAGAAAATATTTTACCTTTGTTGTAATCGTAAGTAGAGTTAAATGTGTATGCTGAAATTTTAAAGCTTATTTTAAAATAATATTTTATTATTTTTGAGGCTGACATTTATTATTTTGATTATCTCTCTGTGTGTGCGTCTCTCTCTCTCTCTCTCTCTCTCTCTCTTCTCTCGTGTGTGTGTGTGTGTGTGTGTGTGTGTGTGTGTGTGTTTCTGTACCTCATCTACTCCAGTTTGTATTGACCAACTCCTTGTCTATGTGGCCCAACTCTAGAGTTAGAGTGTGGGCAATATGCTAGAGGTCATACCAGTAAAGAAAATTTTATTCTGCTTTAAAAAAAATATGTATATACTACATAGCACCTAAGTGAACACAGAAAAACAGAAAAAGAAACATTTTAAGGAAAAACTGAATTTTATAACAAAAACATACTGCTAAACATAAAACCATAGTGTAAGCTATATAGACATATCAATAGCCACCAAACAAGCACTAGTCAAATTTACTATGAACTATAAGTAGTTTGCTTCCAGTAATTTCCACTGACTCTGCATCTGACCAGCCATCTAGAAACTGGAAGTTCAGCAGAGCCATAAAACTAGGGTCTCACCAATAGTGCATTAAACAAAATGGTATTTCTACATTCAAAACCATTGCTTTTAACACAGATCCTAGAATCATTACTATCTTCTGGCTGGATATAGTAAGTCAGAAGGGATCTGGGAAATTTGACATGAATGGAAGAGTCATGAGATAATGATTCTCTAGTGACTTACTTCATAAGATCAAGTCTCTCTATCTGTCCTGGAATGTCACACACACACACACATACATACACACACACACACACACACACACACACACACACACACACACACACACACACACGATCATCTTAAGTAAGCTACTGAATTAATCAGAATTCTCTAAATGAAAAGAACTGATAAAATGAATGGATGTAGCTCCGTGTGTTGGGGGAGGTATGAATGATGTGGTCCAGATAGTTCAACAATGATTATCTTATACTTGAGAAGCTGATAATTCATTAGCTGCTCAGTCCATGAAACTGGATCCAGGAATTCCCAGTCTGATGTGGAAGGCCTGGAGAATTTCTGGAGAGCTACTGCTCATTAGTCTATGTTGAAATCCCCAAGAGGCTGCATCAGGTGTTAGACACAGAACAGATGAACTTGCCAGGAGGAGCAAAAGCAAGCAGACAAATAACAGATTTCCCTTTGCTGTGTTCTTTTATCTGGCCTTTTATGCTTGTTATGGTGCCTTTCATCAGAAGTAATTGCCCACATTTACAACCAAGATCAGGAACCATACCTACCAAATTCACTTACATATGAAAAGAGGCAGAGATGATGAGTGGATTAAATAAACAAGAAAAAAAGGGGGGATCCAAAGAGCAGCCTAAACTAATGTCATAGAATAACATTTAAAGCAAATGAAGATGAAAAATATTTGTATTCAAACACTAAATAATAAAAATAAAGGTAGAATCACTTAACACACAGATTGCTTGTGCTAGACCTTTGCCACTAAAACAAGGTACCTATGATGACAATCTTAAGAGGAATGATGTCTTATTTAGCCTGTATCTTCAAATTTTCAGCTCACTATTATTGGGTCCTATTGCTTTAAACATATGGTAACATATGGAACACATGGCAGAGAAAACTTACTCAACTAATAACAGCAAGAAAACAAAATGAGAAAGCCAAGAATGAAAGAAGATCCCAATTTCTCCCCCAGGGCCTGCCATCAATGATTACCTCCTTTCATTATACCCTATTCCCTAAAGAGTCAGCATCATCCTGACTAAACAGTCACAACTAAACAGTCAGTGTATGGCCTTTTTTGAGAATTTTACACCAAAACAAGAACATCTCTTCCTTGATCCCAGAAAATCTTCTTTATCTCTAAATGAAAATAATATTTGGATCATTTTGAAGAATCTCCAAGTGTAACTGATCCAGCATGGCTCAGAAGTTCAAGTCCAAGTTGCCCTACAATATCCAGGGAAAACTCAGTTGTGAGTGTATAAAAATAAACAAGAAATTCATATACTGCTAAGACATAATGGTGCAAGCTAACATTCCCATTCCACAGGAGAGAAATAGAAACATATCTATAAAGAAAAAACTATTGGACAAAGACCCAAACTCCAGACTACAAGCATTAAATTCTCTCATCCAGTGTCTAGCATAGAAGTTCCAATGACTTGAGCTTTCCCAGCCAAGATTCACAGAGTCACACATTGCACTGTCAGTGACTATTAGGAAGTGCTCAACTTCTGTTAGACTCTGTCAGGTCTCCCTCACTTACCTCTGAAATTCAAAAAGATGCATCCATGACTCATAACTCTTCTTTGTGGCATAGTCTCAAAATGTATCATGTGCACAATGCCAAGTATGCCAACTATCCCAACTGCACCTGTCCTGCTTACACCAAGGTTTCAGTACCTTCATGTCTGAGCACAGAGAACCTATTCCTGGGACCAGTTTGGATATCCTATATGGATCAAGATGCCCCAGATCATCCTGAGACAACTCTTCTCACAATAGTCTTTAACCCAAAATATGCAGAGTCTACCTCTTTTCTATTACTTAGGATTCAGTTGTTAAAATATTAACTTAAAAGGAAGGAAAGGCTAATGATAGAGACACAGGCTGCCCAGCAATTAAGAGCCTGCACTGCTCTTGCAAAGCATAATTCAATTCTCTGGCGGCTTGCAACTGCCTGTAACTCCAGCTCCAGGATATCTAATGCCTCATCTGACATCTGAAGCACCCACACTACTATGAATTTACAAACATGGGAGAGACAAGAGAGAGACAGAGAAAAAAAATCAAATAAATTCTTTAGGGGGATGATTATTTTTCCTTCCAGTTTTGGATATTTCAAGTCAAGCTTTTTTTTTTTTTTTTTTTTTTTTTGTCCTGTGCCAAGGAAGTACACCATGGGCAGAGAAACCTGCTCAGCTTATGGTTGCTATGAGGCAAACCAAGAGGAAAAGAATCTGAAGTTCCAACATCAACTTCACTTCAAAGGCATGCATCCAGTAACCTAATCTCTTTCCCCTAGGGTACATCCTTAAATTCTCTGCCAGCAGTTTACAAGCTGGTGGTGACTTAGCCTTTAGCACATAACCTTTAAGAAACGCTTATACAAACTGTTGTCACAGGCATGAAGATAAATATACAACTTCAGCCCATAGACCCTATTATCTTACCAAGAAAGTGAAATATAAAATAAAGAAGCATTAGGGAGGTCACATCTCACTGAGGAGTCGAACACTAATCATTTCAATTACATGTGACCACATACGACCAGGACACCCTCCTGCTTGGTGGAGAAATCATTAGATGGTACAGGTTATATCAAGATGCTTATTGTGAAAATTATCTCCCTTATTAATTGTTTTTTGTGTACTCAGTAAAGTGGCAATTGGAGATAGTGACATTCTTTTAGGTTGGAGACTAGAAAAGGTCTGCATTTTAGTCTTCAGACTGCACTGTAATTTACAATAAATAGCATGACATGTGTAGGAGTCACTTTTCTTATCTGTAATGGGAATTTAATGCTGGTTTCTTAATGACATTTTTATTGGACTTCTCCAGCTGCTGACTAAATTACGACAAACTTGGGTCTTAAAAGAACACAACACAAGCTGAGCGCTGTGTGGTGGTGGTAGTAGCACACACCTTTAAATGCAGCACTTTAGAGTTAGAGTTAGGCAGATCTCTGAGTTTCAGGCCAGCCTGGTCTACAGAGCAAGTTCCAAGACACCTAGGACTACACCAAGAGACCCTGTTATTGGTGGGGCTGAGGCGGACTATATCACAACACAAATTTAAGATCTTTCAGTTTGGACACAAGTTTCAGTGGGCTAAACACCAAAATCTAGGAAAGAGAGCAGCTGATAAAGGTTAAAGGAGAGAGCAAAAAGAATGCTTTACACATGGATATGAAATATGGAAGAAACATAGGCAATAATGACAACAGCAATCTTTAAGGCAACTGCTCAGTTGCCTCTCTTGAGGAGACTCCAGGGAAAAATCTACTCCTATTTGTAGACATTTCTTGAATCAATTGACTCATGGATTGTTCTTCCAGCTTCAACGTTGGCAGTGAGCTTACCAGGATAATAATGGAGCCATCTAGTCTTCTGCTTCCTCTTTTCACTTGTAAGAACTGTTGGAGTCATAGAGCTCCCACCCAGACACCCCAAAATAATGTCCTCATCTCATTTACTAATCACATATACTAACTAGCATCTATGCAGTTATCTAGAATATTCAAATATTCCAGAAATTATGATATCAACATGTGTTACAGCAGGTTTCCCTGCCGGCTGCCGCTGGTTCTGCCGCCATGGTCCCAAAACCACGTGTGCCCCAAATAACACTCAGAGACTCTGTATTTGATACAATCCTGTTGGCCAGTTACCATTACTGTTTATGGGCTAGCTCTGTCTTAATTATTAACCCATTTCTACTTATCTAAGTATTTCCACGTGGTCATCTTATCGGGGAGCCGCACGGCAGGCATCCTGCTCCTTCCCAGGGCTACATCTCGACTCCTCCCTACTCACTTCCTCTTCCTCCTTGTCTCCTAGCCCCGCCTATCTTGCTATCTCATTGGCTACAGGGCTTTATTAACCAGTATGAGAAACATATATACAGAATAACATCTCCCATCATTTCCTCTTTTCTGTCTAAAGTAAAAGAAGGGGTTTAACCTTAACATAGCAAAATATATCATACAACAGTTATCAAATAAGAATCACAGTAAACAATATTTAGTCCATTAACATTTTGTAAGACTTAAAGAAAATATCATCAATCCTATCTTTGTGAGTCTAAAGTCCTATATGTAACTTATCTTTAATCCTAACTAAGGAAAACTATAAGCATAACTATCTGTCTTCAACTCCTTCAAAGACCACAGAAGGATAATATATAAGCTCTAGAAATGACAGAGACAACTCATTGCCTGGTCAGTCACCCGAAGTTCTTCTGTAATGTTCCATCTTCAGCCCATAGGCCATAGTGTGTGTCCAGACTCCTCAACAAGGCAGGAAACTTTTCTATGTGTCCTGTAGACTGTCTGGCTGTCTGGCAGCCTCTTCCATGAAGCAGGAATCCTGTAGCAATGTCCATCTTTCTTTTTTCCGTAGGTGGTATTACCAGGAGCAGTTGTGCCTTACTTTCAAGAAAATCCCTAAACCATTTTAAATGCCATATTCTGTAGGTCTTTGAAAGGTTTGAAGAATGCCTATTCATCTCAAATACATCTCTGCATATCTAGAAATCCTAACTAACTTAACTCCAAGTTTTAACTATCATAGGTAACTCTCTATAATCTGTACTGTTATACATTACATCTTCCAATGAGCTATATAAACACAATACCTAAACAAGAAGAGAAATATACATATCACAAAATTGATTTTAAATTGTATCAATAAAAGAAAGTCCATTTCAAAGCAAAGTATTCATATATATACCATAAGTCCCTTTTTACCTTTAAAAAGACTGCTTGTGTCTATAGCCATTTATAACCAAGCCCATTTAAATGAAAACAAACATTTATAAACAATATTTGGGAATTTGGGCGTCGTTCTTTCCAAACTACTTCCTGCTGGTAGAGGGCGCTGTCATGGGGGTCCAAAGAAGACGCAGAAATCTTGGCAGTAGTCTGCAAGGCTTTGTCTCAACTGCTTTGAATGTTGAATCACCTGGGGAGTTGTTTCAGGAGGTCTGGCTTGATCAAACCATATAAGTCTGGAAAGAATGCATAGCTTTTCATTTTCTGTGGAAACAAAAATAGAAATCCTTTTCCCCAGTAACTTGTCCTTAGGCTTGAATTTCGGGGTCAAAGCATTTTTAAAATATATAAATTGAATTATTCCAGCAGCATTTTTTTTATCAGTAGTTGTTATTTTCTCAGCAATCAAATACTTTAAAGACAACAGAATCACGTATAGTATCCAAAATTTTTCTGTGCTTTCCATGTTTACGTGGCTTTTTTATTACTGTATTTATTCTACTTCTATTTTTACATATTTTGAGACAGGGTTTCTCTGTGTAACTTTTATCTGTCCTGGAATTTACTGCATACCAGGTTTACTTTGAAATCATAGAGATCTGCTTGCATCTGTCTCCCGAGTGCTGGGATACCCATCCATTCCATTTCCTTTTTTCTTTTTTAAACCATTGTATCCCGTTTCTTTTTTCTCTCCCAAGCCAGCGTATTTTTTAAAACACAGTGTAAACCTTTATTGCAGCTCTCCTACACACCAATGAATTGTTAGCAGAGCTCTTTAAAAGCCAGGTGCTTTTTGCCGCTTATGCTAATTTTGGAAACTTCCCTTAAAGGAGCCAAGCAAATCTCTGTCTACAGCAAAACAAATCCAATCAAGAAAATGCTGCTACTAAGAAGTCTTGCTAGTCTCTGTTCCCTTGTTTCTAAAAACTATTTTTTTAAGCTTTTGTTAAATTTTAAGTGAAAGTTCTCAATCCCAGTTCTGACACCATTATGTTACAGCAGGTTTTCCCACCGGCTGCTGCTGGTTCTGCCACCATGGTCCCACAACCACGTGTGCCCCAAATAACACTCAGAGACTCTGTATTTGATACAATCCTGTTGGCCAGTTACCATTACTGTTTATGGGCTAGCTCTGTCTTAATTATTAACCCATTTCTACTTATCTAAGTATTTCCACGTGGTCGTCTTATCGGGGAGCCGCGCAGCAGGCATCCTGCTCCTTCCCAGGGCTACATCTCGACTCCTCCCTACTCACTTCCTCTTCCTCCTTGTCTCCTAGCCCCGCCTATCTTGCTATCTCATTGGCCACAGGGCTTTATTAACCAGTATGAGAAACATATATACAGAATAACATCTCCCATCAAACATGCATGGTATTATCCTTCTGTCTGCCATAGTGATACTGTACAACTTAGAAGAAGGAATGTATCTTAAATATCTAAAATATATCACAAAATAATTTGAATTTTTGCATAGTTCATTTGAAATTTTTATATTAATTTGTTTATTGCATTTACTTCCATCTTTTTATTTCTTGTCTTCTACATAACATTTCAATATTCGTTTTAGTATTCTTGAGTCTTACAAAAGTTGTCCTGGGACTGGAGAGACAGCTCAGCAATTGAGAGAAAAGGTGATCTTTCAGAGGACCTCTGTTTAATTCCCAGCAACCACATGGTGGCTCACAACAATCTCTAATGGAATCCAATGCCTTCTTCTGGCATAAAGTTGTACAAGCAGGTAGAGCACTTGTATTCTTACTTTCTTTTTTTCAAGATAGGATTTCTTTGTGTAGCTTTTTGGAGGCTATCCTAGACTAGAACTTGCTCTATAGATCAAGCTGTCCTCATACCCACAGATGTCTGCCTGCCTCTGACTCTTGAGTGCTGGGATTAAATGTGTGTGCCACCACCACCCGGAATAAAGAAATCTTTAGAAAAAAATAAGTTGTCTTGTCGTTGACAGCCAATTTTTGCTTGTTAGTCTTCCTGAAGTCATACACCATTCCATGGTCACTACCCAGCTTGTGCCCTATAACATGGAAGAAGCATCATTTATAACCCATCATCTGGACTATTCAGACAATATGGATTACAGAGAGAACCCTTTTTTTCATACTATAAATACACTGATAGTTTAGCCTTGTGCAAAGCTAGGGGTAGCGCCTGGTAATCCTGTTTCCTCTCACTCTCTTCCTCTTACAGTCTTTTATAATGTGTTTTTAAACTGTATAGTTTTCCTCATGTGACTTAAGACTTACCAATGAAGGAAAATTTTGTCAACCCCATATAAGGGCAGAATAGCAAAGTAGAGCTTTTCAAAAGCCAAGTACACAATATCAACATAGGCAACTAATAAAGGAAATAAAGACACACAAAGTGACATTAATGTTAAATGGAATTACAGAGGTGCATGCAATGCAATGACATAAACGTGTGTGTACAATTGCTTTAGTCATTTAATCAATGCAGAATGCCAACACAGATTGAGCAAGGAAAGAAATGTTCTATAAACAAGAGTTGCTTTGAAGAATACCCATTTTATTTTATTCATAGAGTAATGCATTTTGACTCAATTATTTCTTTCATGAATGAAAACAGAGAATCCTATCTGTGTCTTCTCATTAAAATTTTACTACTAAAATATTTCATCAGTTTAAATATACTGGTGGTAAATATACTGCAGAGATGTGCACAAATCACTGTGCATTTTAAATAATTCTATAGCAATTTACTACAATATGAAGTGTATTTCTAAATAATGACCACAATCCAAAAGAAGACAGAAAATATGCAAAAATTCAAAATGTAGTTGAGTTATTGTTTTAATTTTTAATATTAAAAACATTTTTAAATGCAGTTCATAGCTATATTTCATCCAGTTTCATCTCCATATCTGTCATTTTACAAACACATTCTCTGAGAAGCTTTTGTGATTCTGCAATTTTCATTTAAGGCTTGACAATATTTTACCAGGGTAGACTGCTACACTAACTTTTAACATTCTTTGCTTTGGGTAAAGACAAGGACTATTCACTCTCCACTGGCAGTGAAGGCCTATCAATGTTAGCCAGAATTATAAACATGTTTTCTGTAATATCATAAATGAATAATTGGATAAAATGATCACATTTGGCCACTACACACGACAAAAACCTTAAGCACCACTGTCACTCATTTATAAATTATGTATCACATTGGTATGCTGTGAACTAAAAAATGGATCAGCAGTTTATTAAAGTTCATTTTATATAATAAATGTTTCTTTATGTTAATGTTTATTTTACTTGGACACAGTGAAGCTACTAATAACTGCCAAGCAAAATAATTTTACATTAGCAGTTGATGTCTCTAATATTGGTCCAAACAACTGGATCCAAATGCCTTAAAAGGATGTGGCAGTGATCACAACACCATCTGGTTCTAACTGCAACACTGAGAGTAACCAGCTATCATATCTATTGATGGAAGGAATGTTGTCAAGCATGTTGTCAGCTTAGAAGGTTATCTCTTGGTTGTTTAAAAGTTCAATATATCAAATATATAGACAAATGGCTTCAATTAGAGTGTTCCCCCAAATCCCCTTGACCTTAGAAGAGACAACAACTGAGTCACAAACTACAGTAAACCTGCTCAGGGGCTGAAACAGACCTTTAGTTATTTGGCATCACAATTAACAATTGATTGATATGATCTAGTGAATTATTTACTTTATGCAAATATTGCAACACTCATTGAGTGCACTGGGTTTTACATGTTCAGATGACTTGACATTAGTTATTTTATGCAAACTCTCAGAAGAAGAACACTGTATCTATCAGTGTAGATTTGAAAATTATGTCACAGTGATACCAAGCATGTTGATCACACTCAGTTACTGAAAATTTTTAAACATTTAGTAGACATTGAATTGTAGACGTCTGGTTATATCCTATTTCTATTAAATATATTGATTCATGAAAATGCTTGAGTTAATACATAAATATACAGCAAGAAACCCTATATTCTTTAATAATAGATATTAACAAATAATTGTATAACAATTATTTTTTGAATGATGTTCATAAGAAAGTATGAGTTTGTCATTTCCATTCTTAATTGAGATTAGTATTTTACATAGATCATTTGTGTTTTGAAGAGAAACAATATAGTCATTTTATTATATCTAGCTTTGAAAAAAAATCTGTCCATGCTTAATTACCTGACACACTTGTTAGGTCAGGTCTCCATTGTCATTAATTGCTTACAGTTAATTATCAGAAGTTGCTTTGTAAATTAGAAATTTTTTCCAGAAATTTCATAACATAACCAAAAAGCCAAATTATGGTAGCTATAGAGTTCATTCTGGACAATCTATAATTGTAAGAGATTGTAAAGGAGTATTAATTTTCATAGAGCAACACCTCATACAATAAAGACTTACTAAAATATAATAGAAGTTTATCCCAGGTTAATGAATTCAAATTCTATATCTAATTTAGATACATTTATAAATGGTAAGATAAATGATAAAATAAGAACAGTTTAACATCTAAGGAAATCTAAATAAATTCAAGACAAATGTATAAAGTAATGGAATCTATTATACTAAAACTGTAGCTAAAATGTACTAATGCTCATTATAAAAATGAAAAATTACAAGTGTTGATTAGTGTATAGAGAAATTGGGACAGTAGTGCACTGTTAATGGGAATATAAGTTAACTTGCTCACTATAAGACAGTGTTATAATTTCTCAAAAAATCAAAAGTTGAACCGTGATGAATCTGATAATCCCATTTCCAGGTGAATTCCCAGAAGTTAAATCAGTATGATCATGAAATTTCTGCAACTTCATTTTCAATTCAGCATTGCTTACTACAATAGCTAAGACATGTAACTAACAAAAGCACCACAGAAAGATTGAATAACAAAAAAAATAGTAAAATATGCATTCTAAAACATACAATAAAATATCACCCACTCTACAGTGAATGGATGCTCTATCATTTGGGCAACATAGGTTAGCCGGTGAGACAGAAGTTGAAATCTTAGGAAAAAAATCTTAGGAAAAAAGTGAAGCAGTGGTTCTCTGGTACTGAGTCTATGGGAAATGGGGTCATGGAGGCCAAAGGCTGCAAAGTTTCAGTGGAGTAAGACAAAAAAGCTCTAGACAGCTCATGTACAACACAGTGTCTCCAGGTAATCATACTCTATTATATAAACTTGATAATAGGTAGTGATATGGGATGCCCTTCTGTATGATGTGAATATGTGTTGCTTTTTTGGTTGACAAATAAAGATGATTAATCCAGTGGCCAAGCAGAATAGAGCCAGGTAGGAAATCCAAACAAAGATATAGAGAGAAAGAAGGCAGGGTAAGAGAGACACTGTGTAGCCACCAGAGAGACAAGTTGTGAGGTAACAAGCCACAAGCCTTGTGGTAAAATATAGTATAATAGAAATGGGTTAATTTGGGGCTGGACAGATGGCTCAGACATTAAAAGCACTGGCTGCTCTTCCAGAATCCCTAAGCTCAATTCCCAGCAACAGCATGGTGGCTCACAATCATCTATAATAAAATCTGGTGCCCTCTTCTGGAATAAAGAAATACAAGCAAAAGGAGCACGCATACATAAAATAAATAAATATCTTAAGAAAGAATGAAAGAAAGAAAGGAAGAATGAAAGGAAAAAAGGAAGGAAGAAAGGAAGAAAGGAAGAGAGGAGTTAATTTAATTGTGAGAGCTAGTCAGTAAGATGGCTGAGCCATTGCCCAAACAATTATAATTAATATTAAGCCTGAGAAAGATTATTATTTAATAACTGGCTGCACAGACCAACACATAGGTGACAAACAGGTTCAGCGGGACCAGACAAGACAGAAAACATCCGGCTACAGGTAGACTAAATGTTATCACCACACACAGTATTAACCAGTGGGTATACTGATTAGGTTCACTGTAGTTATATTTTCATAATATGCATATATCATAAGTCATATTTAAAATGGAATGTAGCTCAGTGATAGAATAATTATGTAGCATGTGTCAAAAATACCATTTCCATAACCAATGTTTCAGAAAATAAGCCAATGAGTAAATAAATATCCAAATCAATATATTTTATAATTTAAATATGTGCAGTATTTGTTTTGTGAATTATTCACAGAAGGTGAGTTCCAAAATAAAAATTAATCCTCCCACATCAGAGATGCAGATTAGAAGTGAGTATTCCCACCTCTAATGGTTTAACTATAAAATACTTCCTCAGAGTTGTGCCCAGTCGTTTAGGTTTTAGTTAATTCCAGATGTAGTCAAATTGACAACCAAGAATACCTCTCATACCCAGCCTGCCCATCACCAGTTCAATAATTCATGTATCATATAGCCAATAGAGTGTATAATGAACATTAAACAAATGAAATTTAATTTTTTTTTAACAATGGCTTAAAAGGAATTCCAAAAACAGACGGAAAAACTTGACCCTGAGTTCAAAGTCAGCTTGTTCTCACATTTCATTCATGAAGTAAACACACCTGAGATAGATTTTTGGTTTTCCTTAATTAGGTGAGTTAATTGCTTTGATTGATTTTTGGTTTCCACATGATGACAAATAACTCTGTAAATACTTGTTTCTTACACTTGACCTGACTGCCAGATGTTGTTTCTTGAGGCACTGAGTCTAATCATAGACTCTATCATTTCATTCACACACAACACTCATTCATACTTGGATTTGGATTAACCTAGGGATGTTTGCTCTGTATATAAATCAGTGAATACAATTTATAGCTAATTTAGTAAACTGTACTGTTTAAAAAAACAAAAGGTTTTCTTTTTGTAAATTTTTTATTTAAATTTTAAACAAGCTTGTTTTACATGTCAAATCCATTTCCCTCACATACCCATCCTATCCCTGTTCCCCCCACCAACCCCAATTTCATCACCTTTCTGATCCCCAGAAGGTGAGGCTTTCCATGGAGAGTCTTCAAAGTCTTTTCTATCATTTGCATCAGGATCCAGGCCCTCCCCCATGTGTCTAGAGTATCCCTCTATGTGAGATGGGCTCCCAAAGTCCATTCATAAACTACAGATAAATACAAATCCACTACCAGAGGCCCCATAGACTGCGCTCCCGACTAACAACACATTCAGGGAATCTGAATCTTAGGGTTCTCCTTGTTTCCTAACTTTTTTGGTGGTGTGTATTGTGGTATAGTAATTCTTTGATCTATGTCTAAGCTTTTGTAAGGCAAAGGACACAGACAACAAAACAAAAAGGCAGCCCACAGAATAGGAAAAGAGATTCACCAGCACAACATTTGACAGAGGGCTGATTTCCAAAATATACAAAAAACTCAAGAAGCTAGTTATCAAAACACCAAATAATCCAATTTAAAAGTGGGATACAGATATAAATAGAGAATTCTCAATAGAGAAATCTAAAATGGCTGAAAGACACTTAAGAAAGAGCTCAACATCGTTAGTCATCTGGGAAATGCAAACCGAAACAACTCTGAGATACCATCTTACTCCTGTCAGAATGGCTAAAATCTAAAACACCAAAGACAGATTGCTGGAGAGGATGCAGAGAAATGGATTCACTCCTCCACTGCTGGTGGGAGTGTAAACTTGTACAGCCACTTTGGAAATAAGTATGGTGGTCCCTCAAGAAAATGCGAATCAGTCTACTTCAAGATCTAGTAATTCTATTCTTAGCCATACATCCAAAAGATGCACATTCATACAAGGACATCTGTTCAACTACGTTCATAGCAGCATTATTTGTAACAGCCAGGACCTGGAAGCAACCTAAATGCCACTCAAGTGAAGAATGGATTGAAAACATGTGGTACATTTATACAATGGTCTACTACACTGTGGGAAAAAAATGGAATCTTGAAATTTGCTGGCAATTGGATGGAACTAGAAGAAACCATCCTGAATGAGGTAACCCAGTCACAAAAGGACAACATGGTAGGTACACACTCATATATGGTTCTTAGACAAAACAAAGGATTCCCAGACATCTGAAAAAGGAAATGATCAGAATTAATTCAGCAATGGTGTATATTCATGTAGAAATACATCCATATTTAACTTTCTCATCGAAACATTTATCCCTGAATTACATGAATGTCACTTTCAATGTTTACTCCTGAACTCTAAATTAGAAACATTTTGTTATATATAAGTAATTCTAAATTAAATCAGCAATTTTTATGAGTTACTAAATTAGAATTTCAAATTCTTTTGAAAGGACAAAAATACACCCTAACTCTCTAATGACCACTAAAAATTACAAATTTAAAAATATCCAACAGCATGTACTTAAAAACCACCTTGTGGGCCCAGACCGATGGCGGTCTGGCAGTAAACAGCATGCTACAGATGGCGCCCAACATGGAGCTAAAAGAACTTTCACTTAAAACTTGATAAAAGCTTAAAAAGAGATTTTAGAAACAAACAAACAGAGACTATCAAGACTTCTTGGTAGCAGCATATTCTCGGTTGGATTTGTGTTGCTGTAGACAGAGATTTGTGCGGCTTCTTTAAAGGAGGTTTCCAAAATTTGGATAAATGCAAAAAAACCACCTTGCTTTTAAAGAGCTCTGCTACAAATTCATTGGTGTGCATGAGAGCTGCAATAAAGGTTTGCACTGTGTTTTAAAAAATGTGTTGGCTTGTGAGGGAAAAAGAAACAGGATATAATGGTTTAAAAAAGGAAAAAGGAAATAGAATGGATGTGTGTGGTGGCACACCCCATTAATCCCAGCACTCGGGAGGCAGAGGCAAACAGATCTCTGTGATTTCAAAGTAAACCTGGTATACAGAGAGAATTCCAGGACAGATAAAAGTTACACAGAGAAACCCTGTCTCAAAATATGTAAAAATAAAAGTAGAAGAAATAGAATAATAAAAAAGCCACGTAAAGATGAAAAGTACAGAGAAATTTTGGATACTATACGTGATCCTTTTGTCTTTAAATTATTTGATTGATGAGAAAATAACAACTGTTGATAAAAGAAATGCTGCTGGATTAATTCAATTTATATATTTTAAAAATGCTTTGACTCCAAAATTTAAGCCTAAGGACAAGTTACTGGGGAAAAGGATTTCTATTTTTGTTTCCACAGAAAATGAAAAGCTGTGGAGTCCTTCCAGACTAATGTGGTTTGATCAAGCAAGACACCCTGAAGCAACGTCAATGGGACATTGCAACCTTACAGACCACTACAGCCAGGATTTCTGGGTCTTTTAGGATCCCCCATGACAGCATCTCCTACCAACAGGAAGCAGTTTGGAAAGAACGACATCCAAATTCCCAAATATTGCTTATAAATGTTTGTTTTCATTTAAATGGGCTTGGTTACTAATGGCTAATGACCACAAACAATCTTTTTAAAGGTAAAAGGGGAATTATGATATAGATAAGAATACTATGATTTGGAATGGATTTTCATTTATTGACACTATTTAAGGTCAATATTGTGATATGTATATTTCTCCTCTTGTTTAGGTATTGTGTTTATATAGCTCATTGGAAAATGTAATGTTACCTATGATAGTTAAAACTTGGAGTTAAGTTAGTTAGGATTTCTAGATATGCAGAGATGTATTTGAGATGAATAGGCATTCTTCAAACCTTTCAAAGACCTACAGAATATGGCATTTAAAATGGTTTAGGGTTTTTCTTGACAATGAGGCAAAAGTGGTCCTGGTAACACCACCTGCATCAGAAAGGAAGATGGACATCGAAGAAACACATTAAGGAGTTTGCTTCTAATACGGCAAGACTAGCCATTTGGGCAAGGTACTGCTCTTCTGGACTGTTTGACTTTATATTGTAGAAACTGGACATGCAGGACCCACAAAAATGTAACTGCTGATGCAAGATGGACATTGCTACAGGATTCCTGCTTCATGGAAGAGGCTGCCTGCCAGACAGTCTACAGGACACAAAGAAAAATGACTGACAAACTGCCAATACAGGTGGACAGTTTAAAGTTTCCTGCTTTGTTGAGGAGTCTGGAGACACACTATGGCTTATGGGCTGAAGATGGAAAATTACAGAAGAACTTCGGGTGACTGACCAGGCAATGAGTTGTCTCTGTCATTTCTAGAGTTTATATATTATGCTTCTGTGGTCTTTGAAGGAGTTGAAGACAGATAGTTTTGGTTATAGTTTTTCTTAGTTAGGATTAAAGGTAAGTTACATATGAGACTTTAGACTCACAAAGATAGGATAGATGATATGTTCTTTAAGTCTTACAAAATGTTAATGGACTAAATATTGTTAACTGTGATTCTTATTTGATAGATGTTGTATGATATATTTTGCTATGTCAAGGTTAAAACCCTTCTTTTTATTTTAGACAGAAAAGAAGAGATTATGGGAGATGTTATTCTGTAAATATGTTTCTCAAACTGGTTAATTAATAAAGCCCTGTTGGCCAATAGGAAACTAGATAGGTGGGGCTAGGAAGATGAAAGAGGAAGTAGTTAGGAGGAGTCAACATGTAGAGCTAGAGGAAGCAAGATGTCAGGGCCCTCCACTCCCCGATAAGATGACATGTGGAAATACTTAGATAAGTAGAAATGGGTTAATAATTAAGACAGAGATAGCCCATAAACAATAATGGTAACTGGCCAACAGGATTGTATCAAATACATAGTCTCAGAGTGTTATTTGGGGCCCGTGCGGCTGTAGGCCCAGACCGCTGGTGGGCGGCCTGGCGGAAAACAACATGCTACACCACCCTAGCTACATGCAAAGCTCAGGTAAAAGAAAACACATGAAATAGCTTGGTCTGACAATGACCAGTTTCTGGAAATTATTATTATTATTATTATTTATAACCACCTGGTTTCTGGAATGTTGTTATTCTCAACAACAGTCTGGGAATTGTTATGGGCCATCCTGTACACAAAGAAAATTAGCAACTAAAAGAGATGGGATTCATGGCAAGAAAAGAAAACTAGAAAGAACAAGTGCTTCTGCCAATAAATATAGATAACTCCCTGACTGGACAGTACATTCTCCCTGCCCCCCATTATCTTAAGGACAAGGCCACTGAGCCAGCTGGTCCTAGAGAAAGAAAAACCCCTAACCCTAGCAGGTGCGCTAAACAATCCCGCCTTGTAAAACCTGTGTACTCTATGAAATCTCTGTAACTTTCGAAACCTTATTAACCATCCAAGCTTTTAACTGTCTCATGGCCTTGCTTATCTTACTTTTAGGCCTACTGAAAATAACAGGATAGCTTGAAACTGTCCTTGTTAGCTTTGATGTAAATCTTATAAAAGCTATCTCAATCTGCCCTCGGGGTTCTCAATTCTCTACCCCTGTGTAGCATATGATTGTGGACCCCAGTGTACTTGGAATAAAGATCCCTCATGCTATTTGCATCAAGACTGCTTCTCATGAGTGATTTGGGGTGTCAGCTTTCCTGAGTAGGAGCATGAAGGTCCACACTCTCAGGTCTTTCACTTTACTCATGAAAGAAAAACTAAAAACATAAGAATGGCAAGAATTAATATAATATAAACTATATTAAGGCAACACATTATAATTAGACATCATGACATAAATTGACATTTTAAGTTACTGTTAAATATAGAAATACTGTATTTGAATTAACACTTGTCCCTCACAGCCTGCCAAAATGGATTAAAACTCTACTCATCTACACTGGGATAGACGGCTCTCTAGCTGTCTTCAAACCTTAAGTCATCTTTAAAACATTCAAAGTGAAGAGCTATTTGTTATCACGTGCTATATTTTTTATAGATCGCAGGAATTACTATATATGAAAAATTAAATTATGGCTCCTTATTTAGAGCCTAATTATCTATGGCCATGATGTGCATCCATCGTTCCATTACTAAATACAATGAAAATGTTTTATATATTTAAATTTATGAATATTTTATGTTACTAAATAAAAATTTTAAAATTAATCACATTAGGGAGCCTGCATGTTCTTCTAAGAAGCCATAAGTTATTAAATAAAAGTTTCAGTACCAGGAGTGGGATATCCCCTTATAAGTTGTTAGTGGCATCTTAGAGGTCACTCAAAACAATTACAAGTATTGGTGTTGATTGCACACCAGAGTGATGTCAAGACCCTATTGCTGTTGACATCAACCACATACTTATATTAAGAACACAGAAAAATGACAACAGAACTGAGAAGGGACAACAGGACAAGAGAGAGACAGAATGCGCCTGACCTCAAAGCCCATCCCCAGCAACACACCTCCTCCAACAAGGCTACACCTTCTAAGACTTTCAAACAGTTCACCATCTAGGGACTGAACATGGAAATATATGAGCCTGTGGAGGCCATTCTCATTCAAACCACCACATTCCATACTCCCTGTCCCCAATAGGTTTGTAGCCATATCATAATGTAAAATGCATTTAGTCCAACTTCAAAAGTCCTCATAGTCTTTTGGTCTTAAAATTCTAAAGTCCAAGTCTCTTCTAATATGCAAGGCAATCTCTTAACTGTAATCTCTATAAATAAGAAAACACATATCACATACTTCCCACATATAGTGGCACAGAATGTGTATTACAGCTTCCAAAGGGAAGAAAGGAAGCATAATTAGAAAATACTAGACCAAAGCAAGACAAAAACGAGGAGGACTCCACATTCTTTATCTCCAAGTCTAATGTAAAGTGCCTTTCAGATCTCCAACTTCTTTCAGCTTATTGACTGTAACACACTTCTCTGTCTTGGGCTGGTACTACACATGGTCAGCACCTCTCCTTAACAGGTATCCCACAACTGGAGCATCTCCAACATGTTGCGGTCTCCAACACAATCTAGATTTCACCTTTATAACTTCATGCAATGGCTTCTCTGGACGTCCTTGCAGGTACTCCCTTGCCACATGCCACAAATAGATATTTCACAACCCCTTTACTCATATGTCTTTCTTGACTTTAAAATAGAACCACATGGCTAAAAGCTGTCAAATTCTTCAAACGGTGAGGCTAGAACCTGAGACCCTCCTTGACTTGCACTTGTATAAGCTTTCCATTGGTGATGGTTTCTTTTAACCCTTAAGCTTTTACAAGTTGGAGAGCTAGCTGGGGCCATTGTCATTCCAATTCCCAAAGTTATGAACTTGAACATGAAATTGGGAGCCAAGTAATCCTATTCTCTTACATTTCTTTTATCAGAATATTTTAGTAAATAAATGAGAAGCAAAACCAAGACATCAACTTAAAAAACACTGGTAACTGAATAATGGTTATGTATCTATTGATACTTTGAACTTCTCTGAAAATTTAAATTCCTATACTTCTTAATTCTGCTATTGTTTCAGAGTTTGTATTCAGACATTATTGTCAGGTAGATAATGCATGCTCAGTGTTTATGTTAAATATCCTATAAACCAATCTAAGATAAAAAATACTTTTGGCCAAACATAGTCCTTCTTTTATTTTCTGTCTTCTCAAAAAAACGTTTATTGCTTTTCATATAAGGTTCAGACACACTGCAATTACATTCAGTACTTAAACTCAGGGGCCTATGTGAACTCCAAGCAGTAGCAAGTCTTCACAAAGTAAAGTTTCTGGATCTGGAAGTAACTTTAAGGGACTGTAAAATCACTCACCAGAAAAATCTAGTGCACATCTTCCATATCTTCCCCATCACCAGAAGTATTCCAAAGTGAAAAGAAAAAAAAAAAGACATGGTAACATGGTATCAGCATTTAGCATCTCTAATACATTTCTTTACTTCAGGCAGCTTTAGGAATCACATAAAAACCACGGGGTTGGAGTTGCAGGAGTTGCATTTTATCAGCACAAATGAGAGAGGTATTTTTTTTCATACAAATTAGAGCGATTATTTCAATTCAAGCTGTGCTAGTTCTGAGAAGAATGATTGTACATATATTATTCAGAAAGGGGAGAAGAAAGAAAAGAGAAAAGAAAAGATCACAGTAGGATACAACAATGTAATGCTTAGTTCTGTTTGTGTTTTTTAATGTATCTACTTAGCAGTGATTTATGACTCTCTGGCTTTCATCCTTTGTGAATTCAAAAACCCTGCACTTATCATGTTTACTACTAAAGATAGTCATAATTTTTTTCTGTGCTGAAATTTTAAGAAAGCTGATTCCTCAGCCAGACACCAATTAAAAGCTGCTGCTTGTAAATTTACAAGGCATTAAATAAAAATTTTAAGACACTGCTCACTAATGTTCCACAGAGTCCTACATCATACAAACAGTAAATTCTTTAATGAAGCTTGCTTGTGTTGTTTAGTGATCTGTTCTGAGATGCAGCCCGGACACAAAAGTGATGGTACGTATGTCAGTGTTAGAGCATTTGTCTAACATTCATGGGGTCCTCAGTTGGATCCCCTAGACTGCCTCATACTCATTACAGAAAACAAACGTACAAGAAATTCCCTATTGTAAAAACAAAGGCTTTACTCATCATTTTGTTCTAATGTTTCCAAATAAAATTCTACACTAAATTATCTCTGAGTGTAGGAAAGAGTGTATAAAATTAAATCCCTGACACTTTTACATTAAAAAGAATTTCAATTACTTTATAAACCTCACTTCCATACATAGTTTGGTGTTCAAATTTATAATTGTGTATAGTAATTAAATAAAAACTTCCAAACAAGATTAAAATTTAATCTATTTCAATGGTGGCTATTTTTTTCTGATCCTGTCACTAAACTGAAAGGGACCCAGGAGATGATGCAAGAATTGGTGAAAAGCCATAGAAAAGAAGGGCTGGATAACAATTAGGACAGCACCATGCAGGGGGGTGGGGATTAAGTGCCTCTCTTTAGGTGTCAGGAATAGGCAAAAGCAGAAAATTAGAGAGATGTTGTTTAAATCATTGATTTATGCAATCCATAAGAATGTTAATGAATGTGTGGAGTTAGGACTCCATGAAGCTACCTAGGTATATATAGCATGTTGTTTGGTTTGAGGTGCAGTGCCATAATAACATGAATGAGAAGAGAACATGCCAGCAACAGGTATTCCTTGAAAACATTTCCTGTACGGATTAGTGGAAATATTATTAATTAATTTCCCCATTAAAATTCAGAGCCATTTCTACAGGCCAGTAAATCTTTATTGTAAATTTTTAAAAATACATTTGAGAACAGCAATACTCCATCATGCTGCCATGTGAACTCCTCAATCCTGCTATAAACATTAACAAAACATCTTTCAAATTCATGTAAGATCCATACTTGAGAAAAATATTAGGGATATGAATATTAATACTTTGCTCCCTCAAAGCTAGTGTTTTCTTTCTCTTTTTTTAATATCTAAATGCTTCTCCAAGGAAAAACAAACAAACAAACAAACAAAAAAAAAAAAAAACACTAGCTGAGTCCCAGCCACAATCCTTGACAGAAAGTTGGGTCAGAATAGTTTAAAATGCAGCTACTTCACTGAGGTCCTTCAGGTAATATTCTAAGCACAGCAGTTTCTTAAAACATTAAGATAATTGAATTTGGACTTTTCCATTTGAATATCAAGAGCTGTCCTCACTCTTTGGGAAATAACAGATATTCACATTACTCCACATGAGGCTTAACTTATTGAAGGTGCCCTTCAATCAGGGGCCATAAATTACATCTTGAGTGTGAAGGAAATTGCAATATGAATATACATAAATCATTAAAAATGCAAACTGTCTTCTCAAGCCACATATGAAATAGGGTGAGATAAACTATAAGGCCATATTTCAAGACAGAATGGAAACACAGAAGAAATAATTCCACTAAATGGAAAATAGTGACATTATTTAAAAAAAAAATCTCAAAACTGTCATCAATGTATTTCACAGCAAAAATAAACAAACCAAAAAGTGGCATTTTTACTACATTAAATCAAAGAGACTAAATTAGAGGAGTATGACTGAATGTGTTGTACAAAAGGGTAGTGCATTTCTAAGAGTAAGCATTGCACTTATAAGATGCGTTAGGCAATGAAACAGTTGGCCAAGGAAATTTATTTTCATCACTGTAAAAAGCTGGCTTCAGATCTGGGAAGAAGCTCTTTTAGAAAGCTATTTTAAAGAACATTGTTTACCAATTTGCCAAGTTTCTTGTTTAAAAAAAAAAAAATAAAGACCCCCTTGGAGATTTCTTTGTACTACAACAAAAGATGTAATCTAGCTAAATACAATTTGATATTTAAATTAGCAAATCTCCAAGTGCTTTCTACTTATTCCTAAATGTTTAACATGGCTCTAGAAAGCAAGAATTATATGAGCAAAATTGACTCTTTGAAATAACGCTTTGGCTATAGGGAAAACATTGTAGTAATGTTATTGGTATGCAAAGTATTATAGCAGAAAGTAAAAAGATCCACAACCTTAAGCCAATTTTGTACTGGAAAACATTGCATAGATGTGGACAATCAATACAGGTGCTCATTTAAATTCAGTGCTATAATACTTTTGTATGTACTATAATCTTCCACAGAAAAGGGGCATACTATTTAAACAAAGGTAAAAATAAAATAACTACTACTGAGAAAAGAACAAATTAAAATATTTAGAATCTGTCTGAGCTCAGTCATTCCCAATGAATTTTTCAAAAAGAATAAAATTTAGTGGTTAGTGTAATGGTATAGCATTATGAGACAATTAACAGATGAATTTGAAACCTTGAGAGAAGCAGAAATCTGAAGTACAATGCCTTAGCAATGAATGTTATAAGTTTCAAACAACATTAAGTTTTGGTGACAGACACAAAATGTAGCATATTATTTAACTTTAGTAATGCAGAAGCTAGATACTCTTGAAATTGGGGCAAAGGAAAGATAAGGAGAGATGCAGTGTCCATCTGCAAGAAAGAAAAAAAAACATGAGGAAAGAAGTAAAATCAAATAGCTGGTTAATTTGAACAGCTACTGAGACAACATTGAATCCTGCAGATAATCCAGAATATTGCCCCATACCTTAAAAATCCTATTTGTTCTAAAAGATAATATTGACACATGTTTGGTGATTGTCATACTGACAGCATGTGCCTCAAAGGAAAGATCTATGATACAAAATGAAAATGCAAGTAGAGGATCTAATGTAGCTTAATCATTAAGGAAGGCATAACTTGGAAATTGAAGTATAATAGAGTCACAGAAAATAATGCAGATGGGAATGATGCAAGCAGAGATAACTGCATAAACAAAGACCCTAAATGGAGGCTATCTTAGCTTATGTGCCAGCCACATAACTTTTATGCTAACATGTAAGGAGACAAGTTATGGAAAGAAAAGCTGTATTTGGGCTCACAGTTTTAGAGATTTCATTTCAAAATTTATTGACCCCATTGGTTTGAGTGTGGTGGCCAGCACAGAATGACAGGGGCATATGACAAAACAAAACTGCCAAACTCAGGGATAGGAAGCCAAAGGAGAGAAAAGAGAAAGAGACAAAGGTCCTACAACCCTCTGTAAGTTATGCCTCAGTGACAAAAAGATCTTCCAGTAGATACCAACTTTTAAAGGTGCTATCACTTCCCACTACCAGAATTCAAGGAACAAATAGGCTTCTGGAAAATAATTAGGGACAGAGGATATTAGAGGCAAAGAAGGGTGAGTGGATGCTGTCAGAGCATTAAAAACTGTAGGCAAGTATGGCCAGCTTAGTATGACATCCAGGCAGCACAGAGGTCACGAATATTTTCAAGTGAAGGTCACATTAGAAATATCATTGTTGATCTGAGACTAAAGAAAAATGACTCAAAAGTGTCAAGCAGGAAAACAACACAGGAATTTTATTTATGTGCCCAAACAATTCATCACCCAAAGTACCAAGGAGTTGGCAAGAAGGCTAAACTCCAATGACAACTCAAAAAAAAAAAAATCCCAGGCTATAATGAATTGTAGGTTTGCATGTTATGTGGTCTTCAATTGAAAGGAGAAATGTAGTAGAAAGAATACATACAGTTTTCTGTAGTTCAAATTGAGTTTGCAAGACAGTGGAGAGGTGTGAAAATATGGTGGGCCAAGATCCAGAAATAAGAAACTACAAATGGCAGACAAGGCAAGAAGAATGTGGTCAGTGAGTGAGGTTTGGTGTCATTCTGTCAACTTCTAGAATCTAAGGCACAAATTGGGGTATGTGTGAGGAAATCATGGTTATGCACTTATTTCCCTTCCTGAAAGAAATAGCTAAATGGATTTTGAGTACTTTTGTAGTCCTTAAATATTCTAAATAATCATTTCAAACTTCTATCACTGCTGTAATAAGGTACTGAAAACTCAGGCACTCAACATAATCCAAATCCATTTCTGTTCCAGAAGTCCAAACCATGAGTTGGTTTCCACAGGGCAAAAATCAAGTTAGCTACAGGCTTGAAAATATCAATTTTCCAACTTCTAGATGCTTCTTGCACTTCTTTGCCCCTCACTGTTTCTTACATTGTTGTTGAGGATGAATCTGGTGTTCTTGAGAAAACCACTATACAATCAAAAGTATTTCATCAAGGGAAAATGTTTTACATCTGCAGAAGGACACACAGCCTCAGCTAATCAAGCAAGAACACCCAGGAGACTGGCCCTTGTGTTTATTCCTAACAAGGAGTGATGCCGTGCCTCATTCTGCATGGTCAGTGTCCCATCTGACACTTTTAAATTATTGGCTAACACAATTTCTAGGACGAAATTAAACTTGAGTATATGTTCTGATTTTAAGAAGTTCTGACAGAGAGAAGTGTGAATTTTTTTCAAGTGTCTTCTTTATGTGTTTTATGGAATTTTTGTCTTAATTAATACTTTGATAGAAGAGACTATATTTCCTTTATACTTACATCACTTTGACTCCTCTGCTACCTGATTTTAAAAGGCCACTGTAACAATGATGTATCCTACAGATTATGCAGAATAGTCCCCCATCCAGTCCATGACATTTTCCTTATTCATGCCCTTTGTCTTACAAGGAAATATTTTCACAGGTCTGGCTATAAGAATGTGGGCATCTTTGACTAGGATGGAAGGCTTTGCCATTAAAGGCTAGCCTCAAACCCAAGATGACAAGAGTATGGACATTTGTAGGGGACATTTCTTAGTATCCAAACCTCCATTCACAGAAAATAATGAAAAGTGCCTCCAGCATCAGGGGAAATTAGGAATGTGAATCTCCTATGCTTTACAAGGAAGTATCCAAAGGGTCAACTCAGGTTTTCTCTCCCAGATAATAGAAACATTTCCTTATATAAGTAAATTTACCTAAAGTAGAAACCTTTAACATTGCCTGAATTAAAATAAGAGAGGTAGAAAGTAAGAGTGCTCTTTGAAACTAAACTCTAGGGAACACTGAATACTTTTGAAGGCCAGCATAAAGATATGTGGGCTAGAGTGCCTTGGGAAGAAGGAATTGTATCACCAAACAGGCTTAAATTATGGCCAATCTAGAGCATTTAAATTCTTCTTGTCATTTACTCAGTCCCTAGTGTTATAATCCAACACATATTTATTTAGTAACATCCACTATAACTGCTGTACTGTAGAATCATATAGAACCTCAAAACATCTGTTGGTGCTGTTAGGAGGAAAAGACAGTAAAATAAATGCATAAATTTTGTAAGATATTACAACAAAGTTTACAGAAAATGAGATGTGCACAAGAGTAACAGGGTAAGAAAGAAGGGAATAAGAAACATTGGAGCAGAAACTGAAGAAACAAGGCAGCTGCATAAGTGGGTTCAGATAGGGAAAATGAGATATGAATAAGAATAAATAGCATCACCACTGTATGGTCAGGACGGTAATGATTCATAGAATCTGAAAGAAAAGAAGGGAAACAGACAGGAATGAGGTTGGGAAAGTTGAGTCCTGTTCATGTAAGTCAAACCTACTTGCATGATTCTTAGGCTATTAGAATAACGTGATATCACCTAATTTAAATTTGTAAAAGGGAGATAGTGCCTAATATCTATCAAAGAGTTCCCCAGGTCAAGTAAAACTATAAATATTATATAGTTTGATGTTATAGGGAGTAAAGTCAGTTTTAACTGGAGTGTCACTTCAACATTACAATATGGAAAGTTAAATGAACAGAGATGTTTTAATCTGTTAATGCTGCTTTAACAAAATGCCAGACACAAGAGCGGTTTTTAAGCAATAGGAAATCCCATGGTTCTGAGTGTGAGAAAGCCTGAGTTCAGTCATCAGGATGACTGGCATCTGACATTTAGTGAAAGCTTGCTTCCAAAATGGGGCCTTAGCAATGAAGAGACAGGAGGAGCTTGTTTTTTACAGGACAAAAATATCTGGATGTTCAAAAATGTGCAGCCATGACCCTAAACCCATATTTTAAAGGGTTCTAATCTCATATAAGAGGCCTCTAAGAGGCCATACAAGTTGATACCATTGACAGTATTACTTGTGTACCTCTGGGAAGAAGAATCCATTTTTTTTTTAACCTCTGTCCATTGTTCAAAGAATTCTATCTCTGTATTAACCCTTTACCCCACAGAACAGAGCCAGAGGCATCAACGAGAATTTTGCTTCTCCCTTTCTTTTCCTACTTTGGGGTATTTGAATCAACAAACTCATAATGAAAATACATTCTCTAAGCCATAGGGTCCCTGCCTGAGTCTGAACTGCAGCCCAAGGAAGGAATTTCTTAGATATTTTTCAGTAACTTCATGAATAAACATAGATCACTGAAATTTGTTTGTTTGTTTGTACCATTGGGAATAAAAATAAATTTAAGACAGTGTTTGAGGATAATGACTGTGTAACATCTTCTTAGAAAATATAAAAAAAGTCCTTCAAATTATATAGACATTTATTCCTAAGTATGGCCATCAGTCACTCTAATTGTCATATAATAAAAAAGATTTAAAATTTTGTATCTAAATAGGAAAGAATAAAAGATAATAACATTATGAAATATTTAACAAACAGAAGGATAAAACTTGTAAAGAAACCAGAAACTCAAAATTAGAATCAAATATGGAAAACACTAAAAAGTATTTATTTATAAAAACTTTCTAATTCAATACTTTCTAAGAAAATAATACAACATTAATGGACATTATATCTAGAATGTGCCAGTGTTTGTTTTTATTTATATTCATCATTTTAGTTCAGCTTCTTTTCTTTTAATAAGCATGCAGTACACATAAGATTGAGTCTTGCATTCTTTTCTTTATTTTAAATGTTTTTGCTCTTATTTCAGTTCCCTTTCCATTCCTCCTTTCCTCCCTCTCTTCCTCCCTCCCATGCCCCCTGACCACCCTCCCATCCAACACCTATACCCGCCATCCTCCCCCCTCCCTGCACTTCACAAGGAGGGTGATGTCTTCCAGTAGGGGTCAACAAAATCTGTCAAGTCATTTGGAGTAGGGACTAGGCCCTCCCTCCGGCCTCTAGGTTAAAGGAGTATCCTTCCATGGGGAATATGCTCCTGAAGTCCTTTTGTGTATCGGGGATACAGACTGACTGCCCACGCCTTCTAACAGAGACCCATGTTCAGGGGGTCTGAATCAATCTAATGCTGGTTTACCAGCTATCAGTCTGGGGTTCATTAGCTCCCCCTTGTTCAGGTCAGCTGCCTCTGTGGGTTTCTGTAGCCTGGTCTTATCCTCCCTCCCTGCCTCTGGATTCCAGTTCAGCTCAGTGTTTAGCTGTGGGTAGTCTGCTTCTGTTTCCATTGGCTACTAGATGAGGGCTCTATGATAGTGGATAAGTTATTCATCAATCTCATTATCAGGGAAGGGCATTTATGGGTAGCCTTTCCACTGTTGCTCAAATTGTTACTTGGGGTCAATCTTGTAGGTCTCTGTACATTTCTCTAGAGTCAGTTTTCTCTTCAAACCTATAATGGCTCCATTCTACTGAAGCCTTGGAATATTGGAAAGATAATTGTTCCAACATTCCAACAAAGAATGTAATACTATCTAAAGTGAACTTTTCTTGAACATAACAGAGAGTTCAGCCCACCTGACACTCAATTAACCTGAAATCTGAAAAGTCTACAAGGCAAATGAAGTCTAAATAATAGAACACATGATGTTTTCCAAATCTAGTTTGCATTTCTGCTACTATGATTACATACTGACAGTCTTAGTTAGTGCTCTGTTGCTGTGAAGAGAACCCATAACTAAGAAAACTTACTAAGGAAAGCACTCAATTGGTGTCTTGCTTACAGTTTCCATGTCTTGGTCCATTATTATCATGCGGAGTATGGAAGCAGGAACAAAATCATGGTGCAGTACCTGAAAGCTTTACATCATGATCCACAGGCTGGGGGGGGGGGCAGTGGTAGGACAGTGAGGTAGACATCAATACCCACTCCCTAGTAGCACACCTCCTCCAACAAAGGCACACCTACTCCAACAAGGTCATACCTCCTAATCTTTCCAAACATTTTTCTCAGTTGGGACTAAGAATGCAAATATGTGAGGCTATGGGGGCCATCTCACTCAAACCACCACACTGACCAAAAACAACTGGGGGGTCTGAAGTGCTTATTTGGCTTCAGGTTTAAAGTTTGTTATCAAGGAAAGCCAAGGTAGGTACTCAAGTCTGTGGTCTGGGCCCAAAATTAATACAGAGAACAGTGTGGTCTGCTTACTGGCTTTCTTGTGTACAATTTTTACTCAGTCCAGGCCCAATTTATCAGGAAAGACACCACCAATAGTGGATTATGCCCTCCTAAATCAATTAGCATTCAAGAAAATACCCACAAAAGTCCTACAAGCTATTCTGTTGCAGACAATTCCTCAATTGAATATTTCACCCCAAGGGTGTGTCATGTTGACAACTGAAAATATGTGTTACAATTCCATACTTTGTGATCATTAATACACAAACAAATCACTTTAATCTATAGTCTTTCTGTACTTGTCTCCATGATTCACATTAAGATATTAGTATAAAATACAGTGCAACTTTAACAGTCGCACAGTCTTAAAAGATTCCAACAATTTTAAAGTTCAATATCTCTTTAAAACATCAAAGTCTTAACTATGGCCTTTTGTAAAATCACAAACACATTTAGTGATAGGAGATGTTATTCTGTAAATATGTTTCTCATACTGGTTAATTAATAAAGCCCTGTAGGCCAATAGGAAACTAGATAGGCGGGGCTAGGAGATTAGGAGGAGGAAAGAGGAAGTAGGGAGGAGGAGTCAGATGTAGAGCTAGCAGAAGCAAGATGCCAGCCCGCTGCTCCCCGATAAGATGACCACGTGGATATACTTAGATAAGTAGAAATGGGTTAATAATTAAGACAGAGCTAGCCCATAAACAATAATGGTTACTGGCCAACAGGATTGTATCAAATACAGAGTCTCAGCATGTTATTTGGGGCTGGCACGGCTGTGAGCCCAGACTGGTGGCGGGCAGGTTGGTGGAAAACAGACATGCTACAAATTTAGTCTTTTCTTACTCTAATAGGAAAGAATTGGAACATAAAACCAATGCCCAGAACTATAGTTCAAGGGCTGTAATTCAGTGTTCAACATCTTGAATTCACATATGACCTTCTAGACTCTAAAAAAAAACTTCAGCAGCTCTATTATTCTGGTTTTGCTCGGTGCTACACACAGCTTGTTTTGTAGGTTAGGCTAACTCCTCTTCCCACCTGCTGTTGTTCTTGATGGATATTCTACAGCCCTGCTATCTCTAACACGCAGGTGTCTCCACTATAACTGAGGCTACACCTTACCAATGACCATCTGGCCTCTCATGATTCAAAACCCCAGCTTCTCTATCTATCTCTAGTGTGGGTAGCATGGAATCCTGCAGTTTCCATGCTACCCACATTAGTAGTGTGTGGAGGATTCTTATACAATAGCAAGTTGGATTCCAGCTTGAGATGCATACTCCACCACCACCACCACCCCCCGCCTGAGCCACAGCTTCTGTATGCTGACCTAGTAGCAACACTTTCCAGAACATTTCACCACAATGATTCCTCTCTTTTCATTATTAAGCTGTTCTTCGTCTTCCAACTTAACCATCCATTGTCCCAGTAAAGAGTTAATTTCCACATATCTTAGCCCTGATATAATCTTTGCTTTCCTGAATAAACTCACAATCTATTATCTTCATTGCTTATCTTCCAAGCTCCCAGATAACATTTCATTAAGCTGTGACCACTCAATGGCTTCTCAAACCTTCCACAACCCTCCCCACACAAGTGATACTGCTAGATCAAAGTAACTACTTTACTAGTACCAAATTTTGTTATAGTTTGTATTCTATTGCTGTGATAAACACCATAACCAAAAGCAAATAGGGAAAAGAAATGGTATATTCAATGGCTTACACGTCCACTTCACAGTTCATCACCAGGGAGTCACAGAGAAAACTCAAGAAAGAATCTGAAGACTAGATCTGAAATACAGACCATGAAGAAATGATGACTGGTTTGCTCAACTCCTCTTTTATATAGTTCAAGCTCACCTGCCCAGGATAGTGTTCTGGGACCTCATACTTCAATTAGACATCAAGAAAATACCATAAAAATAACCAGACAGGCCAATCTGACAGAGGCAATGTCTCAACTGAGGTTCCCTATCCTAAGTATGTCAAGTTGATAACCAAGATTATCTATCACAGGTATGTTCTCACAGAATATGAGGTCTGAGACTTGTGTATTGGGGTAAATGGTGTTGAACATCCCCATCTGAAATGCATAATGAGACACAAGACTTACTAGGCTAATAGGAAATATAGAATCTGAAAACTGCAAACACAGGAGAAATTTACTTCAAGTTCCAGGCTGTTTTCTGTAAAGAGCTGTGAAGTGCCATGCCTTAAAGATTGCCCTGGCTTCCACCTTCCACCTCCCCAAGGGTGAGTGCTCTCTGGTGTAAACAAGCCCTTAGTTGGTTAAATCTGTTCAGCCTGTCTGCTTCAGCATTAAAGTAGCCTATCTGCAGGGTCCATGTAGCTCACTGGGGTTGGTTAGCGCAAGGGTATTTAAGCCTGTGCAGGGGTCCTCCGGGTCTCTTACGGGTCAGAAGAACATGTTTCAAGGATCCCGATTAAAACTGCATGAAGATCTTCCCGGAGTCGTGTCGTCCTTGCTGGTGAGGGTAGGCGCGGCACAGTTTTCTATACAATCTACACACAAAAGATTGGCAAGATGCTTCATACCTGTCTTTGATCATGTAACTCGAACAGAAACACAGAAGGCATTGCCTCAAACACACAGGACTTCAGTGTGTTCTTTTCCTTTATGTAGGTGGTAAATCATAACAAATGCACAGAAAGCTACTATTCTGAAACACACACTATCACTAACATCAACTACTTTAACATTGAACTAGCTCAATAATATTCTCAATATATAATATTTTGAAGTTGTTGGTGGTCAAACCCAAGTGTCTGCATATGGGATAAGTAATTGGCCATTGATCCTTACCCTAAATATGTTTTAAGTTTAAACTTATGCAATGACACCTGGAAGTAACAAGTGAAAGTTTCTAGAGGAAAAGTGCTTAGAGTTGTATTATCAGGCTGCCTTGTAGAAACATCTACTATGCTACTGTGAAAGGGAGAATAGAATTCTCTGAGTAAGTGAAAGGAAATCAAAGTTGAAAGAAAAAGCTGGAATAGGAGTTGTGTCTAGAATTTCTGTTTTGTGCCTGAGTAGCTTTTACACTACTAAAAGCTGTGAGTTTCAGGTAGACACCATGTAAGACTGGATGATCTTGCTCATGGATGTCTTTAGCTCTATTAAGAAGTAGCGTTGCTTGGACCAGGAGGAGCTGTGCACCAATCCCAGCTCTCTCATTGGAAAATGCCTCTCTGGATAGTTCATCTAGATGCTCACCTGAACCTATCCCCCTTTAAGTCATGCCGCGCTTATAGGAAAAGAATTTCTCAACTGGACCAATCAATAGAAACACATCACTCTCCACTGTGAGGATGTTAAAAATAGAATCTAAAATTTAGGCTTTGGAGCTCTTGGGAAGAGAAGCACACATAAGTAAGAGAAGTGTTTTACTTTGAATTCTGATGCCTGACATTTAGACCTGAGAAGTCCATGGAAATGGCAGCAAAGTCAAGAAAAGAATGAAAGGAGAGTGTCAGAGGGAGGGAGGGGGCCACTATGAGACTCAGCATTATTTCTCTTCTTTTACACTTTGACCTTTTAGATATGTGAAAACTTCTTGAGCTTTTAGGGACAGAAGTCTAGGTGTAAAAACCTTAGAGCATAAACTTAATATCTATGCATCGTCTCTCAGCCAGTCAGAACTGTGTTACCACACATTGTCACCTGTGCTCCCTGCAGAAGACCTTTCCAGAGTCATGAAAAGACACAAAAAGGCAATATCTACCAAGAGGGTAAGAATGTTTTATTTACCTAAGGTTTCTTCGAAATGAATCAAAGTACCTAGCCATACCCTCTAGCCTCTTCTGAATAACCCTGACCACAAAGTGACTTCATCTTTACATAAAAGTTGCCTCCACTTAATGTAAATCTATTCTTTGAAAATGTCAAACACGTGAATTGGAAGAAATCAGAACTTAACTCCCAAGCCAGGAACTGCTTTTAGTGTCAAGGGTTTAAAATCAAATTTGATGCTAGAGTGTGTATATGGGTCTCAACATTTTTAAATAAAACATAATTTACATTCCTTTCCCCTTTTACTTTCCTTCCTCCAGCCCCTCCTAAGTCTCTTGCTTCTAATTGCTTTCATGACTCCTCCCCGCTCACTCTCAGGTTGATAGCCTCTTTTCTCTTTGATTATTACGGCACATATATCTATATATTCATGTGCAAATATATAAATGCAACCTGATCAGTCTGTTTTTGTTGTTTTGTGTGGATATGGTTTCAGAGTTGACCGCCTTGCATTGGAGAACCAATTAGGATTCTCATGCATGGGAGTAACTAATTGTCCCTCTCTGAGCAATCATTGGTTAACTGTAGTTCTTTCTTTAGGGACAAGACCCAGTGAGATTTTTTTCTCTTCTGTGTTAGCATGTCTATTAATAATTTTACTTGTACAAGTCTTCTTTATGCAGCCATTTCTAAAAGATACTGTTTCACAGCAGACTTCTTGGTGTGCTGGCTCTTATAATCTTCCCACTTCCTCTTCTTCAATGTTCTCTGAGAGATAAATGTAGAAACTGTGATGTAGATATCCATTGTAGCTGGGCTTTCCATTATATGTGAACATCTGAATTGTGTCTAGTTTTAGATTTCTGTGATGGTCTCTATTTGCTATTAGAATATTGATGGTCTCAATATTCTATTTGAGAAGTATCTTTGATAAATGGTGATAGCTATACTTATTTGTTAGTATAAGATTAACATGTAGTTAAGAAGTATGCTAGTATAGAAAAATAATGGTAGTTGATTCTCTTTTAAGATCCATGACCTCACTAGCCCTAGGAAGTTGGCTAAGTTTTGAGTATCATGCATGATTTCCCTCATGTTGAGTGGGCCAAGTGATTAGACCACCATTGCTTACCATGAACATGTGAGTGCCTTTTGTATTACCTTTATGGTTATCTTGCCATTCTAGTCATTTCTGTGGTTCATAGGTGTCACAGCTGGGTATGACTCTTAATTGCTTCCCTCTCTTGGCCTCTTGCATGATATTTTTTGTCACAATAGAAGCTAGACTTCAGAAAAGGAGTTTTCAGGTTAAATTCAGCTCGGACAATGAGTCCTGAGGAGAGATTAGTTTTAACCTTTGAAACTCAACCAAGGGCAACATCAGTAGTCTGTACTGTTTTAGGAGTCACTTGAACTATCCTTAACAACCATTACAAAGGAAGAGTCCCATGATTGATACTTGGAGTTTTGTCAGTATATAGTTCTTTTTCCCATTTATTATTATTATTATTATTATTATTTATTATTATTATTATTTTACATATAAATCCCAGTTCTCTCTCTCTCCCATCCTCCCATTCCTCCTGACACCGCTCCCATTCCATTCTCTACTCACTCTACAGGGAGGGTAAGGCCTTCCAGGAGGGATCATAAAAATCTGTCAATTCATTTGGAGTAGGTACTAGGCCCTATCTCCTGTCTCTAGGTTAAGGGAGTATCCCTCCTTGGGAATTGTGCTTCAAAGTCCTTTCATGCAGCAGAGATACATAGACTGAAGTCCCATAGACTGCCTGGGCCTTCTAATTGAGACCCATGTTCAGAGGGTCTGATTCTGTCCAATGATTGTTTCCCAGCTATCAGTCCGGGGTTCATGAGCTCTCCTTTGGTCAGATCAGCTGTCTCTGTGGGTTTTACTCTTGACTCATTTTCTTATCACTCCTTCCTCTCTGCAACTGGATTCCATGAGTTAGACTCAGTGATTAGCTGTGGGTGTCTGCGTCTGTTTGCATCAGATACTAGATGCAAGCTCCATGATGGCTTATAAGTTAGTTATCAATCTCATGATCAGGGAAGGGCATTTAAGGTAGCCTCTCCACTATTGCTCAGATTGTTAGTTAAGGTCATCCTTGTAGGTCTCTGAACATTTCTCTAGTGTCAGTTTTCTCTTCAAACTTATAATGGCTCCCTCTACTATGGTATCTCTTTTCTTGCTCATCTATTAGTCACCTGACTCAATCTTCCTGGTCCCACATGTTCTCCTCTCCTCCCTTTCTGTTTCTCCTAACTCACACTCTACTCACTACACCCCCTGCTCCCAATATGTTCAGGAGATGTTGTCTTTCCCCTTCTGTGGGGGACCTTGCATGAATCTCTTGGGTTCCTCGTTGTTTCCTAGCTTCTCTGACAGTGTGAATTGTAGGCTGGTGATTGTTTGCTCTATGTCTAAAATCCATATTTGAGTGAATACATACCATGTTCCTCTTTTGTGACTGGGTTACCTCACTCAGGATGGTTTCTTCAAGCTCCATCCATTTGTACATAAATTTCAAGATTCCATTGCCCGCTCCCCACTGAGTAGTATTCCTTTGTGTAAATGTACCACATCTTCTTTATCCATTCTTCAGTTGAAGGGCATCTAGGTTGCTTCTATGTTCTTGCTGTTACAAATAATACTGCTATGAACATAGTTGAACAGATGTCTTTGTTGCATGGATGTGGATCACGTAGGTTTATGCCTAAAAGGCCCAGGATAACCAAAACCATCCTGTACAATAAAGGAACTTCAGGAGGCATCGTCATCCCTGACTTCAAGCTCCATTTTAGAGCTATAGTCCTGAAAACAGCTTGGTACTGGCACAAAAATAGACAGGTAAACCAATGGAATTGAATTGAAAATCCTGGTATTAACCCACACACCTATGAACATCTGATTTTTGACAAAAATGCTAAAATTATACAATGGAAGAAGGAAAGCATCTTCAACAAATGGTGGTGGCATTACTGGATGATGATGTGTAGTGTATATTTCTTATGGAGAGCCTTTTCATCCCAAATTCCACAATTTCCATTAACACATGCACACACACACAAAGCATTGTAAACAACTTTAGGTTAAATATAAAATAATATTCCTTTAGGCCTTATTAAACTCTGCACAGATACATGCTCAGCTGTGTTAATTGCCACCTTATTGACAATGGGAAATGGTAAGACATGTCCATATAGAATGATTAAGAGGGAGGAAAGGTAAATAATACAAGATTGTTGAAAAAAATGGTCTCTTGCCCTATGGTGGTGTGAACTATTTTTTTAGATGATAGTAAGTTGAGTAACTTTAGTCCTTAATAACCAGTTATTCTCAATTTACCTTTCCAAATATACCTATTTCCATCAATATTTTTACTCAGTTTTTCTAAACATTTTTTCATGCCCTGGTCTAACTTGTTGGAGATTCTTCAAAATGTCATATTCCTAAAAGATGCCTGTGTAAGACTTCCCACCTGCATGCTATTTCACAATTTGACTTTGTACCTTTCCATTTGGGGATAACTGATCTTTCCTTTCCAGTGTGGGCAAACATCGATGTCTATAGTATGGATACTTAATTAGTCTTAAAATGCAATGCAGCTTCAACAAAGAAAACCAAAAACTACATAATGAGCACATAAGTATGTGTTGTGTCTCAATGTGTTCCTGTAATCAGGAAAAGTGTAAGGTAACAAAATGAGATGTCACAACACATCTACTAGGATAGCAAGAGAACAATTTTGGCAATACCAAATTCTGGCAAGGATGTAGAATAAAGAGAAAGTTAATTAATTGCTTATAGACTGCAATGGAATAGAATCCAGTCCTTTATAATTAAAGCACACATTACCATACATAATAGCAGCTGAAAATACAGAGTGAGATGGATATACCTGCACATGGATGTTCACAGAACATTGCCAAAACCTGTTTGTGATTGAGGAGAATAAGCTATAGTAAATCTAACCAATGGAATGTTATTTGGTACTTAGATGAATAAGCAATCAAGCTAAGAAAAGACATGAAGAACCTTAAAACAATATTGAATGTCAAAGAAAACTATTTGTGCTATATGACACCAGGAATTATGAATTGAAAGTGACTTCACTGTCTTCCCCAAACATCCACATAATCATGACATCAGAAACAATAGCCTTCAGACACTGGACATTATGCAGCTAGGGCAGTGATCTGTACAGAGAGAAATGTCAGTCTCATGCTGTGATGTCTGCCTTACTCTCTGCAGGAAAAAGACCCTTTGGGATATAGATGGGAAGTGCCTGAAATTCGGCCTGTTTTTAAGACACTATGGGAGGGTATACACAGAAAGACTTACGGAGACTCTTCTGATCTCTAGCTGAGTATAGATATTCCATCTACTAACTTTCTGTTGTTATAACAAAATACCTGAGACCAAAGGAGGAAATACTTGTTTCTGTGGTTTCACTTCATTATCACAAGGTCTGGTACTTTGGACACTATCAGAACATCACAACAGGCAGTTTGTGGTAAATTCTCGTATCTTGGTCAGCAGACAAAGAGAGGAAGAGAGACAGACGAAAGTCACAATATACCCTTGAAAGGCAGACCCTAAGTGACTCAACTCCTCCTAAATTTCTACCCCACCCCCTAAATATCTAACACCTCCTTATAGTGTCACAAATTAGAGATCAAGTACATGAACCTTTGGGAAAACATCGAAGAATCAAACCAAACACACTGTAGAAAATCCCCAAGTAAAGGAAAGAAGCTTGAAACAAATAAGGCAGAAGATACACAAGAGCATTCACTAGCCACAGAAGGCACACGACAGGTGATAAAGGTGCTGGGTAGTCTTGCTGAGTTCAGACATCACTATCTATAAAAGAACAAACCTTTCCTGTACATGCCTACCACTGCCAGCAAGGAAGATGCGACTCCGGGAAGATCTTCTTCATGCAGTTTTAATCAGGTTCCTTGAAACATGTTCTTCTGACCCACAAGAGACCCAGGGGACCCCTGCACAGGCTTAAATACCCTTGCACTAACCAACCCAGTGAGCTACGAGGACCCTGCAGATAGGCTACTCTAATGCAGAAGCAGACAGGCTGAACAGACTTAGCCAAATAAGGGCTTGTTTATGCCAGAGAGCGCTCACCCTTGGGCAGGTGGAAGGCGGAAGCCAGGGCCATCTTTAAGGTGCGGCACTTGGCAGCTCTCTACACTTTCCCAGTTGCTTGAATACATTATAGTTGAATTTAAAAAGTTTTTATAAGAATGAACAAATAGTATATAGCTCAAATTATATAATGTCTACCCTCATTTTGATATAAACAGACTTGCTCGGAAGCTGCAATGTGACTCATATTGAGGAGAAAACTCAATCAATCAAAACAGACCTAGATATGACATAGATAATAGAATTAGTAGACAGAGATATTATAATAGTTACTATAAATATAACCCAAATATTCAGGAAGGTGGAAAATTTCTTGAGCTTTGTTAAAAACTCAGAAAGAACTTCTAGAGATGAAAAATATGGCTAAGGTAAAAAATTATGAGATAGGATTAATAGATGATAGGACACACCACAAATAATGATTACTCAAATGTAGACAGCAGTATCAACTATTCAAGCAGGAATTATTAAAGGAAGAATAAATTCAGTGATGAAATAGAAAAAGAAACAAAGAGGCCACACAATTATAAATGCACACAACGAAATTTGAGGAGAGGTGAGAGAGAAATTGAAAATGAGTGGCAACTGAAGGCCAATAAGATACATATCATTGGTTAATTAAGGGTATCTATGCTGATGATTGCCCACTAGAGCTGAGAGACCATTTAAATGATGGCACAGTTTTTGCTACTTCAAAATATATAATGTCTTAAATTATCTTCTGCTTAGTCAACCAAAAATTATATCAGAGAAGGATAAAATTGAAACACATTGTTGAATACATGAAATTACTCTGTCAAGACACATGAAGTACTATGTCATGATTATCATTGTAATAACTATTTGTTTGATTATGTTTAACTTTTTTTCATAGTAGTAAAGCAGCTGCAAAAATACCACATATTTGTTAAGCATTTCATTATGTAATAATTACAAATTAATGAGAATGAAGGAAATGATATTGAGCAGGCCTTCACATTTTCCTCAATGAATATACCAATTGTCACCAGAGGACAAAAATAACATGCATAAATTGCCAATGAAGATATGTGTGTAGGGCTTAATGTCATTTGGTAACTGGTGTAGACATATGGAAGCACACCTTAAAAGATCCACCATTATTTCATAACAACAAATAAATCCTTAGGTTACCCCTTTATAGGCACATACCATTTTACCACTCACATAGCTAATTACTTAAGAGAGACATACATGGACCCCCTTGCCTCAAGAAGGCTAAAGGGATAAGAACAGAGGAAAGCAAGGAAAAAGATTCCTTAATAGAGGGTGCCACTTTGGGCTTAAGGAGAAACCTGACACTAGGGAATATTCCAGGAGCCCATAAGGACGACCCCAACTAAGAATCTCAGCAATAGTGGAGAGGCTACCTTAAATGCCCTTCCCCTATAATGAGAATGGTGACCACATTAAATGCCATCATAGAGCCTTCATTGAGTAGCTAATGGAAGCAGAAGCAAAGATTCATAGCTAAGCACTCAGCCGAACTCTAGGAATCCACTTGTAGAGAGGGATGAGTGATGAGCAAAGAAGTCAAATACAGAAAAACCACAGAAACAGCTGACCTGAGCGAGTGGGAGTTCAATGACTTCAAAGTGAAAGCGGGGGACCCTGCATAAGACTGAAGCAGGACTCCTGAATGTGGGTTGCAGTTGGGGGACTTGGGCAGTCTATGAGACTCTGTCAGTGGAACAAGTATATATTCCTAGTACATGAGCTGGCTTCTTGGAGCCCATACATACCCTGTGAAGGGATACTCTCTCAGCCTGTATACACAGGAGAGGGCTTAGGCCCTTCTTCAAATGATGTGACAGACTTTGATGATCCCCCATATGAGGCTTCACCCTCCATGAAAATGAGTGGGGTGTGAGATGGGGGGAACTATGGAGGGGAGGGAGGACAGGAGGGAGAGGGAACTGGGATTCATATATAAAATAAAATTGTTTTTAATTTAAATAAAAATTAATTTTAAAATGCTAAAGAAAAAATAAAAGAATGTTACAGTGGTAGAATTTTTAGTAGGTTCCCTTTGAGAGTTGAATATGTCACCAAGGTCCACCCTAGTGATTACATGTATCAATAATTAATTTCTATTTACCTTTATATAAAAGTAATATTCCATGGCACTAATATACCTTTGTATTGATACATACTAATAGTACAAACTATGGTGATTGTTTTCAGGTTGGAGATATTGAAAAAAATTACCTCTGAATTATAATATGCATATTTGTGATTAAGCATAAGCTAGCTTTTCCCCTTAGGCATGAATAAATGCCCAGGAGAACAACAGCTGACACTGCCAAACAGCCCTACAGTAGTTGAACTGTTTGCTTTCCCATCCACTATACATGAGATAACTGAGTTCTGCAATTGTGCTGACAGCTGCCATTATATATTTGTTGTAGTTGTTTAAGAATATCACTGAAGTATAAATCTGAATTTTTTGATGCTCTTATAGAAGTCATGGTGCTGCTGTTCTTTTTGGTTTTTTGTTTGTTTTTTTATTGGTTTGTATGTATGTTTGGTTTGGTTTGGTTTGGTTTTTTGAAACAGGGTTTCTCTGTAGCTTTGGAGCCTGTTCTGGAACTAGTTCTGTAGACTAGGCTGGCCTCGAACTCACAGAAATCCACCTGCTTCTACCTCCCGAATGCTGAGACTAAAGGCATGTGCCATCAACCCCCAGCTCATGGTGCTGTTCTTATGCCCTGGGAAACATCTCTGTGTAATGTTCCTACTTTTACCTATAGTGTCTGTTTAGTACAGGATTTTAAGGTTTCTTCATATGCTTAGGATTTTTTTTACAACTGTTATTGAAAATAGTCTTTTTTTTCTCATACAATATATTTTGATTATGGTTTCTCCCAATTCCTCCAAAACTTCTAAAGATATGTCATAAATATTTTCCCATACTATAGCTTGTTTTTCAATAGTCTCAAAGAGACCTGTATGGAATAATAGTCTTCCTATTGATGAAATATTCTTCATTGTTTACTTTTTCTTCTATAGTAAATATTCTTGGTACTGAGTCTAGGAACCTTTCACCAAGACCAAGAATCCAGAAACTTTTCCCCTGCAAGTCATATGATCTCATGTCTTCCCTACATGATTTAGTACAAGAGCATCCTTGTATAAAGCATGCCCTTTAGTCCAAGGGTCCTTATTTTATTGAGATATACCCAGCCTTTCCTATGGTATTTACAAAAACAAAAAGAGCACTACCTTTTGATTGTTAAACTACTTTTTTCCCCCCTGTCAAAATTCATTGGTTTGAAATTTGATGTATTTGTGTATATTTTGTTTTGTACTTTGTTTTGTTTTGTTTCATTTTGTCTTATTGGCTATATGCCTGGTTTTTTTTAATTTTCAACCATATTTTATTTTTTTCTTATTTTACATATCTATTCCAGCTCCCTCTCCCTCCCATGCCCTCTGACCACCCTCCTATCCCATTCCCCACCTCATCCCTGATTCAACAAGGAGAGTGATGCCTTCCAGGATGGACCAATAAAATTTGTCAAGTCATTTGGAGAAGGGACTAGGCCCTCCCTTCTGCCTCTGGGCCAAGGGACTATCCCTCCATGGGTAATGTGTTCCCAAAGTCCATTCATGCACCAGGGATACATCCTGGTTCCATTGTCAAAAGTTCCTTAGACTGCACAGGCCTTCTGAGACCCATGTTCATGGGGTCTGAGTAGGTCCCCATGCTAGTTTCCCAGCTTTCAATCTGGGGGTCCATTTGCTCCTGTTTGTTCAGGTCAGCTGTCTCTGTGGGTTTCTGTAGCCTGTTCTTGTCTCCATTTTCTTATCACTCCTCTCTGCCTCTGGATTCCAGTTCTGCTCAGTGTCTAGCTGTGAGTGTCTGCTTCTTTTTCCATCATCTACTAGATGCCTATTTCTTTTCCCATCTGACATAGTTTTGATTACTATAGTTATACATTTTGAAACCCATTTCATTTTATTTTTATGTTCTTATTCTAGTTCCATATGCTTCTTGAATAATTGAGCTTATTCTTATAAGAATTCTCAATGAAGATAAATCTTTAATAAATTTGTGTGCCAATCAATTGATAAGTTGATGAGTAGCTTTATCAACTATCATCTTCAATAGATGTCTTCCAATCTGTGGCTGTACTGATTCTTCCCACTTATGCATCTTCTATTGTTTATTTTACTTTTGATAAATATAAGAACCCAAGCTTAGTGCACACTTTGCCACAGATACACCAAAATTTTCCAACTTGGAAGGGTAGGCAATGAGATGGGTTTCTGTGTGTCAACAACCAATGTGAAAAACAGTAGTTATTATTTTGTTTACTTTTTTCCTCTTATTCTGTACTCATAGAGAAATCTCTATTTAGTTTCAGTGGGACTTTGCTTAGATCCTTAGCAGTGTGTGTGTGTGTGTGTGTGTGTGTGTGTGTGTGTGTGTAAATAAATTCTTCAATTATGTGTCATTTTATGTCATTTGTTTCCATTTATATGCTTTTGTTGTTGTTGCTGTGGCATAAAACTTGTACCTACAATAGTAGGAATCTCTGGCCTATTCTCATCTGGGGAAGGAAGGCTTTGATGGTTGGTATTAACTAAATGTTAGCTGAAGGGTTTATTGACAATAATTTAAAAACTGAGAACATTTCTGTTAGTTTTTGCCTTCTAGAAATATTTTTATAAATTGTTAATGACTTGTGGCAATGGCCTCTTCATTAAAGACAAATTTACTCATGGTACCTTATAAACATTATGGTGGTGTACATTTCTCTTTATAACTTACTAAATTTTTCTATCTAATACTTTTAGCAAAATTTACTTGTTTTGACTAAGAGCTCTCCATCCATGTTCATTAGTAGCACCAGTCTGTGAGTTTTCTGATTTTGTTATAAGTGAATATGTTATGATAGCTGAATTTGGGCCTGTTTCCTCCTCATCTATCTTCTGAAGAGTGTTGTGTAGAGGTGATGATGTTACTGCATGTTGAAATATTCTGCAGAATCTCTATAAAACTCCTGGACATCAAGATTTTGGTGAATGTAATTCATACTACAAATCCTGTTCCATTAAAAGTCATGGGAATATACGGTTTATCTGTTCTCAGTGTTTAATTTAGGGCAGTTTGTATCTTTTGAGGAAATAGTCTATTTAACATAAATGTCCAGGCAGATGTGGGTAGTATTGTTCCTATTATAACCTTATCATGTCTTTCATTTCTGTGAAGCCTGTTATGAAACCCCCTTTGATTTCTGGTAATATTTTTCTTTCTCTTTATTGCCAATCATGTTAGAGCTCAGAAGATTGAATTTATTTCTTTGCAAAGATCAGCTCTTTGCTTCTTGTATTTTCTTTCTCATTTAGTTCAATATTTTTTCTCTTCCAACTTCTTCCTTGAACTATGGATGACTCAGAAATATTTCATTTAATTTCTAGGTATTCCCATATTTTTCTATCATTTTTGTATTACTGATTTCTAAATTTGATTACATTTTGATTAGAGAACAAATTGTTTTAAATACTTTAAATTGGCTGGTGCTTTATTTCCTGAAGAATCATAATATAAAACCTGTGGGAACAAACTCCATTTGCATTTCAAAAGACTGAGATTTTTTTAAAGAAAATATTCTATAAATGGAATTAAAATCCAGTGGTTTGAGGTTTTGTTTTATCCTACATATAAAAAGTGATTTTTCATAATTAACTTGGAAAAAATATAAACTAAAAGCAAGTAACTTAATTGTAAAATATCTGAGAAAAAATTAGCTGAAATCACAGGCTTATTATGAGACAAAAACAAAAAATATGAGTTTACAAAGAAAAATTGAACAAAGAACAAAACATCACCGTAAAATATATTGACCAGTAAACATTAAAAATGGAGTGATCTTGATGGGTAAAAAATATTTCTTTTTAAATAATTAGTGTACTAAACATATTATGACAACAGTAACCCTATGACTAGAAGAGAAATATAAATTGTGAAAAATGTTAGAAGGAATGTAAGATTTCTGTTTAAAATTGCCATTCCCAAAATTTCCTAGTGGATTTGTTTGCTATCTCTCTTGTCAGGTAAGAAAGGAGAGTCTATTTAAAAAGAGAAAAACCTTAACATAAAAAGTATCATAATTTATTAAGGTTTTCCTATTAAGTTGAGATGATAACTGATAGTATCACTTTTTGAGTTAGTCTGGGCAGTTGTGGTGAATGCTGTCATAGTGTGTAATATATGTCAGAGGGCAGAGTGGTGTAGAAGCAGTGGTAAAGGAAAGCATGGAGTATACTTTAATTACTAAGTCACAATCAAAGAATGAACTCCATAGTCCACTTCTTGGGCTTGAAAACCTGCTCCCTCCTTCCCTACTTTAGATCTTCCTCTACAGGCCAACTGTCTGTCATGGAAGATGTATCCAAGATCAACACCACAGGCCATTTAAGCATTAATCACTTCAAGGATTTATGCCAAGAATGAAATAATAAAGTTGAAAATATTCTGTGTTATGTTTTCCCACTGTGTACACAGGCACAAAGAACCAATACCTCACCCATTCCTTTCGTGTTTCATTGTTTGGTTTGGAGTTGACACACAACCGATGTCTACATTTCAGTTTCAGTTAGATTAGGTAACTGTCTGTGTTCTTTTCTTCTTCAACATGTTTCTGTTGGGCTTTCTAGATTAACAGTTAACTCCCAACATTTGCCTCATAGCTAGTCTGTCCAACTTGCCCAGGCCCCATTGACTTAAACATTCGTTCTGAGTTCGTTGTAGTATATCATAGATCATATTACAAATTCACACATTGTGCTTAAAGTAAAGTGTCTTCAATCATTTCAGAATAGCTTGGATGAAGCTTGATTTTGAGGTTGTACCTTGGGATGGGTATTTAAACAAAACACCCCAGCCATGTAAATTATTTTTCTGGCTCTATGGAATGCAAAGTAATTTAACTATATATGAAATTCTTGACTTGTATCTTCCTCTTGAGTTTCTTAAAGATGTTTATCTGGTACTATTTAACCAAGACAATGTACACTGAGTTATTTTGTTTCTATCCTAAAAATGGGGTCTGGTCCAAATGCTTTCAAGACTCTGTTCTGATCTTCAGGCCTATTGACATAATCAGTCGAGTGTTCCAAATCAGTCATTCTATATCAAATTCTTCAAATGTGTAATGTTATTCTCACACACACAAATGAATCTTTGTCCTCTCCTTTGTACACACTATCTTAAGTTTTAAGTTTTAAACACTGCTTATGTCTGGCTGTTTATTTTTCCTTTTCATTAATTCTAGTACCAGCTTTAAAATGTCTTCCCCTGGCTTCAATGTTGTCATAGAATTTCTCCCAGGATCTATTTTCTTCATTCTTCTAATTTCTATCATCCATTCTTTCTCTCTCTCTCTCTCTCTCTCTCTCTCTCTCTCTCTCTCTCTCTCTCTCTTCCCCTCTCTCTGTCTCTCTCTCCCTCTCAGCACCTTTGATAACATTCACTCAACACTCAAGTCTGAGTTCTTTGTAATTGAGCTGATTTTTTTCCTAGTTTGTTTTTCAGTAAATAAAGAGAGTTTAATGGGTCAACCTTGCAGTTCTTCATAGCTATCTGTTTCCATTTTTATTTCTGTAATTGCACATACTTCTTAGCTTTTTAAGTCACAGTGATTCATTTTGGCCCCCTATGCTTCAACATGTCTTTCATTTTTGAAGTCTGTTACCTAAAAATTTTTTGCATTTACTGCATGTTTTGCACTCTTGTGTGGATGTTCACAGTTCACTTTCCAAAATTCTTGTTTGGGAAGGACAACAGCAAGCAACCCTGGGCTGGGAGCAGCAGCTATGTGGCTCCAGGATCTTCAGTTCAACATCACCCTGGTCTGAAATGCGAGGTGGCCCATCAATGGCTAAAGCCATATGTTGTTCTTGTTTCTGTGATTTGCTTTCTTCTGATTTAAAAACCAGGTTTGATTCTTAAGTCCCTACCTTCTTCTATCTTGTGACTAAGCTCCCAGTAGTATGCCCTCCTCCCTCAGGTGTTCACATGAGTACTGCACTTCATCAGTGCCAGCATTTCCTCACACCTGAACCTGACAAGGCCCATCTTTTTGGTCACAGGGACTGCTCTAGATTGTTGTGCTTCATAGAAGTGCACAGATTACCCATTCAATGAATTATTCATTCACACCTTGCACAAATTCTAGTTATTTTGTCTGTACTATTTAAATTAATCTGTAACTACCCTTCCTCTCCCACACCAGGTTCTTGGATCTGCTATCAAATTGTTCCCAGGTGTTTCCCCAAGTTCATGTTTTCTTTATTCATTAGTAACTTTATTCATTCGTCCACACAATTCTGTTAATATCTATGCAACTTGTTGACTTTGATGAGCAAATTGTCTCCACATTTTCTCAAAGCAGGAATTAATTATTCCATGTATGTTATTATTAACCTGAAACCACAAAATCCAATAAATTAATGTCTGGTAAGTAACCCCAAAAGTTTATAGAATTTAAGTACATACACACACACACACACACACACACACACACACGCATGCACACACGCACACATGCACATGCACACACGCATACACACACTGGAACAGCCATTATGCAATACCATATACCATAAAATCCAGAAATAGCAATCTTAGATATGGACCCAAAGGTCCTTATTATGGAGATACTTTTCAACTTTGTCATTGCTGTTCCATTCACAATAACCAGGAAGTGGAACCAGCCTAGATACCTTTCAACTGTTGGATAGATAATGATAATGTTATGTATTGACACAATAGGATATTATTATGTATTAAGAAAAAAATTAATTTTCAGGGGCTATAAACAAGTATACGGAATCTGGTAACCCACTCAGAACAAAAAATGCTATAACTTTTCTCTCATTTTGGTTGTCCACTTTGAATCTTCAGATATATATGTGCGCTTTGGTTTCAACGCCCACAGAGGGCAGGAAATTACAAAGGGGAAGAAATGTCAAGGGACGAATGAAAGAATGTGCTGGTATACTGTGCTAAAGAAGAATAATGAAAAATGAAGTCTTAAATTGGTGTAGAGAGGGTAGACTGGAAGAGGAAAGATGGTAAATGATAAACAATAGTAAAGACATTTTGAAAAACTATATACAGAAATTTACTACTGTAGATACTTCCTAAAATACACACACACACATACACACACACACACATATACACACACGAGAGAGAGAGAGAGAGAGAGAGAGAGAGAGAGAGAGAGAGAGAGAGAATTACAATGGATTTACCCTATTAAAGAACAATAGTGCCCCTGCTTGACACCAGAAGCTAACAAATAAAATGTTTGGTGTTTTCTTTTGTATTTGTTAGCCAGTAAAGCCCCCATTAACACCCTCAGCCCACAACACTACATAATATAGGCATTGCTCTTGATTACTCTCAGAAATTTGAAAGTAAATCTGCTTGCTGAAAACATGAAAATATTTGATTCGGAAAACATGATGAAATGTAGTGGCTACTGACCTGGAAGCTTAATCCCTACTGACTAGGTTCCATAGCGCTATAAAGTGTATAAAAATAAAAGTAATGATCCATCATGCTAGCTGTGAACTCTGTGGTCTACAAGTGGCTGGCCTGACAGAACAAGCTCTTTAGAAGCTACTATTCATGTCCCTTACTCCCCTCCTAGCTCCCGGTCCCCATTATTTTGTTGTGAAAACATGAATGCATCCCTTTTCATCTCACAGCCAGTACAAGGGAAAATACTGCCTTCTATCTTGCCATCACACCATTTTCAGATCACCTTCCTTGCTACTCTCTCACCATTTATTTTGTTCACCTCTGCCCATTGCTCTGCTCTTTGATTTTGCTTTTCACGGAATTAAATGTATCGATGTCTTCACATTGATGATTCCCAGTTCCTTACTCAGGCTAAATAAAGTCATGTAAGACTGGCTGACATGATAAATTTGTAATTTAAAATTCAAATTTAATTATTAGACGAACAAGATATTTGTGTCAGTTCAGCCAGTGCATATTCAGAGTGAAGTCACTTTTATGTGGCTGTAGGATAAACATGATTTCAACAGGAAGAGTTGAGCATCTTATCAGGTCCAAAAGAAACTCGGGACAAATGGCTAACTCTTGTGCCTAGTAGTATACCAAAGTATCTGCTGGCCTCCAGCCTAAGTAGCTATCGGTGGGCCCTCTCAGCTCATCTCACTCTGTCTCCTACACTAACCTTATCCACCGCATGGGATTCCCTTCCCCCAATTTCTCATTCCCATATAACCCTACCATGTCCTCCATGAGCTAGCTCTTGACCCTCTTTCCCCCTATTCCTTGATCCTCTTGTCCCCCCCTCTTGATTATTTTAGTCCACTCTATCTTATCTCTCTCTCCACTTTGTTCTCTTTCTCTCTCTTCCTTCCTCTCTTACTCTTTCCCTTTCTTTCTCTTTATGGTCTAATTCAGTCTACTGGCCATGTCCAATCTACTATGTTCTTTTCCTGCTCTGGATTCTTCCAGATGCCTCTGGTTATATTCCCCTCATACCTACAATAAAAACCTTCCCTCAACCATACCTTGGTGCTTCTGTGTCCTTACTCTACATCTGGTGCCAACATGATTGTTTCATATAATTTCATTTAAATTTAATATCATTAGTTTCTAATGATCTTGCATAAGTTAAGAATAGAAATTTTATCACAATGCTTGTTGGGTTCTTTAATAAACAAGACAGGGAAGTTCTTCCCTTATACAGATTCTGGAGAGTGTAATCAATTTGTACTATTGTGATTCCCCTTGCTTTAATGACTTAATAACTAACACTTTTCTTAACATGTTCTTTCTTCACTTAATTCATAAGACATAGTCTACTGTCCTTACAAGAGAGATATGAATTTTGTGAGAACACATTTTAGGGCCTAATACTATCTCTAGGAACATCACATACAAGTGACCTTGAATTGCTTTGTGTGTGGGGGGGGGTTAACTGTCCACCTTCTCATACCTATAGCCACACAAAAATATTTATGTCATCTTCAGTTTGTTTGTCAAGTGTATGAATATGATTGTACAGACAGTCTTGGTCAAGTCTGAACTATTGTTCACATTTAAATTATTCTCTACATTGCAAGGTTTTAATCTGCACATCATCTTAGTAAATTATCTGATGTATGTCCTTCTTTGAGAACAATCCTGGAGAAGAAAAGCACACTATGATATTTCTCTGCCAGTCACCCTTTATTCAGATTCTGTTCATTATATAAGCTCTTTAAATTTACTAGTCATGCACTGTGCATAAATGACATAAAATTAAATGAAAATAACAAAAACTGAGACATGAAAACACAGCATATAAACCTGCTATAAATGTTTTGATTCAAAGTCCCCTCTATGCCCTGGGACTAAAGACATTCCAGGAAAGTCAGGAACTCATTTTAGCAATTTATTCTAGAGAAGAGATGAGAAAGACCTATGAGGAGAGGTAACGATGCCACTGTTTATTTTAAAATGACAAGGGAAAGGCAAGTTAGAGAAAGACAATATATAGAGGAAAATGTGTGAAAATATGAGACAGGTGGGATTGGAAAAATTAATTCAAAAGACAGGAGAATGAAAAAGATAAGTCTGGTGTGTGTGTGTGTGTGTGTGTGTGTGTGTGTGTGTGTGTGTGTGTTGTTTGTGTTGTGTTTAGAGAAGAATATGAAAATGCCTAAGGATAAGAGGCAAAAGACATGAAATCAAGATAGCAGCCACTTCAATAATACATCCCACATGCATGGATTCAAGCAGAATTTACAGTGTCTGTGCTGACCTCAGAAACTGAATCATCACAGAAAGTGAAGGAAAGCAGCCCATGGTCATTCTGTGTCTGCCCCCAGTAACGTAAGAGTGAAACACCTGGAAGCAGGAAGTTTGTCAAGAACTCACTGAAACAAGGGAGAACTTCAGTTTCACTTCAGAACAAAAAGAAAGCATTAAAAATTTAAGTGCATTTAGAAATATAATTTAAATATAGTTCTAATAATTGCATGAAATACATTTTAAAGTATAATGTAAATATACGATGAGTAGAATCAGGAAACTTGAAAACACAGAATTCCACTTGAATTTGTAGTCTACAAATATATGAACTTATTTTCTATTCTTCGATGTTGAGAGCCTTAAATTTGACTATTTTCATGCAGATTTTTACTTTAGTTAGGTTTCCTCTCAATCATGACTAATTTAGAGAAAATAATATTTGAACATATTTATAATTAAGAGCTCTGTAGGCTTTCTCCTTGTGTGGAGGAACTGAATTAATGAGGTTCTAACCTATTTGATAAGCATCCTTGAGTGTCCTGGTTCCAATTACCTCCTATTAATAAGTGTCACATTTAGAATCTCTACTCCATTTCCTTATAATTTCAATTAATAAAAAAAATCTATGAAAGTTTTATCTTGTCATTTCCAACACAGGTTATACATACAGATTGCTAATAAGCCTCCTTCAGTAAAATGACCCTCTTTCATCTTTTGTTTCCAAGTAATAGTGTGAGAACAATAGTTGGTTATCTTCCATCCATCAGAGCCATAATGCTATGACAGAGAAGTGTGCCTTAGGGTGGAGACAAGAACACATAAGAAATAACAAATATGATTGGTATATGGCTCAAAAGCAGAGCATTTTATAGCACCTGTCAGGCCTTGGATCCTCTCTGTCACAGTGCAGATTTTTAAAGAGAAAAAAATGGTCAAATTATCTAAGGAAGAAGGATATTTTCATGCCAGGTGAAACAACTTTCTTCAAGCCACTGTACTGTTTGTTGAGAGTTGACTTCACTGAGTGAAAATTCAGGATACCAATATCTGGCTGCTGCCAGTTTCCTGATCACAGACAGACTTCCAGCAGGAATAGAGACTGCTCTGACAAGCAGCTTCTGAGTAGAGAGATACCAGTAACTTAGACTGCTACACTTCTCTTCTATTTCCTGTCATAGTTGAAACTCGTGGAAATGCTGTACATAGTATGAAGTAGACAAAGCGATTGTCCAAGAAACAGATGAGTTGTGTCCTCAAAAGCATACCAGAGGTTTCAGAACCTTTATCTAAATATAACTGGGCTATTGGAAAACTTCCTCAGACAGTGACAGCCATGGATCCATATGAGGTGACAATTTCTGCTCCTTAGTCTTTGGAGGTGAGCACTTGTCCATCACCAAAATTCATCCCCTGTCCTTGCCACATGCTCTGTGATTCTTCTAGAGCTGGCTTGTAGCTGCACTCCCATACTGTACTGTTGGTACCCCCATTTTCTACACTGAATTTCTCTTATGTGACCTGCATAGTTACAGTTAACAACTCTCTTTCTCCTGTTATTTCTTTCCTAGTTCAGCTCCACTGGATAAAAAAAGGGACTCAGTCACAGTTGCCCTTCCAGATCTTGAATTTGAATGTGGTCATTCCCCGCCTTTGGGGACATTAAGATCAGTTAGAGTCTCATCTCTAGGAACAGATATGTAAGGATAATAGACAATATCTCAGAGAGAATATGGGTCAATGTCCAGCATGTGTGTCGATACATGGCAATTTCACCTGTGAATCATCACATAAATAATAGACAAGCTCTATCCTTGCAACATTACTTCTGCTAGATAGAATCTTTTGACAAGGAAAGACTCAGTTTTACTCAAAATACCAGAGTAGGGATTGTTCTTTCTGATCCTCTCAGTGAACCCACAGAAAATTTTCATTGTGGCGATGGACTCTATTCCTCCCATAGCTATGGTGGTAACAGACCATCTATAGATTCATACACTGCTGATGTTTTAATAATGTGAATCCAAACCCATCAGCTTTAAATATCTCTTGAGCATTGGGCAAATACTCTGACACCACTCAAAGCAACAACTGTGAGTCAGAAACTTTTGCCCGGCCAGGAATCCTTATTTAACAATTATGAGACTCTGCTGCTGATATTCTCAAAGTTCTAGAAGATTTACAGAAATGTAACTGTATGTAGCCTACTCTTAAAATCAATTTAATTAAGACTGCAAGAGATAATATACAGAAAATGGAAATATAGGCTCTCTAGGTACCTCTCATGTTCATTAGACTATGAGAACTGTGCCATTGAAATTGCTCAATGAGTACAGGTATATTCTTTCAAGCCTGAATATCTTCACTCTGACCATCAGTGCTTACAGTGTGGAAGAGAAAAACCTGCTCTGCAAGGAGTCCTCTGATTTTATCATGCATGCCAGAACACTCACATATGAGCACATACATACATACATACATACATACATACATACATACACAATAAATAAATACTAAATAAATGTATTAAAAACTATATGTCTGAGAACTACTGCTTTATGCATGTGCTTTTTATTGTTATTATTATTATTATTATTATTTTACATGTCCATCCCAGTTTCCTCTCCATCCCTCCCTCCCTCTTACCCTCTCTTCACACTCATATGTGCACTGACCACCATCCCCTCCCATCCCACCACCCCCATGCCACATGTAGGGCTATGCTATTCAGGCGGGGTCATGTAAATCTGTCAAGTCATTTGAGCAGGGACCAGGACCTCTCTCCTGTCTCTAGGTTAAGGGAATATCCCTTCATGGGGGATGTATTTTATTGAGTATTTTTGTATCCATGTTCATCAGGAATATTAGTCTGTAGTTTTGTTTCTTAGTTGTGTCTTTGTGAGGCTTGGGTACCAAGGTGATTATGGCCTCATAGAAAGAGTTTGGTAATGAGCCTTCTGTTCCACACAATAGTAAATACTAGTAAACCGAATCCAAGAATACATCAGAGAAATCATCCACCATGACCAAGTAGGCTTCATCCCTGGGTTGCAGGGATGGTTTAACATACATAAATCTATCAATGTGATCCACAGTAAACCAAACTGAAAAAGAAAAACCATATGATCATCTCCCTAGATACTGGAAAAGCCTTCAACAAAACTCAACACCCTTTCATGATAAAGGACTTGGAGGGAACAGGGATAACAGGAACATACTTAAACATAATAAGAGCAATATACATCAAACTGAATGGAGAGAAGCTTAAGGCGATTCCTCTAAAATCAGGAACAAAACAAGGCTGTTCTCTCTCTCCATATCTCTTCAATATTGTACTTGAAGTTCTAACTAAAGCTATAAGACAAGAAAAGGAGATCAAGGGAATCCAAATGGGAAAGGAAGAAGTCAAATTGTCTCTATTTGCTGATGATATGGCAGTCTCCATAAGCGACCCAAAAAACTCTACCAAGGAACTCTTACAGCTGTTAAACACCTTCAGCAAACTAGCTGGATACATGATGAACTCAAAAAAAATCAGTAGCTCTACTTTTTTCAGATGACAAGAGTCTGCGAGAGAAATCAGAGAAACATCACCCTTTACAATAGCCACAAATAACATGAATTATCTTCGGGTAACGCTTACCAAAAAAGTGAAAGACCTATATAATAAGAACTTTGTGGCTTTAAAAAAAGAAATTAAAGATGATACCAGAAAATGGGAAATCTTCCATGCTCTTGGATAGGAAGGATAAATATAGTAAAAATGGCAATCTTGTCAAAAGCACTATATAGGTTCAATGCAATCCCTATTAAAATCCCAGCACAATTCGTCACTAACATTGAAAGGATAATAACCAACTTTATATGAAAAAACAAAAGACCCATAACAGCCAAAAACAACCCTGGACAATAAAAGAACTTCAGGAGGCATCACCATCCCTTACTTTAAGCTCTACTACAGAGCTATAGTTCTGAAAACAGCGAGGTATTGGCACAAAAATAGACAGGTAGACTAATGGAATCGAATTGAAATTCATGATATTAACCAAAACACCTATGAACATCTGATTTTCAACAAAACAACTAAAAGAATACAATGAGGGAAAGAAAGCATCTTCAACAAATGGTGCTGGCACAATTGGATGATGGTGTATAGAAGACTGCAAATCGACCTATGTCTATCGCCATGCACAAACCTCAAGTCCAAATGGATCAAAGACCTCAACATAAATCCAGCCACACTGAACTTCCTAGAAGAGAAATTAGGAGGTACCCTTCAATAAATTGGTACAGGAGACTGCTTCCTGAACATAACTCCAGTAGCACAGACATTGAAATCAACAATTAATAAATGGGACCTCCTCAAACTTAGAAGCTTCTGTAAGGTAAAGGACACTTTGGACAAGACCAAAAGGCAGCCCACAAACTGGGAAAAGATTTTTACCAATCCTACATCAGACAAAGGGCTTATTTTCAAAATATACAAAGAACACAAGAAGCTAGTCAGCAAAACACCAAATAAACCTATTTTTAAATGTGGTACAGAACTGACTAGAGAACTCTCAATAGAGGAAATTCAAAAGGCTAAAAGACACTTAAGGAAGTGCTCACATCCTTAGCTATCAGGGAAATGCAAATCAAACCAACTTTGAGATACCATCTTACTTCTGCCAGAATGGCTAAAATTAGAAACACCAATAACAACTTAAGCTGGAGAGAATGTGGAGAAAAGGGAACCATCCTCCACTGCTGGTGGCAGTTCAAACTTGTATAGCCATTTTGGAGATCAGTAATGAGGTTCCTCAAGAAAATGGAAATTAGTTTACCACAGGACACAGCAATCCCCCTCTTAGGTATATACCCAAATGATCCACATCCATATAACAAAGACATGTGCTCAACTATGTTTCTAGCAGCATTATTTGTAATAGCAACAACCTGGTAGCAACCTAGATGCCGCTCAACTGAAGAGTGGATAAAGAAGATGTGGCACATCTACACAATGGAACACTACTCTGCAGTAAAAAATAATGGAATCTTGAAATTTGCCGGCAAGTGGATGGAACTTGAAGAAAACATCCTGAATGAGGTAACCCAGTCACACATGGTGTGTACTCACTCATATATGGATTTTAGACCTAGAGCAAAGTATTACCATCCTATAATTCTCACCATCTGACAAACTAGGATACAAGGTGTATTCTAAGAGATTCATATGTGGTCCCTCACAAAAGGGGAAAGGGACAAGCCCCCCCCCCAGAGCACATGGCAAGTGGGGAAGGGCAGTGAATAGAGAGAGAACTAGGAGAAAGAGAAGGGGAAGAGAGGAAAGGATATGTAACTAGGTAGATTGATTCAGGGTAGGAATAGAAGACAGAAAAGAGAGACAGACACACACACACAGATGAAGAGAGAGAGAGAGAGAGAGAGAGAGAGAGAGAGAGAGAGAGAACATAACAGAGTGATCTATTATTTGTTTGAAAAGAAAACTGAACCTAAAAAAAGGCTAGAGACCTACAAAACTGACTCCAAATATCAATTTGAGCAACTGTGGAAAGGTTACCATAAATAATGCCCTTCCCTGATAGATAGTGAGATCAACAACTAACTTACCCACCCCACCAGCATGCAGTCCTCATCTAGTACCTGTTGGAAACAGAAGCAAACACCCATAATAAACACTGAGTCAAACTAGAAACCAGATGCAGAGAGAGAGAGAGAGAGAGAGAGAGAGAGAGAGAGAGAGAGAGAGAGAGAGAGGACAAGACAAGGTTGCAGAAACACATAAAAACAGCTGACCTGAACAAGGAGGAGCTAATGGGTCCCCCAGACTGATAGCTGGGAATCCAGCATGGGACTGATTCAGACCCCCTGAATATGGTTCTCAGTTAGAAGTCTAAGGGACCTCAGACAGTGGAACCAGGATGTATTCCTGGTGCACAAAAGGGCCTTTCAGTCACATCCCCCCATGGAGGGATACTCCCTTAACCGAGAGACAGGAGAGAAGTCCTAGTCCCTACTTCAAATGACTTGACAGATTTACATGACCCCACCTGGATAGCATAGCCCTACTTGTGGAATGCTGGTGGTGGGATGTGAGGGGAGGGTGGTCAGGGTGCATGTGGCAGGGCAGGGGGGGAAGAGAGAGAGGGTAAGGGGGATGGAGGAAGGGATGGAGAGGAAACTGGGATCAACATGTAATAAAAAATAATAAATAAAATAAAATAAAAAAATCAAGCATTCAAACACAATTTAATCAGTAAATATAATAATTGGTTGCTGAAGAATAATATATTTAAACCATTATGCCTTTATAAAAATAGAAAGTGTTATTTGTATAGCAAAATACTGCAGTTTGCACCATACAACAGTCTTGAATCTGGCAAAAATGCTTCTGATACAGTCTATAAACATTGTGGAATATAACTGCCTACAGATAGCATATACTGTGTGATCAGAGCCAAGGCTACAGTGAAATTTTGTGATAGAAGATAAACAAACACTACTGAAAATCTCTCAGATTAATGGATTTTTAATATATTTTGTTTGTTGTATATTTTGAAGCCTTTTGCTCTTGCCAACTTTTGGTGACCCATATTCAAACACATAAATACATTTGGGGCTATGACTCAGTTAGAAAAACTGGATTCTATGTCATTAGGTCAATGATGACAACTTTCTCTGAAATGCTGTATCTGTTGCCAATTTATATCCCTTTCAAAAACACAGCAAGTAACATTTCCACTGAGTTCTGTAACTATCTGTGGCTATTTGCCTTCCTCAAAAAAAATAAAATTACATTAAAAACTGTAGTGATACAATACTCTTCCCTGGGTCTGCAAGGCCAAATGGACCAAATTCTTTAATACTTGTCTATCCCAACTGACATAGTATATGGTACCTACATGTCCTGTTTTAATGCTGAAATTCTGTGTTCTTACCTAAGAGAAACATAGCATAAATAATACATGTAGAGATTTACAGACCACATGGGAGGGAGCACCCCTTTGCTTCTCTTTTGATTTGGTCTCTTCATCAGCAGATTTAGTAGGGGTTTTTTGTTTGTTTGTTTGTTTGTTTGTTTGTGTTTGTTTTGTTTTTTCAGCTGACTTGTATTGCAGAATACTTGTTTACACTGTGTGAAGATGTGTCACTGTGACAGTTTAATAAAGAGCTGAATGGCCAAAAGAGGGGAAATGTAGGATATTTGTACACTGTGTGAAAATGTAATGCTGTGATTGGTGCAATAAAAAGCTGAATGGCCAATAGGTATGATGAGATATAAGTGAGATTTCTGGGGAGAAATAGTAAGAGGAGGAATAGTAAGAGGTGGAATCTCAGCATAGGAATTTTATCAGCAGGCTTGGAGCAATTCAAAGTTGCCGTACAGCAGAAAGATAAAAGCCAAATGGCAGAACATAGATGAAAAGAAACAGGTTAATCTGAGTTATAAGAGATAGTTGGGGAAAAGTCTAAGCTAAAAGCTGTTGCATATGCCCTACGATCTGCTCCACTAATCAGGGGAAGGTCTAGAGATTGAAATAAGAGACAAAACAGCTGGTCATTCATCCAACAGCAATGTCAGAATGCTGAATGCCATTTATTGAGGGGATGAAGTGGGCTTATATGTTGACTCACAGCAAAGTGGAAAACAGCAGGATTCAAGCTTAGCTCCTCCCTACCAGGTGTGTTTTAGCAAAACAGGAAGAGTACCAATAACAACTACCAGTCAAAATGTTCTAGCTGAGATCTTCAGGCTTGCTCAAAGTGCCTCTGGGGTCCATGCATGGCCCTACAAAAAGCCAGGCTTTCATAATTAATAAGAAATCTCCATGTCCTTATTTATGAGCTGATAGCCCATAGAAAAGTCTGACTGCATAGTTGGGCCCTATTTATTCCCTGAAAAAATGCATTATTTTTTTCTTTTGTAAATTCCTATCTTGTGAAATAGTTCCAGAACTTTTTTTCCCTGGTATTGCCAGTTTCTCCAGCAATTCCAGGGGTTTTCCACATTACCACCTTACTAGAGACCTAGGTCACAGGGAGTTTACATGTCCAGAATGACTCTGACCTTGTGATCCCAGAAAAGTGTTTATCAGATAAACACTTCTGTGACATCGTTAAACTCCATCTTGAGAGTCCTCTTCTGTAACAAAAGTCTAGACTCCATATGTGAGTGTCATTGAAAAAAAAAAAAAAACTCAGGTCCACAGAAGAAGCAACAAAGGAGGTTATGTCCCATTTAGGGTTACATTTATTGCCCATCATGTCTTCTAGAAAAAAAAAAATTTGTTGTTTCTAGACATCAACTGAGGCTAGAATAAGCATCAATAAGTAGCCCCCAACATATGGAGATAGTATGTCAATATCTTTGCATTATGAAAATACTTTCATGGCTGTGAAATGCAATTCATCCCGCATGAAACATGTATATACATTATATATCACTTCCAACTAATTCCTTCCTAGTTGTAGTTTAGCCCCTTATAACAATTCTTTTTGGAAAACTCTTCATGATTGAACAATCTCTGTCAGAAATCTGCCTTTTAGAACTTCACACACACAAATACACTAGAAATGTGTTGTACATTGGCTGACAGGTACAGAAGCTTAAAGAAAACTGGCCTATGGCCTCCTTTAAAACTGAAGTTAAACCACTTAGGGTAGGTATCATGTGTGATTTTGCCAACCTATGATTCATTCTCCTCCTTGAAAAATCAACTTATTTGTAGTTCCATATTTTCATACTTAAAAGTTTTAATTGTACTATATAATGAGGAATAAATTTTAAAATAATCAAGGAGAAATGCATTTAATGAAACATCATTTCTGTACTAATTCACTGCCTAATACACCTTATCACTATGACAATCATCCCATGATGGAGGTAAACAAATGTATATGTGTTATTTTAAAATGTATAAATACATAAAAATGGTTATTTAAACATATATGAAGAAATGTTTATTATAAAATATATACACTTCTAAGTATCTTTACTATTCTAACTCTATGTTACTCACTTTTTTAAAAAATGTGAGATTTACATTAGGTAGAGAGTATATTATAATTATATATGTGTGATTATATGTACACATGTATACATATGTATGATTATAAACATATATGTATGCATATATAGACAAACATATATATATATATTAGAGAGAGAGAGAGAGAGAGACATGGAAGTTCCTGTAAAGGAGTAATAAAAGGAAATAACTTCAGGTTGTTTAGTAGATCATTGTAGGGTGCATAGATATCTATGTCAAAAATTTTCTTTCATGTTAGAACAAGACTTTCCTTTATTGACTGGTTCTACTAAATAGATATGACAAAATAGTTGGAAAATGAAATGTGTATCAAAAAATTGTGTACCCTTCAGTCTATAAGTTCCATATGAATATCTAAAGTAAAAAATAATTTTTTTGAAATGTTCAATCATTATTTCTCCTTCTTTAGCCTTAATATGGGAGGTAGTTCAGCAAAATTCAGGCTCCATTTTGATGTGTCTTTGTCCACCATTATCTGTGCCTTTCCTTCTGAGTTATTAGTTATTAAACTCATTATTACTCCTAGAAAATGAAGCACAAGTGCCAATCAAATTATGGAATCTCCATAAGGAATTTTGAGACCATATGAAGTCATAGTGATATTTTATACTGGTTTGTGGCTTCAACAGACACTGAAGTAGAGTTCCTAACCTCAGACAGCTGGAAATTTGTAAAATTGATTGGATAATGCTCCCATAAAGCAAAGACACTATCTTTTGTATTTTCTTTTGTTTATGTTTTTATTCTAATAAGGGGAACAATTGCTGAATCATTAAAAGTGAATGATTTTTACAAATGATATTATACAAAAATTGAATAAATTTGTGGAAGCATTGAGTGAGTTGTCTTTAACATATATGAGGAGGATAATAACAATAAGCAGAAGAAAGATGGTGAATAAATCATTTTCATCTCTAAGGTTCTGTTGACCTAGAAATGTATTTAAAAGAAAACAAATAGAAAAATGGAAGTGGGGGAGCCTAATGCATTTATTTCTTCTGAGTTACATTCTTCAAGAGCATTAAAAGATATATGATTATGAATACTTATAAACAAGTAACAAATTTATAAATCATAACCCCTGATGAGCAGTATTAAATAATTTCTATTGACTATATAATAAAACATTAGTAAACAGGTTTTATCACTACTTTCCTTTTTCTAATGTTTAACATAACTCCAGAAACTTCCATCTGACCCTCTTTAGTTCAATTGATTGTGATGAAATCAGCTCATACACCTTCCCTGGGACTTGCTAATAGCTTGATTGAGCTTTGTAATTGCCAGTTCACCATGGTTAGTTCAAACACCATTGATTGGAGCTTTCTCTTAGAAAGTGGAGCTCCACTAATTTTTCAGGCGCATGTCCCTCCCTAAACTTCTTCAGCCACCAAAAGAAAAACTTTTGTATAAATAATTCACCTATTACTTTTTCAATTTATTTCACAGGCACATTTCATGGGAGAAGAAATACACAAAGGAGAAAATAAAGCTAAATGTTTATGCCCCAAATGATGACTACTCTGCATGCATTGCTCTATTTCTTTCCAGTATCAATATTGATTGGCTGTCAGTACATACTGTTCTTTCTGTAGCTTTGTTCATCAGAAATATTTTCTATTACACAATGATTTCCTCATACTTTCCAATATGATTCATACAAAATAGAAAAATATGTCATTTATTTTATAATTCCATCACACAATTCATGAATATTCATTGAGCTCCTACCATTTCAGTACTTTTAGGTTCTGGGTTTATATGTGAGAACTTAGACCATGCTTTGCTTCACATACATTCCGAAAGCTAAAATGAAGACTCAAAGGACAGCTATTTAAATATGTAAGGTAAGTGGATAAATGACACAGATGGGACAAAGAACAAGGCATTGTTAGCAATGTGAAATTTGAAGAATGGAATTGCATTTTACCTTTGTGCTCACATGTATTTCATGAGCATCCTGCAGCACACCAGCAATCAATGTTTAATGTGTATGTAATATTTTTAATATGTATATTACACATGCTCATTTTGGTAGTTGAATAAAAAACAGAGATACAAAAATAAATGTTTACATATTCTTTATTTCTTTAGCCAAATATAATTTATTTTTGATGCTAATATTTTCAGAAAGATCTTCAACTGAGATCTGTTCCCTCCCATGTCATCTTCTGCTTGCAAAAATACTCACATAAGATGAAGCTAGTAAGCTATTCTCTAAGCATTTCCTTTCACAATCACTGTAAAGGCGTACTCTATTCCTATAAGGTAAAGATTTGTTGCTGTTCCATTTTTGTTTAAAAAAAAAGTTTCACCCCAGTAACAGATCTAATTCCTTTACCCAAAAGAGTAGTTGCACACTTTTGTACCTTTTTTAGTCATCAATCTTCATACATGGTTATAGGTATTTGGGGCTCAAGAGATAAATTCCATGTGTGCTTTAAATATAGTTATTTTCCCTTCCTCGTGAGAAGAGGTAAGAATGGCCACAATTCAGGTACCTCGGAGTCTATCTTCTTTTTATTGGTGGTGAATATCAAATGATATAGTATTCAGACTGTGTTGTGGTGTATTTGATCACACTGTGTGAAAACGTGTCACTGTTTTATTCTGATTGATTTAATAAAGGGTTAGTTGAATGGCCAATAGCTAGGCAGGAGGGATTAGGCAGGACTTTTGAGCAGAGAGAAAAACTCTGGGTTAAAATGTGGCATGAGCGATTATGCCAGCAAGATATGAAGGGAGTCAGACACCGAGAATGAAAGAAAGGCAGCTGAGCCACATGGCAGAATGTAGATTAATGGAAACAGGTTAGTCTGAGCTATAAGAGGTAGTTAAGAACAAGCCTAAAGACCAAGTTTTCATAATTAATAATAATTCACCTGTCATTATTTGGGGCTGGCAGCCAAAAAGAAAGTCTGACTACAAGGGTGCCCAAATAAATGTTATGTAATAGCTGAACACTTAATAGAACAAGTGTTTCCCTCAGCCATTATCTCACCCACACTGAAGACATCTGAAATTATCAGTGGACATCTGGATCATCCTGTCAGTATTGGTCCCTGCACATGTAACATCATCACAAACACTCTTGTCCTCTCCCATACATCAACACAAATAGAAAGATAATGAAATGAATCCAGGCCCTGTTGTTTTGAGAAGCCCAGCAGTTCCTTCAGGAGATCCATTAAATGCTTAGTTTTGACTGTGACCTGTACATCTAGCAAATTCTCAGCTAAAGTTCTACACTTGCTTTCTAAATGTGGTGGGCATTTTTTTGTAAGAAATGTCTTCTTTTCCTTTAGTTACAAATCATTGAAAAGTCAAACAGTATGATTAAAGTCTCACAGAGGTAGGCCTTCTTAATTCTTGTTAACATCTCATCCTCTAAGTGACTTGAGTAGTGGCTAGATGAGGGTAAATGCTTATAAAATATTCAAATGACAGAACAAATGTGATTACAAAGTATCAGCCCAGAGAAATCCATTATATTCCCATATACTTAACAAAAGCAGTTATGGCAAGAATATTCAGAATGAGCAGCATTGGCCACATCCCATAAGTGTTGAAAGAAAGTCATTATTGTCATTGATATATATTTCCATTTTTAATTACATATGTGAATTATTAATTGTGGCCAGAAAAATTATGGCCAGTTATTTATTTTGTAATTTTATTTATGTGTATGTGTGCTTGATCAGCAAGTATGTCTTATGTCTGTATACTACATGATGGCCAGAAGAGGGCATCAAATCCCCTCGGATTGTAGTACAGATGGTTTTGTGCCACCCTGTGTGTGCTGGGAATCAAACTGTGATCCTCTGGAAGAGCAGCCAGTGCTCTTAACCATTGAACTCTCTCTTCTACTCCCATAACTTTTATGTCAACAATGATTCATCTTGTTTATGTAAGCCACCATGCCAAGTGCCGTCATTACAACTTTCTAAAATAAACATGCTCTACCCTTTTCATACTTGTGTTCTAAGAACCATATGGCAATGAGAGAGCCACAGTGGGAACCCAGTAGTTTATCAACCATGCTGAATACTTAATCTAATTTTGATGAAACAGGATATGTTACTTTTGGGTGTTTGAGTAGAAACCCAATTAACAAATGTTTACTACTTAGTCTTTTATGATTATGTTTCTGCTGTAATTTTTAAGATTTATTCAACGTGTTTTGATCTAACCTTCCCTTCACTCCTTGTTCTCCATCTCCTTCCATACCTCCTGCCATATCTCCATATCTCCTCCCACATTTGTGTGCTCATTTTAAGTAACTGAGTTAATTTAGTGCTCTCAGTACACACACAAACATTGGGCCATCCACTAGAGCAAAAATAGCTTTTTGGGAGCTACATCTCTAATAAAAACTGATATTTTCTTTCTCATAGCAGCCGGCAATTGCCAATCACTCCTCGGCTAAGATTAGTACTCCATGAGCCCCCCACCCCAGTGCATGCTGGGATTTAGGCTGATTTGATCTTGAAGGGCTTGTGCATGTGGTCACAGCTGCTAGAAGTTCATGTCTAAGTGGGAGAGGATTTCATCAACAACCTGCCATATCCAGAAAACGATGCTTTGCAGAAGTCCTACACTGTTTCTTAAAATATTCCTACCCCTTTTTCAAGATCATATCATAACCTTTAGGGGAGGAGCTGTGATACAGATGTCCTATGTAAAACTGATCACTCCACAGTCTCTGATTATCTGTCCATTGACCAGATGTAAGTCTTTATATTAATCACCATTTACCTCATAAAGAAGTTTCTATGGTGAGGGCCGAGAGCTATGTTAATTGATGCATATAAAGATAAGAACTTAGGGCACAGTTTAATACAAAATCCATTTAGCAGAATAATGATAGAAGGTTCTTCCCTAGGCACTGTGACCTACCCAATCATGGGTTCTTGGTGGCCAGATAATTTGATGATGTTTTGTTACATTAAGTAATGTGAGCCATTTCTCTTCTCCTGCCTTCTCAATCTCTAAAACCTTGAGAAATTCTCTAATCTCTAATTCTCTAAAGTACTGAGGAGGACTTTTAATAGGACTAAAATTCTCTAAAGTACTGAGGAGGACTTTTAATAGCATAATATAAAATATAAATCACCCAAATCCTTGATTTATGCATTTTAAATTCTTACATCTGCTGTAGGCAAAAAAGAATTTAGTGAATATGTTGTATATAATAAAATAAAACAGAGAAGATGATGCTGAAGAAGCAGGATGGCCCAATGCTAGGACCACTTCCAAAGAAAAATAAACTTTGTTACTGAAAATGCTCTTGTCTACTGACTATGAATAAAACACATTTCAGAAAGGTTCCTAGAATATGTGATCATTTTTAATGATTTGCATTTTATTTCCTATCTACATATGTAAACATAAATTTTATTTCTTCAACTATGTTTTCTAATCACTTTTATAGCTTGATTTCTAAAATATTAATAAAATGCCAGACTTTTGTTTAGTTAATGTGTTAGTTAATTTTCATGAAATACAAATTTTACTAATATAAACATACAGAACTGGAATTACTAAGCTAAAGAACATGAGTATAAACAACCTGCCCTTCATAGAGTTGGTACCAACCTATGCTGTCACTAGAGACCCATTTGCTTCTCTCACCCATCAACTATCCTTATGTTGCTTATTTTAACCAGCATGGGTTTGAAGCAAATGTCATCTAATTGGATTTCAAACTCTATTTCTTAGATCCCATGTATATATTAACTTAATATTCTAATTTCCCATTCTGATAACTGATTGCCATGGGCCTTTTGTTTATGTTGCTTAGTATACCGAATGAACAGAAAAAAAGATTGGCTATTATAGCTAGGGAACCTATTACCTGAAATGCTTTTAAAATTAATTCTCACACACACACACACACACACACACACACACACACACACACACACTCATACCATCTTTCATATCTTTGCCCTTGATGATTTTCTTTAAGTAAAAAAATCTGAACTAGCCAATAATGATACATATTTTCAATTATAAATATTGCCATTTTTGTAATAAAGATGCTAGCTTTTGTGTATAGTGTATTATAAACTAATACTAACATTTACCAATTGCTGATTCTATTGTAACAACATCAGAAAGGCTTCACTCCATCTCCATTTAATTTTATTTGTGTCTAGAATTGTTTCCCAAAGACTTATTCTGTTAAATAAATCTTTTGTTTATTCCTATTCATATTATCTAATTAATTTAGTTATATTTTGTTTTAAAACCTGGTTTATCTGGTTAATTGTAACACCCCATAGTGCTTTTAGAATGTTCTATCATATGTATTAACCTAGTTGAACTTAGAAATACCCTTTATTTAATTCCAAATCCTATTCTAATTTTTGCAACTGCATCAATCACAGAGGCTTATTTGGGCAAACATAATATTTTCAACAAGCAATAAGCAGATAAGCTGGTGTTACAAGAGCAAATAGTAAGAAATCTAAGCCAACAGCCAAGAGGGCCAGAAAAAGACCTGAAGCCTGAAGGTAGGCAAGAGGAAAAGAAGCTTAATGGTCAGGGAACACCACTGAGGCCAGGATTGTGTTGGATGATTCAGTGTAACATAGGGCACTTGCTGAGGGTAGGCAATAGGAAATGTGGAAGATTAGGTATGAAGGATCTAATTTTGAGGTTAGAGTTAATTCCAAAGACAATAGAATTTTAAGACTTTAAGTAAAGAAATCGTGTCAATATAATTCACTTGGAAAATTATCTTTCCTTGTGGTATTGATAATTGATTGAATAGAATAGAATACATATAAAATGAACTACTTAAGAAACTGTTAAGAAGATTCATGTGAGAGGTGGTGATGAGCTACTGTGTAGATAAGGCTAGTGTAATGAGAAGGAGGCAGCATTGCCTAAACCTAATTTTTATCCACTATCAAAGTCCAAGGACACATTCATAAAAGTCATTTTATTCCTAATAGTACAGCTGCTCTAGAGCGCTGGGGTTCCCTGAATTCGTTCATCTTCGTAAAACTAGATCATAAAGAACTTTGTGACACATTTTGCCTGAGCATTCACTGCTCAAGATCAGCCAGTTTATCTTCTAATTATGGGGAGGAAATGCATTGTGGGGTCAGAACACGTAAGACTACACTGTCTTAATGAAAATAACATTAACACAAAACAACATTTGGGGAAGCCTCTTAGTATCCTGCAATCACACACTTGGATACTTTACTGACTAAATACTCAAATTGCCTCTGCTTTTAGATGATGGGCAATGTTGAAAAAAAAAAAAGCAATGTTGAGCCAAGTAAGAAATTAAACCTTGTGCGGGGTGGGGGGGGCTGTGTTTGTGGGGCATAGGAGCCAGCCAACCAGCCCAGTTTGTTCCTGAGAGGTGGAGTGTGGACTAAAGAAAAGCTAGCTAAAGATGTTAAAGGAAAAGACAAAGACACAGAATAAAAACAGAAGGGCAAATCAGTCAATACTGAATGCCAGGAGTTTATTTTTCACCACTCTTATACACCTTAATTAAAAGGGGGAACATGATATCATTTATACAGAACAGACTTTCCTTCTTCAAGGATTCAGATTCAACTTCTCATTTCGTGGCCTTGAGGATCAGGCAGAAACCACACCTCAGACAAGGTCTGTTGTTATTTAGAATAAAACAGCCAAGGTCAAGATCAAACATCCTATTGTAGCCAAGCCTATGACCTTTAGATCTTATGAATTACTGAGGACAGTTTTGAACTCTCTGCCTTGAGCCAAGATGGAATAGAGACATCTTTATGGGCACTGACAACCTTGAATGAGCCTGTAACTATCAAAAACATGGTTTGAGGCCTGCATAATCAATCTGGCTTTATTATGATTATTTTTGATTTAAAAATAATATGCAATTAAACCTAAAGAGATAGTTCACAGAACATCCCATGTAACAGACTCACATAGATACAGAAACCTGTGCATTATCATTTAAAAATTGTGAAGAGAGATGTTTCAGAAATGGGTTAATATTGGGAAATTAACAGCAAAATTTATGGAAGCCAGTATTAAAATAGTGCAAGAAGCAAGGTAATTATATCAGGTTATTATATATTATCAGATAAAATGTAACACTTAAAGTTATCATGTAACACAGGAAATCCTAAATTCAGTAGTCAAGAGACTGAATTTATTCACCAACTTTATTCGCATACTTTGCTGTCAGTTTGATACTTCCTGAAAGAAGTGTTCCCACTAGAAATTTATGCCAATTTTCATTCTGTCGATCTCTCTTAGTGAGACTTTCAGGGAAAGGTAAGTTAGTGGCCATGGTACATTCAAAAACTGCACATTCAGCACCTGCAGTTGCAACTGCTCTCAGTCACTGCTGTCATCTCAAGGCTTTTCCAAGGCCCTGGCTAAAGAGGGCTTGGCACCTGACAGTGACAAATGAGGGGCTCTGAGTGATTCCCACTCAAGCAAATAAAGGCCAGAGGAATCAGACTTTTATGTCATGTAAACAATGTACATAGCACCACCCTCATACAGCTTGTGCCTGCTTCATACATGTAAAGATGAATATCATTGCTAAAAGCAGAAACAGCACTTTTGTACACCATTTTTGATGGAATGGTTTCCCTCAAGACTGCTAACAGGTTGCCTGCATTGGGAGGAATAGCAGCATAGTGTGCACAGCCTTGCAAGTGACATTGAAAATGTTCCTGTAGTTTAATTTTGTATTAAAATTAGATCCTACTTTGAAATATGAAATAGTTGAAGTAACTAATTTGCAATGCCTCAGTGAAAAGTTTGCCAACCCTAATTAACTTCTCCAGTCTCCCAAGACTTTCTCAGTTGGCCCAGAAATATGTCTATAAGAATTGTGAAGAGAAATTAAACCCTGTTACTGTCATAGATGGTAACAAAGAGACAAGTAAAAAAAAAAAAAATCAAGCCTTTACCAAGGGTGGATATTAACCAGAGATGGCAATGAAGGCTGTGTGCCCAGAATAACACTATCATTTGCAACTGTGGCATGTGAATATTTTCCTTCAGGTATATTCACTTCTGATTTCTGGGTTTTCAGGGTGTTTGAAACAAAATATACGTTTATAGGAAAATGGCCTATTTAGATATTTCCCTATCCAAATATACCTAGATAAAAATGCCTAGATAATTGTAATTTCTTCCAAGGGTTGTCAGAAAAAAAAGAATCCATCAAAAACAAGAACATCATTCTTTCCGCTCCAAATATGTACTTTCTCTTCCCATGCCCCAAAATCAGTAAATGCTCTGAATTTGTTTCCTCTACCAGTTAGTTGACACAAACCTTACTGGATTTGGCAACGCCAAGAGATGAAGTATAATCACTCATTAGAAATAATTAATTCACCAGTATTTTAGAGACACTGAAACATTACTATAGAATTTAATCATCTGTGACTTTTCCATCCCTGGTACCGGGCAAAAACAGCATTCTCTTCATGAATCTCTGAAAGTGGGTATAGGTGATAGAAAGCCTTAGCAAGTTCAGACTGACGGACCACGTCTGGAACAAGTAGACTGCTCTGGTCCAGGTGCTTCCAGTCCTCGGCCATGTTAGTCATTTCCCAAAACTCAGTCTACAGACAAGTCAGTAGTCTCCATGCCTAAGAGCCCCCAGTTACTGTGAGAATTTAAAACTGTGAGCCAGGATGCATAAATATAATCTTTTTCAATGATGTCTCTTCACTACTTTATATTCGCTGAACTTAGCTTTGACCTACTTACATTTTCCTACATAAATTGTGTATTTTATAAAATAATTTTGGAGTCCAAAATGAATACAAATACATATCTGATTAGATTATGTAAGTTCATCCGAGACATATTTTATATGCGTATAACATCACAGTTTAAAAATAGTAGCTCTTGATTTACATTCATAAGATATAAAAATTTTGATATATTGGATTTAACATATATTTCTCACCAGTTGTTTTAGTCTACAATAAATTAACATTTCTTCCATCAAAAGACTTTCTCCACATGCTTGCTTCTCAAGTAGGCAGTCCTCCTTCCCCTCTCTCTGTGAGTCTAATCCTGCTATCTGAAGGCATGTGCTGAGTATATTATTTTCTCTACAGGTATCCCAACCCCACTTCTCCTTTTGAGCCTCTCATACCTCACTCTGAGGACTTAGACTGAGTGCTTTCTAATTATATGGGTAACCTTCACTCCTCCTTCCTTCTGAGACCCTAATATCATCATATGCATATCTGCCTGAGTACCTGTATGCCTCTTGTGGGGCACTTGTCTCCACTTTTCCTTAGCATGTTCTCCTAAAATTATGAGACCTTAAATCAAGAACCTGCTGCAGTACAGGGTGTCTTCCCTTGAAATCAGAAGCTGTGCTGTTTCATAGCTGAACCAGGGCCACCTACTTCTGTTTCCTTGATTACCAATAAACATTGAGTGGCCACAAATCTTAACTTCAGTCATCACCTCACTGAAACAAAACCTTCCATTAACAGCTACCATCAAATAGAGATTCAAACACCAACTCAACAAAGCAAGGACAATACTAATAACAAAGTACAAAGTCAAAGATCTAACTACAGACAACCAAATTCCATCATAGGACAATATACAACATAAAAGTCAAAAAAATAAATCTGCTCAAAAAGTATTAATTCCATAGCTCTTATCCCTGGTGAGAGCAAATTAGATACTACTCAAGATTTTGAACTCAAAATAACAATTCTGAATCTGATCAAGGAACTCAAAGAATGTATAAATAAATACTGGAGTAAAGACCAATAAAAACATAAACAACTGATTGAATAAGGAAAAATGTCAAGACAAGAAACTAGAACTCACTAGAGAGAAATACTAAAGAATATCCTAAATGAAATGAGTAATTCAGTAAGTATAATAAAGACTTAGTAGAAAGCCTAATCAATAAAATGGATCAATTATAAGACAGAATATTACAGCATGAATTCATAGTAGAGGAATTGGATCATTAAATCGAAGAAAATGATAAATTTTGACAAGAATGGAGCATACAGAATCTGTGGGCCCCCATATAATGATAAAACCTACAAATAGGCATAGAAGTAGAAAAAAATCCAGATCAAAGGCGTAGAAAATAGTTTCAATAAAAATCATAGAAGAAAAGTCTCTAAATCATGGGAAAGAGATGCCTACCCACATGCAAGAATCATACAGAACACCAAAAAGATAGGACCATGTGTCATGTACTAATGGGAACATCAAATGCACAACAAAGTAAACATACTGAAAACTACAGGCTCACATATACAGGTAACTGAGTCTTCAATGGAGGCTTTAAAAGTCATAAGTCTTAGACAGAAATCACAGATGGTACCCCAGCATGAGACCTTCCAAAGCAATCTTTCATAACTTAAGGACAAAGAAGTTTACCATGATTAAAAAAAAAAAAAAAGAAAAATGCTAAATGAATTCAAGGGCATTGGTCAGCCCTGGGGAGGACATGGGATGAAACACTTCAGACTCAAGAAAGAAAAAGTGTGTCCAAAATGCTACATGGGGAAACAACAGTGTTAGGTCACTGGATAAACAAAGAAGGACTAAAAACAAAAAACAAAACAAAACAAAAAAAAAAAAACCCCACCAACTTAATTTAATAAAATGGTTCCGATATATATATATATATATATATATATATATATGTAATTACTTTGAATATCAATGGTGTTAACTTCCTCTAAGATCAACAACAAAACAAGGATGTCTACTCCTATCTGTTATAGTACTTGAAGTCTTATCCAGAGCAAAAAGAATAGGGAATAATTGATACAAGGAGGAAAAGAAATAAAAAGAAAATCCTTGATTTATGCATAAAATATCCTAAAGATTCCACCAATAAATCTCTTCCAGCTGGTACAAAGTTTTAAAAACATTATAAGGTACAAAAATAACACACACACACACACACACACACACACACACACACACACAAAGCAACAATCTTCCTCTCAAGCAGTGACAGGCAGACAGGAAAATAAAATAAAACTCAAGAAAACCGTCCCAGTCACAATAGCCACAAAAAAAATAAATAAATAAAAGATCTAGAACTCTACCTAACCAAAGAGACAAAAACTTTCCAACTCTGAGTAAAGAAATTGAAGAAAACACAAGAAGGGAAAACCTCCCATTTCATGGGTTCTAATAATTAACCTCATTAAAATGTCCATTGTACCAGAAGCAATATACACATTCAAGGAGATCCAAACTCCAGAGCCATCCTTTACAAACAGGAAAAAAAATATCTGAAATTTGATGCGGAATCACCAATGACAAAGACAAACCAAAGCTCTCCTAAACAAAAAGAATACTAAGGCATCCCCACACTTTCAAGTTCTATTGCTGAATCCGCACAGGACTGGCACAGGCAGAGACATGAACGCACAGGACTGGCACAGGCAGAGACATGAACAACAAAATAGAATATTGTATTAGGTCCAGATATAAATCACAAAACTATAGATACCTGAATTTAACAAAGATGCCACAAATATACTTCAGAGATAAAGACAGCATCTTCAACAAACTGTTCAAAAAAATAAATGATACCAATAGCTAATAAACTGGAAATACACCCTCATCTTTCACTCTATGCAAAACTCAATGAAGCCCTTCCCTTTCTGTTTCTGGAATAGCCAATTCTTCACACACTGTGACTTTTCAGTGTCTACTCACATGAAAGGCGGTGTCTAACCCATTCTCCCACAACTCAGTTCCTTCAATACCTATTGATACACTTGATTTTCACATTCTTTTCTTATGTATATGTTTGCCAATAAGCTTAATCATTTATGTTAATTACTGTTGAGTAAACTTTCTCACTTCATGAATTTTTTAGTGTATTATTTCTCTTTTATATGACTTGTCTTTCCACAGGCTTTCCTTTTTACTTTCTGAGAAGTTTATTTCAGTTATTAATGTTCTCTACATAGTTGTGAAGGTAATTTTTGCATAGAGAGCTACCTTATTAAATATGTCCTAATTACATACACAAGCATAGCTAGACTCTGATGTGCTTTTAACAGGAAACTCTTTTCTTTGCAATGTGTCTTCTGTCTCTTCTATGATTTTGTGATTTCCATGAATCTTTAGAGGAAGTGGACATAAAGTTGTTCTGATTATTTTGTTGTATTTTAATTCCTCTCTAATGTTCTTTTGATTCAAAACCTGAGCAATATAAATAGCCTCCAGGTGAGATATATGAGATATTTTACTATGTTATTCATTATGATCTCAGAGTAATAGTTTTCCCATTTTTTTAAATCATTGACATTTCTTCCAACATCTAGTTTATGGTCCCATAATGTGCCCCTGCATTTTTTATTTGGGTCACTTATTTTCAACATTTACTTTCAAAAATGTCTAGCTAGTTATGAGATAAATCTTTAATTAAATGATTACAGATTCTAACAAACCATTTTCTAATAGATTTGTAAGGTTTACAAATCATTTAATGCAACACCATGAAAGTATTTATTATAATGATTAATAGCAAAAGAAAATAAAGAGGGGAGACTCTTTAGAAAATTCTATCTTTATGGTTTGCTTTTACTCAGTTTTTTGTTTTTTGGTTGTTTGTTTGTTTTGTTTTGTTTTTGTCTTTTGTTTGATTGTTTGGTTGGTTGGTTGGTTTTTTTTTTGTTTTGTTTTGTTTTGTTTTGTTTAGGATCTCTGTTTGCCTCAATTTCTTACATCTAAAAAACTGCATCTTCACTCCTGCTGCCACAGGGAGCTCTGATCTGAGATCTTCACTTCAGCCATACCATTGTAAATTACTTTTTCACTGGAAAATTATTTGTGAAATCTGTACTCTATGCCTTCTGTAACACTAAAGACAGATGTTTAAAAGACAAATTATCAATATATATATATACATATATATATATATATATATATATATATATGTATATATATATATTGAAGTGTGATCCTGATTGGCCTTATCAATAAAAACCCAGAGTCAGATATCAGAGGGTGAAAGCTGAAAAGATCAGAGAAAAAGAGCAGTCAGCCACTAGAGTTCATAACTCTATGAAATCTTGGACAAAAAGGCCTGAGATGTGATCTATGCCCCTCTCATCACTTCCTTTGTCCACTCAGTCATATCACTTCCTGTCTGTCTATACAGACCTACAGAACTCTATGGTTAACTAGTAGCTAGCTCTACTCTCTTCAGGAAAGCTTTGTTTGTCAGAACACAAACTAAATATCCCAACAACAAAGGAAAAACAGAGCAAGAGGATAACTTGAATATCATCCATTATTTCTCCAAAATAGCTGTTTGGTCAATGTATTTCCAAAAAGAGAATGATGGTGCCTGTGATTTGGTGTCCTGTTCTCAGAGCAGGCCTATATTTGGGGTAACTTAGAGCGAACTAAATGAAATATAAGTCTGAGTCAATTGGATTTGTGAGGGACAAGACAACAAGGAGGAAGAAATAATAAGTAAATAAAACAGTGGTTCTCAACCTTCCTAATGCTGTGACCTTTTAACACTGAAAGGCCCAGGCCCTTGATTTGACAATTCTGCAGCCATGACAGGCTTCAGAAAAGACCCAGCAGGATGTAGTCCCCTAATTCAGCAGGATGTGTTGTTCCCCACACCTTACCCTAAATACTGAAGGAACAAAACACAAGCTATCTCTCCATATGGTAAAGAACCAATCAGAACCTAGGGTAGCAGGCTCCAGACAGGCTTTACTGAATGCAAGAACCACAGCAACTGCCACCAAATCTGGAAAATTTCCAGCTGCTGTAGTTAACCAATTAACTTAGGACAGATACCTCCAGTCCAGAAGTGTGCTAATCCTGAGACTGATACTGCAGAACCCCAGAACCCCACCTTGTTATACCCACAATAAATGCCCTGCCCTGCTGCAGCTCAACGTCTCTTCTGCTCTACTGCTACAGACAAAAAACCTGAGTTCAAACTCGAAAGTTAAAGGACTCTGCTGTAGTATTGCATTGGATCTGATGTCTTAATCTTCTTTGGGGTTCTGGACTCTGAATACAACAAATACAGTTACTCATAGAGTGGTGACCCCCAGCCATAAAAATTATTATTTTGTTACCACTTCATAACTGTAATTTTGCTACTGTTATGAATCGTAACGTAAATATTTTTATGCAGGCTATCTGATATGTGACCCCAAGAGGGTCACAACCCACAGGCTGAAAACTTCTGAAGTAAAGTGTCAGGAAAATTAGGTTTGAAGAGTTGAGAAAGCAACAAGGCTGGCCTGTATCTGGAGAAGACATGGAAACAAATTAAATTGAAACCCAAGTCTAGCAAAATACTTCCCCAACATTTTGGTTTCAGAACTTATATTTTTCTTAAAATAACTGAAAACCCCAATAGTGATTTTTATATGGTTTTATCTGCTGGTACAATGTTCTAGAAATTAAAACTGAAAATATATTTCTTTAAATATTAATGGAAATGTCAGTGTATTTTTAAACATTTATGAACATGAGCCTTACTTACCAAATGAGAAAAGATAAACAGAGACACACTTATTAGCTTGAATGCCTCCCCTCCAGAACTAAGATGTTGTCAATGGGCTAAAATAATAAATGAGGTATTTATGAGTATTTGAAAATAATAAAGCCAGGAATCTCTTCCCTTATGGATAGGGTATGATGCCTTTTGCAAGAGCTTTGTTGGAAGGAGTCCATTGCCTTTGCCTTTGTGCTTAAGCGATTATGGATTTTGTGGCCTCCTACTGATTTGGGATTCAAGACAACATTTTCGAAATGAAGAATGCCAAAGCCAAACTTACTCAACCTTACTCTTGGAATAACTAACCTCCAGGAATGCAGGAAATAATTTTCCATACTTTATAAATCCCCTCATCTCAGGAATATTTTGTTGTAAAAGTAGACTAAGTGAATTGCTGATGTTTACTTTTTCTGCAAATCTCTATAACGGTTGACTACATAGGAGAGAACAGTATTTCTGTTCCCATGGTTTCTATGCCCAAATTATTGAAGTATGTTGTAGCAGAAGTTATGAAGAAATCTGACCTTATGGATATAGCATTGGAAAGGATATTAGTATTTTAATAGTTTTCAAATAATTATGAAAATCTCCATTTGTGATTCCACAAGGATTCAACAAGTGACAATATATTTAAGTGATAAAATCAACTAAAATGTGAAATTTGACAAATGTCTACTAGGAGAGGTGGGTTCATTTGTACACAAAGACATATTACCTCATCATACAAGGGAAATATGCCAAAAAGAAAGTTTATTATGGTGATTACAATGCAGGCCACATAAATTCTCCTATCTACCACATAATTGACATGATAGATTACTTGAGGTGATAGGGTTAATGGATTGCAGGCTTGGGTTAGACAATAACATTCAAAAGGGTGTGTTAGATAGCAAAAAGAGAGTTACGGATGAGGATTTAAATAGCAGAATTCTGAAAAAAAGATGTGTGTGTGTGTGTGTGTGTGTGTGTGTGTGTGTGTGTGTGTGTGTCTGTGTCTGTGTCTGTCTGTCTTTTTTGGAACTGGAGATGATGTGATCAGATAAGAAAATATTTCTTGGCACTAAATGACAACAGTAAATCTTAGAATAGCTTTCAGAAAAATAAGGGGATACAATAGAATCAAGTCTCTTTTTTGAGATTCATGGTTTAATTAAATATATGAAAGCATTTAAAAAATCATAAAGTGAGTACATTCAAGGATACAGCCAAAAAATTTCAGAAATCTCATATATGATGATTATGTTTAGCTATCTTACTGTCCATAATTTTCTGTACCTGATAGGAATGTAGTTGTCCTGCTGAAATAGGTCATTGTCTAATGGTTGATGAAGAAAGATAAACAAAATAGGAAAGCTTAATTATTTTGAAAATGCTATTATTTAAACTATTTAAAATATATTAATTTGAACTGTTATCAAAATTCAGATAAAAGAAATACTTATGATTTCAGAAACACATATAAATACTTAAACTTGCCTGATAAATCAAGCTGATTCATATCTGTGATATCGTTAATTGTTAACTTGGCACAACCTGGACTCACCTGGGGAGAAATTCTCAATGACAGATTGTCCATATTAGATTAGTCAATGTATCTCTGTGGGAAATTGTCTTAAGTGAACTTATTGACTTGGGGAGTCCAACCCTGAATAAAGAGCACAATTTCACAGGCTGGGCCAGGAATTGTAGCAACGTGAAGAAAGCTAGCTGAGCATGAGCAAGCAGGCAAGAATCCTCCTGCTCACATACTCTCTGGTATTAACTATGGATGTGATTTAAATTCCTGCCTTAACCTCCCAGCAATAATAAACATGGAATTATGAGCTGGATAAATCCTTTATTTCTCCTCTAAGGTGCTCTTTGTCAAGGGATCTTATCACAGCAACACAAATAAATCTCAGGCATATTCTATGACCAGAAATGAACAGTAGCACACTTGATATAGTAACCTTGGGTCTTCTGCTTTTGTTTTGCCTTCATTAGTCAGGGATTTTCTTGTCTATGAAGTAGGTGAAAAGTGAGAACAGATAATTATTTCTAAGGACAGCTGGGACTGAGTATTAGCAGCTAAAGACATAATAAGTTGCTTATTGCTTCACAGTAATTAAGTTACAGAACATTAATGATAACATATGCAAAATTTAAATGAGTTTTAGAGTTCTTGCTTATAGTAGACTAAACTCCAAATTATTCCTGCCCCCCTTTTTTGTTCTTTCATCATGGTATCTTAAATGCACCTTACCTTTTTCATACAACTCTGTCCCTCACAGTTTTGTACAGAGCTTAAATAAATAGTATTCTTTTTATAATTCTGCTCATAATATTGTTTGTTTTGCTTTTTAATTATTGCTTACATTAATTACATTCAATACATACACTTTTATGTATTTACATGTGTATATGTAGTTCAAATGATATTATCCCATTTGGGCAGATAAATACTCATTGAAGTGCATAGACTAACAAAAATCCTAATACCAGACAAGAAACTCCCACTTCAAGCTTGGATCAGGGAAGTCCAAGACACCTCTACACAACATAGGTCATTGCTTGAGTCCTCCCAGAGATTAAAAGTAAGTCCCTATTGCTGATGACAATTTTCACTTCAGACACAGGACCCAGAGGATTTGAGCTGTATATAACCTAAAAACATCCTTCCTGAAGTTCTAAAGTACCAGACAGTGATATGCAAGCTTCCAGGGAAGACCCAAAAAAATGGTTGCTTTTATTTTTCTTTTGTTAAAGATAGTTCTTCTTTTCATATAGTATATTCTGATAACAGTTTTCCCTCATCGTATTGTAACAGGTTCCCTAGACCTTAGTAGGCTTAGCACAACTGACTCCATGATGGAAGTACCATTCAGGTCATACAATTCAACACATAGAGCATTCTACCTGCCAAAATGAAAACAAAAACCTAATCCATCCAAGTCTATACTTCTGGGAATTTTCTAAACATACTAACCTTGCTTTTGGGCTTCTATAGTTCAGCTTTGGCTAACTGTTCTTGTTAATTAAAGTATGTCAATCCAAGATATGTTTTGATTGTGTGTGTGTGTGTGTGTGTGTGTGTGTGTGTGTGTGTGTGTGTGCATGTATGTGTGCTTAAAAACTCACCCTGAGAAAGACTGAGGGCTACACGGAGATCCCAAACACCCAGCGCAGTCACCAGCCTGCAAATAAAGACTGACTATTGGCCTAAGCCCATGTCTAAAGTCTCTTCTCTGGTGAATACCCCACAACATTACTCCTCCCAGTTCTTCCCCACCTCACCTCACATCCAGATAAATAGCCTTTCTGTCTCAGTTAGAAAATAAGCAGGTATCTAAGAAATAATAATAATAAATAAAAAGCAAATTAGATCATAACAAAATTAGCAAATAAGAAAAACAGACCAAGAAAAAGAACAAGATACTCATAGGTACACATGCTCATACACAGATACACAGGCACCCATAAAAACCCAAAGGAAGAAGTCATATGCATGAAGGACCTGAAAAGGTTAAAAAAAATCTGACTCAGCATTTTATGTTGACCCTCTACTGTGTGGTCATCGGGCCTACTCTTAAGAGTGGACACACATCTACTTCATTCAGATTCAGGACCCCATCTGATAAAGACCTGTGCAGGCCTTGTACATGCTACCACAGTTTCTGTGAGTTCATATTTGTTCCAGATCTCAAGTCTAGAAGACTTGATTCCATCTTCTCTAACTCTTACACTTTTTTCACCTTCATCTCCACTTAGGCCAAGTTCCCTGAGTCCAAAGAAGAAGACATTCTTTTGTAGACATTCTTTTAGGACTGAGTGCTCCATGGTCTCTCACCCTTGGCATATTATCTGGCTGTCTAGCTATGGGCCTCTATATTTGTTCCAAATGCTAAAGAAGAAAGCATCTTTTCCATAGAGCTGGGTATGAGAATGGAGGATTGGATTTGGAAGAGAGGAGGGAGAGTGGAAATTTGAAGAATGCCTAACTCCCTCTCTGATCAGCATGGCAGGTGGGTTCCCAGGTGTGTTTTAGGAACATCATAGCCCATATATACCTTTGAAGTCTAAGATTATAGAATTACAAGATACTCTGAGCTATTTAGAAATATGACTATAATCTTGTAGATTTTTATTATGGGCCCCATGAGTTAAGAACTCTCAGAGTCATCTTGCATATTTTAAAAAGAAATGGTAGCAACATCCTCACAACCAATGGTGTACTTTCTAGAATTCAGACTTAATAAAAATTAAAGAATGGTTTAACATGTAGCAAATTTCAAACTTCATAAAAATAGATATGTGTAGTTTTATATAAAAACTGTGCTAACAGCTTATATATGTTGAGATATTTGGATCTTACTTTGGCTTGAATCCTGTTTCCCTTATAGGCACATGTGTTAAGGATCAGTACCCATGGTAGTGCTATCATGAAGTAATGAATAGTTTAATGATAGATTTACTGCAGGTCTGTGTGTCATTAGGAGTATATACTTAAAGAGAAATTCAGAGATCTATATCCCTCTTTCATTTTGCTTCTTGATCATTATGTAAACATTATGTACTGCCTCAAAACAGGTCCAGAGCAACAGGACCAAATATTCATTTTGGTACCTCCAAAATTACATGCCAAAGTAAATCTTTTCTCTTTGTAATCTTATTATCATGTATCAGGTGACAGAAACGTGACTAACACAAGTAAGATCTACAATACAAGTGTATGAACATGTAAACATATAACCAACATTCCAATCAAGATGTAACACATTGTCAATATTCCAAAAGATGCCTCATTCCCTTTCCAATCTGCTCTCCTGTATGCCAGAGACCATCATTCCATCACCAGTGATTCATTTGACTATACCTGAAATTCACAGAAGCCAAATTATTCATTGCTAAGTTATTACATTTAAGCATTTACATTAATGCTAGAACACGGTAGTTTTTTTTTTCATTTTGTCTTGAGCATACATAGCTTATATTTCTGTTATGCAAACAAGGTTTTGCTATGTTACCCTGGCAGAACTTAAAATCAAACACTCCAGCTACTATCTCCAAAACTAAGTCTATTTCTTTTGTTGCATAATAGTCTGTAATTTTTATTCTATAGTAGAAATCTGTATCATTTCTTGTTTGGGCTTATTAGAAACAAGAGGACTGTGAGCATTGTAATAAAATGTTTGCAGAGGATTGTGTTTATATAAGATATGTTCTAAGTGGTTAGGCAGGTCACAGCAAATGTATAACAAACCTTCATATTTGCACAGTAAATGGCTCACAACATTTTACACTCTTACAAACAGTGTATGAAATTCCCATAGCTCAATGTCATTGTCAGTACTTAGGTCACATATCAGTTAATGACGTGAAGAATTTGAAGCAATAGCTCATTATGCTTTTAATTCATATTTCTCTAATGCCAGGACCAAAACTAAGACAACAGATGTAGAATATCACCTGGAATATCAAATTTAAGAAAAAGAACAACAAAATAAATAGTAACAAAGATGGATGTTATTTACAATGAAATATTGAAGTCTGTACAAAACAACATTTGAATTATGAGTAAGCATGTACTCTGCCTTAAATGTAGGAATAACCTATTAGTACATATCACTTAATATAATGCTACCTAGAGGTTTGAATGTTAAATGTTCATTTCTACTATATTTATACATCTACTAGTGACTATATGGTTAGTCTCATTTTAAAATATAATTTATATTAAAACTTAAACTTATTCTATAACAAAACATTGTCATGTACAGAAATTCATATGAAATTTTTATTCTATTGCATGTTTTCCTGTGATTCATATGTAATTTTTATCCCTGCATTTCTGGAAGTAACTACCTGTGATTTTATTTCCTTGACAGGTTGACATGAAGATTATTCTTGCCTCATAAAATATGATGGGAATGTACCCACTTCTATTTCTTGAAAGGGGTTTTACAAAGTTCATATTTCTTTCTCCTGAAACATTAGAAAACAGTTTATCACTGAAGATATTTGGGCATCAAAGTATCTTCAAAATCAACTTGTCTATAAATATAGCACTGTTCTAACTTTCAATTTATTGCTGAGTTGGTTACAATAAAATGTGTTTTCAAGAGAAATGTTTTTCCATTTCATCTATTGTGTACAATTTATTTGCAAATTGGTGTCATAATGCCCTCATCCCATGGGTTTACTATCTGTAGACTCCATGGTGATTGCCTCATTTCATTCCTGCAAACGAGAATTTACATTTCCTTTTCATTCCTGGCAATAGCCTTGCTATAGACTTATTGGTGCTTTTAATATTTTTTTTTAAAAAAATAATGTATTTTAGGTTAGTGGTGAATTTTTTCCTTATGTATCTCCTTTCTCTTTAATTTGTCTTTATATTTTTTTTTTCATTTTGATGACTCAATGTTTTTTTAACTGCTTAAGATGAAAATAAATCACTGATCTGAATCATTTTTCTTTTCTCCTTTACTCACTAAGGTGAGTCTTAAACTTCTTAGCCATCTTTATCTATATCTCATAAATTTGCTGTTCTAAAAATCCTTCCATTTAAATAATTTTAAGTGTTTTGTTGTGATTAGCTTGTAGGCTGTAGGTAATTTAAGTTTGTTGCCCAACTTTCAAGAAATAAGATATTTTTCTAATGACCCTTTTGGCTGTTGATATCTATCTAGCTTAGTTCCACTAAAGGCAGACAAGATTTTCTCTGTCTATTTTTTTGTAATTACTTGAAATTTTTTATGCCCCCTCATGTCGTTGATTTTGTTCAGTGGAAGATATACATAACTGTTGGGAAAGGTAGTGAACATTATTATGAAAGAATGGGTAATCTAATTTTTCAACTAGATCAAATTGCTTATTGAAGTTGTTCAGATATTTTGTAGTTTATACATAAGTATCTCATCCTGTTCCTAAGAGAGGTATATTAAAATCTCTAACTCTGATTATGAATCTCTTTTTTTCCTCAGCTTTATTTTGTTTTCTGTGTTTAAATTCTATTAAATATACATGACTTTATTGTTTTATTTTTTTCTAACTGAACAATTTTCTCATAATGGCAACTTCTTGCTTACCTTCAATAATACTGCTTACTTTCAGGTCTGTTGGATTTTCTGTTGGTTTGCTTGGTTGGGTTGTGCTTGAATATTTGGTTGGTTTGTTGTTGTGGTGGTTTTATATGGTTTGGTTTGGTTTTAGTAGTGTCATTGCTACACCATGATTTGCTTGCTTGGCGTTTTCTAGGTACCACTGGTTCTTGCCATTTACAGAATTTTGTTCAATAATATTGTTCAGTTAACTTATGGGATGAAGATACAAATACAAAATTACTGTTCTTATGGGAAACACAGAAGTAGACTCCCACAAATCTCTAATCAAATTCCCCAAAACTGTGGAACATTTGACCTTGCCTTGCTTGTGCTTCTATTTGAAGACGTGTTCTGAATGTACTCTGTTGAAAAACTAAATGAATTCTCACACATAGCATTAACCTTTGCCTAAATAAAACTGATGCAGTTTTCTTAAGCACATCATTCTTTCTGAGTCTTCTCAGTACTAAGAAGACATTAAAGCAGAAAAAAGTGGAAGGAAAAAATGACACCTAAAAGTCCACTTTAAGAAATATTTTTTTCAACTTTTAACTCACATTTTTAATAGAATTAATGTCATGAAATGTCACATGATAGGAATACATAAACTTCTGTTTTCTCTGTCTGGACATATATATCATCCATTTTATTAATATTGCTTTTCCAATTTTTGTACAGTTTATTCTAGCATTTTCATAACTAGAATAAAGTTTAGATAATGATATAAAGAATGATAACAAATGGATCTTGCTTTTTTCTAGAATTGTACTAAATTAAGAGCAAAGTGGGACCTTAATCAAGAATTGAAATTAACCAATTTTATAGACATTAAATTCATTTAACAGGAAGTTTGAAATTATAAATGATTTTTCAATGTTCAGATATTAATATTTCTAACTTTTAAAAATTAGCTCTCATATTAGACAAATAAATAAAAAGCTTGTATTTTTTATTTTTAGTTTATTTTTTGTTACTTTTATTTAAATTAGAAACAAGCTTTTTTTACATGTCAATCCCAATTCTCTCTCCCTCCCCTCTTCCAAGGCCCACCACCTACTCCCTATCCCATCCCCTTTCTGATCCTCAAGGAGGGTGAGCCATCCTGAGTGAGATAACCTAGTCACAAAAAGACAAACATGGTATGTACTCACTCATATGGATATGGATTTTAGACATAGAACAAAAGATCAATAGCCTACAATTCACATCACCAGATAAACTAGGAAACAAGGAGGACCCTAAGAGAGACATTGATGGTCCCCAGGGAAGGGGAAAGGGACAAAATCTCCTGAACAAATTGGGAACTTGGTGGGAGAGGAGAGGGAACTAAGAGAAAGAGAAGGGGAGAAGACGAGGGGAAAGGAGAACATGGGGGAAGGAAGATTGAGTCTGGGGAAGAACAGAGGAGAGCAAGAAAAGAGATACCATAATAAAGTGAGCTGTTATAGGCTTAAAGAGAAATCTGACACTACAGAAATGTCCAGAGACCTATAAGGATGACGCCAATTAGCAATATAAGCAATAGTGGAGAAACTACCTTAAATGCCCTTCCCCAATAACGAGATTGGTGATTACCTTATATGCCATCCTAGAACAATCACCCAGTAGCTAATGGAAGCAATGGCAGACACCCACAGCTAAACACTGATCTAAACTCTTGGAATCCAGTTGCAGAGAGGGTGAAGTGATGAGCAAAACAGTCAAGACTGGGCTGGGGAAACCCACAGAAACAGTTGACCTGGAGTGGGACTTTGTGGAGATATATTATTTATGATTTATTAAAATTTGCCTGATGATTCAGAAAGCAAAATCAGCCACAAGCCATAGAAGCCAGGCATACACCTTTAATTCCAGCAGCTGAGACGTGGTAGGTGGTACACACCTTTAATCCTAGGACTCAGGATTAAGAGGTAGACAAATCTCTCTGAGTTCAAGGCCACCCAGGGATACAAGAGATTGAATCAGTATAAAAGAGTAACAGATCACACACCTTTAATCTCATCACTAGAGGGCTATAAAAGACAAAATCTGACCCTTCAATATTGAGTAGTGGGGATTCATTATCTAGCCACATGAAGATGAGGCATTGATTCTTCGGCCACAATAAAGATAGGAAATCTCAGTATCAAGAAGGGTAGGAATACATTGAAGTCTCAGGATTCTCCAGCCATGCTGAGGAGAGGCAGCTGTTTGAGCCTTGGTGAAGAGTTCATAGATCAGTCCTTTCAGCCTGGGGTACAAAAGAAATCTAGTGGCCATCTGATTTGTTTTTCTGATTTTCAACTTGAAACTTGAACCCCAGTATCAGTTTCTAGGTCTTTTATTGCCATGTTACAGGACTTCAGCCAAATTATGTATCAGTTGGTTTCTCCCACAAGTTTTGGACTACCATTGCCCTACTATATTGTACAAGAAGAACACAATTTTATTAACAACAAAGGGTTTGTGGCCAGCTTAGTGTTTTCACTTCTCTTTGGGTAGTATGCATAGTATTATCTAGCACCAAAGTCCCTAGGATTAGGTAGGCATGAGGGTCCTAGGTAGGCACCAGCTTGTCTTCTCTATTTCAATTAGATGAGTACATGTTATTTTCAGCAATGGGAATCTTGCTGTCAATATATATATGTGTGTGTGTGTGTGTGTGTGTGTGTGTGTGTGTGTGTGAGAGAGAGAGAGAGAGAGAGAGAGAGAGAGAGAGAGAGAGAGAGAGAGAGAGAGAGAGAATACCCTAAGCTGTTCAAGGATTGCCACAGAACCCTTTGGCCAACAACTCAATCCTTAGACAGGGATTTTCATTTGGTGGCAAAAGATACCCAGTTGGGGCTCTCTCTCCCCATTATTAAGTAATTTTTTATAGCTATATATTTTAGGCAGATTCTACTGTGATAGTTTTCCATAATACCCTTCATATATCTTATACATTTAGGTATTTTATGCATTCATTTTTATTCATTTCTAGAAAATCTTTGATATTAGTTTATAAGCTTTCTGTTATTTCTGTTGTTGCTTACATTCAGTTTATCTGGTTTTATTCCATGGTGTTCAGATGAGATGCAGGGTGTTATTTCAATTTCCTTCTATCTACGAGACTTGTTTGGTTTCTACATGTGTGATCAGTTTTTATGGGGGGGTTGTTTGTTTTTTGTTTGTTTGTTTGTTTTAATTCCATGAGGTGCTGAGAAGAAGGTCTGTTGCTCTTTGTTTTTGGGGTTTTTTTTGTGCTTGGGTGAAATGTTCTGGAAATATCTTTTAGGTCAATCTAGTTTATAACACCATTTAGCGCTAGCATTTCTCTGTTTAGGTTTTGTCTGGGTGACCTGTATATTGGTGAGAGCTGGGTATTGAAGCCTCCTGCTGACAATGTGTGACAGTTAATGTGTGACTTAAACTGCAGTAGTGCTTCTTTTATGAACTGATGATCAATTTTATGTTTTTCTCCAGCCTTATCATTTAAACCCCATTTATCCAAAGTCTGAGCCTTTTAAACAATGGTTAATTCCCTCTTGCTCAGAAAATATCGTCTTACAGTGGGCCTATTTAGTCCATTTGAAGTTCATGTAATTACCCATGTAACTCTTTTATATAACTCTTTTTACATTCATTTTACAATTATTACATTCTGATTATCTGCTTTTCTTGCCTTGACTTCTTTTTGTAGTTACTATCTGTTTTATGTTATATTTTAAACTACTGTTTTGTTGGCACTCTATGAGATGGCTGTGTTATCTCTTCTTTATTACAGAAAGTCATAAATAATTATAGTCATGTATTACAGGGATGTACAAAACATTGGTGTGACATTTTATTACTCTGTGGACACTATACAGTACCCTTAACAAATTAACACAATGAAGATTTCTCTAAGAGATATAATCTGTTAAGGCTGTTGTCCAAAACATCATACAACTCATAATTATGACTTTTGTTTGGCATGCAAAAAACCTGGGTTCAATCACCAAAATCAAGGAATAAAGAGAGAGAGAGAGAGAGAGAGAGAGAGAGAGAGAGAGAGAGAGAGAGAAGGAAGAAGGGAAGGAGGGAAGAAAGAAAGAAGGGAGGGAGGGAGCAAGGGAGGGAGCGAGGGAGAGAGGGAGAGAGGGAGGGAGGGAGGGAGGGAAGGAGGGAGGGAAAGAAGGAGGGAGGGAGGGAGGGAAGGAGGGAGGGAAAGAAGGAGGGAGGGAGGGAAGGAAGGAGGGAGGGAGGGAAGGAAGGAGGGAGGGAGGGAAGGAAGGAAAACAAAAAAACTTTTTCAAGCAATGCAAAAGTGCCAATCACTTTGTGAAAGACGATTCTGCATAGTGAAAAGAGAATAACCTTCTCTAAAAGTTGAATCTCTTTGCCATCCCTTCCTAGTTTATTTTACCTCCATTAGCATATATGCAGTAGTTTAAAGGCAGGCTGTGTCTCAGGGAGATCAAACACGTTCATTGATATCCCTCCTTCTGTAACAGATAATGCTCACACATGCCATTTTTATTTCCCAACATCAAATCATCAACTATCAAGTATAACTAACTATGACACAGATTCTGTAAGATCAGTTGTTTAAATATCTCCCTTATACTTTAACTATAGAAGTAAGTTGCAAAGTGGATTTCATAAGATTGCAGAAGTATAAAAGAAGTGAACAATTTCTGTAGTTATTAAAGTCTCATAATTTGTTATTAATGGAACCATCTAATTACATTAATCCTGGATTTGCTACAGCTTTAAAAATGATTTTAATGCTTTTTGACCTTTCAAAAGATGTTGAATATTGCCAAATTCCATTTACTTTATTCAATTTCTGTCATATATTTCCATATTTGTTAGTCTCCAGAATCCTCAGCATTGTGTTTATAAAAACACAAAATCTCTGTGTAAAAAAAAAAAATAAAAAGTAAAGTTTTCACACAGTATTCTACTGTAATGTTTAAAATCATGATGCTGGGTGCTGGGGTCTCATGCCCTTAGTCCCAGCACTCAGGAGGCAGAGGCAGACAGATCTCTGAGTTTGAGAACAACCTGGTCTACAAGAGCTAGTTTCAAGACACAGAGAAACCCTGTCTCAAAAACTAAAAACAAAACAAAACAAAAAATAAAAAATAAAAGGTAAAGTTTAGAATCATGCAATTTTGTAAACCTCATTTTAAAACTAAAAGTTAGAGACAAAGAGACAAAGCCACTGGAAGTTCTCATAAAAACTGTCTTACCCAAATAAACTATCCAGTTTTCCACAAGTCCCAGTTTCACTGTCAAACAATTTAATTAATTCTGGAGTGTCAATGGAGAGAGGAAGTTGTTGCAAAAACAAAAACAAAAAAAACAAAAAAAAAACAAAACAAAAAACCAAAGGTAAAACAAATCATTCCATGCTCCTCAGTTTGTCATTCTCCATGAAAAACATGGAGGTATCTTTATAGCTTTCATATTTGAACGACCCTATAACTGTTCAAAAAGACTCAACTCTGAATTTGTGTAGTGTTATTCATCTCTACCATAAAAACTAGAGGAAAAATCTCACTGAATTTGTTTCATACAAAAATGAATTTTATGTAACTAACCACACAATCTAAAGAAAATTATTCTGAAGTTTAGTGAGGATATTCAAAGAGAACTATTTAGTACTGAATTTTCAAATTAAATACATTTACCATTGATAGAGGCTATTCTGCAGTATCATGATTCAGTTGCCACTCTTCTAAAAAAATATATATACATGTACATATATATATATGCATATATATATATATATATGAAAACATCAGCTATTGAAGAGCCTCCTTCCCTGTTGTTATTATAGATAAATTTACAGTAAAGACAAGGGTTTGTTTCTGAGTTTTCTGTACTGTAACTAACTTCCATATTTGGAATGAGTGTTGTAACTGTTTCTAATTTATATATTTTGTCATAATTTCATCCATATAATATCTATTTACAATACACTTTGGTGTACATTCTCCTCTCATATTCCTTTCTCCCTCTCACTAAAACCCTGTTATTCCAAACAAGTCCCCTTCCAACTAAATATTGGCTTTTTATTTTTTGGTAATCCATTACACTTAATTAGGGTTGGTTTGTGAGAGTTGAGGGTAGGTTATAAGTACAACTTTACTGTAGTTTTCCAGTAACTCCTGAAGCAAAAAAAAAAGTTTGGTTTTAATACCAAAATGATATTGGTTTACTTAAGACAGCTTTACAGTTTAATTTGAAGTCAGGTATTGTGATGCCTTCAGTTTTGTCCTTGCATACGATTGTTTTGGCTATTTGGGGTTTCTGTGGTACTATATTTTGAACTTTTTTTCTGTGTCAGTTAAAAACATCACTTCTCACAGAAGTGACAAACCAAGGGACTTGGGATAATTTTCTCCATCTCAAAAACATGGTCTCTTCTTATGCACGCACGCAGGCACGCATGACACACACACACACACACACACACACACACACACACACACACACGGACATGCCTACACATATAAAAAAAAAGCTACTCAGTCTATTTAATAATGTTACTTACATGTATTTGATTTCAGGGATGACCATTTATAATTAGATAACCAATTCATAGGGCCTCATGCCTAGGAAAGACTAACTTGCTTCCTACATTCCATAGGTGCCTATGGTTCTTTGTCTATGATAGTGGTTCCATGAGATTCCTCTTCTCAAGTTAGTATGTCTACCTATGTTTTACTTCTTTAGGTCTTGTTTAGCAGGAGATGTTTTTGAGGTATCATGTATAGCTTCCCTATTATTTCTAGAAGACACATACTTATATCAGATGTCCAGTCCTCTGGTACTTAGACTCTTTCTGCCTCCTCTCTTAAGATGTTCCCTGATCCTTAGAGAATGAGTTGTGTTGTAGATGTATCAGGTGGGGCTGGGTATCCCACAATCACTAGCTTTCTACTTCTTGATCAAATGATGTCCTTGTTTTACAAATAATTGATGAGTGGTGAAGACTAGTAACACTAAATATCTGTTAAAAGCTATAAGGAATCATATTGTTATTTATTTACCTAAAATTACACACAATACATAGAAGCCTATGTGTACACATATTTAGTTTAAATGAAGTTATATCACTTGAGCTGGCAAAGCTTCCCTCCAAGAGCCACAGACTTAACAAAGAAGACACTTCCTTTTGAGAGCCTATGTGACCCGTAAAACTATAAGGTTATTACTGTTGCCCTTGATTGCCCCTCAGGGTTTGAAGCTAAATCTCTATGGCTAAGGACACCATGCACTTCGTATACAAGATCCAGAGGATGTTGTGCTGTATCTGGCCTGAATGCTTCCTCCCTGGGGACTAGCTTTCACAACACTAGAAGGTGTTATGCAAATTCCAAAGGGAGGAAGCAACCAAAAGTAGTATCTATAAACCACGCTGATCATCATGGTATGATAACCCTAAGGATGTGGCAGTGGCAGTAATATCTTAGCAGTAATCAACAGCTCTCTAATTGTACTTCAATTCTAGATTATTTGTAGTTTCTAATTGTCCTTATGTATCATTTTCTTGTTATTTTTTGTCTGAATGCGTTGTTTTAACTCAAGGAATTTCTTCTAGTGTTTTTTTTTAATTTTTTATCAGGCAATTTGCAGATTTCCATATTGTTCATTGAATGGTATGATGTTTTCCAAATTATTTGTTGTTCTTGAAGCCTTGTGCTACAGCCCATGCATTTATATTCTTTTATAAATGCACTTAATGCATTTATACAATGACTTTAGAAGATAGAGCATATCACAGACCCTCACTAAGCTGGCTAGGAGGAAATGTGGAAACACGGTTGGAAGCTCTTGGAGTTCTCTCCTAGTATTTAGACCTATGGGTAAAGAATGTGAAACTTAGGTTCATATAGGTTTTTCTAGTAATAAGTTCCATTAGTGTTCCTGGTACCTGGCCCTGAATGGGAAGTTCTATATTATGTATTTGTGAGGAAAGCCTGAAGACTGGTCTGTGGAGACATCTTGGTACTGGGGAAATCCTTTAATATGACCAAAAAGCCCTGTGAATAGAAAAACTACATCCTAGTTCATCAAGAACTGATAATCCCTAGTGTACAAATGAACTTTGGGAGCCCATTCCCTATGAAGAGAAACTCTCTCAGCCCAAATATACAGGCAAGGGCCGAGGCTCTGCAACAAATGGCGTGATAGACTGATGATCCTCTGTAGGAGGCCTCACTCTCTCTGGGGAGTGGATGGGGGGTGGGATTGGAGGGGTCAGTGGAGGGAATGAGAGGATGGGAAGGAGAGGGAACTGGGATTAATATGTAAAATAAGATTGTTTCATATATATATATATATATATACATATATATACATACACATATATATATATGATTGTTTCATATACATAGGATATGAATATACATATATATATATATATATATATATATCCTATGTAAGGAAACATCTTGAGTCTGAGTCTGTAGAAATGAACCTGACTGGGAGTTAGGAAATGGTTTGGAAGCTCAGTCTATAAGGTGTTTTGTTGAGATTATTGCCTGGTATACTTTATCCAGATTTCCTAGTTTTGCTTAATAGACTTTACCACTACATATACCTTTATACATTCACTTTCATCGATTTTTTTTCCAGGTTCTTCTTAGATACAGCAGTTTCAGAGTTGCCATATTTTGAATGGCCTTGAGAATTCTGAATTATACTTGGCTGATAATAAATATTTTACTCATTTTATGAATAGCTTTCTCATGATTATACTTAAGTTGTGAGTTTAAGGAAACAAAGCTGCAGAAGATTAACGAATACAAAGAGGAAAGGGAAATAAGGAGGAAGTTGCTCCTGGTGAATATGTGTTTAGCTTAATTTTATTTATTTTATTCTTTTTTCTAAAACAATTCCACTTATTTTTGTTGTATTTGTTCAACTTTGATCATTGAGAATTCTTTCAATTAGTTCCTGTGACTGTGACTGTGATATCTCTGTTACTAATTGTTGTTGCTTCACTGCTTTAAACTTTTAATACTGCAACTCATTCATATTGCTCACTTTATGCCCTGTCCTAGCTTTTCTCCAGGGACCCTGCTTACTCTTATTGGAGTGGGAAATCTGAGTTTTATGAAGTAGAGGGTGTCATTGCTACTATTTTTTTTGATCTGTGACTTCTTAGATGTAAAGCAAAGGTATATAAAATTATTCTAATTCATGAAGGCATAAAAACCAATTTCTACATTAAACATAAAGTAATTACAATACATTACTGCAAGGGTCAGTCCTGCTTTCTCTCCCTAATTGTTGTAATTCTTCCACTCCAACAATGAGAAGCCTGGCTCCACATTATCTTCCAGTTAAACAATTAAAATTGTTTAATTTCAGCATGCATGAAATTCCCTCAGGATTCCTATCTCCTATTCCATGGAAACAACTTTATTAAATAGTGAACACTTTATGTCTATGTCCTTCTTTTTGATCTTATACACTGAAGCACTGAAGTAATCTCCAAGGTGACCAGAAGTCAACTCCTCTTCTTCCACCTACTCAGTGAGATTATTCCATATATGCATATTATGCTATTATATTCAGCATTGAATACTGACTGTTAGGGTTCAAATCTTAGATGTGCCTATTGTCTTATGTTTTGGCTTCTCTGTCTGGTAGTGCTGTTTGGAGAGGCAATGAAATTTTTGTTCTTTTTCTCCTTAGCGTCCACTCATATAATTGGAATCAGGATATCAATATTTATAGTTTGATTTCATTCAGCAACATTGTAGGCTAATCCATGCTGTTATGTATATTAACAGTTCAGTTTTTGATCCTGCTGAAGAGCAACCAATTTTATCATTGTTTCTTGGTTTATTACTTATTTAACTACTGAAAGACATTTCAGGTGCTTCTGGCTCATACCAATCATTTCTGCTAGCATTTGTGCTATTCACTGTGTAGAAGTATATATTCTCAAAGATGCTAGTTAAGACAATGATTGACTATGGGTCTTTTCATCTGCTCCTATCAGTTGCAGGATGACACCTCTCTGATGACAATTGGACTAGACACCAATCTATGTGTATAGCAGAATATCATTAGTAATCATTTGATGTCAGTCCTGTTTAGTTCTATTCTGGGTCTCTGGGCTGTCTAGCCTCTGTTCCTGGCCATCCAGGCAGTGTCAGATGTGAGCTCCCTCTTGTGGCATGGGACTCAAACTGGACCAGCCATTGGTTGGGCACTCCCACAAGTTTTATGCCACCATTATCCCAGCACACCTTGCAGGCAAAGTAAATTATAGGTTGAAAGTTTTGCAAAGACTCACAGCCAAACACTAGGAGGAGTCAGGGGAACACTAAAGAAGATGGGGAGGAAGGGTTGTAGGCAGTGTTGAGGATACCACAAAAAGACAGACAACTAAGCAGGGATGAAAGAGACTCACAGAGACTGAAGCAACAACCACAGACCTAGTACGGGTCTGAGCTATGTTCTCTGCATATACATTTCAGTTGTGTAGTTTGGTGTTCTTATGGGACTCCAAACAAAGGGAGTTGGAATGTCTCTGACTCTTCTGCCTACTCTTGTGATCCTTTTCCTCCTACTGAGTTGCCTCACCCAACATTTGTTACAGATATTCTTCCTAACAGCCCAGTCACAGAGCTGTGTCAGCCCCAAATGAACACACAGATTCTACATTAGGAATAATACTGTTGGCCGTTGTCTAGGGCTTCTTAATGACTAGCTCTGTCTTAATTATTAACCAATTTCTATCCATCTATGTATTTCTACATGATCTTATCTTACTGGAGAAAGATACAGGTTACTGGGGACCTGTAACTCTTCTGGTGCCCTACATGTCGACTGCTCTCTGCTTACAACTCCTAGAATCCTCCTCATCTCCTAAACCCACCAATCCTCCTGCTTCATTGGCCACAGTGCTTTATTCATCAACCAATAAGATAAACATATGCATAGAAGACAGCCCCATTAAAGACTAGGATGTACCTAGTCTTATTTTAACTTGTTATGCGATGTTAGGTTGATAGCCTTGGGAGGCCTAATCTTTGTTTGAAGGGAAACAGAGAAGGAGTGATCATGGGAGTGGGGCTGGGAGGAGGAAAGGGAGAGGAAACTGTGGTCAGGATATAATATATGAGAGAAGAATTTTAAAAACAAGAACATGATACATGCATTGTCTTGATATGAGTTTCTATTGTTGTGAGGAGACATCATGACCACTGAAACTCTTATAGAATAAGACATTTAATTGGAGCTGGCTTATAATTTCAGAGGTTTAGTCCATTATCCTCATGGTAGGACATGGCAGCATGCAGACATAGTACTGGAGAAAGAACTGAGAGTTCTATATCTTAATACACAAATAACAAAAGGAGAGACTGTCACACTGGGTGTGGCTTGAGCATATATGACACCTCAAGACTCACCTCTAATGTGACACACTTCCTCCAACAATGCCACATCTATTCCAACAAAGCTACAAGTCTTGATGGTCCCATTCCCTATGGGCCAAGCATTCATACACAAGAGTCTATGGGAGCCATGTGTATTCAAACTGACACATGTGTGTATAAGAAAGTAATAGTGAAACCCATAAATTTGCATAATTAACTGATAATTACCACAGTCAAAACAAAGGATAATAATTGAATCTCTAATAACCTGCCAAATTATCTTCTACTATGTGCTATATTTTAGCTCCACAATGATTAAGAATACCTATTGCCCTGAACACTCATCCAATTGCTAATAATTTTTTTGTTTTTTGTTTTTTGTTTTTGTTTTGTTTTGTTTTGTTTTTAGTATTTTGGGAACTGGTGAGATGTCTCAGCAATTAAGAACACTGACTGTTTTCCCCATGGTCCTGAACTTAATTCCTAGCAACCATATGGTAGATCAAGACCATCTATAATGGGATCTGTTGTGCTCTTCTGGCATGCAAGTATACATGCAGACAGAGCACTAATACATAAAAAATACATGAAAAAGTAATTTTTTAAAATATTGTTTAAATGTTATCATATTTTTATGTTGGTTAATATTCAATAATGAGGTACCACCCTTTATTTCTCCCAGTTTCTCCCAAATTCTCCCTTTTGGATCCATTGACTTTCTGTCTATCTCACTAGAAAAGAACAGTTTTCTAAAATATAATGATCAAACATGGCAAAATAAAATGTAATAAGATGAAGCAGTATGGTTGTTCCTCAGGAAAATGAGAATCAGTCTACCACAAGATCCAGAAATTCCACTCTTAAGCATATACCCAAAAGATGCACATCCATGCAACAAAGACATCTGTTCAACAATGTTCATAACAGCATTATTTGTAATAGCCAGAACCTGGAAGCAACCTAGATGCCCCTCAACAGAAGAATAGATAAAGAAAATATGGTACATTTACACAATGGAGTACTATTCAGGGGTGGGGGCAGGGTATGGAGAGGGGATTAGAATTGTGAAATTCATAGGCAAATGGATGGAACTGGATGAAACCATCCTGAACAAGGTAACCCAGTCACAAAAGGACAAACATGGTATGTACTCACTCATATATGGATTTTAAACATAGAGCAAATGATTACCAGCCTACAATCCACACTGCCAAACAAGGACCCTAAAAGATACATACATGGTCCCCCAGAGAAGGGGAGAGGGAAAAAATTCCTGAACAAATTGGGAGCATGGGAGGGGAGTTAGGAGAAAGATAAAGGGAGAAGAGGAGGGAAGAGGAGAACATGACGAAGCAGGAAGATTGAGTCTGGGGAAGAATAGAGGAGAGCAAGAAAAGAGATAGCATAATAGAGGGAGCCATTATAGATTTAAAGAAAAAGTTGGCACTAGGAAAATATCCAAAGATCTACAAGGATGACCCCAACTAACAAGCTAAGCACTACTGGAGAGGCTACATTAAATGTCCTTCCCCACTAATGAGATTGATGACTACTTTATATGCCATCTTAGAGTCTCCATCTAGTAGGTGATGGAAGCAGAAGCAGACACCCACAGCTAAACACTGAGCTGAACTCCTGGAGTCCAGTTGCAGAGAGGGAGAAGTGATGAGCAAAGGTGTCAAGACCAGGCTGGAGAAACCCACAGAAACAGCTGACCTGAACAAGGGGTAGCTTTTGGATCTGAGACTGATTGCTTGGAAACCAGCACAGGACCAACACAGATCCCCTGAATGTGGGTGTCAGTTAAGAGACCTGGGGAAATCTATGGAGCCTTTTTTGTTTGCTTGCTTTGTTTTGTTTTTCTAGACAGGATTTCTCTGTATTACTTTGAAGCCTGTCCTGAAACTAGCTCTGTACACCAGGCTGGCCTTGAACTCACAGAGTTTTGCCTGGCTCTGCCTCTCAGGTGCTGAGATTAAAAGCATGTAGCACCATGCCAGGTATGAGTGGACTTTAGGAGCCCATTCCACCTAGAAGGATACTCTCTCAGCCAAGACACATGGAGGAGGGCCTAGGCTCTGCTCCAAATGATGTGACAGACTTTGAAGATTCCCCAGAGAAAGCCTTACCCTCCCTGGGGAGCAGAAAGGTGATGGGATAGGAGGTTGGTGCAGGGCAGGGAAGGAGAGGAGCAGAGGTAACTGGGATTGACATGTAAACCAAGCTTGATTCTAATTTAAATAAAAAAGAAAAATGTAATAAGATAAAGCAAAAATGATCATATCCAATTTGGACAAGGCAATCCAACAGAAGTAAAGGAGTCCAAAGAACAGGCACAAGAGTCAGAAATGCTCAGTACCATGAAAATATAAAGCTAAAAACAATAATATATATAATAATATATATATATATAATATATATAGACAACCTGGTGCAGATATGTGTAGGTTCTATGCTTGCTGCTTTAGTCTCACTGAGCTCATATACATCTTACTTAGTTGATATTGAGAGCTTTGTTCTTGGTCTCCTTGTGTCCTCCATTCCCTCTGGCCCTTATACTCTTTCTGTCTCCTCCTCTAATGCATTTCCTGAGCTCTGAGGAGAGAGATTTGTGGAAACATCCCATTGAGACTCACTCTGAGTAATGACTGTTTGTGAGTCTATGCATCTATTCCTATTTGCTGCCAGAAGAAGTTTCTCTGATGATGACTGAATAAGACATTGATATATGAGTATAGGAATCATTTTATTGATAATTTATTTTAGACCAGTAGTGTTTGGTTTTACCCTAGGTTTGGGATATCTAGTATCTGGTTCTTGGCTACCAAAGTGGTTTCAGATATGGGTTCCATCTAGTCAAGTGGCTCTTGAGTCAAATCAGACCTTGGTTGGCTACTTTACCAGGTTCTGTGCCACCATTGCCCTAGCATATATGCAGACAGGAGAGTTTGTAGGTCAAATGTTTTGTGGTTGGGTTGTGTTTACATTTTGACTTTGATAGGCTGCAGATTCTCTTCCAACACCAAAGACAACAGAACATAAGGGTGAAGGCCCCATGCAGACACCAGCTGGAGTTATCCATGTTTACTGAGTTGTAACCCAAGGAGGGAGCCTGCCTCCCTGTGCCCTGCTCAGAGCCTCCTGAGGACTGGGTACTGCAAGCAGCCTCCCTGCAGACTGGCCTTCCCATAGTCTACCAGCATCCTGGTTATACCTCCAACCACAGTAGGAGATAAACTTGGGCCTGTTTCCAGCCTGCTTGGAGCCTCCTGAGGCCAGAGGCATGCACATACACAGGGTAGCCCATCCCAGCAAACCAGGCCATTTGGAGTCTGCCAGAACCCTAGTCCCAACTCCACCCACTGAACAAGGACAACCATCGGATTATTGAACCTGCTGGCACCCACCAGAAGAGAACCTTGGTCCAGTACCAACCAGGAGAAGGAGAGACCCCACCAGTATGTACTGGAAGAAGGGATGGGTAGAAGACAGTATAAAGAACACAGTCAACAACAGAAAGATCAATGTGACACCCCCCGGAGTCTAGGGACTCCACACCAGCAAGACTTGAATATCCCAACAGAGATGAAGCAGAAGAGAACAACCCTATAAACAACTTCATGAAGATGATAGAGACTCTAAAAGAAGAAATAAAACAATTCTTTAAAGAAATGAATGAAAAAACAAACAGAACAATGCAAGAAATCAACAAATCTCTTAAAGAGAATAAGGAAAGCCAAGAAAAAACAAACAACAGATGAAGGAAACAATTTAAACAGTTCATGACCTGAAAACTGAAACAGAGACAATAAAGAAAATGCAAACTGAGGGAATGATGAAAATAGAAAAGCTGGGTAAAGTATCAGGAACTACAGTTACAAGAATAACCAACAGAATAAAAGAGATGGAAGAGAGATCTCAGGTAATGAAGATACACTAGGAGAAATAGATTCATCTACTAAAGAAAACCTTAAGTCCAACAAATCCCTAACACAATATGGGAAATATGGGACACCTTGAAAAGGCCAAACCTAAGAATGATAAATACAGAAGGTGAAGAAACCCAACTCGAAGGTGCAGAAAATATATTCAACAAAATTATACCAGTAACCTATCCCAACCTAAAGAAAGACATGGCAAAGAAATTACAAGAAGCTTACAGAACACCAAATAAAGTGGACAACAAAAAAGTCCCCTTGCCACATAATAATCAAAACACCAAACATACAGAATAAAGAAAAAGTATTAAGATCAGTGAAGGAAAAAGAACAAGTAACATATAAAGACAAAACTATCAGAACTACACCTAACTTCTCTATAGAAATTCTGAAGGCCAGAAGGTACTGGATAGATATTAGACCAACACAAAGAGACTATAGATGCTAGCCTAAACTACTATGCCCAGCAAAGCTTTCAATCACTATAGATGGAGAAACTAAGATATTCCATGACAAAACTAGATTTAAACAATACTTAGCAACTAAACCAGCCCTACAGAAAGTTATGGAAGGAAAAATTCCAACCCAAGGAAATCAACTATACCTACGCAAACATAGGCAATAGATAATTCCACTTTAACAACAGCCAAAAGAAAAATGGGGTAGGGGGGATTAACAAATAATACCAACAACAACAACAAATCTAAAACAAACAAGAATTAACAATCAATGGTCCTTACTTTCCCTCAATATTAATGATCTTAATTCGCCTATAAAAATACACAGGCTAACAGAATGGGTATGAAAACAGAACCCATCCTTCTGCTGCATACAATAAACACACATCAACTTCAAAGACACATGTTACCTCAAAGTTAAGGGTTACAAAAAGATTGTCCAATCAAATAAACCCCAAAATCAAGCAAATATAGCTATCCTAATATATAACATATTAGACTTCAAACTAAAATCAATCAAAAGAGATGGAGTAGGTCATGTCTTATTCATCACAGGAGAAATCCATCAAGATGAAGTCTCAGTTCTGAACATCTATTCCCCAAATACAAAGGCACCCACATTCATAAAAGAAACATTGCTAAAACTCAAATCTCACATAAAACCTCACACACCACCCCACACTTAACACTAAAAAAGTCTTCCAGACAGAAACTTAACAAAGAAACAAATAAACTAATAGAAGTTATGACCCAATTGGGTTTTGCAGACATTTATAGAACATCCCAACCAAACACAAAAGAATACACCTTCTTCTCAGTGCCACATGGAACCTTCTTTAAAATCGACCCCGTACTCAGCAATATATCAAACCTCAATAAGCACAAAAAAAATGGAATTATACCCTATATCTTATCAAACCCACCATGCTTTAAAGTTAGAATTCAACAACACAAATTGCATAAACCCTGCAAACTCATGGAAATTGAACAATGCCCAATTGTATCATTTCTGGGTCAAGAAAGAAAATAAAGATTTATTAGAATTCAATGAGAATGAAGACACACATAGCCAAACGTATGGGACTAGGGAAATATCCAGAGATCTACAAGGATGACCCCAACTAACAATCTAAGCACTAGTGGAGAGGTTACTTTAAAATTGTCCTTCCTCGATAATGAGATGGATTACTTCCTTATATGCCATCTGAGAGCCTTCACCTAAGTAACCGATGGAAGCAGAAGCAGATACCCACAGCTAAACACTGAACTGAACTCCTGAAAACCAGTTTCAGAGAGAGAGGAGTGATGAGCAAGACCAGGCTGGAGAAACCCATAGAAACTGCTCACCTGAAGAAGAGGGAGCTCATGGACTCCAGTCTGACAGCTGGGAGACCAGTATAGGACAACCCAGACTCCCTGAATGTGGGTATCAGTTAGGAGGACTGAGCAGTTTATGGGGCCTCTGGTAATGGATCAGTATTTTCCCTAGTATACAAATGGACTAAGGGTGTGGGAACTGGGATTGACAAGTAATACAAGCTTGTTTCAAATTTAAATTAAAAAAAACAAAAAAAAGGAAAACACTTTGTGGCCCTGATGGGTTTTTTGTTGTTCTTTTGTTTTGTCTTGTTCTGTTTTGTTTTTTGATTAGGAGATTTTAATCAAATTTAATCTATTTCTTTAGAGGTTCTAGGTCTATTTAAATTGTTTATCTGATTATAATTTTACTTTGACTAACTTGTACCTATTGATAAGATTATGTATCTCTTTTAGATTTTCCAATTTGGTGGGTTATGGGTGTATTATTATTACTTAAATGTATTTTAATATTCTTATATATCTTTCCCATATCCCTCTCTCTCCCTAGCGCCCTGGCACCCCACCACCCCCATCCCATTGCCCACCCACTCCAGAGGGAGGGTGATGCCTTCCAGGAGGGGTCATCTAAATCTGTCAAGTCATTTGGAGTAGGGTCCAGGCCCTCCCTCCTGCCTCTAGGCTAAGAAAGTATTGCTGCATGGATAATGTGATACATCCTGGTTCCACTGTCAGAGGTCCCTTAGACTGCCCAGGCCTTCTAACTGAGACCCATGTTCAGAGGGTCTGAGTCGGTCCAATGCTGGTTTCCCAGATATCAATCTGGGGGTCTATGGGCTCCTCCTTATTCATGTCATCTGTTTCTGTGGGTTTCTGTAGGTTGGTCTTGACCCCTTTGCTTATCACTCCTCTGTTGTTAACATTCTCTTGATTTCTATTGCTATGCCCTCTTTTCATTTCTGATTTCATTAAAATGGATATTCTTTCTCTAGATTATAGTTAGTTAGAATAAGTGGTTGTCTAATGTGTTGATTTTCTCAAAGAACCAACTCTTGGTGGCATTGAATCTTAATATTGTTCTCTTTGTTTCTATTTTATTGATTTCAGCCCTCAATTTGACTATTTCTTGCCATCTATTCCTCTTAGATGTGATTACTCTTTTTCCTAGAGCTTTCAGCTGTGATGTTAAATTGTTAATATAAGATCTGTTTTAAGGTAGACAGACACTTAGTCCTATGAACTCTCCTCTTAGAATTGCTCTCATTGTGTCCAATAAATTTATGTATATTGGGTATATTGTTTTTATTCAATTCTTGACAGTCTTTTGCTTTTTCAAATTTCTGTCTTGACCCATTTTGTTTTTCTTTTGAGGAGGTGGTTCTAGACAAGGTTTTTGTGTATTGCTTTTGAGCCTGTCCTGAAACTAGCTCTCTAGACCAGGCTGGCCTCAAATTCACAAAGATCTGCCTTCCTCTGCCTCCTGAGTGCTGGGATTGAAGGCATGCACCACCATGTCTAGGTAGATCCATTTTTCACTCCATAAGTTAAGCTTTCTGTTGTTTCTATTGTTATTGAAATCTCGCTTTAGTGTGTGGTGTTCTGATAGGATACAGGGAATTATTTCCGTTTTCTTGTATCTGTTGAAGCTTGCTTTGTTTCTAAGTATGTGGCCAATTTTGGAGAAAGTTCCATGATGCATAGAAGAAGAATATATATATATATATATATATATATATATATATATATATATATATAGTTTAGGTGAAATGTTCTTTAAGTACCTGTTGGGGTCATTTTGTTCATAATGTCTCTTAGTTCCAGGATTTCTCTATTTATTTTTTTTGCCTGGATGACCTGTCCATTGGTGAAAGTGAGATGCTGAAGTCTCCACCTATCGGTCGGTGTGTGAGGGTCAATATGTAATTTAATCTGTAGTAGTATTCCTTTTACAAATGTGGGTGCCCTTGTGGTTGGGGCTTATATATTTAAAACTGAAATCTCATCTGGGTACATTTTTTTCTTTAGTGAGTGACTATGTACTGTTCTTCCTTATCTTTCTTTTTAGTCTTGATTTGGAGTTTTGGAATGTCTCATTCAAACCTGAGGTAATGTCTAACCTTGATGTTGAGGTGTGTTCTTTAATTCAACAGAATAATGGGTTCTTTTTTTCATATCCACTATGTTTGTCTGTATCTTTTTATCGGGGCAGACCACTGATAGTGAGAGATATCAATGATTGTTGATTCCTATTATTTTAATGGTGGTGATAGTGGATGGTTATAATGGTTAGGATATGTGGGTGTATGTAGGTGTGTGTGTGTGTGTGTCCCCTTTGTTTGATTTCACTGATCTGAGATTATTTATTCCCTGTGTTTTCATAGATATAGTTAATCTTCTTAGATTCTTAGATTAGAGTTTTTATTCTAGCACCTTTTGTAGGGCTGGATTTGTAGAAAGAAATTGTTCAGAGTTGTCTTTATCATGGCATATCTTATTTTCTCCATTTATGGTGATTGAAAGTATTGCTGGGTGTAGCTATCTGGACTAGCATCTGTGGTGTCTTAGAGTGTGCAGAACATATATCCAGACCTTCCTGGCTTTTAGAGTCTCTACTGAGAAGTGTAATTCTAATAGATCTGCCATTAAATATTATTTGTTTTTTTCCCTTTCAGCTTTCAATATTCAATATTATTTTGTTGTATATGTTTGGTATTTTGATTATTATGTGGTGAGCGAATTTTCTTTTCTGGTCCAATCTATTCGGTGTTCTATGTACTTCTTGTACTTTTCTTTTTATTTTTAGGATCACAAAGAGGTGATTTTGTGTGTGTGTGTGTGTGTGTGTGTGTGTGTGTGTTATTATTCATTTATTTTTCAGTTCCATATGTATAAATAGAGAATTTTTAAACATTTATCTATTTTATGCTAGACATAATTATACATGCCTTTTTATTTTAATGAAAACAAACATTTATAAACAATATTTGGGAATTTGGGCGTCGTTCCTTCCAAACTGCTTCCTGCTGGTAGGGGGCGCTGTCATGGGTGAATCCTAAGAAGACCCAGAAATCCTGGCTGTAGTGGTCTGCAAGGCTGCATTTTCCCACTGACGTTGCTTCAGGGGGTCTTGCTCAATCAAACCATTAGTCTGGAAAGAATCCACAGCTTATCATTTTCTGTGGAAACAAAATTAGAAATCCTTTTCCCCAGTAATTTGTCCTTAGGCTGAAATTTTGAAGACAAAGCATTTTAAATATATATATATATATATATATATATATATATATAGTATATGTATATATGTATATATATATACGTATATATATTCAATTATATATTAATTCAATATATATATTGAATTAATATATATATTGAATATATATATTGAATTTTTTCTTCCTTCTTTTTTTATTAATAATATAATGTAAAAATTTTACATGTGGATCCCAGTTTCCTCTCCCTTCCTCCCTCCAATCCTGCCTCCCTCCCTCTTACCCTCTTTCCCCTGTGACATGCACCCTGGCCACCCTCCCCTCCCATCTCCCCACCCCCATTCCACTTGTAGGGCTATGCTATCCAGGTTGGGTCATATAAATCTGTCAAGTCACTTGAAGTAGGTACTAGGACTTCTCTCCTGTCTCTAGATTAAGGGGGTATCCCTCCATGGGGGATGTGTCCACAAGGTCCTTTTGTGCACCAGGAATAGATCCTGTTTCTACTGTGGGAGGTCCACCAGATGGCTCAGTTCTTCTAGCTGAAACCCATATTCAGGGGGTCTGAGTCAGTCCCATGCTGGATTCCCAGCTATCAGTCTGGGGGCCCAAGCTCCACCTTGTTCAGGTCAGCTGTCTTTGTGTGTTTCTGCAACCTGGTCTTGTCCCCTCTCTCTGCATCTGGATTCTAGTTCAACTCAGTGTTTGGTTATGGGTGTTTGATTCTGTTTCCAACAGGTATTAATTAGGACTCCATGATGGTGGATAATTTAGTTGATGATCTCACTATCAGGGAAGGGCATTTATGGTAGCCTCTCCATGGTTGCTCGAATTATTAGTTGGAGTTGGTCTTGTAGTTCTCTAGACCTTTCTTTAGGTTTAGTTTTCTCTTCAAACCAGTAATGGCTCCCTCTTTTATGCCACTCCTTTCACCCTGACTCAATTTATCTAGTCACATGTGTTGTCCTCTCCTCCCCTTTTCTTTCTCCTACTTCTCTCTCCATTCACTGCCCCCCATTTTCCATGTACTCTGGAGGACTTGTCCCTTCCCCCTTTTGTGAGGGACCATATATGAATCTCTTAGATCACACCTTGTATCCCAGTTCATCTGGTGGTGTGTATTATAGGCTGGTGATGCTTTCTTCTACGTCTAAAATCCGTATATGAGTGAGTGCATACCCTGTTCCTCTTTTTGTGACTGGGTTACCTCATTCAGAATGGTTTCTTCAAGTTCCATCCACTTGCCTGTGAATTTTAAGATCCCATTGCTTTTTTCTGCAGAGTAGTATTCCATTGTGTAGATGTGCCACATCTTCTTTATCCATTCTTCAGTTGGGGGGCATCTAGGTTTCTTCCAGGTCCTTGCTATTACAAATAATGCTGCTATGAAGATAGTTGAGCACATGTCTTTGTTGCATGGATGTGGATCATTTGGGTATATACCTAAGAGTAGAATTTCTGGGTCCTGTGGTAAGCAAATTCCCATTTTCCTGAGGAACCGCCATACTGATCTCCAAAATGGCTGTATGAGTTTTCACTTCCACCAGCAGTGAAGGAGTATTCCCTTTTCTCCACATCCTCTCCAGCATAAGTTGTCATTGGTGTTTCTAATTTTAGTCATTTTGGCAGGAGTAAGATGGTATCTCAAAGTTGTTTTCATTTGCATTTCCATGATAGCTAAGGATGTTGAACATTTTCTTAAGTGTCTTTCGGCATCTTTGATTTCCCAAAGAGGTGATTTTTAATTGATACTCAATTGCTACATACAATATTGCACTAATTAAAGATGTATCAACAATTTTATTTATGATTCAGACTCATCAACAATTATATAAAACTACATGCTTCATGTTGCATTTTGGTGATAGGTACTTTAGTAAATAGCACAAATATTTCCCCAGCTACTACATAAAAATCAGCCTTCCACAAAAGAACTCACAAGTCACTTAAGATGTCAACACAAGTCAAGACAGCTCTGAAGAAAAGCCTGGCATGTCACAAAGCTGGAGCAGGAGGATAGAGAATGAGGCTGGCCTGTACTCTATAGCAAAATCACAACTCAAAAGATAAGTGATAAATATACTAAAAATTCAGCTATTTCATTTATGAACCAGGGAGTATGTCCATATTGGGAACTATAAGAAGATACTTCCATGCTCTGATCCAGAGGTCCTGTGCTCCACGAATCACTCCACTGCTTCAGGGTCTCTGTAAGAAACTACTGCATTTTTTTTATCTTTTCCTCAATGCTTGAGGGTCTCTCTTCTGTGTCTTCTATTCTGTTTGTGAGGATTGCCTCTTTGAATTCCTAAACATTTCATTGCCAGAATTCCTTCAGTTTTTGTTTTCTTTATTGATTCTGTTTTCACTTTCAAGTCTTGAGCAGTTTTGCTCATTTCCTTTAACTGCTTGTTTGGTTTTTATATATATATATATTTCTTTAAAAGATTTATTCAATTCCTTCTCTTTTTTGTATGTTTTCCTGCATTTAAGTAAGGGATTTATTCTTTCTATTTTAATGACCTCTATCATCATCATATAGTTAGTTTTGGCTTTGTTTCACTATTTGGGGCCTGTTGTGTTATGATAGCTGGACTCTACTAGAGACATATTGTCCTTGCTGATATTAATGTTACTGATAATGGGGGTTTTTTTGTTCTGGTTTGGTTTGGTGTTTGTTTGTTTGTTTGTTTGTTTGTTTTCCCCTGCCAGTGTCTAGGGTTTTGGGGGATGACTACAGGTTTAGGTGTTGATTTCTGGATTTGTTCTTTCTTCTCTGGATTTTTGGAGTATAATGAATGTGTGCTACCTGTTTTCCTGGCCTGCTACCCTGATGTGTTCACAGGGAATGCATGCTGGTGTTCAAGGCTGGGTTACTGGGATAAGTTGGGTGAAGAAAAGTTGGAGGAGGTATTTTTGATACATTGGGATGATGTTTAGAGAAGAAAGGGAGACCACAACAGCTTTTCTGCTACAGAGCTGGGGATGATATTGGGGGTAGGGATGAAGAGAAAAAATAAGAGATATATATAAATCACCCTTCCCCCTACTTGTGGCTTTTGAAGGAAAGGCCCCTCCCTTATGTAACCGGGTTTAAGGCTAGTACAATAGCCACAAACAACAAAAAATATCTTGGAGTAACACTAACCAAACAAGTGAAAGACCTATATACTAAGAACTTTGGATCTTTAAGGAAATAAAGAAGATTGCATAAAATGGAAACATCTTCCATGCACTTGGATAGGTAGGATCAGCATAATAAAAATGGCAATCTTACCAAAAGCAACCTACAGATTCAATGCAATTCCAATCAAATTCCCAACATAATTCTTCACAGACCTAGAAAGAACAACACTCAACTTCATATAAATAAATAAATAAATAAATAAATAAATAAATAAATAAATCCAGGATAGCTAAAACAATCCTGTACCATAAAAAAAAAAATATTAAAATGTATCACTATACCTGATCTCAAGCTCTGCTACAGAGATATATTAATTAAAAAACAGCATGGTAGTAACAAAAAAAAAAAAAAAGACAGGCATATCAATGGAATCAAATCAAAGATCCAGACACAAATCATCATGGACAGCTGATTTTCAACAAAGAAGGCAAAATTATACAATGGAGAAAAGAAAATAGCTTCAGCTATGGGGCTTCCATAGCACATGTGGGCATGTAGAAGAGTGCAAATAGGTTCATATCTATCATTCCACATAAAACTCGAATCAAAATGGTTAAAAGACTTCAACATAAATGCAGTTACACTGAACTTGACAGAAGAGAAAGTTGGGAACAGGCTTGAGTACATTGACACAGAAGGAAACTTCCTGAATACAACAACAGAAGCACAGATGCTAAGGTCTATAATTAATAAATGGAACTTCATGAAACTGAAAAACTTCTGTAAGGAAAAGTACATTGTGAATAGGACAAAAGGACAGCCTACACAATGTGAAAGGATCTTTACCATCCCAATACCTGACACAGAGCTGATCTCTAAACTATAAAAAATTTAAAAAAGTAGACACCCAAAAACCAAATAATCCATTTTAAATATGAGGTACAGATTTAAACAGATAATTCTCAACAGAAGAATCTCAAATGGCCAAAAAACATTTAAGGAACTATTCGATGCCCTTAGCTATTAGGAAAATGAAAATCAAATGGTTCTGAGATTCCATCTTACATCTATCAGAATGACTACAATCATTCTTTTAAAAAAAAAAATTGACAGCTTATGTTGGAGAGGTTGAGGAGTAAGGGGAATTTTCCTCTACTGATGGTGGGAGTGCAAACTTGTACAGACATGTTGGAAAACAAAATGGTAGTATCTCAGAAAATTGGGAATCCATATACTTCAAGACTGAGCTATATCAGTCTTGAGCACATACCCAAAGGATGTTCCATCCTACCTCAAGGACACTTGCTCAACTATATTCATAGCAACTTTATTTATAATGGCCAGAACCTGGAAATAACACAGATGCCCCTCACCAGAATAATGAATAAAGAAAATGTACATTTACACAATGGAGTATTACTCAGCTGTTAAAAACTATGACATTTGCAGACAACTGTGGATGGAACTAGAAAAAATCATCCTGAGAGAGGTAACTCAGACCAAAAAAGACAAACTTAGTATGTACTTTCTCATAAGTGGATATTAACTGAAAATTAAAAGATATTCTTGCTTCAATCCACAGACTCAGAGAGGTAAGGTAACAAGGGGGTTTCAGGGAGGGACATCCAGATCTCCCTGGGAATGAGAAATAGACAAAAAATTCATAGGTGGACTGGGGGAGATGGGAATAGGAACTTGAGAGATAAGGTTTGGGGGTGGGTAGTATGGGAGAGTAATGAAAGAAATGACTGGAAAGGGGGGAATTTCAGGGTCAGGTAGAAACCTGATGCAAGGGAAATCCTATGAATCTACAAGGATGACCCCAGCTTAGACACCTGTCAATAGGGGATGCATTGCCTGAACTGGCCATCTTCTGTGATCAGATTAGTGACCAACCCAATTGTCATTAGAGAAACTTCATCTAGTAAATGATAGAAATGGATGTAGAGACCCACACCAAATATTAAGCTGAACTTGGGTCACTCTGCAGAAAAGAAGGGAGAAAGATTGAGAGCCAAAGGAGTCAAGGACATCTCAAGAAAGCTCACAAAGTCTCATAGAGTCATAGGGCTCATAGAGTCTGAACCAATAACCAGGGAACCTGCATGGGACCTACCGAAACCCTCTACATATAGGTGACAGGTGTGTAGTTTAGTCTACTTGTGGGACTCTTAACAATGGGAACAGGGGCTGTCCCTAATGATTTGACTGGTTCTGGAACCTAGTTTTCATACTGGATCATGTGACCTGCTTAACTTAAAGGGGAAGTGCTTAGTTTTACTGCAACTTGATAAGCCTTGCTTTATTGATACACATGGGAGGCCTGCTCCTCTATGAACAGAAAAAAGGGAAAAATAGATTGAGAGGTGGAGGAGAGGTGGGGTGATGTAATGGGAAGAGAGAAGCAAGGAAAAACTACAGGCAGGATGTAAAATAAATAAATAAATTTAAAAAGAAAATAGGTTGGGTTCTCTGCTGGAGTTTCAGGTCCCTCCCAGAGATCTCCCTATCCCTGTAGGACCATCCTGACTCCCTGCCTTGTGGATCATTGACCCCCATCACCAGGCCTCTGCTAGAGGTGAGGCTGGGATCAGTACGGGTTGAATACCCCCCCCCATACACACACACACCCTTCCCTGGTTTGGCCCCAAATCTCGATACCCGCTGTGTCCTGTCACCAATGAGAATGCTCCTGGTGCTCTGACGCTCACACCCCATCCCCTCCACCCCCCACAAACCGCCATGAAGAGCCTGCCCTCCCCCCACCCTGTGCCATATCCTGCCAACTGTTCTACCACTCTGGTTGAGCACTGGGACAGAGGGTGGATCCAACAGTCTGACCACCTTCTGGAAGCTTCCTGGAGCTGCTCTGAGCACACTAGACCTGCCTATTCACAAGGGACCACCCTGAATCCCCCGCCTGCCTGATCATTGACCCCCCCACCACTGGTCCTCTGCAGGAGCTCTGGGCCCCAGCCCCAGATCCATCTATCCCAGCTGGACAATCCTGAGTCCCTGCCTGCAGGATCTTTGGCCCGCTTTGCCAGGCCTCTGCTGGAGCCTGATCTTTGACCCCCTAACCGGGCCCCTGCCTGAGGAAAGATTTCCTAGAGACATTGGACCTCCCAGAGCTACAGGCATCAAACTTCCAACCCACCTAAGACCACTAGGAAATACCACAGTGATGGGAGATGTTATTCTGTAAATATGTTTCTCATACTGGTTAATTAATAAAGCACTGTTGGGCCAATGGGAAAGCAAAATAGGTGGGGCTAGGAGACAAAGAGAAAAGAGGAAGTAGTTAGGAGGAGTCAGCATGTAGAGCCTAGAAAAAGCAAGATGCCGGGCCCCTCTCCGACAAGATGAGCCACATGGAAATACTTAGATAAGTAGAAATGGGTTAATCATTAAGACAAAGCTAGCCCATAAACAATATTAGCAATTGGCCAACAGGATTGTATCAAATACAGAGTCTCTGAGCGTTATTGGGGGTTGGCGTGGTAGCGGGGTGGCGGGACCAGACTGGCAGCGTTGGCAGCCAGGAAAACATGCTCATAACACCACAGAGAGAAAGAGACAGAGAGAGAGAGAGAGAGAGAGAGAGAGAGAGAGAGAGAGACCACACCTGTACACACTAGAAGAAACGATGGGAAGACAGCAATACAAGAAACCTAACAATAGAATACCTAACAATAGAAAGACAAGCATGACACCACAAGAATCTAGGGACTCTACACCAACTAGACCTGAACACCCCAACGCAGATGAAGCAGAAAAGAATGACTTGAAAATTATCGTCATAAACATGATAGAGATCCTCAAAGATGATTTGAGATTATCCCATAAAGAAATGAAAGAAAAAACAAACAAAAAAATTTTGAAGAAATGAACAAATCTCTCAAAGAAAAGTACAGAAAGCCAATAAAAAATAATTAAAAGATGAAGGAAACGGTTCAAGACTTAAAAACTGAAATAGAGACAATACAGGAAACACAAACTGAAGGAATGCTGGAAATAGAAAAACTGGGCAAATAATTGGGAACTACAGACACAAGCATAACCAACAGAATACAAGAGACGGAAGAGAGAATCTCAGGCGTGGAAGATAAACTAGAGGAAATAGCTTCATCAACCAAAGAAAATTGTAAATCCAACAAATCCTTAACACAAAACATCCAGGAAATGTGGGACACTGTGAAACGGCCAAAACTAAGAATAATAGGCATAGAGGAAGGTGAGGAAGCCCAGCTGAAAGGTGCCGAAAACATATTCAACAAAATCATTGAGGAAAACTTTCCCAATCTGAAGAAGGACATGCCCAGGAAAGTACAAGAAGACTACCGAACACCAAATAGACTGGACAAAAAAAAAAAAAAGACCCCTCAACACATAATAATCAAAACACCTAACAAACACCTAACAAACATTCAGAATAAAGAATATTAAGAGCAGTGAAGGAAAAAGGACAGGTAACTTATAAAGGCACACCTATCAAAATTACACCTGACTTCTCCAAGGAAACTTTCAAGGCCAGAAGGTCCTGAATAGATGTTCTACAAGTACTAAGAATCCACAGATGCCAACCAAGGATACTATACCCAGCAAAACTCTCAATCACTATAGATGGAGAAAACAAGATATTTATTGACAAAGCCAGATTTTCACAATACGTATACACAATTCCAGCCCTACAGAAAGTTCTGGAAGGAAAACTCCAACCCACGGAAGTTAACTACTCTCATAAAGACATAGGCAATAGATAATCCCACTTAACCAGAACCCAAGTGTAAAGCAAGGCAAATATATTCACAATACCACTACCAACAACAAATCTAAAACAAACAAGCATTAACTGATGGGAATGTTATTCTATAAATATGTTTCTCATACTGGTTAATTAATAAAGCCCTGTTGGCCAATGGGAGACTAGATAGGCAGGGCTAGGAGATTAAGAGGAGGAAAGAGGAAGTATTTAGGAGGAGTCAGCATGTAAAGCTAGAGGAAGCAAGATGCAGGGCCTGCCGCTCCCTGATAAGATGACCACGTGGAAATACTTAGATAAGTAGAAATGGGTTAATAATTAAGACAGAGCTAGCCCATAGATAATGGTAACTGGCCAACAAGATTATATCAAATGCAGAGTCTCTGCGTGTTATTTGGGGGCTGGAGCACCAGACCAGCGGCAGGTGGGCTGGCAGAAAACAGGCATGCTCCAGATGGTGCCCAATGTGGCTATAATAACTTTCACTTAAAACTTGATAAAAGCTTAAAAAGAGATTTTAGAAACAAAGGAACAGAGACTACCAAGACTTCTTGGTAGCAGCATTTTCTCAGTTGGATTTGTTTTGCTGTAGACAGAGATTTGCACTGCCCCTTTAAGGGAGGTTTCCAAAATTAGCATAAGTGGCAAAAAATCGCCTTGCTTTTAAAGAGCTCTGCTAACAATTCATTGGTGTGTACAAGAGCTGCAATGAAGGTTTACACTGTGTTTTAAAAAATACATCGGCTTGGGAGAGAAAAAGAAACAGAAATCAATGGTTTAAAATCAAAAAAGTAAAATGGCTGGGTATGGTGGCGCACACTTTTAATCCCAGCACTAGGGAGACAGAGGCAAGCAGATCTCTATGATTTCAAAGTAATACTGGTATGCAGTGAATTCCAGGACAGATAAAAGTTACACAGAGAAACCCTGTCTCAAAATATGTAAAAATAAAAGTAAAAGAAATAGAGTAATAAAAAAGCCACGTAAAGATGAAAAGCACAAAATAATTTTGGATACTATATGCGATTCTGTTGTCTTTAAATTATTTGATTGCTGAAAAAATAACTACTGATAAAAGAAATGCTGCTGGATTAATTCAATTTATATATTTTAAAATTTAAGCCTAAGGACAAGATACTGGGGAAAAGGATTTCTAATTTTGTTTCCACAGAAAATGAAAAGCTGTGGATTCCTTCCAGACTAATGTGGTTTGATCAAGCCAGACCCCCTGAAACAGCGCTCCAGGTGATCCAACATTCAAAACAGTTAGGACAAACCAGGCTAGCAGACTACAGCCAAGATTTCTGCATCTTCTTTGGACCCCCATGACAGTGCCCTCTACCAGCAGGAAGTAGTTTGGAAAGAATGATGCCCAAATTCCCAAATATTATTTATAAATGTTTGTTTTCATTTAAATGGGCTTTGTTATAAATGGCTATAACCACAAGCAATTTTTTTAAAGATAAAAAGGGAATTATGGTATAGATATGAATACTTTGCTTTGGAATGGATTTTCTTTTATTGATACAATTTAAGGTCAATTTTGTGATATGTATATTTCTCCTCTTGTTTAGGTATTGTGTTTATATAGATCATTGGAAAATGTATAATTTAGTACAGATTATAAAGAGTTACCTATGATAGTTAAAACGTGGAGTTAAGTTAGTTAGGATTTCTAGTATACAAAGATGTATTTGATATGAATAGGCATTCTTCAAACCTTTTAAAGACCTACAGAATATGGCATTTAAAATGGTTTTTCTTGACAATGAGGCACAACTGCTCCTGGTAACACCACCTGCATCAGAAAGGAAGATGGACATCGAAGAAACACATTATGGAGTTTGCTTCTAATATGGCAAGACTAGCCATTTGGGCAAGGTACTGCTCTTCTGGACTGTTTGACTTTATGTTGTAGAAACTGGACATGCAGGACCCACAAAAAGGTGACTGCTGATGCAAGATGGGCATTGCTACAGGATTCCTGCTTCATGGAAGAAGCTGCCTACCAGACTGTCTACAGGACACAAAGAAAAATGACTGACAAACTGCCAATACAGTTGGACAGTTTAAAGTTTCCTGCTTTGTTGAGGAGTCTGGAGACACTCTATGGCCTATGGGCTGAATATGGAACATTACAGAAGAACTTCGGGTAACTGACCAGGCAGTGAGTAGTCTCTGTCATTTCTAGGGTTTACATATTATCCTTCTGTGGTCTTTGAAGGAGTTGAAGACAGATAGTTTTGGTTATATTTTCCCTTAGTTACAATTAAAGATAAGTTACATATAGGACTTTAGACTCACAAAGATAGGATAGATGAAATTTTCTTTAAGTCTTACAAAATGTTAATGGACTAAATATTGTTAACTGTGATTCTTATTTGATAACTGTTGTATGATATATTTTCTTTGTAAAGGTTAAAACCCTTCTTTTTATTTTAGAGAGAAAAGAGGAGATGATGGGAGATGTTGTTCTGTGAATATGTTTCTCATACTGGTTAATTAATAAAGCCCTGTTGGCCAATGGGAGACTAGATAGGCAGGGCTAGGAGACTAGGAGGAGGAAAGAGAATGTAGTTAGGACGAGTCAGCATGTAGAGATAGAGGAAGAAAGATGCCAGGCCCACTGCTCTCTGATGAGATGACCACGTGGAAATACTTAGATAAGTAGAAATGGGTTAATAATTAAGACAGAGCTAGTCCATAAACAATAATGGTAACTGGCCAACAGGATTGTATCAAATACAGAGTCTCAGTGTGTTATTTGGGGCCCAGACTGGTGGCGGGCGGGCTGGTGGAAAACAACAAGCTACAATTAACAATCAATTACTTTCCCTCAACATTAATGTTCTTTACTTGCCTATAAAAAATCACAGGCTAACAGAATAGATACAAAGACAGAATCCCTCCTTCTGCTGCATACAAGAAACACATCTAAGCTTCAAAGACTGACATTACCTAAGGGTAAAGGCTTGGGAAAAGATCTTCCAATCAAATGGACCCAAGAAGCAAGCAGGTATGGCTATCCTAATATCTAACAAGTTAGACTTCAAACCAAAATTAATAAAAAGAGATGACGACAGTCATTTCATATTCATTGCAAGAGAAATGCATCAACACAAAGTCTCAATTCTGAACATTTATGCCCCAAATACAAAGGTACCCACATTCATTAAAGAAACACTACTAAAACTCAAACCTCACATAAAACCTCACACACATAGTAGGAGACTTCAACACCCCACTTGCACCGCTAGACAGGAACACCAGTCAGAAACTTAACATGCTCTTGGATAAGTAGGATAAACCTAGTAATAAATGTCAATCTTGCCAAAAACAATCTACAGATTAAATGCAATCCCAATTAAATTCCCAGCTTCACTGACCTAGAAAGGACAATAATAAACTTTATATAGAAAAGGCCCAGGATATCCAAAAACAACCCTGTATAATAAAGGAACTTCAGGAAGAATCACCATCCTCCACTTTAAGCTCTACTACAGAGCTATAGTCCTGAAAACAGCCTGGTATTGGAACAAAAACAGACAAGTAGACTAACGGAATCAATCAAAAATCCTGATATTAACCCACACACCTAGGAACACCTGATTTTTGACAAAACAGCTAAAAGTATACAGTGGGAGGAGGAAAGCATCTTCAACAAATGCTGGTGGTACAACTGGATGATGATGTATGGAAGACTATAGATAGGCACATGTCTATCACCATGCACAAAATTCAAGTCCAAAAGGATCAAAGACCTTAACATAAATCCAACCACACCGAACCTCTTAGAAGACAAAGTGGGAGGTACCCTCGAACAAACTGGTACAGGAGACCACTTCCTGAACATAACTCCAGTAGCAGAGACACTGAGATGAACAATTAATAAATGGGACCTCCTCAAACTTAGAAGCATCTGTAAGGCAAAGGACACAGTTGACAAGACCAAAAGGCAGCCCACAGACTAGGAAAAGATCTTCACCAATCCTACATCTGACTGAGGGCTGATCTCCAAAATATACAAAGAACTCAAGAAACTAGTCAAAAAAACACCAAATAACACTATTAAAAAATGGGGTACAGAACTGAATAGAGAATTCTCAATAGAGGAAATAAAAAAGGCTGAAAGACACTTAAGAAAGTGTTTAACATCCTTAGCTATCAGGGAAATGCAAATGAAAACAACTTTGAGATACCATCTTACTCCTGCCAGAATGACTAAAATTAGAAACACTAATGACAACTTATGCTGGAGAGGATGTGGAGAAAGGGGAACACTCCTCCACTGCTGATAGGAGTGAAAATTTGTACAGCCATTTTGGAGATCAGTATGTCAGATCCTCAAGAAAATGGGAATCAGTCTACCACAGGACCCAGCAATCCCCCACTTCGGCATATACCCAAATGATCCACATCCATGAAACAAAGACATGTGCTCAACTATCTTCATAGCAGCATTATTTGTAATAGCAAGAACCTGAAGCAACCTAGACGTCCCTCAACTGAAGAATGGATAAAGAAGATGTGGCAAATCTACACAATGGAATACTACTCTGCAGAAAAAAGCAATGGAATCTTGAAATTCGCAGGCAAGTGGATGGAACTTGAAGAAACCATCCTGAATGAGGTAACCCAGTCACAAAAAAAGACAAACATGGTGTGTACTCGCTCATATATGGATTTTAGACCTAGAGCAAAAGATCACCAGCCTATAATTCACACCACCAGAGAAACTAGGATACAAGGAGGATTCTAAGAGATTCATATAAGGTCACTCACAGAATGGAAAAGGGACAAGATCTCCTGAGCATATGGGGAGTGGGGCGGGGGGCAGTGAGAGGAGAGGGAACTAGGAGGAAGAGAAGGGGAGGAGAGGAATGCACCATGTGGGACTAGGAAGAGTGAGTCTGGGGAGGAATAGATGAAAGAAGAGAGACAGAGAGATAAAGAGAGAGAGAGAGAGAGAGAGAGAGAGAGAGAGAGAGAGCATAAAAGAGGGAGACATTATAGGTTTGAAGAGAAAGCTGAACCTAGAGAAATGTCCAGAGACCTACAAGAATAGCCCCAACTAACAATTTGAACAACAGTGGAAAGGCTACCATAGATGCCCTTCCCTGATAATGAGATCAACGACTAACTTATTCACCACCATGGAGCCCTCATCTAGTAGCTGATGAAAACAGAAGCAAACAACCACAACTAAACACTGTGCCAAACTAAATCCAGATGCAGAGAGGGAGGGCAAGACCAGGCTACAGAAACACATAGAGACAGCTGACCTGAACAAGGAGGAGCTAATGGGCCCCCAGACTAATAGCTGGAATCCAGCATGGGACTGATTCAGACCCTGTGAACATGGGTCTCAGCTAGAAGACCTGAGCAGTCTAAGGAACCTCAGACAGTTGAACCAGGATGTATTCCTGGTGAACAAAAGGACTTTGGGGGCACATCCCCTATGAAGGGATACTCCCTTAATCTAGACACAGACGAAAAGTCCTAGTCCCTACTCCAAATGACTTGACAGATTTAGATGACCCCTCCTGGAGGGCATCACCCTGCAAGTGGAGTGGGCGAAGATGGGAGGGGTGGGTGGGGGGACATGAGAGGCTGGGAGAGAAGGCAAGAGGGAGGGAGGGAGGGAGAGGGTACTGGGATCGAAATGTAAAATAAAAATAAGTAAATAAAAAGAAAGAAAATAGGTGGGAATCTAGTCACAAAGTACCTTTACCACACCATTAAAACAATTATTCTAATAACCATGTCAAAAGCATAACAAAAAAATTGTAATTTTGAGTAATACTTAGTGACTTCATGAAGAGTGAAAAAAGAAAACTACTCAAAGGCTGTGCAGCTACCCAAGTAAAAGATGACAGTTACTGATAAGGGTGAGCTGGTACTGAAATTGAGAGTAGGGTAAACACTACCTCAGGAAAGAAAAGAGAAAAACAGAAAGAAACAAATGATTTGAGGCCTTCTTTACTAGAAATATATTTCATGATATCTCAGGTGAATTAGGAAATGGAAAAATGAGTACTAATTTTGTAATGTTACCAGATAAATATGTGTGTTTAGTTTAGGAAGATATTAAAATGGCTGCTTTCACCAGACAGTTATGAAGGATGTGTGCCTGCACATTGTCAATTGAAAGAGTAAAGTTTGTAGGCTGCCAGCTCACAAAAATAAATAAATAAATAATAAAAATGGCACAGAGACTTATTATTAATTAAGAGAATTCAGCCTTACTTGAGGCTTGTTTCAAACTAACTCATATTCTTTCAATTAACCCACTTCTATTCATCTACATGCTGCCCTTTGGCTCATGGGTTTTACCTCTCCTCCTGTACGTCCTGCTTCCTCTGTGTCCAGCTGATCTATTACCAGTTATGAAAATGGTGATCATTTACTTCACATCTCATCGCTTTCCTCTGTAAAAGTTCACAAGTATACAATGAGATTTCTATATTTTCTATTTTAATATTATATGTGTGTTTATCTGTCCTCATGCTGATGCTGTATCTTAACAGTTATTTTACTAAATCTTGTGAATGGAATTTGTATGTGATTTGGTTTGAATCTATAATATCCCCTAGATACTTACATCTTGAGCACTTGTTATCCAACTTCTAGTGCCACTTGAAGGCTGTGATGCCTTTTGAAAGGGAAATTGGATGGTACAAGTCAGTTACTAAGGATGGGCTCTTGAAGATTATGCCATTCCTGACTCCTACTTGAGAAGGCTCATCTGACACCCTGTTCATGTGATATGAAGAAATGTCTCATAGAATGAAAACAGCTCTGTGATAGCAGTGCTGCATATCAACCTTGCAAGATGTTTCTATTTTTATGAAGATAATTGCTTGATGACAATACTCAACAACAAAAAGACAATACTAAGCCAAAAGAATACCTGGAGAAGTTGGAGGGATTTTAACATACAAGGATCTCCATGGTAGCACACAAATTCCTAAGACACTAGAAATTGAATGAATGGATGATTAGTTTTGAAAGTATTACTAGTCTACACAAGTAGAGAAAACAAACAAGGCATTAGCTCTTGCATGACTCAAGGCATTACACACACCAAAACAAACATCCTCTCACTATACTCAAATAACAGTAGAATCAAAAATGGGGCTTCCTCCACACTGGAGTCATTCCAAAGCATTTTGCTCACTGTAACTTTGTTAGAACATGGCTAAATCAAATATAAAACTCCAAACTTTTACTTTGGTCCTTTTCTCATACATATCTCATGAATATAATGTCAAGAACCTATGGCACTTTTTATTTTGGCTTGTTTTAAACTCACTCCAGTTTGTGTACAGATGTCAGATCTTTTTGTCTCCAATACCCCTCGAAAGTTGCAATTGACCATAATGTGTGTTTATTAAAAGCATATGTTTATCCTTAGTCATTCAGCTACTTCACAAACTCCATTCCATTTTCAATTCTGACACTTGCAAATGTATTGTTAACCCCCTTTTCTCTCCTTCCTTCTCAAACGGAGTCAGTGTGTTTCAATTTGCCTTTATTCAGTTGGATTCCCCAAGTTTCTAAGCACAGGCATCCCAAAACTTATCCAGAAGCATAGTAAGATTAACACACATACCTGTTGTCTTTGCACCAATGACCCCTGGAGGTTTTCTGTTGGGAAGACTCCAATGGCTCCCAGTTGTAATGTCTCCATACCCTATTATTCACTCCTTTCTCCCCTCCTCCACTATGTGTGAAATTGATTGCTGTAGTACACCATGCTCCCCCCTCCTCTCCCTTTCTTTACTCCTTTTCTTACTTTTGAACAGAGAGCAGTCTAACCTTCACTGTTAGCAATCTAGCCCTCCAAATACCGGGCAGACCCCTGGAACTTCTCAGAGTTTCCATTGTTATTTTTTTTTCACCCTTTTAAATTGCAATTAATTTTTCCAAGGTTTAGTTTTTTGTGTTCACATTTCCCTGAATTCAATGTGCTTTTGCTCCTTCTTAGCAATTATCAATCTTAAATTGATTATTCAGCCCTGACATCCACAGCTACTCCCACGTGGCCTAGTGGGCTCTCCAAAGAGAATGTGAACTTACTCGTACCCTCTGAATATAGAATAATCTTACTGGGATTAATTTTTCTTTAACCCAACCTCAAATAGCCTCACACTACTGAATCCTGACCTATTAAAGCTTGTACATTGCAAGTTTCTCTGCCATGCTCCTTAACTTAATTCATCTAAGGCCTTCCCATTCCTCTTCAACTAGCACAGTTTATACTATTTTTTATCCAAAACAGATTATACTCTGAAGCAAAGGTGCCACTTCAATGCCTATAATGGGGCATTTGCCATGGGTCAAGACCATTCCTCTGAGTTTACATTTTAATCAACCTAGTATTTCAATGATTGTCCTTTAAGTCTTGAGCTTTTGGGAGTTCAAGAAGTAAAAGTTTTATGAAGTGTAAACCCCTTATCTAAGTCGCTGTTTTCCCTACTTGTCACTATATTACCTTTAATAAAGCACATTACCAAACAAAATAATTTAATAGCTATTTACTAACATTCCTGGATTGGCTTACATAAGCACTGGAGGTAGGTGTTATGCTGCCATTTAAACTAAAGTCACACTAAAACCCTTTCTAATAAAATTCTATTCTTGACCATGACTAAGCTAAACATGCAACTACATTTTCATCTACATTTCATGAATGCAGTCTCAAGACCCAAGCATATTTTATTTAGTTTCTTTGCTTGAACAAAGTTTTTTTTTTCTTTTATACAAATTCCTAAGTACTCCAGTACTGAAGAATATAATCTTCCCTGTATGCTTCTGGAGGATTCCAGAATATTCTTATACAACAGTCCCAAGAGACCCTTCTATATCGTAATGAGATTTCTTTCATTTCACATGATTTTATAAAACCTCAGATTCGTGAGTATTTCCTGGATAGCTGACACTTTTTTTTAATTAAAACAATATAATGTATTAGATGTCTTTGTAATATCTTTGAAGCAAGTGTGTTTTAGTAGATTTACCCCTTTTGCTAAAAGACTTCAATTTAATTTGAAGTGTTAAAACTACTATAGGAAAAGATAGGAAAATGAACTTTAAGGCACAGGTTTAAGCAAGAACATTCTGAACAGTACTCCAATAGCACGGAAAAGAGCTTCAAGGATGAACAAACGGGGAGAAGAAATCAGCAGAGCAAACAGACAGCCCACAGAATACTAAAAAAACTTTACCAGCTGCTCTTCATCCAAGGAACTATATCCAGAATTTACAAAGCACTGCAAAGAACACACACACACACACACACACACACACACACACACACACACACAAATTGTCATTCAACAAATGAGTTAATAAAATGAACAGATAATTCTCAAAAAATGAAATATAAATGGCCAATGATTTTTTAAAAAAAAAAAGTGATCAACATTTCTAGTTATTGGATGAATACAAATTAAAAGTACTATAGTTGCCATCTCACCTGGCTTATAATGGCCATCAGCAGGAAATCTGACATCCTAATGTTTGCATTGTAGTAAGTCATGGTGTGCATTGTCCCAACATATCAGCACAAAGTGGGAAACTGGAATTTTTATTTGCAAGGAACTAGATAAGGTCCAAGCAGTTTAAGTTACTGTTAAGCTTAGAAAATAATACATATTAAGAAAAACTTAATGGAAGAGCTTTGATATTCCAAATGCATATTTCATTAGAAAACATACATACTTAAAATATTAGACTAGTTACTAATCTACAAATTGCTTTGTTTCTTAAAAGGCTTTCCAAAAGCTTAATTAAAACGTACTGTTTATTTTCATTCAAATTATAAATATTGACAGATAGTCATGGAAAAGCCTGGAAATTATAGAGTCTACCAAAAAGCAATGCCTTTTTTCTTTGTTTTCTTTTTCCTAATAATTATCTGTTTCTCAAAATTAGGTGTATTTTCTGGTTACTCACATCTAATCAAGCCCACTGAATTTGAAATGAAAACTGAAAAAAAAAAGATTGGATCTAGTAAATATCAAGTACAAGTTCTTAGCTTTAACTGAAGCATAAATCTGAGTCAGGAACTTTCCTGAGAGAGTAGCTTCAGAGGCAGAATCCTCAGCTTTTCTTTCTTTGTAGCTAAAGATGCTTTGAAGAGAAGATATTAGCTCTTTACTAATGAAATTAACAGACATAACCTATATTCATATGAAACAATTTTAAGGGAAGGAAAGTGATGGGAGGAGCTACGAATACATGTGTTAATCCAGGCATGATATTTGTATGTGGCAGCTAAGCAGGGAGTGATAGTAACTTTTAAAGAAAATATAACTCTGATCTTTGTTTTTCCAGAGGTCACCTGTAGGCCTGACATTACAATTCTAAAATGACATAAAACCTTGTGAATTATTTGTATTCTAATATCATAAACTTCAATTGCCAAATTACACAGAATTTCCCAGCATAAAAGCCAAATCTACATCTTTGGTATGTACAAGAGGAACAGATAAAGGAGTGTACACCATCCAGGGGATTTGAATGTTCAGTAGGTAGTTGACATCCTTGAGCCACATGTGCCATGCTTAGTATCTTCCAGAGCCCACCAGTCATTCTCGGTTCATACACTGTTTATTTTGCAAAGCACAGTTCACAAGACAGAATGAAGTTGTGTTGCAGAAAATTATCCCAGTCTTGAATGCCAAGTGACTTTCAAACCAATGTTAGGAAAGAAAGAATCATGCTGTTTCTAAGGGCCTTTTCGCAACTGATCTTAGCATCTTGGAGAAACAAAGCATGGGTTTGCTTTTGTGACAGACAGGCCCTAAGACTGGTTCAGTAGGAAGTGTTTAGAGTCCACAGAAGTTCAGAAGTAGACTCAGATCTAATGGTACGGTCTGTGCATGTGCAGAAAGAGTCACATTTCTTCTGCACTTACCATCCATTCTAACCTTTATCTTTCCACTTCAACATGCCAAGACTTGGCTGTGACATGACTTAGCTTGTACAGCTCAGTGGAAATCACTTTTTTAAGTGCATTTTTGTTAACACTAAGTTAGTGATTTTCCTCTTGACTCTTATTTTCTTCAGTTGAAATAAAATTTCTCTGTAAAAAGTTTTATGACGATTCAACATTTAAGCTTTGTAATAGTTCCTTTTATTTTCCCAAGTAAGAAATAAATTAATGCAGGCAGAAGATTGTGAGAGAATTTTTTCCTGAATACCCTGAAATATCCTTCCTTAAGCAGTTTTCATTATCTGCAAAGAAAATGTTCAAGAACACCATGGTGAGCACCCTCAGGGGTGCAGTCCGGAAAGCCTGTGTGCTCAGTTCAACTAAGTCAAGGAGATGCCAGCAAGGGAGGCAAAGGAAGGAGGCTTATCTTCTTGAATCCACAGGGATTAACTTTTGGTTCCACACATAGCTATTTTAAGCATTTAAAAGGTAGTTTGTGGGGGAAAAAATGTCTATTTTTATGTCTTTAAATTATTCCAAATTTTTTTCAAAATTTCATTTGGTACTCAGGACTCCGTTTAGAAGAAGAAGGAAAAAAATCTGAAAATATAAAAGGGAAAGTAAATGCATTATATACATATGAGAGTAGAATGTGAGAAATTCTTTCAAGTTCACTATGGAAAAATACCCCCTCATACCTCTTAGGATAAAGGGATTACATGGTCCCTAGCCAGAGGGTTCTTACACCTTCCTCTCCCTTTGACTCTCAGTGATCAATACCTCTGAAAGCTTATGCAAAAGCCTGCAAAGGAAGCCTGTTTGGAAGACAAAGTTGAACAACTTTGAGTTTGCAAAAAGTACTTAAATGTAACCTAAATAAAAGTCCAATGGAGAGATCCAACAGAACTGAATTATGTTCGAAGGAAGCACAAGTTCAGATAACTATCTGTAGTCTTTTTTATACAGTCTTGTAAAACACAAATGCAACCTGCTACAATGGCTGTTTCAGAAAGGCCATTTGCTCTACGTTTACTTTTTAACAAAATCTTCTAATTCTGGATCTTTAACACATATCCGGCCTGTAATAAGGCAAATGGTCCATACAGAAAGATGCAAAGGCATTTGCCAGCACTATTTATGCTTTTGAGAAGCAGAAATGGATATTTAAGAAAAACTTTAGCCTACACTGGAAAAACTGAAATTAAAATATCTGTGAGGCAATTTTCTTAGATGAATCAAATGTTTTCCAGTTTTAATTCCTTCTGTACTTCACCCCTTCCCTCCCTCTTTACATGATATGGATGCTATAACTTCTTGCTCATGAATTTTTATGGTTTGTCTAATAATAGCTCGTTTATTTCTTTGCACTTTCAGACTTGAACTTTTCCAGCTACAGTGATCAGTTTCCCTATTTAAAGCTATGTGCCTTGCTAAATTGATTCAGACGTCCTGCTTAAGATGGGTGCTCTTCCTTGGTACTGGAAACTACTTGAACAGCAGATAACCTTGAAGTTGGGTCATTCCCCAGACACATTAAACTGTTCATGTTAAATGCAGTAAGAAAGCTAAAATCCTGCAATCCCTTCCCACATGATGTTATGTGTAACAAGTAAATTAGGAGATGACTTGCCAGATGAGCACTTCATGCCTGTAATATATTGCTTGTTTTCCAAGACATATTGGTTGGTAAGGAGGAGCTGTCCCCACCTATGTTGCATTTCTATACACTGAACATCTTCTCCATAGCAAAAATACTTTTCTCAACTATAAAAATCTTCAAAATCCTCTTTCCCTGCTGAATGCAAGGCACATGCAGTGTACGCTTAGCTTAAGCATGAACAGTCATAAAACGTCCCCCATGTCTGTCTATAAAGCTCCTATTCTGTCTCTATCCACAGTGGGAGGAACTATAGCTTCACAAAATAAACTATGTTGCTATAAAGTTCTTGTGTCTTAATTTCTTGATATTGTAAGTTCCTGCTGCATTCAGCTGTAAGAGACAAGTGGTTTTAAAACCCTAAAGCCACATTATGTTTAAGAATTTATGGCAGGAAAGCAAATCAGCCAGGCACAAACTCTTAACTTCAGATGAAAAGACATAAACTTCATTGGCTTTCCTGTAAGTAATACTGTAAGATTAAAGCATATTTCCAATTAATCCTGAAGAACAGGAAAAATCATGAAAATGTTTTACATTTTCTGTGATTTTAATGAAAAATACATTTTAAGATGTAAGCTTATTGACTAATGGTTAGATTTGACAAGAACTGACAAGAGTATCTGGGGTTTTGTTTGTTTGTTAATATTCTTAATGTTAAAAATACAGTATACATCTCAAGCTTTCCCAAGGCAAATGACTAGGCTTGTTCCAAGTTCTAAAACGTACTGTCATTTTGTTTGTGTGTTTTGCTTTGCTTTGATTTTGTGCTTAAAATAATATTCTTTATTCGTGCAACCCTACAGGCTATTATGTAATTACTATTATGCAAAAGAAATTGAGCAAAACAAAAATAAATCTTGTAAAGAGGACCTTGATGATTTGTAAAGCCCCTCCCCCACCTGAAATACTGTGGGAGGAGGCAAAGCAAGCTATGGGTATAAGAATAAAAATGACGATACACATTGCATGATAGACCTTTCATTCTGGAACATTCTCTCAGTACAAGACTTGAGTACTTTCTGTGCCTTCCATTTGCCAGCTGGAGTGACCCGGTGCCTGTACGAATGGCCTCTCCTGGGCTGCAAGCTACTCACAATACATTTTGGTGAAATGATAGCATGTGATCTCTCTAGTTGGAGCAGTTAATGACTGGTTAAGCAGCATTTCCCTCCAAGGGATGTTTTTGTCGCCCCAAAGCAGTCACTCCCAACCCATCTCATCTCTTTAACAATGCCTCAACTTCCTTATCAAATCCCTTGCTCCCATCCCTTAGCAAATGCCAAGACCTTATATTTGCCCCATCTCCTTTGCTCAAAGCCATCTGATCTGGCGAAGCCTGAGCCGGCTGATGGGGATAAAGAAGGACTGGGGCGCAGACGTCTGGCAGGGACCCCTGGCCGGCAGGTGTGCAGCCCTGGCGCTCACAGAGTTAAAGGCATCATCGCAGCCATTAGAGGCAAAGTTGGGCGCCGCGCGAGCCCAGTCCGCGCCGCCCCGCGCCCGCTCCACTCGCCGCCGGCTCGCTGGGCGTGGAGAGGGTGGTGAGCACGCAAGCCGAGCGGCTGACGTGGGACAAGCTGCCAGGTAGCGGAAGCAGCCAGCCGCTGGCGGAGACTCTTCGCAGCGTGGCAGCCCGGGTCTGCGCCTGAAGCCTCCGGATCTCAGCCAGCTTGGTCCAACCCTCGCCAGTCGCAATCCCTTGTGCCCAAGCCAATCTTCTCTGCGAGCGGCAGCATGCACGCAGTGTCGCGCCCAGGGCTCTGAAAGCAGCCAGCGGACACGCTTGCTTGCCTGTCTTTTCAGGTTTTGGGGCTCTTGGCTACACGGATGTGCCTCCCTCCCTTGGCATGATGGGTTTCTTTTTGGCGTCTGTTGGATTTGTGTTCTTTTCCGTGTTATATGTACAACAAGGGCTTTCTTCTCAAGGTAAGTCCGTTGCTTGTCGTGTGTGTGTAAGTATGTAATGGTGTGTGTGTGTGTGTGTGTGTGTGTGTGTGTGTGTGTGTGTGTGTGTGTTCTGTACCAACTAGAAGAATGGAGCTTTCTAGCTCTCAAGAGTGGCTCAAACCAAGCCAACAGTGGGTTTGGGTTTTGGTAGTATGTGGCTTGGCTTTTTTTTTTTTTTTTTCCCCTTCAAAGTTTATTAAATCGCAAGCCAACAAGGTTTCAAAGAAAATCTGGTAGACGACAGACTGGATGAGCACATACACAGATACACAGGTGTCTGTGTGTGTGTGTGTGTGTGTGTGTGTGTGTGTGTGTGTGTGTGTGTGTTCCATGTGCATGAACAGGGCGAACACTCGTGCACATACAATTATTACCAATACAGAGCTGCCGTGGGAAGGGGCTTTTCTCTCTGCCAATATTCCCTGTAGGCAGGAAGCTTTAGTCCCCTCCTCTGGTCCCTGTGACTTCTTCTCCATGTGTGTTTACCAGAGAACCCACAAGGAGGTACTAATTGCATCATAAGCAGAAGCTGCCTGCTGAGCCTGGTTGTTCAGGACTTTGCAGGCTGCAGTGGTTGCTTCAGCACCATGAGCAGACCTCAGTTTTTACCTCCTGAAGACTGCATCACTTCTGCAAGCAGAAATGCCCCCACTCCACCAGCCGGCCCGCCGATGTGAGCAGAAAACCCTATTCAAATAGACTGCCTTCTGATAGTGTCCATTTCCTTGATAGATAATCAGCTCCTTTTGGGATTTCATAAAATGGTGAAAAGAGACCCAGATACACTCTCCTTAAGAAATGGGGAGAAAGTAGCTATTACCATTCCTGCCCTCCTTTCATATGTGTGCTTTGTAGTTGTGCCCTTCTATCAGCCACAAATAAGAAGGCTCCTTCTAGAGAGCCATCAGCTCTTTGCAAAGTGCCCCTTAGACAGGCTAAGAACCAGCATCTAGTTAGCAAGAAAAACATCATCCCATGCTCAAAGAATGCCTCTGAGGAGGACAGGGCATTTTATTTTTAATGACTTTCACATGGATCTGTTAATCTTACAAGCTGGCAGTGTCAAGGTTAGCAAAAGGGCTAGATGGAGTCTCTGTGGTGTCTTTCATATAATCTTCGATCTGAACTAAACATGGATGTATGATTTTTATATCCACTGACACATGTCAGTTTATAATGGCTTGAAGAGAACAAACGTGAGGTTGACCCGCAGAGATGAAACATATGCCTTGTAGGTAGTGTCCAACTTGTTTCACTGCTTGGGCTCCAGAACAAAATTTCTGACCACTATTTTGACAGATTAGAATGTGGGTTTTGACATATTCTTATGGCCCATTTCTAACATGAAGCATCCTGATTAGTCATAGATGGTTTAGAAACTTAAGAATCCAGAAGTGTTCTCCTATAGCAATCGGACAGACCGTCTAAATTGCACCTTCGTGGATCCCTCAGTAAGTTTTGGGGAATGCTGCAATCTGACAAAAGATGCCTGGATATAACTCTGGGCAGCTTGGCTAGCAGAGAGAGCTATTGGCAAGCTCGTTAACCTTTCCATTGTCTGGACTTGATCAACAACAAAGTGATATAGACATGAAACCAAGACCAAAGCATGCAGAGGGAGAGCAATGGGGATAGGGAGCCCTGCAGAGATGTCATGGGGGGCTGCTATTGTTGTTTTTAGTTTCTCCTTTCAAGGCCAAACAAACAAAAACTTGCGCCCCGAGTTCTCCAGGAAAGAGACGTTGGCAAAGCTGGTGTATATAGACACACCAAAATGATGCATTTCTGTCTTGCAGCAAAATTTACCGAGTTTCCACGGAACGTGACTGCGACTGAGGGACAAAATGTGGAAATGTCCTGTGCTTTCCAAAGTGGCTCCGCTTCAGTGTACCTGGAGATCCAGTGGTGGTTCCTTCGGGGACCAGAGGATCTGGAGCATGGGACCGAGGCAGCGGGCTCTCAGGTACCATGGCTTATAGCCCACAGAGCCCTGGCACGTCACTTTCTTAGTTCTGTGCATGTCTAACCAGCACCCGGGGCCCAGGGTACTGCCCATGCGTCCCAGCTCTATGAGAATGAGAATGGCCGAATTTGTCCTGGTTACAGTAAGTTAAAAGCACCTAGGAAGTCATACTAGCTGGGGACATTCGCTGGAATTAACCAGCTGTTCATTCCCGGCCTGCACAAACTGACTATGTATCTCTGGTACAGACCACATGGCCCCCTCCTCGGCCCCCTCCTCCACCAGCCTTCCTTCTGTTTCCCCAACATCAAGGATAAGGGGAGTCATCCTTCTTCTAGGTTAGTTCTCTCTCTCTCTCTCTCTCTCTCTCTCTCTCTCTCTCTCTCTCTCTCTCTCTCTCTCTCTCTCTCTCTCTCTCTCTCTCTCTCTCTCTCTCTCTCTCTCTCTCTCTCTCTCTCTCACACACACACACACATACACACACACGAAGGAGAGGGCACAGGAGAGAGAGGGGGTGGGAAGAGGGAGGGAAGGAAAGAGAGGGAGAGAAACATGGGGAGAGGGAGAGATGGGGGCAGGCGTCAGAAATGCAGGAAGAGGCACTGGACCCGAGAAGAGTGTAGAGCAGGAGATGGGGAAATGGAGAGAACCCGAGAAGGAAAATATAAAGAAGCTGAAAGACTAGCTCCTTAAGATCGGGGAAAGGGAGAGCCACGAAGCAAAAGAGGACTCGGACATGAGATCTAGAGGACGAGAAAGTCTGTTGAAGAGAACCTGGGGAGTGGTCAGCAGCGAGGGCAAAGATGCAGAAATTTGTCCGGAAAACTTCCAGCCACACTCCTGTCCTCGCCTGGGTTTGCGCTTGTCCCCATCCTTCACCTAGCCCGCAAGCAGGGCAGGCTGAGCTGAGAGGGAACCTAGCCTCCCCTCTGCTCTAGACCGGAGCCAGGCAGGGAGGGGCAGAGGGCGGAGAGCACAGCTTGCAGGGGCTCAGGGACCACAGAGACTCTCCAAGGTGTCGCTAGGACACAGGAGACCCGGGAATCTCAGGGATGCTCGGGGACAACGGAGACTGTGGCGGCCACAGGAATGCTTGGGAACCACAGGGACTCTCCAGGGTGTTGCTTGGACAGAGGGAACAAGAGGGATTCTCGAGGAGAGTCGAGATCGCAATCATGCTCGGGGAAGACATGGAGACCCCGCTTGGAATCCAACCAGGGAAGAGGGGGACTTCAGGCAAGTTCCAGGGAGGAGCGAGGGAGGCAGTCCTGCCTGGCCTCAGGATTGAGTGCAGCAGGGACTCGGTCGTTCTTCTGTCTCTTAAATTGCCGTGACTGAAGCCTTTCAAGACTAGAAGGCTGGGATCTCTCGGAGAGGTTGCGCGGCTGCGGTGTCGCGGGACCAAAATTGTAGGACTCGGGAGAGGTTTAGCATTTACACTCTTTCCCTACAGGTGGAGCTCTTACCCGACAGAGACCCGGACAACGACGGGACCAAGATAAGTGTGAGTGTCACAGGGACGAGCGGCAGGGGGCGCATGCTTTAGTGAAAGGCCAAGAAGGTGAACATTAGTAGAAAACAGATTTTAGATTTAAAATCTTTTAAATCATTGAGCCTAAAACGGTAATTTTGTACATTCATCATGAGAGGCAGTTGTCTTTTTTTTAACATTTAAACACGTAAAAGAGCTGAATTTAGAGACCATAAATAAAATTGTATGTTTTAATCATGTAAATAATTACAGATTGGCTAGAATATTAATTCGCTAGCTAATGTGATTATTGCACTGTATTTCTTAATCTTTTTCAGTCACCTCAGTTTAACAGTGAAGGTCTGCAATTCTTCAATATTAATAATTTTAATAATTAAAAGTAACAGGAATACCTACTCTTAATAGAAAATAAAAAAATCTCAGGAAAACGGAAATGAAACCATCCAATAGGGTTTTAAAATGTATGAAAAAATATGACTCAATTTGGATATCATTTATAGTTCATATAAATCTAGATGTCAAATAAATCATGAAACTAAAGTAGGTATGAGTCTACACTTGCCTTTAGGTCAGACTGACCTACTAACAATTTAAAGATGAGGCTAATTTGGGATAATGACAACGGCCATGGCTTCTTCATCATCCTTCATTTCTGTGTTTATAAAATAATAAAATATTTAAACCTGACAGACTTATGTGATCTTTCAGTCTGTAGTCTGTCAATCATTGATTAATGCATGATATATAGCAAATTTAACTGCTCTGATTATATATATATATATTTCATATATATCACATGGGTTACATAGTATATATTTAATATACATTAGTCATGTGAGATTGTTATTAATGTGGGATAAAATTACTAGGATAAATAAACTTGACCTAAGTTTTGAAAATCAAATCAATGTTCAATTAATAGCATTATATTTATAATGACATGGAAATATACAATGAGCCTTGATTTCAGATACTATTTCTCTGTAGCCTGAGCCCTGCTACTCTCTGTTAATAGGCAAGTGAGAAGAGAAATATTACTATCCAAATCTATTAGTCTTTGGTAAAGGGCACCTCCTTTTAAATTGTTATGACCAGCAATTTTTTTTTTCCTTTGGCCCAGGATTTAAAGGAGTGGTCTTGTAGCTGCACAAAAGAAAAGTATATCCAGAAATGGGCTCCTTATTCAATGTTTCATTCAGCCGAGTTAACCAGGCAGACACCAATCCCATGGTGAAAACTTGACAGGGCTCTTATCAGGACCTGGGAAGTGTGCACAGCAGGGCTACTCTGGCACTGCTTAAATTGAGTTTATGACCCCTCAAGTCTGTGGATGAGATTGTTTGTAGAGCAGGATGAATATGGCCTTCAGATTTAATATGAATCCATTAAATCTCTTTAATAACAACATTAGCAAATTTAAGATGAAGAATATGAATAAAATCCTTTGATGAGAAACTTTGTTTTTCATCTGCAATTTTTCAGACAGTGAAAGTCCAAGGCAATGACATCTCCCACAAGCTTCAGATTTCCAAAGTGAGGAAAAAGGATGAAGGCTTATATGAGTGCAGGGTGACTGATGCCAACTACGGGGAGCTACAGGAACACAAGGCCCAGGCCTACCTGAAAGTCAATGCCAACAGCCATGCTCGAAGGATGCAGGCCTTTGAAGCCTCACCCATGTGGCTACAAGACATGAAGCCTCGAAAGAATGTGTCATCAGTGGTTCCTAGCAGCATCCACAGCTCTGCCAACCAACGAACGCACTCCACCTCCAGCCCTCAAGCGGTAGCCAAAATCCCCAAACAAAGTCCACAATCAGGTATGGAAACCCATTTTGAGCCTTTCATTTTACCATTCACAAACCTCCCACCGAAAGGTCAGTTGAATAGCATAGACAGATTAATGTTAGATGGCTTTTCAAATAGGAGACTGAGTTCGATTGAAACGAGGAGACGTGAGCTATTAAGAGCAGGAGACTGGACGTTCAGGATGAGTTTGCTCCATTAGTCCCTGGCACTGGTTCATATCCAGGGATCTGAGAGCTGGACTCTTCTATTCTCCCCCTTCTTTCTGTATTTACACATTATAAGAACAATAAATCATGTAATGTTGGTTACATTATAAATGCATGTTCATTTTCTCTACAGATTTATGTATCAATAATGACCCAAATTAAGAGGCTTCCACTTAATCAAAATGGAAATGAAAAAGACTCATCATAATCACCCATATATTTAGTGACCTATGGCTTTACACAGAACTATTCTCCAAGGGCCTTTGATTTTGAAGGAGAAACTTCAGCTGCCTGTGATGAAATTGATGGAGATAATGGCAGGAAGTGAGGGGGAGGGGGAGTAAGTGATGCAGAGATAAGGCAGGCAGCATCTACAAATGTGCCAGTTTGGAAGCTTAGTCATACAAATCTCAAGTCAGCTGTGCAAGTTAAAGTAATTATGACTGGTGTTAATTCACACAATCATTCCACCAATGGAAACCCTCTGTGGGAGGGACCAAGGCTGCCTGGATTGATCAGTTGTGTACAAGACCCCTGGTTCTATTTTCTCAAATGCTTTGCCTAATATGGGATTAGAGGAACATCCTGCTCAAGCACCTATCTGATATACACGGACTCACTTGATGTGGTGATTTTTTTTTTGTTTTATGTGGATTTTTAAAGACAGGTCAGTTGAAGATAATACCCAGCAAAAGCTTCAGATTTCTGAAGTGAGACAGATGAGGGTCTGCAAGAGTGCAGGGTGTCTGGTGGAAGCTAGAGCAACACAGGCCCAGGCTCACTGGAAATCATTGGCACTAGCCAATCAAGGCCTCTAAACCCCTGTTTATTAATAATATGTTTTTTTAAAGAAAAATCTGCTAGGTGTGGGGTTATCTCACAGTAGTACAGCACTTTATTAGTTTGTATAAAGCCCTGGATTCAACCTTCAGCATCATAGAAAAAATAAATCAACCAATCAATAACAACTAATAAAATAATATATGCCAACATGCATTTCCTCTTTATGCTTTTTGTTTGAAGAGATGTGATGTAGATGCTTGACTAGGGTTCTGTTCATTTTTGTTGCTTTAAATGCTGATGAGACTTTCCCTGTTTTAGTCCTGGTAACAGAGCAGTCTGCTAAGTGATGACTGGCCTTTCTGAAGTCCAGTTTTTGTGGCTTTGTTTCATTTTTTTTTTTTCTCCGTGTGATCTCCTTTGTTTTCCAAATTCAAGACAAAGCCAGTAGAACTAATAATGTTGTTGTTGCTGTTGTATGTGGGAGTGCATAAATGCCTATATACCAGCTGTAAGTTTTAACTATTGTTTTACAGATTTAATGCCATTTGAGGTTGGGCCCCTTTCATCTTCTTTTACATTATAATTCCAAGAAGCGAAAAATACCCACAGAATTCAGCAGTAAATTTACAAACATACTTAGTGAGAAGTCCAAACCCTGAGGACTTCATAGTGTACATAGATTATTCCAAGCTAGTCACCATAAATCTATCTATGAGATAGTCAAACAGAGCAGTTAGTCCATGACTAAAGAGAATGAAGTGTTCTGTTTATAAAATATCTTATTCACCTTATGATATAAAATAATACACTTTAAAAATATCTACTTTATTTTGTTATGTCTCCTGGGGCAGTGATGGAAACTAAATTTTCAAGTAAAATTGCTGCTCATTTCGCACTTTCAGCATTCAGCCTACTCCTTAGGCAAAAAAGTTTTTTCTTTTCAAAAAGTTAAAGGAGAGAAGGATGTTGTACCTCGAAACCTCCATCCACTAAAAGCTCTGTGCACTACCTGCTTCCTGATTGTAGCAAACATGAACATAAAATCTATCAAAGCAGTGAATATTCCTTTTTCTCCCAGACAATAGTGGAAAATCATGTACTTTTATTAACATTCTCTAATATCTCCTTCAGCAGTTGAGGCTTCCCAGCCAGTCAGTGTAAGTTCCTTGCTTTTAAGATCATTCCATATAATACAATATTTGGGATGCTATTACATACATATAATTATATATTATATACATGTGATATCCATATCCCAGTTGATAATAGAACTTATTTCAATTCCTCATTTTTTGTTCACATATTTATCTCTCATCTCTTAAAGGCATGACAAACGCAAGAGCACAAACATGAGAACACACTTCCTCACTCTACAAGGTTTGTTCAGTTTGCCATTAAAAAGGGTAATCATCAGTTCCATATAGTGTCAAATTTTTATGGTGAAGACATAAAAATTAAAATCCTGCTCTGAGTAACAAAGGGCTATGATAGCCTTTCATATTTTATCAACTAATACAAGGAGGCTTAGCATATATGGCATTATTAACCTGTGCTACACTATTAACCTGTGCTATAACAAACTAATTTGTTCAGCCCTTAATCTTTATTACACTCTTTGGCTTAATTGACTATATTCACAAACTCAGCACTAAATTCAAACAATTTTCCTGTCAAATAACTTCTGTATCATTATGAAGGAAACATATTAGCTGAAAATAACTTTATATAAAATCTTCAAATTGTCTTAAAATAAGCTAGCTCTAAAGAAAAATTAACATGGAAAGGAAAAGGGGAAAAGATAACATAAGTAACATTCCATATGCAACCAGATACAAATTTGATAATAATTTGATAATAACTAGTCCTGGTTTATTTTTCCAAAACGTTTCTCAGCACTAGTGACTAGATGCTGTCCTTCTTTGTGTGTAAATATTTCCTTTCACTTTATAAATTATGTTATAAAGGACAAATATTGTAAGTCCCTAATTTTAGCATTATTTAAATTTTATTTTCATTTTATAATCAGTAATTAGAACGAAATAATAAAGAAAATATAATGCAAACAAATAAACAAAACTTTTTTACAAAGGTTTTACGTTCTTTAGAGAACTCTCCAGTTCTGTGTACCCAGGACAGAATTAGTTCATATCAAACTCATCATATTTTTGTTTTTTCTCTTCTATTTTCATAGTACACAAAGCTTGAGGAGAAAAAGAAATGCTATCAAATATAATACGTGAGACAATCAAGGCATGGACTTAGAAGTTAAAGAAATGTTGTAGGAGGAAGAAGCCCTCTTTCTTCCCATCTCAATCAACAAAGGCTCCCTGGAGAAGGGCTTCAATAATGGTGTACGTTGGCTTTATACCTTCACAGCAGGGAAGTGAAAAAATATTTCTCTGAAAGGAGAGTGGGGGCGCCAGGATGAGAAAAACAAGACCTCAGTCAGGGTAGAATAGCTCCATGTTCCAGAAAGTTGACTTACTCAAATTTCCTCATCCCTCCACCATATCCCCCCAAACAATCAAATGGACTAACCTTGCTTTGCTTTGGCTCCCTGTCTCCCCATTCCTCATCCCACCCCATCCTTCAGAAGCAAAAAGTCTCCTACACTGACCAAGTCTGCTTGCCTTCCTTCTCCTGTTTCCTTTTCTTTCACGGATCATCCCAAACCTCCTAACAAACAGGCATATAAAGCCAACAGGAAGCCATGCCCTGTGTCTCTGTTCTCACTGGCCAGAGCCAGATCTCTGTGTTTGCCCAGCTGACACCAGTTCCTCCCAAAAGGGCAACATTATGCTCTGTCTTCCTTCTCTGACATCAGGCCCATGGAGTACTGCTCCTTTGTAAATGCTACTACTGATGTGCACTGAGAAGTAACTGGTGTCTACTGTAACTCATCCTTTCCAGCATCTAAGCAGCCCTGGTTTCCACCCATTTCTGACATCCTGATCTCTCTTGAATGCAGAGACTGCTTCTGTTTCTTGCTTTTCTGCTTTATTTTCCCCTTTGCTCCACTTCCTTTTATAATGGTATTCTCATTCATAACTTCTTGATTTTATCCTGTAGTTTTGACTTCTAATTTCCCTTAGAAAATGTTTCCACTCACATTTTTCCTTCTGATTTCTTTCGGGAAACCAAGACTAGTGTTCATAGTTGTCTACTGAACATCTCTGAATGTAGGTCTCCAAAGCCTTGTGGCAAATATAAGCTAGGGGCATATTTGTTGATACTGCTCTGCTGAGAAGTAGAGTCTGTTTCTTCAGCTGCAGTTTGAGTTGGCCTGGAACCAACCACTTGACTAATAAAGTTTGAGGAAGTCATGCTACTCCAATTCCAGGACTTACAAGGACTTGTAGCCTCTGTCCCCATCTCTTGGAGGCCTATCACCATGAGGAAGCTATTTTGAATACCCATTATCCCTAGCATTTAACCTCAGCCCCTATTCTGTCTCCTGACAAGCACTGTCCAGCTCAGTCCAGGCTGGGTATTTTCTTCAAGACTGGGCATGACAGTGTTTCTTTCACAGAATGTAGATACCCATCTAGGCCACAGGAACTCAGAGCTTTCTATTACTATCAGAGCTTAGTCACTAAAAATAAATGCCCTTCCTCGTGTTTCCAAATATTCATCAGTATTATCATAATGACAGCTCCTGTGAAAACTTCAGAAATGTCTTATCACTCCCTCTTTCAGTTGCCAATTTAATTAGTCATTTTTCCCAGTAATTTTTTTATTTTATATTTTACTTTATTCATACATTTATTTTTATTTTTAAAACAATCTTATCTGAGTCCCCCCTCTCATTCTCCCACTTCCCCACCCAGTGTCCACTCCTCAGAAACTGTAAGACCTCCCATGGAGAAACTTCAAAGTCTGTCACATCATTTGAGGCAGGACAAAGGCCCTGCACCCTGTATCTAGGCTGAGCAAGGTATCCTTCCATAGGGAATGGGTTCCAAAAAGCCAGTTCATGCAATATCGATAAATACTGGTTCCACTGCTAGTGGCCTCATAAATGCCCAAGCCCCCCAACATTCACCCACACATTCAGAGAGCGTAGTTCGATCTTATGCAGGTTCCCCAGCTGTCAGTCTGGAGTCAGTGAGTTCCCACTTGCTAGGGTCAGTTGTTCCTGTGGGTTACCCCAGCATAGTCTTGACCTCTTTTCTCATATTATTGCTCCTCCCTCTCTACAACTGGACTCCAGGAGTTCATCCCAGTGTTAACTGTGGATCTGTGCATGTGCTTCCATCAATTACTGGATGAAGAGTCTATGATGGCAATTAAGGTAGTCATCAATCTGATTACAGGGGAATGGCTATTAAGGCAGCCTCTCCACTATTGCTTAGATTTTTAGCTAGGGTCACTAGCAGTAGAACAAGTATTTTATTTCCCAAGATGTACCCTTGAAAACCTGCATCTTTTTATTCTATTCTACAAATATTGATTTCATTTTGAACATGCCCTCTTGCTTTCTTTATCCTAAAGCTATCACCACCCTCTGTGTTTCAATTCTAACATAAGAAAAGTATCACAACAGTCCATGAATTATTTCTAAAGCCATCATTTCTAAAAGAAAGAAAAAAAAAAAAAGAAAAAATCTGAAGTTCCAACCATTAACTTTTTTCTTATTTTACATATTGATCCCAGTTCTCTCTCCCTCCCATCCTCCCATGCCCTCCACCGGCCCCCCATCTCATCCCCCATCCATTCCCCAGGAAAGGTGAGGCTTTCCATGAGGGATCATGAAAATCTACCAAGTCATTTAGGGAAGGGCCTAGGGCCTCCCCCATGTCTCTAGGCTAAGGGAGTATCCCTTCATTGGGAATAGGCTCCTAAAGTCTGTTCCTGAACTAGGGATACATCCTAGTTTTACTGTCAGAGGTCCCAAAGACTGCCCAGGCCTCCCAACTGAGACCCACATTCAGAGAGTCTGGGTCAGTCCCATGCTGGTTTCCTAGCTATCAGGCTAGAGTCCATGAACTCCCCCTTGTTCAGGACAACTGTTTCTGTGGGTTTCTCCAGCCTGTTCGTGACACCTTTACTCATCACTTCCTCTCTGCACCTGGATTCAAGGAGTTTAGCTCAGTGTTTAATTGTGGGTGTCTGCTTCAGCTTCCATTAGCTATTGAATGAAGGTACTAGAATGGCATATAAGGTAGTCATCAATCTCATTATCAAGGAAGGGCATTTAAGGCAGCCTCTTTACTATTGCTTAGATTGTTAGTTGGGGTTATCTTGTAGGCTTCTGGACATTTCCCTAGTGTCAGATTTCCCTTCAAACCTATAATGGCTTCCTCTATTATGGTATCTCTTTTCTTGCTCTCGTATATCCTTCCCCAGACTCAATCTTCCTGCTCCTTCATGTCCTTCCCTCCCCTCCTCTTCTCCCCTTCTTTTTCCTCCTAACTCCCTCTCCTCTCCCCTGCCCTGTTCCCAATTTGCTCAGGAGATCTTGTCCCTTTCCACTTATGTGGGAGACCATGTTTGTCTCTTTTATGGTTCTCCTTTTTTTTTTTTTTCTATCTTTTCTGGCAGTATGGATTATAAGCTGGTGATACTTTGCTTTGTGTCTAAAATGCATATATGAGTGAGTACATACCATGTTTGTCTTTTTGACTGGGTTACCTCATTCAGGATGGTTTCTTCCAGTTCAATCCATTTGGCTACAAATTACAATATTCCATTTATTTTTTTTCTGCTGAGTAGTACTCCATTGTGTTAATGTACCACATTTTCTTTATCCATTCTTCTGTTGAGGGGCATCTAGGTTGCTTCCAGGTTCTGGCTATTATAAATAATGCTGCTATGAAGCTATGAACATAGTTGAGCAGATGTCTTTTGGTTATATGTCTAAGAGTGGAATTGCTGGTTCTTGTGGTAGACTGATTCTCATTTTTCCCGAGGAACTGCCATACAGATTTCCAAAGTGGATGTAGAGTTTCCACTCCCACCAGCAGTGAAGTAGTGTCCCCCTTCCTCCACATCCTCTCCAGCATAAGCTGATATTCCAACCATTAACTTTTATAGTCTCATTTCCTGTTTCTTCAGTCGATTCCTGGTCCTTCATTCTTAGTATTTACTGAGTGTTTTCAGGCACTCTCTTGCCTATCTAACCCTGCAAATTTTTTTTTCACTGTTTGGGTCTTTCCATGATTATGAATTCCTAAACATGTTATCCCTTTATACTACTCTTTCCTACTCCCTGATCCTATAAAATCCATGTTTCCCCAGCCAGGTCTCCTCCATCATATTTGCTGTGAAGCCAATGCTGTACCTCCTCACATTGCAAAACATGCCTCTTTCAGCTCTGTAAATCTTGTGTTCAGGCCTACTACAACAGATGTCACACTAATTGTAACTTGGCAACAGACAGTAGACAGGGTAAGAATTTAAGAGGACTCAACATGCCTAGAAGAAGTAAATATTTATGCCACAATCTCCAAAATGATGTAGACTATGAATGGTGATTCTTGAAGTGAATCCTGCATCCTCCCTATGCAAGAGCCCACAGGAGCACTTGCTTACTTAGATCCCCTGAGGATGGGACCAGAAAGGAAAAGCTTTATGTTTGTAAGTGAGAATCACCAATTTTCAAAAGCCCTTTGAAACAAGCAAAGAATTCTTTCAGTTTTGGGAGTGGCACCACCAAATATTCATAGAGCCTTCACTTTGGCTAGTGTATTTTTCTGCTGTTGACAGACTTGCAAAGCCCTTTTCTTTGCTCCTGGGTTGAACAGCTGGGAGTGGGAAGAAAGCCAGCAGTGGTTAAGGATGCTGTGAGCTTCATTGCTACACATGGAACCTCTAGTCACTCAGTGGGAATGCCTGTTCTCTGAAGTCTGAAACATGATTTTTGTGTTTCCACCATGAGATTATCCTTAGAGCTGAGAGACAGGAGCTGCTAATAGCTGCCAAAAACCCAGGGCTCACCGGAACTCCCCTGCTGATGAGAAACATGGAAGCTCTCCAAGAGGAGCTGGGTTCAAATGTCCTTAAATCAAAATTTCAGAGGAATTGGGAAGGGTGGGATGAAAAGTTGTGGACCTTTCATGAAGATTGACGTAATGTATGAGTAACTGCTGTTCCACACTGTGGTACAGAACCATTGCACAATCCATATATTATCTTGACATTTAGGGTAGGTTAATTTGATCACTGTTATCCCATCAACTAAATGACTGCTGTGTAAATGGATAGTTGATGAATAAGGTCAAAAATAGATGACAGGCAATGATTTGAATACTACAGGCCAAAGAATCTTCTAGAGCTATTAGAATAGGAATTATTTTGATCAAGAGTCTATACTAGTTAACTTCTCCAGAAATCATTAGCAAATCTTCCTAACTAAAACTCAGTATCTTCTGTCTGGATAGCCTTTTTAGATCATGGTGAAGGTTCACTTGTGATTATTAGGCCATCTATAACTGAGGAGACATGAAACCAAATATGTCAGGACTCTAGGCTGTGTCTCAAATTAAGTGTCTACTAGGCCTTGGAACTTCAAGAAGTTGCTGTTATAATACGAGCATCTTTCTGTCCATAAGGTTAGACAGCTCCTGGAAATAACTCACAATATGTGTCAAAAGAATATACATTCTGAAAGAGAATGAAAGGCAGCATTATTCCTCCAAGAAATACTGCGACTATGGAGTAAGACAATTTGCAGCTAGTGTATACCTCGGATGATAAGGCCAAGGGGCTGACCTCCTTGCCTGCCTCTACTGCCAGCAGAGGAGTAGTGTACAACAGTAAAGATGATCAAGCCATGATCAAACATGTATAGCTCCATGATTCTGTTTCTTCATTCTCTGAAAGGGATCTGTAGTACAATCCTCAGACTTCTGAGAATTATACAATAAAGGCTTGGTAGTTAATAATTCCTTAATAAATCGTAACCAGTTACAGTGCAGGTGTGACTTTCATTACATTTATTTGCTGGTAATAGCATGCATGTGCACACTTGTCCATCCTAACCCATAGGTGCACATTCCAGGACTCATGAAACTTCAGATAACCTCAACCATACTGTTCTCTTTCTTCATGTACCTTCTGATTAACACAGTTTAATTTGTCAATAGGGCATAGGAAGAGATTACCAAAAATAACCACAAAATTAGAGCCACTATTTAAAAAGATATGGCAATGTGGCCTCTTTCTAGAAAGTCAAGACAAATTTTTTTTATTATTTTTTCTTTATTTTTATTGTATGTATATGGGTGTTTTGACTGTGTACATGTCTGTATCCACAGAGGGAATAAAAGAACATTGGATTCCATGAGACTGGAGTTTCAGATGGTTATAAGTGCTATGTGAATTTTGTAAATCAAATCCTGGAAGGGTAATCAGTGCTCTTAACCACTGGTCAGTCTCTCCAGACACATAAGACACATGTCAATTTTTAGGGAGTAGTTGACCATCAGTAACTGAGACAGAGAAAAGGAAACTGTAGATTAGGAAAAAGACTGTAAATGTCTGTATCTACCTATTGCATGAAGCAGATATTTTCCTTTGGGGACATGGAGATGTGATAAGTTAAAGAGGGAAGACTGTCCTTATGTCTTGTCACTTGTCATTTCCAAGCTTTCTTTCCCCTTTTTGTTGCAATGCCATTAAGAAATGGTAGGTTTCTGTCTATAGAACCACATCATATTGACCAGCAGCCCAAGGTTGTTATATCCTTGTTTTAAGGTGAAATAAATTTGTAAAGAACTTTAAGAAATGAATTTTAGTAATCAGCAAGGATTTCAACATCTTCAGTAAATAGACTTTCTATTTTAAATCCAAGCTTTCAAAAAAAGCCTTTGAAAGAATTTAAGTGATCAGAAATATATAGAGAGATGAAAATATTTTTTAAAGCCTTAAGAGTAAAGAAAAACATAAAAGCCAATAATTAAAGATGATGAAAGTCTAGTTTGTGATCCCAGGTGGATAGGGAATGATTGCTATACTCACACTCTACCAACTTCTTACTGTGAATAAGCTGCCCACAGAATATATCTAGATTAGAAATGCCCTTTTTATAAAAATTGATATGGCAATGCTCATCTCCAAGGTCATTTCTCAGCCTTGAGCAAAATTGTGAATTGTAAACATTTAACTAATAAACCTAGGCTGTGGGTGAGACCAGTGCTCCCCACTCTCTTCATCTTTCCTGAAAGACTGTATCCAATAGCTGCCCCCTAAGAAGAAATCAAAGGAACACAAATATGAATAGAGAAAACAAAGATTGGAAAATTCTAAAATTGTGTGAAACAATATAAATTAGAAACAAAAATTGAGGAGATTAAAAGAAGTAAAAAAGGAAACATTTTACCACAATTTAGAATCTATTTCTGAATGAAAATAAAACCAAAAATAGGAAGGTCAAACCAGAGATCTGAGGCTTTGGAATAGTTTGCAGATGAAAAATGACATTTTTACTATAAGCAATTTAAATGCTTAATAATTTAATAAAACCTTGAATCAATGTTCAAGGTACTGTGTTTTTATATAACTCTCAGGGAAAGAGGCATGTCAATAATGAAATGTGCTGTGATTATGTGACCCACACAGTAGGGGATCATGTGACATTGATTAAAAACTAGACTACTGTACGAATTCAGTTAAATCTATCTAAATGCAATACCCAGGGAAGAAAAAGTCAGAATGTAATGCAAAATCTTCAATAGTACATAAAAGGAAGAATTGTAAAAGAGTCATTTATTTATTTATTTTTCTTATTTTACACATCAATCCCAGTTCCCTCTCCCTCCCTCCCTCTGTCTCTCCTTCCCTCCTTCCCTCTCTTCCTCTCTCCTTCCCATGGCTCCCCACCAACCCCCCATCCTAACCCCCCCCACTCCACAGGGAGGGTGATGCTTTCCAGGAGGGGTCAACAAAATCTGTCAAGTCATTTGGAATAGGGACTAGGCCCTCCCTCCTGCCTCTAGGTTAAGGGAGTATCCCTTCATGGGGAATGTGCTCCCAAAGTCCTCTTGTCATCCTGGTTCCACTGTCAGAGGTCCCTTAGACTGTCCAGGCCTTCTAACTGAGACCCACGTTCAGGGGTTCTAAGTCAGTACAATGCTGTTTTCTCAGCTATCAGTCTGGAGGTTTGAAGAGAAGACTGACTCTAGAGAAATGTCTAGAGACCTACAAGAGTGACCCCAACTAACAATCTGAGCAACAGTGGAAAGGTTATCATAAATGCCCTTCCGTGATAGTGAGATTGATGACTAACTTATCCACCATCATAGAGCCCTCATCTAGTAAAAGAGTCATTTTTGAAAAATGTAATAAATAATAGTAAGTCACATAAATGTGAATAGAGGAATTTATTGAGATAATTTAGGGCTGAATAAATTAGCATGCTGTGCATTTGGGTGGTTATACTCGATATTGTAATTGTCAGACATTTCACAGGTATTTGCATGTCTAATAAGTTAAAATCCTTAGTAATTTTTCTAAAATGTGACAGACATGATGGTGGCACAAACTGCTTATAATAATGAGATTATCAAGGTCACAATGAATTGGATGTCCTGACACTCTGCACTGAGATAGAATATCCCTTCCCAATGACAATTTGATTTCACAGGGAAGGTCAAACAGGGGCCTATAAATTTATGTTCTCTGAAATTGTACTTGAGGAAAGAAATTTCTAGATCAGTAGTGAATCATATGTGTACTTCTGACCAGTCATATTCATGACAAATCTTCATATGATTTAAAATACACAATGACTAAAATCAAAGAAGTCAACTAAATGTATTAAGGCATACATTAAATATTATATAGCTTATAGAACCATATTTTAAAGAACATTTAATGATAATAGGAATATTTAACATCTTATATAACATAATAAATTATAGGGAACAAGCCCTTAAGTGAAAACATAATATATAAAACTATAAATCCATCTGATCCATGTCTGTAGGAAATTAATAAAAATAACACATAAAAATGTACATCAAACTGTCAAGGTGTTAACATTTGACTTTATAATTATACTCTTAGTACCATAACTTGTTTCTTTTCTATAAGAGAAAACAGTTTAATGTTTAAAATGTGCCTGATTCAAAAACCAAAGTAGGCACCATATGACAGTTGAATAACTGAAGAAAATAATGTTATGTGACTGTGGAGTTGGTGACAAAGTTAAAATAGATGCATAGATGTACATGTTTATATAAAGAACTGTTATAAAAGTGTTACACTGAGAAACAGTGTAGGATTTTATGTAGGATAAATTTAGGAATATTATATCCATGTATTATTTTACACATATGTAGTACCATCCTTTATGGACACCAAATAACTTCACTATCAAACCATTGTTTCTGAGAGGAAAGACTTGAGCTGGATGGATTCCTAAGTTAAGCACACATAATATCCACAAAAATGTGAAGTCTTATGCCCTCTCTGTAATGTAGTTCAGCCTCACAATTCAAAGAAATATTAAGATGATGGCAATGTCTCATTATTGGGAAATTAACTTATTGGGAATATTAAAAGAATCCATTCACAGAAAGATTTATAAACAAGGGACATTGGTATTTAACCTGACCACTTCACAGTCTCCGTGTTTGACTCAACCCAAACTGTGAAGCCAGGAATCTCAATTACTTGTTCCATTAGGCAGACAACTATGGAACTATTGGCAAAATAAAGGCAGAAAGTTAAATTAAAGGAAGCAATTTTGTCTTCAAAGTCAATAACATTTTAATGTAGATTAAGTAATGTAGTCAGGTAGTCTCGAATGTCTCCGTGTGTATATAATGCTATACAGAGTGAGAACAGTGCTCCATTAGCCATTCCTTGTATCTTTTAGATGACTTCCAGATAAGAATGTGAAAGCATCATTGGTAGCATTTAAATATTTCTCTTTTAAATTTTCTGATCAAACAAATTCATGTGGGTTGAAGGTAACTCTCCTATTTTAAGCCTTTAAATAATTGATGTGGACAAATGCTGCACTAACAGAATTACAGCCACTAAATATACTTAAGAAAACTTTTACGGAATTTGAGAATTCTATTTCAAACCATCTAAAACAGCAGTTCTCAAATCTGTGACTCACACCCTTTCTAGGGAATCAAAGGTCTCTTTCATTGGGGTCACCTAAGGCCATCAGAATATTTACATTCTGATCCATCACAATAACAAAATTACACTTCTAAAGTAGCAACAAAAATAATTTTGTGGCTGGTGAATCACCTCAACATGAGGAACTGTATTAAAGGGCTGTAGCATTAGGAACTTTGAGAAACACTGTTTTAAAATATTACAGAAAATTTGGAGCTATGAATTTATGTCTTGGTGCTTTAGTGCTGTTGTCCTTAGCTCTGTTTAGTTAATATAATTTGGATAAAATGAATGTTTAGGATTTGAATATTTATGTTTTAGTTTATCTGCAGTATAAACCACAAAGATACATTATTGTTAAGAAGATGCATACATTTTATATAAATTGGTTAATATTTAAGGAAACAACTTCAGACTACTTATATAATGGCCAGAGAAAATTAGAAAATAACACATGGACCCCCTGTCATTACATGCTTAGTGATAAAAGTCACACCAGTATTTTAATGACCAATTGTGTCTCGGAAGCTGGATGTGTATTCTATGGTACCAAGATGTGTTGATCTTTTGATTTACATATCTTGGTAAAGATCGATTTAACAAAATATTCACATTAGAATCTCTTGTGCTGATAGTTAAGATTATCCAAATCTCTATTTTACAAATACCTTATAAAACACCTTAATTCAGAAAAATTTGAAACAGCTAGATTCAAGAAATGGTAAATCATTAGTACTAACCTGAAAAATGAATGTCCAAAATCATACCTCTTAGTTTTATGTTGAGGAAGTATGTTGTTCTGGCCATGAGACCATGTTCTTTGTTTTGTTGCATTGGGTGCTCCAAAAGTTGCCACCTCAAAAACAAAAATTGCTGAACATCAACAATTAAATTTTAAGTTGTGCAAAATTACCATTTTCCAGATTATGGTGACATCATTTCAATTTATTTAAGAAGCCACTTGAAATTTGAAGTTGTGTCTTGATAGCTATTTCTCTCTTGCTTCTTTATTCTGAATTCCTCTGTTTTTTTTTGTTGTTGTTGTTTGTTTGTTTGTTTTTATAATATGAGGTGTTTTCCTTCACTGATAAGGAATTTTCCTTGGTAGCCTTCAGAATTGAGGTCTGTAAAAATACAGAAAGCAAATGATATAGTCTATATTATACCTAAATATTCACATCAACTTCATTAATGCAGGCATCATTAAAATACATTTCTCTGACCTCTCCACTTAAAATTCAACCATTGTAGCTGTGCATCTTGTACTGGCATCCTAACTCAGGGTCCATATTGTTGCTGTTCTTGGTAGATGAATCATGTGTATAGTTCCTGTCATTACATTCCAATGCAAATGTCCTGACATTGTCTCTATTTCATTGCCCACTTTGAATGCACTTATCAGCGTAGGAAAACTACATGTGTGGAATTTGATCATTCAAAGAATCTGAATTGGAAACTACCTTCACATTATAAAACAGTTTGCTAAGTAATGATAAAAGCATGCACACAGGAAGCATAAATTCTATGTGTAAATAGTTTTAGGCACATTAACAGAATTTACTAATATGCCAGGAAATAGAAATTTAATTATATGCAATTATTATTTATGTATTATAGTTATTATGAAAGTGTGGTATTCAAACTTCCTTCTTTGGAATTTTCTGGTTATCTACCAATTCTCATTCTTTTTGCTTCCATTTTGTCAAAGCCACTCATATTCCTCTGTTTTTAACAGTCAGAATTGAGAAAGTTTAGTATTTTCAGGTACATGGAATTACCAGATTAAATTATGGAACATACTGACTGGCAGCATCTGAGTTCTAAAGTTAATGTAACTTGGATTGGAACTCAGTGGAACTGAATACCAGCTGAGCAAATCTGAACAAATTGTGAAAACCCATTAAGTAAAGGGCTATGGCAAGTTCACTGGCTCATAGCACAAGATAAAAGAAGTGCCCAAGAAATATTAGCTTGTCCTTTTATAATCTGTCATTCATTCATGATTACAAGATTGACAAGATCATTTGCATTTGGGTGGGGACATCACCATGAAAATGTCCTTAGTTAAGGTGCCCTGTGAAAACAGACTAGGAGTTGGATCAATAATTAAACTGCAAGTGTAAAGTAAAGAGTTCGGGATTGGGGAACTGGCTTAGTGAATAGAAGTATTTCCTGTGTGAACCTGTATCAGTATCCACATAAGTGTCATGTGGAATGTGACAGCCTCTTATAATCCCAATACGTTGGAATTAGAAACAGGAAAAATTTGGGATAAACTGGTTCTTTAAATTAGATTGATCAGAGAGCTCTGGCCTCAGTATACAAGGTAGAAAATGATGGAGGAATAAGCCCAGTATCAACCTCTGGCCTGTACATACATGTGCACACACAATTTTCTGTCCACATGTGTATGTGAACACTTGTGCGCACACACACACACACACACACACACACACACACACACACACACACAAACACATACGCTTAGAGAGAGAGAGAGAGAGAGAGAGAGAGAGAGAGAGAGAGAGAGAGAGAGAGAGAGAGAGAGAGAGAATACATAGATGAACATTTTAAAAGAAGTACTATGATCTTAGTTTCTTAGTTGGAGGGAATCAACATTCCTCTTACAGGTCCAATCTTCATTAGAAAGTAGATGCCTAAAAACACTGAAGTGACTGATTTTTAGGCAAGGGGAGAGTCTGGAACATCCAAATGCCTTCTGAGTGATAGCTGGAATGGAGAGGCAGTTACACTTTCTCTCTGAATCGCAATACAAAGCCCTCTAACTAGAAGAGGTCTATAATTTGCTGACCAAAAGAAAGCAAGAAAAGCTGCTATGGCTATGGTCAATATGTCAGGGCACAGCAAAGTTAATAATTTATGTATTAAATCAAAGTGATGCTAACTTCTCTAAGGCTCTTTAAACCTTGCCTTCAGAAGCCTTGAATGTTCCTCATCCCTTCACTTTGCCTGCATCACCACCTAGTAACAGTTGGAAATCAACTTCCTATAATACAATCAATAGCAGCAGCAAAAAAATAACTTCTTTATAAAAGCAAAACAAAATTGTCCCTAGACCCTTATGATTTCTAATAAAAAATATGTTCTACCTAAAAAAATGTTTCTAGGATAAAATAATACTATTATTTAGTCTTCCTCTTAGTAGTGATTTATCTATCACAAGCTGACCTGATAAAAATCTTCATCAAAAGTTAGCTCAAGTTTTCTTCTACAGTCATTTTCACTTCTTAAAGCTGACATCTGTAATAAAGAAAAGTATGTCAAAGAGGGCTATCTGCAATGGGACTTAAAGGACATAGACACACTGACTTTCCAGACAACAAAATACTGGGATATTGTTACATTTATCATTATCATAGGGGAGTTCTGATTTTATGATGAGCATCTCCAATATTCATTCTTACAAAATAAATATTCTACATTCTCACTAGTGGAACCACACAAGGAGAAAAAGGAGAAAATTTCTTCTTTTTTCTTGTTCTTTTTTTTTTTTTTTTTTTTTGATGATATTAGATGTTCGGGGAGAAATAAAAAGACCAGGTTCTCATACATCACACATGGAGTGTCCAACAGATGCTTTCAGTAGGGCTGCTTCTTGTTCCTACACCAACTAAAAGTCAGATATGTATAAGAAAGTTATACATAAGATGTATTCAGATTGGAGATCACAAACTTAGCTAGACATGCAGTATAAATAAATGCTAAATGGAAGTTATTAAGGAGCTAAATTTTTCCATCTGGCAGAGGAGAGTGTCAAGAGGCAAGAGGAAAGAAACAATTTAACAGCTTCTAATATGTGATGGAAAAATGGAGGCCGAACCTCTTTATGAATGTGATTCCTGTTGATGACTTGAGATAGAGTATAGCAGTTGGGACAGATAATATTAGCAGGTCATGTAACACATACCATTTCTAGCTCAACTGATGAAGTCTGACAAGTTGTTACTACTGAGATTGGATTGTTCTTAATTTAAAATTAAATTTTAAATTAATTAATTAAAATTAAAATTAAATTTTAAATAAGATTGTTCTTATTTAAAAATAAACAGTTAATTTTCTATTACATTATTCAGCAATGATGATGAAGATGATGATGAAATCATTGGGGCTTTCGTGCATTGCTCCTTGGTCAGACAGATTTTTCACACTCATGAAAATTGTGTGCTTGTCTTTGTCTCAGGAAACAATGCTAAAACAATGGGGTTTCAAAGGAGATAAGAAACTAGATTTCTGCTTTACACAGGCTTTTAAGACTTTTGAACATTTCTTTTCTGCTTATATTAGAGAAAATATCTCTGCCAGTTTCGCAGACATAGGGATGACACACAAGAGTGCCCTATGAACATCTTTAATGACTGAGGGGGTGGGGGGCAGTTTCCATCATTGCCTAGCTACAAGCCAAGGACACAACGAGGTGCATTCTGACTCTGGAAGAAAACTCTTTATACAATATGTCCTTCTAGAAATACTACCTGCACATCTTCCACCAGTTAGACACAGTATTTCTCTTCTTTACATAGTATTTTATGTTAGAGGTGAAAATTAAAAACCTCTAAAGGCATTGTTGCTTATATGAACAGTATGCTTAACAGTTGCGTAAAAGAATTCATGTCTTTTGATAGATTGTAAATGTGGTCCTTGAGAAAATATATAAACATAATTAATTGCAAACAATGTTAACTATGTAAAGGCACAAGAGAAGCATAACCACAATACTTGAAAAGTTAGAAGAAGAAAGAGACTCCCATATTCTGGGGAAAAAAAAAAAAAGATACCATGGACAGAACGTCTTCTGAGGGCAATGACTGCTGAAATGTATAATTCTTTAAAGCAAAGAATAGGTTACATGTTTGACCCAGGAAGAGAGGAAAAATAGGTGAATCTATTCTGAGGCAGATCTGGCTTACTAATATAAAAAAGGCACCCCAAAATCATAACACATGCATAGTTAGGCTCATGTGTAACATAAATAAGTGTATCACTTGAAATCTCAGAAATGGATGGCAACAGAAGTTGGAACTCAAGACTTCCAACTGCAATCTTGGCTTACTGTTTCACAAATATTTCTGTATGGGAAGAACAGAGTGCCTGGGGAGTTGCTGGTTTGTTCTTGATAAAAAACCAATGCTTCTGATATTTATATGTAATCAACAAGTATATGTTGGCTGACAATGTTGTTTTATGAAAATAGTATGAATTTTAATGAAACAGTAATGTTGGTAATTTGGTACAATTACATAAGACCAACTACATGTTAGAGCCTCAAATTTCACTGTCTTAGAGGCTGCAAAAAAGAACAGTCCATCTCCTCACTCAGGACACAAATAAAAACCAAAGACGTGAAGACAACTCTGTGATGTGATGAAACAGAATATAGAATTTACCACGTAAAACAAAAAGTCTTTATCGTTGTCCTAGAAGAAATAAGTTTATTTACTTAGGAATGTGCTAGTGAATGCATGCAACTAAAGTGGAAAAACACAGTGCTGTGTTCCAATGGTGGATTGTGCGTCTATCTGAAGGCAATTCAAATTTCTAACAACTTTCAAAGAATTTCAACCATGTCATACTGGCTTGATTTCCCATTAAAATAGTCATGTAAATTATGCTTTAACTTGCACATGCTAGACCTATGAGAGGAAATGCTAAGTCAAATGAAACAGCTGTTTTTTCATTAATGTGTGAGAGAGATGATGGGCCAGTCATGTTATGGAAAGGGTAGGTCTAAGAAAGGAACACCAAGAAACAGCAATCCCAGTTAAAGCCCAACTTCTGACACTCCCCTAAGAAGGAAACTGCTTCTTCACAAAATAACTCCTGGAGTGAACCCTTTCTCCAAGATTTTTGCTACTTTCATCATTTTTAAGCTTCTCTTGGTAGCATATATATATATTTGTGTCAAATCAAGTGCAATCAGCTATTTAGAGAACTGGGTAATAATTTGTCTTTTTCTTTCTGTCAAAGAATCTTTTTCAGAATCTAATATGAATACATGCTTAGTTATGTACAGTTAAGAAGTAGAATGTATGCTTGATTTGTGTGTTCTCTGTACTTAGAGCCACAGGGCAACTGAGAGTAACTTGGGACTCTGAAGATTATCACACATTGAACACAGGGCACTTACTGGTCTCCAGTGTTAGGTTGATGGAAGGAGATACTATGTAACATGCACAGGCACCCCCCCCACAGGAGCCAATCAACACCAAAGCAAAAAACCCAGCAATGATGGTCTTTCAGCAGACCTTTCCAAAGCCTCACATGCCTGTTCTGCAGCAACTCTTTGAGTGCATCAGTTTCTATCATTGGGATTAAAGAGCCAGACTGGTTTAGCTGAAATATTGAACCATTTGAATTCTCACCCCTTTTCCTTTTCAAATCCATATAACCATTCTCCAACTAAATAAATAAAAAAGAAGGTGTTTTCGTCCCTCATTGGTTTTTGGTTATTACTATTAGTTGCTGGTATGTCATTAAGGCTAGGAGTTCATTGGATAATAATGGAAGATTATGATGGTACAATATTATGCCCTCCCTACCACATACAATTAGTTTCAGAGCTCATTCAGTGTCTGGCATTGATAGCTCCTCCCCAGACTTGAGGGATAAAAGCTTGAGAAAGGTCATACTCTGAAATCAATCACCAAGAGGAGGTCGCCTCCAGCACAGTCCTCAGCACTGAACAGCTGGGTGCTCTTAAGCTTGGAATTTCTCCTGCACCTTTACACTAATACACTAGTGAAATAGGGAGTGTGCTCTCAGGGACAAGGGTGGGAACAACAAAAGTATCACATGCAGTGACACTCACACCATTTCTTAAAGGAAAAGTGCTCGGATTCGTTTGCTCTCAGAGTTCCCAGCCATGGGATGGCATTGTTTAAAAACGAGACCACCAGCTTCTTGGGACTGAAATGTTTTGTATGTGTTGTTGTTTGCAGTGCATGCCAAGACATTCATGGGCACCAGAGCCAAGCTGGCGAGCTAATTAAATATATATATGTGTATGTTTAAACAGCCTAATAAGGAGCATTGGAAATCTTCAAGATGAGCGAATATCTTATAACTTCTTCCGCAGGTGCGAGGATAGCTACAAGCCATGGACTTTCTGTCCTGCTTCTTGTTTGTGGCTTTGTGAAGGGTGCTTTGCTTTAATCTAAAGTGCTGACTTTTTTCCAATATCACTTTCTCTTCTTAAAGCAAAGAGCAAATCGCCTGTAAAATCTACGGAGCGGACAGCAAAGTTGACCCTAAACTCCAAGCACCATTCTGCACCCCTGTACTCTAGTTACCTACACAAGGAGCGTCAGCTTCCGGAAGCTTAAGTGAAGAGGCTATCACACGCTTTATTGATAGTATTTTCTTTGGGAAGTCGCTGATCTTTTATTTGAAGAGAATTAATGTGAAGCGATAGGACATTTTCTAATAACAAGATCTATTTTTTTTCTTTTCTTCCAACAAATAAAATCTGCATTTCACTGACTCAGGATTTGACCTGAAAGTCATCGGTATAGTAAATATTTTCATGGATTCCACCAGTTTCCTATCAAGGAACATCTAATCTGAACGAAGCAAACAAAGATGGAAAGCTTGAGAAATGCAAACTATCTTCAAATAGCACCCCAGCTGGGGAAAAACAAAAAGCAAAAAAACAAAATGCTGGACACTGCAAATCAACAACAGGCAACTTTATTTTACATAAGGAAGAATCAAAGCAATTTTTTTTACTTCTTTCCTCACCCCCCGTGGAATTTTTCTTGGAGTTTCCCTTCTTTTCCTTGATTGCCGTTCTTGTTCTGTGGTAGCAAGTGCCGATTATGGCCAATCCTAGTCAATCCTGGGAGGTTTATATTCATGCATATTGAGTGTGATATATTTCAATGTATTTTAATTCATTTTGCAGTTTCTGTATATGCAAACCTGGCAAATTCTGTAAATTGCTTATAGTATGTGTGATATGACTTCAAGATAGATAGATACGATACTCATGCAAGCTGACTTTCTTCATTCTATATACAAATATTTACATGAGCATATATTAGCGCTATTTTTCATTTGAATCTCATTTATTGTGTGAATTTTGTAGTGTGTTTCTCTGTTCAACTGGTTTGACAGCTACGGTTTGTCTCTGTTGTCCTCCGCTTCCTCCTGGAAAATGCATATTTAAATTGTATATGTCTCTGATAAATGAATTAATTCTGTTGCGTGTATGCTATGTTGGAATTTGCTACGTTCTTTTATATGTGTGTTTATTGAAGTTTGGGGATCTCAAGACTGAAGAATGCACATCCTGGTTTTGACAGATCTCCTCATGGTATCAATATTTTATCTCAGAAAAAGAATAAGGCCAAGTGGGAAAGCTGAAGAAGACATTTTGACTCCTCAGGTTCCTGGAAGAGCACTTCACACTCAAATTAAATAACGCTGCTTCCTTTGTTCTTCAAGAATTTTTGTAGCGTTGTCATTCTGTTATTTGCTGCTAATTATATTTTAATGTCTACTAATTAAAATTTAAAATGTGATTGTTGGCTGAATACAATATGCAAATGACTGCAAAACCCATACTGAAGAAGATAGGTGTTCAATCTTCAATGATGAATTATAATTTTAAATAGTGCATTGTTATTTTTTACTTTATGATATTTTTCTTAGACCTGTTCTAAATAAATCTTTGTCTGGCCAAAAAACAAAAAAAAAACAAAAAAAAAAACAAGATAGACCAATGAATACATTCCCTCTTACAAAATAAATAGTTATGATTTGAGAAAGAATACATCCAATTAGTCTTCCAGAGAGATTATTTGATTATTTTATTTACTTTCATTATAAATTCAGAACACTGTCTATTTAGGAGTGATCCATTCCTAGCTGAAGGTCCTAAATTGAAGCTTGAAGGCCATGAATACCTTTGATTTTTAAGGTAAATGGCTGGACTCTGCCATTCACTTATAAGCAATGTGCATATTTTCATGATATTCTAAACATTTTCCTTTAAGAAATATTGTTTTATACTAAATCTCTTCTTGTCATTTTTTCTTGTTTCATTTGATTCATTATTTCATTCTAATGAGAAAAATAAAGGTTTAATAGTAATACTCTATTAACATACAAATGTAATTTCTTTCAAAGTTAAATATGTGAAATCTGCATACAATGATGATAGGTAAATATTGCCTGTTATGTTTCTTTAAGCTTTAAGAATTCCATACATTATGGCATATATTAATATACTGATTTAAAGTCAACAGAACTGGGAAAAACCATCATGTATTATATTTCTACTCCATGTCCAGTTAATGATATTAGCCAATTCTACAGTAAGCCAAACTTGTACCCATCTCAGTAATGTTTATCATGCTTGTAATAAAAGAGCACATGCTAGTTTGGGAAGAATGCTCACTAGATTCATTGTATCAGTGTCCAAAATAATAAAGACCTACTTATCACTGTGTGACCAAAGTCTGGCCCACCCTCTACTTTGATAAAAGAATATGCCATACTACTGTTTGTTCCAAACTCATACAGAGTATGGAACTTTCAACTTTAAACATTAGAGGAAATATAAAGGTATTAATGAGACCTTCTAAACATTTGCACACTATATTATATTCCTTTGCGATTACATTTTTTTTTTTATTAGCCATGACTATGGTGGTGAATAGAAATGTAAAAGAGAAATATCTGGCTTTCTCCAGGTTATATAGTATCTTTTATAACGTTATAAAAAGCTGAAATTGCTTAGGTGAGTTTAAGTTAGATACTTTATTTCTTAAAGACTTATAGACAGTTACAAAGTAAAAGGGGCAAATGAAAATACTCTTGAACAAAATAAGAAAATAGGATTCTCTAAAACAAAATCTGTAATCTGAGTTAGTAAGTAAGCTTCATGGAGTCGAAGAACCAGCCCTGTTTACAATCAGTCCTCCATGTCCTTAGGCAGTGCACTGTAGCAACTATCTGCATGGTGTTTGTGCCGTATGAGGCATAGCAATTAGAGATGATTTAACATGCAGGAGGCTGTGTACATCGTGTTCAAATACCATGCCACTTTATCTAAGAGACGAGTACCCACATATTCTGTTAGCCAATGACTGGCTTGTATAGCCATCTATCTGCAGATGCTAGGTGGAGTTGCTATTACGTGTATGGTTTTGCTGGTATTCATTTTATGGAGATAGTCCTTGGCATGTATTACTTCTGAAAAGTAATTTAAATGTAGTTTCCTCTCCTGAAAAACAAATATATAAATGAATTTGAGAACCTAAGAAGTCCTCATTACTATGTGTTTGATGTGGTTTACCTTACAGTTCTTAAAAACAAAAATGTGTTCAGATAAATATATTAGTACACACACACACACACACACACACACTTGGCAGATAAAATGTATATTTTTAAGTCTAGAAATTTTTTTTAAATTTATAATGCATGGGATGGAATAATAGATGTAGAGTAACATTTGTTGACTTTTTACAACAGATGTTAATAATAATAAATAAAAGGAATGGTGGCACTTTGCGCTGTAACTACAGGACTCAGGAGATTAGAATAGGAAAATCATGATTTCATGTCCAACCTGTCTACATAGTGAAACCCTGAATCATTCAAAAATAAATAAAATATACTAGTTTAATTTTGCAAAAGAATTCCACACAGTTATTGTCCTATATTTATTAATCCTATATAGGAAATAAAATATTAACAGTAGTCTTAATTTGTTTAAAAATAGTCACAAAAGGTAAAAGCAATCTGTCTTGAGATAATACATAAACTGAGTATTGTATCTTAGAATTAAGACTATGAAGGTAAAAATCATGACTGCTCTAAGTTTTAAGTATGTATACCAAGAAATTTTATTTTTAGAATTGCTCATTAGTAAAGGGAACTCTCTGTCATTCAGGAAATGTCAGCCATGAAGTAGATAAGGTCTTTCAAGGTATGTAGTGAGAGACAAGAGAAAAGTATTCAGAAGCAATAAAATGTGCAGTGCTAATAAATTCTGTGGAGACTCAATAGGAGAAGATAAAGGAGAGTGACTGGGAAGTCATAGGAGATTGCTCTCAGGGGATGGGGGTGGGGGCAGTCAAGCAATTTAAATGATAAAAAGCAGGGGATTTGGGAGATGTACTTTCATTGAGAGGGAACAGCCTATTCCAGTCCAGGTAGAGTTGCCCAAGGGCTAGTCTGTGAACATGGGCATACAGAAAAAGAGAGGCAGGGGAGGGACCTGAGAGAGAGCCTGAAGCAAGATTACACAGGCATCTTCAGAGGGTACTGAGCCCAGGAAGCAAAGCAGAGTTGGAGCTTGCAAAGATCCCACTTAGGTTTTTTTTTTTTTTTTTCTGCCCTGAGGAGACAGGCCTTTTGTGCCATCCTGAAGCTTATTCACCATTTATCACTGTAGCAACACTCTTGGGGCACACTGAAGTTTCCAAATCTTTTGTATTTGTGTGAGTATGTGGGTGTGTGGCTGTGTGTGTGATGGTGTGTTCATGTGTGCTTGTTGAGAACAGAGGAGTATGCCAGGTATCATGGTTTTTCATCATTCTCCTCAGTCCCTTCAGACAGTGTTTCCTCACTGAACCTGAAACTTGGATGGAAGACAGAAGGTTCCAGGAATCCTCCCATCTCCCGTGTTTACAGGCATTCTCAGACACACCCATCATTGTGCAGCATGTGATTTTACCCACTGAATCATCTCCCTAGTCCTAAACTGGTTAGGGAATTCAGGAGTTGTGAGTTATTGACATGTTTTAATGCTAATATACAATTGATACTTTTCAGGGACAAGACAGATTGAAAAAATAATCGGGACTGTTTGGAACTGCATTCATGATTTGAAATAAAAGCATGGGTACATTTGCCTCCCTCTAGTTTAACTTACCTGCCGTCGGCCATACTTTGAAAATAGTAAATGGAAAACTCCCAAACAATTCATTAATTTTAAAGTGTGTATTATTCTGAGTAGTGTAATAAACTGCCCATTACTTTGTGAGTCAATATTGTATTCAAGAACTACATACTATAAACCCATTAGGTACTAAGCAGCACTGTGGTGGTATTCTGGAGCCTATGTTCAACTGACTACTATCACATGTGAAGCAATGATAGCGATCCAGTTATGAAAATGAGAAGCTGTGCAATGCTTATTTTAAGTAAAAAGATGAAAGCTCTCAACCATATCAAAGATAAGTACATATAGAAAAAAATAGTATATAGAATAGTCTGTATGACCTACTAGGGGTTTTGGAATATATCTACCACCACCACCCCCCCTTTTCAACAAATAAGAGAGGAGGGACTACCTTATTCTAATGGAAAGGGCAGACAGTTTGGAAGACCTCCTAGATATTTTTTGAAAAGACTTTCTTAAAAGGTAGAGAGAAGAAAATTTATTATACCACATATCCATGTATACATATACCCACAAGCTTATTTTTAAATATCAGAAATTAAGATCTTAGAGTTCTCCACAATGAAAATCACAGAAGACAATAGATGAAATGGTAAGGGCTTTGAGCGCTAGCCAGGTGTGCATGCCTGGAGGCTGAGACAAGTTCATGGCCAGCCAAAACTTGAAAAGGAAAACCTTGTCTAAACAAACAAAACAACAGATTATAGTGTTTTCAAGGAAAAAAAAATCTGTCTGAAACCATCTCACATTGTATTATATTTTCACTGTCAAAACAATAAAATCATTCTGAGATGGACAAGGGTTTTTGAAAAATAAGATGTGTGGATTCTTTTAAGGTTTATTTTTTATTTTAATATCCTCTCTGTCTATCTGTCTGTCTGTCTGTCTCTCTCTCTCTCCTCTGTGCCCCAACATGGAGTTATAAATCAATACCTATAATATAAACTGTATACCAGAGGAAATTGTGTTAAATATAAAGAATAATAAAGTATTTTATTATATTTCACTATATATGAAAGGATTTACAAAATAATACCACTATTTTGTTCATGGATTTTAGTATTTTCAGTTTTGTTCTGTTTTATTCATGTTGATTATTATACATTAATTTGACTTTACAGATATACTTTACAAAACAATCACAGGTATATTTCATTCCAAGGGATAATTAAATGCCAAATATAATCTAAACTCACATTATGTTATTTTAAAAAGTGGACAGTCAAATATGAACCACAGACCAGAAAATGTTTTCTGTCCTTTGCTGGTGACTGTAACTAGGGTCGGGTTTTGCTTTTTGTTTATTTTTTGTTTGTTTGTTTGTTTGTTTGTTTTTCATGCCTATAGTCTTTGTGTTTCATCTGGGTTCTGTTCTTGGCTACTAAGTTAATATAGTTTGGAATCTTGAAGGAACCAGAAGAATACCTTTCTTGAATCCTCACTTGATTTCCATGACATAATCAAAATTATTCATTCCTTGAAAGGAGATGTGTAAACACTATAACAAAGTCATAGTCTACCCCCAAAGTCATCCTAAAGTCACAGCCCCACCCAGGTCCACCACCAAAGTCATCCTGAAGTCACAGCCCCACCCAGGTCCACCACCAAAGTCATCCTGAAGTCACAGCCCACCCAAGTCCACCATGGAAATCATTTCACGGACCTAGAACACCATCTGGAAGAAAGCACTGATCCTAAAAATATTTTATGCTCCCCCAAACAGGAATATTTCTCTTAGCCTTACTTCAAATTGAATGTTTTCAAGGGAAAAAAAAAAAAAAAAAAAAAAAAAAAAAAAAAAAACACCAGAAAAGGGGAAATGCCTCTATCTTACTGGGCTCTCAGACTATGGCTCAGAATTACTATTCCATTCCATGGACTCTGGGGTACTCTATTCAGCAACTTGGGGGATATGTGAGAGTTGTTACAGGCCTGATAAGGCCACTGTTTCTATGAGCAGTCATTCCCCCAGCTTATAACACATAGTTGAAATGTGTAGCTTTAGAAATGAAAAAAAAAAAAAACAAATTCCACATAGATTTTTCTGTTCTTCCAGGCAGTGACTACATTCTAGAAAAGACACTAAAATTTCTCCTCTGTACCAAAATTGTCAACAGCAAACAATTAGTTTACTCCAGGAAAGTAAAGAACTATGATCCTATCAGCTACAAGGATAACACTTTCATATCTGTCCTTGGTGATATGAAAGGCAGCTGAGTCTTGAGTATGGATAATCATAGCATAATCATGTGCTGCCTACAATTATAGCTGCTGGTCCAGGTGTGGATTACTTCCTGGGGAAAATGAGCCTCATTCTTAACACCTGCCATGAAGTCAGTCATTGAGTAACCTTCTACTTTATTGTAATTAGGATGTTTATAAAGAAGGTATTTGGAAACCTTGCAGGTATACAATTATTACCTCTTTATCAACCTTAAAGTTGCATTGAATCTTAGCCACACAGGAATCTGTTTGACCAGGACAATGTACTAAAAACATCCAGAAATCAGGAAAATATAGCACCCTAGAGTCCTCATAACACATACGCAGACTGTAAGAAGGTAGACAAGCTCTAAAAATATGGATAAGAGTTGGCTTCAAATTCATTGTTAAATACCCAAGAAAATATTAATTCTATTCTTTCACAAACTATCACAGTGAATACAAAATTATGGTACATTCCCCATGTCTGTTGGAAGGCCTTGACAGTCAGAAACCATCTATCATGGCCCAACAGCTTTTCCTGTGACACTTCCTGTTCTCTACCTGCCCTTATCAGGAGAATGTCCCTGGGCCATGGGCCTGCAGGACTGACCTTATCTGAAAGCTGTTTCTAAGCCTGTATTCCTGGTTTATCTTTACATGACACTTGGCACAGGTTCCTTGCTAGAAACCTCCCCTGCCCCACATATGGTAACTAAGATTTATACTGGGAAATCTGCCATAGGACCCTACTGCCACATAGAAAGCCTTATGACAGGAGCAAGCCACTTAATGCAAATTAGGTGATGCCACAACTACTGCCCTCAGCTTTTATTTTCATTCCCTTTTCTTTCTGGAATAAAGCAGAGTTGTAACACTTAAATCCCTGGAGAGCTGTCTCTGATTAACAGACCATCCTACTTTGTTCACTCACTTCAGGTCCCTCCCCATTCGATAACAGTAGCTGGAAACCCCTAGGAAGTAGCAGAGCTACAAGTTCATTTGAGGGACCAATATTATGTTGCTAGAAAAGTTGACAATGGCAGTGTGAATGGAAATTAACAACTCACTCTAGCTCATGCCTATAGGTGCTAAATCCCATGGAATAATAACAAAACAAACCCAGCAAAATGTAATACATCATACGAAATAAACATGGTGTATACTAGAAGAGTAAATTGGAGAAGCCACCCAAGAGGGCTTGTTTCCAATTAATTTATTTAGCAAGTTCAGGAACATGTGTAGAAGAAATACAAAGACATAAAGTATTAGCAAGACTATTTCACATCATGGGAAAGCACAGATAGTATAAATTCCACTGCCCTTGTACAGAGCACAGCAAGAATTGCAGACTTTGACAGCTGGAGATATGCTTTCACATAATGAACTGCTAATGTAGATATTGGTTGTGACAGTTTTTACTGCAACAGTCATTCCGACAACCAAAGAGAAAAATAGACCTATATCTCAGGGAAAGAAAAATTCCATTTGATGGAATTAAGTATTTGTTATTGATTAGACACTTACCCTTTATAAACAAAAAATGAAGAACATGACAATGATGCTCAGTTCCCATATCAATGTGAAGCAATTAATGAATCCTAATCAAGAAAAACAAAGAGGATCAATAAAGGAGAGAATAAAAACTATAAGTTTGTTTGCCAAAGAGAAATTGGAAAGCAAAAATAAATAGATAAATAAATATGTAAATAAATAAATGACATCGAGTATGTACAGCATAAATCATGGATGAATCAACTTCATCTTGAGTGTTTAAAGCAATATACATATTCCGGTTTAATTTGCACATTTCTGGGTATTCTATCTGTCTCTACTTCTCCTCTCTCTCCTCTCTCCTCTCTCTTCTTTATTCTCTCTCCTCTGTTTATGTGTGCACATAAGTTTTTGAGCAATATATATATATATATATATATACATATATATATATACACACACACACATATATATATATATATATGTATATATGCACACACTAGGTTCCTGCTTTTATTTTTTATAATCAAATAGAAATAGGACCAAGGAAATTGTTCCATTGGTAAAGTACCTACCATGCAAGCACAAGGACCTGAGTTCATATTCTCCGAATCCACAATAAAATCCAGGAAAGATGGTGTGTGACTATAACTCCCACTCTGAGTGGACAGAGAGGCAGATTCCTGTAGCTCAGTGGCCACCCTATCTAACTAAATCCATGAATTTGGGTTTCAGTTAGAAATCCTTTCTCAAAAAGTAAAGGTGAAGAGCAATCAAGGGAAGACACCCAACATCACCCACTATGGGCTTCCACACATATTTCATATCTGTACATATGCACCCACAAGTTCAACCCACCCCACCCACCTATCCTCTCTCTCTCTCTCTCTCTCTCTCTCTCTCTCTCTCTCTCTCTCTCTCTCTCTCTTCCTTCTCCCTTTCTCTCTCTCTCTCATACTCTCTCTCCCTCCTCCCCCCATACACAGAATATCCAGGATCATAAAAATTAAATCAGATACTAAAGCATGTCTGAAGAGCTTGCTGGCACCTTCTCTGCTCCTCCACTTATAGTAGACACACGTTTATGCTTTCCTGTGGATTCTGTAAAAATATATAGTATCATCTGGTAAATGTTTAGTTTGTTTTTGTATCCTAGAGATCTGGAAGCTTGCCAACTTTCAATGTAAAACAGAAAAAAAAAAAAAAAAGGATCATAAACCTGGCCCAAGCCATGATAAAAATATGATTGTGTAGGTGTTACAGACTTCAAAGCGTCTCATTTGCAACAACGACAAACTATCCAAGGTCACTGAAATCTTCATAAGAACATGACTGTGAAGACAAGCATACTTTAGTAACAGACTTCTATGTCCTGCAGCAAGTAACTGACCTCCCCTAATAAATACCATTGCACTGTTGTTCATTGGGAAGTAAATAGAAAAAAAGTAGGTAGGATATCAAGGCACACACAGTTTTCCAAAATAGGTACAAGAACTGGAGTAGCTATTTCTATGATACTATAGGCCTGGAGGCAATCTATCCTATAGTATCATGAAAACTTGTTATTTGTGAGGGAAAAAATTGTAAGCCTGACCTACCAATGGGTTTGCAACCAGGAAATTCTATTACTTTAAAATATCTAGAGGATATACAAAATGTGGCAAAATACCAAACAGATCTTAAACAAGCAAACAAAATGGAATAAGGGGATGAGAAACAGAAAGAGGGAGGAAGATAGAGAGAAAATAATGAGAACATCTCAAATGACTGAGGGAAACTGTTCTGTAAGTTATAATTAGTTAAAAGAAAAAAAAAACAAAGAAAGTGAAAACAAGTGAGAAAAGATTTAGTCACAGTGTTACCAATCCTGAGAACTTAACACAACTGATGCCATGTTGAAGGCACTATTTTGATATTAGAAATGTGTATGTAGGTAGGCACCAACATCTGCCACAATGGTAACAAAAACACAATCCATCAAATACCTAATCAGCAGTTCTATAAATGTACTAATCTTGCATAGCTTTTGTAGTTTTACTTCTTGCTGACTTTTCTCTCTTAACTGAAGTGTGTCAAGCAGGATATGGGTCTTGTGCACAAAATACAATGAATGGAGGCTCAAGGCTGCATGAATTGGCGAAGTTTCCTGTGTATTCACTGGTCAGAGAAAAAGACATCTATTCCACTTTAAGAGCAGCAGTTGTGAAATCTCTGGTGAAATTATTTCTCAACAAAAGTACAGATCTTAAATTTTAGGTAACAGTTCAAATTCAAAGGTGAATTAAAGAGAAAACTCCCTTTCAATACACATGATACACAAATAAAATCACTTCAGTTACTTAAACAATGGGCAAATGATTATAATTTTAGGAAGCACACATAACCAATATAGATGTAAATGAACATGAAAATGTTCAGTTTCATTCAAACAAAAGAAATCAACTACAACTAGATTGTAATGAATAAGTGTTTGTTTTCTTCCATGTTCTAATTCCAGTATGAAATCATGAAGTCAGAGGCCCATGAGTGGGGTTAGTGACCTTTATAGAGCAGACCTGAAAGAGTATATCCTCCCTAGCCCTCCACACCAGCATGACTTTTCTCTGTTAAAGAAACATGATGAAAATAAACATGTGTACAGAAATAAACAACAGTAATAATGCCAACAGTAAAAGTTAGCTGAAGCTCCTTGGAGAATGTCATGAGTTGCTTCCTCAGCTCTGGGAGGGAGAACCAGAATATTCCCAGGGCTGCAACCCATAAAAGGCTATACATATTCCAGTAGACAGTCCTACTTCCATGCTCATATATGAAGCACTAAGTGGATTTAATAACAAAGCCATGAATTAGTGGATAGGAAGGGCTGAATGGATAGAAGGAGAAATGGAATTGGAAGTAATAAGGAGAAGATTTGATCAAAGTATATTACATGAAAGCATGAATTCTCAAATAATAGAAAAAGATAAAAATAAGAAATATGCCAGACGTAAGGGAGAAAAATTCCCACCACAAAATAGTATTAGTCACTGGAAAATCATCCACAGTGAATCCTTATTCAGACAGACAGCATTCCTTCCCACAGCCACATACTGTGAAACACATTCTAGGTTGTTAGGGGATGGGGAACAGATGTAGAAATTTTATCAGCTTAAACTTGATCTTGGAGAAGAAATGAAGGAAAGTACAATATAGAAAGGTAGAAAAATTGTTGAAAGAGTAATCATTAAAACAGTGTGCCACTGGCCCAATATCCACACAGAGGGACCTGGATGTCCAGAAGTGCAGGACAGGCAAAAATCAAAGCAAGAACAACCTGGACCAGAAACAGAGAAATAAAATAGAAAACCCACCGAAGAGATAAATGATCTCATTTTCTAGCATCTCCACCTAGATCAACACCTAAAGCTCGTACCTGCCAGCGATTCCCACTATCTAGGCGATTTCTATTACCTAGCACTCTTTCCCCTGAGCAGCTATCACCTTTTTATATAACACTAGTTCAAGTTAGCAGGTCAAAACTTTCCCCGGCTGCCCATACCTTGTTCCCATTTTGCACTCTCTTCTCTTTTTCTCCCTTCCTCTCCTCCTTTTTTTTTTTTTCCGTTCTTTTTCCCCACACCCATGCTTCTTACTATACATCTCCCAAAGCCCTGACACTGATCTGGCTTACCATATCTACATACATGTCTTTACTGCTTTCGTTAGTTTAACCATTAATCAGAAGTCCACATCTCTACTTCACCCGCCCTCACTCCACTAACAACCTAACATCTAGTCTCACCATGATTGCTTGCCTCTTCTTGCCTTTTCCTTCTCACTCATCCTAACATATCAGCACACCCACTACTATCTGGGCCCCTTTGCTAGCTAAACCAGTTGGTACTTAACAATGTCTGTACTTGTACTCACTATCTGTCAGTGATACTCATTGACAACAGAGGTTTTTTTGTTTTTGTTTTTGTTTTTTTTTCCCAGTGAAGTGTCATTGAGTGTATAAATCACAGGCCAGGCTCCATCCCATGCCCAGGAGTAGTTGGCAACTAACTCAGTTGTCTTTACGTGGACTTTTTGTTGTTTTGACATTTGCTATTGTATTTTTTTTAACCTGCTTTTTTTTTGTTGTTTGTTTGTTTAGGGGGAGGGATTGCTTGTTTATTTGTTTATTATTTATTTGTTTCTCTCTCACACACACATAAACATATACACACACACATACCCAGCTTTCCCCTCCTTTTCTCTTTCTCTTTTCCTATATGCATTCCTTATCTCTCAAAGCCCAGAAGCTGATCTTGTTTATAATATCTAAATATATATCTTTACTTGGAGGTGGGGTGGGAACAAGAGCATAAAGTTGTGTGAGTAGGAAGGTGGGGGAGAGTCTGGATAGAGTCAGGAGAAAGAAGAAACATGATCAAAATATATGAAAATTTTTAATAAAAAATAAGAAGGCTAGCTGAACATTAGTCATTAAGTGAAACATCAAGCAACATTCCCATGGGGTTTGTGCCTAATTTCCTATTTATATACTGCCCTGATTCTCTGGGATGAAAGCCAATCTATTCCACCAAAAAAAAAAAAAAGTTTAGGGAGACACCGGATTCCAGAAAACCACCAGGAACACACAAGAATGACCCCAGATAAAATTCTTATCAATAGTGAAGAGGGTGCCTGAATTGTCTTTCCCCTACCCCTATATCAGATTTGTCCCTACCCTAATTGTCATCATAGAGACTTTACCCAGTACCTGATAGAAGCAGATACAGAGAACCACAGCCAAGTACTGGGATGAGCTCCAGAAGTCCCATTGAAGAGAGGGTGGAGGGACTATATGAGCAAAGGCAGGGGTTCAAGCTTATGACAGTAAACCCACAGATACGGCTGACCTCTGGATGGACAGCTAAGGAGTTTCATGTGACTGACCTAGGCCCTCTGCATCTGGGTGACACTTGTGTAGTTTCTTTTGTGGGGCCCCTAGCAATGGAACCAGAACCTGTCCCAGAAGCATGAGTTGGATCTTTGGAAACTACTCCCTAAGGTAGGAGTATGTGTAACAACATACTTTCTATGTTCAGCCTTGATGTGGAGGTGGAGGTGGGGGGGAGGGTTTGGTCTTGCCTCACCTTGATATCTCATGCTTTGTTGATTAGAATCCAAGGCCTTAATCCATCTGAATATAGATGGAGGAGAAGTGGATTGGGGGGAAGGATAGAAGGGAGGGGCTAAGCAGATGGGAAGAGAGGAGGAAGGGGAAACTGGTTGGTATGTAAAATAAAATTTAAAATGATGAAAAAAATAACAAACAATCTAAAATCCAGATTGGCAGATCCCAGCTGAAAGACACTAGTAACATAAAGACCAATATAACCGGTCTTCTCAAGCATTTATCAACCCTAGAGCAATGAAGTTATGAAAACAAGGGAGACAAAATTCCAGACACAGAACTCAAAGAAAGTGATTAAAAATACTGTCAGACACTAAAGGCATGAACATTTCTAAGGAGACACAAATAACAAAAATGGAATGTCAATTCAAGATTCAAAATTAACATTTAATAAAGAGACAGAATTGCTGAAAAAAAACCAAACTAAAATGGAAATGGAAACCAGAATAGTTCAAATAAAAAGTTCAATGGAAAACCTTAGAAGACAAAATATCAAGGTATAAAAACAAAATAGAGGAATTGGATCATTCAAGCAAGGTCTTCAGACACAATTAAAATAAAAACTTGTTAATTATAGAGAATAATTTCATGAAAATGGGATACAAAAATTGTTCAATAAACCAAAGACAAAAGTTTTTTAAATATAGGGGGAAAGGTGCTACTCAGAAACAGAGGAAAAATGGAAACCAAATAAATACACAGTGTAGAAAAGAAGCTGCCAATGTCGTAATGTACCTTAAACACTCAATATACAAAACAAAGAAAGTACCTTGAAAGCTACACAAAAGAAAAATAAAAAAGACAAAGGAAGGAATGAAGGAAGGAAGGAAGAAAGAAAGAAAAATGAATGAAAGAAAGACAGAAAGAAAGAAAGAAAGAAAGGAAGGAAGAAAGAAAGAAAGAAAGAAAGAAAGAAAGAAAGAAAGAAAGAAAGAGCCAAAGGAACCCTATCAGAATGATGCTGGCTTTCCAGTCTAAACCAAGAAAGCAAAAGGGGGCTTGTAATGATGCACTTCAAACTTTGACAGAAGATACTGCCAGCCTAGTCTAATACACTAGATAAGACCATAACAGCTAAAGGTGAAAGTAAAACTTCACTTGGTAAAAGCAGCTAGGAAATTTATGATCACCAAGAGAACTCTACAGAAGATATTGAAAGGAATGCATAAGTATGAAGAGAAAGATAAACACAATCAATGGACTATAGAAAATACAAACAAAAGGTGAATAAGAAATTTCCAAAAGCTATAAAATCAGGAATATGACAGAGCATTACACACCTTTCCGTAATCACTGAATATTAACAGTCTGGATTCCCCATCAAAAGACAATAAAATTTCTCTTTTACTTCTCTCAAGAAATGTTGCCATAGAGTGAAAGGATGGAAATGGGTAGAGCTGGAAGAAAATATACTGAGAGAAACAACCCATAGGCAAATTTGCCAAATGTTCTCTCTCAGACATGGATCCGGGTGTCAGATCTTTAAATGTGTTTGAAGTGAAGAACCTAGAAAATGGTCATAGGAAGATGGAAGAAAAAATATTTTAAGGGAGAAGGTAGCATGGTCTATTGTCATTGTTATTTGTTACACACCAGAACTCAGTGGAAGATATCACACAATTTTATTGATGCATGTGGGAGAAGCAAGCTGGTACCAATCTGAAAGCTCCCTCTGTGTTGGTAAGCCTCCATAGCAGAAGAAAACTCAAAAAGTCATAGTGTGTGGGAGATGAGTGGGGGGAGAGGAGAGAGACAGAGACAAATAGAGAAACAGAGTGTGTGTGCCACTGATTTTTAACCAGGATCTTCTGTGTAGTCCCCATTTGAAACTGTCTACTGGAGCCTGGTGGGCTCACCATGGTATACACGTGAAAGGTACTGACTTCCATCTCCCTGACCTCAGATTCATCAGTTGCTAGTGGTTTAGCAAGGAATGGAAAGGACCTCTCTGGTCCACAATCAGCTGTTGATAGGTCTCACCTTGTGCAGGCACAATTCAGGCAAGCACAGCTGCTTTAAGATTAAGTCTTAATGGCTGTCATTCCATGAAGATAGAATTTGGTATAGATTCTCTCTGTCTTGCAGCTTTTCTATTCTTTAGGCTCCCCCTTTGAGAATGCCCCCTTAGCCTTAGAGAGGTTGGTACAAATTCCTGTTTAGGACTGAGTACTCAACTATCATTTGTTTTAACCATCTTCAGCAGCATCTTATAGCACAATAGAAAAAGAATTAATGAAAAATGTCTAAAATCAAAACACTGATTATATTGTAGAACTAGAGGAGACAAAGGTTCTGTTCTCATCCTTCAACTCACAGAAAAATGAAACCCTGAGTGAGTCCTTCCACATTCTAGTTTGTGTTAGACATAGTGTTCTCCCTGCCACAATATGTTTATTGTAGTCAACATACAATAAACCTTGAGTAAATTAAAGAATCATAATTATAGTAATGTGTGATTGACGTTATGTAAATAATTTAGATTTTAAAATGCCTCCATTTTTTACTCATTATGAGAGTGTGCCTATATCTAACAAATGTAGAGCAAATGAATCTTCTAATATTGCCAAGAAAACAAATGCAAATAAAAAATGCAAGTTCCTTTCCACTGCATTTTTGTCATTCATTTTGGCCTGATGAGCCCTTTCTGCCTTACCTACTCTCTGTGTGTCTCTCTGTCTGTGTTTGCAAAGGGTCTGATGAGTTTGTTTTTACCATGTCCCCGACACTCGGTATTCTTTGCTTCGGGTGTCTCATTTAATGACTTACACAAGGGATTTTAAATAGCAGGCCCAAGACAGTATAGAATACGAAGATGACAAGACTGGAGGCATTGCCTCCTAAGCAGGTACCACCCCTCTCCACAATGACATGACTGCCAAAGAAGGAGTGTGGTGGTAATGAGCCACTTAACCCTCCTGGCCCTCAATCTCTTCCCCTGTCAGAGGAAGTAATGAGCTCTGCCCTGCCTCTTTCACATGGCAGCTACAATAAGCAAATAAGACAATGTATGTAAAGAAATTTCTGAAATGCTACTAAATGATGAAAAGTGTCATTTTATTATCTTCACATAGAAGACAGCTAAAGAGCTCTGGGATTCAATACAGCAGATTTAACCTCTTATTAACTGTGTTGCTGTATAAAATAATGCAAGTTTTATAAGCACAATGTTTTCCAAAGAATGAAACAAAAGCATTGAACACAATGATCATGAAATCCCTGCTAGGAACCCAACACCTGAGTCACAGCTTCCCAAAATACAGCTGAAATTGTCTTTATACATTAAAGAAGAAGCAAATTTTCAAAAGTTTAAGTATTTAAGGATTCGTAGGGGAAAAAAATCTCCCTGGAATTACAGTTTCTTCTGGTTTTGATGGAAAAAAAAAAAAAGATTCTGCCTAGATTAAACTGAAACCTCACTTAAACAATTCTGAAATTGTGACTAAGCAGAATGATGGCAACTTATTCTGTCTGCAAAAGCTACAACTGAAAGTTAGGGTTTTGCCAGAGTTTGCAAGAATATTATGCTGATTACACCCCCAATGAATCTGGATTTTAAAGTGCTCTTGGCAGTCTCAAACTCTGGTTCTCAGAACAGAGCAAGACTCCCTGTCTAGACCCACAGATTACAATAACTGTACCCCAGAGGAAAGAGCAGCCATAATTCCACTTAACTGTAATTGAGATGTAGCAGAGAAGTATACACTCCAATCAGTAGTTCAGGTCAAGGAAAAGTGAGAAGGAGCCAGGGAATTGTGGTTTTTTTTATCTACACCAGCTTATCTCCAGTGTTACTAAATAAGCCAGGTATCATTGAAGAATGATCTCACATCAGCCCAACAGAACCACATGAGATTGTTTCCTGGATATTTACCTAGAGGCAAGAGTAGTCTCACAGCTACATATTAGAATAGAAATTCAAAATGGACTAGGGTAATAAGCAGGCATGGTAGCACACTTATAATCCCAGCACTCAGGATGCAGAGAGACAGCAAGGCTCCTGAAAGTTCAAGTACAACATGGAGTCTATAGTGCATCCTATGCCAGATAAGGGTACATGCTGAGACGAGGTCTAAAGAAAAAAAAAAAAAAAAAAAAAAGAAAAAGAAAAAGAAAGAAAGCATCAGATGGGCAGAGTTTAATCCACATACCCACATACCCAGAGAACAAACAGGTCATCCTTCATAAGTTCTTGATTGACCATTTATCTGGTTATTTCTTTGTTATTTAGAATAGGACAACAATGAATGTGGATGAGCAAGTTATCTCTATAGAGAACATTGATTTCTTTGGGACTATGCCTGTAGGTTGTACACCTGGATCATGGGGAAGAACAGTTTTTAGCTGTTTGCAGAACCTCCACTGACTGCCACAGCAAATATGCCATTTTTTACTCCCACCAACAATGAAGAAGTATATTTTTCCCCACATCCATGGCAGCTTTTGTTGTTATTTTGTTTTTGACCTTTTTTTTTTTGGACTGAGGTAAGATGAAATCTCAACATAATATCAATTTACCTGATAGCTAAGGATGTTGAGCTTAAAATATAAATAGTTCTCAAGTGTTTATTTGTTTGTTTGTTTGTTTTTTTGATAACTCGGTTTAACTCTATGTTCCATTTTTTTCAATCGGATTGTTTACTTTGGGTTTTTTCATTTTAGATTTTTCAAAAATTATTTTAAAAAATTCGGGCATATATATTGTACACGGAATGTATTTTCCTACCCCACCCTACTTTCCCTTTTCTTACTCCTTAACCCTTTCATCTATCACTTTTGTTTCCCACTCAAATTTAACTTCTCTTTCACATCCTATGTACATGCATGTTTTTGTTCATCTAGGAAATAAAAGTGAGAGGAAATACATGATATTTGTCTTTCTGTGGTTTGATTAATTGGCTTAAAATTATTCTCTTCAGTAACACCTATTTTCATGTCAATGGCATAACTCATTCCCTGTGGCTGAACAAAATTCCACGTATGTAATATATATTACATTTTCTTTATCCATTTCTCTTTATACTTAAGTAATTTAAAACATTAAGAACACTGTTGTTTTTGAAAAATTAAATTAAATTATTTTTATCTAAAATTTGTCACTCATCTAAGGGAGACAAATCTAAATAGGATGAATATACACCCTGTGAAATACATCATCTATATAACTGCATGACAGGATTGAAATAGACTTATTTTCTTTACAAGAATTAATATGTTTGTTGGCTCAATGATTCTGATTCTTCTATTACCACTTATCTCACTTCTGTGGCTGATTTTCCCTATTTTTAATTTAGAAGGTTTTTTATTCTTTTAATTGAAGTCATATTTTCAATCATATAAAAAGGCATACTAATACATTTTAATATCCGAAAGAAAATGATAGACAATGAATTTAAATTAGATAAGAGAGTGAAACTATTATTAATATTCAGATAAGTGTAACAGGTAGTCGATGATGAAAGGAATCACAACGCTTTCAAAACTATGCTATGATGGGAGATGTTATTCTGTAAATATGTTTCTCATACTGGTTGATTAATAAAGCACTGTTTGGCCAATGGAAAAGCAAGATAGGCGGGGCTAGGAGACAAGGAGGAAGGAGGAAGTAGTTAGGAGGAGTCAGCATGTAGAGCCTAGAGGAAGCAAGACGCTGGCTGCTGCGGCTCTCCCATAAGAAGACCACATGGTAATACTTAGATAAGTAGAAATGGGTTAATCATTAAGACAGAGCTAGCCCATAAACAATAATGGTAACTTGCCAACAGGATTGTATCATATACAGAGTCTCTGAGTGTTATTTGGGGCTCGCGTGGCAGCAGGACTGGGCGGCTGGTGGGGAGGAACAAAGAGTAGGTCAGGCGGCCAGCGGAAAAAACCTGCATGTAACAATGCTATTAAACAACAACTAAACTATTCTCACAGAATGTAATGCAAACACACATTCAGACACCCACACATATTGACCATTCTGGTTCTTACTATAGCTACACAGCCTGGAGAAGCTTCTTAAATCTCATATCTCAATATTCTTCCTCCATCATAATATCAAAAGGACATGGGAAGTGGAGTTATTGTGAGGATTAAATAAAGGCTATGTAAATAAAACAATGTTTATGTAAAGTTATTAATTAGAAGAATAGTACCTGTAAAGTAAGTGCTCATATGATATTTAAAACTATTGTTATTTACAAAACAAAACTGTCACTCAGCCTGACACAGTAATCCTACAGGTATAGTAATGGCACACACAGCTTAGTTGTAATCAACAGCTGTCCAATTATACTTAACACTCTCTTAACAGGTGGAATACCATGCCTGATACTAGAATTCTAGCTAACTGTTAGAATCAGTACTAGTGAAATAATGGTTACTGAATGAAAATCTTCAACTACTAAGTCCATAATTCCTTGGGTATATTTGTCCTTATACCCAAAGATAAATATAGCTTTCATCTCTCATCAATGAAACTTCTCTTTTACAACAAATGAAGTCAATCAATATAGAGTTGTGGAGCCCAGTCCCAGGAAATACACTTTCAAAACTCTCCTAAAAGTAGGAATCAGGGATCATTGCAGAAGAGGCAGAGAGTTTGCTATAATACTATTTTTTCTAGTAATATCAGAAGCTACACCAATAAATTCTCACAAACAAGACTGTCCAATTACAAGCTGATCAAGGAGAACACCAAAAAATATGCCAAACTTCATGGAGAGAAGCTCATGAAAACTACAGGTAACTGAGGAAAACTGGATGCAGGGGAGGTACTCTTGCCCAGAGAAGGACACATCAACTGGTTATCTAATCCCAAATGGTGCCCTAAATACATACCTAAAAGTATCAGGACATTGACTAGACTGGTCATATTTAAGAAAAAAAATATATATATATAATATATATATACATACATACATATGCATGCAATATATGCATACAATAATAATTTTTAAAATGTGATTATACATTTCAAGGGATCATGGGGGGTATATGAAAGAATTTGTAGAAAGAAAAAGGAAAGGAGAAATGTTGTAATTAAAATACAACCTAGCCAGGTGGTGGTAGTGCATTCAATTAATCCCAGCACTTGGGAGGCAGAGGCAGGGAGGTCTTCTGTAATGGTGAGGCATTCATTTTTAACCTAAAGGCCTAGAGTATCTGGCAGATTACTCAGTGAAACAGGAAATTTGAAGAACTGTCCTATTTATTTGGGCAAAATTCATCAGTCATTTTCTTTTGTGTACTGTAGAGTGTCTAGCAGACTCTTCCATGAAGTAGAAACCCTGAATGACTGTTCCACCTTGTTTTGGCAAGTTCAGCAATTATTTTCCTCTGGGTCCTGCGTGTCCTGTTTATATTGAATATTACCAAACAGTCTAGAAAAGAGCAGTTTCTTGCCCAAATGGCTAGCCTTGCCACATTAAAAGCAAAAGGTTATTCAATGCCCATCATTCTTTTGAAGTAATTGGTGCTGCCAGGAGCAGATGTGTTTCACTGTTGAGAAAAGTCTAAGTTCTTAAAATATTGTAAATGTTGTAATCTGTAGAGCTTTGAAGTGTTTGAAGATTACTTAGACATTTGAAATATATGTCTGCAATCTAGAAAACCTACCATGACTATAATTTTAACTATTTTAGATGACTATTAGTTTATATTTTGAATTATATAGTACATTTTAAAATGAGCTGCATAAACATAATACCTTAAAGAGGAGTAGAAATATACACATATTATATCAAAAATTGTTTTGTTTTTTGTTTTTGTTTTTAGAGACAGAGTTTCTCTGTATCGCTTTGGAGCCTGCCCTAGCTCTTGTAGATCAGGGTGGCCTCAAACTCACGGAGATCCACCTTCCTCTGCCTCCTGAGCACTGGGATTAAAGGTGTGCACCATCAATGCCCAGCTTTATATCAAAATTGACCTTTAATTAGTATCAATAAACCAAAACCCATACCAATGTAAAGTATTATGAGATTAACTGTTGTTTTTTGAATTACAGTAGGTTCAATAATCTACTTTGTTCATTAATTCTATTTTCCTTGTTACCAGATTCAGAAAAGAAATATGAAGTGTATAAGGTTGAAAGACACAAAAGGATAGTATTTTTAATGCAAGTTAAAACAGAAAGTGAGTTAGGTACAACCTTTCAGACTTAGCAAAATAAGATACATAAAAAGAGTATCTTTTCTGAATTTGTCAAATGTTTATGGACTAGACATTGTTGATGTAGTTATTGCCTATTTAATCATATATAGTTTTTCTTGTATTAGTTATAGCTTTCTTTCTTTACATCACACAAAAAAGGGGGGGGTATGTGGCAACAATTTGTTTATAGTCTAACAAAGCTTGCCTGAAGATCAGAGGGTGGAGCTAGCCACTAGTTAACCATACAGGCCAGGCAGTGGTGGCACACACCTTGATCCAAGCACTTTGATACCAGTACTTGGTAGGCACACCTCTTTAATCCCAGCACTGAGGAGGTGGAGACAGGAAGTGATAAGGTGGGACGCAGACAGGAGCTCGGCCCTAAAGGGGGAGGTATATCAAGAGTTACAAATTGCCTTTATTATGGAGATACAAAGGGAAATGAGATATAAAAGGGAACAAACTCACAGAATACTGTACAAGGTGGAGACTGTTGGGTCCTGCTGTTCTGCCCTGGGGAGATGTGAACAAGTGCACAAGCTTGTTTCTGCTCTGCCTTCTCAAGAGAGTGAGCACACTTCTTCCCTCTTCTTATCAGTCCACACGTAGCACCACAAACTGCGCACTAAAGGCTGGTACTGCAAAAAAAATATTTTCTGAATTAGTTCTCACAATAAGTCCCCATTTTGTCTAATTAAGAGTGTTCTAAATCTAATACAAAACTACATAGAGTAAAGTAATTAGAAAATGAGAGAGATTATTTCAATAGTTGTCCTATCCTGAGGAGTCTAAGTCCTGTACATAAAGTGTCTTAACTAAGTTATGAGAGAAAGTAGCTGTGACTAATCTTCAACCCCATCAAAGAGCTGAGAGGGAAAAATATTAGCTAAGTAATCAGAGAGTTCAAGCAAGTGAGTTCCAACAAGGTGCAAGAAATGACGGAAACAGCTGCCTAAGTCTCTTTGCAACTTTGGGGCAACAAATTTTGGCTATAGGCCTAGAATATATGACAGACCAAAATCCAAAGCAGGAAAATTCAGAAACACTGTTCTTCCTAGTCTTGGCAAGGTCAGCAGTCACTTTTCTTTATAACCTGCTTGTCTGGCTAAAACAGCATGCTTACTGTCTGCAGTTGAGGCAATGGCAGTTCTTTGCTCAATTGGCCAGTTTTGCCAGGAAGAGAACAAGCTCCAAATGGAGTGTTTCTGGTGCCCATCATTCTCTTGGGAAATAGCTCGGTGCTGCCAGTAAGAACTCTAGTGGCTGGCTGCTCTGTTTCTCTGATCTACCAGGATTTACCCTATATCTGACTCTGGATTTTTATTATTAAGACCAATTAGAATTCATGCTACAAATCTCTGTAGCAAAGAATCAAAATCCAGACTCTAACAAGACTTCCCAAGAGAACAAATGAACATTCGTTTAGGAAGTCGTAGTTTTAAACACAAAAGTGATGGGTTACTAGGTGACTAGTGCTAAAGCCCCTAGGTCACCCACTAGGGTTGCACTCTTTTGCCCTCCTTACATTCTTTATTGGATCTTTAAAAGTGAAATGAACTTTCTACTAAATCTGAACTGACCAAGAGAGTCACCTCTTACTAATTCATCCACATGTCAATTTCAATTTCAGAGCTCAAAAAAAGAAAAAAATTCTTAACATTCATTCTTATGTTAAATTTGATTCTGTTTTATTTCTATTTCAAATTGCTTCTATCAGACCCTGTCAAAAATAATTCCTAGCCACAGCAACAGTAAAAGGGTATGCTTTACTGAATTACGCCGTCAGCTGGAAATTAGCCATTGACCTGTGAATCCTTTCTTAATAAGTACATTTTGCTAGTATTGATTTATAGGGAACATTATTTCCTGTTGCAACATGAGTGGTAATAATTTTTCCTCTGAGACACCTTATGTTTTGAGAGTTCCTATAACAAATGAGATTTTAACAAGGTAGGAGTGATTTTATGTGATTGGAGGCTGTTTGCTATGCATTGGTGATTTGTTTAATTGAACAAGATCTAGAAGACTCCTTTATTACAAATACACACTAGCAACAACTGCCTTACATGCTTCTGAAGATGGAATTCAAACTTGAGATTACAGAATGTCCACAAGCAGAAAAGGAATCCCATTTAAACATGGAACTATCTGTTATGCCCTAAAACAACTTAAGTTTTCACACTAGAATCTTGACTAGTAAATGCTTAACTCTCTTGGGTAACTGCTCTCAATGGACACTAGCAGGTGCTGGAGTCCTTGGATTAAACCTTGTGTCTTAGCAAAGCTGTGATTTTTCTACCCTTCATCCACCAGCCAGTCTCCACTTTCCTTGGTCACTTCTGTAATGATTGTCTTATTGAAATATGATTGTACATTTGCATCTAGGCAGAAGCTCTCTTGTTCTCAAGCTTCAACAAAGAACATTAACTGTACCTGCAAGGCAGTGTGTGAAACACCCTATGAACTTGACACCTAGTGACATCACATGTCTAGCCCAGTCAAGCTGTATGTCAGGGTCACAAAGCAGAGCTCAATGCTACCTGTTACTAATTATACTAATCAAAGTTTTGTAGAGATAAACCAACCATACATTAGGGAGATGGCTGTCATTTTACCCAGGAGATAACCCTTGATCACCAAATAAAAGGAAATCAGTCTGAAGTATCTGCTCAGCATCAGGACCTGGGGGAATTGTTTTCAACTTCACTGTAGTATGACAGCAATACATTTAATGACTACCATGAGAAAAAAAACCTGTAAATACATACTATACATTATTTAAATTATTCTTCCTAGAATAATTTTATGTTAAGCAAGCAGTGATTTCTGCTTAAATAAATCTCACTCTGATGCTTGTAAAACTTAATTGTAATAGGATGTGGTGGCACACAGTTTTAATCAAAACATTTAAGAGGCAAAACAGTCAAATCTCCATGAATTTGAGACCATCCTGGTCTATATAAAAAATTCAGGCCAACTCTAGCTACACAAAGAGATCTTGTGAATGACAACAACAAAAATCAAACTTGATTGTACCATGCCTTAATATTTAGCTGTCTTTTAACTCCTGGGCATGGATTGACATGGGCTTCTCTTTTTTCCTTTATCTTCTAGAAGTTGGTGATTGACCTAGCTTATTTATCTTTGCCTCATTCCTATACCATTCTATTTCTTTCATTTTCTTTCTACCTCATTATCGGTTTTTTTTCAATTGTTCTTTTTAACACTTAACTATAGTTTGGATTTTTGTTTTCTTTGTAAACCACAAAAATATTTTATGAGAAAAGATATGGCATGTAGAGTAAGTTATGACTGGGAAGTTGTCCCCCAACCACACCTTCAGATGTACCCACTAAATAGTACAATCAGAAACTACTCTCTACATCTCATTAGCCATCCTAAGTTTTTCTTTAATATTCATTGGTTTGTGTATGAGGATTTTGCCTGCACATACATACTTGTACCATGTACACAGCTAGTATCAGATGGATGTCACAAGAAGGCATCAAATTCCCTGAAACGGGAATTATAGTAAGTTGTAATGGCTAATGACAGTATGCTGTACTGATAGATGGGGGTCTAGCCTAATAGTCATCACAGAGGCTTCATCTAACAAGTGGAGGAAACACATGCAGAAACCCACAGTCAAACATTAGGCCTAGCTCAGGGAATCCTACTAAAGTGAGGGAGGAAAGGTGGTAGGAGCCATAGGGGTTAAAGACATCACAAGAAAAACCACAGAATCAACTAATCTGAGCTTACCAGAACTCACAGAACAGAATTGACAACCAGGAAGCCTACATGGAACTGACCTAGGCCCTCTACGTGTATGTGAGTGCTGTGTAGCTTGGGCATCTTGTGAAACCAAGTGGCTGTCAGTGGGAGCAGTGGCTGTCTCTGATTCTTTTGCTGTTTTTTGGGACCATATTCCTCATACTGGGTTGCCATTGCCTTGCCCAGCATTAATACTACAACTTGATATATCATATTTTGTTGATGTCCATGGTGTCCTGCTATTTTCTGAATACAAAGGATAGGAGGGTAGATAGACTTGGGGGAGAGAAGACAGGGGAAATTGTGGTGGGGTTTGTGAAGAAACAAAGGAACAACACCATGAGAGAGACAAGGTTGAGAAGCCTGGAAGTAATTTTGCCTAAAAAGCATGGTGAGAATTATACCCAAAGTGATGTTCTCAAAGAGCATGACCTATGGCTACAGTAAAAATCTAACTTCCTATTGCTCTTAGACATACTAAGTCAAACTTCTTTGGAGATCCACCAAACCAATTGTATATGTTCCCTATTTTTTGTTGATACAACCCAAGAGTAAAGACCACCAGTCCTGGTTTCCCAACACTCAGCTCTTCATATTCTGTCCCCACAAATGTGGCTATGTTCCAGAACTGGATCTTTACTCTTTAATGAGTTTCCTTGTTACTTTGAAAAAAGCATATGGAACATATGAAAAAAAAAACAAATGAGAAAGGAAAACATCACCTATGACTATATGATCCAGAAAATATATCACATGTATGTACATTTAGAATAGATTGTTACATGGATAAGTATATGAAATGGTAATTGTATTTATAAATCTTTTTTTTTTTTAAGTTAGGGAATCAGTTCAGTGGCAGAGTACTTGCTTGCCTGATCTGCATCAGGGTTCAATCCCAACAACTAAAAAAAAATTTAGTTGACAAATAATAGTACATGTTTGTCAGTATCTGTATGATTTTTCAATGTGTGTGTATATATGTTTATTACTCAAACTAGAGTATATTGCATAATCCAGTCCTACATTTACCAACTATTTATGGTAAAATATTTACTACCTTTTTTTTTCTAGCTGTTTCAAAATACTTAGTTCAATATTATTAACTATAGTCACAGGACTATAGTGACAACAGAACACAAGAACTTACTCTTGGAAACTGTATGTCATACCTGTTGAGAAAACATCTGTTCCTCTCTTTCTCCTGCCCTCCCTACTTTCTGAGAACCTTGTTTCACCTTTTTCTGCGAGACAGCATGTTTATACTCAATAGATGAGTGTGGCCATACTACACAATCTTCCTGTTTTAGCCTTATTTCACTTTTCACATACATTCTTCAATCTATGATATCATGAATTAATATCATTTCATTTAAATTTGTGTGATTAGTATTTGTCATGTTATTACAAACAATTTTACTGGCTGCATCTTTTATGACAGAGTAGTGGGATGAGTCATTAAAATGTTCTTCTAGGGCTGGTAAGATTGCTCAGTGGGGGGAAAGGCACATGCAAGCCTGATGACTTGAGTTTGATCACTGAGAGCCAAGTCAAAGAGAGAGGGAATAAACTCTTGAAAGCTGTCCTCTGACATCTACAGTGTACCACAGCATGTATATCACTTCCATCCCCACAATGAATAGACATAAAAACATTTTAACGTGGTTCTATCTGTGTTTTTACTATGATTTTGAAAGAATAATTTTGCTGAACTTAATTTCGTGTTTGTTCTTTTTTGGGGATTCAGGCATGGACCTCAAGTCAGAGAAACATGGGTATAACTTGGGAAGTGTCATTTCCTAATGCCATCTATACAATAAGTTGCCTCTCAGCTTCAGTGGCCTCATATATAAAAGGTGGCCATTATTTCTCAGTACTGTTATCATGCTTGAACACTGTAATGCTGTAACTAGTAAATAGTTACTATAAATAAATACTGTAAATAGTGACTATAGGGACTATAAAAAACTAATGTTTTTTGAATAAGTGCAAAAATGTAGTAGAACCACAGAAATATCAGTAGTAATAATCATGTGCTGTGTGCAATACATCTTTAAAATTCTTAAAATTAACATTATAAGATCAAGTCTTTTCCTTCCTAAAAAAAGCTGTTTTATTTATTTAACTAATGATTTATTAGTTGATGAGAAAGAGATCCTATCATCCATACTAGCATGACACACAATCACTCAATAAGTAAAAGACATGGAGTTGTTTTCATTTTTGTGCTAATACTGTTGAATGGCAGTCAAAAGTGGTACTCCTTAACACAACATTTTTTTTCCCAAAACAGTTGAATATTTTAAGTAAGCACACAAATTCTGCTTCCTAGCATTAAATTTTCCCAAATGTCTTGGGGAATGTTCCACTGAAGGTGGGTAGTTGAGTTGGCATCTGAAAGTAAGCTACATTAACTGTACCTGAGAATAACCAGAGGTTGTTCATGTGGGGGGGGTGCATAAGTGAGAGTGTGCATAGGGGAGGTTATGGACATATGAAAGGATCATTCTGGATACAATGACATGAGACACAAGTACAAGGTGTGAAATATAAAAGACTGGCATCTGCTTAATGTAATCCCAGGAAAATATGAGAGAATCTCAAGATAGGAAGATGGCCACATGGATTTTGAGCAGTGTTAACACACAATGTAGAATAGATTGTAATCATTTAGTATCTGCTACCCGATTTTTTTTTTCAGATTCTTTTTCTTTTATTTCGCATTGATTAGCCTTTCAAGTTGGGAGATCCTGACCTTTTTTATGATAATATTTTTTATTTAAGTTTTAAACAACCTTGTTTTACATGTCAATCCCAGATCCCTCACCCTCCCCTCCTCCCCTGTTCCCCCCACCCCCATTCCATCCCCTTTCTGCTCCCCATAGAGGGTGAGGCCTTCCAATGGGGATCTTCAAACTTGGTCATATCATTTGGAGCATGGCCTAGGCCCTCCCCCATGTGTCTAGACTAAGATAGTATCCCTCTATGTGGAATGAGCTTCCAAAATTCATTCATGATTCTTTTTTCAGTATAAACTAATGATGCAGAGGATATGTTAGGAATGAGAAAACCTGGAAAAGCCATTTTATATCTCTAATATTTATTTTTGCTTCATGTGTACATGTGTATGTGCCTAAGTGTATGTATGTATGCTGAGTGCAGGTGCCTAGAGAGACCAGAGGAAGTTATTACATCCCCTGGAAGCATAGTCAAAGGCCATTGTAAGCCACCTGATGTGGCTACTGGCAACTAAACCCATATCCTTGCAAGAGCAACAAGTGTTCTTAATCACTGAGCCATCTCTTTATTGCCAGGATCCTTTAGACCTTGGGGGGAAAAATGGATCTTGTTCTAACAAACACAGTGGCTAGAAAGTAATAAAGAAAATTAATTAACAGCTGTTACAGATAAATCAGCAGTGTGGTTAGTAACTAGATTTAAACTTTAGCTAAACAACTTAGTTAATTTGACCAAAGTGAACATTTTGCCCTAGTGACTTTAGAGACAACAAAGGAAATGTGTGCACCTGCATGTCATGAGGAATGAGTGTTTACTACTGTGTATGAGTGTATTTATACATGTATGTGTGTGTGTGTGCGCACACATGTGCATATGTGTACATGTGTCCATGTGTGTCCTTTATTTGGGAGATTTTTGCTGACATTTTCAAAGTTGTCTTATTTCTTATTCTTATTTTACACTCTGTCATGTTGTTGATAAACTTTTCATATAATATTGTTTATCTAATGTCTCTTACTTCACCTAAAATATGCCCATTCTTACTTTTCGGTGTAAAAAGAACCTCTTTGCATTCTTTCCTGTGTCTTTCACCCCTCTAGAGCTAACCTCTATTTTATTCCACTCTGATCCATGTGGAAAAAGGGTGCGAAATCACATATGTCCCTATTCAGAGGACTCCTTTGTGTCTCCTCCTGTAGTTAGGCTCTGCCAGTAGGGGCACACAGAAGGGAAAACAGAAAGGATGGGACAGAGCTGTTTCCAGGTCTATTCCCTCCCTGAGGAAGAGCTGCTGTCAGGTGTTCTAGTCACTTTGCACATCTCTCTCTCTCTCTCTCTCTCTCTCTCTCTCTCTCTCTCTCTCTCTCTCTCTCTCCCTTCTTGTCCCTTCCTCTCTCCCTCTCCCTCCCCCTTTCCCTCTCCTCTCAGTGTCCTCTCCTCTCCTGAGATTCTAGAAACTCTCTTCTGTCAACCTATTCAGGTCCATAGACAAAAGAGGAGTTTCTCATTACCAACTTGGTGTTGCTACCTTCTCCTTGGTTTTCCTATGTTGTGGTCTCATTAATGTAAATAGCTCCTTGATTAAACTGTCGTTGAATGGCTTCAGCATAGTGCAACATCTGTTTCCTGCTGTGAAATTAAATGATAAAGAAATTGGTACTAGACATAGCTCTAGGAAGCAGAACTCAACATGAGATTCTGAGAAAGCATTCTTTCCTTCCTTAAGGGAGAAGGGACCTAAGCAACCAGCTTGATTAGTATTCAAATTAAGTGGCAGAGTCTGAAGGGCAAATATAGGACAAATTGAGCAATGTCAATTACTGTGGCAATCAGTGCCTCTGATGATAATGTGGATTGCAAGATTATGGCACTAGATTGCTTTATCTAACAGCTCCAAAGCAATGTTTCCCAGCTGGTAGCAATGCTGCCCTCCAAGAGACTTTTGACAGTTTCTGAGGACAGTATTAATTTGGAGACAGAAGTTCCTATCAGTGTCTAGTGAGTAGATACCGAGGATACCAAGGTTGCAGTTAGCCTACACCATACAACCCCTACATTTTCCCAAACTAAAATGTCAACAGCAGTGAAGTCAGGAAACTCTGCCCCAGAGAAAATTAAGAAATAGAAACAATCAGTGGAGACCATAAATAAAAATCACAACATCTTGGCAATAGGTTGAAGAAGTGCTCCTCATCTCCTGGAGTCATAGCTTTTGTAGGACTAAGGATTAAGCATGATCTTTTGTTTAGGTTTGGTTTGTTTTGGTTTGGTTTGGTTTCTTATTTCTTTTTCTGTTTTTTTTTTTTTGTAAATAGTTTTCAATGTGTTTTATTTAATTAAGATTTATTCATTTATTTTACATACCAACTACAGTTTCCCCTCCCTCCTCTCCTCTATTTCCCCTCTCCATCTCATCTACCCCATTCCTCATATACTTATCCTCTGTCTCCATTCAGAAAGGGCTTACCCATGATCTGTAAGTCTAAAGTCTAGAGTGTTTGGAGTACCAATCATTTCTAAACTTTACACGTAATTAGAGTATGCACAGAGGCAAGAAATTACAAAATCTTCAGGTCCAAAATTGGGGTTGGGGGTTGGTCTTTAGGAGAAGAACTATGCAATGTGCATTAATAATATATTATAAATCGTCTACAGACTGTCTAGAGGAGTCTATTGCCTATAACCAGTTGATAAAAACAGAAAGGACTGGGAAAATTCAAAACATTCAGAGGCTGGTTGTATCCTGATGCTTAAGGCCAATGAGTAGTGGCCATCACCTGAGTTCTTCCTATAGCAAAACTTATAGGACTGTAGCTCTATTGTAGTGGCCATCACCTGAGTTTTCCTATAGTAGAACTTATGGAACTGTAGGTCTATCCTGGTGTGCTCCTTTACTTTTAGAGCAATGTATTATAATAAGGGTAATATATTCTGTCTGTGAAAAAAAATGTCTTTGTTAATTTCTTGACCAATAGCATTAAGTCTATATGGCAGATAAGGCCAGATAGAAGACTACAAACTACTCATACTACCATCAAATTCAAGAAAATAAAACAAAACCAAATATAAACTCTGCAGAAAATTTAAAAGGTAAATGCCTTCACTGAGCACTTGAAATCCTGGTTTGCAGGCACACAAGGAGTAGGGATCATGTTTTTACCCTCACCATGAATTCAAAATTTTAACACAGTCTCCAAACTGCCACCGTACACAAGGGTGACTAACCTACTACCTAATGGCTAGCCAATAATCTGGCTTCTTATCATCATGGGGAGGAGGGATGAGGAAGATTATGATCATTAGAGGTCAGTGACCTATCTTCACATGGTTAGAAACATTTTTAGTGTGCAATATACCCCTTAGCTAATTGTTGATAAATGGTACAATCTCATTTATGGTCATATTCAAAACCAGAGCATGGAAATAGAAGTAGCTCTGGTGAGTAATAAAACCTTTCATGACTGTCACCAGACATACAAAAATAAAAGATAATAATGAGGTCATATTAATTGATCCTGGTTGAGTTACCCACTACACTATTATGGCCATGAGTACTATACTACAATCAAGAGATTCTTGTCACAAGACATTTGTAGCTATTAATAACTGAACATATGACTATTCTAGCAAACAAAGGATTCAGCTTAGAAGAGGTATTGTCTGAGCATAAAGAGAATAAAGTTAATATAGAAGAAAATACAATATTACATAGATTTTGTACATCAAGTCAGACCACAGTAATTCTTATTTATATTTTTCCTTTAAATTTTTTGCTACATTATTTGAAGACTGCTGTAGGGAAATGTGTGTATACATTTACCTATGATGAAATTATAGCTGTTTGGATTTTCTGTTTCCTTTCCTGAGATTATGGTTTGTTTACCTGGATAATATGCAAAGTTCAGGCTTGACGGACCAAAGGAACTGACCAAATGTATTGATTATTTTTCTCAGTTTCATTCCAAAATGCCTAAGAAATGTAATTAAAGAAAGAAATGGTTTGTTTTGGCTCATAGTTTGAGTATGCAGTCTATCATAGTAGAGAAGGGATGAAGGCAAGAGCCTGAGAGAGCTAACCGCACTGCACTCACATCCAGGAAACAGAGAAAGAGGAATAGTGGGGCAGGACTTTCTTTTCTGTCATATATTCAGTCCAGGGTGCACTCCAAGGAATGGTGCTGGTCACACCCACACTAGGTTTTATGACCCAGATTAAACTTTTCTAGAAATGCCCTCACTGATATTTCCAGATGTTTGTCTTCTAGGCATTTCTAGATCTCATCATGTTGGCGTGACACAAATTAATTCCTTCTACTTGTTCTCCAGAGCCACAGACGCTCTGCTCTGTGCCGCATAAAACAAACCAGTAAGAGCTGAAGAAGCTTATACCTTAGGGCCAAAGTGATGAGTTTAGACAGCAGGAGGCATCAAGAAGAAATCAGAGGAAAGGAAGGTGTCTGAACAGTGAGTGTGGCTGGATATGTTTTCTACAGACTTCATCCTTCTGTCGTTTTTGGAATGGCTACCTAACTCCCCCAACGATGGTGCCCTTTCACAGAGATCATTTTTCTGCAATGTTAAGTCTTCTCCATTTCACTCACCAGATTATAAGGCTCTGTAGCAATCCATCTTATATCTACATATGATAAAAAAGTCTCTTTATTAAACTTGCTTCATATTACCGATTTGAGTGTACCATCTGTTTAGGCCATGACCCTGACTGGTAGAGTCCTCTTTTAATGAGATTTTTTTCAATGCATTTGCCATCTAAAATGATACATGAATTTTTAATTGAGAGAAAAGTTTTTAAAAAGAAAAAGAAAACTCATTTGGATTTTGTTTTTCACATTTGGGGATGATGAAATTCTAAAGAGCCCTGATTTTGGACTGCGGTCTGCCAAGTTGCACTGTAAATAGCTTTGATTTGGAATTGTACGCCTCAGAATCAAGGTTATTTGAAAATTTATTTTGCCAAAATCAGAACCCAGGTTTGAAGTCTCAATCCCCTTATTTATGGGAAATATTTTAACAAACTGAGCTTAATTGTAGAAGGAAAGTATAGAAACATTTTTCTTGCCTGTGTAGATCTAATTTGCAAACTGCAAACAATATTTAAGCCATTCACTTGTGCTCATTTACTCCGTTATTGTGGTTCCTTCAATCAGAACTCTAGTTCTCCGGGTGTTTTGCTGCCCAGCTGAGGATGCTCATTCAGCGTGCTGTTCTTAGAATACTGATTCAGGGTTTCTGAAGCATCTATAACAAGCTATCTGGAGAAATTAACACGTTTTATTTCTTTTCAAAAATATTCAAATTCCAAATATAGGCAGAAATGCTTCTCAAGATGGATGTTATAAAATAAGCATTCGAAATAATATGATATTTTATAAGAACAGAACTAAAATTACTTCTATTATCTTTGCAGGCAGGAGTATACTTGAAGTTTGTTCTTGTGATTTTATAACTAAATTACACTTAATCACTAAGTATATTTCTTTATGTTCATAATTTTAGGGCTATTTTTTAGCCATCTGTCAAAGTTTCAATTGGTTTGTATAAAATTTTACAATAAATTTACTGCCAGTTGCAGGAAAAATTGATTACTATACTCCCATGGCCCAAAGTGAAACAGTTAAGTCAACTCTTGGGATGTTGCTAGAGGGAGTTTTCAATACTGAGTCAAATACCACTGCAGGCAGTCTAGAGGGTCTAGAGCAGAAGGCTTTCCTACTTTGACTAAATTTATTCCCAGGAATTTTAATATTTTTAGTGTGTGGCTATAGTGAATGGGGTTATAATTGGCCCATAAGAATGCCACTGATTTCTGTGTATGAATTTTGTATCCCGCCGACATGTTTATAAGCTATAAAAGTTTCCTGGTTGAGTCTTTAGGGTCCCTTGTGTATAGAATAACATCACCTACAAAGAGGGATGCTGTCCCTTCTCCCCCTCCATTGCTCTCTGTCGTTCCCTGCTCTGCTATCATTGGTATAGCTAAGAGTTCAAGTACTATCTTGAAGAAGAGTAGACTAGAGTGTCCATTTGTGTCCTTTATGTTCTTGTTTCAGTGATTTATGCATCATTCAATAATGGGCTGTTTAATCTCCCAGTTTGTGTACTTTTTTTAGGTTCTGTTGCTGCTGATATATAGCTGTATTCCATGGTGGTAAGACAAAATTCAGACATTATTTCCATTCTCCTGTATTTGTTAATTCATGGTATATTTTGAATGAAGTTTCTTGGGCTGCTGAGAAGGATGTGGATTCTTTAATATTTGGGGAGAATGTTCCACATATTTCAGTTGGGTGTATTTATGATAACACTAACTTCTATTTCTTTGTTCATTGTTTGTCCTTTGATCTGCACACTGGTAAGAGTATGGTATGAATTCATTCACTCTGACCGAGTTGAGGTTGACCTCTGTCTCTACATCTAGTAGTATTTGCTTTATGAAACTTTGTGCACCCATGTTTGGTGCACATATATTTAGAATTATGATTTACTCATGAAGGTTTTCTTTTTTCTTAGTAAGTCTGAAATTATCTCATCTCTATCCTCTGGTTAGCTTTGCTTTGAATCTATTTCCTCAGGTATTAGAAGCTCTACCCATGTCTGTCCCTAGTTTCCTTTAATTGGAATATCTTTTTCCATTTTTTTTCTACCCTAATGTGCTACATGTCTTTGATAGTAATGCGTGTTTCTTGCTAAAAGCAAAAAAGTTGGGTCTTGTGTGTTTATTAAGGGAATGGGGATTAAAACTATCAATCTTTAAAGTTTTCATTGAAAGACATGTATAATTTCTGTCATTTTGTTTCTTTTGTGTCTTGTTGCATATCTTTTTTTATAAAGTGTCTTAGCATTATTTATTTCTTCCTCTATTAACTCTTGGGTGTGCTTATCTTTTTCTTTACTCTTTAATATTCCTTCCAGTATCCTTTGTCATTGGCAGATTTTCATCTATAATTTTATTGAAATACTTTCTATGCATTTCTCATGGAATTTTACTTCTTTTAATCACCTACTTTACAGAATTGATCTTTTTGTGATAGCCCAAAGATTTTTCATGTTCTACTCAGACTCTTAGCGCTCTCTGTGTGATCCATTCTGTTGGTGAGATTTTCCACTGTTCATTTTATTTGGATCACTGAGTTTTCCATTCATCATTTTAGTTTTTTTTTCTTCAGTAATTCTCTTTATTGAGTTCATTTCCATATTCTTCCTTGTTTTATTCAGCTTTTGTTTTTGTGCTCTTGGAGTGCTTTTTTGTCTCTTTTGAACTGTTTGAACATAATCATAGTAGTTCTTTTAGAGTCTAAGGCTGGAAATTCTAAGCTGCTCCCTTAGAGGCCAATACTTTGGCATTGGTAATTCTGACCAGATCCATGCTCTCTTGAGTTATTTGACTTATTTTTGTTTTTCTTTTACAATTTAACCTCTGTAGTCTGTGAGATAGAACACAAAAGCCACTGGCTCAGAGGCCAGAGCCAGTTTCCAGAACCCTAGCCCCCAACTATGTCCATCTGTGTTGATAAAAGTTCAATCACTCCCAAAGACCCCCCAATGTTCCCATATCAGAAACTTTCTATATTGATGTTTTTCAGCATAGTAGCTGGCAGGTACAGCTGAAAGATGAACATTTGAACCATATGATTGAGAGACAGCTTAATTACTTTTAAATTTGTATAATTGCATTGATCTTGGTATGGCAGGCAGTACATGCTTATACTCCCAGTTTTGAGTAATTGGATGAAGGCGTATCAGGAGTTTGAAGTCAGCCTTGGCTACCCAGTGATTTTAGTGCAAACATGGGATAGATAAGATCCTGTCTCAACAAAAATTACATTTTCTGATTACTACAAAAAATAACTATTTAATTTATATTATATCTATCATAACTACAATGCTGAAATTCTCATTCCTCACCAATTTTTAATTTGATGTTTTATTGTTTTTTATTTGGATTTTGTTTGTATTTTGTCTTTGTGTTTCCTTTTCACTTTAACTGAGAATTTTGGTAAAATGGTTGATTTAATCTCCTAATTTAATTTTCCCTTTATATTATATAATTTATCATTCTAATTTTAATTTTTCAGTGATTAACCCAAAGCTAACTAATATTTTCCTCACCATATTTAACTAATACTATGCCAAAAAACATTGACATTTGTTTATACATGACTATATAAAGATAGACACATCCCGCAAGCCAGAACTTAATGGATAACAATAAATTTACAAAGCTAATTTGGTATTCTTGTATGGAATTTACCAAGTGGTTTTGATTCTTTTTCTTTGAAACTGGGTTGAACTTCCATTGATGATAACAAATTCTTTAATTCCAATCTTAATTACTAATATTAAGTCTCACATTGTACATTATTTTACATAGTGGTGTGTGTGTGTGTGTGTGTGTGTGTGTGTGCATGTGTGAATGTGTGTTATAGATGGCTACAAAAGGATTAAGGAGTGTTCCAAGTCTTAGGCACAGGCAAAGAACTAGTAGATAAGAAAAAAGTCTCTGAAGGTGATTAGACATGCCCGAAAACCTGAGCTAGAGAACTCCTGGAAGAAGAACATAGCCCAACTGTGGGGTCTGGTCTGTTGGGCTATAGTGACTAGACAGCTACTCTTATCTCCCCAGGAAAAATATGACACAGATTATTCTACTTACCAGTTTTTAAGTTATTTGTTGAAGGTGGGACATTCTTTTGTAAGTGATTATTCTAATCCTTTTAAAAATATATTTCTTTTGCTATTCTTCAGTTTTGTTTATGAAACAGTAATGGAAGTCTTCATTGGGAACCATCTTTGCAGAGTTCTGATTCTACTTTCCCTTGCTATTGCTTTCATTACAGACATAAAAAGAATAACTCCTATTGTTTGTGAGATACCTTTGCAACTTGAAATGGATATGTTTGTATTCTCATTCTATAATTGATTGATACAGTGGGTAACCTGATATGCATCTTAATATCTTAAACTTTTGTTGCCTGTGTGTGTGTATTAAAGGTGTATGTATATTTGTGTGTGGAAGTGCAGACATTATCTGTGTCATGGCCTGCATGTTGAAGTCAGATGACAATCTCAGATGCTGGTCCTCCCCTTTGACCTTGTTTAAGACAGGGCCTCCTTTTGGCCTCTGTACACAGCTGGCTAGCCAGCCATCAGCCTTCTGGGGAGTCTCTTGTTTTCACCTCCCATCTCACTGTACCGGGAATGAGATTACAGACTGCACTACCACAAACTACTTTTGTGTTGGTTCTGAAGATCTGAAATCAAGTCCTTCTTCATATTTTCCCAGGAAAGGTTTTACTCACAGAGCCATCTCTCCAGCCCTAAAACTTTTTTATAGTGAAATTTCCTTGGTTAATGTGTTACACTCTTGAATTTCTGATTCGTTTACTAGAATTCTATTTTAAATGATCAGGTCTTCCTTTGCTCTAATTTTCTATAATTTTACCTTCAAAGCTATCATGAGTTTTATTATTACAATTTTACTAGGATTGTAAATGTAACAGGAAGATTTATATCTTCTTTATAGCTAGAATATTTCCAATAACATTGTCAAAAAAATTTAACAAACTTAAAATCTATGTGTTGAGGCTTGGTCCACATGCCCTTCTCAGTGGAATATGCTTATTTTTTATTACTTCCTAAATTTTTTCTCTTGTATATTGAAATTTTATGTCACTTTAAATGCCCTGTGACATGTGTAATAATAATAATAATTTTAAAAGTCACAAGTTTGAAAGAGTGGGGTGAAAGTGATGCAAATACAATACTCATGCATAAAATTATAAAAAAAAATTAAAAACAAAGTACAGGAGAGCATAATGGGTAGAAATATTCCTTCTCAGACATTTTGGTAGTTTGCATTTTTCCAGACAACTGATATCATCAATCTTGGTTTTCACAGTTATTTTTGCAGAATTCTTTGTTTACACTGTGAAGAAGTGTTTCTGCTGAGGCGTCTTCTGATTGGTTTAATAAAGAACCAAATGTTAAATAGCTAAGTAGGAAAAGAATAGGTGGTACTTCTGGGCAGAGAGAGAGAGGCAGTCAGGGGGTGAATCTAGGTACTTGGAAGATGCCAACAGGACACAGAACAAATCAGAAGGGACAGAGGAAAGATAACAGAGCCATATAGTAAAATATAGATTAATAGAAACAGGTTAATTAAGTTGTAAGAACTAGTTTGGGGGAAAAAAGCCTAAGCTAAGACTAAGTTTTCATAATTAATAAGAAGTCTCAGTGTCATTATTTGGAAGCCATTGGTGGGACAAAAAAAGACGCATTGCAGCTACTCTTGTTTAAGGATTTTAAATTCTTCCCTGTCATTCATCACTCTGCACTTCCAATCTTGCATCCATTTTTCAGTACTGCTTTTCCCTTTTTTTTTTTTTTTTTTGGTGTCTAATGGATGTTGCTTATCTATTTCAAGATTTTTCATAGAAAGATTTTGTGATGACTCATCCTTCTTTTTATGTTGATGATGATTTCATCAGTTGGAATTATCCCCATAATTTCTACTTCTGGCTTATTTTTGTATTCTTCCAAAAATTCCATTTTTTTCCTTTTTTTCTGGTTGGTAAGCATTTAATGCCACACATTTTCCTAGTGCTCCATATGGTTTTGTATTAAACATTTTCCTGTTTTCCTGATGCAAAATTGCAATGCCCACTGTATGATCAACATTGTTATCAACCATGATCTGCATAAAGAAGAGATCACAGATGGAAACGACACATAATTTAAAAACACACAGCAACCAAAAGAAAAACAAGTTGATTTCATGTTAACTTAAAATAGGAATCTTTTTAAAAACCCAAGATTCTATTGTTGGGAAAAACACAACACAGAAAATTAAATTGGGTAAAAATAAACATTTACCAGAATGATCTGAATTCTCAAGGCAAATATTTAAAAGTACAAAACTGTTTTTCAGACTTTCTGTACTAGGAGTAGTTCAATATATACATTTAGCTTTGTATGTTTTTTACTTGTGTTGTGAAATTTCAACAACTGAAAAAATACTGCTGGACTAGAATGCTATAATGAGTTTCTCTTAGAATACACTGAATTAAAATATACTAGATTTTTTAATAATTTGATTACAAATAAGATTGTGGGATTTTCTGCAGATGAAATCTCTTCAATGTCAGTGTAAGGGAATAGGAACTGGTTTTACTTGGAGAAAGGTCAGTAGCATCACTTGAATTCTTACCATAGGGTCAAATCGGTTGCAGGTTTAGAATAACCTCTCACCATTACAGAATTTAATGGTCCAGCAGCATATGTAGAAAAAAGCTAAAAATTATATGTACTAATAAACAAGAGAACAATGATTATGAGTTAAAGCATGCCTCAAATTAAGAAGTCTTATGGGAGAAAATAAAACAAATATAGATATTATGAAAATGGAGCCCAGTCCCAACGGACACATCTCAAAAAAAAACCCCACAATTAAAACTCAAGAAACATTGCAAAATATGGGGCAAAAAGTTTGTAACAGATGCAGAATTAGTGAGTTTGCTGTGAGGTTGTTTCTCCTAGGAATGTCAGAAGCTACACCCATGAAGTATCACCAACATATCTCCCTTAACATGAGACAAACAAGGACACCAACCATAAACTTGTTAATGTGAACTGAGGCATGCCCATGACATTCTCATGGAGCTACAGGCAACTAAGAAATACTAAAATCAGGAGAAATAGTCTTTTCCAGGGAAGAGCACACTAATTGGCTAAGCCAATGGTCAGTCTTGTAAACATATATATGCAAGTAACAATATACAGACTGGTTAGGTTTTATTTATGTATTTAAGAATATACATATGTACACACATATGCATATATATATATATATCAATTAATTTTAAAAGAAGGCATGATTCTGACAGATGCAAGAAAGGATATATGTTAGAGTTTGGAAGGAGGAAAGATAATGTAATTATATTATAATCACAAAAAGGATATAATTTTAAAAGTGAAGTCACAAACATAAAATGAATTGGATAACCTTATATGACAGCTATTGAAAGAACATAGGGTTTTAATACTAGAAAATGAATATACTATATTAATGGCTGTGAAAGCCACACATAATGATTCTCAGAAATGATAGTTGTAGAGGTGAAGAATGTAAGGAAATTAAATGATCTCCTGTTGCAGGAAGTTGGCTGATGAAACTGTAATCTCTGTAGCTAAACAACTGCAGTGCAAGTGGGCTCAGTGGGAACACAGTTAAATGACAGAAAAAAAATGTTAAGTGTCAACTGTAGTTACCACTTAGGACCAGGAAACATTAGTATTAAAGTATACATTAGGAGAGTAAAATTTTCTGGTAAAAGATTTGCAACTGAATTTGACATTCTAAAATATTTGCAAGTATACAATAATAAAAATTAAAATTTAAAAAGACATATGCACCTGTAGTGGGATTTTCACTTTGTCAGCATCTGTGGCACTGACCACACCCTTTGGGGGGTGGAGCCAGGGGCAGAAATGACCCATGGAACTAGGTCTGAAGAGGAGCCGGGGAATGTACCCATTGCACACATCACAAAGTATACATATGTATTCAGCAACATGTATGGCTTTAGAGTGCTATTGGATCCTTTTTTAAAACCTTCTTTTTATTTATTCTTTGTATCTTATACATCATGCATCTTAATCCCATTTATTTTCCCATTTCTTCATATTCCTGCCCTTGTGACCTCCCTCTAAGATATAAAATAAAATTTAAAACGAAAAACAAAGGAAACTTTAATCTTGTCATATAAGTTGTAGTATGACTTAGTCATGCAGTAAACTCTTTTATCTATGTATCTTACTTGCAAGTGTTCATTGCAAAGAGTCATTGGTCTGGTTCAAGGCCTCTGATTTGTACTACACCTTAGATGGTAGGCCCTTACTGGGACTCCTCTTGGATATCCTGTTGTGGCAGAAACAGAAAATAGAACAGTAGTTACAAATCCTGGGAGGGAATAGTTCACAAGTAAGGGAGGCACAGTTTCACTGGAAAAATATCTTCTAATATTCTGCAGCACAGTAAATATTCATGGTTTATGATGATTAATTCATGTAAATATCTAGAGAAGATCATTTATAGTCACCTACCTCTGGGTGCCTCTCTCTCTCTCTCTCTCTCTCTCTCTCTCTCTCTCTCTTGTGTGTGTGTGTGTGTGTGTCTGTGTGTGTGTGTATGTGTGTGTGTGTGTGCATGTGTGCATGTGTGCATGGGTACATACAAATGTGCACACACACACAAACACACACATAATGAGTGGGAGGGGACATGTGTTCCACTGCACATGTGTAGAGGTCAAAGGACAACATTGTTCTCTCCTTTCAATTGTGTATGGATTCCAGCGGTTTATGACAATTTAAAAATTTAACTATCTAGAGGAGAAATATTTTCTCTTTATTCGCATTATTGTTGAGTGTGTGTGTGTGTGTGTGTGTGTGTGTGTGTGTGTACATGTGTGGGAGGGAACATGGGTGCCACTGCACATATGGAGAGGTCAAAAAGCAACATTTCTCTCTCCTCCAGCTTTCTATGGGTTCCAGTGATCAATCTCAGGTCCCCAGGCTTGAGTAGAAGGCTCCTTCACTTGCTGGATCATTTCACCAACCCAATATTTCCTAAGTCACATACAAATTACCATGTTTCCTTAAGGTACTTTCATACAGTTAACAGATTTTTTGATAAAGATACCAAAAATATCCCCTAAGAAAAAGATAGTACCAACAAATGGCACTGGGAAAGTTGGATTTCAACATGGGAGAAAACAAAAGTCAACCCTTACCTTTTAGCTTCAAAGTAAGACTCAAGAGCCTGGGATCACTGGAGAGAAAGGCAGGAAATCCTTTTCAGCATTAGGCACAGGCACAGACTTTCTATGTGCACTCCTTTGTCTTAGGAAATAAGACAGAAAAAGAAAAACCTAGGATCTCACAACACAAAGAAGCTTCTATACACAGAAGAAATGGTCAAAAGAGTGAAGACTTAATACCTGAAATATAAGCTTGAACAATAATTCCCAACTGAAGGCAGTAAAAGGGATAAAGATAGAAACCAAAACATCTTTCTTTGCAGATATTGTGATTCCATGTATAATATTCCACCAAAATATTCCACCAAAAACATCCTATAGTACAGATCAGTACATGCAGCAGAGTAGCAAGATACAAATTTAACAGACACACACACACACACACACACACACACACACACACACACACACACTATGCTTGCTATGTAAGTGAGAGAAATACCAAGAAGGAAATCAGTAGCAATAATAGCCTTGAGGTAAATCTAACTAAAGGAAGTGAAAGACTTGTACAAAAACAAATCAAAATTCTTAAAAAAGGAATTGGAAACTATATCAGGAAATGGAAAGACCTCGTATGATTATAGATTAGAGAAAAAGCCATCCTGTCAAAAGCAGTCTACAAATTAAAAACAATCACCATCAGAAATCTAATAAAATTCTTCACAGAAACTAAAAAAAAAAAAAATCTTAATTTTTACATAGACATACAAAAGACCCTTGATAGCTAAAACAATCCTGAAAAACAAACAAACAAAAAACCTTGGAAAGGTATCACCATCCCAGATTTCAAGTTATGGTACAGAGCTACAGTACTCAATCATAAGTGGGCATTAGATGTAAAGCAAAGGATAACCCAGCTATAGTCCACAACCCCAGAGAAGCTGAATAAAAAGGAAGACCCTAAGCAGGACACACATCACACATGGAGGGCCTCAGAAAGATGAAATAGCTAAGATATCCTGGGTAAACTGAGTCAAGATGGAGGATAGAAGGGAATGGATGGGGGATGGAAATATGGGGGTTCATGATGGCCTTGTTGAGTAAGGAATGTAGAGGGAGAGCAAATGAAAGACATTTGATAGACATTGATAGAAGGAGACATTATGTGGTTAAGGAGAAGCCTGGTGTTAGAGAAATTCCCAGGAATCCACAAGGACCACTCCAGCTTTTACTTATAACCAAATTAGTAATTACCCTAATTGTTATCATAGAATCTACTAAGCAGACAAGCACTGGGCTGAGCTTCTGGAGTTCAGTTGCTCATAGGAGCAAGAGGAGTCTAGATCATGATTAGGAAAATCACAAAGACAGTTGACCCCAACTAGTGGTTTCTCACAGATTATGGACTGACAGCTGGGGGACCTGCATGGGATGTAACTAGGTGGGTGACAGTTACATGGCTTGATCTCTCAAGGGGGCCTTGTAGTGGGACCAATACTTAACCTTGGGTGCATAAACTGGCTTTTTGGAGCACATTCCTTATGGTGGCATACCTTGCTCAATTTTGAAACAGGAAGAATGGCTTGGTCTTGTTGACTTCCCCAATGGAGGCCTAATCCCCTCTGAGGAGTAGATGGGGGCAAGATGAGGGGAGATGGGGGTGAGAGAAAGGGAGAGAAGGTGAACTGGAGTTGGTATGTGCAATGTAAAAACAAACAAATAAATAAATAAAAGAAAAAGCAAAAAAAAAAGTTAAGCTTCTTCTATTCCATAGAGTCTTAGGTTTGATGCCTTAGTTGTATCCAAGATTTCTTGGAAGCTTTGGTCATATCCATTTTTTTATATATATATAACTCACATACGGTATCATACATTGTTTCCCAATTGTGAGATTCATTCTTTTGCTTTGCCTTATCTTTTGAGTTATTTTTTAAAATGTTTATTTTATCAATTATTTGTACCTAGAATTTCTGTTTGGTTCTTACATAGTACCTCAACACTTTTTTTAATTGTTCCTCTGTGTTCCTAAGTTTTTCTTCCAAATTACTGATTCTTTCGTCTATTTGGCATCAGTCTACATTTCAATGTGATATTGGAACTCTCTTCCCTAGGTATGTTCATCTGAGTCATCTATTTAGTTATGGTTCTCTTCAAAAGTGTGTTTCTTAGATATTTTTCTGGCATTTCAGCTATCCTGTCATCTGTACTCCCAGGGCTGGGTTACTGTCATCATATAAGGCTATCATTGTCGAATATTGCCTCATGCTTCTTGATTTATGTGTTGTGTTTTGTGGATTTGTTGCAGTAGATGTAGTCTCAAGACCACAGTACACACATTCCTTTTCTACTGTTTTTATTTTCTGTGATTTTCCTGGTTGATTGTATTCACTAGGATTCATGTTCTGTAGAGAAGCTCACTGCAGTAAGAGCTCTTCATAGTGACTTGACAGCATTCCCAGTGTTAGCTACAGAAGACACTTCATGTATGCCCCTATACTATCTGAAGACAGAGACACTAGGATTATGGAAAATGTCTATGGAACAAGTCTTGATATACTTAAATAGTAAAATGAGGGGAAATAGGAAAGAAAATGAGTTGGGTAGAGTAAAAACGAGAAGTTACCAGATTTCAAAATGCCTCCTTTCTGGTAATCTCTTTGAGTACTCTCCCCCTCTGTACCTGCCCCTACCTGATCATTCATGTTCCCATCACCACCCACCATTCCATTCATGGAATCTATTCCATTTCCCCTTGCCAGGGAGATCTGTGCTTCCCTCCTTATTACCTAGTCTTTTTGTCTGTTGATTGTAGTATAGCCATCCCTTATTTTATAGCTATATCCATTTATGAGTGAATACATATTATGTTTGTCTTTCTGGGTCTGTATTACCTCACTCAGGATGATTTTTTTTCTAGTTCCATTCATTTGCCTTCAAATGTCATGATGTCACTGTTTTTAACAGATGAGTAATACTCCATTGTGTAAATGTATCATATTTTTTTTAATCCTTTCATCAGGTGAGGATTATCTAGGTTATTTCCAGACTCTGGCTATTAACCCAGCTAAGACTCCTAGCAATAGTAGACATGTAGCCTGAACTGGCCATCCCCTGTGACCAAACAAGACTTCAAGTTGAGGGAGTGTAAAACCAACCCAGCTATATAACTTCCGACCTATAGTCTGTCCTGCCTATGGGATGTGCTGGAGTGGTGCCATTCCTGAACAGATGGTCCCTGGATTGTATTTAAAACAAGTAAACCAGTAAGCAGAAGTCCTTGAACCATAACTTTAAACCACATACGTCCCTTTTGGGTTGCTTTGAGTCTGGTTATATATCACAGCAATGGAAATCAAACTAAGACAACAGGTTTTTCATTTTAATTTTCTTCCACCCATAATGTTTCCAGTCTGCCATCTTCTCAAACTAGAAAAGCAGATTGTTGAGTATTGTCATTCAGAAACAGAATAAGTCTACTGCTGAAGATAGGCCATTACCCTGATCTGATTGTTCCAAGGGGTGTACCTCTGTGGAAAGGTCACACTATGCATGTGTGTTGTAACAATACCTATAATAACAAAAAATTATAACATTGCTTTAAAAAGCTCTTATAGAGCCATGGCTCTATCCAGAAATACATTTTATTCCTCACAATATTTGTATTTGTGAACTATCTGCGCTGCTGAAGATGTTTTTATTTAGTTTAAAACTTTAAATATATAAATGAATGCAAGCATTGTTTTAAATATGGGGGATGTGAAGAGAAGGCTACACATAACCAGCAAAAAGGAGAGATTCCAGAAAAAGGCAGACTTCTAAGACGAGCCTTTACTGCAGCTGATCCCTAACCAGTCTAATTCAGTTTTGTCTCTGTTTTGTATTGCCCCCAAGCTTGTGATGGAGGAGGAGGCAACAAACCTTGTGATCACTATGGCAATCAGAGAATAAAGGCAGCTGTGTCATTCACTGTCAGAATATTTTTATAGAATCACCATGAATCTCTGCTGACTCATGTATGCTGAATACAAGGATAAATCATTAGTTATTTAAAAGCCATTTTGTAGGTTTCTGTTTGCTTTTTTTAAAATAGCATATCAACATTCTTCTTTAAACTATTATATCCTTAAACATACATACTAAATTAGTGTGAAGTGCTGATTATATTTACTAGCAGAAATCCAGTGGTGCAACTGGTTAAGCATGTGATACTTACATTACTATACTTGTTATTTCTTAGCAAGTCTAAGATATATTTTAGATAAATGTAATGACAATAAAATCCTCACATCATAAAGCAAAGATATGTGGTAGAGAAACAATTGGCTAATGAGCTGAAACTTTTCACAATGAGCTCTAAGTGTTACAAGAAGAACATATCAGCAGATAGAAAAATCCATCTGCACCAAGACAAATTGCCCAGAGTCACACACAATCTAATGTTATACCCCCTCCCAACTAGGTACAAGTACAACATGATTAAGTCACTTTCCTGGAAACAACTGAACAAGACTGACAAATCCATAATATTTCAGACCTTGTAATTTCGATTGGTCCAATCACATTCATCATGCCTACAGAGACATTATTATCTTGTCTCCTCCTGTGATGAGTCCTGATTGAAAGGGAGACAGGTTGGCACTGTAACTTACTCAAATATGTATCTTTAGATAATATTTTTAATCACAAGATTCTTCTGCTATTTAATTTATTTTCCTGTTAATTCTCTTGCAAAACATCATTACAAAGTTGTATGGGGAAGTGTTTCTGCTGTGAGTGGGAATACTAAACCTAAATTGTCCATCTCAGTGGGATATCCGAGCTGCTAACTACAGCACAACCTTGTTTCTAAGACCTGGTAGGCAAAGAGCTAACCAAGTAAAAATTACAAGTGTGTCTTGGTAGTTGTGTTGCCTAATGGTTAGACTGCCTCTTAGTGGTTAAATATTCTGTACGCTAAAGTTAAGTTATTCTGACATCAGAAATGAGCACTAAGGAATTTTCCCAACACTAACGTATATGAAATAAAAATGTATCTATAGCCTCAAATGACTCCATATTCACTATAATATAATTTACATTGTGAGATTTCAATTGATTTGCTTATTTTATACATATGGATATTTTGCCTATATGTATGTCTGTGCAACACATGTGTCCCTGGTACTTACAGAATCCAGATAAGGGTGTCTGGTATCCTTCAAAGTTACAAATGGTTATGAACCACCATGTGGTTATTGGGAACACATGTGAACATAACCACATAGAAACATAATTAAAAAATAAAAGTAAATCTTAAAAATCAAAAAATAAAATAAATTTTGGTTCTGTAACTCCAATGAGCTTGTTTGGTACAAGTCAGGATTTGATGAGAGCTATAATTAAGCATATCTAGCAAAAGCTATTCATGACTTCCTCTGACTTTACCATGCATCTTGCTCTTTAGCTGGCTTAGTCCGGGTCCTTCCTCTCTGATAAAGCTCATACACAAGTCCAACCTTATGCTGTATCTTATATCTATTCAAAAAATTTGGCATGGAAGCTACTTGACAGTGAATCCTCTTTAATCATGGAGTTCATGCATATACTTTTTTTTTGTTTCCTAGATTATCCACTCCCTTCAGATTTCTTTCTTGTGCTTTCTGATCTGGTTGATGATATGTAAACCAACATTTTTCAGCCTCTGGATCCATCCATTCTAAAGCAGTTGATGCCCAGATTTCTCCCTGTTCCTGTCTTGTTTGCATCAGTATTTTCATTCTTCCCTTTTGTGAAAATCCAGGAACTCTTTAAAGATAGGCTGCAATAAAACTATTCCTAGGAATACATATATAAATTGTGCCTGTGCAACTGCCTAGCATTCTAATAAACATTGAATTCTTAAATCTCTGAACCAAACAAGGAAACAAAATATTTAAAGTCACCCAGGCAAAAAGGATTTAATAGGATCAGCTGTTACCTGTGGCTCGAACTCAACTCCATATGCTTTGAAATAGCATAAATTCATCCCAAATCCTTGAAGTATTCTCCTACTTCTGCTTTTCAGTGTCATGAATTTTCATCTTCCAGCTCTTGCAGGAAAGTTTCTGAGGAAAGGGAGAATTGAAGTGAGACTACCGGACAGATGGAGGGTTTTAAACAATAAATGTTTCATGTATTTCCTAGCAAGAACTCTTTTTCCTTTTAGTGAGTTTAGCAGAAAGTTCTAGACTGCAACATTGTTAAAAAAAAAAGTGACTCTTGTAATTTAATATGAACTCTTAAAAGACTAGAAAAAGTATTTGCATTAATTAGAGATAAAAATGGCTTTTATTTTGCTTCATAGAATGCTTTTTCTGCAGAGTGAAATTAAGTATCTTTATAAAATTAAGTCCCTTTGCACAAGCTGCCAACTATGCAAATAATTCTGTCATTTTTAGAGCCTGATGAAAAAGAACATCATGTGCTAGATTGAATGGAAGGAGATGGCTTCAGAACTGACAGATGATGGCCGTGGTATCAGGAAGAAGGTAAACATCTAAATAAAAATGCTCTTGGGAAGTACTAGATTGCCAGGTGTGCCAATCACCAATAAAATCTCGCAATTACTATATGCTAGTTTGAGTAAAAATGGCTACCATAGTTTCACCCATTTAAATGCTTAGACACCAGGTAGTAGCACTATTTGGAGTGATTAGGAGATGTGGTCTTATTAGGGTAGGTGTAGCCTTGTTGGAGGAAGTGTGTTGCTGAGGGTGGGATTTGAAGTTTCAAAATACCCATTCTGAGCCCAGAGCCTCTCCCTTCCTGCTGCCTGGGGATCTGGATGTAAAACTCTCAGAAGCTTCTCCAACAATAGTGTCTGCCTGTGGGCCATCAAGCTTCCCAACATTATGATAATGGACTAAACTTCTGAAACTGTAAACAAGACCCAATTAAATGTTTCCCATTAGAACAGTTGCCATGGTCATGGTGCCTCTTCAGAGCAATAGAACATTGACTATGACAACCAATAACCCAAAAGACTGAAGACCGCACCAGGTACCATCTAGTCCCTCCATCCCAGTTTATAATCAGGGAAAAAAGAAATGCAGGGAGAGACTCCTGAGGACACCAGGGTGGGCAGGCAGGCACCACTACAATGAACAAATATGTGGTGGAGAGATGGAAAAAATTAGAAAAATGGTGATACACAGTGAGAGAGAGGGCAGAGATCACCATGATGTCATTGCCCAGTAAGGACTACAGGACAGTATACTACAACAACCAGGAACTTATGAAGATGCAGACTCTACCACTGAACCTGCCTTCTGGCCATGAGATGCCCCTGGCTCAGGGCAGATTCAGAGGCCCTGAGATGAGGAAAGATTCACTATCTGGATTGGACCTCATTGAAGGCCCCCTGAAGTCTGTGATGCCACCAGAAACAGTGTTGATGTCTGTATTCCATGCTTCTTCTGCCCTCTGGTTTGATAAAGTCTGAGATCCATACAGATGAATGCAGTCTGGGCTGTTGCCTGAAGCTTTGGTGATGGTCTCAGGCATTGTTGCCTCTGGGGGTCATACTGATGTGAGTGACATGAGTAGCCACCTCAAGCCATGTTGAGATCCAGTGGTGGTGCAGCTAATGAGGGCCATGCCAAGAGTCATGTTGATGACTGTGGCTCAGGTTACCATATAAGCACATATGGATATCTGTGGTCTGGGCTGCTGTCATGTTAATGATACCAGTAAACTAGCCCTGCCCCTCCTGGAGAGCAGGCCTTACCACTCTCAGGAAATCTGGCCTCTTTCCAGCCAGAGTACAGAGGCATCAGCTGTGGCATGGGTATAGGAGAGCTAACACCCCCACCCTTCACCTTACCCCAACCTCCCCATTTAACTGACAGCCACTGAGCAATCACAACAGTGGCCTAAGTGTGGAAAACACAGACTCATTACACAGGCCATGGAGTAGGCCAAGAACTGGCTCCTCCTCTCTCTGGCTACCTCATAGCTTTCCTCAGTTGGTGGCTTCCGGCATGGATGATGGCTGAGAAAGATGCCTCCTCTCTTGGGAGACTGTCTACTAGGAACTTGACCACGCTCCAGTGTGTATATGAACAATACAAAATGGACTTATTTTTTTGTTTGTTTTGTTTTTTTTGTTTTGTTTTGTTTTTTTGTTTTGGAAGAGGAGGTCATGAGGGAGAGGACACAGAGAAGGAAAAACTGGGAAGTGAGTGAGATCAAGGTACATGACGTGAGATTCCAAAATAATCAATATATATTATTTAAAAAGAAAGAAGTGCAATTCAATTCTTATGAATTTTCCCCCTTGTATTCTAAATGCTATGTCTCTATTGGCAGAGATAGATATTTCCTTGAGTTGTATATTAACTGCAAGACAACTCTTTCATTTCCTGATTCATTTCCATGATATGTTTTCTGTTCACTTTCAAATGTTTTAAATATAGCTTACTGTAAAGTCCTTCTTCACAATTTCTGTTTGTGGTTTAATGGAAGCAGAGTTCCACAAATTCTCTCTCTCTCTCTCTCTCTCTCTCTCTCTCTCTCTCTCTCTCTCTCTCTCTCTCAATGATACAATAAAGTAGGACACAACTGTTAACAGTGTCATCTCAAGACTGAAATGTGACTAATGGCAAAGCCAAAGTCTGAGAAGCTTTGATTGACAGATAGTCGTGAACCTCAGGTTAGGAGAGTAAGTGTTCCGAGCACTGCGTGCAGTGTTTCCAGGCCACTTCCCAGAAGCACCTCAGTGAGAGTCCAGCTGAAATGGTAACTTGTGCAAAGCACGACTTCTGTACTACTGTTGATGAAGGCTCATTCCGTGCGGAATAGCACATTGACACTCTTTGTCCACAGGACAGAGTGAAATTCTTTCATTTACCACAGTGTTGCTGAATTATAGGCTATTACAGGAAGTAGAAGAAGCCAGGCACAGACAGAAACATAAGTACAATAATTCTCCATGTTTTGTGGCCAGTGAAGACTAGAAAGGAAGGGGCAGGCCAGATAAGTGACACCTGAGCAGAGAGAGGATGCACTGGTTCTGATTTCCTGTAGTACAGTAGAAAAACAGTTGCTTACAACAATATGTGGCAAGTTTCAAAACAATAAGAAAAATCCAAAGTCCAAACTCACTAATACATATAGAAATCATTATGATTTGAGGAGATTTGGAAGGATTTATTACTCTAATTTAATCATTACACATTGAATATAGGTACACAATTCTCTCAGTATCCAATAAACATGTGAGAATATGCTGTCTCATAGAAATAGTCAAAATAAAACAATAAAATCAAGTAATTGAGAGCAAGAAAAAAGAGAATGGGTTGCTTGCCTGCAGTTTCAGTGCTGCATAGAAGAAACAGCGGCCCTGAAGATTAGCTAAAACTTCAATAGTGATCAACACTGTTATGACTTGTATTTTAAAATTCATGTGGGAAACAATAATGTAGAGATATGATTATGGCTTTGATTTGCATCCCCTTAGAGCATAAAGAGTTTCCCATGTGCTTGTTTCTCTGACTTCATAACACTTTCATTAAAGTGTCTCTTGCCTTTTGCCTATTTTCCACATGAATAAGTACTTTCTTTATTGCTATGGAGTTATAAGAGTGCTTAACATTCTAGACTATAACCATTTTTGATATGTGGGCTGCAAATACTTTCCATTCTGCTCTTTTCCTTTTTTTTCTCTTTTTAAAACAAAATATGAAGGAATATATTGAGTATAATAACTAAGAAGCAAAATCATGTTTCTATTGATGATCTTTAGAGCAACATTGGTTATTTATCTCTCAAGTTGCCTTTGTAAATAGAATTTTAGTATTATATTTACCTATTGTTATTTATGTTTTCATACAATATGTTTTGATTATACTATCTTCCATCCCTCAATTCCTCTCAGACCAGCCCCATCTCCCTGCTACCCAACTTCTTATATTTTCTCCATCTCTCTTTCTCTCAACATAAAAGAAAAAAATCAAAATAAATTCTTTGTAGAGTCTTTGACAGAAACAAGTTTTTATTTTTGATGAAAATTAACAGTTTTTATAGTAAATCTAAAGCTATATCTGGAATATTTCAGATGTATTTACTTTTCTCTACATATCTTTAAATTCTCTATTTTACATTTAAGTTCATTATCTCTGTTTAGTTAATTTTATAGGTTTTAGACATGGGCTGGACTACTGCTCCCAAATGTCCTCCTACCATTTGCTGGAACTGCTGTCCTTTTTCCACTTAATTAACTTAGCATCTCACCAGGAATATTGGTGAGGTGGGAGGTATTCTGTGCTTCTCTGTTCTATGCCCACTGACTCTCCCTACCTCATAGTATGGTTTTAGTTATTACATTAGAACACACAGAGTTAGGTAGACAAAACTGACTATCCTATCTGAGAATGTTTTGTTAATCTTGATACCATGTGTTCTGTAAGAATTGTGAATTCTTCTCTCACATAGCTACTACAAATCTCTGTGATTCTTGGTAGAAAACAGATATTTAGTAAGAAATGGCATCCTCATAATGTGAGTCTTCCCAGCCACCCAGACCTTCGGGGATATGTGTGAAAGGAAAGGGTGTGTGAAAAGCATACAGGAGGGTTGCAGCAGTTCTGGCACCACCTCGGAGGGCAGAGCACGCTGGACTGCACTTGGTAAACAAGGCCCATGTGTCCATGTCCCCTGCTGCTAAGAAGAAGGCTAGAGTGTGGGATGCAGGTTCATCTTTCCATAAACTTTACACAGACTAGACTTTAGCTTTATATAAACTAAGATTATTGGCCTAAAATTCTCTGTCTTAACAGTTGCCCTTTCCTGGAAGGCTACCAAAAGCAGACTTGTATCATAATACATTTAAATTAAGAAGCTTAATTTATAACAATGTCAGCTAGCTATATTGAAACACTGAAGCAAAGCCCAATTTATGTGTTGATATAGTTTAATATTTTATTTTCTTTATAAAAGTCTTTATACAGTACTTGTTGACCAACTACAGTTAGTACAGACTTTCTATACCCAAAAGCATCTACAAACTGAGATGCCTCTCTTGCTCCTCTCCCCACCCCTGCACTGATGAAATAAACAATTAAATATTTTTTTAATGTGTGATTCCTACAAAAATTAACGTTTGAGGATGGAGCATGTTAAAAGGAAAAGGAAAAGGAAAAATGGGGTCCCATACCAGCTCCAAGTGCTATTTTTGCTCCATGGAGCTAGGGTAGCCACTCAATATATGTGATATGAACCCTTCTATTTCTTCTTTGATGCAAATATGTATCATACAAATATGACATCTATTTTTCTGCCAACAAAAGGCAAATGTACACCTACTGGAATAAAAGTTACAAATAATGTGTGTTTACATTTAACTTATAAATGACAATAATTATTTGCATATGTAAAGCACAACCTGATATTTTGATTTATTTTAAATATCTTTAAACAAAAAGCACCTCTATGTTGAACTTGAACTTTACATCTCTTATTTTTTAAGTACACATTTAAATCATTTGTACTGCATCAAAAGTTAAATCTGGAGTCTAATGTCACTCTAGGCTCCTTGGCATAAGACAAGTCTGAGTTCCCTCACACTTAAAACTATGAGATAGGTCTATGTATACACCATATACAAATGGAGACCTCCAGGACTGAATTAATTATAAAAGAGAGAGGAGGGTTGGAAATGTCTATAAACACAGCCAGAGCAGGTGGTGAAAGCAGGCATTTTTGGATTTACAAAGAATCTATCACTCAACCTGGCCCACCTACCTGGGACTCCTAGCTCAACTCCCATGAGAAGGGAGCTATAATTTAAAATGGGAAAAGTGATTTGACTGTAAATTATGGAAGGTGAGGGGGTCCAGACCAATATGACTTACTACCCTCAAATTAAGCACAGGGAAAAAGCTCCCAGTTCTGCACAGAGCACAGCACTGCTCCAAATACATGACAGTTTGAGAACAACAGTGACATTTGGCAGATGGCAGTCTTTATGAAGCAATGATAAAGGCTGCAGGCAGTCTCAGCAGAGCTACAACAGGGGTTCATGATGGTGGAGAAGCTCGATGGAGCTAACTAGCTGCAACAGGGCCAGTTATAGAGGAACAATGTACTGAATTCTTAGTGCAGTGTCTGCTACAAGAGGCAAGTGTGACCAGGAAGGAGAATGGCAAAATGCAGTTCTGCTAGATGGTGCAATTAAGTACCATCCTGGACCTTATTATTGGATGGCATTCATATTTCTGTACAAATTCATAGAAGAAGGAAGGGGCTGAGAGAGGACGGAGTAGACATCACATTGTTTCAGATGGACACAGTCAAAGAAATTAGTCCAATCTGTCAAATGACCTCTTGAGCTTTTACCTAGCACCAGGTGAATGGAGAAACTTAACTTTCATGTGTGTCTATGTTTATAGTCAATTTTTAAAATAAGGTGTCTCGGTCTATTTCAGTCAGCAAAATGTCTCTGAGACTTGGTTATTAATAAATAAACTTGATTATTAATTCAACTTGTGGTTCTGGTAGGGGAAATTCTAAATGCATACATCCTACTGAAGTGCTCATACTGCTTCAACTCAAGGCAGAAAACAGCATAGGTCAAGTGTATGAAACTACAGGACCATGGAGCAACTTTGCTGCAGAAAACCAGTTTTACATAAGACCTAGGCCTGTGAGAGGAAGGACTCAATGGGGAAGATGACATCAGCCCTTTTACTAGGATGCCATGTCCTAGTAAATGTCATGTCCATGAGCCATGAGAATGCAGATTTTTAACATATACTATTTTGGAAGAAGACACTCAAGCCATTGCATTGTATATATAAGATGGCTTAAAATTGAGTGTGGTGAGCAGTTAGCTTTAAGTACATTAGCCTCAATTACTGAAACAGAGTGGCAGTGAAAGACAGCAGCATGCACCCACTGGTGTCAATTTGTCCTAAGAGTGCGGTTTTATCTCTGTGTCACATTTCCTACTGTTTTTTACCCCTTAATTCTTTATACAGTTTTTCATTATTAAACTATTTCTTATATTCCCTATGGGCTGAAAAAGAAATTGCCAGATTAAATTGTACTATACCACTTTCACCACATTATTAGTCTCTGTGTTTTGCACCCTCTGGCATTGGGGGTTTCAAGAACCTTTTATTCTTGCATATTAATAGTTTTATTCTTGACTTCACAGAGAGATGTCATGTCAGTTTTTTTTTCTGAATTTGTACTGTAGGTTAAAAGAATAAAGAAAAAGAAACAGAATGTGGGGATGTACCAGACATTTCCACTCCACATTGCCAAATACTACACTTCTGAAGAGAACTTCACATAAGGGAAAATACACTTGATCAAATAAAAATTCAGAAAGTCAGGAAAAGCAGAATGTGAAAGTAGATTTTCTTTAAAAATACTAGTTCTGTCTTGCCAAATTATGCACATTCAAATTATCTACCTTCTGTTTAATTTTTATCATAAAAGGAGTATATTTTCTTTCATTTCAAATTTGCACTCTAGAAATAAAAATGGAAAGAAAAAAGCACTCAGTTGCAATTAGCTCCAAACAACCATTTTCTTATTTTGCTGTAATTCTTTCAAACATTTACACTGTTAGACTCTCCATTTAGTGATATGAAGTGTATAATTGGTTTATTGTTTTTAGTTATCATAAAGCAGAATACTTCATGTTTATTTTACGTTCTTTAGAAATGCTTTACTTTGAGCTACTTATTTTGAATTTATTATAAATATTGAAAAATCAGGCAATATCATTTCAAAGACCTCTTCCTCTTAAGAAGAAATATGAAAACATATAATATTTTTTTTGCTTTCTTTTATCTGTGCTATTTCTTTTTATGTTAGTACTTAATTAGCATAAGATAATGAGTCTTACTATGGAATTTTCATACACACTTTTTGTATTGATCCTCCTCCCTTAGTTCCCTCTCCCATCACCTTGCCCCATTGCCTGGTCCTCACCCCCCTCTCAGTACCTACCACCTGCTTCTTCCTAGAAACACTTTATTAAATGCAGTTATCTTACTGCCCTTAATTTACTACATGAGCATTTTATGTTGGCCCCAGTCATAACATAAACATTCTAACCATACTAAAATGGACAATCTTTCCTTCTTTATTTCACATATTTCCTTAGAATACATTATAGGATATGGAAATATAGACTACTTTCTAACAAAATTTTTAAGAATTGTAACTACTGCTTGGCATTTAAGGAGACAGTGTTTTCCTACTTCATTGGCTTAAGAACAGCATGGTTGTTTTAATAACTTATAACCTTGTCCTTAAGTTACATTAAGGGCAAAAATTTCTGTACAGTTATTCATTAGCCGACTTTGCTAGAGGCAATGGTGAGATGTTACCAACTTATTTGGAAGATGCAGCCTTGGGGCAGGAGAGGAGGCGTAATGGGAATGAGGTGGGCTGAGATGCAATGAGATACATTGTGGCCTTGATAATTGTTTTATAAGGAGTCACAGAGGAGCAAAGAGGAGTGCTAAGTGGACTTGTTTGCTAGCAACTCGGCAGTCTCTGCTGCAAATAAGAAATGCACCTTGGAGAAGTTCAGGGCAGCAAGAAAGGACAGAAAACAGACCTGTTGCCTGGAAACCTGTTTCCAAACCCCAGGGTGCACAGCTTTGGCCAACCTGGACTTGCAGCAGGAGTAGGAAGGAGTTGGACCCCCAAGGAATCCTAAAAGCCACACCAGTGTGCTAAAGGAAGGTATGCTTGTATCTCTGTTTCCATCTGTTTCACAGTTTACCCACTGGAACTGAGGAAGTAAGACAGACTAGTGAAAATTATATAAAAGCCAGGCTTCTATAACAGGTTCCCTTTGATGTACCAGATAAGACATGATATTATTTAGAATTGTAATAATAAAAAAAGCTGTGAACCTGCAATTCTTTGTCCCTTGAGATATTTTATAATATAACCAAAATATGAAAACATGAACAGCAAAAAAGTGAACTACTTAGACCTTTCCTGAAAAAGAAAACTGTTCAACCACTTATAAATGATAAGTATACAAAATATTATTTCAAGAGACTCTCAGTCATTTGCTGTTATTCTTTGTCTGTAGCCCAATACAAGGTTTTCTATTTTATGTCATTTGAATAACCTATAGCAGATATCTAAATCTTCTAGAAATTACTCTTCATATATTTATGAACATGTTTTATTAAACAACCTCCATCAAGTTTCAACTTTAGATCTGGGTTATGTACATTATTTTTAAATTATTTAAATATATCTCAAACAAAAAAATTGAATTACTCCTCTATCTATGTGCATTAACCATGGCGTGCTGACAAATTAACTGATTTCACTGTTCCGGGCTGCATCTCCCTGACCAGAAGTATATGTGCATCTCATATGCTTTTGGGGTCAGAAAGCATCACCATGTGTTCACATATACACACGTAAATACCTATTGGTTATTATCTGAATAACATCTCTTTTTCCTGGGTATTTGATTGTCTCTCCACTGTTACCTTGACTGAAATTTTTGAAAGTTATAAGAACAATGTGTTTTCTGTCCTTTAATACACAGCCTTATTTTTCCCTATTTCAAAAGACTTAGTTTAAGACTGTTTTACTTCACTGTAAAGTGTTATGTTCACTGTTCCTAGAGAAGTGTTAAGCTAAAGAATCATTCTCTTAACTGTCTGATTGTAACAGTTGTACCCCTTATTTTTAGGGTATTCTTCACCAAACCAGAGTGTTGCCCTATGCAATAGTATCCAAGAGCACACGGTGAAGGATGTGGACCTAAGATCCCAAAGCTATTCTATGCACTCCCACACCTGTGCTGTGACTGCCTCGCCCTGTAACTGGGATTGTTACTGCCTGTAAACTGCTCTCCCAAAGCATGCTATATTCAGGTCTTTCTCTAGATCGAATTTGATGATATTTAATTTCAGATGTCAACTTGGCTGGGACATGGGTATCTAGATATTTGGTTAAACATTATTTTTGTTTATACATAAGAAGATGTTTCTGCCTAGAATTAATGTTTTAGTCAATAGGCTAATTAAAGCCAGTTGCCCTTTCTAGTGTAGATGAACATTACACCACTTATTAAATGACAACAGAATGATAATGAGAAGTCTTCTAGCTGTACCTTTCTGTCTTTGAGTTGAGACCTTGATCTTTTGGTTTCAGATTCAAAATAAATCATTGTCTCTCCTGAATCTCCAGCTTGCCAACTAAAGATACTTGTGTTCTCAATTTCTACAGTCATTATATATATATATATATATATATATATATATGTATATATATATATGTGTGTGTGTGTATATATATATGTGTGTGTGTATGTGTATATATATGTATGTGTGTTTGTGTGATAGATATGCATGCATTATATATTAATAAATGTTTTATGAACCTCTATCTGTAAATCTAACACAAATATGGTTATTTACACATGGAGTTACAAACATCTAATTGATCTTAATGGTTCTATTTCTCTGTAAACCCAGATTAATACAGAGACAGCATGAAATCACCAAGTGAGTTTTAGGGAAGCTACAAAACCCCTACAATTTTAAGCAGACATTTCTTCGTGCACATACTGGCATACCTGTTCTTTTGGAAGGACATTCATAATTTTCTTAAGATTCTTAGAGTTCTTTCACTGAACAAATGTTGCTAAATAATTCAACAGAATCTATTGCTTTTTAGTATGATGGTGCCGAGAACCTTGTTTTCAAAATTTGTCCACATTTTCCTGCAGAAATGGCAGGTCCTGAAGTCTTCAGAGATAGCAGGTACAGCAGTGGAATCAGCACACATCATGCTTTACTTCACTTCTACCTGTTGTCAAAAATGCAGCTTTACATGACTCCAGTGTGTACTTAGACATCACAGGCATTTCAAAGTGTGCCCAGAAGATCCCACAGATACTAGCCTTATACTAATACCAGGCTAGTACTGTTTAGCTTGTTGTTGCAGGGAGAACTGTGGAAAATGTTCACTGTCATTTGATTTAATGTCTAAAGACTCATGGAGGTATGTCTATAAGAGCTTCCTCTCTGGCCATGAGTCAGGCACAGGTAAAGCTGTCTTCCCTGTGCTATTTGTGCAACTTGATTCTGGGCTCTTCCTTCTTCCTTGGAGTGTGGGAGGAAATAAGAGATGCTGCCTCAGGGGCTCCCACTGATGTATTTGCAGCATTTCCCCACATGTCCCCCAGGAACTCATTACTGTGTTTCTGGGATGTTGGCTTGTCACCTTTTGGGGACTTCCATTATGTCTATTGACAAAAGTAGAACAAATTATTTTACTTCCTTAAAATAAGATATCCACTTATAATTTCCAAAGCAATAGAGAACTTTTCCTCACATCTACAAATCTGATGAGTCATCTCAGTGAGCTGTGGGAGGAGACAGAATGCCCAGAACCTACTCACACATGGTATTGTCAAACTAGCCTCCATGCTACTGTTATCAAACTGTGAAGCCTTATAATTCAGATGTCATCCTGTTAACAAGGCTGCCACTTACATAAAAGTACATATTCTCTTGTTACTGTGAAAGACTACTAGACAGTTCCTTTTTAATTTCATATTTCTTTTTTAGAACTTGACCTGGAGGCGAGAAGACACATAAAGTGAGTTTTCCTCACCTTTGCTCAAAAGCAGTAGCCTTCTGCACTAGTATTTGTTCTGGTAATGGAGCCCTGACTGTCTTTTACATTATCTGTGGCAAACAGGCTGAAGGCTTCCCCTTTATCAGTGCCATGATTCTAACAACAACATAGTTCTAGCTAATGTATAGTGACAGGTAAATCATTTAAAAACAATTGCACAAAAAAGTTCTTTTCAATTGTGATGATTTTTCTTAACAGTATTTGCTAAACCTGTCCATCCTAATGATTCATGAAATCACTCTCTAATAATATATAAAGTATGTACTGTCAAGGTTTTCAAATTTTATAGTTGTTATAAACCTGAAAAAGATGTTCCTTGCCTCTTCTCGCCTGGTGAAGAAATAACAATTCAAGTTTATGCTCTTAATAAAATAAATAAAAACAGAGAACCTCATACAATAGCAATGGATATTTTTTTTCACAGTAGAAATAGCCTCTGAATTCCCATGGCGTGTCACACAACAGAAATGCTAAGGAGGTTTGAGTCAGAGAACAGAAAAAAAATCATTTTTTTTCAGTCATATAGTTTTTATTCATATATCTTTGATTTTTATGCAAAATGTAATCAAAGTGCATATTAGACAAACATGTGTATAATAGACCCATGCTTACCATCCAAGACAATAGACAAGTTAAAAAGGTGAAAATCTAATTTTAGTTTCAGAAATATCTTCCTGTCTTTAAACTGTAGGTCTAAATATCTTGTCTATCAATTTCTCTTCTCAATTCTGCAAAATTAAATACCAGTGAGATTCTCAGCTTAGCTGTAAGAACATTAAAGAAAAGCAGCAGTTACATGATATGGGTGAACAATTGTCCCAGAATGTGATGTATGGAATAAGAGATCATATTCTGCATCCATGTTGTACCTAAATACATGTTTATCTGATGGTAAAATAGACATGAAGATAACGAGATAAAGGAATCAGCCTATTATTTGGTATGATTAGTTAACTTGACAGTCCTTGACTTCAAGAGGCACACGATGTTGGCATAATTATGAAGAGAGAAGGTAGGGACGGCAATCAATATTATGAAGGAAGGTGGGCAAGAACCCTTTGTAGGAGTCAGAAGATGGAGCTGAACTCGTACTGGCCATCACTGACTTGGGGCAGTGGCTGTTGTGACCACAGATACATTTCTCATAGTATAGGATTGAACCAAAGTCATGTCCTCTTTTTTTATATATATAGTTTGTAATTGTTGTTACATGCACACACATCCCTAAATATATAAATACAACTTGCTCAATCCATAAAATGTTGATTGTATGTATATGATTTCAGAGAGCATACACAAGATGGTTTTGAGAGAGGAAAGAGAAGAAGAAATGTTGTAACTCTATTATGACATAAGAAAATAAAATATTAGTTCTTTAAAAAATAAACACTTAAAAGATACTAAGCAAAACGATACAGTGATGACACAAAAGGCAGGAGAGTCAGGTGGTAGGTGAAGACTCAATATGTACACAAAATACCTGCAATAAGGACACTCTTGTGAAGAAAAGGGACCTGTGGAATTTGCCTTGACTGGCTTTAAAGAGTTAGTGTGGAGAGAGGAGAGGCACAGAATCTGGGAAGAGTCCCTGGAATCTGGCTTGAGAGCTGCTTGAAGTCTATTTTGTTAGATTTTGTTAGATATTAGAATGGTAATATAACCAGCTTATGTCTTAGGTCCATTTGCTTGGAAAATATTTTTTCCAATCCTGAGGTAAAAGCATTTTGGTAAAATCATTACCAACTCTGAGGTAATGTCTATCTTCAATGTTGAAGTATTCCTTACATTCAGCAAAAGGATGAATCCTGCTTTTGTCATTCATTCTCTTGCTGTGTCGTTTTATTGGGAAACTGAGTCCACTGATATTAAGAGGCATCGATGACCAATGATTATTAATTTTGGTTATTATGTTTGTGGTAGTAGCAGTGATTGTGTGTGTGTGTGTGTGTGTGTGTGTGTGTGTGTGTGCGCGCGCATGTATTTGTGTGTTCTTTTCTTAGGGTTTTGCTGGTGTGGGATTATTTATTGCCTGTATTTTCATGAATGTAATTATCTCCCTTGGGTTTGAGTTTTCCTTCAGTACCTTCCGTATGTCTAGATTAGTGGACAGGTATTGTTATAATTTGATTTTGTCATAGAATATCTTGTTTTCTCCATCTACAGTGATAAAAAGTTTTGCTGGAAAAAACTTTTACTAGTCTGGACTGACATCCCTGGTCTCTTAGAGGCTGCAAGACATCTGTCCAGGATCTTCTGGCTGGTGGAGTCTTCATTGAGAAGTCACAGGTAATTTTAATAGGTCTGCCTTTATGTGTTACTTGGTCTTTTTTCTTCCAGCTTTTGGTATTCTTTGTTTGTTCTGTATGTTTAGAGTGTTTAATCATTATGTGACAAGGGAATTTTCTTTTTTGTCTAATTTATTTGGTGTTTTGTATTTTTATAGACATGCCCTTCTTTGGGTTAGAAAATTTTTCTTCCATAATTAAAAAAAAATCTTCTGGGTATTTGAGATGAGATTTTTCTCCTTCTTCTATTCCTTATTCATAGATTTTGTCTTTTCCTGGTGTCCCAGATTTTCAAGACATTATGCGTCAGGGATCTTTTTAGATTTAACAGTTTCTTTGGCTCTATCATGTCTTCAACACCTGTGTTCTCTTTTCCATCTCTTGTGTTCTGTTGGTGATACTTGCATCTGAAGTTCCTTCCTTTAATAAGTCAGAGTTGGGAAGAGACACACTGGCTTATCCTAGAAGGCAATAGTTTAATTGATGAACACATTATGCAATGTGTGGCACTGCCAGGTAGAGAGATGAAGCTTGTTTTTATTTGTGTATCCGAATGAATTTAATTTTTGAAAATTTACATTTTGAAAAAGAGGGATAGCAATGTATTGAAAGAATTATGTATGATGCCAGGCATTGGTGGTGCACGCCTTTAGTCCCAGCACTCGGGATGCAGAGGCAGGTGGATCTCTGTGAGTTCAAGGCCAGCCTGATCTACAGAGCTACTTCCAGGACAAGCTTCAAGGGAATACAGAGAAACTCTGTCTCAAAACATCAAAAATAAATAAATAAATAATAAATAAATACTTAAAAAGAATTATTTATGAAGCATGGCAAATACTTCCTTTCAGTATTTTCTTGGGAAGTATATGACAAAAATTATCACACTATTCAAACACTAATCTAATTTTAATTGTATTACTTCAACTCAGCAAACATTTGTTATGAGCTTCCACTAATGCACAGAATCACTGGCACAGTGGAATGCAGAGGTGACTAATCATCACCTCCTATCCAAAATGGCTTGTTATCTAGCAGAGGAGACAGTGGATACAGGAAAAACCCAGTGTATTAACAGTTGATAAGTTCTGAGGGTCCTAAAGGGGAACAGCATAAGAGAAAGTGACAAGTAGACCAGCGTACCGTCTTGCCAGGCAGTGGTGAGAGTGTCACTTTCTACACAACCAGACTCAGGAAGCAGGCAGTAATAAACGGCAATAGTTCCTGATCCTGTTTCCATAAGCTACATCTCTTAAGAGCACATCCGTCTCCTGTGAGGCATGAGATATGAGTAGGTTTGTTTAGAATATGTGTCTGCCTGGGACTTATTTTCTCACATTCTGACATGGAATGCTCCTCGAGTCTGGTGCAGTCATGAGTTTCATCTGTTCCCTTTGCCTTCACAGGTATTTTAGTGAAACATTTAGAAAAGCTGCTTTTTATATTGCAGATACTGAGTTGCCTCCGTGGCTTTGGTTTTAAGGATGCCTCCTCATGAAAAGAAGTCCTAAGTATAAAAGCAAATGTAGAAAACATAAAATACAGGTGCACACAACTGCTGAACTTAAAAAGAAAGGTATATAGTCATTTCAAAATAATATTAATATAATTCATAGATAATATTCTTTTAAGACAATTAGAAAGAACTAAATATAAGTATAATGGCACAATATAGCAAAGAATATAACTTATCCTCATATTTCTTGCATAGAGAAATGGATGAATAAGTAGGGTTTCAGTTGAGATGTAGACTACAGGTGGGAAGCAAGATTCATAGGAGAAAATGACAAGATTTGTTCTAAAATGAAGATACAGATGGGATCATCTTCAGCTATTCCTGGATTCATACCTGGGACCCATGAATCCCACAAAAGCCCAAATCTCTGTGATGTTGAGGCAAATCATTAAAATTTGTGTGGAATTAGAACAGCCATATAGAAAAACAGCAGTTCTTTAAAAGGCCAGGTGGCACATATCTTTAGTCCCCACGCTCAGGGGGCAGAGGCAGGCAGATCTCTGTAATTTCGAGGCCAGCCTGGTCTACAGAGTGAGTTTTAGGACAGGCTCCTAAAGTTTACTTTCAAAAAACATTTAAGGAAATAAGATGCTCAAGCAATTCAAGGGGAAGTGAGGGTTCAGGCAAGCACCTAGAGTCAGACAGAGGTAATTTATAGGGGTACATGCAAAGAGTATGTGGAAGGCAATCCTGAAAATGCCCCAGTGACCAGTGATCTCAATGAACCGTTTCCACCGAGACTGTATGATCCTGATATAACATTGTTGAAAGTAAGGCACATGCTGTTATTCTCAAAGAGTAATTTCAAATAGATTGGAAAAAGTAATACAAGAAATAATAAAATATTAATGAATCTGTTTTTGAATTCAGAATAATTTGGTTCCTGTTTATATTTCTTAAAACTCCACAAATATTAAATAAGTTAAAGCATATAAAGTTTTATATAAAGAGGAAAAATAAATACCATTTTGTTGATCTTCGAGAGGAGTGAATAATTCAGATAAAATGTGCATGATTATATTAAAAAGAAAGACAGCAAAACTAAAGATTTCTTGACTATAATAAAAACAATAAATAATAGCAGGAGAGAATTAATATAAAAATTTTAAAGACTATTTATAACCAAAATATGTCATACAAAGAAAACACTGGTAAGGTTCATGGTTGGGAGGGAACACCAAGAGAGATTGGTTCATGATTCCTTCTGTATACGTCAGTTACACACCAATTTCCAGTCACCAATTGGGCTGTGAGAAGTCAAAATTTCTTTGAGTTTATATATATATATATATATATATATATATATAATATATATATATAATTGTTTAAAGTAATAAAATTATCTATTAACACAGTGGTAAAAGTCCATTGACTATCTAGGCATTAAAGAGTGAAATAGCAGTCCATGTGCCAACAGATTTAACTAACCCAAGAATTGGTTCCTGGAAAAAAGACAGAATCCATAAAATATATAAAAATAAAAAATAATTTTTAAATAATTCAGACATTGTATAACTCTGTGCATCTGATGTTAACATTTCACATATCTGGCTATTAGCAGTGAGGAGCAAAACAATAATCCCATGAAGCTGAAGCAATCACTTCATCACGCAGTTATTATCTCCTTTGCTTTCATCTCTCTCAATAACATGTGAAATGTATTAATCAGCCTGCCCATGGGCTTCACAAAAAGTGGTTCATTATCTGTTCTATTAATAGATGCCAGGTTTTTGAATCAAGAGTCAGTTGCTCAGAATGATTAATATTTAAATGTGTTGATTTTTCTCGGTTGAACTAAGATCTGATAATAAATTAGGAATGGGTTATTGGATGGGAGAATAACACAGAGATGACCACTTTCCTCAGTAGTGTTTCTAGGTCTCTTGTGTTCATCTGGAAGATGTGAAGTTCATTTCCCAAAACAGCCATCTCTCTGGAGAGCAAGGATTCATAGGGTGTGACAGGGAGGAAATAGGCCCAATGGTCAAAGGCTACAAGACCACAAATACAGAGGATGAGCAGATGCAACACAACTGGACTTAATAGTATTGTGCTCAAGCCCTTTGCAAAATAGGGATCGTGTAATTGTTCATTGCACAAGGAAAATGGGTAATTACGAGACTATGATGATGCTCATTTGTTTAGTGAACTATCATAACCATTTTACTACACATAGATTTCATAACATCATAGTTTTGTTTTGGTTTAGTTTAGCTTTGGTGATTTCAGGTGGGACTGGTCTTGAAATCAGGACTCTCTACCTCCAAAATGTTTGGATAATGGGATTTGCCACCATGCCCACTTCTAACATTGTATTTTATTCCTTATATATGCACAATAAAAGATATTTTTGAAAATGATCTCTCTTGCCAGGCAGGAATGAAGAATGCACTTATGTTCACAGTCTAAGGAGGCTGAGAAAGAGGGTTCACAGGTGGGATGCCTGTCTCTGTTGTGTAATAAGACTATCTCAGAAACAGAAATAAAGAGTCAAAATAAAAACAAAACCCACTACCTACAAAAATCTCCCTCATTTATCATCCAACTTAAGGCATGGGTGTAAAGATTTCACTGGACCCAAAATAAATGATAAATGGGTATATAATGGGGAACACTTAACACAAATAAATATAAAGAACCGTGGGAGTGCTTCTCTTCCCTGCCTATCTCAGCTGACCCAAGAGAAAAGACCAGGCAAAAAGAAGCCATGCCTCAAGCTTCCATATTTCAACTTTCATCCTCCTGAAGCCACAGCCAAAGTGTGGCCACTGTTACAGATTCACTGGCAAGACCGCTGCATCCAATCTCTTTAAAATTATCAACTTATCCATGGATGAGAATAAGATTTAGAATTTAGTATGAAATTACACAGGTCTAGAAAAGAGATCATAGTAGATTCTCTTTGAAGGTTCATGACTTCAACAGTCCTGGGAAGCCAGCAAGGTTTCCAGCACTGCCTCTGATTTCCCTCCTTTGAATGGGCCTCAAGTCCAGTTATACAGCTAGTGGTTGTCACCAACATATGAGTGCCATTTATTGCACCTTTATGCTTATCTGGCCATGCTGGTAGATTGCTGTGGTTCATGGGTGTTGCAGCAGCTGGTTGGGGCTGCTGAGTTGCTTCCTTCCCCTGCAGCTTCCACAGCACTCTTTAGTATCATGGAAGCCAGACGAAAGAAAAGAGGCTTTCAGGTCAGATTCAGCTTGAATCATCTGAATGTGTGATTTCTTCAGCAATAGGGGCCACCCTCAACCACTGAGAGGAAACCAAAGCCTACATCAGTAATCTATGTATTGGGAATCATTTGGACTACCTGGATCAACCATTCAAGAGGAAGTTTCTTGTGCCTCCTACTGGGGTTTCAATTAAAAACATATTTTAAAATTATTGACTTAATTTGTCTCAGACTTCATTTCATTTTGCCACAAATTCTACAGTTTCCATAAAGAAACTCATTTTGTCTTTTAAGCATTTTTGTCTCTTTTCTCTCTCTCTCTCTCTCTCTCTCTCTCTCTCTCTCTCTCTCTCTCTCTCTCTCTCTCTCTCTCTGTGTGTGTGTGTGTGTATGTGTTGTGTATGTGTATGTGTGTGTGTGTGTGTGGTGTGTGTGTGTGTGTGTGTGTGTGTGTGTGTGTGGTATGTGTGTGTGTGGTGTGTGTGTGAGTGTGTGTGTGTGTGTGTGTGTGTGTGTGTGTGTGTGTGTGTGTTTGATCTGTGACTGTGTGATTGTATTGTGAATGTTTGATGCCCCTGGCAGCCAGAAGAGGCTTCAAACCACCTACAGCTGGAGTTATAGATGACTGTGAGCTGCTCAATGTATGTTTTGGAAATGAAACTGTGCTGTTTAGCATGAGTCACAAGCATTCTTAACTACTAAGACTGTGGAGGCCAACAGAAGTGGCTCCATTCCATCTTGACTTAAGGGCAGAGAGTTCAAACCTCTTCTTGCTCCTTCAAGGTTAAACAACAGGATGCTTGGCCTAAGGTTTTTCTGTCCTATCTTTCAGCTTCCAAAGCACTGCACAGAGTCTTATTAATTATGAAAGTCCACCTGATAGCTTAGGCTTCTTCCTAACTATCTCTTACAACTTAAATCAATCCATAGTCTTATCGATCTAGTTCTATCCCATGGCTTTTACCTCTTTTCTATTTTGTGAGTATGACTTGTTCTGCACCTGTCTGGCTTCTCAGCCCTACTTCTTCCCAGAGTTCTTTGTGCCTGGAAATCCTGCCTAGCTATTGACCATTCGATTTTTATTAAACCAGTACCAGTGACACATCTTCACAGTGAACAAAAGATTATTCCACAACAGAATGTAGTTGGTATAAAGGACAAAATAGGAATAAAGTGTCAAGAAGGGTTAAGTGGGACAGGGAATGGGACTGGAAGGGCAGGGTAGATAACATGGTAAAAGGGGGAATAACTAACACTAACTACCTTTGAAAAAGCCAAATGAAAATATACTATTTTAGAAACGCCCTAAAAACATATACACAAACATGTATAAAAGGGTTTAAATTGTACTGTCTCATGTAGGAGGGAGATAGTTCCTCTTGCAGATGCCAAAGATTTATAAACAAAATCCAAAGGCCAGATATGGGTCATCTACCTTCAAGTTATTGGTCAGAAAAGTCCCATAAATGTCCCAAATGACACAGGCAGTAGTGTTTGCTACCCTATAGAGCTTGATGATAATATACTGTTGCTGAAGATTCTATCAACTTGAGCCATAGGATGTAGAGAAATCAAGCTCGAACTGAAATGGAGGCTTTCCCTTTCATAATTGCCAGAAGGTGCTCTGCAGGCTGCTGGAGGAAAAAAACTCATCAATGATCTTACCGAGTCATGAACCTTGCAAGCTTCAATAACAACTGACATGATAAGATATACCAATTTGTGGGATAGTGGCAGGACTATTATGGGAGAAACCAACTTTTTTCTAGACTTAAAGCCTCCACCAAAGACTAAGACTATGTTTATATTGACAATTACGTCTATCTAGTTTCTTACCACCCTCCCTTCTAAGAATTAAAATTCTGTCAGGCAGAGATGAACAAATGAGATGTTCCCCATTCCTTTTGTGGCAGAATATCATTAATTGGTGGGATAAAAATAAATTAACATTTTAATGAGAATTATTATGGTTGTTTTTTTAATCACTTTAAAAAACCTTTAATTGCTTGTATTAATGGTGTGTTTGAAGTGTCACAGAACTGTAGAAACTCAGAGGGTCTCTTTTTGTTTGCATTAATTGTGCATAACTTCATTTTATCAGCAAACAGATTAAAATAAACAGTAAATAATGCAAATTTCTGAAGTGCCAGAGTTTATTTGTGGGAAATTTTCCAACTGTTTTTGAGCCTTTTGTGGTTCTCATTTCTATGTGTACAGCACCTGAAACAGGCTGAGGGAATATCTGGAATCTTTCTCAGTCCTCAGATTTAGATCCATTAACAGCTTTGGGTGTTTGAAATATGAAACAATGTGAATGCCAGGATATTAAGGAAATGCAAGCAATTTCACAAACTTGTGGAACTTCTAGAAAGAAAATGCTTAGTGAGGTTGGAAGCATGTTTTCATTGCCTTGGATACTGCTACAGTTTATATTTGGAATGCCCTAAGATGAACCCATGTGTTAAATACAGGCTTAGTTCCCTGGCTGATGTGATGTAAGGTGGTAAAGCCTTTTAGAGGAGAGACTGTTGGCTGTCATTAGAGATGTGTTCTCAAAGGTCAGATGAGATCCACAGCCCCTTCTTGTCCCTTTTCTTTTAGTTACATAGTCACTCTGAAGAGAGCACCATGTACCATGATTTACCGCCTTTCACAGGCCCAAAAGCAACCAAGCCAATTGACCTCTATGCTATGAGCCGGATCAAGCCTTTCTCACTTCTTTACAGTTATTCTGGACCCAGTCTCCTGCTCAATACATCAGCTTTGTCACAGTGTGGACCCTCTCAGCTTTCTCATTTTGCTTCCTTTAAATATGTTTAAGTATTTTTGATAATACTCACAAATCTAATGAAGACGAGAGAAAGTCAAATAGATATTGTGGATGCATAAAACAAAGAGCAGTGGGACTTTGATGTGATCACTCTAAATTTTAACCTTAATTAAAGGTGAAGAGAATGTTAATAAAAAGCCCTAGTTATTTGAAATGGAGGAGGAAGATTTTGGTCAAGAGAATAAAAAATTGTAGAGTACTAGGTAATAAATGCAATTCAATCATGAAAAGAGACGTTGTAGAGTATTTGTTCACACTGTAAAGATGCATCTCTGCCTAAAGTGTCTTCTGATTGGTTTGATGAAGAGCTAAATGGCCAATAGCAAAGCAAGTGAAATATGCGGGACATCCTGGCAGATGGAGGAAACTTGAGATGAATTTGGGTGCATGGTAGATGCTAGTGAGATGCAGAACAAGTTGAACACACAAAATGGGACAAAGGTAAAAGACACACAGTAGATGTCTATTAATAAAAAGTTTGGTTATTAAATTTATAAGAGCTAGTTGAAAACTGGGCTAAGCTAAAATCCAAGCCTTTATAATTAGTCCCCATACCATTATTTGCGAGCTTTCTGACAGGACAGAAAAAAAAAAGAACTTGTTACAAAAGGAGTCCAACACTTCTTATTTTTACCATTAGCCCAAGAGTGTTCTGAGGATGATTAAATAAGATATGAGACTCATTTTTGAAGCTGATTAAAGTTCTAAAAATATAAACCAAGAAGTCAGAGAGAAAGAATATGACTACACAAATATGATTTATTTCAATTTTATCATTTGTGTTTCATTATTTAATTAAAAAGTAATTATTTTTATGCATATTTCAGATTAACTTTTTACTATTTAATAAATTCTAATACAAGTGTACTTAATATGCACGATCCAGAGCCCGTGATGTCAGCTGTGGGACTTGCATGCTGTGGGACTTGCATGCTTATGTAGTAAACTCATTGTAATACATCAATACCTGCTCTCTCTAACTCATTCATGTGCATCCTCTGCTAGTCTTGCCAATGGGTCTGATTTGGTGCTTCTGGGAAACACCCTGGTTCCGTCTATGTTCCCAAGCTAGTCCAGATGTGACTCTGTGAGTAAGCCCTTCAACTCTTCATCTTAAGCATCACTGTGCCTCTGCATGAGTGTCAGGGCACTGACCTCATTTGGAGGTTCCTTTTTCAGACTTGACAGTACTTTTAACAACAGCAACAACAAAAACACTGAACAGTCTTCCCACAGTAAAAGAAATTGGGAGAGGTAGCACTGAAAACGGACAACAAAGACAAAGCCCGGGGAAGGGAAATTCTCCTATTTCCCAGATTCCAGATTAAATAAGGAACATGGGCAAAGGGGCACCATTCTAGTTCAAGCCAGAGTATAGAATACATAAAGGACTTACAAAAGACACTACAAGAGGTCAACAAGATTTCCCCCTTGGTAATGGCACCTGCCACCAAGCCTTATAAGCTGAGCTCAATTCCTAGGAACCACGCAATAGAAGGAGTAAACTGATATGTCATGTGTGCACTCCCACCTGGATACACACAGCATAAATAAATAAAATTGTAAAGTATCTTTTCAAAAGATGTTCTAGGCACTAAACTGAAAGAAAATATTAAGAGCTACTTTCCAATTTTCTTCAGACCTTATTACATGCAACAGAATTCACTGAGTTATATATCCGTGAATGATGTGGGTACAAATGCATCCACACATTTTCGCCATGTTTCAATATAAGTAACTACAAAGCTACATAAAATGGAGCTGGAGAAATATCTCAGTAGTTAAATGCACTGGTTGCTATTCAAAAGGGTCAAGGTTGAATTCCCAGTTCCCTTGTGAAAGCTCACTAACATCTGTAAGTCCAATTCTAGAAGATCTGATGCCCACTTCTTGCAACTCTGAGCAAGAGGCACACAAGTGGCCCATAGATATATATGCAGACAAAAGACCAAAACACATAAAATAAAATTAAGATTATTTTTAACACATTCAGTAAAAACAGCATATATCTAATGATATTTTGATTTAACATATGTGAAAATATATGTGATAAGATCTGAAACAGAGGGAGGGTGTTGAGTGTAGTCACAAAATCACTGTTTTACCTGATAAAGTCTGTCTTTTTGTTTTACATGTAAGCATATAAATTTATTCACTTATCACAACAATTAGATTAGGTAAATGTTGCTGCTGTCCCCTAGATTATAGTCTAGATGGCCATCTTGCAAGTAGGTGAAAGGGTAGAATTTGTACTTAAGAAGTATGTCTCAAGAGATGGAAAACTTAAATGTTAAATAAAAGTTATTTTTCATTCCCCAACTCCAACCCTGCCTTTAACAGGTGAAATTCTATATTAATGTGGCCACACATTACTAAAATCTCAGTAATTCTTGTATTGTAAAACTACTGAAAAAGACCCATTTCTAGATACCCACATCCAATTTTCTCATTAAATTATTATTTGTTTTATTATTTATTTTACTATTATTAATAGAGCATGAGTAAAATATGCATTAACATAAAGACGTGTCGATTGTTGCCTGGTTATTATTAGAGCCAAGGAATAAATCTTTTCTAAGTGTTCTTGCCGGCATTTCTTTCCCTTTCCCTTAGAGTAAAGGTGTGTGCGGTTTAAGGTGTGTAGATTACAAATAGTAGGAAGCAGAGGTTGAATTAAAAAGAGAAAGACATTGAAGGACACACCCAGGAAATGCAAGTAAATTCTACCATCTGACACATGCCACTGTTTTTTTTTTTTTTTCTTACTGGGGTATCACAGCTTTTCTAGAGAAGAGTTAATGAGTAAAGAATCCAGAATTGTCCTGAATGTTCACCTAGAATTGTGTGATGACAAGGCTCCAGGTCTTTGTACCCTCTGTCTGTTCTGCCATAGACGGACATTTGACAGGACGATTCCTAAAGTGCCTCTCTATTCCATGATTCTATGACTCTAATGCATTTCATATTGAGGAAAATGTGCATGATAATGTATCCTCTTAGCACATCATCTAAAATGGGACATGATTAAATAATAAAATGTCAGTTTTCAATTGCATGCTATAATTTTTAAAAATGCATTTTAAGACAAGAAGATTGTTCAAGGCTTTTATAGACATTAATGTTTTTTAAAAATTATTCTTTTCTTAGGCAGTGCCGGTAGGAATCATTTATTCCTGGAGATTCTCTGTCAGAATCTACCTTTAACCTTGTTCCAAACTATCTTAGGGTGAACAGCACAAAGATACCAGAATCTTTAAAAAAAAAAAAAAGACTGAAAATTAATATGAAATTCATACTGAAAGAAAATACAACAGAATTAAAATTCAAATTCCTGTTACTTAAAAGTCTTAAATATATGAATGCATATATTCACTTTTTGAAAACAAACTATCTGACTTACCTTTATTCCTATATCATGTTACAGGAGGCAGAGATACTGATTTAAAATGCATTAGTTTGGAGCGCAGGGCACAGGGTGAGTCTCAGATGACTTCTCCCTCCTTTTATATATCTGTCTCTGGCACTTGATCGGGGAGTGAGACCCAAGAGACCCAGTACTGACTTGTCCCAAACCCCACACACAGGACACTACAGCTTGATGTCCTAGGTCTAAGGTAAACATTTCATCTGAAAGATTTTGAAGACCATTTTTCTAGGTCATATACTGTATATTACCATTAAAATGGAAACACAAAATTAATAATTCCCCAGAGAAGGATGCTGAAGTAGAATGTAGCCCTGCTCTGTGCATAATTGTGTATTTCCTGAGACTTTCTACATGCTTCCTAAGTACTATATGAACATGTAACATCATTGTACAGCAACAACCAGAATGCTGTCATAAAAAACCTCCCTGAAAAATTACTGTGCAAGTACAATGAAGAAATTTAGGATGAGTGTTCATATAATTGAAGAGTTTAAATTCATGGAAATACAAAAAAAAAATGACATTACATTAAAGAGAAACTCCAACTGGCCTTCCTGCACAAATCACACCCTAAATGAACAAAGCACACAGGAGTATTTTCCTCATACCTTGTATATTGACATGATAGTAAGGTTGTATAATTCAGCATTCTTACATTTCAGCCTTTTATGTGCATGGCTTGGAAATTTTTACTATATTGTCTATCACACTACTATTGTAGCACTATCCAAGTGGTACCCTCATATTTTCCCCTCTGCATCCTTCATGGAAATTTCAAATCACCAGAGATCTAAATTACTCAGGCATATTAACAGCAATGAGCAGGTTTTGTAATCAGGTAACCTGTAGGCCACACTTACCTTCAAGTGTCACTCTTCTTTATTCTTTTTCCCCTTTTTAAATAATTTTTAATTAGTTACAAAATAGTAGGTTTGTGTGTGGCTTTTTCATAATTCTTTTTATATTATTTCTTTTATTTTGAGATTATAATAAAAATTTACCATTTGCTCTGTTCAAACCCTCCCATGTGCCTCTCCTTGCTCTCTTTCAAAACCATGCCCTATTTTTCATCAATTCTTGCTAGATATGTGTGTGTGTGTGTGTGTGTGTGTGTGTGTGTGTGTGTGTGTGTGTGTATACACATATATATGCATATATATTCCTAAATAAAAATACACAACTTACACAGTCCATATAATATTACTTGTATGCATGTGTTTTCAGGACTGACTGGTTGGTACTTATAAACAATTGTACTGTTCCCTGAGAAGATTATTCCCACCATTCTTTAGTTGTCTGTAGTTCTTTATACAAGGCTGAGGCTTCCTGAGCTTTCCCCTTCCATGTTAGCATGTCTACTGTTGTCTTTCTTATTTACCTCATATTTAGGTAGCCAAATTGGTGAGATTTTACAGATATAGCTTCTGATAATCTTTTTTTTAAAACATTTATTTATTTTATGCTGGACATAATTATACATGCCTTTTTTTAAATGAAAACAAACATTTATAAACAATATTTGGGAATTTGAGCGTCGTTCTTTCCAAGCTGCTTCCTGCTGGTAGGGGGCACTGTCATGGGGGAATCCTAAGAAGACACAGAAATCCTGGCTGTAGTGGTTTGCAAGGCTGCATTGTCCCATTGACGTTGCTTCAGGGGGTCTTGCTCGATCAAACCACATTAGTCTGGAAGGGATCCACAGCCTTTCATTTTCTGATGAAACAAAATTAAAAATCCTTTTCCCCAGTAACTTGTCCTTAGGCTTAAATTTTGAAGAGCTCTGACATTCTTAAGAGACATAATCATACACACATATCACACACACACACACACACACACACACACACACACACACACACACACAATCCTCCCTGTTCCTTTGACTTCTTAACAATGTTTGGTGCCTCTTCTTTGACAGCCATATACCACCTAACAATAACACTATCATCAGGCATGCGAAGCCCTCCTTTAATGTCTTAACCACGGTTAATTCTTATTGCTATTAGCTTTGATGGCCTCCCAAAAGTAGAAGGCAAAACCCTATTGCCAGAGACACCATGCACTTTAGATGCAGGGTCCAGAGGTCCTGAGATATAACTGGTCTGCAAGATTCTTCCCTAAGAACAAGCTTTCATGGCACCAGAAGGTGTCATGCAGCTTCCCAAGGAGGAAAGCAATGAATAGTCCTGCCTAGCTATGGTGCCTACGAACCACAACAATAACCAACATGGCACTATAACCTTAAAACTGAAGTAGTTGCACACATAAGTTGCTGATAATCATCAGCTCTCTAAATAAGATTTAAGGCTCACTAAGTCAGTGGGAAATCATGCCTGGTCCTATAAAGGGCTAATGAAATCATGGGTCTTGGAAAAGAGCCTACAGGCTCCAACTAAAACAAAAATAACAGGAACTAGCAACCACTAATGATCAATATCCCTTAATGTCAATGGACTCACTTCACCTATAAAAAGGCACAGGCTAACAGAATGGATACAAAAACAGAATTCATACTTCTGATGCATAAAAGAAACACACCTCAACTTCAATGACATACATTACCTTAAAGTAAAGGGATGGGGAAAGATTATCCAATCAAATGGACCTAAGAAATAAGCTGGTATAGCTATCCTAATATATAACAAAATAGACTTCACATTTAACTCTAATCAAAAGAGAAGAAGAAGGCCATTTCATTTTCATCACAGAAAAAAATCCAGCAAGATGAATTCCCAAACTGAACATCTATGCCCCAGATACAAGGGCACCCACATTTGTGAAAGATGAATTACTAAAGCTGAAGCAACACATCAGTCCACACACACACTAATAGTGGAAGATTTCAGCACCCCACTCTCACCACTGGGCAGGTCTCCCAGACAAAAACTTAATAGATAAAGGAACAAACAAATGTAATGACTCAAATGGCTTAACAGACATCTATGGTACATTCCACCCAAACACAAACAATACACTTTCTTCTCAGCACCTGGTGAAACCTTCTCTAAGACTGACCACATACTCAGTAACAAAACAAACATTAACAGATACAAAAAGAAAAAATTAGAATAAACCCATGTATCTTATCACATCACCATGGCTTAAAGTTAAAATTCAAGAACAACACTAATTGTAGAAAACCCACAAACACATAAAAATTAAACAACACTCAACTGAATCACCACTAGGTCAGAAGAAATAAAGAAAGGTATTAAAGACTTCCTTAAATTCAATGAAAATGAGACACAAAACAACATACCCAAACTTATGGGTCACAATGAAAGCAGTGATAGCAGGGAAGTTCATAGCACTAAATGCCTACATAAAAAAAAAAAGCTGAAGAAATCCAACACTAGCAAGATAAAAGAAAAAGCTCTGATCTAGAACAAAAAGAAGCAAACTAATCCAGAAAGAATAGATGGCCAGAAATAATCAAATTAAGGGCTGAAATCAATAAAATACAAACAAGAAAACAATACAAAGAGTAAGACAAAGAGTTGGTTCTTTAAAAAAAAAAAAAACAGCAAACCAAAAGACAGAGAGAGAATATTCAAATTAACAAAATCAGAAGTGAAAAGGAGGGACATAACAACAGACACTGAGGAAATCCAGAGAATCAATAGATCATACTCCAAAAGCCTATACTCCATTAAATTGGAAAATTTAAAGGAAATGGTTAATTTCCTGGAAAAGTGGCACATACAAAAATTAAATCAAGACCAAATAAATTAAATAGACCCATATCCCCTAAGGAAAACTCTCCCCATCAAAGAAAGCCCAGGGCCAGATGGTATTAGGACAAAATTCTACCAAAATTTCAAAGATGAACTAATATCAATACTATTCAAATTGTTCTACACAATAGAAACATAAAGAACATTATCAAACTCTTTTTATGAGGCTACAATTACTGATACCAAAACCATACAAAGGCACAACTAAAAAAAAAAGGATTTACAGACCAATTTCCCTGATAAACATTGATGTAAAAATATTCAATAAGATCCTGCAAATCAAAACCAGGAACATATCAGAAAAATCATCCACCATGATCAAGTAAGCTTCATCCTAGAGATGCAGCAGTGGCCCAACATTTGAAAATCTATCAATGTATTTCACCATATTAACAAAATGAAAGAAAGGAAAAAAGAATATTATCATTTCATTAGATGCTGAAAAATAAAGCCTTTCATATAATTCAACACCCCTTCATGGATACAAGCAACATTCCTAAACATAATAAAGGAAATATATAGCAAGCCAACAGCCAACATAAAACTAAATGGACAGAAACTCAAAGCAATTCCACTAAAATCAGGAACAAGACAGGGCTGCCCACTCTCTCCATATTTATTCATTATCATACTCAAAGTACTAGCTAAAGCAATAAGACAATAAAAAAGATCAAGGGGTTACAAATTTGAAAGAAAGAAGTCAAACTTTCTCTATTTACTGGTGATATGATGGTATACATGAGTGACCCCTAAAATTCTACCAGGGAACTCCACACATCTAATAAACACCTTCAGTATTGTGGCAGGCTACAAGGTTAACTAAAAAAAATCAATAGCCCTTCTATGTACAGATGATAAACAGGCTGAGGAAGGAATGAGAGAAACATCATCCTCCACAATAGCCACAATAATACAAAAAAATATCTTGGGGTAACTCTAACCAAATAAGTGAAAGATATGTATGAAAACAACTTTAAGTCTTTGGAAAACAAAAATTAAAGAAGATATCAAAATGGAAAGCTCTCCCACGCCTTTGGATAGGCAGGATCAACACAGTAAAAATGACATTCTTACCAAAAGTAATTTACAGATTCCATGCAATCAATCCCCATCAAAATCCCAGCACTTCTTCACAGACCTCTAAAGAACAATACTCAGCTTCACATGGATAAACAAAAGACCCAAGATAGTCAAAACAACCCTGCACAATAAAGGAATTTCCAGAGGCATCACCACCCCTGACTTCAAGCTCTACTATAGAGCCACAATAATGAGAACAGCTTGGTATTGGCATAAAAGTAGGCAGATGAATCAATGGAATCAAATCAAAAACCCTGATATTAATCCACACACCCATGAATACTTGATTTTTGACGAAGAAGCTAAAATTATATAATGAAGAAAAAAGAGCATCTCCAGCAAATGGTGCTGGCATCACTGGATATAGAGATGTAGAAGAATGCAAATAGATCCATATCTATCGCCATGCACAAAACTCAAGCCCAAATGGATCCAACCACAGTGAAACTTATAGAACAGAAAGTAGTAAGGAGCCTTGAATGCATTGGCACAGGAGACCACTTCCTAGAAATAACACCTGTATCACAGACACTGAGAGCAACAATTAATAAATAGGACCTCCAGAAACTGAGAAGCTTCTATAAGGCAAAGGACATAGTCATCAAGAAAAAAAATGGCAGCCTTCAGAATGGGAAAAGGTCTTTACCAAACCCACATCTGACAGATGGCTGATTTTCAAAATATCCAAATATCTCAAGAAACTAGACACCAAATTCCAAATAATCCATTTAAGAAATGGAGTACTGATCCAAACGGAGAATTCTCAACAGAAGAAGAAGAAAGACACTTAAAGAATTGCTCAACATCCTTAGCCATCAGAGAAATGCAAATCAAAACAACTAAGAGATACCATCTTAAACTTGTCAGAATGGCTAGGATCAAAAACTCTGATGACAGCTTATGTTGGAAAAGTTGTGGAGAAAGGTGAACACCCCTCCATTGCTGGTGGAAGTGCAAACTTGAGTAGCCATTTTGAAAATCAGTATGGTAGTTCCTCAGAAAAATCAATCTACCTCAAGACACATCAATCTCACTTTCAGGCATTGACCCAAAGGATACACACTCATACCATAAGGGTATTTGCTCAACTGTGTTCATAGCATCATTATTTGTAATAGCCAGAACCTGTAAATAATCTAGATGCCCCTTAACTGAAGAATGGAAAGAAAATGTGGTACATCTACACAATGGAGTACTACACAACAGAAAAAAACAAACAGAAGGCACTAGAAGAAACCATCCTGAGTTAGGTAACCGAGTCACAGAAGAACAAATATGGTATGTACTCACTCATATATGGATATTAGACAAGCAGCAAAGGATCACCAGACTAAAATCCATGCGTCCAGAGGGGTGGAGAAACAAGGAGGACCCTGAGATCCTAGGAAGGGGAAATAGACTTGATCTCCTGAAAGCTTCATCCAGTAACTGATGGAAGCAGATGCAGATATTCACAACTACCCACTGGACCAAGTTTCCATAGTCTAGTCAAAGAGAGGGAGGCATGATTATATAAGCCAAGGGGTCAAAACCATGATAGGGGAACCTGCAGAAACAGCTGACCAGAACTAGTGGGAGTTCACTGACTCCAGGCAGCTGGACAACCTTCATAGGACTAAACTAGACCCTCTGAATGCAGATGACAGTGAGAGCCTTGGTCAGTTTGTGGGGCCACTAGTGGTGGGACCAGGAGCTACCTCTAATGAATGAACTGGCTTTTTGGAGCCCATTTACTATGGAGAGACACCTAGCTCAACCTGGGGGAGGGGTGCTGGTCTTGCCTCAACTTCATAATAGTATAGAATTTGTTGACTCCCTGTAGGAGCCCTTATGCTCTCCGAGGAAGAGATGGTGGGTGATATGAGAGGAAGGTGGGGAGAGCAGGAAGAGGGAAGGAAGGAGTAGATGGGATTCGTATGTAATAATAAAATAAAATAAATTGATAAAAAATATTTAAAAGGGAAATTCAGAGTTGTGTATCCCAGTCCCAACAGATAGATCTACAATACACCTTTGCGTCTTAAATAATGTGTCCAATCTACCCTGCAGAAAAGGTAGCAACACTTCTAAAATGAGCAAATTCTGAAGAGACCTATTTACAACTGGCCTCAGTGATATTTTTCATTTGAGATAATGTAGTATTAGGGATCTTTAGTTCCCTGTACCTTTTTCTGCATCTTAAGTTTATCCCACACCAATTTCATGAAATCCTTACATCATGTAATTATCTGAGATGATTTTTTTATCTCACTAGCATACGTCTCAACATTTAGGAGCAGGATACAATGATGTTTAAGAACAACAAGACAACAAATGTGACCTTCTGTGTTTATAAATTGTATAAATAGTGATAGCTGGCTTCACTAAGTATCCCTGCTATCATCATAAATTCAATTTCCACTTCAGCTATAGAATTATCTCAGGTTTGAGAATAACTAAAATCACAATACTGCTAACTGTTGGGTTTAAATCATCATTTGTCTGTCTAAATCATGATGAATGCAGTGATTAGAAATGGTGCAGTTGATTATTATTGCAAGTGTGAATATGCTAATGAAGTCATGTAGACAAATATGGTATAAAGCTGAGTGTTTAAAATAGTTAGGCCAAAGTTCTGAATTAAAATTTCCAAAAACTTCAAAAATAAAAATTATGTAGCAGTATGCACATCCATTATATAACAATAGTTCACTATAGTCTTGACCTTGTTCAAAATTTAAACTTTTATGACAATGTAAGATATGTCTTATCATTCAGTATGGTTATGACAACCCACTGTGTACAAGCAGCAATTAGTATTAGAAGACACAATTCAGAAAACCACTTACCTTCAACTAGGGAAAGAGATAAACAAGGAATAAAGAGCTGTATGATGTAGTTAGTAGCTTTGACAGAAGAATCTGGGAAGGGAAAGCTGCACCAGTGAAAGAGTTACTGCTTCTTTTCTCCATTTCTATGTCCTCACACTCTGCAGGACTAAATCTGACCACAGGGATCCATCCTTTTCTGTATCCTCTGTTCGATCCCCAATCAGTGAAGGACTTGGAAATTTATCCTGAGTGACCTTCCCTGTGCACCTGTGTTCACTAAGGGCTCTTTTAGTGTCATTATTACATTCTTTGTTGTGAAATCTGTGTCTCCAATTGCTTCCTTGACATGCACACTGGAATCTAATGTTTAGTTTAATGACTCAACAATAACAGCACTGCTCTTGCCTACCTCTCTCAGTAACAACATCCTACTAGCTCTTTCAAGGTGTTTGAAGCAGAGACTGAGGAGAAACCTTTGAGTTTCTCTTGTTTAAACAACCACTTCTATCTTAAGAGAGATATGCATGGTCCCCAGAGAAGGGGAAAGGAAAAAGAGCTCCTGAACAAATTGGAAGAATAGGGGGTAGAGATAGGAGAATGAGGAGGAAAGAACAGGAGGGGGAAGGAGAACATGAGGGATCATAAAGACTGAGTCAGGGAATGAATAGAGGAGAGCAAGAAGAGAGATACCTTAATAGAGAGAGCCATTATAGGTGTAACGAACAATCTGGCACTAGAGAAATGTCCAGAGATTACAAGGATGACCCCAACTAGCAATATACGCAATAGAGGAGAAGATACCTTAAGTGATCTTCCCTGATAATGAGATTGATGACTACCTTATATGCCATCCTAGAGCCTTCATCCAGTAACTGATGGAAGCAGAAGCAGACACCCACAGCTAAGCATTGAGCCGAAGTCCTGGAATCCATTTGTAGAGAGGGAGGAGTGACGAGCAAAGGGGTCAAGACCATGCTGATGAAACCCACAGAAACAGCTGACCTGAACAAGTGAGAACTCATGGAACCCAGACTGATAGCTAGGGAACCAACACAGGACCAAACCAAGCTCCCTGAACATGGGTGTTATTTAGGAGGCCTGGAAGTCTACTGGGCCTCTGGCAATGGAATCAGTATTTATCCCTAGTGTACTAATGGACTTTGGGAGCCCATTCCCCATGGAAGGATACTCTCTTAGCTTAGAGATTGGGGGGGGGGCAAGGCCTAGGCCCTGCCCCAAATGACTTGACAGACTTTGATGAACTCTGATGAAAGGCTTCACCCTCTCTGGATGGGATGGAGGGTTCAGTGAGAAGAATGGGAAAATGAGAGGGAAATGGGATTGATAGGTAAAATAAGATTGTCTCTAATTTTTAAACCTTATAAAATAATAAATAAATAAATAAATAAATAAATAAATAACCACTTCTATTTGGCTTCTGGGTCTATACTGTCTTCCAGACTTTGAGAGTGCTTCCAGTGACTTACCTTGAATCTCCTGAACAGTGGCTTTTCTATGCATCCAGAATCATCCTTTTAGAGATGAAGCTTTATAGCTATTTCTTTCCTGCTTCCAACTTTTTAATGACCTTCTTTCACACTCAAAATGGAGGCCAAATTTATTTTCCTTGCTGCTGGTACCTTTTAGCACCCAGGCAATATATCATCTCCTGCCACAAGCTCTAGCCACTAAGGAGCTTATCATCCTTGTTCTTCTTCAGGGTAGCTGTTATAGTTGTTTCCACAACCTGAACTCTCACACCTTTTCTCATGCCAGATAGCTTCTTCTTTCATTCAAATATCACCTGCCTATGTCCTTCCACAATGAACCCTTCTGAGCAGCTGAGTAGAACCCCAGATACCTTTCAATGCCTTTGCCGATAGTTTGTAGTATTTGTGGATTAATGGCCATCTCTATAGCCCCCTCTCCCCACTGTTTCAGCTAGAATGTAATGTTTATTCTATGAATGAAATAACAAACATGGGACTAGGGAAATGACTCAGCTGATAGAGTGCTCACCTCATTAGCGTAAGAAGTCCAATTCAGTCTCCAGCATTTATGTAAAAGTAGGGTATCTGTAGTTCAAGCATTGGGAAATGGAAACAAGAGATTCCCTAGGGCTTGTTGGCCAGCCAGTGTACCCAATCAGCATGCTTCAAGTTCAGTAAAAGTAACCTGGTGTCAAAAATAAAATGAAGAGTGATTGAGGGACACAGCCCATGTCAACCTCTGGACATTTATGTGCATGTCCACCTACTTACTTACATATGTGCATATGTGTGCAAACACACGCACACACTCACACACAGAGTAACAAAAGGAAAATCAGAAAACATGCAGCTTCCTGATGTACAGTCATCTCTGGTTGGTTGTAATTGGTTCAAGGATGCTCCAAGTACTAAGTAACTCTGAGTCTCTCAGACTCGTGGTGGAAACCCCAATTGACTCAATGCAAGGTCAAAGACTCTCCACATACAACACTATTCTTATGCCAGATTCCAAACATTTTACCAAGAGCCATGGGAACTCCAGTTAGCCCAGAGAAAGCTGAGACCCATTCACTGAAACCCTATGCCCTTGCCCAACAAGGTCAAAGAATATAACTTCCTAGCTGAGGGGGAAGCACCTCAGCCTCCCAACCCATATGTCAACATGAAAATCTACAACTCACCTTTAGGCAGCACCTATTAGAGTCAAGATCAGCTAAGTTAAGGGAACACCAAGAAATCATTTAATTACTCACTCAACATTGATTTGTGAATGAGTATCAACTAATGAACTAATTCCAAAAATGAATGTCAGAAATTCAGAATGAGAAGCAAAAGGGAAATCAATAAAGTATTTCTGAAAAAAAATTACCAACAATAAAGGTTCTTAATGGGATCCACTTAAAATTCCAAAGAATGCAAAAGAGCAATTATTTATATATATATCAAAGATTTCAAAATAGATGCAAATAAACTCCAAATGAATTTAAAGAGCATAGGAATAAATTCATGAATGTGTTCCAAGAGAACATAAACAAACAGCTGAATAAAATATGAAATTCAGCTCAAAATACAAAGATGGGAATTGATTAAAAAAAAAAAATAGAAGTGCTAAAGTAAAGCCAAACTTAAATAAAGATAGAAATTAAAAATAAAGTCAATCAAATAAAAATCTCAGTGGGAAACCTTCTCAATTGATGGAGTCATAAATAAGGCAGAAAGAATAATGGGGCTTGTAAACAAAACTGAGGAATTCAATCATCCAATCAGAGGAGCTAATGAATGGTGGGGAGGATTGGGAATCACTTGACTGGAACATGTTCTACATTAAAACACCAAATCTATAAATTATGATAGGAATGAGAAAGAATTCCAAGACAAAAGCATGGACATATTTTCAAGAAAAACGGGGGGTAATGCCCATATCTAAGGAAAGAGATGTCTATACATGTACAAGAAGCTCACAGAACACTAAATAGATGTGAGCAAAGAAGAAAACTCACATCAACTTACTCTCAAAATGCTAAATATACAAACGAAGAAAGCAAACTGAAAGTGGAAAAAACGAGGCCAGTTAACACAAAGGCAAGACCTAATATTTATTTATTTTTTTATGAAAACTCTAAAAGACTAGAAAACATGTAATTCAAACTCTGACTAATCACAGCTACCAACACAGACCAGTGTATTCATCAAAAGTATCATAACTGAAGGGGAAAGTAATACTTTACATGATAAAATAGGCTGGAGGAATTATCACTAACCAAGCTCTAAAGAGGACACTGCAAAGAATATTTCAAACTGAAAAGGTGGATAAACACATCCAATAGATCATGGACGGTGTGGTATAGGAAGTATACTCTCTCCACTCTTAATCAATACAGTGCCTGAAGTCTTAGCAAAAGCAGTCAGAAAAAAAGAAGGGAATAAAAGAAATACAAATAGAAAAGAAAGAAGTCAAATGCCTTTGTTTGAAGACAATATAATTCTACATGTAACCCTAACGTATTTATCAGAATACTCATGAAGCCCATAAACACTTTCAGCAATGAGGCAGAATCCAAAATTAACATACAAAGATTATTAGGCTTCTTATTTATAAATGAATTATAAATATACTGAGGATCAAATTAAGGAAATAGCTCCATTTTTAATGTCTCAAATATAAAATAACTTTGAATGAACTTAAATTTGGAAGTGAAACCCTCTACAATGTGAACTTTAAAAACCTGAAGGGAAAACATGAGGAAGATACTAGATGGAAAGATCTTCCATTCACATACATAGAAAGAAAGAAAATTGTGAAAATAGCCATCTTACCAAAAGCAATCTACAAATTCACTGTAATGCTAATGAAAACTTAAGTGACTTTTTTCACAGACATAAAAAATATAGGGCCTCTGGTAGTGAATCAGTATTTATCCCTAGTATACAAATGGACTTTGGAAGCCCATTCCATACAGAGGGATACTCTCTCTTCCTAGACACATGGGGAAGGGTCTAGGCCCTACTCCAAATGATATGACAGACTTTGAAGACTCTCCAGGGAAGGCCTCTCCCTCCCTGGGAATCAGAAAGAGAATGGGATGGGGGTTGGTGAGGGAAACAGAGGGGAGCAGGGTGGGGGGGTTGAGGGAACTGGTATTGACATGTAAAACAAGCTTGTTTCAAATTTAAATTTAAAAAATTATAAAAAAAATCCTAAAATTTACATGTTTTCACCAAAGATCCCATAGCCAAAGCAACCCTCAACAAAAAATAAATAACTAGAGGGATGTAATCATAACTTTTTTAAAATTATACTACATAGTTACAGCAATGAAAACAACATTGGCACAACAAAAAAACAAACACCAACATAGATCAAATGTGTTGTTACATTGCTAGTATGAGATCTCTCCAGTCTCTTTATGTAAAAATTTGTTTGTCTGTTAGCACCACCTTAATTATTTTATTCCATAAGTTTAAGTATGTTGTGCTTTCATTTTATTCCATTTTGGAAAGTTTTACTATTATTATTATTATTATTATTATTATTATTATTATTATTATTATTATTATTATTTCTTTTCTAATTTCTTTCTTGACCCATTTTTATTCTTTAGGGAGTTGCTCAAGTTTCATGAGTTTGTAAGCTTTCTTTCCTAGCTGTTATTGATTGTGTTTTGACACTGGCTTTTCAATGATCATAATTCTCAAATACGATATGTATCTTGTCTTTGTTGGGTGGGGGTTTGTTTGTTGCTTTTTGTTGCCATCTCTTTTCTTTGGAAGGTAAGGTGGCAAATGCTTCTGGGATCCTTCCAGCTGTGGCCACTGAGAGTTCCAGACACAAAGTGTGTTTAGATATTGGGAGCTGACACTTAGGGATAGGGATGGGCTAGAAAAGGATTGTGAGGTCCTGGGGGCCTCCACAGAAGGGAGGAAAGCAGAGTATTCCACCAGGATCTGTTTAATCTCCTGGAAATGTGGGCAGAGACTTGAAAAGAGTCCACAGCAAGCAATCTACTCTAGAACTGAGGGTGAGACTGGGGGATTGAATTTGGAGAAGATGGGAGAGGGAACAAGTGCAGCTTGCCTACCTGCTTAGCTGGTCTACTTTTTTTTTTTCCGTCTGGCAAACTTGGCTCATTGGTTCTCAGGGAAGGCCAACTACAGTTGTGGACTAGAATAAAGAAAAGAGCTGGGGGGAAAGGAAGATTAGAGGAGATCTGCTGGGAAAATTGCATAGGTCACAGCAGGTGGAGATAAGACTGGGGTAGGATTTGCAGGTAGGAAGAGGTGAAAATGAGCAGGTAGCCTACACTTTTTTTAATCCAATCTATTATCCTGTATCTTCTGTTTGGGGAATAGAGGCTATCAACACACTGAATTGGTTTTAGAAGTTATGTTTCATTTCTGTCATTTATATGTCCACTATGAAAATACAGAGGACTGGAGAAATGGCTTAGAGATGGTTAAGAAAATACAGTAAAAGTCATTTTTTTAAATGACTTTCATTCCAATAATTTTTAAGGAAGAAATATAACAATACTTGGACTGGGTTGCATTCAATTGAATTTTTGACCAAGGGAATCCCTTGGAAATCCCCAAACAACTCAGGCTGTAACTGAGAGCAAGTCCCCATTGCAGAGGACAACACCCACACAACTCATTGAACTTGGAGGATTTGAACTGGTGTCTACATGGAGACTTCATCCCTATATTCTAATCCTTTGCTGCAAGGAGGTATTCTGCAGGGTACTGAAACACAAAGGTGAACACCACTCCAACCACAAAACCTATAACCCACAATCTATTCTACCTACAAAATATGCTAGGGAAATGGTGGCACAGAACTTGTGGAAGTAGCCACCAAATGTCTGATTTGACTTAAGGCTTATTTCATGAGACGCAACCTGTACTGGACACTAGTTAAGTAACCAAGAACCAGAGGCCTAGAGTAAAACAAACCACTCCTGATATATCTATATCTATGTCTCTATATTTATCCATGTATGTTACACACACACACACACACACACACACACACACACACACACACATATATATATATATATATATATATATATATATATATATATAGATATATATATATATAGAGAGAGAGAGAGAGACTCCCAATGCTATTCTTCTATAGTGCCTTATCCAGTCATCATCAGAGAGGCTTCTTGTGGTAGCAGATGAGAATAAATGCAGAGGCTCACAGCCAAACATTACACAGAGAGATTGTCTAGATAGGAAGTCTCCATCAAATCCCTCCCTTCAGAGTTCAGGGAATCCTTCAGAAGAGGAAGTAGAAAGAACATAAGAGCCAGAGGGGATGGAGGACACCAGGAGAACAAGGCCCTTTGAATCAACTAAGAAAGACATTTAAGAGCTCACAGAGACTGAAGCAGCAAGCACAGGGCCTATATGGGTCTGCACCAGGCCCTATGCTCATATATTATAGCTTTCTGCTTAGTATTTTTAAGGAAACTCTCAACTGAGAATCAGGGAGTCTCTGTCTGACTCTTGTGTCTGCTCTTGGGACTCCCTTCCTCATGATATCCTATCAACTGTGATATGATAGTTTTTTGCTTCATCTTATTATATTTCATTTCCTTGTATTTGGTTGTTATCTTAGACACCTGTTCTTTTCTCCAGAAGGGGAGGGTGGAAAGGAAATGGGAGGAGTGGACAGAAGGGAAACTATAATCAGGATATATTGTATGACAAAACAATTTATTTTCAATAAAATGACAAAGAAAGAAAAAGATATTAGTTTCTGGGAGTATGACTGGAAAGGAAATAATCAGAGTAAGAAAATTGGTTAGTATAAAAAGATAAATAAAAACAGAGGAGAGAAAACTACAGATAAAGGAAAACAAAAGATTTAAGGTAAAGAAGTAAAATATTTTTGTCTAAAAAAATAAAAAAAAAAGTAAAAGCAGCAAAGAAATGCAATCACATAACCTAAAGCAATCCCAGATGTCTACGATCTGACACAGGCCCCCAACTGCAGGCTAGTCTGTGTTCTTGGGAGAAGATTGTCAATGAGAAAAAGAAAGGGAACACAAACATGGTTGAGTTTGGCCTGTTAAACAGAGATTAGGCATTAAATGAGGACAGTGTAAAAGAGAAGGGACAAAAGCTGTGTGGCATCTATGCCTTGTCTCTAGTGGGTATTTAATAGCTTAGCAAGCTAAAGTTTGCCATAGAGTTCCAACTCAGGAACTTGCCATCCTCTCTAGGGCTGGCCATTTCTTCCAACCCTTTGACAAACACGGTTCATATCTCTGCCTCAGTAACTGTTTTTAACTGTATCTTTTAAAGAGTAGTGGAATTCAAAGTCAAAGATGAACATTAAGATTCTCCACAGAGATGAGTGAGAATAAGTATTCTGGAATAGCCACAACTGTGAGAACTTTCAACAGTGTTGGAAATGCCCTGTATCTTCTGCCATCACTTGGTACCCAATAGTCACAGACAATCACTGAGCTTGAACTCTAAAATATGTGGTTGCTACAACTGAAATTATGAATGTTTTATTTCATTTATTTAAAATTGACAGTACAGACAGTTAGCTTTTCTCATCTATCTTCTCCACATCCATGGATGTAGCCAATTGTGAATTTAAAATACTTGGGGAAAAACTATTTCTTTGCTGTATAGACATTCTCCCTGTCATTGCCTAATCAATACAGTATGAACATTGTTTTCATTGCATTAGTTATTACAGGCAATATATAAATGATTTGATGTATATAGGATGATGTGCATAGGTCCCACACAAATATAAAGCCATTTCATAAAGGAACTTCAGCATTCATAGATTTTGTACCTACAGAGAACCGAATTAGTCACTTAAATATTTCAAGGCATTAGCTAAGAAGCAGTCTCTACTGTTTGCTTGGTATGTGAATTAGTCCCATAAAGTTTTTATTAACTTATCACAAAATAACAATTATAATAAATTCAGATAGATTACGTTTGAGGCTTAACAAAATGCCATTGCTAGATGTTTCACATTAGCATCCACAGTTGGCATTCAGCAACCGCTAGTTGAGGATGGGGTAGACAACACTAAAGACAGTAAGGATGATCACAGAGTTTCTGGGTTCATAAAAAGAGGGTTTTGGGTGGGGAGATAAGTGATTAGCTAATTTATACAAGAAATAGGATGCCTTGAGCATATTGAGTAAAACAGGGGGTGGAGAGAATTTGTACAGGGCTGGACTGAGGAGGGTGGAGTATTTGGTCTCATCACCCTCATGGAGACAGTGGCAGTTCATTGCTGATGGGAAGTCCTGACCACTTTGTGAGCTGTTGATGCAGGAGTTCCTTTGGGATGTGACAAACATAAACAGCAGCTGGGCAGCTCTTTGGCCTATGTCCATCTCATTTAGCCCAATTTAAAACATACACTTTTGGATATATTTAGTAAGCAGTCATTACCAAAGCATATTTTTACCTAGTTCATCTGAAAATTTCTATCAATTGTTTTTCTTGACAAAATTATATAGCCTGGCCCCATCCAGGAGATGTAAAACACACATAATTGAAGGAAGAGAAACGCCAAGCACTTTTTGAGATATGAGACAGGAAAGTAATCACTGAGCTAGAAAGAACTTAGAATACTTGAGACAAATACCTACAGAATGAAACTTTGTGTGCAGGTAACATAGCCTGCTAGATCAAGATAAACTTTGCTGCATTTGCCATGCTGGCCTATGGTGACTGAACAAGGGAGGACTTCCCTCTATGACAGAAAATCTAAGGTCAATGTGCAGCCAGAGATGTAACCTATTATATTTCTAAGAGTCAACGCCTATAGTGTCTATGTCAGGAATGCTACAGGAAGCAAAGTTCTATGGCAGAGGCAATCTGAGGCTAAGTAGCCATGTACAGAAGTCATAATCAATCTCTGTTGGAAGCCAGCAGAGATTAGCCAACACCACTTGATTTAGACCAAGACCATTCTTAGTGCCAGCATGGCTAACACATGATGTGTTGCATAGTCTTCCATTCAATTTCCCAAAGTGCCTTCTGTAAGGCTGGGGACAGGGTGCAAAGTTCAGTGATTTGGGACAGGTCAGGGGCCTGTACATTCTGATATTCAATTTGCAACAGCACTACACATGTCAAGAGTCATAAAAAGTATATCAACAGCACATTAAAGTAGAAAGCTGTTTGCTAAACACATCTAATCCTGGAGAACCACATTACTGAACAATGAAAAAGAAATGAAGCATACTGTTTATGAGCCTGACCATGAACCAGGCAAATCATGGCCTGTGCCAGCCATTCCACCAACCTCACCCATTCATGACACACAGGAAATCTTGCTGCATCCTTCTTTGCAATCAATTAAAAGAATTTTTGTCAAGGACAGTATTGGGGAAATCATCCTCTGTGCCTAGTTCAGTAAGAGTCAATGTCAATCATCATTTTTCTCTTAGTCAGTCCAATCAAGTGGACTTGAGCCAATGTGTAGAGCAGAAAAAAAAACTCCTAAAAGTAACTGTTTTTCTGCCTAACTGTTCCATTCTACCATAAACGTGATATTGGAAGGGGCCTCAAGGTGTCCTGTGATATGATGTCTATTAGGTTCTTTGTGTATTCAACAATGAATTTGGGCAAAGTACAGATTATTGGGGAATTGGAATTCCCATTTACAAGTTCCCAATCTTGTTGATAAAAGAATTTAGAAACAGATTTAAGTATGAGGACTGTTTCAATAGAATTTGAGAGAAAAGCCATAGGATAGAGATGCTATAACTCTCAGCAGCTATCAGGAGGAAGGAGATGGAAAAGAGGAAGAAACAATGTTGTATTTTTTTTTAATTAAGGTCAGCAGTGTAAATCAGCAAACAGTGGCAGAAAGGAAGAAGTTAGGTCTCAGAGAAAATACTGAGCAAACCCAATATCTGAAAAAAAGAAAGAAAGAAAGAACAAAACAAAACAAAACAAAACAAAAAACATTATTAAAATGTTGATCATTATCCAAAGGAGGGAAAGGAGGGAAAGAACAATAACACTTTTTTGAGTTAACACTCAAGGGAGCAGACAATCTCTTAGTCTGCATTTCAAAAGATTGAGTGTCTCTGTGAAGAAGAAGGAGGAGGAGGAAGAGGAGGAGGAGGAGGAGAAGGAGGAGGAGGAGGAGGAGGAGGAGGGGGGGAGGAGGAGGAGGAGGAGGAGGAGGAGAAGGAGGAGAAAAAGAAGAATAAGAATGAGAAGAAGAAGAAGAAGAAGAAGAAGAAGAAGAAGAAGAAGAAGAAGAAGAAGAAGAAGAAGAAGAAGAAGAAGAAGTTTGTTTGATGAAGAGTACACTTATCTTTGTCTATAAAAGTAAGCATTTAGTTAGAAATTATGTTAGTGAAAATTCAGAGACTAAGAAACTGGGGCGGGGTTCAACCCCAACTTATGTATCTGCAATACAATCCCTACACCTAGGGCTCAGAGAAACTTATGGAAAAGGGGTGAGAAAGATTGTAAGAGCCAGAGGTCCAGGACACTCATAGCTAGTTAGCATACTAGCATCCCCTATGCATGACAGGGAAAATATACCCACAGAATCACAATAATATGGTTTCCTGAATAAGATCTGCATAATACCCATTGTTATCTCAAACTCTGCAGGGACTATTCCATAAGGCCAACCACTAAATAAAGAGTCACTCGTATTCAATGGCTACTGAGAGAGGAAGAATTCATTTTCATCATGAAAAGGATCCTGTATGAGATATCCATTTCCAAGGGGTCAGGCCTGTACACATGGAAACAATGCTAAATGGACTCTCTCTCTCTCTCTCTCTCTCTCTCTCTCTCTCTCTCTCTCTCTCTTGTGTGTGTGTGTGTGTGTGTGTGTGTGTGTGTGTGTGTGTGTGTGTGTGTGTGTAAAACAGTAATCTCTTCAAAAGAGACTGAGTTTGGGAGGAGGAAACATGGAAGGAGTTTGATGCAGAAGGGAGAGGTAAAAATTATGGAGATACACTGCTCATATAAGATGTTCTAAAAACAAATTAATAAATTTAAGAACATACAGATTTAGCAGTGAAGATCTACAAGAAGCTGCCTGGATGGTGGGGCTCCTGGAATACATAGGTATATTATTGTATTAAGGGGATAATTATTCCCATCTTTTCAGGATCTCTTCAGATGAATTGGCTTTCCTGAGGAGTGGTCTCCTGGCTAGTTGATTGACGGGCTCAGTTGGATTAATGACGAAAAGGTAGTGTGCAAAATTGTAATCTTTGGGGCAGATCAGAATATCTCCACCAAGGGCAAGAGCAAGAGCCTAGATTCCATTCTTCTGACTAGGAGAGGTAGCATTGTCTTCGTGGGGCTTTAACTGTAGCCCTGATACCTCCACCTTTGCATATAGTGAGTGGAAGGTGCCTACAAGAACCTGCATATCTTATGGCTGATTTGTCCCACAGCAGATAGTGACAACCCTTCATGATTGATCTATGACCGCATATTCTTTGTCTTTGATATAAGGAGTAAACACAAATTTCAGCAGTAATAAAAAGCTGAATAGTTGAATCAATAAAACTATGCAATTAGTAAATCATGTCAACTATAACTCAGTATATTCTTTTACTTTTTCTTTAAATGAATAAAACAAATACATTATTTTTAAAACATAAAGAGAACTCAAGATATAAATAAATGGCATCCTTTTCTTGACTTGTAAAGTTCTTTGGGATAAAAACATGCTGTGGAAGTTTGTTAAAGAAATTATTCATTGATCTATTGCTATTTAGTAATATATGTAATATAATTAAAGCTCTCTTTCATTTTTCTACTATATTCACCTGCTTCATTTCCAAATCAGTTTTTCTATACTTTATTCTTTACCTATTTAAGTAAAACTGAATTTTACTTCCAAATAGTATTAAAGTAATGCTTGTCAGCACTCTTGACCAGATTGCCATCATAAAAGCAAAGGGAAGACACCACCTTGAAAGAACCAAATGCCAAATGAAGTTACTGTAGGTAAAGGCTTTGACTTCACTATTTTCTGCAGCTAAGTTAAAATTTGTGGGTGAGTGTTTCATATGGGAATTTGCAGAGTATGAAATCAGCATAGATCTGAATGATGAAAAAGGAGGTCAGGTATGGCAATTGTCCTCACTGAGCCTCCCTGTGCTCTCTCCTCACCTGAGAATGTTACTGGTGGTCAGAATCAAGACCAAGTATTTCCAGGTTCTTGGCCTATTATCCAAACAATTGAAAATAAGGGCCCACACAGAGTTGCGAAGTAATCAAGATAACTTTTCTCACAGAAAATCTATGGTGAGATTATCAAGGGAAACAGTGTCAAGATTGACAGCCGGCCCCATGAATGTGAGTACAGGGACCTTCATTTTATAGGATTCAAGAGAAGAAGTAGTTTGGCTACTAAGAGGTACAGTGATTAGTTTATATATTTACTTTCCCATTGTGCAAGTCCCTTCTTAATCATATGTATGGTCCAGTTATGCATAGGCATAAGATGGTAAAAAAGATATTCTCCATAAAAGATTACTAGGAGACACAGTTGTGCACCCAAGCCAGACTGACCCTCCTATTGTTCACACCTAGATACTTTGCTAATGCACTTGAGTAGAAATTTCTAAATTTAAATGTCTCAAGGGTTAAGTAAACTATAGTTCAGAGTTGGAGGTGAATGTAGCCTGATGCAGGGAACACATTAAGGGAGTGCTGATGTTTTCAAGTTCATGGTTTGTGAGAACTCTGTGTGCACATATCTTCAGGTAAAGGAACAAGGCTGCCAATTGCATTATTACTAGGGTGTGTGTGCATAACCCCACACCAAATAGAGTCCCAAGCTATTAAACTACTTGCTGTGTGCGCTTCCATCAGGTGGACAGACGTGGTTGAGCACTTGCTGAGCAAGGCACTACCATGACCCCTCCCTAAACACGCCAGGCATCGCCTAAGACCCTCAGCTGGTTTCCAGAAGAACATTGGCCATAGAGAATCATATAAAATGACATCTCACAGGTGGGAACAGTAGTGAAGTGTCCCTGTAGAAGAACAGCTCAAAGCCAGGGGCTGGGAAATGTTTTCAGCAATGAGAATTCCCAGGATCTTGACCTTACATAAATTCATTATGTAAACAGAGCTAGAATGCTGGAGGCAGGAACACTTAAGGTCAGCAGTGAGAGCCATATCCTTGAACTGTGAGTTCATCATCCAGCAGAGGAAAATCACCTTGCATAAATCATTCCCAAAGGGCACTTGCTGCACTAGACAGGGACGAGCCCTATGTGTGTAAAGTCCCCGGGGGTCTCACCTACCTTGAAATAGATTTAGGAATGCTCCATTCAGACCAGCATGAGGGGAGTCTGCAACGAGTTCATCTGGTACACCAGCAAAGTAACTGGAGACAAGGCACCCCAGAAATGAGTGTTAGCCTAGAAGCCTAGGAACCACTGAGATTTCCAGAATCTAGAAAGATCCCTCCCATGGGTAGGTACTGAGAGGTAATAAGGAATCTGAATCAGGCGACATTGAAAATTAAGCCACTCTTGATGAGCACACCATCGATTTCCTTTCATGCTGAGGATGAAAAGGGTGGTGTTGGGGGGGGGTGGAGCGGAGCTGTTAAGCCTCAAAGTAAGAATTCGGGGCTTTATTTTAGGGAAAGCACAAAGCAGAAGTTGACAGCTCCTAAAAGCAGAGGCAGAAACACATCAGAGCCCTGCAGAGATTCATTGCAAGGAGGCTTAGAGTGAGAGGGGGGAGGGAGGGAGGAAACTGCATTTCTCAACCAAATCTGAAATTTAGACATTCTGTAAACAAGTGCTAAATGTCCCTTTGCACTTGAGGGTCGGGCATTAGTATTACACTCTACAGCCCAGAAAACAGACCAGAGATCTATATCGCGGAGTCACTGCCCTCAAGTAACAGACTCTTGGCATCCTATGTTAAAAGCTGTGCTCTGGGATTCGGGTTTCCTCGTCGTCTTGCAGTCACGCTCAGGTTTGGGAAGGTTCAGCCTCAGCCTGCTTTATGGAACAGAGCTCAAGCACAGCGAACAGAACAATTTTCAAGAATTCATTTCCGAGTGAGCTCCGGACTTCTAAACCTCTCTGCAATGCCGCCATCTCCTGTCCTGCTCAAAGCCACTCGGTCTGCTGCAGAGCTACCATGGGCTAGGGAGGTAGGGGTGTCCCTTTCCTGAGCTAGGAGAGAGGGTGTCAACTTGAACTTGAGCATAAGAGTGATCTGACTCAACTGTTAACCAGCACTGACTATATAAAATCAGGCTAAATCCTGAAAAAGAACAGTCTAAAATATCGCAGCGATTGCAACCATCATCATAATACCTAGTATATTCATGACACACCAAAACATGACCAGACTCCTTGCATCTCTGCACATCACTAAATATGGCCTTCAAGTTCACCACCTCAAGTAGAGGCAGGGGTGTGTTAGTCAGAGTTTTCCACAGGAACAGAACTGGTAAAATGAACACACACACACACACACACACACACACACACGGGTGTTTATTAGAGTGATGATCTAGCTAGTCCGACAATGTCTGTCTACCTTGGAAAGTTCAAAATTTCAATAATTGTTCAGTTCATGAGGCTAGATGTCTGAGTCTTCAGTATACCTCAAAATCCTAAGAAGTGGTCTCTAAAACTAATGGAAGAATGAAATTGCCAGTGAGAGTAAGGGATAGCTGATAGAGTAACAAGTACTTCCTTCTTCCACACCCTTTATATAAACTGCCACCAGAAGGAATGGCCCGGTGGATCATTTCAGATAAAAAGATCAGGATTTGGGGTAGTTCGTTCTACCTCAAATGAAAAGAAAATCAATCAAGAAAAATCCCTGTTAGTTGAACCCAGCTGCTTGCATTTTCGTTTCCAAATACAGTCAAGCTGAAAACTAAGAGTAGCCATCCCACCTGATGTCCAGGACTGTTTTGAGGACTGAGTTGTTAACTAGTTGTCAGTGGAACAGCCCATCTGATGCAAAGCAGAGGTTTCCCTCCATGTCTGATCATGAAAGACCCGCAGAGCATGGATCCTCACACCCTGACTCAGGAAAGGCGGCCCCCACAAATCACTCATGAGAAGCGGTCTTGATGTAAAAGCATGAGGTCTTTTATACTCCAAGTGCACTGGGGTCCACAGCCATACACCACGCAGGGGTAGAGGACTGGGGACCACGAGTACAGAATTGAGACAGCTTTTATAGGGTTATAGCAAAGTCCACACATCGTAAACCAATCATCTCATAGCATCCAGAGCCCTGCAGACCAATCCATTTAAACCATGTAAACCCGTGCTTTACAGACCAGTTTCCTATAGTCCTGGAGATCTACATTTGTGTGGGCTCCTAGGTGGAGTGACAAAAGGCAGTTAGGTTAGTCACTGGGGCAGGGGTTTCACAAGCAGTTTACAAAGTCAGGTAAGCAGCAAGGAGTATCTGGCTGAGGGCAGGGTCTGGAATTTAAACTTCTAGCTTCCTGGGGTCAGTGGAGAGTTAGGATAAATTTTTCCATCCTTACAATAGAAGGGTGAAAAATGGACTACTGAAAAGATGAAGGAGTTAGAAGGCTACCAGAGTTTTCTCCTACCACGTGCCCAACCCCCACCCGCCATCCTGTCCCTTCCCACAGAGGGGCAGCCATGTAGGGAAGCAGCTTGTCTAAAGACCAACAAAAGAACAAAATGACAGTTCTCTCACTCCATAAACAACGACAGGACATGGCATCAAACACACCTTTTGGAGGAGTGAGAGGCAAGCATAGGCCACCACTGACGCCTGAACTCCTGCCTATCCAATTTGCCAAGCACTGGTTGGGAAAGACCTACTAAGAATCTAAAGGTGTCATCTGAGAGAAAGATACTTTCTGTTCTTAATTGCCCTACACTTGACTTCTTGAGAATTCTTCCTTGTTCAACAGGATTCATTACCTTAACTGGTATCTGGCATTATTTCTTTGGCTAATAATGTCTTTCACACTATAATTCCAGATAAATCAATGGGATCTGATTAATTTATTTCCAAACTGTTCTATTCACCTATAACTACACCAATGTATTTTCCCAGAAGATAAAATTTGCTTTCTCAACCCTTGCCCATATCAGCTTCAGAGAAGAGAAAACAAAAACAAAAAAACATTACTCTGATAATGACCACAAAGTTTAGTTATAGTAAGACTATAGCTCAGAAACTTTTATTTCAATACCTTGCTTCTTGCTTTTTATGTTTCCAATACTTTGGAATTTGCAGCCCTGCAAGCATTCGAGTCTCTTGAAAATTAGCCATCTATTCTGAGTTTTTCTCTGTCTTTGAGTAGCATGCCAATACAATCTATTGCAGCAGATAATATATTCACACTTCAACATCTTCTCCAATTACTTTTACTACAGTTGCTGATCAATGAGTCTTGCACTCTATCTCCAAGGATATTATAGATAATACTTGTACTTAAGTATTTCCAAGGTATAGCATTGCTCACCATCTATCTCAAATCAATATCAAATAAAAGATTCTGTAGTTAAATTACTTCTTTTGAGGGGACAAATTCTTGTATTAGTCCTTAGAGTCTATTTTTGTACTAATTCTCAAATGTTAACACATAAATATTTCTTTCTTCCTCATGTAGCAGTCTAATAAAAGCTGTCTGGATCTCCATCAAGTAATGACCCCAGCCAGCCAGATTCATTGCTTTGCAGACATCTTCATATTCAGCACAAAGCCACCGAAGAACAACAGAGATATCCATGAAGTCTCTTTGGTGATCATTTTAATAGCAATCATGTTTCTTCTCAATACAGAAGCCCTTTTCTGCTGAGTGTCTGCTAACTGCTGGGTAGCAATGAAGCCAGCATGGAGATATGGGCAGAACACAAATCATTTTATTTTCAGCTCATGTGCTTTTCTCACTCTATTAGCTGAGATAAGTGTATGAATAATAACACATTTTAACCACATTGATTACTGTGATAAATAATAAGGATAGTAAGTAGAAGATAATATAATACAAGCACAGACAGACCTAGCTTGAGGGTGAATAGAGGCTTGACATTTGGGCCCAAAAGACAAAGAGATGTCAGAATGAGGTCCCTGGCTTTACAAATGGGTGGGGTACAACCTAAAATGAGTGTTGTATCTGCCACCAGCAGTCTTGGTTGGGAAGGTCAGGTATTTGTTTTAAGATACACTGAAACCACAGTTCCCATGGGATCCTTGTGTGGAGAGGTCAAGTAGACAGTGAGCACTAAAGACAGAACCTATTGGAGAATAGTACCATAATGTTATATTGGCTTGCTTTGTTGTCTTTTGTTTTTTTGTTTGTTCATTTGTTTGTTTTTTTTTTCCTTTTAGCTAGTTCTGTCACTTAAGAAGACATCTTGATGATATTGTTTCTTCTACAAGATATACTTCAGCAACTGCTATAGTGTAAATACTGAATGCACACTTCTAACTGACTGTGTATTAAATATTTAGTCCCCCAAGTAGTCTACTGGAAACTCACGGAACTATTGAGAGGTAGCTCTAAAAGAGAACCTTAGGTCCTTTAATGTGTGCTCTCAAAGTCATTACATGTCTTAGTCTCTTGTGCTGTCTTTGTTGAGTCCTGGCCACTGAGTGACTTTGTTCTCTCTCATTGTCACCATGATATGCTGCCTTGCCATAGGCTCAAAGTAAATATCACAGCCTAAATCTCCAAATCTATGAGCCAAATTAAACCCTTGCTCTTTACTGAACTGATTAGCTTAAATAGTTTTGAGATGGGTGTCAGAGGAACCCAAGACAGTAAGAAGAAGGCCCTGGAGAAGCACATATATATTTGTAATGTAAGTAGCCACAAATATCCTCACTTCATGGTTGCCAGGCTCCCAACTCAATAGCCTATTGACACACATATCAGTCCATGTCAGAAAGTCAAGTACTAGGCACAAATCTGGCATCACATGCACAAGAATGACATAAAATCATTCCTTACTCCTCCAAACATTCTTTTAAAACTTCAGACTCTGTCACTTGAATGTTTTTGCTTCTAACTCTTGGAGCCCCTCCTGCTTAGCAAGAGTTCTCCCTTCTTTTGCTCTCTAAAAATATTGCATATTGAGCACTGTTTCTCTTGATTCTGGGAGCTTCATTCTTCTTAGCCACCAAAACCTGATCCTGGGTGACAGAAACAAGGCAATATTGTCATAGTAAAATATCACTTACAAATTTCACTCATAGGAAAAACATCTATTTGCAACAGACAGAACTATTACAGAAACCCACAACTGATCGATGTGCAGAGTTGTGGAGCTCAGTCTAAGGAGATACATGTACAACACAACTCCTGTACCAAAGGCTCTGGGATCATTGTGCAGGATTAATTTAATAGAAAAGCATTCTTACTGGCAACCAAAAAAAAAAAAAAAAAACTGACAAAAGCTGAATCATCCAACTATCAGCAAGAAAGCCTTCTCACTTTTAACTATCACTTTGCTCACTCAGTATACCAGTAATAACAATTAAAATTTGACTCCTTGGTGAAGCCAAGGTTCTATAATAAGAAAGATTTCACATGGAAGAAGACAAGGCAACTGATTTTTCTGTTTTATTCTTCACAGATTATTCAGTCTCTTAGGTGGCAAGCACTGGCCTCAAATCCAGCTTCACCTTCTTTTAAACTTGTAGTTTTGCTTATGAAAGGAATGTTTATTGTATATCCTTAATATGAATACATTAGTAGGAGTGCATCTATTTTAATTCAGTTCATGATTACTAAAGCTTAGGAATCTGTCTCTGGAAACCTCAGAATAAAATACTTAAAATGACTCTTCATATGAATGAAAATCTTCAAAATAAAGAAAAGAAGAAAACCAATTGAAGGTCATCACGCAAGGAGACTATGGTGCAGTAACAATTAAGAACAGGCATCTATTTTAATTTTTCAGGTGTGTGTTGATGAGGTGAGTTGGAACTGTTTAATTGCTAATCTCTCAAAGGAAGGAACACACCATGTTAATTAAATGCAGCGATGATAGAAAATGTGGAGGTGGATTAATCACTTCTAATGACAGAACAATTTTCTTTAAAGGTGAGTTTTACAAATAAGAAGTAGAATTAACCAAAAGAGAATTATGCCCTTAGAGAAGCACACATATGTGTGTGTGCACACTCATACACACACACACACACACACACACACACACACACAGCTAAATCCTCCTGATTAGTTTTCAGGGTGTTACGCTTTAAAGTTGTTTTTAAAGGCACAGTAATCACTAATGACCAGCTTCTAAATCTCACTCTTTGACTAAGACAAACCAAGCTCCTGCTACATGCATATAAAATTGTGACTTGAAGTGAGTTTAGGTCCACTTATATTGCTGTATGATTTTTTATATCAATTATAAGAAATCCAAATCACTTTTCTTTGGTACCTATATAAGGTAACATAGAAATCAGTTTAAAGGAATAGAAATTAGGAGTTATCATTTTCTTAACTGAAAATGCATTACATGACTAATCAAGAAGAAAGTACACATCCCCAGGAAACATGTGAGTGTTGATTTACAAATATAGAAGATCTTATGCAAAGTACATGTTACAAAGATTATATAATGAAGCCTTGAGGAGAAAATATGTGAGCTTGACTAAATATTAGAGTAAGGAAAGCTGCAGGTGGTTCTGATTCATGGCAAGCTAGACATGGAAGTAAGACAACCAGGGAGGAGAGAGCAGGGACCAAGAGGTACAATTCCTATATGGTACAAGTCTTACCATGTTCTCCTGTCACATTAAAACCTAGATTACCTATCACAAGTCTATCTCTCAAAACCTTAGCACCTGCTTTTTAAATCATAACACTCCACCCCTGGCTCTTAAAGTGACTGAGAGCACAATCGACCCCAAATAAAAAATTGGCCAATACCATGAGCACTAGTTGCCCACTGCTAAAGCAGAAAGTGTTTTATTGATAGTTTTCTTCCTGGGCCTTAGAGTGCTTGGAGATGTGTTATTTAAAAAGTCGCTACACCATGTGTATTATTTGTTCTGTATTCATTGTCACAGTGATTATTTTAGCAGAAGCAAGAGACACCTGGCCACGTTGAATGCACAATCAGCAAGCAGAGATAAATGAATGCTGATGCTCCCCCTACTTTCTCTTTATTCAGTCTGTGCCACAGTCTGTGATGCTTCCATATTCAAGTTAGATCTTCCCTCCTCAGTTAAACATCTCTGTAGACACACTCAGAAATGAACCATCTTTGTTTCCTCCGTGACTCTATGCTTCCTTATTAACAATCAAGACTAACTACCACAAGTCTACCCCTTGCAAACTTGGCACCCAAAGTTTAAATCAAAGCATTCCACCTGTGGTCTCCAAAGTAAATTTAGTTCATTTATAAAAGCCTCCCAAACGATAGAAATTCTAGTACTGTTCAACATCCCAAAGTCTCTTCTGAAACTCAAGGGAAACTCTTAACTGTGAGTCCCTGTAAAATTAAAAAAAATTACACATGCAATATACAGAGTTACAGAGTACACATCCCCATTCAGAAATAAGGGACAGTAAAAAAAAATATTGAACTAAATAAGCCCTTAACCCAGTGAGCTAAATACCATACCTTGAAAGTCTATGTTTGTCTTCTGGTACCTGTAAAGGCATCATATGCACCAAGGAACATAGGCAGTGCATCCTCCAGTTCTACCTTCTGAAGCACAATTAGCCAGCCTTTAACTGGCATCTTCAACATGCTGAGTTTGGTCTCCACTGCAACTTGGCACTTTTCTATCATAAAATGATGCAGTACTTTCTCAGATCCTCCTTGCAAAAGACTTGACTCTGCTGCATACTTCCAGTTTTCTAGAACCTTAATGCAAACCTCCTTACTCTAAAATCCCTTATATTTTTCATGCTTGTAAAATGAGAACCATATGGATGATTCAGTAATCTGCTGCCACTTGAAGATTTTGTTTGCCCCTTTCTAACACAGCTATAATGACCTCAGTGTGCCTATGCAGGTGAACCTGCAAAAACACTTCCCTGGGAAGTGGTTTTCTGCAGAGAATCCTGTCAGTATCATTCTCCATTTGGGGTCTTTCACAAATAACTACTGAAAGTACTGGTTTCAAAAGTTAGAGCTATTGGTTGGTGGATTTTCTTATTATCACAGTGAAAAATGTTGCTTTTATTTATGACACTCATCTCTTAAAATCTTATAGCTATTATGTACACATCTACTTTGCTTGCATCTTTAAACTCACAATGATTTTTTTTTAACATGTCACACATTTTCATATTATTCTGCACTTTCTCAGTGTAGAGCTAGGAGCAGTGAGTACTAACCATGACATATTCTTGATGCTATGATGTCTTGAATTTCTGCTGATAAATTACTTAGGAAGGTTTTTTAAACATACCCTCATTAATATTTTCAGGACATGGGTAAATTTAGACAGATCTGTTTTCCAGAATGCAGTACCAATGGCTTCTAGTCCATCCAACTCAGTCTTTGTTGTCTCTCAAAAGCTCTATTGTCTGGATTTTTTCTTCGAATGTTGGTCTCACTTCTTCCATAATGTCCTATTATTACTTTGCTTGCAATACTCTAGGCTTCACCTCCAAATATTTTTATATCCTTCTTGAAAACAAGGCCCAGAGGCCGATGAACTGTATGGTCAAACTTATCACAGCAGCAACCCCACTCCTGCATACCAAATTTCGGTACTCTCTGCCATGACAGAATGACAAATGAGATCAACTGTAAGAGGGAAAGGTATTCAGAATTCATAGTTTGAGAATATAACCATAGTTATAGGAAAGGCCAGGTGGTAAGAGACTGATACCACTGTAAACAGAGCGCAGGAGCTTATCACATTATGTCCACAGTCAGGGAGAAGAAAGAAATGAAGTCTGGTACACTACTCACTCTTTTCATTTTATTTAGTCTCAAACCCTTGTCTATGGTATAAGTGATACCCATATGCAGAGTGGGTCCTCCTCCCACCGTAGTCAAACCTCTTTGGAAACAGGGACAAACACAAACACATCTTTCTATGTGTTTCTAAATCTCCTCAAAGTAGCAACCAAGTTAAAGCATCATAGAAGCCCAAGTGGTAAGCCAAAAGCAGTTTGGCTCTCTGAGCATGTTTGTAAACACGCACTATGCTCTTAGAACAGCAGATGCTCACAAATTCTGCAGCTTCTGCCACACTTCCCAATATGTGATCCCTTCACCAACACCTTCTTCTATTAGCTACTGTGGTATGGAATAATTGAAATCAAAAGGGAGATACTGGTGCCTCCTTTCCCATTTCCATTTTATCTTTTCCAGCAAAAAGGTTGGCTTGTACTGGCCAGCGACACAAGGAAGAAAGGAAGAAAAAGCATTTTAAGTATCTCCATTTGTTGATATTTGGTAGCATGGAAATCCTCACAACCCTATCTTTTTTTTTTTTAACTAGAGCAAATGCTGGCTGGACTGAAATAAACATTGTGAGATCTCCTGGCTGCCATCACTCTGCCCACTCACTCAGATGCAGCTCTCTCACCTGGTGGCTCACTGGAGTGTCTCTAGGGACTAGTAGATTCATTAGAATTTCAGTCTTATGAGGGAATACAAAATGTGCATGTCACACACCATTCTAAAGCATTATTCTGAATAACAAGATGACAGTGGCATGAAAGACAGAGCCTTTTCAATAGTGGGACCTCTCTGTAGGTCAGGCTGTCATTGCAGAAGTTGTACACTCATAAAGTAACCCTTTAAAGATAATGACACAAGGAATAAAGCGATTAAATTCCACTTCTATTCTATCTTACCAAAATCCCACACAGACCAAAAATTAAACTAGCATTAGATTAAGAAAAGACAAGCAGAACTGGCTAGAGAGATGGCTCGGTGGTTAAGGGCAATAACTTCTCTTTCAGAGGACCCAGGTTCAATTCCCAGTACCCACATGGCAGTTCACAACTGTTTATTTCTCCAAGATCTGACAGCCTCACAAAGACATGTGGCAAAACACAGTGGACATAAACTAAAAGTAAATAAATTGTTTTTTTTTAAAGACAGGCATAACAAGTTCCTCATAGTTCTAGAGACTTCTCAGTGAATTGAAGGTAAAAGGAAGGAGTTAGTATCAATAACTTAGAAGGAATGGTAAGCCACAAAACTGCCTACAGCAAAGGAAGATGGTAAGATAGTTAATTCAGTAAGGAAGTGAATCTAGTAAGGCTTGGATTCAATTTAAAGGGTTTATTTATAATGATTTCCCTTGGCTGAACTTTTAATCTTATCCATATGAATGCTATGTTATAAAGAGGATGCCTTCTATATGGAAACTTTACCTCCTGCTTTAAGAAATAACACAGATGAATATTTTGTATGCTATGCTCTTAACTTTATCAGTTCCATTTTGTGAAGTCTGGCTTCTACAAGCTGAAATATAATGATTCTCTATAAGAATTTCCACCAGTTTTTCAATTTTTCTACTTGTGCTGTAGTTTCAGGAGACAAGCTTCAGGGCAGACAAAGATTGCACCACAACATTACTAGATACTTCTGATTTAGCTTTTATTAAATGTCTGCTCCACACTAAAAATTGCATGGAAAAATGTTGCCCATCAGCCTATCCTGCAGGCTTGACCTGTGAAAACATTGCCTCCAGCACTTGCATGGTTGCTTCTGCTTAGCTTCAATTTACTTGTACAGGAGTGACTACCTAATTAGAGTAAGCCAGAATATAAAACTATAGAATGACTCATTTTTATAACAACTGGACTGAAAATGCCTGGGAATTTAGAAGTCTATTTTATTTTACATATTTTATAGAGAGAGTTTGCATTGTTATAATACAAACAGGTGAATATTATCACTTATTCTTTCCCATCTCTAGGTTATGGTGCTTGTGTTGGTTTTTCTCATAAAGAAACAACAATGTTTAATAGCAAGAGTCAAGCACATTTTGAAGGCATCTTCCTTTTTCTAATTGTTCGAACCTGGAATTATCAGGTAATGATAAGATATGCTTGAGTACATGACAGATTATGAAAACAAAAACCTCTCTTGTAAGAAAACCTAAAATTAGAGTTAGAAAAAGTAGATCTGTCTTCAACCTCAGATATAGGAGGGACTTATTAAGCATGTATAGAATTACATTAATGGTTCCATGGTTTTTCCTCTGTAGGCATCTGCTTAGTTTCACAAGTACTTCCTATCACATTAGAGTTGGAACACAAAGGAAATTATTTTATTTCCTTATTTCCATCTTCAGATATATACATATTAAGATTGTTTCTTTATATTTACTTTGGAGATTTTTTAGACCCCTTAAAATGCACACATGCACAACTTCAGCTAGCTGCACCAAAGAATTTAAAACATGAAATCAAAGTATATGTAATGAGAAAGTAGCAATGATCTCTTTATAGGTGATTGTCAGCTTACAGCTGAAATTTTAATAGATAAAATAAAACCCGGAATGTTTAAATTCACCACCATCACCCCAACTTGATGAAATCCTCCAGTGAGGGACTTCTTAATATTTGTTTTAAAATTAACCTTCTCATTTCTTGCATTGACCACTGTGGGTTTCACTATTAATTTACTGAGAAGATGAAGAAAAAGAGGAAAAAGAAGAAGGAGGAGGAGGAGGAGCAGGAGGAGGAGGAGCAGAATAAGAATAAGAATAAGAATAAGAATAAGAATAAAGAAGAAGAAGAAGAAGAAGAAGAAGAAGAAGAAGAAGAAGAAGAAACAGCTTCTCTGAAGAGGGTTGAGAGATGTATTGAACTATGGATTGAAGACAAGAAGGAGGAAATTTATCACTCTGTCCATTTAGCAGAATAGTAGGGTTAAGTTCTCTCCATGGGGCCCATGACCTAGCCAACCATAATGTTTTGGCCTACTTAACAATAGGCATGAGTTCTGTCTTATGGGCAGGCTTTAAATACAATCAGAAAGCCGTTAATTATTCCTGTAACATTTGTGCCATTATTACATCAGTGATCACATCACTCGGGTAAGGCATCGCTATAACTCACAGTGTTCACATGTGTGTAAGACTACTACCACCCTTCTTCCCTGGAATTGTGCATAAAATTTTCCAGCACTATGAAAACTGACCAGTAGAACTGCAGCTTCCAGGTCAGTTAGATTTATTTGTCCTATGACTCAAGTATAGAGCAGTCAATATGAAGAGAATAAAAGAGTATATAGTGATCCATCTTAATAGGGCACCTGTATAAAACTCAAGGATCATCACAGAAGAGAGAGTAGAAATATTGTAAGAGCCAGAGGTACTGGGGTTCTGCAGCAAAACAATATATTCTAAAAATAACAGGACCATTGTGCATATGAACTCACAGAGGCTACATGATCAAGTCTGCTAAGATACCAGCATTGTTGGAAGGTTTTAAAACATCACCTCGAGCTGAGGATCTACTAAAAATAATAGCTAACAGGGATGGAGAATAATTTTTTCAGGTATGTAGCCACTAAGAAACTACTCAACCTCAAATAAATTGTCCTGTATCCAAGTACATACAGAAAACATAAATAGATTCAGTATGTTAAAATAATAATAATAACACATGAAGTTGGGAGGGGAAAAGGTGGGTAAGTTAAGAGACAAAAATTGAGGGAAGGAAATGGAGGTGAATTTAATCAAAACATTATATTAAATTATCAAACAATTTTTTTAAAAAATATTTCTCTTTCCAAAACTGTTCGAGTTGCCATAGCTACCAAAGACAAAGTCCAAAATGACATCAGTTGTGCTCAGAGAACTAAAACATTCAAAACTTTCATTGTGCCAGACAATTTTTCTAATTGACAAAACCATATGTGGCTATACATGATTTCATGTATGTACATAAAATCTAGGAGTCACCAATGGAGAAAATGTGATATTTATCATTCTAAGACTGAATTAGTTTACTTAATATTATCACCAATTATATAATTTTCTACAAATGCTATAACTTCATTTCTCCTTATACAATAATCAGTTGTGTGGAGACACCACACTTTCTTTATCCATTCCTATGCTGAAGAACATCTAGGTTGGTTCCACGGTTTAGTTATTGTGAATAGTATTGTAACAGGGACTGTTGTGCAGGTGTCTCTGTGATGTGTTGATTTGGTACCCTTTGAGTAAACACCCAGAAGTGGTAGAGAGGACTCATATGGTAGAGCTGTTTTGAGTTTAACTTGTGTAAATCTCCATCCAATTCCCTCACCATTAGGTGTTCTTCCATATTTCAGCATTGAACTGGAGTAAACAGCATCACAGAAATATTTGGTACTGAAAAGTATGGGAGAAAGTGTCAGGAGAAACTGGAAGAGGAAGAGGAGCAGGTGACAACCTGGTGCATACTAAAGTAATTTAATTGCATCATTACAATGACAATACGATTTGAATCATGAAATTGAGTATGCATAGGAAAACATAATATGGAATGGTGGGGCCTGTTGATTCTTGACAGTGTTGATACAGTCATAGCTGTTCATAATTTTCTTTCTTTTTCCATGTATTTTTGCCCTTTTTGGCTTTGATCTATGTTTGCTTGAAAAATCCTTTCTTACACTTTCTCTAAATGCCTGTTAAATATTCTTTGAGTTACTTGAGACTTTTGTTTATTGCATGTAATTTTTAAAGCCATCTGTTATACATTTAGGATATTGTGCCAAAAACTAAATGTGGCTTGGCAAGATGGCTCAGCAAGTAAATGTGCTTGCTGTGCATGGGGTCACCTAAGCTGAATCTACAAAACTCAGGTAAAAGGGGAAGGAGAGAACTAACTCTACCAACTTTGCCTTTAACTTCTACATGCATGCCACAACATATATATCCTCATACCATATGTTCACATATACACCTAATACACTCTTACAGCCACTAATATAAGGTACTACCTTCAAAATCAAGCTTATCTATGAGTCAGTTTGTGGTTCCTGTTGACTCTTGACAATCTACCTCAGAAGAAATGAACAGTGAATGTCCCATGACCATCAATCCTCCAACCCATCTCTATGAAAATTTCCCCTAACTGGACATAGCCTCGGAGTCTGAGAAGGTTCTGGAGTACATAGGCTGTGAAGGCTTCATCTATGTGGCTATGCAGAAGTCATCATCTGGGATACGTGAAAACTTTCTAGTGTGGTTGCTTGGTGCTCACTCACATGTCTGGTACTGACCCCTCACCCATGCTTTGTAAGCCCAATAAACTCATTGGTTCCCTATGATGAACCAAGTTGAAATTGGAACACACTTTGCACTAGGCTCTTAGAAGGAATAGTAGATGTTGTTCACATCACATTCTTCCCCAGGAAGGAATTTTAGCAATACCCAGAGCCATCATTATCATTTTCTCCATCATCATCATCATTATTACCATCATCATCATCCTCAAGGCTTTGATTCAAAGAGTTAATCAAACATGACATATCATCTCTTCACGTTATCTTTCTTGACTGAGAAAGTGTGTTCATGAGCCTTGAGAGTGATACTTCAGAGTCAACCCTGATTTGATTCTTCTCAGTCTATTTGTACTAAACTCATGGAAGTTTTACTTAGCTGTAGTTCTTCCCAAGTTCTAAAAATGAGATTTCTAAAAACTCAGCTGTCCACAGCACCAGGCAACAACAAGAAGACAAAAATTAAACAATGGTAATGAATACCTAGACCACAGATCTGGGTCAGTGTCTAGGAAATACACAGTATCCTATGTTTGAGGGGAAAACCAGCATGGCAATATTATATTCTTTTGAGAATATAGGTAAAAAAGGGAGAAGGGAAAGTGTAAAGGAGAATGAAATCATTGTTGCATATGTAAGAAATACTGGTCAGCCTGCAAATAAAGTATTGGTTTTCTCTTATGTAGTTTCACTGAGGTTATAAGCCACACTTAAGAGTAGGCCCTAGCCAAAGTGACATCTAAGCCTGGGCTGCTGCCAAGGACCATGTCTGGGTCTGTGGTTCCTTGTCAGCTGGAGATATGTTGGTGTCCATGGCTCATGTTGTCATCAAAAGTTACAAGGAGGCATGATTCTGGGCTGCCACCTGGGGCCATATGGGAGTACAGGAATCAAGCTAATGCTTGGGCCATTCCCATCTGAGAGGTCTATGCTGCCACCTGGGACTGTGGTAACAACCAGACCCAAACTACTCCTGATGGCCATATCTGGGTCAATGGTCCTGATGCAGCTCAGGTTGTTGTTGGTATCTGTTGCCCATGTTATCACAGGAGCCCATACAAATCATGTGCTGAACCATGTGTTGAACCTTGTGTTGAAGTACAGGGCCCATAGAAAGCCTGCCCTCCCTCACTAGAGACCTGATCCTGGCCCTTGTTGGCCCCACCCCACATAAAGAGCTCTCCCCCTTCTACTGCCTCCCACCTGGGAAAGCTGGCCCTACCTCTCGCCATGGGCAGGAGAGATGGATCCACCATTCACCTGAGGGGTGTGGTCCCAGCAACCTGGAGTGACCAACTCAGTTACCACTCAGGCACACTTCCAGGGCTTTGATTTGGCACTCCCTAACTTCTATACCACCTATGACCTGCTAGAACATGTAAAGAGACTGGCTCTGAGGAAACATAGCTATAGGAGCTCTGTGACTTAATTGTTTGTTTTGGTTGTTGTTTTGTTGTTATAACTGATATTCTTATTGGTATTTTTTATTTTTATTATTTTGTTATACGTTTTCCTTTGGGAGGGTGTTCCACAGGACGAAGGGTAAATACAAGTGTTATTGAGGTGTATGATGCAAAGTTCCCAAAGAATCAAAATAATTATGTCAAAAAGAAGAAGGAGAAGAAGAAGAAGAAGGAGAAGGAGAAGGAGAAGGAGAAGGAGAGAAGAAGAAGAAGAAGAAGAAGAAGAAGAAGAAGAAGAAGAAGAAGAAGAAGAAGAAGAAGAAGAAGAAGAAGAAGAAGAAGAAGAAGAAGAAGAAGAGGCCCCAGGCTCAGCAATAGATGGGCAGCACAAAAGCAACTTGTTGGTGTTTATATAGAGTGTACTTTATTTTGTTTGTTTATTGTGGTTCCCAGTTTTGTGTTTTTATTGGTTTTATTTGTGCATGTTTGCATGTGTGCTTCTCGTATTATTATTTTGTATTTTTTAATTATTTTTAATGTGCGTGTTTGTTTTCTAAAGAGAAAGAATAAGAAGGCACAAAGTTGGAGGGGTGGGGAGGTTGGGAGGATCTGAGAGGAGATGGGGAAGGGAAAACCATACTTCAGAATATATTTTATGCATTTTTAATATAAAATAAGAAAAAAGGAGAAAAGAAAACATGGGTCAATAATTTTAAAATAAATAATTTTAAAATAAAGATGGGACAGTAGAAATATTAAGAAAAATTAAAGTTAAAGGACCCCCTTACCAGTAAGCACTGAAATAAGTCTGTAATGATAACTTGCTACACAGCAAGAGAAAAAAAGGCAGAACTTTTTAGGGGTTTTTCTTAAACCCACAACTAATATTATTAAATACATAAAGAATGATATTGATATTCCAGGAGAACATGCTGCAATAAATGGGAGACAATTACATAGAAGTATGGAAATCAGTCAGTTAATAGATCAATAAGTTAGGAGCTATGAGTATTAATACTGAGAATAAATTAAGACTTTATAAGAAATGGAAAACACTAACTATATGGCTCTATATTTTCATAGAATTATAAATATAGATATTGATTTGGCCATAAATTATTATGTAACTATGTTAAGCAATTTGGTTGTAGAAAAGCAACATAGGAAATCAATGCAGTATGTCCAATACTAACAAATCAAGAGATAGACTACAGCTTTTTAAAATGTGGGATGTTGGTAAAACTGTGAACTAGAGGAGTTAAGGGTGGCTCTTTAGAGAAGGCCTGGGTCAGGAGAAGACTTGAAATGGTATAGAATTTGTGAGATAAGACATTAAATTACACAATAAAGGGCAAATAAGCTTTCACAACATTCAGCATTAAGTGGCATTGAACATCAGCCAACACAACCTCCTTTTTAGAAATCTTGGTTTCAGTTGATAAGGTAGTTTAAATGAGAATGGGTTCATAGGTCATATATTTGAATGCTTATTCATCAGAGAGTGTCAGTACTTAGAAAAATTAGAAGGTGAAGCTTGGTGGAGGTAGCTTGCCACTGAAGGTGGGATTTGAGGTATCAGGCTCTTGAACCAGGCCCATTGTCTCTTCTCTTGCTGCCCATGGATCTGGATATAGAACTCTCAACTACTAATCCAGCAGCATGTCTGCCTGTATGCCATCATGCTCCCCACCATGATGATAATGGACTCAACCCCTGAAACTGTAAGCAAGCCCCAATTAAATGCTTTCTTTTATGAGAGTCGTCATGGTGTTTCTTTACAGCAATAGAACACTGACTAAGACAGATGGTAAACAATCACTAGTAAAATTTGACTTACATAAATTTGCACCTAAATAATTTACACTCAAAGTACATCTCCTTGTTGTTTCACCGCTGAGATAACCTATGGGGAGTAAGTAGACTTAAGGTGGACACATGATGTAATGATGTGCTCCTATACATTTCCATTCAGCTTCTTACTTGCCCACACCATGTGCAAACAGAAATTACCGGATGCTCAGCTTGGAGCATGCTTGTTTGTATTATTATTTTCAACGCTTTCAAAGGTGGAACAACTATATTTCCTTGTTAGTGTCTCCTCCATACTTGGAAGGAGCCGCCCCACAGAACTACTTCCCAAACCCTCAAAGAACAAAATCTGTTACTGAAAATAAATGTTAAAAGTTTGAATATATCTATACCTGCTACATTGTGTTCAAGTCCATATGAGGCCCTTTCTGAATGGAGAGAGGAGAGGAGCAGAAAGGGAGGTGGGTAGATGGGAAATGGGAAGGGACCGGAGGACAGAAGGGAGGGGGAACTGCAGTAGGCATGTAAAATAAATTTTTTAAAAAAATGTTATTTAAATAAAATTGCAAAAGAAAAACAATTAAGCTGGCATGATATGATAGAGTAGGAATATTATAGAGTAGGGGTTAGTGGGTGTCTTATTAATAGAATCCTATCATCTGCAAATGCAGACAACTTAGACAACTTTACTTCTTTGCCTATGTGTACCCCTTTCATTTCCTTCGCTTGTCTTATTGTTCTGGCTAAGACTTCAAGCACTGTATTGAATGAAAGTGGAGAGTTCGATAACTTGTTCCTAATGACAGTGGAAGCTTTAGAGATTTTCTCCATTAGCATGGTGTTGGGTATGGATTTTTCATTTATAGGCTTATGTTGGGATGTAAGCCCTCTTTCCCTAGCCTCACTGTGACTTTCAGCATGAAAGTAAATTACCTTTCCTCAATGGCCATTTCTGCATTAAATGAGATGATCATGTGTTTTTTATCTTTCAGTCTATTTTTGTGATGGATTACATTTATTTATTTACATATGGTGCCAACTTGTTCATTATCTCTTATATATTGGTTTGAATCCGGCTTCCCAGTATTTTACTGAGAATTTTTATATCTTACATTCATCTATATTAATCAGGAAAATTGGCTTATAATTATATTTTTCAATATATTTATCATATAGTATTATCATAATACCAACTTCATAAAGTGAGCCTTGAGAACCTTGTTTCCTTTTCTGTTTAATGGAATAACAAGCAAAACTTGTGCCAACTCTTCTTTGATGTTCTTGTAGGATTTTGCAATAAATCCTTGGAAAAATAAGCTTTTTCACTTGGGAGAATTTTTGTTACTACTTCAATACCATCTCTGGTTATGAATTTTTTTAATTGCCTTATGTCATTTTGATTTTACTTTAATATGTTGCACAAATCTAGGAATTTCCCCCCAGCTTTTCCAGTTTTGTGGAATATGAATTAATTTTAAAGAGTTATATTTTTCTGAATTGTGTTATTTGTGATAATATCCCTCATTTTGCTTCTAAGTTTATCCTATGGATATTCTTTCTTTCTATGTGTGTGCCTTTAAATAATTTGAGAGTTTATGTCAGTCTTGTTTATCCTTCAAAGAACCATTTCTCTCATTGATTTTTTTTTTTGTGGTTCTGTTTTTCTGTTTAATTGATTTCAATGCTGATTTTGGTTGTCTTTCCTCATCTATTGTCTTGCAGTTTAGTTCTTTCTTTTCTTCCTAAGGCCTTCATGTGCATCATTATATTATGAAACTAAGGCGGTTCAATTATCCGATGCAGGCAGTTAGCATTATAAACTTTTCTCTTAGAACTGCCTCCATTGTATCACATAGATTTTAGTATGTTGTGTTTTTATTTGCATTCAATTATAGGAATTTAAATTTTTCCTTTCTAGGTTCCTCATTGACACAATTATCATTTAATTGTGTGGTGCTTGGTTGCATGAATTTTTATACTTTCTAGAGTTTTTTGTTATTTTTTTAATTGCTGTCAACAACTATCTTTGTTCTATTATGTTTGGATAGAATATAGGATGCTATTAAATTTCTCCGATATTTGTTAAGACTTGTTTTGTATCCTAATATGTGATTAATTTTGAAGAATATTCTATGGGCTACTGAAAAGAATGATTATTTCTTAGCCTTTTGGCAGAATGTTCTTTTGTAGATGATTTATTATATTGTATAACACCAGTGTTTCTGTGCCTAGTGTTTGTTCCAATGACCTATCTTTTGGTGAGAGTAGGCTTTGTAAGACACTCACTATCACTCTGCTAGAGTTAATCTGTTTTCTTTTTCTTCATCTAGAATTTCTTAAATGATATTGAATTTACCTGTGTTTGGTGATATATCATTAAGACTACAATCTCCTATTGGTTAATTGTTCATGGGTATGAGGTGACTTATCTTCTGACTGGTTATGGTTTAAAATTTATTTTGTCCAAATAGTAGAATAGCTGTGCCTGTTTGTTTCTTAGTTTCAGTTGCTTGGAGTAATTTTTCCCACCTTTAACTATAAGGTTGTGTATACTATTGTTGTGTGGTTATTTTTGTTTTATTTTGGTTTTTTGTTTGTTTGGTTGGTTTGGTTTGGTTTAGTGTTTGGGGGTTTTGTTGTTGTTTTCTATTCCAGTCTATAATTCTATGGCTTGTTATTAGAGCATTGAAGTAATTGATATTCAGATTTATTACTGAAAGATGTGAGTTCATTTTTGCCATTTTATTGATTTCATGGTACTGTTTTAAACCACTGTTCTAGATAGCTTTAGGTCAACTTGACACAAGCTAAGGTCATCTGAAAGGAAGAAAACTCAACTGAGAAAACACCTCCATAAGATCAGCTATATATAAGCCTATATGGCTGGGAAAGCCCAGCCCCTTATGGGTAGTGCTATCCCTGGGCTGGTGGTCCTGGGTGGTCCTGTTTTCTTATAGAAAACAGGCTAAACAACGGAGAGCAAACTAGTAAGCAGCACCCCTCCACCGCCACTGCATCAGCTCCTGTCTCCAGGTTCCTGCCCAGTTTGAGTTCCCATCCTGACTTCTTTCAATGATGAAGAATAGTATACAAGTGTAAGCTGAATAAACCCTTCCATCTCCAAGTGTCTTCGGTCATGGTGTTTCATCAGAACAATGATAATTCTAAAATAAGACAACTTCTTTTGGTCAGCTCTCCTAATATCATTTAGTTATTCCCTGTGGCTTTTCATCTGTGTTTACCCTTCTCTTAAGATTGAAGAATTCTTTCCAGTATAGTGTGTGTGTGTGTGTGTGTGTGTGTGTGTGTGTGTGTGTGTGTGTGTGTGTCTTAGTATTTATAAGTTCCTTTAATCTGTCTTAGTCCTGGAATGTTTTTATTTCTTCTCCATTTTAAAATAGTGTTTCTGGATATAATAGTATGGAGTAACAATTGTTATCTTTCAGAAGTTGGAATGTGTCTTTCCAGGCTCATCTGGCTTTAATTGTTTCTATCATGTAATAAGGTATTATTCTGATGGACCTGCCTTCACAACGGACTTCATCTTTCTCTCTTGCAGTTTTTCTTTATTCTGTTTTAAATTATTTATTTTCTTTTCATACATTGATGTTTTTCCTGCATGTGTGTTTTTGTGAGGGTGTCGTATCCTTTGGAACTGGAGTTACAGACAGTTATGGGCTGCCATGTGGGTGTTTGTAATTTAATCCAGGTCATCTGGAAGAATGCCCTGTGTTTTAAACCACTAATTAATGGTTGTTTTTTTTTTAATGTTGTAACTCTAAAAATTATGTCATAAGGAGATTGGTTTGTTGTTGTTTTGCTTTTGTTGTTGTTTTCTAGCCTTTGTTCATGTGAAGTTCTGTAGGCCTCTTGTGCATGGATAGGCACCTCTTTCTCTAGGTGTGGATGTTTTTCTCCTATGGTTTTATGGAAAATTATTACTAAAACATTGGTATGGTATTGGTTTTCTCCTTCTATGCCCACAATTGAAAAGTTAGGTCTTTTGATGTTGTCTCAAATTTCTCCCATGTTCTATTCATGCATTTTTATTCATTTATTGTGTACCTTTATAGAGTTATCCAATATCTCTAAATTATCTTGCAGCCCTGATATTTTCCTTTGCACATGGCCCATGCTATTGCTGTGCCTTTCCACTGAGGCATTTATCTAGCTTGTTGGACATCATTTCAGATTGGCTTTTCTTGAGTAGTCCTTTTTATTTTTGTATTTTATTGGTTTACTTATTTCATTCATGTCTCCAGTTTTGCTCTCTGGACATGTATTCATGTCTTCTTCAAGTAGTTTTAAAATAGCTGCAAATATTTCTTTGAGTACTTCATCAAGTGGTTCTTCCAAGTCATTCTCACTGGGGGCCATTGTAACAGTATTAGTAAGCTTTTAGAGGAGACATGTTGTTTTGTGTTTTCATCATATTTTGGTTTCTAGACTTATATTTGCAGAATTGATTGGATAGAGGCATAAGCTTGGGCTAGTGGTCTGGAGACTGTTTGGACGGCAGCACCAGGAACTAGAAGAATGATGGGAATATAGGCTAGAGGCTGGGTGTCCTGCAGTTACTTACCTGTTTTGTACTGAGAGCTAGTGGGTGAAAGAAGGTTGGAATGAGATCATATTTAAGATTTCTTCCATGGGGCAATGAGATCTCAGGGAACAGCAGTAATTTGGCAGGTGCTAGGGTCTGGGGACTGCTTACTTGTGTAGACTGGGAGGTTGGGTGATAGAGAAAATTTGAGATGAGTATTCAGACTCCAGAGCCTAGTTAGAGACAAAACCTAGAGGGCAGCAGAAGTTTGGTCCAGTTGCTCAGCCTGTAGGGATCCCTCATCTGTCATTGCCAAGGAGCAGTGGGAGGACTGTGTAAAGTTTTAATCTTCAAAGTCATCTGTTACAAATGTGAGCACATGAGGAGGCTAAAGTTTGCTAAATTCTAGTCTAAGAACACTGTTTTCCTTCCTTCTTCCATGTCTGTATATTTTATAAATTTTAAATAAATGTACCTTTTCCAGAATCAAAAATTCTAAAACTCATATGGTACCCTATTAACATGCAAATTTGAAGTTTCAAGCATCCTTTTTAAAATCTAAAATCAATTTAATTAATTAAGAATATTTTAGTAGCCACTAAAGACCAATATAAATGATATATATATATATATATATATATATATATATATATATTACCACAGAGTAAGTTTTAAGGCAACTTACTAAATGCTTCAAACATTTAAAAAAATACTCAAATTTATCATCAAGCTATTATATATGTAAATATATTTCACAAAAGAAATCATTAAAAAGCAAAATATACTTATTTTTGTTATTGGCAAATGTTGTGGAAATTACTTAATATTTAATGCCATTATATCTATATGATAAAATTGTCTGGCAGTTTGAATCAAAAACATCCCTCATAGTCTCATTTATTTGAACACCTGGTCACCAATTGGTGACAGCCTTTAGGGAGACTATGTGACCTTTAGGAAGTGCAGATTTGCTCAAGAAAGTGCATCAGTGGTGTTGGAATTTGAGAATTTCTTGGCACACCTTACTCATACTCCATGTTATTACTTTATTTTTAAGTCTTTTTATTTATTTTTTACATTCCAATCCCAGTTCCCCCTCCCTCCTCTACCCCTACTCCTCCCCACCTCCCATCTGATCCTCAGAGAGGAAGTCTACTAAGTCTGTTCCATCATCTTGTTGAGGCAGGACCAAGGCACCTCCCCACACTCCTGTGTCTGGGCTGGGTATGGTATCTCTCCATACAGAATATTTTCCACTAAGTCAGTTTGTGAATTAGAACCAGATCTGGACCCACTGCCAGTGGCCTCGTATATTGTCCCAGTCACACCATTGTCGCCTATGTTAAGGGAGCCTTGTTTGGTCTTATGCAGGTTCCTATTTTGTCAAACCTGAGTCAGTGATCTCTCACTTCTGCTATTCCTTTTTCTGTGCAGTTGAGATGGTGATTGCTCAGCTTCCTGCTCCAGCCACCTGCTACACCATGCCTTTACAGACTCTCCACTCTGGACCATAAGCGTAAGGAAAGTCTTTCATCTACAAGATGCTTTTGGTCATGGCATTTTATTGCAGCAACAGAAAAATAACTAATGCAAATGCTTCATAAAAAACTGGATTTTAAGTTAGGCATGTGGCTCATGCTTTTAATTTCAGAATTTGGGAGGTAGGGGCAGGTAAATATCTAAGTTAGAGGCCAGTCTGATCTATATAAAAAGTCTTAGGCCAGTAGTGGCTAAACAGTGAGACCTCAAATAATAATAACTATTGCAATTCAGATTATTTTAATAATTGATATATACTTACAATATTAATGTGTGAAATAACCTAAAATATCAAATATAAAATGAAAAATGTCAATTTGTTTACTATTATGACTTTAATAATGAAAAAGCATAAATATAATAGAAAAATTATGAAAAAAATTGAGTGTAATATTATTTGACCTTTGGATAAAGAACTTGCTATATTTAGAAACCGTGAAATTATACAAATAATTAGATAACTCAGCAAAGAGCAAGTATATCATTCTGTTTTTCTTTAGGCAGATTCTGACTACATAGTTCACACTGTCATCAAACTTGAAATCCATCCACCTCAGTCTCTCAAATGCTGGGATTGTTGATGTGTATTAGTGTGCCCAGCCCTTGTGATTGATACTTTTATATTGAAGCATGACACAGTACACATACATGAAGAAAATTATTCCTTATATAAAAACTAAAGACAACATAAATTTAGTAAAACAAAAAATAAAATGTGTAGGTTATTGTTTAAGTAGTAAGTTCTTTTTTGTTTTTCTAATGAATGTATTATGTATTTATTTATTTATTTTACATCCTAGCTGCAGTTTCCACTCCCTAATCTCCTCTCAGACACTATCCCAACTCCAATCTGTTCCCACCCACCCCCAATCCACTCCTCCTCCTTTCTGTTTAGGGAAGGGAAAAGTCTCTCATAAGTATCAACAAAACATGGCATATTAAATTGTGGAAAGACTAAGCACCTCCCCATATATTAAGACTGGACAAAAAGACTCAGTATGAGGAGTGGGGTCCCAAAAAGGAGTAAAAGAGTCAGAGACAGTCCCTGTTCCCAATATTAGTAGTCCCACAAGAAGACCAAGCTACGCAGCTGTAACATATAGAGTGTCTAGGTCAGTTCCATGCAGGTTCTGTGGCCCCTGTCAAACCAGATTAATTGATTTTGTGAGTTTTCTTGTGTTGTCCTTGACCCTTATGGCTTCTACAATCCTTTCTCCCCCTCTTCTACAGGATTCCCTGAACTTTGCCTAATGTTTGTCTATGGGTCTAAATCTGTTTCTATCAGTTAGTGAATGACACCTCTCTAATGACAATTAGGTTAGGCACCAATCTAGTCACAGAAGTTAGACATTCTGTGATCTCTTAGAGTCTACAAGACATCATCAATCAAGGCCTTTCTGAATTTTAAGGTCTCCATTAAGAAGCTGGGTGTTGTTCTAATAGGTATGCCTTTCTATGTTACTTGGCCTCTTAACATCCTTTCATTGTTGTGTATGTTTAGTGTTTTAGTTATTATGTGGCAAGAGGATTTTCTTTTCTGATCCAATCTATTTAGTGTTATATAAACTTTTTGTACCCTTATAGACATGTCTTTAGGTTAGGAAGTTTTTCTTCTATAAATTTGTTAAATATATTCTCTGGAATTTTTGAGCTGGATTTCTTCTCCTTTTTTTCTTTCTATTATTCTTGTTTATAGTCTTTTCATGGTGTCCCAAATTTCCTAGTTGATCTGTGCTAGAAACTTTTTAGATTTAACACTGTTTTCTTTATCATGGGTTCAATGTCTGAGAATCTCCTTTCCATCTCTTTTATTCTGTTGGTGATGCTCGCATCTGTACTTCCAGTTCACTTGTCCAAAATTTTTATTTCCAGGATTCCCTCCATTTGTCTTTTCTTTATTGCTTCTCATTCCCATTTTAGGTCTTAAACAGTTTCATTCATCTGTTTGTTTTTTATTCTTGATTTTATTTTAGAGATTCATTGATTTCTTCCAATTTTTCCTCAGTTTTTTAAAGGAGTTTGTTCATATCCTTTTAAAGCATTTTTATTGTCTTCATAAAGTTATTTAAGGTCATTTTCTTATGCTTCATCTATGTTGGATTATTCCGATCTTGCTGCTGTAGGACAGCTAGACTCCAGTGATGACATATTGCCTTTTCTGTTATTGACTGTATTCTTATATTGGCATTTAGGTATCTGAATTTGGAGTGATTCCAGGTCTATGTGTCAATTCCTGCATTTGTCTTCGTTAAATAGGTACTTTGTTGCTGGATTGCTCTTTCTTCTCTGCTATTATGGCCTAAACAGCCAAGGATTCTGGTGACTAGCATGTCTTCAGGTCCTATAGGGTGTCCCCTCTTGAGTTTGGAGGGCTAGAAAGTCCCTAGATACAGCCTGGCCTTTGGTAAAGCCAAAGTGTTCTTCCAAAGTTGTAGACCAGGATACAGAGCCCAGGAGAAGTGCAGACTGGGGTCCCTAGATCTAGCCTGGCCTCTAGGATCTCTAAGATCAGCCTGACTTCCAGTACAGCTGCTGGTACTGGGGTCCCTGATCTGGCCTGTGCTCCAGTAAAGCTGGTCTTCTGAAGTTGTAGACCTGGGATCCCTAGATGGGGTCTGGCCTCTGGTAAAACAGAAGTCTTCTTTTGAAGTTGTAAACCAGGATATGGAGGCAGGGGTCCAGGGTCAGGGAGCAGAGGGGTATGCAGTCTAGTGTTGTTAGGAAGGATTTAAAGGGGTTTTATGTGCAGGGGCCCTGTCTTACCTGGGTTTCCTAGGTCAGCCTGGCCTCCTGATAAGGCTCCCAGGGCAGGGGGATCTAGTGCAGATCCCAGAGGAAGGAGTCACTCTGGATTATCACAGGGGCTTTAAGTGAAACAACTAAGATCAAAACAGACTATATGAAAAAATATGGGTCAGTGTTGATGTCTACAGCTCCTGATAATGTCGAAGGCCAGGCTGGTGACAGGGTTCAGGGCCACACCACCTGGGACTATATTGGCATCTGTGAGTCTCACTGCCACTGGAACCATGCCAATTTGGGTGGACTTGCACTACCACCTGAGGCCATGGTGACATCAAAGCCCAGGCTGCTGATGAGAACCATTCGAGGTTTGTGGTCTCTACCATACCTAGGGTCTACGTTTATATCTGTGGCCCATGATACCACCAAAGGCCACACAGATGCCTTAGGTCTAGGCTGCAACCTGTAACCATGCTGACACCTGAGGGCCATGCCACCACTGGGGCCACAGCAATCTGAGTGGCCTATGCTGTCACCTGGAGTCAGGGTGTCATCCAGGCCTGGGCTGCTACCTAGGGCCATATCTAGGTCCATAGCCCTACCACAACCAGTGTCTGTGTTGATGTCCATGGTTTCTAATACCATTGAAGGCTGTGCTGATGCCAGGGAGCTGGGCCACCAACAGGTACCATGTTAGTGTCCAAGGGCCACAGAGTGCCAAGGGGTTGTCAGAGCCAGGACTGCTGCCTAGGACCTGTTTGGGTCCCCTGGCCCAGCAGTAGTCAGTGTCTAAGTTAATGTCTGGTGTCCATGGCTCCTGTTACCGCCGAGAGCTGTGCAGATTTTTGGAGTCTAAACAGCTACCTGAAACCACATTGGTATCCAAGGGCCTTGCTGCTCCAAGATCATACTGATCTCATTGGCCTGTGCTGCCACGGGGGCCAAGGATGATGTCCAGACCCTAGCTGCTGTTGAGGCCATGTCTGGGTCCATGGTCCTGCTGCAGGTGCAGTCTGTGATGATATCCATAGCCTATGATGTCACAGGGATTCATAGAAACTTTATACTTTGAAATATGTGGTCTGTGTTAATCCAGCCCACTCCTCACTGGCCATGAAATAGCTGACCCTGCCATTCACTGGTCATTGCAGAAAGAGAGCTGTAGCTGCCTCTCATTGGGGAGGGGGCTGGCCCCATACTTGGGAGAGATGGTCTCACTGTTCACCATGAATGTAGGAGAGCTGAACCCAATGGCATGTGCCTTGAAAAGCTGGCTCAATCCCTTGCCTGAGGTGAGTGGTCCTAGTAGCCTGGACTGACCAGCCCAGCTACCACCCACACCCTGCACCATGGGTTGACCTACCCTAACATCTACTCCATCTGTGATCTGCTGGAGTGCATTAAGGAACTCCAGTTTCCGTGGGAGTTGCTCCTCACACACCATCCTTCTTATAATTTGAGATGAGCTCTGTCACTGCTTGAGAACTGGTAATCTAGGCTGCCTGGCCAGAAAGCCCTGTATCTGCCTCTCCCATGATGGAATTATACATACACACCACCACCTCAGTGCCTTTTACATGGATTCTGGGGTCAAAGCCAGGTATTTGTTACCAACTGAGCCTTTTCTCCAGTTCCAAGAAAAATCTTAAACATCCCAACAAAAGCCCATGTCCTGCAGTATTAAAAGCATGTCCTGCAGTATCTGGAAGTATTGTTGAAATTTTGTGTGTACCTCTACTTGGTTCCTCAGGGAAGAATTTAAAAACAGCTTGGCTCATGTAGGGCCATAAATCCATTCTTCTGTGAAGCATCCATACTAGTCCAAAATCTTCCCATAACACCATTACACAGACAATATTTTTTCCCTTTTCATGAACATGGAAGCTATTTCTCAATTGATTCAAGCTGGAAAACTGGCTCCTACATAACCAGTTTTTGTGGGCAAAGCTATTAGTATTAGCCGGGTGTTATCAGCTTGCATTTGAGCTCTTACAGTTTTTGGGCAGTGGCGAGGAGAAGTTGTCCACTAAAGAATGTACTTAGTACTCCATCTTGACTGGAATCTGATTGTATACTCTGACTTGTTGAATTGACTGCTTGGCTCATTCATTTCACCCAAGAACAAAATGATTAGGCTTCTGAATTTAACTAAATCCCATCAATATTTACATCAATATTTAAATAGCCTTCTCATTAATTTCATTTTCTCAGTAAGCCATAATTATTTTTTGTTTCCTTTTTGGCCCAGAAATGTTTGTTCTTTAGCAGCAGAAATATGAATCAGTAAATAAGCCAACCTTCTTTATCTAATTTTAAACCTTATTTCAGTATATATATTATAGTCCCCACACATGAACCATGAAAGAAAAATCTCAAATCATCAAAATCCCTATTTATCTGTCCTTGGGAAGAAGCCTACCTCAGAAAATCCCACAACCATTTCCTGTTTTCCACTTCTGTTGAGGATCTGGTTAAAATTCCCCACATCTCACAATATTCACAGTAAAATAACAGCGGGTTTTAGTGCAATGCAACCTCACTCCATAATCTTAATTTTATGATATTTTCTTCCCTGTCTTACTCATAATCCAACCATTCAAATTTAGAGGCGGCTTCAAGAGGCTTATTTAGATAGATTTTGTATATTCAAATTCAATCTACTAAGGCTATCAAGAACACCTTGGAACTGAAAGTTAGTTGAGACAAATTCCTATATTTTGTCCTAAACATACAGTTAAATTTAGGAAAACTGTACTGAATGAGAAAAAAAAAGAGGAAAATCAAATCAGAAATAATATGTTTGGAATTTGGAGAGTGAACAAAAAGTTACATTTGAAATAACCTTATGGCATGAGAAGTAAAGGACCTCACGAAGACCTTCACTGGCATTGGGTGAGTAGCCTGGACTTATGCTTGAGCCCTTTGTCCACCTTTTTACTAGGCAGCTCGTGTTTGCGGGACAGGAAGACGGAACCTGGATGGAGGAAGCTGCAAAATAAATCCATCTGTATCACTCTCCATACAGTATTTCAATTCATTCATTTTCGACATGTGTCACAGGAACAAAGACATTCAGTTTCACCCCAATCTTATTAAAAATACAAATGTCTAGGCCTTTCAGGACCTGCTCAATCAATCTCGGGATGGAGCCTAGAAAACTGGAGATAACAAGCACTTAGTTATCAAATGAATACCCTGGGTATCTAATCAACAACATAGTGATTATAGAAAATAACACTGTATTATACACTTGGAAATTGCTGAGAAGTAGATCTTGTGTTCTACACAGACACACATGCAAAGCAACCAGAGACACTGGTAGGTTTTTTAATTAGCTGGGTTTGTGTTAATTATTTTATAATGTACATCTATACATACATACATATATATATACATATATAAATATATATTTGAAACAAATTAGTTGAACATTTCAAATATATAGTGTTAATTTCTATTGTTATAGTTTTTAATTTTAAAGAATTACATAACTTTCCCCTATACCTTATCTCGCTCCAGCCCCTCCCCACTACCTGCCCTTTAACTTCTTCCATGTCTCCCACCCATTCTCAAATGATAGCTTCTTTTTCTTTATTATTATAGTGTGTGTGTGTGTGTGTGTGTGTGTGTGTGTGTGTAACCTGCTGCATCATTTTTGTTGTTGGTTTGTATATAGTTTCAAGGCTCACCATGATTCTTTAGACAAATAAAGGGACTCATACCTTGGAGAGGATAATGAGAGGATAATTCTCCTCCCAGCCCAGCAGCATATGGTTTTTTTTTTTTTTTTTTTTTTTTTTTTTTTTTTGTCTAGGTGGAAGACCCCATGAAATTTCCTCCTTTCCATATTTCCATGCCTATTAATATCATCATTGTTCCACTTTTGCTTATGCAGCCATTTCTGAGAGACTGTTTCATAGCAGACTTCCTTGATTTCTGACTCTTACAATCTTTCCACCCCTCTTCAGAAATGTTCCCTGAGCCATAGATTCAAGAGCTGTGATGTAAATGTACTCAGTGGGGCTGAGCTCCCCACAATCTGTTGATCTCTGCACTGTGTATAATGTGGTTTTATGTGGTGATCTCCACTTGCAGTAAAGACAGACTTCTTTGAGGAGAGACGATAGCTACACCTATTTGTAGGTATAAAGGTAAGATTTAGAATACAGTAAGGAAATATGCTGGTATAATAAAGTAGCAGTGGTAGATTGCTTTCTAAGGTCCAGAAATCACAATTTCTGAAAAGCTGGCAAAGTTTCCAGGGCACAATACGACAACCGTTCCATTGAGTAGCCTTTACGTTCAATTACACAGCTGTTGACACCAACATATGAGTATCACTTATTGTACCATTATGTATCTTGCCTCATTCCCTTGAGAGTATAGTATGAATAATAAAACCCACATACAGATACTGGGGTTTAAGCTGAAGATCAGGAAATCGAAGTGGTCAATCACTTGAGAGTTCTCAATCACGACCAAAGAGGTGATTCACTGAACCTTAGATTGCATGTCCAGACTGCACTACTCCTCACCAAATCTCAGACTCCTAGACTGCACTGCTCTTTACCAAGCCTCAGAATCCTAGACTGTTCCTGAAACTGTACCAAGACCCTTATATACTCCCTAGTTCTGGAATTAAAGACATGAACTCATTTAGACTGATTCACTCTTGTAGCCCAGGGTGGTCTTGAACTCACAGAGATCCATCTGCCTCTGTCTGCTGAGTCCTGGGATTAAAGGTATGTGTCACCACTGCCCAGCTTCTACAACTCACCAGTGTGGCTGGCTTTGAATTCTTATCTCTAGTGTCCTTATTAGATCATAAAAATATATCTCCTTGTGGAGGCTTGCACAGAATCTTCTGAAACCATGGAAGTTAGACCATAGGAAAGAGGCTTTTAGGTCAGACCTAGTTGAATACATCCAATTTCTGGGTCCTGTGTGGAGAATCATCATCTATAGGGACCACCCTCAACACCCGAGAGACAACCAAGGGCTATGTTGATAACCTCTACTGTTTTGATGGTCTCTTGGATTTACTATTTTTCTTTAGGAACAGCCATACTGATTTCCAAAGAAGTTGTACGAGTTTGCACTCCCACCAGCAGTGGAGGAGTGTCCCTTTTCTCCATATCCTCTCCAGCATAAACTGTCATTGGTGTTTCTGATTTTAGCCATTCTGACAGGAGTAAAAAGGTATCACAGTGTTGTTTTGATTTGCATTTCCCTGATGGCTAAGAATGCTGGGTACTTTTTAAAGTGTTTTTCAGACATTTTTGATTCCTTTATGGATAATTCCCTATTTAATTCTGTACCCCACTTTTTAATTGGATTATTTAGTGTTTTGGTGACTAGCTTCTTGAGTTCTTTGTGTATTTTAGAGATCAACTCTCTGTCAGATGTGGAGAGCCCATCTTGTGGGCTGCTGTTTTGTCCTGTTTACTGTGTCCTTTGCCTTACAGAAGCTTCTCGGTTTCAGGAGGTCTCATTTATTAATTGTCAATCTCAGTGTCTGTGCTAGTGGTGTCATGTTCAAGAAGCAATCTCGTGTACCAATTCATTCAAGGATACCTCTCCCTTTGTCTTCTAAGTTATTCAGTGTGGTTGGATTTATATTGAGGTCTCTGATCCATTTCAACTTAAGTTTTGTGCATGGTGATAGATATGGATCTATCTGTAGTCATCTACACACCACCATCCAGTTTTGCCAGCACCATTTGATGAAGATGCTTTTTTCCACCATTGTATAATTTTAGCTGTTTTTGTCAAAACAAAACACAGGTGTGTGGGTTAATATCAGGGTTTTCAGTTCAATTCCATTGGTCTACCTGTCTTTTCTTGTGTCAATACCAAGGTGTTTTCAGGACTATAGCTCTATAGTAGAGCTTGAAGTCAGTGATGGTGATGCCTCGGGAAAATCCTTTATTGTACAGGTTTTTTTGGCTGTCCTGGATGTTTTGCTTTTCCATATAAAGTTGAGTATTGTCCTCTCAAGGTCAGTGAAGAATTGTGCTGGGATTTTGATGGGGATAGCATTGAATCTGTAGATTGCTTTTTGGCAAGATTACCATTTTTTACTGTTTATCCTACCTATCCATGAGCATGGAAGATCTTTCCATTTTCTGGTGTTTTCTTTAATTTGTTTCTTGAAAGACTCAAAGTTCTTGCTATACAAGTCTTTCACTTGTTTGGTTAGAGTTACTCCAAGATATTTTGTGTTGTTTGTGGTTATTGTAAAGGGTCATGTTTCTCTGATTTTTTTTCTCAGCCCCTTTATCTCCTGTATGTAGTAGGACTACTGATTTTTTTTTTTTTTAGTCAATCTGTATCCTGCCACTTTGTTGAAGGTGTTTAACAGCTGCAGAGTTCCTTGGTAGAGTTTTTTAGGTCACTCATGTAAACTATCATATCATCTACAAATTGTGAAAGTTTGACTTTTTTCTTTCCAATTTATATCCACTTGATCTCCTTTTGTTGTATTATTGCTATAGCTAGAGATAAGGAGAGAGTGGACAACATTGTCTTGTTACTTATTTTAGAGTAATTGTGTTGAGTTTCTCTACATTTAGGCATTTTCAGCATATACCCAAAGACACTCCATTTTATTCATACTAGCCAGAAACTGGAAACAACATAGATGTCCCTCAACAGAAGAATTGATTAAAAAAAATGTGGTACATTTGTACAATGGAGTTTTATTTAACTGTTAAAAATGACATCATGAAATCTGTAGGCACATGGATAGACCCAGAAAGAAAAACACAGTATGTACTCACTTATAAGTGGATATTAGCTTTAAATAAAGGATAACCCTGCAACAATCCACAAATCCAGAGAGGTTACATTAAAAAGAGAAATCTAAAGAGGATGCATGAATCCCTCTGGGGAGGGGAAATAGAATAGATGTTGAGAATGGACTCTGGGCAGAGGGGGATAGGAACAAAAAGGATCATGTTTGGGAGAAATGGATGGAGGGAAAGAATATGGGAAGTGATTGCTAGAATAGGTGGGCATTTAGGGAGTGGTGTTGAAACCTAGAACAGTGGAAGCATCCTGGAACCTATGAGGGTGACCCTAGCAAGGACTTCTAATAATGTAAGATATGGAGCCTGAACCAGCCATCTTCTTTAACCAGAATAAGCTCCAACTCCACCATTTGCAAAAGGTAATACCCACAAAGTATCCTGCCTGCATGCTATGCTGGAGCAATGGTGGCTCAGAACTGTTGGGAATGGCTAGCCAATGACTGATCTAACCTGAGGCCCAAGCCATAAGAGGATTCCCATGCTATCCTCTTCCTGGATGGCCAGGATCTGGAAGATGGATATTTCAGAGACCTAGAAAAGCCAAACATGTCTGACATAAAAAAAAAAAAAAAGATCAATGAAATGATTTCTAATGATAAGTTCCTATACTCATACTCATTGATTGGTGCCTACCCAATCAGGAGCAGAGGCTCACAGCCAAATATGAGTCAGAGCTTTCAGAACCCTGCAGAAGAAGGGGAGGAAGGACTGTAGAAGCCAGAGAGGTCAAGAACAACAGTAACCTGTGCTCATAGGGGCTCATAGAGACAGAAGCAACAACCACAGAGCCTGCACATATATGCACCAGGTTTTTAATACACATTATGGTTGTTTAACTTGGGGTTTTTGTGGGAATCATAACCATGGGAATGGGGGTATCTCTAGCTCTTTTGCCTGTTCTCGGGACCCTTTTCCTCCTACTAGGTTACATGTCCACTTTGATACGGATGCCTAGTGGTATTGCATCCGTTATGCCATATTTGGTTGATACTCCTAGAAGGCCTGCTCTTTTCTGAAGGGAAAAGGGGAAGCAGTGGATCTGAGGGAGAAGGGATTTGAGTGTATGGGCCAGAGCAGGGTGCTGGGAGGGGTAAAGGAGGGGAGACTGTAGTAGGGATGTATTGTTTAAAAGAAGAATAAAAACAAAAAGAACTACTGCCTCTGCAAGTCATGTTGGCAAATAGTAGCAGGCGGTAACAACTAGAATGTTACTGGCTTAAAGGTCTGTTATGCAGGGAAATTTTCTGTAGTTCCAGGAAGAGGCAGCATGCCAAGAGTGTTCTCTTGGGAATACGATACACAGAATACTAATTACATACTGCTAGAACACACACACAGGAATATAATTACATTGGGCAAGTAGGAAGGCAGATTATTTGTCAACCAGAGCAGAAAAGATGGAACATTACCTAATAAGCAATAATTGAAAGTTAATAACAGATTTTAAAAGCTCTCTCTTTTTTCTACAATGATGCTAGAAAAACTCAGGTTAACATAAAGATGTATAAATATGAGAAGTTTTTTAATGCAATGATAAGAATGCTATTCAAAGTGATAGAAATGACATGACAGATTCTGAGAAATAATCATAAATACAGGGGTTTTGTTATAAAATAAAAACATAGTAACTAAGGTAGTATAACCTAACACATATTTGATATACTATAAAATCTTTATAATGATAAAGATTTTATCATGATATACATGTGATATTGGTCATGTGATACTATATTTACAGAACTATGAATTAATTACTTTAATTCTAGAAAAAATTATTCCATGTTGTTTAGCCATCTGCCCAAATGCTGGCTTACACTACATTGATAGGTCTTGAATCATAGAAACATGTATATCCTCTAGTAACTTCCGACCAGATTCCACCAGCCCTTTCAGATCACTTTCTGCAAACAATGTTTATGACTGACCTTTGGTTGGTTTATGGGCATATCTGACTTATTTGACATAGGAAGACTCAGCCATTGTGGGCAGCAGCATTCCCTGGGCAGGGAGATCTGAACAGTATAACAGAATAGAAAGCTAGCTGGGAAGAAACAAGCAATTGTTATTCTTACTAGTTGAGTTGTTGTTTAGCCCTAATGATGCACAGGAGCTTCTGTCCCTTCTAACACCTATGCAGGCTGCACTTGTAAGGTATTAACCAAGGGCTACCTAGCAACAAGTCACCACATTCAAGAAATCCCAAACAGGTCTTTCTCTGTATCTATAATTGTCAGTTAAGATCTGGATAATTATTTATTGAGACTCTATTTGGTGAACCTATGTTTTGCCAAATTGACAATTAAAACTAACTAGCAGAGCAATTTTTGTGAATGTCCATGCTTTCACTTTAAGTAACTAGCTTTTTTATTTCTATAAATTCTATTGTCTCTTTTTAAATTTTGTCTTTTTCATGTGTTTTATTCATTATAGTACTTCTTCTTTTGCATTTTCTAATAAAATATTATCACTTTGTTGAAGCCTTTAGAATCTCTTTATTCTGAAGTTAAGTGCTATATCTTGGCTTAACTGTCTATAAAGCCAGATATTTTTGGTGTGTGGTTTATTAATTGTGATGTATTATATCATAGAATAAAATAATATCAAATTTTATTTATTTTTATTGTTTTCATATTTAATGCTCTAATATATTTCATATATTCCAAAGTCTAAACACAAATTATAAATTGTTATAAGGTAATGAGTCAGGACCCATAAAGATGGGTCCACTTCATCTTGCCTCAAGGTCAAAGAGTTGAAAACTGTCCTTAATAAGTCAAAAGACCTAAAGGTCTAAAGTTTGGCTACTGCAAGATGTTTCAGCCTTGATAGCAGATGTCTTATCTAAATAACAACAGACTTGGGCTCAGGTGTGTTTACTCTTGACCCTGAAGCCAGATAGCAGGTGTGGTTACCAAATACTTGAGGATTGAGGGAAGTAAATCTATTTGCTCCTTATACATGGTAATGGAAATCTTCTGCCATCTTCCCCATTTTGGTTGGAATACTTAAGAATGTAGAAGAATAAACTTGGGGTGCCTGGTGTTCACTGGAGCCTTCCTGACTCTATACTGTGTGCTGGTCTGTCTTTCTCTTAGTGTCTTTACCTACCCTTTCTCAATCCACACTTCCCCTCTCAGGTATGAACTGGGCAAGTTTGCTGGTCCCCACTGAAGGCCCACAAAGACAGGTTCCCACAGTAGTGTCTACTGACTGTAGGTTTAACTTATTAGCTAAGGTTGTTCCCCTACATGAGGGTTCAAGAATGAGTCTTTGCTATTAACACACACGCTCACACTCAGCATCCAGTTCAGAAAAATAAAAATACAGAATTTGTATTAAAGAAACAAACTCTTTAATACTTCTACCCAAATATGACACATTACTTTCTGAACACATTCTATTGGACAAAGAAGCATGTCACCTAGCACTTAAGAGGAGAGACAAATGTATTAAGGCTGAGTTCCTAAAAGGAATCCTTGGAAATACTGAGGAGTGACTTTAAGTATTACCTCCTACAGGGTCTACCTTTTTATGTAAATTCATCTTTGTTTGGAACAATTTTTTACTGTGGACAACCCATGCCTTTTATACAATTGTGTTTGCATTTATGCAGGAGAACTTAGCAAATATAACGACTGGAAAATTAATTTCTACCTGTGTCCTAGCCACCTTACATTTTACTAACTAATGCTAAAGACCTGTTGGAGCTTTTTAAACATTCTGCATACTTAGGATTCTCTAAATTAACATCTTCTTCATTCTACTTGAAAATTTCTAGCTATTTATACAAAGGTTATCCACATTTATTCTGTGTTTTTTGTGTTCGGTCTGTTTCATCTGTCATGTTGTTAGGAGTGCAAATGCTATGTACCCACTAGTCTTCTAAGCAGCATTAGAAACTATTAAAAAGAGCTATGTCATTGTATTGACATTTTTTCCATCTTTATTCAAAAAGCTCAGTAATAAATATCATCACTGACGAGTATTATGCTTTATTTAGTAAAACAACTATCAGTTCTTTCTCTTTCTATAAATGAAGTTTTTCATCTCATCAAAAAACAAATTTTTTTTTCTTTCCCTTGAATATGAACTGGCTTCATAGAAAATACTGGAAGCTGTGCTCTGGGATCTCATAGCCTATTTACTAAAATAATTGTAATTTCACTTTATTTTCCTGGAGCTTTGTTATGTGTACATCAGTAATGTAATAAATAAATGAGATCCCATGGAGAGAAAGCCTTAGTAAGAGGCCAGATAAGTCTTAAAGTGAATGCATATGGGTAAGTAACCTGAAGATATCAGGAAAATCACCAGTTAAGGTCAGGGCAACCAATGGATTTGTATGAAATAATGAGTTGATGCTGTTTATGGCACCAACTTTGTGATTGTTTGTTGTATAATAGAGGATACTTAATGACCAGTAACTTTTTGTGCCACTGAATATTAGAGAGGAACACTTATCCTAAATAACATCAGAATTCTAAAATGGGTGATTGTCTCTCATCTGACATAACTACAACTAAAAGTTTAAGCAATTTTCAATGTCTTATTTTTTTCAGATTATAGATGGATTAATATTTGGAATCTGGGCTCTTCTTGGATTAAAGCTGTACAATTAATAACTTTGATATTGTCAAGAAGTTTCTGGAAAGTCTTTCTGAATTTAAGGTGATTTTCCTTTAAATAAGAAACATACACACATACATACATTAGCATATACTTTATATTAACCCAACAGAAATTCCTTATGTAGAAGAAAGTATCTTATAGATTTCTGACTGTGGAAACTAACCTTTGTATTCACACTGGAATGAATTCAGTTCCTTACCCATGGGTCTTTATTTCTGGTATTTTAAAAATAAAGCAAATGGCACCACTCCAGAATTGATGCCAAACGTTTGCTTCAGCGATAATCACCACCAAGACTGTAACTTTCCAAGCTTTTGACATTTCATAAATTCTGACTGTAAGTTGTAGAGAGTGGGGCCAATTTTAAAGCGTTAGCCTATTTTATTATAAACATAAAAGAACACATTTCCCATTACAGCACAGTAACTTTTATTTTATGAATGTCCAGATCAAAGCATTAAAGCTATTTCTGTGTATTCCTACAGGATTTTCAAAGGAAGCGTCAGGCTTTATGAAAGAGAACAAGCTGGGAGGAGCTGTACATAAAGTATGGATTGGATTTATGATCGGTGTCTGCTATCTGCAAAGTTTCTAAAACAAAAGGAACTGAGAATTTCTCCAAACATTTTTTACTTGATTCTATAGAAATAAAGCCTATTTATCATCCATATTACTGATGTTTATGATTGCCTAAGCATAAAATGAGAAGAGCAGCCACTGTTTACTGTCAGGCACAAGTTAATGAAATCTCTGCTTCTGTATGTTTTTTTGAATAACTGGCCTCTGGTCTTAAAATAGTTCTTCCAACACAGTCCCCTGCCATTATTCCCTCATTAAATCATCACATAGATAATTGTATCCTATTGACAAAAGAATCTACTGAAGCATGCCTTCCTTTATATCAAGTAAAGGTCACAGTAACTGAAGACAGCTATTAGGTAAATAGCAAATAAATTCAACTCTACAGTAAATGTCTTCATGTGTACACATTGCAGATAGAAAAGGTATGTAACTGAAAATGCAGGTTTCAAGTTTAAGATACATGTAGAAATACTGTAGTATTTTGGACAAATTATGATGAGATGATATTGTTAGGATGGAAAAATTTAGCCTAATTCCCCAGAAAACCCAGGAAGCTGGGAGTCTTAAATCCCAAGCTGATGGTCACCTACTTTAATGTTTACGGTAGCCTGTGAGTGAATGGACAAAGGAAATGAGCCCTATAGCCAAGCCCAGAAGCCTGTGCGAAAGCAGACTTCCTGGTCTAAGAGCAGGCTTAGATGCTTTAAATTAATTGGTCCGTACTGGAGGCTACGAGGTGATTGGTTCACGATGCTTGGGCATTGTAACTTTATAAAAGCTGTCTCAATTCTGTGCTGGGGGTGGTTCGTTGCTGAGCCTACCACCCTGCATGGTGTGTGTGGCCAATGACCCCAGTATACTGGAACATAAAGAACCTCGTGCGTTTGCATCAAGACCGCTTCTCGTGAGTGATTTGGGGGGGGGGGTCACCTTTCCTGAGTGGGAGCACGAGGGATCACGCCTTCACGGGTCTTACAATATCAATGAATTCTCGCTTGGTCTTCAGTGATGAAAACATAATGTAAAATTTTTTTGCTACCAACTCAAGACAGCATTAGTTCTTTTCTGATAATTTAAGTAGTCAATAAATATTACATAACAATAATAGTAATGAAGGCCTATACAATGACTTTTATCATTGCATATTGTAATGCATACTAAGAATGTTTATACACACAGAGAAGAAATTTTTACAGCTGAACTTGATTAACTAAAATAATTATACTTTTTATCAGGCCACGAACAAAATTAATTTTTTCTCTAAAGTAAACCTATATTTAGTCAATAGAAGTAAACCTAAATTTTGAAAATTAATACATTTTGAATACCAAGAGACACTTGCAAAGTGTTAGCTAAAGATGATTATTCAAATTCAATATATCAGTATAGAAGCATTAATGTTTTTGATAAATATTAAGTTTTCTTCCCATAAATACAAATCTTAGAACAATGACATGCTAGTGAGAATGCCAGTTGTTCTTTATCATTGTGGCAAAACACTTGAAATAATAAACAAAAAGAAAAACATTTTAATTTTTTTTTTCTTATGGTTTCAAAGTTTTCCATTTTTGGTTGCTTGGCTTCTTGTTCAGGAAGCTATGATGACATTGAAAATCATGAAGAAGAAAAAAAAATAAAGAGCAAAGCTGCTCATTTTACAGTGGCCAGAAAGCATAGAGGTGAAGGGGCAGGGAGGGTTTCATACCTGCCTCAGGGCATGCCTTCAGCATATTTCTTGGCCTTGACTCTTAAAGATTTTAACACTCTTCACAGGTTAATGTTGTAGTTACTTTACTGTCTCTGCGACAAAACACGGAGGAGAGCATATTAAGGGCCAACAGGTTTGTTTTGGCTTACATTTGCATCATGGTAGAGAAGGTGTGGCCACAGGAGTGGGAAGCCAGGTACCACACAGCATCTTAAGTCAGGAATCACAGAATAAACTGGAAACGGGGCTGACTTATAAAACCTCACAACCTGCAACCAGTGAGTCACTTCCTGCAGGAAGGTGCTGCCTTCTAGAGGTAGAAACTGTTCTGAACAACTCCAGTAACTGAAAAGCAACTGTTTGCTCAATTGAGCAAAATGTCATACTCAAACCAGAAGCTGGCAACTAATCCTTTAGCATGTAAGTCTTTGGGTAATATTGTTAAATTAGTTTTTAATCTAATTAAATACAATCACATCATTAGAGGCACTCGAGCAACCCTGAAGCTGCTGGCTGGAACTCCTTGCCCCAAGGCTGTTATTGTTACTCTTCCTGGTTTTGATAACACACACCTCATAGGGAGGAGCTAAGCCTGAAATTCCTGTAATTTTTTCCACTGTGCTGTAAGCCAGTATTTAAGTCCGTTCCATCCCCTCAATAAAAGGCATTCGGCATTTGGCGTTCCGACATTGCCATTGAACAAATGACCCACTGTCTTGTCTTTTATTTCAATCTCTAGGCCTTCGCCCGATTCGTGGAACAGATTATAGCGTGCGCTACACATCGTTTCCATCCTTCTCCCTGAAAGTCTTCCCATTTCTCATCTTTTCCTCTCAAATTAATGGCACACACACACAAACACACACACACACACACACACACACACACACACACACACACACACACGTAAATAAAACATCAAAACAGTCTGCCATATCCATTTAGTGTTTCTTAGGTTTATGTTTTGAGAGTAGATCACTTGGGACTCATCTCTGGGGTAAAGTACTTATTTTTCTGTCAGTAGTTCTTAATTGCCTGCAGCACTTCATCCAAGGAGGGCACTATAATAATACTCTCACCCATGTTAACAAATGAGTATTGTTGAAGCAGCCACGCCGTTAAGAGTTTGTAGCTTTGGCTACCCTGTCATACACAGAAGAGTCACTCTTGCAGTGGTGAGGTCATGGATCTTAGAGGAGAAACTACTTCCACTTTCCTAAACCATGAAAATTCCTAAGTATTTCTCCTTATGTCCACAGAGAAGCACAGCTCCTACTCCCCACCAAAGAAACTTCTTTTGCCAGCACAGCTCACTGCAGAAAGCCACAACTGGTCACTTGGCAGACAACAGTGACTGTGGGGTGTCCAGCTTCAACTGATAGACACATCTATAACATGCTTTCTAAGCTCTGTGTGACTCCTTATGAGTTTTAGGATTTCTTTTTTTTTTTTCTTTGAAGAATGCTGAAGGGTTTTGACTGGATTTGCATTTGTCAGCAAATTTCTTTGGGTAGAATGACCATTTTCACAATATTGATCTTGCCAAACCAAACATAGGAAGTCTTTCTATTTTTATTTAATGGTAACTTGACAACCTAACACCAGTGTTCACTACTCCAGGGAATAGAAATGAAATATTAAGACTTGCTTCCTATCAGTATACTCTGATACTAAAGCCAGGTTACACACACACACACACACCCCTCTGATAAACAATGATACAAATTTTCTCAATTAGAAAGCTAGCAAGCAGAATTCAAGAACTACAGATTATCAAAAATGTTAGAAACCAGGTCTGCTGACCCCGCCTCCTGACGATGGGCAGGACACACATGGCCACATCAGCGCTCCCTCACTCACTCATTACAGGGACTACGAACTCAGTTTCCCTTTTAAAGCAAGCACGCCCCCCCTCTTTCTCTCCTGCTTTCGGTTGGCCACCAGGTACCCCCCTCTTCTGTTCCCGGTGCCTCTATGTCTCTTCCCTTCTCCCTCACTCCCCTTTCTAAAGAAACTCCTCATTTAAGCTCTATCTGCCTGGCATGTTATTCCCTCCTGCATTGGTCACCCTCACCTGCCCTGCTGCCTGCTATGCTCTGCCACGTGGTCCCTTACCTTGGAACCCCACTTACTTGGTACCCTCACTCGGGGCCACTCACCCACCCCTTCTCCAGCTTCTATTCCTATAGCTATAGCAAAAGAACAACAAAAGTTAATTGATGATAATTAAGTTGGCTGAATTCTAAGGAGATAAGAATAGTTGAATGGCTGGGCATGGGGGTGCACACCTTTAATCGCAGCAGAGGCAGGTGATCTCTGTGAGGTTGAAGCCAGACTTGGGTCTACAGAGTGAGTTCCAAATTATGTAGCCAAAGCTACTTAATTATTTTAGTCAATCTTCTATTGCTGTGAAGAGACATTATGGCCAAGGCAGTGCTTTAAGAGAAAATGTCATTTGCTTTTTGATTTGACAGGGAGTAAAATTGCCTCGAGTCTCAGAAGAAATTTGGATTTTGGTTATTTTAAAAACAAAATCTTTTAAGTTTTGATTCTGAAACTGTGAGAAACTGGGGGAAACTTTTGGTGTTGGATTAAATGCATTTTGGATGGGGGCTGGGAGTGGAATGTGATGGTTTGAAGAATGGCTTTCATAGGCTCCTGTCTTTGTACTGGGACCCCACTTGTTAGAACTATCTGGGAAAAATTAGGTGTGGCCTTGTTGGTGTGCCAAACCTGCGGAGTTTTAGGTGTGTTTTCTGCCTGCTACATGTGGAGCAGGATGTGAGCTCCTAGTTCCTAACACCTATAGTTACGCTTTTATTCCACCGTCAGGGACTCTAGTCTCTGGAACACACCCAGTTAAACTCTTCTATGAATTTACTTGGTCAGTGTCTTACAACAGAAATTAAGAAGAAATGAAAGCACACCCCCAAATAGCCAAAATAATCCTGGGGGTGGGAGGCTAAGTATGGGAGGTATACTTGATTTTACAATGTATTATAGAGTCCTACTACCAAAACCAGCATAGTACAAACCAAAAACAATCAAATAGCTCAATGCAGGAGAATGCCAAACCCAGAAACACACCTATAGCTATAGCCTCTTAGTTACTGACAAATACCCCAAAACAAATACTGGAGGGTAAACATCCTCCTCTACAAATGTTTTGACAAAACTTGGTATGAACAATGCTGAAGAAAGAAACAAGAACCCTCTCTCTCATCCTACAAAAATCAAGACAGTGAAACTGCCACATTAAAAAGTATGTGTGCTAAGTATGTGGCACTTTTCTGAAACTAGATTTTGGCCAGAGAAGATGATTCCCTTTCTGATACTGCAATAGGCCAGTAAGATAATCATATTTCGTGGTACATGTGATGGCTATTCTTGGTTGTCACCTTGACTACATCTGGAATTAACTAAAACCCCAAATGGGGCACACCTGTGAGGGATTTTTGCTTGATTTAAGTAAGAGGATCTAATCCTGACCTTAAGGTAGGAAGACTGCCTTTAATACAGACCTTTTGAGCTGGGAAAACCCACCTCTAATCTGGGCCACACCTTCTGCTGGAAGCCTACCTACCGACATGGAAGAAGGCAAGTTTTGCTCTTTGCTTGCTTTCACCTCACTGGCAAGTCCATTCCTTTACTGGCATTAGAACCAACTTCTCAGGATCCCCCACTCCTTTCCCTTCCCCAAAAAAACTTCCTTCCCATATTAAGTTTTGCTTGATGGGCACATTTGTCCCTTACCTGTCAAGGGACCCTTCCAAGGTCCCCCTTGCGCCATATTCATAGCATTGTGAATACTCCAAAATGAGTGTTACAATCAAAATGGAAATAAAGGATCCAAAAGAAAAGGATTGGGTAATTTCCTATGGCTTGAATGTGTTCCCAAAAAACAAGTTAAAAGTTTAATCCCCAATGGAAAAGTGTCAGTGGCAAGGCCCATGTTTAAATCATGAAGTCTTCCTTTTCATAAAGAGATGAGGGACAATTATAAAACAGTCTGAGGCTGTCAATCTACTACTTCCTGCTCTCCAAGTCACTATCATAGGGCAAGACTGCAACAAGACCCTTAACTAGATTCTGGAACTGAACACTGCAATCAACTCCCAATCTTTGAATTCTAATAGCTTTTAACAAGTTAACAAATATGTGCAATGATACTAACACAAAACAGACACATAAAGTATCTGCTACCTTAATAACTACCACATTAATGATGTATACATGTGAGTAGTTAAACAAAAGCAGAATTCAGAAAATTCAATAAACTCAAATGTTCATGGAGGTGTGGCCAGTTAGTACTTGGTCAAGGAACACTTCCAGACTTTAACCATGATTTTCAGAAAGCTGTTTCAAGTTCATCCTTCAGCCACAATGAGCACCGAAGACCACTCTTAGAAGCAACGAGACCAAGTTCTCAGCAGCCCCTGCATCTGCTGGCACTTGAACTCCACAGCCTCTAGAATGTGCAATATTAATCTACTGCCTACAAATTATCCAGTTTCTGGCATTTTTGTAATAGCCCAAATAGTCTAAGGGGAAAAAAGCATCTGAATTTACAAGGCTTCAGCTGTTAACTTAATTTTTCCTTCAAACCAAAGATTCAAGAAATAAAATCCAATATAATCTGTCACTAAAACTTGATAAATGTCTGTCATGGAAAAAAATGTTTATTTTGAAATTATTTTAATTTAGAAATAGAAAACCTCTTAGGGAGGAGGAAGGGAAGAAAAAAACCCACAAAGTATCCAGGCAACAAAAAACCACAAATATTCAGGCAACTTTTTACTTCATGAGCTTTTCACACCCTCATTTGCTCACTAGTTCCCATGAAGAGAGAGCCATCAGCCACCCCTGAAAAAGAAAGAAAAACGGTCACTTTTAAGGGGAGTATAATAACAATCATATAACAACATTTGAAATGCAACATGCTGTGATTTTATGAAATCAAATCCAGTTTCAAGAGAACAGCATCTCATTTTATCCCAAGACAGGGTTGAAGAATAATACTAAATGAACATCTAAAGCTGAAAGGCCTTTAACAATGGACGGCTTTGGGGCAGATGAATTTTATACTCATGATCCTGTGGGAAATGTCATTTTGGAACAGTCTGACATAACTTTCTAAACTAAGAAAACATTAATTACACACACAAGAAGTTTTTCAATTTTACATGATGCACAAGAAACCAGTTTTAAAAAAAATGTAAAGACTACAGTTGAGCACCACTGTTCTCAACCACCAGACTCCATCAGAAAGACTCAAGAATCTCGTTTAAGCACAATAAAACAAAACTAACATTTCCACAGAAGACCTCCAAAATTTAAAAGAATAGCATTAACACTTATTTTAGTAGTGTAATACTATCTAGAAAAGATAATTCCATTCCTAGATAAAAATTATATACCCATGTATACATTCTACTGCTATTTCATGTTATGAAGCTGCACTGCAATAACGAACATGTTTTATGGTCCTTTAAGTTATAGGGCTGCATACATTGATTTTGGCTACAATTGTAAAACAAAACAAAAACCACCCTCCCCCCCCCCCCGAAATCTGTCCTGAGTGGAAAAAATGGGATTACAATAAATCCAGTGAGTTTGTGGTTCTATTTCTCTTGTCATCCTCTCTGAATGAACCACAGCATTTCAAGCACCTAAACAATTCCCTTCAATTCTATAGCTATTACAGTGTAACATAGGGAGTGAAGTGTTTTTTCTATAGCCCCCTTCCCACAGCCACCAAAAGAAAATAAGTAATATCTTATTTGACTTTCACTTTGGGAGAAAAATATTAAGTGGTCAATAACTTATAAAACAACAAAATAGTTTTTATATCAAAAAAACTTTCCAAATAGCAAATTTTTTTTACTTGCAAATAAAAAACATCAAGTAGCTGGCAAAAAAAAAAATGTTTGCCACATTGCTCTAGCACTTGTAAGCCACTAAAGTTACTCATTGTCTCCATGCCTCAGTTTCTTCCTGAAGATTAAGTGAGTTGATTCACATTTGACAAAAACAGAAACAGGACAAGATCTCAGCAAAGGCAATTATGCCCATGTTTACTAGAAAAGGATAAAGAGTTCAAGTCATTGACTTAATTGAACTAGTATGTATTCATTGTTCTTAATATCTACATAAATACTAATCTATCTTTGTGTGTGTACACGTGTGTATACCTATGACTGTATTTACTGGAAGACTGCCACCATTATAAAAGTCTCTTCCCATGCCCTTTAATGATACTGTCCTTCTGTCCCACTTATCAAATGAAAACTCAGCATGCAAGGATCAAGGTCAGGCCCTCACTGGATACCAAATCCACTACAGCACTATAAATTTGCATTTTATTAAGAAATAAAATTCTATTATCTCCAATTTACCCAGTCGTGGGCATTTTGTTACAGCAGCCCAAAAGACTCTTAACCGAAGAGTATGTGGTATACAATGTTCACTACTTTTCCCAGTGTCAAAATGCCAGTGTCAAAAAAGAAAAACAAACTCATTATTTTGTATTATTAGATTTGGTTGTTTATAGTGAAAAATGTTTCCTTTGAATTAAGTATAGTTTAGAAATAAAATATTTTAGGAAAGGGAAGGCTGAAAGGAAAAAAAAGTATATAGACAGATAAGTGACAGGCCTGCCTCCAAACTCAAAATCTTAACAAGACAGACAGACATATCAAAGTATGACCCAAGTTCACTGAAGTCTGTCAGGAAAGATAAAAGCATTCTGCCAAGTAAGTGAATGTTGGGGAAAAAACTAGCATGCTCCCCGTGCAGCACCACCCCCTCCCCCACTGCCCGCAAATAGTCAACAAGACTCCACTATTTGTTCTAGAGGGCAAAGTTAAGGCACCACCACAGAAAACAGACTTGGTGTCATTAAAGAACCTTCACACCATGATGTGATGTGAGGCGAGAGCAGCACAAACACCAACCAGAGAGACTAATGCACTTCTTCCCCACAGAGAAGACTACTGTGGGCCACAGTCAGACTCTACTCCAAGAGCCCACAGTCCCAAAGTCGGCATTTCTCATTAGTAATACAAATGGGTTTCTCAATGGACAGAAGAGTCAATGCCTTGGTTCCTTCCAGCTTTCTTTTCCATTCTAGTTTGTTTTGATATAGCCCAGGCTGGCCTGGAACTTGCAGCAATCGTCCTGCCCCTGACAATCCACTCCATAATTGGAGGATTTTAGGCATATACCAAGCATGTCCATCTTAACCCTAGATATAACTTTTTATTATCCAAAAGTATCCCTCTGTGTTACTTCTGTTTAAATCTATCCAACAGTATGCATTAAGTTACATGCCATGTAAAAAAAAACTCTACCAATATTAGTGATAAAATACCCTGTATTGAAGAGATTATAAATTAAGGAGTTTCCTAGATTTGAACTTTACTACCCCAAATTGGAGAGGAGGCTAAAACATGACTACAACAGTATAGACTACAGAAGAACCTGGAGAGCTGGCTGGCTCAGTCATTAAAAACATGCATTTTCTTGTAGAGGACTGAGGCTCAGTTCCCAGCAACCACTCTAGGCAATTCACAATTGCTTATAACTTTAGCTCCAGGGATCTCTGGCTCCCGAGCACTGCACTCACATGCACACAATTAACAAACTACATGTGCTGAACTACATGAACATATGCCGAAATGCTAACCAAGACCTTCGACTAAACTCAATTTATAAATAAATTTGGGTTTCTCTAACTGTTCTATGCCATAATATGTTCCAATGATTTACAGTGAATTTTAAGAGTAAAAGCATATGGCAAAAAATAGGAGTGGAATATTTTCTCAGCCTCTCTCTTGTTACATAACCAAAGGTTGTAAACACCCTGCCAATAATAGCAGTGGTTCAACAACAAATTATTTACTGGGTATTTTCTCTTACATTACATCTGAAATCATTAATCAGTAATATAATCCAAGTAAGAAGTGCTGTCCTCACACAGAATGATTATTAAACTGCCCAAGGTTATGGCAGGTACTAAGCAACAAGAAAAAAGATGTAGGCAATCTCGTTCTTTTGGAATTTCTACCAAAATAGCGATTTTCACATGAAGCATCGGTTTTCTGTACCTTAAAAGAATCAAGGCAAACAGATCTGTCATGAATCTAATCTGTCACTGAATACTTGGCAGTGATACAGTATGCCTTTAATTTAGTCTGATACTGAAAAACTTTACTAAATAAAAATCCTAAATAAAGATTTCATTAGATATAAAAGTGTTTTGTAAGTTGAAAGTATTATTAGATACACAATATCAGTACATTATTAAAATACCCTGGGTCATATCTGTACATTAATACAATGGGCTAATCTGTAACTCAAATGGTTTCATTTGCAGTTATTGCTAGATAGACTATTTTATAAAGTTACTTACACAATAATGTTATTAATAGGAATATGGATCAGTTTCACAAAGAAGCCAATGAATCCCATGATAGCAAATCCTATGGCTGTGGCCATGGCAATCTTCTGGAATTCTGAATATAAAACACAAAATCTGCATTAACTTTTTGACAGTCACTGAAAGTATGAAGAAAAGCTAGAAACAATAATAAAGTTACTAGTATACACTTTGATTGGTAGATACACAATTTTAAAAATGAAGAAAAAGTAGGAGTAATAATAGTACAACACTTGACTTAAAATTCCATACTAGTTGATATTTAAAAATTTAAAAGAAAAACGAAAATGAAAATGCTATGCTCATGAGTTCATCAACAAACACCAGAAGTATTTATTTATTATTCTCAGTGAGGTCAGCATACATAGTACTTTGTACTATAACATTCTTTTCTTTTTTCTTTTTCTTTTCTGTAACATATTGATTATAACAGTAAAACTGTAGCTTTGGGCACATTATCAAGAACTACTTGTCTTTAATACATGATAAAGTAAAAGGTAAGGAATGAAAATTCAAATTAAGGTCAGCAGTTTTACAAAAAGGGTTTCAACTGTGGTATATTCTATCTCCTAAGGACACTTTCCCTGACCACCTCACCTAGTTCTCCTATTATGTGCTACCAGGCCTCCTTATCTTCCTTTATACCCATCAAAGCAAGGATAGAAATGTGTAACTGAAATTATCAGATGGTCTTCCCTGACAGACCCACAGCTTCATGAGAATAAAGACTGGTATTTAATTTTATTTAGGTTTCTGATCTATGTTAGCCAGTTTTAAGCTTGACACAGCCTAGTCATCTGACAGAAATTAACTCCAATTGAGAAAAATGCCTCTATAAGATCTATCTATAGACAGACAAGCCCTGTAATGCATTTTTAATTAGTGATTGATAGGGGAGGACCCAGTCCATTGTAGGTGGGGATACCCCTGAACTGGTAGTCCTGGGTTCTGTAAGAAAGCAGGCTGAACAAACCATGAGGAACAAGCCAGTAAGCAGCTCCCATCCAAGGCCTCTGCATCACCCTGCCTTTAGGTTCTGGTCTTGTTCCTCATGTATAGCTTCCTTCAATGGACTGCGATTCAAGATTTGTAAACCAAATAAACCCTTTACCCCTCAAACTGCTTTTGATCATAGTGTTTCATCACAGCACTACTCACCCTAAAATAATATGTGACTCCATTAAGTTTGCCTTAAATTCCAACCTAGTTAATTCATGAATTAAAGTTAAAAAAAGGTCTAGCATATCTTTTAAGCTATGACATAAGAAAGCAAAACAGACTTTCTAGGTTGTAATAACCATACCAATAACTTCACATTAAAGTTTATTCACTAGAGGGCAGAGCAGGGAAGATGACAAAGGTTTCCACACACTGGTAACATGGAAGATACTAAATTTAGTATGGATAAAAAGCCCTTAATAGTCTCATATCACAAAACAAAACTTTAAACAGTTCTTGCTAAGGACATGAAGAAAGAAAGTGTAATGGTGGTGACATCAATGCATGGTCCTTTTATCGGTGTGCACTTTAACACCAAGCTGATTCCCAGCCCTGCAAATCAGAAGATGTGAGCCAGGTGATGGTGGAACACGCCTTTAATCCCAGCACTCAGGAGACAGGAAGGCAGATCTCTGAGTTCAAGGACAGGCTCCAAAGCTACAAGAAACCCTCAAAAAAAAAAAACCAAAACAACAACAAAAAAGAAAAAAACAAACCAAGAAAAGATGGTAGCACAAGACTTAGAAAATGTGAAGATTTAGTGTTTTCTCTCATGGTCAAGATATCATTACCTTTTCTGTCGGGTTTGGTGCATCTTTTAACCAGCCGAATTGAGTCCTTGACGAACTGCCGACTTGGCTCAACAAACTGCATTACCTGGTCCATGATTGGCTGCTTAAAAAATAAAGGTGAAAACATCGTACTCATTAGATTTCAAATATTAGGAGTTAAACACAGAGGTAAGTAGAGCAATGGTGAATTCAATTCACAAAGAAAAGCAAATTTCCAAGCTTAAATATATAGTGATATAGTGGTGTGTGTGTGTGTGTGTGTGTGTGTGTGTGTGTGTGTGTGTGTGTGTGATAATCAAGAAAGCATGAGACTACAGACAAGCACAGATCCTACCAATGCTATCCTCTCTGGCAAAGGATCACACACTCATTAAAGGATGCTCTCTATTATAAGGTTAAACAATAACAGGCCCCTTTCCTAGCAATTAAATTCTTCTCACTATTCCTTATAAGAAACCAATAACTAAAGTTTCTAAAGTTGAAACTGTTGAAAAATCAGTATCTGCTAATTTTCCAAGTATGATGTAGCGAGGCCCTAAAATCGATACAACACTGTATTCTCATTTACTTGCTAGGAATCATGGCCATATAATACATTTCAGTAAAAGTACATTTTGTAGGATGGACAGAACGTAGATGAACCAAAGTTCTAAAGAACAAAAATTGACAAGACCCAGTTTCTGAAAAGCCTCCAGCCAAATGTTTAGTTTTGAACATTTTAAGGTTCGTTTGCAATTCCATTAATTAACAAAAACTGTTATTCAATTATAAGATACCCCGAGTGCCACAGGTAATGCAGCCATGGCATTTGTACTTTTATTTCCAGCTCTCAACGCGGCAGATACAAACCCCAGTTTCCTTATCTAAGTCGTGAGCCGTGGACAACAGGTGAAACAGTTAAGGTACACACTAAGAAATCTATCCACAAATTGATACAAAAGCAAAGGAACTGTCTGTTTTCTGAGTGTTTCACTTAGTTGTTCTCGAAATCCAACCTCCTTAAAATCCACACTAGACAAATCACTGCACTTGGTGCTAGGACAGCCACTAGTCTCCTAAGAGACCTCTTGATGCAGACTCTTGAGCAACCAGACTTGAACACAATTTCACAAGACAAACACACTGAGAGGTCCAAGCAGCAGCAGGACCTGCTCTGGCTCTGGAAGCCACAAGAGTATGAACAGGGCGGGCAGTTCATCGAGAAAGCTCAAGCCCCAGATTAGGACGCTAAGCAGGGAGGGTTGGTTCGTGAAATGCTGGAAACCTCCTCCAGACAGGTTAGACTGGATACTTCCACCTGAGAACACACAGGTAGATCCTGTGCCGGGATTTGGTCGCGTTCATGGATGAATGGCTCTCTGTCTACCGATCCATCGGCGACCCAGCCCAATGGGCTTGCCCGGATCCTGCAGCTCAGGGCCTCCAGGCTCATGAATGATGTCCTCGTCCTCTTCTCCCCAGCCCGTCAATACCGTGGCCCCTTCACTCTCATCGTTCCCAGCCCGGCTCATTCCACGGCTCCTTCGCCCCCAGACCCCTCGTTCCCCTCGTCCCCAGACTCGCTCATCCCGAGCCCCCTCGGATCCAGGCCCCAATCGTTCCGCCGGCCTCTTCTTGTCCCCTGGTGTCCCCACCCGACCATCGCGCGGCCCCCTTAGTCCCCTACACCCCGGACCAGCTCTCCGCCGCCCAGGACCCAAGGGAAAATCCTTACTTGCGGGACGTCGGTTTGAGAAGATAGAGACACGTAGCTTAGGAGTGAGCCCAACGGAACCGGAAGCCGGTTATCCACAGCCCGCCCACTCCTCCCTTCAATTGGTTCGCCAGGCAGATACGTCACTGCGCCGGCGCAGTGCTACGTGTGCCTCCCCCGGCTTCCGGAACGGGGCGGGCTGAAGCCGCTCCGGTGCCTCCTGCTGAGCTTGGGGGTCCTGTCGGGCTCTCTTTTCCTGCACTCACCTCCGGATCTTGGGTGCAGCCCTTCCAGCAGCCGTAAAGTAAATCCATGGAATGGGCTCTAGCTAATGAGTGTCTGCATTACAACTCCGAGGCTCCCCGCTGTGCATGTAAATAATGTCACCGATCAAAAACGGAACAAGCGTCCTAGTATGAATTACCTAATTAAAAATAATCCCCATTCCTGGCAAGTGCCTTTTTGCTGATAATCATGGGAATATACTCTTATAGCACAAATTAAGGCCGTCTACCTAGCGGTTTCTCATTTAGCTATGAAGATTTAAATGTACTAAAGGTGCTATCAGTCTACGAGTGCAATATTTTGTGGGCATTTTTTGAGTTAATACATGTTCCTCACATAATCTTGATTCGCTCCATCATTAGGGTAAGAACCAACCTCAGAGCTTAGAAGAGATTTTGCTTTATTTTATGTGCAGCATACTTCAGTCGAGTACTGCGATTGCAATGCTTTACTTTCACGTGGAAGAAAAACCATAATTCTATCGTTATGTATTTGACGGCCTATAAAACTCTGTGTCAGTCACTATAACAGATACAGGTTGCAGAGTAACATGAAGTATCACGTTGGAGACTGGGTCTTTGGCATTGAAGGAATTGTGTTTTACAGCCAACATAAGCAATTATAGTTTTTTTCTTTTTAACTTGAACTTGTAGCCACATATTGGGAAATGACAACTGTCATCCTGGCATTTGAACATGAAAGGGGATAAAAGCAACTATTGTACTATATAACATTCTTATGCTTTTTATACTTTATTACTGCATATCTATAGTCCCAGCACTTGAGACTAGGAGGTGAGTAGATGCTCAAGGTCATGTTTAGCTACATAAAGAGTTGAAGGACAGCCGGGGTTACATGGAATTCTGTCTCAAAACCAAACAAAGAATTATGTTATACATTCAATTGTCTGCAGAATTGAGTACTGCAGACAAGTGAATGATGTATTATTACATCACTAAAAGAAATAAGAATCAATCCATGAGAATTGATAGAGGAACCATGTAAAACAAAAAGTATGATTTTGAAACCACTAAAACAGTTCAGTTAAATATAACCACCTTGTGATGGTTCATATTATCAGCTTGTTATGATCTTGAATCACCTAGGAGACAGACTACTTGTGCATGCCTGTGAAGGATTAGGTTTGGTTAGGTTAGATTAGCCTCCTTCCCTCCTCCCCTCCCTCCCTCTCTCCTTTTCTCCCTCCCACCACCCTTCCCTCTCTGGTTCCATTCCATGGCTGGGCTTCCTCCTGATTTTATAAAAAGAAGAATGCTAGCTGGGCACTGATGTTCTCTGCTTTCTGGTGATGGATAGAGTGTGAGCAGCTTTGTCAATCCCCTGTAGCTAGGACCCACCATGCCTGGTAAAACCTCAAACTGTGAGCCAGAATAAACCTTTTCTCCCTTAAGTTACTTTTGTCAGAGCATTTTATCACAGCAACAGGAAAATGATGTCCATAACCCCCATGTATGATTATAGGAGTGCAATAGAACACATTTTAAAACAACAAAAATAGCAGTTTGTGGTAAAAGTAATCTCCGAATCTCCACAATTCCAATTCTGGGTATTTACTGAAAATTGAAAACCACTTGCAAAAGGGGTTTTCTTAAATAAAATTCCAAAATATAACCAATTCAAAACCTCACAAACAGCAGTGGTCTACAAGAGAGCAATTGACAGGCATATAGATATAAACTTTGCCTAGTTGTCCTCTCTATTGCTGAGATAGAGACCATGACCAAAAGCAGCTTGGGGAGGAAAAGGTTTATTCACCTTACAACCCTTGGGTCATAGTCCATCACTGAAGGAAGTCCAGGCAAGAACTCAAGGCAAAGCCAATAATTTGAGGATGTAAAGGAACATTGATAGTACCTTGTATAGTAATACATAAACTTTGTGCATACAAGTGGAGAGGGAAAGAAAAACAGGATAAGTTAGTATTGGATTGATGGACAGTAAGGGGGGAGTTTAAGCAGAAGAGGGAACTGTGGGTACAAAGGAGGAAATGGGGGGGGAACTTAAGCAATTTGACAGTAAAGGTAAAGGCCGAAGCAATAGCAATCAAAAGCACATTATCAGTGTTATGACCCCTAGTAGGTCAATAACACTCAGTGGCAAGTCACTCAAAAGAGTGCTTAGATAAAAACAATTGGACTTAATGACGAAACAATCAGAACCCCTCAAAGTGTGGTGGATAGGATGGTGAAGGTAGATATGGGAGGAGTTGGGGGGGGGAGACGGTTAAATGATTAAAATAAATACATTGTATGAATTCCCAAAGAATTCGTAAGAATATTGTTTAAAATATGATGTCAGATAACATGTCTCAGGGAACGGAGCCACAGCAACTGAAAAGCTGGTTTATCTATGTTTTGGAAAAGAAAAGAGTTAAAAAAAAAAAGAGAGAGAAAGGAAGTGATACAGATATGAGCAGAGTACAACCAAACTCACTTGCTAAATTAACCTTCAGTATGAAATAAAGTAGACATATTTATAGAGGATTGGAGAATAGAGTGGAGAGCTACAGAATATGACACATGACTGGCCTGTTTACTGGATTCAATCTCGAGTAGCAGGACTCTGGCCCCAGTTCCTGGGAACCCATGTTACCCTGAGAGATCCTCCATGATGAGCCATCCTGTTCTTTTCTAGGGTCTTTCTCTGTGTGTCCTCTGAGGGCTCTAGCTGTGAATGCTACCCCTTCCCCTGTGCAGCACTTCCCAGGATCCTGTGTGAGCATTGCTTGGTGTCTGCCTGAAATTCCCTTTGGTTGGTTCTCACTGGGTTTTCTGCCCACGATGTGCTATAAGGATCGATGTCTGTCAGTTTCTCTTGGGCAGTTGTGGTAGTGTTCATTTGCTCAGGTTTCAGTGATCCACTCACTTGCTCTGCTTTTCGCTGGTGATGTCCAGCTGAGGAGCCACTGACATAGCAGGAAACTTCTGAAATTATGTTGTTTCTGAGCTGTAGGTTGCATACTATATCTTACACAGTAAAGAGAGAGTTTTTTCCCGTGTTTACTTCTGGTAATTTCCCCTATATATATGTGATTGTTGTTGCTGCTTACATGCTTGCTTGTTTGAGGTGCTAGGAACTGAACCTTAGGTCTTCGTGTATGCTAAACAATTACTATACCATTTACCTACACTCTATCCTAAGACATATTAAAAAAAAAATTCCTCCTACCTAATATTACATGCTTTGACAACATCTTATTCTTTCTCTCCTAGTAATCACTTTACCAAACCTCAATGAGATCAACCTTACTAGATACCACATTTGAGATTGCACTAAACTTATCACACTCTGCGTGGGTGCTTCAGTGTTGTCACATGTGACAGAACTTCATTCTTTTTAGGGATGAATATCATTCCATAGTACATTCATATCACATTTTACATCCATTCTTCTGTTGGTAAATATGTTGGATGATTCCTCATCTTTACTGCTATAAGAAGGGCTATATCAACACTGGAATGCAGGCACCTATTTGAAATTCCTTTGGGTACACACCCACTAATAGGACAGACAGATCATATGATAGGTCTATTTTTAAATTTTTAGGACTCTCCATATATTTATCTATATGTACTGACTTACATAAAGTATTCAATATTCAACAAAGTCGTGTTTTTAAAGAGTTATGTTAAGCATCATGGTGCATGCCTTAAAGTCCAACACTCAAACAACTGGATCACTTTGAGTTCAAATCTAGGCCTGGTCTACATAGTGAGTTACAGACGAGCCAGAACTTTGTGGAAAACCCACAAATAATAGAAAGATAAGCCTTAGACTATGGGAGATATTTTCAAAAAATATATCTGATAATGGATTTGTGTCCAAGATATACAAAGAACTCAGCAAACAACACTTAGAAAATAACCCAATGAGGATGGGGGGAATGTCCTTCTATATGCTCTTATTGATTGAGCAATAAAGCTGTTCCAGCAAATGGAAAGGCAGGATGTAGCCAGGCAGGAAGTATAGATGTGGCTAACAGAATAGAAGAATTCTGGAAAGAGGAATGCAGAGAGGAGCCACCAGAGAGATGCCATGTGGCTTCCAGGAAGAAAGGATACCTGGACATTCTCTGGTAAGCCAAGACTAAATGGAAATACTTAGGTTAATAGAAATGGACCAATAATTAAGAGAGAGCTACTCAATAAGAAGCCTGAGCCATTGTTCAAACAGCTTATAATTAATATAAGCCGCTATGTGTTTGTATGGCACTAAACAGCTGGGGTACCAGGAGGAACAGTAACTCCATCTTCACAATGAAAATACACAATTCTGGACACCACAGAAAAGAAAATCCAAAGCTGGAAAGTAAGCATAAAATAGCATAAAATATATTTATATTATATTTCATCAGGAAATTCCAAAATAAAAACAAGGAGCTAATGTACAAACCTGGTAGGATGACTAAGAGGATCCATTGTATATTCATATCACATTCCACATCCATTTTTCTGTTGTGCTCCATCCATATCTTTGCCACATCTTTGGTGGGAGTCCATCCTGGTGAACCTGCCCCTATGGAGTCTGGCCTGCATTCTAGTCCCACCTTCATCAATGGGAGGGGATAATCATAGACATATTTATGGACCACCTTCTAGTGCTCTGCTTGGAGGCTCCCAAGGCCTGGGGACTGAACAAGCACAGGGGAATCTGTCCAAGCATAGCAGCCTATCCAGAGTCTGCCAGTGCCCTAGTCCTGCCACCAACCACTGGAAGAGGAGAGCCATCAGAACATGGGACCTGCTTGCACCCAACAAAAGAGAATCTTGGCCCTGTACCCACCAGTAGAGGGAGAGACCCCACCAGTATGCAGTGGAATAAGAGATGGTAGACTACAGAATAAGAACACAGTGAACAACAGAAATATCAATATGATGCCACCAGAGTCAAGGGATTTCACACCAGCAAGACCTGAACTTCACAAAACAGATGAAGCAGAAGAGAACAACCCTAAAAACAACTGTATGAAGATGATAAGAGACCCTAAAGGCAGTATGAGAAAATCCTTTAAAGAAATGGAAAAAAGACAAACCAAAACTTTCAAGAAACAATTCAAAAAGGACAAGGTTTAAAAGCTGAAATAGAGACAATAAAAAAAAAAAAAGTGCAGACTGAGGGAAGCTGGGTACGTGATACCGGAACTGCACATGCAAGCATAACCAATTGAATACAAAAATGGAAGAGAGAATCTCAGGCATTGAAGATACACTAGAAGAAATAGATACATCGACCAAAGAAAGAAAAACAAAAGACCCAGGATAGCCAAACAACCCTGTACAATAAAGAACCTTCAGGAGGCATCAGCATCTCTGACTTCAAGCTCTGTTACAGAGCGACAGTCCTGAAAACAGCATGGTATTAGCACAAAAATAGACAGGTAGACAAATGGAATCTAATTTAAAATCCTGATACTAACCCACACACCAAGAATACCTGATTTTTGACAAAGCTGCTAACATTATACAATGGAAAAAAGAAAGCATCTTCAACAAATTGTGCTGGCATAAATGGATGGTGGTGTGTAGAAGACTGCAGATAGATCCATATCTATCACCATGCACAAAACTTAAGACCAAATGGATTAAAGACCTCAACATAAATCCAGCCACATGGAACTTCTTAGAAGAGAGGTGAGAAGTACCCTTGAATGAATTGGTACAGGAGACTGTTTCCTGAACATAACACCAGTAGCAAAGACATTGAGATCAATAATTAATAAATGGGACCTCCTGAAATTGAAAAACTTCCATAAGGCAAAGGACACAGTCAACAAGACAAAATGGCAGCCCATAGAATGGGAAAAGATATTTACCAACCCAACATCTGACAGAGGACTGATATCCAAAATATACAATGAACTCAAGAAACTAGTTACCAAAACACCAAATAGTCCAATTAAAAAGTGGGGTACATAACTAAACAGAAAATTCTCAATACAGGAATCTGAAATGGCTGAAAGACACTTAAGAAAATGTTCAACATCCTTAGCCATCAGAGAAAAGCAAATCAAAACAACTCTGAGATACCATCTTACTCCTGTCAGAATGCTTAAAATCAAAAACACCAAAGACAGTTTATACTAGAGAGGATGTGGAGAAACGGTAAAACTCCTCCACTGCTGGTGGGAGTGTGATGGGAGATGACATTCTGTAAATATGTTTCTTGTATTGGTTAATGAATAAAGTACTGTTGGCCAATTGGAAAGCAAGATAGGTGGGACTAGGAGACAAGGAGGATTCAAGGAAGTAGTAGGGAGGAGTTGACATGTAGAGACTTGAGAGAACAGAGGTCCGAGCCCTCTCTCTGGTAAGATGAGACCATGTAGAAATACTTAGGTTAATAGAAATGGGTTAATAGTTAAAACAGAGCTAGCTAATAAGAAACAAGTAACTGGCCAACAGCATTTATATCTAATACAGGGTCTCTGTGTGTTATTTGTGGCTGGCATGGCGGTGGGACCAGAATGGTAGGGAAAACAAAATGGAGCCTTCAACATGGCTAATAAAAACTTCCACTTAAAAATTAACTAAAGCTTAAAAAAGGGGTTCAGAAACAAAAAAAGAGAGACAAGAAAGGCTTCTTGGTAATAGCATCATTTTTCTCAGTTGGACTCTGTTTTGCGAGAGACCAGCAAAGATTTGCATGGCTCCTTTAAGGGAGGTATCCTGACTTAGCATAAGTGGCAAAAAACTGCAAGACTTTTAAAGAATGCTGCTAACAAATTAATAGTGTGAATGAGAGCTGGGAATGGCAGTGACCACATCTCCAAGCCAGCCATCTGCTGCTGATGGCAGTGTAGACCTAGGCAGTGAGCATAGCTCTCAGTTCTGGCAGTAAAAGTACCCACCACCATATTTGATAGACCATGGCTAATACAGCTATGGCTTTCATTTTAGCAATGTTGTTGTTTACCAGATAAAGACCTGTGGCCAGAAAAAGATAAAGACTTACAGTAAAGACAGATTCAGATGAAGAAAAACCTCTAAAGGTTTACACTATGTTTTAAAATATATGAGGGCTTGGGAGAAAAAAAGAAAGAAATGATTTTAAAAAGACAGAGTAGCTGAGTGTGCTGGGTGTGGTGGCACATGCCTTTAATTCCAGTACTCGGGAAACGGAAGCAGACAGATCCCTATGATTTCAAAGTAAACCTGGTATACAGAGTTAATTCCAGGACAGATAAATGTTACACAGAGAAACCCTGTCTCAAAAAATGAAAAAATAAAATTAAAAGAAATAGAGTAATAAAAAAAAAGCCTCTTAAAGATGGGAAGCACAAAAAGAGTTTGGATACTGTATGCTGTTCTGTTATCTTTCAATTATTTGACTGCTGAGAAAATAGCAACAATTGTTAAAAGAAATGCTGATGGATTAATCCAATGTACATATTTTAAAAATGCATTGACTTCAAAATTTAAGTCTAAGGACAGGTTATTGGGGAAAAGGATTACTATTTTTGTTTCCACAGAAAATGAAAAGCTGTGGAGTACTTCCAGACTAACATGGTTTGATCAAGCAAGATCCCCTGAAACAGTGACCCAGGTGATCCAACATTCAAAACAGTTGGGACAAGGCAGCCTTGTAGACTATAGCCAAGATTTCTACTTCTTATTAGGATACTCATGACAGCGCCCCCACCAGCAGGAAGCAGTTTGGAAAGAACGAAACACAAATTACAAAATATTGTTTATAAATGTTTGTGTTCATTTAAGTGGACTTGGTTATAAATGGTTAATGATTATAACCCATCTTTTTAAATATAAAAGGGGGAGGGATTACAGTATAGATATGATTACTTTGTTTTGGAATGGATTTTCATTTATTGATACAATTTAAAGTCAATTTTGTGATATGTATATTTATCCTCTTGTTCAGGTATTGTGTTTATATAGCTCATTGAAAAATGTAATGTATAATTTAACACAGATTATAGATTACCTATGATAGTCAAAACTTAGAGTTAAGTTAGTTAGGATTTCTAGATATATAGAGATGTATTTGTGATGGATAAGCATTCTTCAAACCTTTCAAAGACCTACAGAATATGGCATTTACAATGGTTTAGGGTTTTTCTTGACAATGAGACACAACTGCTTCTGGCAACACTGAAGAAACATGTTATGGAGTTTACTTCTCATATGGTAAAACTAGCCGTTTGGGCAAGATACTACTCTTGTCTAGACTGACTTTATGCTGTATAAACTGGACATACAGAACCCACAGGAAAGTGACTGCTGATACATGATGAACATTGCTACAGGGTTCCTGCTCAGGAAAAAGTCTGCCAGACAGTCTGCTGGACACAGAAAAAGTGACTGACAAACTGCCAATGCAGGTGGACAGTTTAAAGTTTCCTGCTTTGCTGAGGAGTCTGCCAGACACACTATGGCCTTTAGGCTGAAGATACAACATTACAGAACTTCGGGTGACTAATCAGGCAAGTTGTCTCTGTCATTCTAGAGTTTATATATTATCCTTCTATGGTCTTTGAGGGAGTTGAAGTCAGATACTTATGGTTATAGTTTTCCTTAGTTAAAATTAAAGATAAGTTACATATAAGACTTTAGACTCACAATGATAGGATAGATGATAGAATATTTTCTTTAAATCTTCCTAAATGTTAATGAACTAAATATTGTTAATTGTGATTCTTATTTGATAACTGTTGTGTGATATATTTTGCTATGCTAAGGTTAAAACTCTTCTTTTTATTTTAGACAGAAAAGAAGAGATGATGGGAGATGTCATTCTGTGAATGTTTCTCATATTGGTTAATGAATAAAGCACTGTTGGCCAATAGGAAAGCAAGATAAGCAGGACCAGGAGCAAGGAGGATTCAAGGAAACAGTAGGGAGGGGTCAGCATGTAGAGACCTGAGAGAACAGAGGTCAGGGCCCTCTCTCCAGTAAGATGAGACCATGTGAAAACTTAGATTAATAGAAATGTGTTAATGGTTAAGATAGAGTAACTGGCCAATAGAATTGTATCTAATACAGAATCTCTGTGTGTTATTTTGGGCTGGCATGGCGGTGGGACCTGACTGGCCGGTGCGGGGTGGGGGCTACTCATAACAGGAGAGCCACTTTAGAAATCAGTATGTCATTCCTCAGGAAAATGGGAATCAGTCTACCTCAAAATTCAGCAATTCTACTCTTAGGCATATACCCAAAGGATGCACATTCCTACAGCAAGGCTGTTTAACTATGTTCATAGCAACATTATTTGTAATAGCCAGAACCTGGAGGAAGCCTAAATGTCCTTCAACTGAAGAATGGATGGAGAAAATGTGGTATATTTACACAATGGAGTACTACTCAATGGGGGAAAAAAATGGAATCTTGAAATTTGCAGGCAAATGGATGGAACTTAAAGAAACCATCCTGAGTGAGGTGTCCCAGTCACAAGAAGACAAACATGGTATGTACTCACTCATAAATGAATTTTATACATAGAGGAAATTATCATCACCCTATAAATCTATACTGCCAGAAAAGCTAGGAAACAAGGAGGTACCTGAGAGAGACATAGATGGTCCCCGTGAGAAGTGGAAAGGGAAAAGCTCTCCTGATCAAATTGGGAACATGGGGGGAGGAAGAGGGGAGTTAGGAGAAAGAGAACAGAAGAGGAGCCAGTGGGGAGGAGGACACGTAGGAAGATTGAGTCAGGGGTAGAATAGAAGAGAGCAAGGTAAGAGATACCATAATAGAGGGAGCCATTGTAGGTTTAAAGAGAAATCTGGCACTAGGGAAATATTCAGAGATCTACAAGGATGACCCCAACTAATAATCTAAGGAATAGTAGAGAGGCTACCTTAAATACCCTCCGCTGAAAATGAGATTGATGACTACCCTATATGCCATCATAGTGCCTTCATCCAGTAGCTGATGGAAGCAGCATCAGACACAGCTAAACACTGATCCAAAGTCCTGGAATCCAGTTGCAGAGAGGGAGGAGTCATGAGCAAAGGGATCAAGACCAGGCTGGAGAAATCCACAGAAACAGCTGACCTGAACAAGGGGCAGCTCATGGACCCCAGTCTGATAGCTGGGAAACCAGCATAGGACTGATCCAGACTCCCTGAACATGGTTGTTAGTTAGGAGAACTGGTCAGTCTATGGAGCCTCTGGTAGTGGGTCAACATGTATCCCTAGTATGGGAGCCCATTCCACACACAGGGATATTCTCTCAGCTTAGACACATTAGGGAGGGCCTAGGCCCTGCTCCAAATGATTTAATTGACTTTGATTATCCCTCATGGAAAGCCTCACCCTCCCTGGGGATCCTTAAGGGAATGGAATGGGGATTGGGGAAGGAACAGGGGAGGAGAAGAGTGAGGGAACTGTGATTGACATGTAAAACAAGCTTGTTTCAAATTTAAATAAAAAAGTATTATCATTAAAAAAGGCGTTATAAGTGTAAGTGTGCAGACTTTTCTTTGGAATTTTGGTGGGTATATACCCAGCAATAGGACTTAAAAAACATATGATTTCAACATGGATTTCAAGGCTAAAGTAGAGCTCTACTACTCCTTGTAGGAGCATAAATGATACAGCTACTTTGGATGATAAACTAGAAATTTCTTAACAAAGATACACAGTCCAAAGAAAAGTCTGTACTCCTACACTTATATAGCCCTTCTTCTACTAGCAAAGATATAGATGGAGTTATTGAAAGTATCTACCAACAGGAGAATGGATGTAAAATACGACATGAATGTATAATGGAAAACTATTCCTTTCCTTAGTCATCTTACCAGGTTTGTACAGTAGCTCCTAATTAAGGTTTCCATTGCTGTGCTTAAACCATGACAAAAGCAGCTTGGGTAAAAAGGATTTAATCACATTCAACTTTCAAGTAGCAGTCCATCCCTAAGGGAAATCAGTGCAGGAACTCAGGCAGGCAGAAAATTAGGCAGAAGCCACAGGGAAATGCTGCTTCCAGGTTTGCTCCTTGTGACCTGCTCATCATATTTTCTTTTATACCCTAGGGTCAGCTTAGAGGTGCCAACCCTCACTATTAGCTGGGCCCTTTCCCATCAATTACTATTTAAGAAAATGTCCCACAGGCTTACACACAGGCCAATATCATGGAAGAATATTCTTAATTGCAGTTCCCTCTTCTCAGATATATCTAGGATTGTGAAAGGTTGACAAAAACCAACCAGAGGAGTTCTCCATACTCTACCACAATAAAAGAAAATTCTGTGCTCTCACAGAAACCTATTGCCATTTCAATAGCTTTATCCATAATTGACATGACATAGAGAGAAACAGAATATACTTCAAAAGCTGAATGACTAAATAAGCTGGGCACATACAGATAATCTTCAAAGAAAGCAGTGAACAACATGAAAAACCGTGAAGTTAAGTTCACATTAATAAGAGAGAGAAGCCAACCTGAGAAGGCTACATACTGTAGGATTAGATGATACTTTGCAATTATATGATACCCCGCAAAAGCCAAAACTACAGAGAACAGAAAAAAGAGCAGCAGCAGGTCACCAGGGCCTGGATGCAGAAATGGGAAAGCAATATAGCACAAGAGACTTGCCTGTGCAATTTGAAATCCTGCATGGACTGCAAAGGTGACATCTGGTGTGTCTGCCAGAGCCTCTAGAACTTTACAGAGAATGAACTGTAATGTGAACTGCATCTGTCAGTTAACAATATGTCAATGTTGGTTAATAGCTTTTTTGCAACAGATGTACACTAGTACTAGGTAGAAAGATATCGATGGAAAAATTATATAGCTATAGACACATGAATGGAGTTGAAGTCATAATTTTCAACTGTAGTAAGCAAAATGCTGGACTAGTGAACTGGTTTTCATTAGTACCAGGAAAGAAATTCTAGTAAATGCACAACCTTAGAGACAACAAAGATGAGGAAGGCCTTTCCAACTCAATGCATGAGGTCAGTATTACAAATACTTTTTAACCCAAGGAGCAGTGATGGCACACACCTTTAATCCCTGCACTTGGGAGGCAGAGGTAGGTAGGTCTCTATGGGTTCAAGGCCAGACCACTCTACAGAACTAGTTCTAGGACTGCCAGGACCACACAGAGAAACCCTGTCTCAAAAAACAGAAAACAAAACAAATACTTTAACCCAATCTCCAGTCTTCCAGATAAGTCAAGATACAGAATTTCTTAAACAGCTAACGAATAGAATCCAGCCATGTATAATAAACAATTTTTTTTCACAATGAAGAAGGATTTCCTCAAAATTATAGAAGTGTGTTATTTGGACATAATTCCATTTACACACTTATCAAGGAGTGCTGCCATAGGAACCGTATGACCCATAAGTCATACACCCTTAAAATATATAGTATTTAGACATTTATAGGGAATGTGAGGTAGGGTCAGTATTTCTGTGATCAAACACCACAATAAAAAACAAGCTGGGAAGGACAAGATTTATGCGGCTTGCTCCTCTATATCATCATTCATCATTGGGTAGGATAGGACAGAAACTCGAGCAGGACAGGAACATGGAGGCAGGAGCCGATGCAGAGGCCATGGAAGATGCTTTTTACTGGCTTGCTTACCATAGCTTACTTTGCCTTTCTTATAGAACCCAGGGCTACCCTCTCAGAGATGGCATCATCTACAATGGGCTGGGCCCTTCCACATCAATCCATAATTAAGGAAATGCCCTACAGGCTTGCCTACAGCTTGATCTTATGGAGGCATTTTCTCAATTGAGGTTCTTTCCTCTCTAATGAGTCTGAGTTGTGTCAAGTTGGTATAAAATTAGCCAGCACATTATACTATACCATAGCTGTTTACAATAGCATATTGATTAATATAGACTACCTAGGTATATGAAAATGTCTAAATTCACTATTTTGTGTAATTACCATATACAAACAATGATGGGAAAAGTATAAAATATACACATGTACCTGTTTTTGAATCTTGAAACAAAAAGTCTGTGTTAGGAAACATTTATTAAACATTAAAGAACCATGGTGACGATGAAATATCTGAAAAAGACACAAGGTGGCGATGTTACACCAAGAAAAATACACACAAAAGCCTATGTCTAAAGGTCAGCATCTAAACCCTCCAGGTGGCTGAAGGTGAGTCTCTAGACTGATTGTCCTCCACACCTTTTTCCAGGTGACTTCAGCAGTCATCTCTAATATTATGATTGTTATCCCTAATCCCTAACTATCCCTTAAACATCTTAAGAACTTTCCCCTTTTCAGCAATCCCTAACGCAGTATGAAAATACTGTAGTTTGCTACCGATATACTCATTCACTGTTGTAGTCACCCCTGTCTCCTGCATGCCGTAAACTCAGTAAGTGCACTGTGAAGTTTTACCTTACCTTTTAGGAGTGTTTGGTACTCCTCTAGAATCTAAGTTTGTGTTTCAGACAGTCACACATAGAGGGCAGTGCAGGAGCATGGATCCCATCACAAATTGTGGTGTGGGAAAGACAGAGGAACCAACTATAAGTTTATGCACTCTACCAACTCAGTCACCCATGGAAAGAAAGGGGGCCAGGTTGTTAATGAACACCGAGAAGCATTCATTCATTCATTCAAAGCTATAGAGTGAAAAGAAAATGGATTTATTTCCCAGACCATCTATTTAATTCAGAATTGTTTTCTTTAAAACATTAATTCCCAGCAATGACAAAGTTGTGCCTACCCCAGCAACTTAACTGGGGTTAACTGTGGTCTCTAACTGCATATATAAGCAACAATATGAAGACAGCGAAAGAGACAACAGGAAAGTTTGAGCCAAGAAGAAAAGATACTTGGTGAAGTTTCTATTCTTATGGCCTGTATCAAGCAAACAGCCAGAGCTCACACCGTTAACACATTGTAGAGATTCAAAGAAGCAAGTGACAGAGTCCAGCACAGCCACACTAATGGGAGGGAGCAAGAGAAAAATCTATAGAGGAACCTGTAGATTGTGTTTAAACAGATTTTTTTTTTATATTCGTCATTTTTATATTTCTTTTGTTCCTGTTACCTTTCCCTGCCTCCCTTCTACTCTCTCCTGAATCTACCTCTCCTATGGGATCCTTGTATTCCCTTCTCCCTCCTTCCCCGCCACCCACTCATTCTATGGGATCCCTGTGCTGACAGACAGTCAGTGCCCAAGGCCAGATGATGGAATCAACAGTGTATTTCACTACTTAAGCTCTGGGCAGCAGGAGAGGGAGTTGTAATTTGGAATTATGGGAGACAGACTCAGCCTCCTGTGAATATTTTCCATAATTCCTTGAGCTTGTTCCTGAATGACTATGAGCTCTAGTTTGCACTTCTAAAAGATGAAGGAAGCCACATTTTTCTCACGGGATTGTTTGTAGGATTAACAGTTGCTATGTGTAAGTGCCTGGCATACTGGCACTTATGTGATTAGTTGATGTCCCTCCTCTCTTTTGTGGTTACCTGGGATTCTGTGACTAATTCCCTGCTTCTGAGGTAAATTCCAGTGGCAAACCTACAAGTAATTCAGCTTGGGGTTCTGGTCTTGAATGTTTATAAAGGGCTGTGGGTATGCTCCCTGCAAGCTTCGTTCGTGGCTCATCTCCATTCTTTCTGAATCAGGGTTGGAGACTATTCTGCCCCATTACTGTAGGCAACACTACTTTGCTAAACCTTACCAAGAGGAGCCTCCAGATGTTTGCCCCCTCTGATAAACTGTGCAATAAGAAGTTTCCAAGGATATCTCAGAATCACTTGTCTTTCTCAAACAATGTCCTCTTGGGCTTCCATTTACATGAGTCTGTGTTAATCTTCATGTCCCAGTCCTGCAGATAACTTGGTGATCTCCAGGGTGTGGCACCATGAGATCATTAAAATACCTACCATCCTTTGGCTATAATGTGGATTTTGAGCATCCTTGCTTGCTCCCAAATGTTAGTGCTGCAGGGAAGATTGCTGACGGCTGGAGGAAGGAAGGGCACTTGTGTTAGTATCCTTAAAGGGGATTGTGTGACCTCGTTCTCAGCCTCTGGTTGGGTCCTGGCCATGACATGAGTGGCTTTGCTCCATCAGTGTGCTCACTGAACGAGATACTTATCCTTGGCCCAAAGCCAACTTATCATAGACTAAAACTGTGAGAAAAAAACAACAAAAAAATTACAAAAATTTCTCACATATATGTCATAATGAAAGGAAAGCAAATGCACTATGTCCAAAATTGTCTGTGGTCTTTCCTATTTCTTTCCCACTATTGCCCATCTGGTCAGCTCCTCTACCTTCTCCTGGCTATAATGCTGAAACAGCCTCCTAACTGGCTTCTCTGTGTTCATACACAGCTCTACCATGCTCTTCTCCAGCAAACTTTTGTATGTGTTGTCAAATCTTGAATGATTCACTTCATATTCAGGTAAATTAAAGTCTGTCCTCCTTGTGGCTCTCCTGAGTGCCTTTCTGCTGCCCCCTCCCCACTTCCTTTCAGTCACTGTGGTCCTATCACATCTTTTCACCCAAGCCTCCATACGTATTTATTTAACTGGCCACTTGCCTTTCCTCCTTCCTGCTTTAGTTTGCTCATTTCCTAAATGGAGTCCTTTCTGGGTATCCTGAGTGAGCTCATCCTAACTGACTTTTAGCCCTCTCTAAACTACTACATTGCATTTGTTCTTCTGTGCTGTTTTACAATGATAGAAATTATGCTTATTTGTTGTATCATGATGAAACTGACATAAAGTTTTACTGCCCAAAAGCCTTCGGGAAGAGTATATTCAGTCCTGCTTCCTTTAGTTAGTTACCAAATGTTAAGCCACACATGTGACGGTCTTCATGCCCTAAGCCATGGTGCCAGTAAAAAACAGTATCTCAAGATGCTCTGTATCTGTGGGTGTGTAGTAGGAACATCTATAAAGTACCTGGTTGGGGAAGTGACTTTGCTGGAAAACAAACAAACAATCAAACAAACAAAACCAAACAACAAACAAAAACTATATTATCAAGATTTAAACTTTATCTGGCTTGTTATTAGCTGAGTATCAGGCATGGGCATGTAAAACAGGAATTAGAAAATATTTGATGGATGAGCAAAAGAAAAATAGAATAATTAGTGAGGACATGCATGGGTGACAAACCAGAGGAGATTTAGAAAGGTTTTATTTATTTATCTGAAAGTAGGCTTGACAATGGCCTAGAAGCCAGTAGTGAGTGGGACGATTTTTTAGTCCTGAAACACTGTGACTAAAATAAGCTAAAAGAGAAAGATTATCCTATGTGCTCCCCTCTCATGAGGGCTTCTTCCAAGGCTTCTTCATACAGCCTGGTGTGGTCTCATCCTCAGCTTTTGGAACTGTACTCACTGAGTTGATGTGCATTGTCCTTCAGGTAGCTGTTTGCTATCAATCAGAGCATCATAGTGTCAGGGGAATGCACTGGGATCCTTTGAGAGCTATGCCCCAGTTACCCGGAGCACCAAGAAAACCTTCATTCTGTCTTGTTCATCTGAAACCGGGATCACAGGGTGCTTTGCTTGGTTTTGGCAGCAGGGGTGATAATGAGGTTGTTTCCGCAGTTAAAAGGTCAATGTTGCTAATGTTCATGGCATCATGATCATTTTTGGAATGCTTCTAATTAGAAAAGTGAAAGTTACACAAAGGAAGCAGATGAGCTAAATCTGAAGTGAGTGACTAACACCACTGGTTAAAGTACTCATCAAGCACCTAATCAAATGATCAGATTCATATTTTTTTCTTTTTTGTCTGTTTTGGATTTCTTGATAGTATTTGTCTCTGCTCACTAAGTAGTCTATGCTTGCCTGTAACTTTTAGTAGTCTTCCTGCCTCATCCTCCAAACTAGTGGAATCCCAGGTGTGAGCCTCTACACTGAGCTTGAAATTCTTCTTTTGAAGATCTCTTGTTGTAGTAGAGGATTTATTCTGCAGTTAGCAATCTAATTGCCCTCATGTCACAAGTGTAAATTCTTTAGCTAGGTGTCATTAATATGTAAAAACTATATGATTTAGTTTCAGAGTATTATAGTTTTATAAAGTGAAAGGGAGATGGGATTAGCAAATGGCTTATTTAGCAAGAGGACCTGAGTTCAATCCCCAGATCAATATGAAAAAGCCAGGTGCAATGAGCACACCAGTATTCCTAGTGTGGGGAGAAGGAGACAGGGATCCCTGGGGCTTTGCTGGTTAGACAGCCTAGCCAAATTGGTGAGCTCTAGGTTCAGTGAGAGACTTTGACTTTTAAAAAAGCAAGGTATGGCTGGTGAAGATTCTGCTTGATTAGAATTTTCTTTTCTGTTCAGAAATCTTTCAATTTAATTTTATTTTGGATACTAGAGACTAGTTCCTGTGCTGCTGCTATTCTGTTCAGAATTCTCTTGTCTACCACTGTATTTCTTGTTTTCATCTAGAAGGTCTAGCTTTTTCAGGTTCAAAATTGAAGTCTATCCATTTATACTTGCCTCTTACACAAGGTGAAATACACGAATCTAATTACTTTTGCTGCTACAAACCCAGTTTGCCAAAACCATTTGTTAACTGGGTTATCTTTTCACTGTGTTTTTGCCTTCTTTCTCAATAATTGGGGAAGCATTGCTTTACTGACTCATTTTGGGGTCCTCTATTCTGTTGCATTGTTTTGTTTGTTTGTTTGTTTGCTTGCTTGCTTGCTTGCTTTTTAATGACAGTACCAGGCTATATTTATAACTACCTATAGCTCTGTAGTTTAATTTGAAGGTGGGTATTGTGATATCATCATCTACATCCTTATTCCTTAGAATTCCTTTAGCTATTTGTAGTCTTTGGTAGTTCCATAAGAATTTTAGTTCTGTGAGGCATATAACTTGAGAATTTTGACAGATATTAAAATATATCTGCTATATTTTAGAAAAGGAGCTATATTAGTAACTTCTTTTGGTTGGTGTGATAAAATCTCATGACCAAGACAATTTAATGAAGAAAGGATTTATTTGGTGTATAATTCCAGAAGTATGGCAGGGAGGCATAGTAGGGAAGCATGGCAGCAGGCAGCAGGCATGGTGACAGGAGGAGGAATGTTGAAGCTCACATCACCAGCCTCAAGCACAAAGAAGAGCGAGATAACTGGACATGGAGTGAGACTATAAACATCCAAAGCCCACCTCCAGTAACACACTTCTCCCAGTAAGTCTACACCACTTAAATCTTCCCAAACAGCGCCAATTGTGGACCAAGAGTTCAAAGAGCTGAGTCTATGGGTAACACTCCTTCCCATTCAAAACATTATAGGAGCAAAATATATGAAGAAATGCAGAAATTAAATCCCAAGAGATTAAAGTTGACAGTCAACAGGTAGGCTGACAAACTGAATAGAGAGTTTGACAAGAAGAAATATAAACGGCCACCAACTGTCTTCAAGCATGTTTAGCATCTCCAGTCATCAGGAAAATGCAAATTAAAACTATTTTGAGATACCATATCATTTTTCACTTCTGGTAAGAACAAATATTAATATAGCCACCATGGAAATCAATGTGGAGGTTCCTCAAAAAAATTACAAACAGAACTATCATACGACCCAGCTGTTTTACTCCATACCCTACCATAGAAATATTTGCACCCCATGGTTATTGATGCTCTATTCACTAGAACGGAGAGATAGAATGAACATACTTGTCATTCAACAGATGATGGGTTATAAAAATATGGCACATATATAAAATAGAACAGAATTCAGATCCAAAGGTAAAACAAATCGCAAAATTTGGGGGGAAGGGGTGCATTTAAAATGTATAATATTGTAGCATGAATTCTAATTGATCTTAATAATAAAAACTAGGAGCCAGCTATCACAAGGTACAAGCTGAAGGATCAGAGAAGCAGAGTAGCCAGTCACTACTTACCCCTATAGATGCTCCGACCAAAAGGGTGATTCTGTCTGCAGACTGCATCCTCATACTGACTACAACGAGCTCGTGTCTTCTCCCACCTTATATTCCTCTAGTTGCATAGCCATACCCTTTCTTGTGTCCACCTCCATTGTGCTAGAATTTAAAGCCCATGATCCCAAGTGCTGGGATCACCTTTGTGTGAGTTCTGTTTCTCTTTTAGACTGATTCAATCTTGTGTAGCCTAGGGCGACCTTGAACTCACAGAGATCCATCTGCCTCTGTCTCCTGAGTGCTGGTATTTAAGTTGTGTGCCACCACTGCCTGGCCGCTAGGTCCAACTAATATGGTTAGCTTTGCACTCTGATTTTCAAACAAGCTTTATTTGTTAGATCATAAACAAAATACTAAGCAAATTTAACCAAACTCAAAAAGATAAATAAAACTGAGTGTTCTTCCTCATGTTCAAATCTCAACATATAATGAATACATGTATATATGTATACAAGTGCACATATAGTATGATATAACATTTAGAAAAGATAAAAAGAATAAATAGCAGAACAAAATGATAAAATGTATACTAATTAACTTAATATATAGTATGTTTCTCTCAAGGTCTAACACAATCTCAGTGCAAAATAACCCCTTGTATGGTCAGTGTTCATATGTGATTCAATGAGGGGCTGTTACCTTATAAGAAAGCCAAATTTTAGATTATGTTTTTTATTGTTTGAATATTTCTGTAGGCTGTAATCTTTGTGATTACTACTAAACTTTGTTACTCTTTGAATAAGAATTTTCGCTATTCAAATAATAAAGTTTGCAAACAAGTATGTTTAAATAATTACAATTTTGAATTTCTGAGAATATTGTCTTATCCTGAATCTCATGGAGCAGCATGCCAGGAATTTCAAAACATGGCGAAACCTTCCTTAACTGTTTGTTATGATTCTAAAATACATCAGTTTTACTGAATAAACATACTTAAAAAGAGTTTTAATTATCATAAAAACTCTCAGTCTCTCATATTAATCACATTTTCAGTATACTTGACTTTATTTTGAAAGCAAAAGGTTAATATGTGGTTAAAAATAGTATGAATAGCAACTGGAGGATATATATGACATTGATGTCTGCTTTACACACACACACACACACACACACACACACACACACACAGACAAGAAGTAGAAAACTTAGAAAAATTTTTTAGCAACATCTACTGGAGCTCATTACTTGAATCATATTTTTCCACCAGTGCAATATGTGTGCCTCAAGTCTCTCAGGAACAGAAAAATTATACATGATAGAGAAATTACACAAATTGCCTCACTACTTCTCCAAGTAGAGCATTCTAATTGTAATGACTTTAAAGTAATTTTAAAATAAAGATTAAGACAAAGTTTTATATTTTTGACTACTCTTTCCTTAAAATTCTCTTCAGCTTTATTTTGTCCCATTTTTCACTTATTCACTCCCTATTTTATCTGGGTTTCTGCAATGATTTTTTTTCCTTACTTTTGTTCTTTACTTATTATTTTCTTTATTTAAAACATTACCTTAAAAATAGTAATACTCTACATTCAATCCATTGCTTCTCCAGGGATTTATGGTTTTTAAAACTCACCTGGTGAACTCATGGTGAGGTGGCTCAACAGTTAAGAGCACAGCCCATTGCTCTTATTGAGGACCTGAGTTTGGTACTCAGCACCCACATCGGGGAGGCTAGGTTCACAAATAGCTGTAAATTCAGCTCTTGGGGATCAAGTTCCAGGGGATAGGACTGTGAAACCCTCTCTTGGCCTCCATATACATTACACTTATGTGTAACAACCCACATGCACACATAAACATATAATTAAAAACAATAAAATAAACCTCATCTGTGCAAATAAGTTCTAATTTCATTTGAATACAGTATTCAAGTCAAAGTTTGGTAGGTGAACTTTTCTTTTATTGGTTTGTTTAGTTGGTTTGGATTTTTTTTCTTTTTTTGGTTTTGTTTGTTTGGTTTGGCTTTGAGATACAGTTTCATAGAGGCTTGAAACTCACTTTGTGGCACTATGTGGTTAGGTTGACCTCAAACTCATGATCCTCTTATCTCTTTACCAGTGGTTGGATTACTTTATGGGTGTACTACTGAAGTTAGATTAAGTAAAAATAGTTAAATGACCTATCTTTTCAGGCACATCTTAAAACAAACACATTTCTTCTTAGTTTCTTCACGAGCTTTCCAAATGCAACAAGTGTCTATCTATTCTACCTCTACCACCAAACCCCCATTTCTCTTGGTTACAGTGTTTGGGTGTACACTGAATACTTCACCAATCTCAAGGCATAGGTTATTTCACCCTCTCAATCCATTCTCATTCTAGCAGTAGATATGTCTTTGCAGTCATCTCTGCTTTTCCTTCTGCATCTTCATTCCAATCAGAATGACAAGCTCCTTTCTGTTTTTTCTCAAGCTCAGCCATCACTCAGTGTTCCCAGAAAGTAAGTTTTGCAGTCCTGAGTTATAGGATCTTACTTCAAGGCTTGAGATATAACTTCTTTGGGATTAATGAATCTTGGGGGATGGAGCAATGGTGCAGAGGTTAAGAGCACTGGCTGCTTAACCTGAGAACATGCTTTAATCTCCAGCACTCACAGGGCAGGTCACAACCATCTGTAGCTCTAGTACCAGGGAGACCCAACAACACCCTCTTCTGTCTTCTGAGCGAACTGCACATTCATGGTTCACAGACATAGATGCAGGCAAAACACTTATACACACAAAACAGTAAAGTAATAACTTTAAAGGATAAAAGAGGTTTTAAAAGAATATTCATAATATCTAAATTATAGAGACCATATTAGGATGAAATAAAGATATAATAACAAGTGTATTATTTGTATAAATGATACATAAGCATTTGGGAATAAAAGTATAAAGTGTGAAGGGTGTGAAAGAGAGGGAGGAACAGGAAAACCAAAGTTACAGTGACTGAGTTCAGATTTCAACTCTGCCCTGGCATTTGCCTTTCTCTGGGAAAGATACCTACATTCTTTTGGCTCTGATTTAGCTTTGATGATAATATTAGTACCTCACTCAAATGGGCATTTTGATAGCCCAATAAAAAAAACTACATAAAAATTTCCATCCAGACTAGAAGCAGTCATAATGAGTGAGATGATCCATACCCAGAAAGACACTCACAACATGCCTCTTCCATTGGATGCTCTTAGCTCCAAATATCCAAGATGTGAGTACAGAGCCTGGAGAGACTGCAGAAACCAGGAAAATAAAAAGAGGCCATTGCCGTGGTGTGGGGATGGGGAAACAGTAGAGAAGAAGTGATCTGATCTTGGAAGGGGGGAAACAAGAGACTAACTGGGGCGGAATAAACACAGAAGGAGGAAGGAAGGCAAATAATAGCAAGGATGCTTGAAAAGTCATAAGGAATTAACTATCTATCTAAATTAAATGTAATACACACAAGTCTCTAACTACATCAGTATATATACTTGGTTTAAATGAAATTTTCCCATTTGTGCTAATGGAGCTCCCTGCAAAAGCTAAAGACAATCTAACGTACCCCATAACACCAGGCATGAGTTGCCAGGCTTGTCAAAGAGACTTTCAAAACATTTCAGGTTATGGCTGTTGCCCTTGGTTGTCCTCTAGATGTGAAAGGTATGTGCTTGGTGAACACACCATGAGACAGGATCCAGAGGTCCCTGACTGGAACTGACATGGAAGCCTTCTCCCAGAGGACTAGCATTCATGGTACCAAAAGGTACCAGAAGTTACCATGAAATCTGCTGAAGGAGGGAAGCAACCAACAGTTCTACTTAGATATGACAACTATGAATCACAATAATGACTAGCATGGCACAATAACCCTAAGGGTACAGTAGTGACATGCATACTTTGGTGGTAACCAGTTGACCTCTAATTAGAGTTAAGACCAACAAGAGGGAAATTATGCCTGGTGGTGGAAACCAAGGCAACTACTTAGGACTAAGAAAGTCATGGGTCTTGGAGGAGAACCTACATTGTCACTTTACTAAACCAGCCAAATCTCTAACTACTTTCTAAATATTTTTACTTATATCCACAGATAAGTGTAGTCCTCACACATGAAAAAGGAAGCTCTTTGCAACTGAAAGAAACTATTAGCTAAAACCATATCCAACCAAAAGCAGAGTTTTAGAGCCCAGTCCTAGTTCAACTCTTGAACCTCAAGCCCAGGGAACATTGCAGAAGAGGGCATAGAAAAGATTTCAAGAGCCAGAGGATTGATGAGTTTGCCGTGAGACTGTGTCTCTTAGTAATGTCAGAACCTACACTCATAACGTCTCACCAACATGACTGTAGATGCAAGAACTGAACATAGACACCAACAATAGACATGCTTAAGTGGATGTGGTTTAGGGGAGGGGAAGCCAATGAATCCAGTCCTCAGCAGTACACATACACACACACACACACACACACACACACACACACACACACACACACACACACCACACACACACACACACACACACCACACAACACAAAACAAAAACAACAACCCCCCCCAAAAAAAACCCCAAGCAACTAAGGAATGTTGAGAGCAGGAGAAATAGCTTTCCCTAGGGCGAAGCACACCAATTGGTTATCCAATGCCAAATGGTTAGCCCTGAAAACATACATACAAGTAACATTATACAGACTAAGCAGGCCATATTTGTGTATTTAGGAATATGAATACACACACACACATAAACAAGTAATGAAAAAAAGAGGTCATGAATTTGAAAGAGAACAGGGAATTTTATATGGGAGGGTTTACAGGGTGGAAAGGAAAGGGGGTGATATAGTCACATTACAAGCAAAAATTAAAAAAATAGTTTATAATTCACATTCTAATAAGTTATTTGTGGTATATTGTCATTAATCATATATATCATTATGTATGAGCAAAAGCCATTATGTTTGAAAGCTTAAATAGTAATAACAATTTAAGCTATTTCAATTTAATTGAAATAGCACCTAGAAGGAAGCAAAAGTACTACCATGAAGAAATATACTGTATTTATCAAAGAATAGAACAGACACACAGATAGCTATTCTTAAAGAATCCTGGCTTATCTGCAATGGAGAAAATTGGTGGACAGCTCATGCTTACCTAGACCCTGTGGGCCATATACAAAATGTCCTCTCAGATCTTGAAAAAGATTTTGCAGCATGAAGCAAGAAAAGTGAGTACCCTTCATCCATTCTGAGTGTCCTCAAGGCTTGAAAGTGTTTCCCAACACTATTTCCTCTGATGGAAGTGTAGAAAAAAAAATCAGATGAATAAGCCTTCCTAACAGACTCCCAAGGGTGTGGTTGGGCAAGGAGCAGGAACCACCATCTATGTCTATTGAAAATGACATAAAAGAGGGATATTAAGCTGTTTTGGGATCCTAGAGGTCAGTTAGTTCAATATTTCATTCACCAAAGAGGAAACTCAAGTCCAGACATAGTTGAACAATCACAGAGTTACTGAAAGGCAATGCCAGGCCCAGAGCCCAGAGTTGGGCTCCTTGTCCAAAACACTTTTCTTCTGCATCACAGCTGCTTCTTCAAAGTCCTGAGGTTTTGCAGTTTCACTTATTCAAATGCAAATATATTGTGTGCTTTATACTTCTTTACTAGCTAGAGTTTGCTCTACCGAGTAAATTAGAGTGAGTTGGCCATGTCAAAATGATCAACCCTTTTAAAACATTGTTTTCCTTTTGTCTCAGTTTTTGATGCGGAACTTCCTTTTTACCCATCGAGCTTGCTTTGCTTGCTCTAGGGGATGCTACAAGTAGTAAGGATGAGGTCACTGAAATCAATTGCCCAGAGGAAAGACTTCCCTATTCCCATTCCCACTCTTACTTTGGGACAAAGTCCAGCAATCTGGTTGCTATGAAACTTGTGCAGCTGGGCTCAGTGGAAATCTGGGTGGTCTCACAAAAGCTTTTGAGGCTTTGAGAAAACTAGGGAAGTTGCTTGTTTACCCATTGTTACACCAATGAGAATAAACATGATTAACATGTATCTTCAAATAATCTGTCATTTTGGAGAAGTAGGCACAGCTAAGTAAGCACTTCACTGTAATGTGATGGATTCTGTGGTAAGGGTGAGGGGAATTCAAGATATCAGCACACCAGAGTGGTATCTTAACCTTGTCAACTAAGGGTAGTGATTATATCTGTGAGAGACGACATTTAAGCAGAAACACAGACAATAAAAGAGTTAAATAACTGCCAAAATAGATGAGGAAATGTTTCTAGTGGATCTGAGTTTATTCTAGAAGCTCAGAGGCATCAGGGAACCTGTGAAATAGATGAATAGAAATTCAAGGTGTATAGGGAGCACAGCCTAGAGTGGAGGAGAAGATATTGACAGAATGGGTTGGGAGGAGCTGAAATGCAATATACAGTCTTTTCACCTGCTTCTAACTTTGCATGTGATAGTTTCACATCCAGGAAAGCAGAATGCCTCCAGTCCCTGTATGCCTGGTCCTCTAATCTTTGGTGCACTGTGCTATGGATATGACAGGGACAAAGTTGTGCAAAGCGAAGCATGGAAAGTGTAATGTAACATGTCTGGCATTCAGGAAGAAGTGTTTGCCTGGCAGAGCCAGCGTGGTCTTCTGATTAAATCAGAGCCTCTATAATTGAGAGAGAACAAATGGCATGAGCGATAAGGTTAGTATAGCTAAAAGGAAAAGAAAGATAGCAAATACTGTGAGAAATTAAAGGAAGATTTCTTTTCTTCACACCTGAAGGCAGCCTGAATGTAGACAGATACGTCTGGCATAACAGTGTTGTCTGAAAGGGAATTTTATCTCCTTAGTTACTGACCTATAGGCGGTACACCCCTACTTCCAAGAACTTAATCCAGATTACTAGCAGTCTTTCTTACATGGGTTAATATTTCTTCCATACTTCTTCCAGTTTCTCTTCAAGTCAGTCAGTTAAAGCATTTTGGGAGTACAAAGTTTCTGCAAGCTATGCTTGGGCTTCACTGCTGTACTCCAAGGTCCTCCAGCTGATAGAAATAGCCACTGCCAATGTGTCCAGCAATTGGTACTGTTATGCATTTTTGGTTTTTGAAAAATAATTTAATATTAAAATATTTTAGTTTTTTACATTTTTGTGTAAGTTCAAAGGTACAGAAAATTGTAACAAGACTTCAAAGAGTTCTCAGCCTCTTCTCTCATCTCCCTCAAATGACATTGTTCTAAACAGCCATTGTAAAATTATCAAAAAATATCAATAACACTCTAAATCAGTAACACATTTGGAATTCCAAGAGTCACCAATATACCTCATTCAAACCTCCTTGTCCTATTTTTGTCATTTCTCTCAGCTTAGGATCTCAGTCCTGGACTCCAGGTGGCCTTTGGTTTTCAGATCCCCTCATTCTTCATGTTTATACTTTCTAAATATACTTTATCAGAGAGTATATGATCTCTGTGCTCCTAAATGGTAGTCATTTAACCTCTGCCTAAGGGAGCATCTCCTGCTTTTATTCACATAAGACTTAGGACTTTCCCTTTCTAATTTCTAAGTACCTTACAGGAGGGAGTTACATACAGTCAAGCATCCCCTTTGTCATCTTACTTTATCCTGTTGGTTTCCATGCCTACCACTTTCACAATAATTATATTGTGGTGTCTGTCAACTGGAATTTTTGTTTTAATACCCCTAAGGCCAGGTTTGAGAACACCAAAGTCACCTTTTAGTCCTCCAAATTTAAAGGCCAACTGTACCAACTTCTGCTCTATGGCTGTCGCTATGAAGGCCAGCTGCAGGAAGAGCATCTTCCCTATGTGTACACTGTCTGCTAATATTTGATTAGCTGTTTTGTCCCTTGTTTCTGGCCTGGATGCAGATTCAAACCATTATTTGTGAAATAAATTTGAACCAGAGGTTCTAGACATGCTTTATTTTGGGGTCAGTGGCCCATTTTCTGTCTTCTTTGGTCTGTTAACTTGACATTTTCCTTGGCTCAAGTATAGAGAGTCCTCTGAATTTAGAACAAGTTAAGTATTTATTAAATATGTAATTCTTTTGTGTAGATTCAACTATTTAAGTCTATATGATTCACTGGAGTGATCCCAATATTTTCTTTCTCAATGAATTAATAGTGTTGAATATTCAAGTATTTGTAAATTGTGGTGTTATGATTCAAATGGCTACACCCATGACTGACCATATGAAGGAATTACATAAAGTTATAAAAAAGGTCAGGGGTCTGTAGAAATGACTGACTGCTCTTCCAGAAAACCCAGAATTTCCAGGATCTACAATCATCTGTAGCAAGTCACCACAATCTCTTACTCCAGTTTCAGAGGGTCTGATACCATCTTCTGGACTCCTTAGGGCACCAGGGATACATGTATCCACAGATATATATATCAAGGCAAAACAATAATATGCAAAAAATTAAAATTAAAAAGTTTAAAGAAAAAGTAGGTGGAGGCAAGGACCACTAAGAAGTATGCTAAAATCATTTTGAAGAGTAGGGCACAATATTTCTGTTTATTGAAAGTGGGAATGATCTTTTGGATCATGTCTCCGTATTAAGTAAACTACTTTCGAAATCTGGATATATTTATAAATCAGAAATAGGAGTGAAGTAGAGGAATCAAGCTAGTTGTCACAATTGTAGTATAAGAAGCTTAAATAGTAGTCTAACAGTGACAGTATTTATCTTTGTGGTTCCTTTCCTAATTCCAGACACCATCCTAGGATCTTATCAAATACTAACTCATTTAGTCTTCACGATGACCTTATAAATTAGGAGCAGTTAGTAATTGTATTTTATAACTGTTAAAGAAACCTGGTGACCAAAAGGCAGTAAGCTAGAGGAGCCAATACTCCATCCCAAATAGTGGGACAGCGCAGCCCATATCTTGATCACCAGCTCTGCCCGGTCAGGGATAAAATCAGAAGGAAATTTTCCTTGGCTCTTGGCTGGCTGCCCAAATTCTACTGGGAAGTAAAGGATGGACTTCCCTGTTCACTACTGTTATTATTGATGATGACTCACTACTGCTAATCCAGGCAGGAAGTGGTTTGTAAGAGACCTCTTACTGATGGCCAAACTTACATTTCTTCCCATTTGGAATATCTCTGGTGACATTGTTATACCACTGGGAATTCTGGCCTTCTGCTTGCTACAGGATGTTCCTTAACTTCACATTCAACAGAAGATATTACTTTGGCTGTTGTATCAATTCCATCTTGATATCATTTTCATCTAATTAGTAAGTCTACCTGACGAATCTCAGTCACATTCACCCAGGACATTAAGCATTTGAATTCACTAATGAATAGAGTGAGAGGGAATTTTTTGTCTGGCTAGAGATGAAAAAGAAATAACAATAGCAGCAATAAAAAGAAGAAAAGAGAAAAGAAAGAGGAGGACAGGAAGTGGAAGGAAAGGAGGTGAAGACAGAGTAGGGGGAGGATGAACCAGAAGAACAGGAGACACAACTATAGAAGTAAAAAGAAATGAGCAAGGACCAAGAGTGACAGTGACAGCTGACATGGTCATGTGTTTATTTAAAACACTGAAATAGTTTCCAGTAGTTGTGAAATGGCCACTACTTCAAGCACATCCCCTTCTCATTTACATTCTCATGTGCCATCCCCTTTCTGCTTCACAGAGCTGATTCAATATTAGTATTTGACTACTTAAGATGGACTCGGCCCTACCAAGTTGATCAATATTTTAAATATTACCCTTGGAGAAAAGAAACACAGAAACTCAGAGAAAAGCATCTTTTTTAAACAATTTTTAAAGTCTACCTTTCATTTTTTTGTCCTACAGAGGGCTTGACATAAGGCATAATCTCTCTGTGGAATTGTGACCCTGTTGGCAAATTTTGCTATGTGGCTTTGATATTGAAGGTGGTGTTTCATGTTCCTTCTGTGGCACCAACACTCTGCAGAAAACTTTTAGGTCAAACTGCCTTGGCCATTCCACCTGGCTCTGCTGACTTGGCATTTCCTCACCCTGGAATGAGAGGTAGGGAATGGCTTATCCTCACTGTCCACATGATCATCATTGGAATATACAGTATTCACCTGTCTTAAGAGGAGGTGTTTTCAGGGTATTCTAGTTTAAGCACATGATGTGATGATTTGATATTCACTATGTACTAATTATCACAATCAAATTAATTAGCACTCACATCACTACTCATAGCCATCATTTCCTAGTGTGTGTGCTGGGAACACTTAGCCTTATCAGATTCAGCTGCAAAACAACTCCTCTCCAAGATTCTTTCCTTCAGTTCCCAAGTTTCCAGTTCTCCAAATCTTGCTTGAAATCATTGGAACTTCCCACGATGTCCCTCAGCTTTTCATCCTTTCTTCTTATTATGACCATTCTGTATTGACAGACATCTTGCCTTCCTCCCCCATCATTCTTCTTAAAACAGCTAGTTTTTTCTCATTTCTACTGTTTCTGATCAGTTGCTGTTAGACCACAATGAAGCACAGAAATAAAGAAGAGTGAAGGGAAGTCTTGCTTAGCCTGGTGTCAGAAAAAAACCAAGAGAGTTGGTCTTTGTGGTTGCTATTCCATGATGTCATCTTCTGAGATGTTCCAAGGAATCAAAATAAACAGAAAATAGCTTTCTGAATATATTTAAGAAGATTAGGGTGGATTGTCCTGTATTATGGTTGCCTAGAAAATGATGGTGGCATGTAGTTACTAGGAGGAGGACACATAAGGGAGGAGACACATCTGCTGTAACTGAGTCAGTCATCTTAGCAAACCTTTCCAGATGAGTAATACAAATTTACTTTCATGCTAGCTGGGGAACTAAGGTGATAAGGACATGATCCTTGGTCATCAGAACCAACCTAGAAAAGTGTCAGCCTGTGCCTTTAGCCTGGGTGCCTTACTATTCTTGCTCCAAAGAAACGGGGAAGTCATTTTATGCTGTATTCCTCACCCATTTCTTTTGCTTTATTTTCTCAAGCTTGTACTTTACAACAATACCTTAAACTCTTGCACACATTTTTAGAAAAAAATGACATTCCTGATTCACAATGAGAATACTTGCCTTTGTAATGTACCTAGATAGCATTAGCCTTAGTGTCATATCCAATACTTTATATTATTGATTAGTATACCAAATAAGCAACTTAACAGCTATAAAGATGACACCAAGCTGCTGTGCCCAGATTTCCTATTTATTTATTTATCTTATTTTACATATTGATCCCAGTTTCCTCTCCGTCCCTCCCTCCCTCTCTTCCACCCTCCCATGCTCCCTTTCAACCTCCCATCTTACCCCCCCATGGGAGATATTATTTTGTAAATATGTTTCTCATACTGGTTAATTAATAAAGCACTGTGGCCAATGAGAAAGCAAGATAGGCGAGGCTAGGAGATAAGGAGGAAAGAGGAAGTAGTTGGAAGGAGTCAGGATGTAAAGCTTAGAGGAATCAAGATGCCCGGGGCCACCGCTCTCCTGTAAGATGAGCCATGTGGAGATACTTAGAATAGTAGAAATGGGTTAATAATTAAGACAGATCTGGCCCATAAACAATAATTGTAACTGCCCAGCAGGATTGTATCAAATACAGAGTCTCTGCGTGTTATTTGGCGGCGGGCGGGCTTTCGGGAAAACAACAAGCTACACCCCCCCACTCCACATGTAGTGTGATCCCTTCAGGGAGGGGTCATCTAAATCTGTCAAGTTATTTGGAATAGAAACTAGGCCCTCCCTCCTGCCTCTAGGTTAAGGGAGTATCCCTCCATGGGGAACGTGCTCCCTAAGTCCTTTTGTGCACCAGGGATACATCCTGGTTCTACTGTCAGAGGTCCCTTAGACTGCCCAGACCTAATAATTGAGAGCCATGTTCAGGGGCTTTTGAGTCGGTCTAATGCTGGATTCCAAGCTATCAGTCTGGGGTGCCCAGATTTCCTTAACCTGTGGTATTTGGTTTGTTTTTAATACCATATTAAGATTATTTCCACAGATGTAGCTCTTTTATTTGCTCACTGTTTCCTTAGGATAAATTTCTAGGGGTTATAGTGTCAACCTCAATATGAATATTCTACATTTATTTTTCCACTAGGGATGTTGTTTTATACTATTTGTTTGTGTTGTCAAATAACCCCTGGCATTTTATTGTAATTGTAGTTTTATTTAGAAAATATTTCCCTTTTTGTAACTGAATCTGTCTTATTTTTCTATTTTGGTTGAATTTAGAATATTATATCACTTTAAAATTTTAACAAATTCTTCCCATCACTGATGATTCTTCTAATAATTACTTATTTTGTATAGTTGAATATAACCCTACAACTCTGTGTTTTTCAAATATTTCATTAATCTTCAATATGGGGGCTTTCTATCCTGTTTCCATCATATATTTACTTTTAAATTTTCATCTTCATTTATTTCTTTTTTTAAAAAAAAATGGTGCTTTATAGTATGTATTGCTATTTGATAGAGACACTTATCCTTATATATAATCCTAGTCAAAACAAGCTTTCTTCCATATTATTTAAGATGTTTCTTCTTTTGGTCTATCCCAAGTTGAGTCATCAACATGACTATCCAACCAAAATAACAAACTCAAGCCACTAAGCTAACAAACTTTCTCCTTGGCTTCTCCATTTTTTTATTTTCACATAATGGTAGATTTTTCACTAGTTTTTTTTTTTTTTTTTTTTTTTTAGTTCCTGACTTCTCTTGATACCATCATGGTTGGGTAAAATAATGATCTATTGTTTGAGGAAACCCCATCAACAGTATACTTTTCTCTTTCTTGTCATCTACCCAAACTGTGTTTCAAATTCCCAAGCCTAAAATAACTAGTCTTGCCCACATTCCCTGACTCAGCTGCCTAGTACAGCAAAGGAAAAATGGAGTGACCCCCAAATGATAGTATGACAAGCTGAGCCAATTTGTCACGTGATAATCAAGGATAATAGAAGACTGGCATGTGTAGTTGTAGACAGAGCCTAGAGTAATGAAAGTATGATGTGTTCTTCAATCTTCAACTTTTCTGTAGTCATTATAAGTTCTAGAACATATAATAATGCAAATATCAGCTAACAACATGGAAAGCAAATAGGTATACTCAGAACATGAATATTGGAGGAAATTTCCTGCTTCTAGCAATATTACTAGAATAAGCAATTATAAAAATCATGGAATAGGGCAGAACAATAGGGAGGCAGAAACTTGTGGATTCTTGCTTCAAAAATTCCAATGTGCTACAGCTGTTAGATATTCTCTTTCTAATCTGATAAAAATCTTTCATGGGTATCATGATCATGACTTGTGCAAGAGTGAGCTGAGGCTGAACAAACTTCAATGGTAACTGGTAGAAGCAACTTCAGTGGAGATGTACATGGTGTGGAATTGCTCTCTGGCCAGTCAGCCATACCTATAGCTTCCACTTGTAGACAACTAAAACATTAACAAAACAATCTAACATGAAAACTCGTGCTTTTTTGAATGAACACACGCTTATGCTATATGCTGACACCTGAATTCCAGATACATAAGTCTACCTGCCCTCTCTTCTGTATAGGGATGCCATGGACGACCCTCAAATTCAGTTAATGGGCACAGACTCTTCTGGCTCCATCAATCCACCTTATTGTCGAAGTCAGACATCAGTTATCTTAACATAAGGTCTTCAGAATACTGCATTTACTTTTTCTCTCTCTCTCTCTCTCTCTCTCTCTCTCTCTCTCTCTCTCTCTCTCTCTCTCTTTCTGCCAGTCTTCTAAACCAAACCAGGGTCCTTCTGCACTATTAGTTCCTGTCTTGACACCCTCCTTCTTACCTTCTTCCCGATAATGGTCTTTTCAAATCTCTAAACAAATCTCTACTGTTTAAAGCAATGAAACAGCATTCTATTATAGTGATGAGAGTCACAGAGTTCCAACTTTTACCATTAGCTCACATAGTTGGAGTCTTCCTTCCACAACCTCACTTCTCACCACTGTCCCCTGGTTCTCCAGGTAGGTGTTCATTGTAGACTAGCCTTTGTACAGAACTCATTGTCTGCCATGTTCCTTCTAATCTAGTACTTGGATTACTTGGATAATAATGATTCCTCAATCTTATTTGTCCTATTATGCTTAGTGATGGGAGATGTTATTCTGTATATGTTTCTCTTATTGGTTGATGAGTAAAACACTGTGTGGTAAGTGGCCAGGCAGGAATAATAGACAAAGCTACCAGAGGAAGAGTATTCTGGGAGGTGTAGGCAAAGAGGAGTCACGATGTGAGCCTGGGAAGAGAGGATACATGAGGCATTCTCTAGTAAGCCAAGACCATGTAGAAATACATAGATTAGTGGTTATTGGTTAATAATTAAGACAGGGCAAGTCAATAAGAAGCCTTAGTCACCAGCCAACAGTTTCATAATTAATATAACATTTGTGTATTTATTGGGGCTGACATGGCTGTGGGACCAGGCTGGCAAGGAAGAGTGCTCATTACATTTATGTTTCCCTAACGTTTTATAGCTCATTTAAAAATGTCATTTTATTGCCTATTCCCTTTATTAGAACATAATAAGTTGCACAAAGACAGAGCTTGCTACCTATTTTTTTGTTGTTGTTGATGATCAGAAAAACAATCAACCTTTAGAAGTTCTACAATCAGTACTTATGGAATGTGTTACTCCACACATTACTAATTTATGGTATATCAATTAATAAAGGATGTGCTTTCCAAATTTTTCCATATATAGTACTTAGAGAGGAACAGAGAACATGCATTTCCAGAATACTATAGAGTTAGGAGTCATATACAGTTCTTTCAGACTGACTTTTTCACTTAACAACATACATTTAAATTTCTCCTATGTATAGTCTTTATTTATAAATAATATTTCATTATCTGAATATAATGCACTTAGCTATACATCTACAAATTGATAGACTTTGTGTTACTGCAAATTTTTAACATTTTGAGATAAGTTTTTAGCTATTGGAAACCATAGGTGCATGAATTACTATTAATCTTGATCTAGTTTACAAGTGCTATCCTATCAGAAACATAATAGTAGACACATCTTTGTATAGCTGTACTGTTCTTCATTATAGGTGACAGGCCTACTCTGATATTTTTTCATGATTATTTGTCTAGGAATGTCATGTTAAGTTCAGAACTGATTTTTTTTTATGAGCAAACATATTTGGAAAGAAGAGAAACCTAGACAACTGAAAGACTCAGTCTCTCTCTCTCTGTCTCTGTCTCTCTCTGTCTCTCTCTCTCTCTCTCTCTCTCTCTCTCTCTCTGACTGATAAAAAGAAGAGAATAAGTTACTGTGGAATGTTCAACCAAAAGTAACATTTATATCACCCTACATGCAGGGTTTAGGGAAGATCATATAAGAGAAGGGAGAAAGACTATAAGAGCCAGAGAGGAGGAAGGAATGTTGCAAAATTATGTGTTCTGCAGGACCATCGCACACATGATCTCACAGATGCTATGGGTGCCTGTACAAGATATGTTCAAGGTCAATCCTGTAACATTCTAACATGCATTGGGGAGTGGCTCACAAGGCCCTCTCCCTAGCTGAGGAGATATTAGAAGTTGACGGGTGATGGGAGGAGTCTCTCATAGGCTACTTATGTCCAATGGACAGCCTTATATTCCTGAGCATACGGATAGCACTAACTTGACTCAGTGAATTATCAAGAAAAAAAGAAGAGGAAATGAAGTTCAGAGAGCTCATGGGGAAGTCTGAGAGAAGTCAGAGAAGATGTAATGGGAAGTGTTTATGATCAAAAAGCGTTATTTACACGTGTAAAATTCTCAAAGAATTAACAAACAAAACTTTAAATAAAAGTATTAGCTTTTAAAAGGTTAGCACTTTATATAGTATCCTGAAAAGGACAGAGTTTGTAAACACTGATAGTTATGTTCAACAGTGTTGAAGGCAGCCGTATTTCAATGGAGATAATAGTGCTTCTCAGCACCAAGAAGCATAGATAATAAACCAGTTGGTAAAAGTGGCACAGAAACAGGTGCCGGGCTTTCAGGTGGTGCTGAAACACCTCATCACTTCCACATTCAAGAATCATTGAGAGTTACCACACAAAAATATTCAAATTATTTCATCCCTAATAAACCTATACATGTATATCATATGAACTCGATTCCAAAATGCATCAATCAAGAACTTACGTAAGAAAGCTTTCTAGCATAACCTTGAGGATTCAATCAATTCTGGATCTTTGAACCCAAATGCCACACACAACGTGTGTCACACACTTCTGCTGGTGATTGAAGAAGATGTTTAAAAATTCATTTTCCATACTCTTATGTGAAAAAGTCAACTCTAATCTGCCAGCTCTCTCTCCAGGGCAAGACAGTCATCGATTTCCTGTGATACTCATGAGGGTTGGTGTTCTGTAAACTATCCTTGTCTTCTTAGCTTGAGATCAGAATTCTGTCTAAAGTTTTCCCTAAGACAGCACTTGTAGTGAACTGCACAGTCTATTTTACTAAGTGAGGTGAAGATTTGTGCATCTTTTCCTTTGGGAGATCAAAGGCACCCATAGCTCACATGCACTCACACAGCAGTTCTCTCTCAGTCAAGTGAATCCCTCCTACAGTTGACTGTTAGCTCCAAGTTGACTCTCAGCCAGGGCCCAGTGGTTACAACTCTCAAGAAACATTCCTGGATTTTTCCTGAAACTTTCTTAAGGCTTTCACCTATTTTGAGTCTCCCTCCATTTTCTGGGATTTGCATTATTTGATGCTTTTCATAACACTGTAAAATCATTTTAGTTCACCACTGCCTTGTACTTATTTCCTGATTGTTTCTGTATGAACACAGAGGCATTAAAAGCTGTAGACCCATGGATAGTTCTTTTCATCTGAAGATGTTTGAACCCTGTTCATCATTTTGTGATGCCCAGCATAATCTTATTATTGTCAAAGTCTGGCTCTGAATAAGGAAATAGCTTTCCATATTTAACAGCAGTGACCCTGGGACCTGCCTCGCCTTTATGAACTCAGCCTGGGCTCCTCATGTGGGAGTCATAAAAGCAATTTTGACTCAAGCCTATATTTCTTTTGGCTTTAATAAAGAACTATATAAACTTTAACTTGGCTATGCAGATCAGAAAAGTAAATGTCACTGGAGGCCTTCATTTAAGATCAAACTTCATATTTGACACTCTTTCTGTCAGAGACAAACACATAGACACAAATAGCCATGTTTATAATGTAATCACTTTAATTAGTTGCTACATACCAACAAAATGTAGAGTCACCATCTTACAGCCATGTCATGTTAACATGAATGTGGCACACTGTTGCTCTCTAGTTTCTTCTTAAAACATTAATTAATCATTCTACACTCCCAAACCTTTTATTTGTTCATTTAGTTGTGCCAGAATGGTTAATAATGAGATGATCAGACTGTAAATGCATAGCTGGCCTTTTTGTAAATAAATGGCTAATAACCATCTGATCCAGCATTACTGCTGTATTTCTTGAAATTTTCCTAAGTAGATAAATAAAGAGCCCAAGGAAAAGTCATTTTGTAAAGAACTTCAAGACACAAGGGATTCTACAAATTGTGTTGATTTTAGCATGCCAATCATGTTATGTTTGGAAAGAACGAGGGAAGAGGGAAAGGACTGGATCAGCTGAATTGGATGCCTATTATCTGACAAACATTCTAGAAATTGTGCTGTTTTAAGCACAGATGAAGAAGAGTCTGGGCCACTTCCTAGTCCAGGAGTACAACACACATGAACCCACCCCCTCAGCACACACAGTTATCCATTATCAGGATAACTGATTAAAAATACTGGGTTGTGTGAACAAAGAAGAGAAAGACATTCACTTGTCTGTGGAACAAGTATAGATTTCCTGGAGGGAAATCACAAAGAAGGATTCTGATTCTTTTTTCTTTTTTAACTTTTATTTAAATTAGAAACAATCTTATTTTACATACCAATCCCAGTTCCCTCTCCCTTCAATCTTCCCCTGTCCCTTACAATACCTCCCCCCCACCCCTCTGCTCCCATCCCACATCCACTCCCTTGTGCTGCCCAGGTGAGATACAGGGGTCACTCTCCCAGGTGTTGCAGCTGATGAGGAGTAGGAACAGCTCTCCTGTTTTGGCAACACCAGGGTCAGTTCATCCACACCTGAACCATGAGGGCCAGCTTTACTGTGTTACACAGGAGAGGTGCAGCATCCACTATCCCAAGTGCTACAGCAGGTGAGGAACAGGGATAGCTCTCCTGCTCTTATAATCTCAGAATCAGCTTTCCCATTACCAAGGACTGCAAGAAGCTGGGGTGGGGGGAATCTCTCCTCCACAACATTACCATATGGCAGATGAGGGCGGGGCCAGAACTCCCATGTTCACATTCTTGGGGTGGGTTAACCCTTAATCCTATCAATAGGGTCACCTCTGCTGTGTTGTCCATGCAGGCTGCAGGGCCCACTTTCCTGGGTGCTAAATCTGGTAATGTCAGCTTCCTCACCCATCACAGGTGGTAAGGGCAAAGAGAGTCAGGCATCTTTCCCTCATCCTCACCACCACATGGAAGATGAGGCAAGTGTGCTCAGCTCTCCCACTTTCACAACAGGGTCAGCTTACTGTGCTGCCCAGGAAAGGGGCAGGGCCCATAACAGCCTAATTTATATATTGTTGTTTAAGTCCATTTCATCATTAATCACTATATATATATATATATATAATATATATATATATTTGGGGAGACATATAACATACACATATATGTATGTGTAGATTCTTTATTATATCTTATTCCCTAATTATTGTTCCTTGTATTATCTTAAACCAAATACTCTCTTAAGTGTATACATAAAGATACCAGGTTTTATAAACAGACCTTCATGGTATTACAGAGATGCCATTAAAAGAGTCTAAGTTTATATTTGCAGAACACCCCAACTAAGAGCTAAAGCTCATGTCTACACATTAAAATATTTGTCACGTGAGTGCTTCCTCATATCTTTGAAGGTATTTGTTACCATGGATAGAGTAATAATAATACAATATAAGGCTTTATATAGCTAAACTGGATGTCAACATGTAGAATGCAAATAGATTTATATCTACCACCATGGACAAAACTCAATTCCAAATGGATCAAAGACCTCAACATAAATCCAGCCATACTGAACCTCTTCAAAGAGAAAGTGAGAAGTACCCTTGAATGCATTGGCACATGAGACTACTCCCTAAACATAATACTAGTAGCACAGACACTGAGGTGGGCAATTAATAAATGGAACTTCTTGAAACTGAGAAGCTTCTGTAAGGCAAAGGGCAGTCAACAAGATAAAACAGCAGCCTACAGAATGAGAAGAGACCTTTACCAATCCCACACCTGACAGAGGACTGATCTCCAAAATATACAGAACTCAAGAAATTCAACATCAAAAGACCAAATAATCTAATAAAAAATGGGACACAAATAGGAAACTCAAGTGGCTTAAAGACACTTAAGGAAATGCTCAACACCCTTAGTTAATAGAGAAATGAAAATCAAAATAACTCTGAGATTCCATTTTACACCTGTCAGAATGGCCAAGCACAAAATCTCTGTTGACAGTTTATGCTGGAGAGGATGTAGAATGAGGAGAGCACTCCTCCACTGCTGGTGGAAGTGCAAACTTGTACAGCCACTTTGAAAATAAGTATGGTGGTCCTTCAGAAAATTGGAAAACGGATTCAATCTACCCCAAGACACAGTTATCCCGAGTGAGGTAACCCAGTCACAAAAAGGGGAACATGGTATGTACTCACTAATATATAGATTTTAGACATAGAGCAAATGATCACCAGCCTACAATCCATACCTCCAGAGAAGCTAGGAAACAAGGAAAACCCTAAGAGAGACATACATGGTCCCCGACAGAAGGGAAAAGGGGCAAGATCTCCTGGGCAAATTGGGAGCAGGCAACTGGGGGGGGGAGAAGAAGTTAGGAGATAGAGAAGGGGAGAAGAGGAGGGGAGAGGAGAACACATGAGGGAGCAGGAAGATTGAGTGGGGGGAAGAATAGAGGAAAACAAGACAAGTGATAGCATAACAGAGGGAGCCATTATATGTTTAAGAGAAATCTGGCACTAGGGAAATGTCCAGAGACCTACAAGGATGACCCCAACTAACAATCTAAGTAATAGTGAAGAAGCTACCTTAAATGTCTTTCCGTGATAATGAGATTGATGACTAACTTATCTATGATTCTAGAGCCTTCATCTAGTAGCTGCCGGAAGCAGAAGTAGACATCCATAGCTAAACACGGAGCTGAAGTCCTGGAATCCAGTTACAAAGAAGGAGAAGTGATGAGCAAAAGGGTCAAGACCAGGCTGAAGAAACCCACAGAGTCAGCTGACCTAAACAAGGGGGAGCTAATGAACCCCAGACTAATAGCTGGGAAACCAGCCTAAGACTGACCCAGACAACATGGGTCTCAGTTAGGAGGCCTGGGAAGTGTATCGTACTACTGCCAATGGAACCAGGATGTATTCATAGGAAAGGATTTCAGGAGCCCATTTCACATGGAGGGATACTCCCTTAGTCTAGAGACATGAGGGAGGGCCTAGGCCCTACCCAAATGATTTGAGAGACTTTGACAATCCCTCATTGAAGGCCTCACACTCTCTGGGGAGTGGATGGGGGATGGGATGGGGGGATCTGTATGGAGCATGGGAGGATGGGAGGAAGAGGGTACTGGGATCAATACATAAAATAAGAAAAAATATTAAATAATTTTTTATTAAAATAAAAGGCTCTATCGTAAAGAAGAATTAAAATATTAGAGGAACTTGGAGAAAGTAATCATCTTGGACTCTCTTCTAATTCAGGTATGCTTTTTTCTCCTTCAAACCATGGCAAGCTGAATATACATTTTCTTCCAAAACGTACTCTCAGTTACTTTCCTCAAGGTACTTTTATTGAGAACTGTATGTTCACTCAGATGAAGCACTTTTGTTTTCTCCCCCAGTTCTCTGTAAATACCGAGAAGTCATGATTAGGACTTCCCTGAAAAAAATTACTTTTCTATTTATCAATGAACTCTGATGTGTGTTTTGTGGATACAGATTAGAGTAAAACAATATTAATTTTGCTATTACTCTTTAATTTGGGGTGAATCTTATTCCCCAGTAATAACAGTGTAAGGTAGGTTAGTGCATAGAAACACTGGCCTGAATATTTATTCTTCTTTAATGTCTACCATGCTATCTCTGCTTTGCATTATTATATTTAAGATGTTTTTCTATAAAGTACATTTATTTGTGTAAGCTCCTTGCAAATGATACAGCATATTTTCTAGAACCTCTATTTTATTTTAACTTTTCTATGAACAGAAAACCCGTGTATTTATGTAAGTTTAAAGCATGTGTGTTTAGTTCATTTTTATTTATATTTATTTTTTAAATTTTATTTTACATTCCAACCACAGTTCTCCTTCCCACTCCTCCTCTTGCCCCCCCCACCTCCCCACCAGCCCACCCCCTGTCTACTCCTCCAAAAGGGTAAGGGCTCCTATGGGAATCAACAAAGACAGATTTCCCCTTCATGATCTTGACCTCCCTTGCTCATATATTCATACCTCCCTCTCTTCAACTGGATTCCCTGAGGTTGGTTGTGGATCTCTGGTATGTCTAATTCTTAATGCTTCTTTTTAAAACTCTAAATAAGTTAAATAAGTAAGTCCACAAGTCTTTACTGCGTTTCTGCTCTACATAGGCATCATGTTCTTGAAACTAAAAATAAAAACTCAGAAATTCTAAGTTGACTGAACATTCACTGTCAAGAGCAGGGTTTAGTTAATCTGCTACTCTACGATTAAACAATCACTCTGAGTTCTTTGTTGCTCACTGGTAAAGGGAGAGGTTATTCCATGGAATGGTTGAAATTCACCCAGACACTGAGAAAGCTGAGTATCTGTTGCAGACTCATCTCCCCACAGGTAAATCCTTTTTGTTGAGCTTGAGGAGTCACAATACATCATGAGGGAAGCTGGCAAGACAATCGTGAAGTGTGATTGTCAGAAACTTTGTTCATGACAATTATGACATAGCTAGAAAAACATTTTGATAGTCCTCTGGGATGAGCATGCTCAGGTAATAGCTGATCTCTTAATCGCCTTCCTGGGTGGGGCTCAAGTGTGATCTGCTAGAGGGTTTTCTTCTTGGAGAAAGACAAGAACTACTGCCGCTGGCCTTCCTTTCTGATTCTTTCCAAGCAACCTTTAACCTTCTTCAGAAAAGTTCTGGTCAATGTAGATGGAAGTTTCTTTCCTGGCTGGTCCTGCAACTGTTCAGCCTCAAATAAACACACAGAGGCATATATTAATTATAAACTGTTTAGCCTATTGCTCAGGCTCATTACTAACAAACTCTTACAACTTAAACTAACCCATAATTCTTATCTACATTTAGCCACATGGCTTTTTATCAGTAAAGCATTCTCATCTTGCTTCACCTGTGTCTGGCTCACAACTGTGTCTCAGCCTTTCCCCTTCCCAATATTCTAGTCTGATAGCCTCACCTATACTTCCTGCCTGGCTACTGTTCAATATGTGTTTTATTAAACCAATATGAGTGACTAATCTTTACAGTGAACAAAAGCATTATCCCATATCAGGAAAAAGATTAAGAATGCATAATTAGAAATGGAGAGATGACTTAGCAGTTAAGAGCATGCTGACAAGGCATATAGGCTCATGGGCCTCACAACTACCTGTATATAATAACCCTAGCTCCAAAGTAGCCAACACTCTCTTCTAGACTCTGCTAGCATCTACACTTACATACACACAACCACATGTACACACATATACATGATTAAATATTAATAAATAATTTTAAATAAATAGATATTTTAAGGATACTAGATTACCATTCACTCCTATATTGGCTATGGATCAAGCATCCATTTGAAGTATTTTTAATGGTGGTATTTGGTCAAGATGTCTGCCATTTTCCAAAGAGGGCCAAACAAATGAAGACCCTTCTCTTGCAGAGTTCTTACTCAACAGAGACATGATGGGTCTGAATGTGTTATGTAGTCTTTATCTGAATTGAAAGAAGTGACATTAAATTTATACAAAGAGGCATTATTGTAGTATTGGGATATATTTGGCCAATGGTGTTGTATTTGTTGCATTAGTTAATACCTCCTCACTCTTTTTGCACTCTGTGGGCACCAGGCTATATGTAAATAACTCATCATTAATAAGATTGGGTTATAAATGGCGCATGCCAGACACCATCCTAGAAACTTGCTGTGTTTGTTTTGTTTTTTAGAATCGTGCAAGCCAGGGTGGCATTCCACAATGTGTTTTTCCACCATTGCAGCAAATGTTTACACTGAAAATGTCTGCTTTTCAGTGGGTTCCTCATTGGGGGAGAGCTGGGATATATTTTTGATAGGAAGCTACCTTCCACCCTCTCACCTTCCAGCTTCATCTTTTGCTGAGCTATACAAAATAATGGAGGTCTGGAGAGCTGAGAACATCTGTAGTGATGACATAGTTTATGGCCAGGAATCTGCAGTCTGTGAGAACATAGAGGTTTCCATAGCTACCCTCTTAACTCTGATCTTTGCTTGCTCTCTTCCCTAGTGATTGCTGTCTTGAACTTTACTCACATTTTGCCTTAATAATTGAAAAACAAGAGTTGCTGATCTCAAAGAAAGTTTTAAAGTTTTCTTTGATAGGAGTTAAGCCAATTAGACCCTTGCATGTTTCATGGTCATTGCTCTGAAAATAATGACTGCCATTAGGTTGTAATAAGGCAGTATATTGCTGACTATACTTTTTACATTCCCGATTTGATTCTGACTAGTTGAACATAGTAACCACCTCTTTAGACACATTTCTGAGAAGACAAGTGGGTGTGGTTGTCTATGCAACAAGCAACACTGTGTTTGATACATAAATAAAAATGTAAAGATAAAGTAATGGAAAATGGATCAGCATTGTTTTAGCGACAAACTCAATTATGATTAATTTATGTGAGTGGAAGATGTGGAAGCAAAATGAGTGGGAAGGAAAATAACATTTTCCAAATTCAGCCCATTAAATGGCATGCTGATATGGGAGCCAGTGCCCTTCATTTTAATTCTTAGCATTCTCAGGCCTGTCCTGTCTTTTCTTTTTTATCACTCAACACTGGCCTCATAGGCCTCATATATTCAACCTTACACTGATGGTCAGGTCTGCCTCTCATCTCCAGATGTGAATGGTGCATTCCAGCAGGCATGGAAAAAATAATTTCACAGCATTTAAGTACTGTATCATCAAAAACTACATGATCTAATGGAACACGACAGGCCTCATAGTTTTATTTGATTCTTCTGGTTGTCTTATGTAAAAAAAATCACATTTATCAATTTACTAATAAACTTTGTGTGTATTTAATATTTGTATTCTCAAATTTTTTAGGTTCATTTATTTTATTTTTTTTTGTGTGTGTGTGTTTTGTCTCCATGTATTTATGTAATGGGGACTGGCAAAGTTGATTAATGATAGAGATCTCACTGCAAATCCTGGTGATATAGGTTCAAGTCCCAGGATGCACATAGTAGAAGGAGAAAATTGGCTTCTCTGATGTTTTCATGCATATACACATGGACATACACTTACATAAACATAAGACAAATAAATATGTAACAAACAAAAAACTTCTTGAACTGCTTTCCATCCAAAGGGATTACAATTATTAAGTAATTTATTATTTCCATACTCAGGAAATCATTTTATAATTGAGTAAGCTAGCTTCCCTATGGGCAAACATGTATATTAGTTAACATATATTATAATCTGTCATATGTGCATACTATTATTATTGAATTTGCTAATGTGTATTATAGTTATCTTTTGTTAGTGTTGGGAATTGAATTCAGGGTCTGAGGATATGCATGCCAGGCAGTCTCCTTCTACCAAACTCTAAACCCTAACCCAGTAATGTCTTTTCTAAGTGTCTTTGTTGGCATCTCAGACTCCACTGAGAGTAGAAGATATATTAGACTCATATATGTAACTTTAGTACCTGACAGAAAGACTCACAAAATGAGTGCCACATAATATGTTGAACTAAGGGAAAAAAATCAGTAACCTTCATCATAGTGATATCCTTCTGTCCATATAGCAGGCAGGGAAGGAAAATTGTGAGCTTTTAGTTTCACTATCTGGTAGTCCAGGGAAATAAAAGTATGTTTCTTTGTGGAACAACAACAACAACAAAATCAGCAAAACCCCACTTTTTCATCAAGGATATCCAGTATGCCTCTGGGGGAAAAAGCAGACCTAAGAAGGAAGTAGGGGTTAGTCAGAAATGAAAGCATAGTGCTCTCCTACTGTTCTTAATACTGGGGCAAGAGGAAGGTGTTACTTCAAAGGTATTCATTTGAAATGAGGATTTAACTTCAGCTTTATTTTCCCTATCACACTGTGTCCTGAATATAAATACACACTCAAGCCCTTCTGAATCACTTTGCTTTTCTAACAAATATAGTTTGTTGTTGGCTTCCTGGAAATATTTGAGAGTAGGAATAGCATTTTATTTGTTGTTTTGAACAGTCCTTTAGGAATATCTGAGAGGGGGGACACCCACAGCAGACTGTTATACAAACTATTATAGGCTAGAATCTAGGGTCTTCTTATAGATTACAAAACCTTTGTCATCCAAGTAGACAAAGGAGTCAGGGAAACAAGTAGGCTGACGGTGGAACCAAACCTCCCCTTCTTCTCTCTCAGACCCAATCCCTCAGTGTCTTTCCAAGTTCCGTAGCAGAAAAACGGCTGCAGTCTCCATTTACTCTTTGACTCTGTCTGTCTCCCTTTCCTCTCTGGTGTCACTTCTAATGGATCACAAAGATCTTCTCCTCCAACCTATTGTCCACCAACTCACCCCAGTATCCCAGCTCCTGCATCACCAGACATTTATATGGAACACATCAGCTGAACAAGAAAATAGGCAACACACAGGCATCATAGCCTCTGAAAATCCAGAGAGGAAACAAAAACCAAACAAAGGAATAAAACAACCAACAAATGAACACATCTAGAATTAGCACAACTCCAATTGCCTAGACAACAACACAATGAATAACATCCATAGCAACATGTGTTATGAGCAGTTTTCTCACCAGCCTGGTATCATTGCTGCATCAGCCCCAAATAACACACAGAAATGCTGTTTTAGATATAAAGCCATTGGCCTGTTACTAGCGTTTCTTATTGGCTACCTCTGTCTTAAATATTAATCGATTTTTATCAATTTAAGTATTTCCATGTGGTCTTATTTTTACCAGAGATAGGGTTTGGACTCAAGTCCCTACATCTTGACTCTCTTCACTACATCTCTCAGAAGCCTTCTTCTCTTCTAGTCCCACCTATTTTGCTTTTTTATTTACCAACAGTGCTTTATTCATTAACCAATAAGAGAAACATATTTACAGAATGACATCTCCCATAAAACATGTCTCCACAGAGTCTCTTGGATATTCCAGCAAGCCCTGAATATTCCAACACAGCTGAAGCACTAGGAGAAGACCTTAAACTCATCTTTATGAAGACGATAGAGGTCCTTCAAGAGGAAATTAATAAATCCCTTTAAAACATCCAGGAAAATGTAACAAACAGTATAAGGAAATGAATGAAACTGTTCAAGACCTGGAAATAGAAGTAGAAGGAATAACGAAACACAAACTGAGGGAATTATGGAGTTTAAAAGTTGAGTGATTCTAAAAGAACTGCAGAGACAAGTTTCACCAACAGAATTCAAGAAGGAAAACGCCAAGCTAAGGAGATACACTACATGTGCACGTATGTGTGCACTCACTCTCACACACACACCAACACCACTAACAACAAAGTAACAATCATTGATATCAACAATCATTGGCCATTAATATTTCTCAATATCAGTGGTCCCAATTCTCCCAATAAAAAGACACAGACTAACAGAATGGATAAGAAAAACAGTATTCTCCTTTCTGCTGCATCCAACAAACACACCTCAACATCAAAGATGCACATTACCTCAGGGTAAAGGGTTGGAAAAGATATTCCAAGCAAATAGACCTAACTGACAGCAATTTTAATATGTAACAAAATAGACTTCAAACCAAAACTAATCAAAAGAAGTAGAGAACATGACATATTTGTCAAAGAAGAGAAAATCACCAAGATGACATTTTAATTCTTAACATCTATGTGCCAAATGCAATGGCAACCAATTTTGTAAATGAAACTATAATACACTTAAATCATATATTGATCCTCAAAAACGAATAGTGGAAGATTTTAATTCCCTACTCTCACCAATAAACAAGTCATCCACACAAAAACTAAACAGATAAATGTTGGGCCTACTAGATATTACAAACCAAATGGATTAACATATTTCTAGATCGTTTTACCCAAACAGAAAAGAATATATCTTATTCTCTACACATCATGAAACTTTCTCCAAAACTGACCATATACTCAGACACAAAGCAAGTCTCAATAGGTATGAAAACCTACATCCTACCAGATTACCATGGATTAAATCTGGATATCAACAACAGAAACAACAGAAAGCTTATAAATTCATGGACACTGGACAACTCTCTACAGAATGAAAAATGGATCAAGACATAAAAAAGAGAAATGAATAAAAAGACTACCAAACTTAAAAGACACCATGAAATCTGTTCTAAGACACATGTTCTGGTCCTCCACAGAAGGAGAAAGAGATTAAATTTCCTGAGCAAACTGGGAGCAGGGGTGGGGGTGGTTAGGGGAGAGAGAGTTAGGAGAAAGAGAAGGGGAGGAGGGGAAAGAAGGACATGAAGGAGTAGGAAGATTGAGTCAGGGAAGAATAGAGGAGAGTTAGAAAATAGATACCATAATAGAGGGAGCCATTATAGGTTTAAAGAGAAATCTAGCACCAGGGAAATGTCCACAGACCTACAAGGATGACCCCAACTAACAATCTAAGCAATAGTGGAGAGGCTGCCTTAAATGTCCTTCCCTGATAATGAGATTGATGACTACCTTATATGTCATCCTATAGCCTTCATCCAGTAGCTGATGGAAGAAGCAGCACACACCCACAGCTAAACACTGAGCCAAACTGAAGTCCTGGAATCCAGTTGTAAAGAGGGAGAAGTAATAAACAAAGAGGTCAAGAAACAGCTGACCTGCACAAGGGAGAGTTCATGAACCCCAGACTGATAGCTGAGAAACCAACATAGAATTGACCCAGACCCCCTGATTATGGGTCTCAGAAGTCCTCGGAAGTCTATGGGACCTCTGACAATGGAACCAGGATGTATCCCTCATGCAGGAATGGACTTCGGGAGCCCATTCCCCATGGAAAGATACTCCCTTAGCCTAGAGACAAGAGGGAGGGCCTAGGTCCTACACCAAATGACTTGGCAGATTTTAATGATCCCTCATTGAAGGCCTCACCATCACTGGGGAGTAGATGGGAGATGGGATGGGGGGGTCAGTGTGGGGCATGGGAGGATGGGAAAATAGGGAACTGGGATCAATATGTAAAGTAAAGAAATATTTTTAAAAAATAAAAAAGAGGCATATTCATAGCATCAAGTGCCTACAATAAAAACAAAAATAGAGAAATTTCATACTGGCGATGTAACTCTATGTGCTACCTTGAGGCCCATTTACCTCATCATGAGCTTCTCAAGTTTCTTCTGAGTCTAGCTGTCCTGACTCTGCCCTCCTTCTTCCCAGCTTTTTCTCTGCCCTGAAAATCCTACCTAGATATGGGGCCAATTAGCTCTTTATTAACAATGAGAGCAATACATCTTCACAGTGTACAGAGGTATTATTTCACAGTAACCTCATGAATCTGGAAAGTTTCTGTAAGGCAAAGTGTTACGAGGACTTTCCCGCCATCGTGGTCCCATGATTGCATCATCCCAAATAATACACAGAGACAGTGTATTAATTATGAACCTGTTGCCCTGTTACTAGCGTTTCTTATTGACTAGCTCAGTCTTAAGTATTAACCCATTTCTATCAATCTAAGTGTTTCCATATGGTCTTATCTTACTGGAGAGAGGGTCAGGACTTCTTTCCTCAAGCCCCTACATCTTGGATCTCCTTACTACATCTCCCAGAATCCTCCTTGTCTCCTAATCTCGCTTATCTTGCCTTCCTATTTGCCAACAGTGCTTTATTCATTAACCAATAAGAAAAACATATTTACAGAATGACATCTCCCATCATCTCCTCTTTTCTGTCTAAAATAAAAAGAAGGGTTTTAACTTTAACATAGTAAAATATATAACAAAGCAGTTATCAAATAAGAACCACAGTTAACAATATTTAGTTCATTAACATTTGGTAAGATTTAAAAAATATTTCCTCATCTATCCTATCTTTGTGAGTCTAAAGTCCTATATGTAACTTATCTTTAATTTTAACTAAGGAAAATTATTACCATAATTATCTGTCTTTAACTCCCATTTTGTTAAGAGTAGTTTTCCTGACAGCCTGGTCCCACAGCCTCGTCAGTCCCAAATAACATGAAGAAACAGTATAAAGCTGTTGGCCAGTTACTAGTGCTTCTTACTGGCTAGCTCTGACTTAAATATTAACCAATTTCTATTAATCTAAGTGTTTCCACGTGGTCTTATCTTACAGGAGAGAGTCCAGAGTTCTTCTCAAGTCCCTACATCTCGAATCTCCTTACTACATCTACCAGAATCCTCCTTGTCTCCTAGTCTTGCCTATCCTGCCTTCCCATTTACCAACAGTGCTTTATTCATTAACCAATAAGAGAAACATGTTTACAGAATGACATCTCCCATAAGCAAAGGACACTGTTAATCAGACAAAGCAGCAGCTTGCAGCATGGGAAAAGATTTATTTTATTTTATTTATTTTTTTTTTTACCAACTCCATATCCAATAAGGGACTAATATCCAAAATATAAAAAAAACTCAAGAAACTAGAAACAAAACCACACAACCCAAATAAAAATAAGGTATGGATATAAACAGAGAATTCTCAACTGAGGAACATCAAATGACTAAGAAATACTTAAAGAAATGTTCAAAATCCTTAGCCACCAGAGAAATGAAAATAAAAACTCTTTTGAGATTCCATTTTACTCCTGTCAAAATAGCTAAAATAAATTAACACAAGTGATATCTCCTGCTGAAAAGACATGGAGTAAGGGGAACACTCCTCCATTTCTGGTAGAAATTCTAAACTGTATATCCACTGTGGAAATCAACATGGTAGTTCCTCAGAAAGTTGGGAATCTTGAGATTCAGCTATACTGCTATTGGATATGTACTCAAAGGGTGTTCCAGTCTACCACATAGACATTTTCTCAATCATGTTCCTTATGGCTTCATTCCTAATATCCAGAAACTAGAAACAATCTAGATGCCCTTCAATAGAAGAACGAATAAAGAAAATGTGGTGTATTTACACAATGGAATATTTCTCAGCTGTTATAAGATGCAATCATGAAATTTGGAGGCAAATGGATGGAACTAGAAAAAAAAAATACGTTGGGGGAGGTAACTCAGATCCAGAAAGACAAATGTGGTATGTGTTCACTTGTGAGTGGATATTAGTTATTAAGTAAATGATAACCAAGGTACAATTCCTATACCTAGAGGGGATGTGTGTAGAGGAAATCAAAGGAGGACACAAGAATCTTCTTGGAAGGGTGAATTAGAAAAGATCTTACAGGTAAAGTTGAGGAGGGTGGGAAAGAGAACAGGGAGATCAAGGGGTAAGGGAGAGGGGAGATAAGAGAGAGAATTTGGGGAGAGACAGAAATAATTGAGGGGCAATTGAGGGATGATATGGAAACCTTATAAACTGGAAATTCTAAAATATATAATGATTGGAAGGCGCTTTCCTGGTCTCTAGTTGCCAAATGAGGCTTGCAGTATCAGTACTGGGTTTCATCCAGTTGAATTGTTAGCCAAGAGAGTCCCATGGAAATCCCCCAAACAAATCTGGCTGTTGCTAAGACAATGAGATGTTCCCTTAAAACTGACAGTGGGGCCCAATTGTCAAGGATAACAGCCACACAACCCATTGAACATGGAGAAGTTGAGCTGGTACCTACATGGATCCCTTTTCACTATGTTGTAGTGTCTTTGATGTAGGAAGGTACTCTGCAGGCTACCAAAAGAGAAACATAAACACCAACCACACAACCTTTGACCTACAATCTGTCTTGCCTACAAAATATGATTGGGCAATGGTGGTGCAGATCTTGCATGAATATCCAAATAATGTCTCATTTGATTTAAGTCCACTGCATGAGAAAGAACCTACACTGGCACTGCTAGGGTAACCAGGAATCAGAAACTAGTCATCCAGGATACCTAGGATAAAATCAAACACCACTGAAGACAAAGAATTCATTTGACCCAAGATAAATGATAAATGGATGTTTACTGGGGAACACTTATACAGATAATAATAAAGAACCACAGGAGTGCTTCTTTGCCCTTCCTGTCAAATTGGCTAACCCAAGAGAAAGATCCCATACAAGAGAAGCCACACCTCACGCTTCCCTCTTTCTGCTTCCAAACCCACCTAAAGCCATGCTCAAAGGGGTGTAGCCACCATTACAAGGTCATGGGCAAAACACCGCTACACACTACTGATCTAGAAACAGAGTAGCAATAAAATGACTCCAATTGATATTCTGCTATACTCATAAACCAATGCTCTATTCAGTCACTATCAGAGAAACTTCCTCGAGCAACAAATGGGAACAGATAAAGAGACCCACAGGCAGACATTACCCAGACAGAGGGTCTAAATGGAATGTCTCCATCAAATCTCCCCCCCCCCTTAGAGCTCAGGGGACTCCACAAAAGAGGAGGTAGGAAGAATGTAAGATCCAGAGGGGAAGGAGAACACTGGGAAAACAAGGCCCTCTGAATCAACTGAGCAAGGCATATATAAACTCCCAAAGGCTGAAACAGCAAGCTCAGGGCCTACACAGGACTACACCAGGTCCTTTGTGTATATATGATAGCTCTCAGCTTAGTATTTGTATGGGAATCCTGAGTATGAGAATGAGTGGGTCTCCGACTCTTGTGCCTCCTCTTCAGACTCCTTCACTCCTGTTGTTTGCCATGCCCAACTTTGATGTGATGGATTTTGTTTTATCCTACTATGTTTCATTTTTCATGTTTGGTTTTTTTTATCTTAGGAGCATGTTTTTCTTTCCAAAGGGAATAGATATCAAGAGGAAGGAAAGTGGGGAGGAGAGGAACTGGGAAGAGTAGAGGGAGGGGAAATATAATTGGGATATAATATATGAGAGAAGAATCTGTTTTTAATAAAAACTTAATTAAATTCAAAAAGTAAAATAAATAACTTTTCAGGAGAAAATACTATATATAATTTAATGATAAAATTTCTTATTTTACATATATATTAATGTATAGCCATAATATTCTGATCTCAAGATAGCTCATCTGATATTTGGCTCAGAATTCCTGACATAATTTATCTGTGTAATTAATGTATAACAAATATTTTCTCAAAAAAACCCCTTCAGTTGAACAACACACACACACACACACACACACACACACACACACACACACACACACAAACACCAACCAAAATAAACAACAACAAAAAAAAATAAAAAAAAAAAAAACGAAAAGAAAAGACTTCTGTCAGCAGGACACTACAAAATACCCAGCACCTGACAGCTAACCACTAAAGGGAATCCAGAGCCCTGTCTTCTCCCTCCTCCAAACATGGCTTCCATATGTTCACAGCCTTATTTTGCTCCAGTGCATTATAACAACATGTTACCTTTCCTTTAGAATAAGATTGGTCCATTTTCTCAGACCTCACTTGGTATGCTCAAACTGTGACTTGCACTGAATCTCAGCCATGCATCTTACTTGGGTAATTAAATTGTTCCTGGTCTCTGGGTCTTAAGGTCTGAGATCTTTCTTAATGTTCTAATGTGTATAGATCTACTTCCCACGGTCCTTTATGTTGTTGGCTGGAGCTTCTCTCTGAGCATTGGCTTTTGATGCCTGGGTCTATTTGACTAAGATGAACTATGAGAATACTGAGAAAAATACCTGTATGATTTCTCTTGCCATGCCAAATGCGATCTTTCTCTAACTAGCTCAGGATGCCGCCTCAGCACCTTGTGGATGAGTCTTCAGAAACGTCTCGCCATTCTCTGACTCACACCCCAGCAGCAGGACGGTAATTAGTCAGGCAGCTTTCCCCCATTGCTTCACCTGGATTCCCGGCTTTCTGTCAGTGCCACCCTGCTCCACTTGCCCAGTTTGAACAGATAGGAAGACGACTCATATGTCTGCAAATTTGCCAACTACTTTTCTGATAAGTGTTATTGAGTTTATATCTGCATATTTCCTCTTGCTTCTCCACTAGATGTGCCCTAAAAACATTCTCAGCAATTACCAAAAGTTTTATGAAGTATATAACTCCAAATATCAGGTGGCTAACCTTTATGTTGCACTATCATCAACATTTGAAAGAGTAATTATAAAGATCTATAGAATGTTGATCTTTTCATAATCTTATTTAAGAAATAAATCTTCAGATCTATAGACTGAAAAATGATAAGCTGTCCCAAGCTTTTGTAGCATTCTTATGCAGACTGGGTAATTCCTTTTACCATTGTGCAAAGGATAACATTGACTTGCTTTCCCCTTCCTCTTTCTGGACTGCCACTTAGTGCTATAAATAACAAGTGGGCTGTATGAATTTAAAGAGCTTCAGTGACTCTGATCTGTATCAGTTACTGATGTCTTCCTTTCTTCCTTCTTTATGTATGTTTGCATGTGAGTGCACATTTATGTGAGTGGTGTGTGTGCTATGGGCACATATGTTGTGTGTATGAGAAAGAGCTGAGCAAGAAGTGGATGTCCAATTTCCTTTTCTGTCATGCTGTCTTATTCACTTGAGGCTAGGCTTCTTGCTGAACCTGATGCCACATGGCTGTTAGCAAGTCTCAGTGCAGCAAACACTCTTACCAAAGAGCCATCTCTTTAGCCATGAAGTTAATGAATTCTATGATGTAAATATTCATGCTGTGGCTAGTTTTATGTTATAAACATGTTTAACAACTCACAAAATTCTTGCAGTTTAATGCTGGTACTTGAGAGACTCTAAGACTAGCTTAAGTTGGATGCTAGATGTGACCTTGGACCCAAGATGCCCAAATCTCTGTTCTGTCACTGAAGTTCCACTAGTGTACATGTCACTCCATAAATAGTCTGTCCCCAGAACTGAGCACCTTGATAAACTCCTCTCAATTAGAAATTTACATCACAAGGTAAATATACCTTTCAACTAATGCAATTATTTCTCCCTATTTTTCTATACATACAAACCAACAAGTAAGTCCACACATGCTATATTAGTTATGTTTCTGTTGCTATAATAAAACACTGTAAAAGCAACTTGGGGAGGAAAGGCTTAATTTTATCCGACAGCTCTCAGGTCATGCACCCATCACTCAGTCAGGTGGGGAACTCAATGCAGGATCCTAGAAACAGGAACGGAAGTAGAAGCCATGAAAGAATGCTGCTAAGCAGTGTTTTCCCCCATGGCTTGTTCAGTCTGATTTCTTGTCAACTCAAGATCATCAGCTCATCGTTAGCATCCTTTCCCCATGGGATGGGACACCAATCAAGAAAATGTCCCACAGACTTGCCTGAGGCCAATCTTATGGAGGCATTTTCTGAATTAAGATTTCTTTTTCCCAAAGACATGCCTATGTTTGTTTCAAGTTGATATAAAATCTAGCCAGCCTACATACCCTGAGCAGTAGAATTATTTTGCTCACTTGAGCACATTTGTGATGGGCGATGTATACAATTTTTCAGTTTAATAAAAATAAAACCCTTGTTTTGGCACTGTGTTATCATATGTGGCACACCCATGCCAACCCACTAAGTAAAGACAACATTCTTTAGAAAGTGGTATGTATCTTCCTGCTAGGATCTTCCAAGCTGTGGATTTAATATCTGGGAGAAACTTGACGGCCAGACAGACTATAGCTTGTGAGTTGGGTTGGTTTTTAACTCTTGGCTTAGAGATAAAATGGAATGATTTACAGCTCTTTGTAGAGAGTCTTTAGTTTTTTAGCATGTGAACATTATTAATTGTTCACTGGAGTCAGTATTGCCAAGAAGACCCCGAGATTTTCACTAGAAGATGAACTCTGCTGTGTTATGTCTGGGTATGTTCTTAGGAATGTTGTCTTTCTCTCCCATATGGACATGGTAAATAGTGTGCTGGGGGGAGATATGGTGATTTAATATCCTTGGATATAGTGATATGTAAAGTAATACCTTTCTGTCTGGCTTTAAGTGAAATGTATAGCTAAGGCTTTGCTGAAACATTCTCTCGAAACCAGGCACAAAGACTTACTTTACATTTCATTTAAAGCCAGCCATAAGCACTTTACACATCACTACACTTGAATAAATCTGATTTTGAAGTAAATTTATCAAAAATGTATTGTTGTATTTCACAGGGAGTGATATTAACCAACAGCAGTAGTTAAGGCACATTACTTGTTGGATGATTTTATTCCTAACATATTGATGACCATATACATTAAAAGTATTTGTTTGGAAGAGACTTAGAAGTAACATAGAAGTCACTTCATTCCATCCATAGAGATGCCAAGAGATAGCTAGCACAGTTTATTAATTTAAAACAATGCTGTGTACAAAAATAAATAAGATGGGAGACAGAAGGTTGCTGGATAATAGTTTAGGTTCTGTGAAGAAATGATAATGGGTCTTCTAGTAAAAAAGGGTTGGGTGTCTCAGTAGTAGTTGCTTTAAATTATCTCCTTGGCCTCAGTAGTCATGCACTTATCTATAGCAGACCTCTGGGTATGGAAGGCTAAGACCCCATCACTCCTGAATAGTGTTGCTCCCTGCATTTTTACTAGAGCTTATGAGCTAGACATGAATCTTAGGCTGCTCATACCACACAATGTGGGCTCTTTGAATTACACATCCATTTCAAAGATTGAGAATATCAGTCTGTCAACCACACCAAAAGCAATGGATCAATCATGTAAACTTACTTGAGGTTTCTCAGTTATCCTGGAAAGAATAAGCATAAAGCCCTTGAGATCTCAAACCTGCACAAGAACTATAGGAAACTGTAGAAATTTGTGAACAGGAGAGGTAGTCTTCTTCAGGGAATAGCACATTATTTGGATGTCCAGTGCTAAGCATCAGGCCTGAAAACATACATACAAGTGACATTATATGAAATGCACAGAATATATTTAGGAATGTACATGTATATACTCCTGTCTTAATCAGTGTTATATTGCTGTGAAGAGATACTATGATCACAACTCTTATAAAGGAAAACATTTAATTGGGGCTGGCTTACAGGTTAGAGAGGTTTAGTCCATTTTCATCACGGTGGAAAGCATGGTTGCTTGCAGGCAGATATGGTGCTGGAGAAGTAGCTGAGATTTCTACAACTGGGTAAGTAGGTAATTGACAGCAGGCAGAGAGAGACCCTGGATTGGGATTGAGCATTAGAAACCTCTCAAAACTCACCTCTAGTGACACACTTCCTCCAAGAAGGTCACACCAACTTCAACAATACCATGCTTCCTAATCCTTCTCAAGTATCACCACTTCACAATGACCAAAGATTCAAATATATGAGCATCTGGGGGTCATTCTGACTCAAACCACCACAAGGTGTAAGTATGAAATAGCAATGAGTGACAAAAGAGATCATGAGTTTGAAGGAACTCGGGAGTGGGGTAATATGAGACGGTTTGGAGGGAGGGAATTGAAGGGAATAATTTTATTATAATCTCAAAATTACAAAAAAATAACAACAGATCAGCGACCCTGTAATAACTAGAGAGTAATAGAAGCATAAATATAAAAGGGTAAGTGAGATGCTAATATAAGAAAAAAATAAGAAGGACTGGCCTGGGGACAGAATAGTGGTAGAATAATAGAAAGAATGGTAGAATATTGCCCCCCATACAAGAGGCTTTGAATTTGATTCCCAGAAAGACAAGAAGATGTAAGGGAAAGACGGATTTACATGTAACTTTAAGGTTTGCAGAGATACTTTCATTTGTTCAAAATTTTTTGTAAGTAGAAAAAACAAAACAGAAAGAAAGAAAACCAAAAATGTAAAATGAGATAAGAGAAATAAATGTGAAATAGCAGTGATTATGATAAGAAAGGACTGTGCCAAAAGTGTACAGCTCCAAGCGTAAGTGTGTGGAAATGGTGGAATATGTATGCTGTGGTGCGGTGCTGCCCATAGGGTCAATGATGGGGGAAAGAGAAGATAAGTCATAGGCCACGGCTGCCCCCAAACTTTCTATCTAATGCCAAATCTCTGAAAAACTCAAACCATAAATGTTATAGAATTTAGTCTTTTGCATCATAAGAAAAGTACATTCATCAGAAATATAAACCATTTAAAAGTAGTTTTGTCATTTATTTATAATTTCTAAATATTTGGGAGCATATGTACGTATACGTATATCATGCAGGTGTGTGTGCGTGTGTGTGTGTGTGTGTGTGTGTGTGTGTGTGTGTGTGCGTGTGCGTGTATGTGTGATACATCTATGTATGTGCCTGTGTAGGTACATACATAGGTAAGAGGTTGACATTCAGATTTCCTGTTTTCTCAATCACCTTTCTATTTTTTTTTTAAACAGAGTGTAACTGGAGTTCTTAATTGCTCTAGTTATAAAAACCTAGCGTCAGATACAGAGGAAAATGCTGAGAGTTCAGAGAGAAGGAGCAAGCTACCACCATATCTTACCTCCCTTGAGTCTCAGCTTTACCAAAAAAAAACTAAATGATGTTTACAAGCATCAGGTGGCATGCTTTTTGTGGTGACATGAACCTAGAAACTCCACAGAGTTGTGGAAATAAGCATGGCTCCCACCTCCGTGATGCTAGAAACAGGGTAGCTGGATGTGGTGGCGCATATCTTTAATCTCCATACTCAGGAGGCAGAGGCAGGTGGATCTCTGTGATTTCAAGGCTAGCCTGGTCTACAGAGTTCCAGGACAGCAAAGATACACAGAGAATGCCTGTATCAAAAAACCAAAAAATATAAGTAAAATAGATAGAGTAATTTTAAAAAGCCATATAAAAATGGAGTCTGGATACTGTAAGTTATTGTGCTGTCTTTGAATTGTTTGATTGCTGAGAAGTAGCAACAGCTGCTAACAGATATTTGATTATAAATGTTGCTAGAATAATCCAACCTATGTATTTTGAAAATGACTTGACTTCAAAATTTAAGTCTAAGGACATGTTACTTTCAAAAAGAGAGTCTGCTTTTCTTTCTACAGAAGATGGAAAGCTGGGCATTCCTTCCAGGTTAATATGGTTTAATCAAGCAAGACCCCCTGAAGCAGTAGCCCCAGTGATCCAACATCCAAAACAGCTGAGAAGATGCAGCCTCACAGACTATGACAGCCAGGATTTGGTCAAGGTTCTAGGTTTTATTGGGATCCCCTTGGGATTGACAGAGCCCCCAAATAGCAAGAAGCAATTTGAAGAGAACTACACCCACATTCCAAATATTGTTTATAAATGTTGACTTTCATTTAGATGGTTAATGATCACAGTCAATCTTTTTCCTAAAAATAAAAGGAATATGATATAGAGACTACTTTGTATTGGTATGGATTTTAGTTTATTAAGGTAAATTTTGTTATATGTACATTTTTACTCTTATTTAGGTATTGTGTTTATGTAGATCTTTAAAAAATGTAATGTATAATTAAATACAGATTATATATAGTCACCTATAATAGTCAAAACTTACAGTTTTGTTAGTTAGGTTTTCTAGATATATAGAGGTATATTTGAGACAAATAGATATTCTTCAAACCTTTCAAAGACTTACAGAATAGGGCATTTAAAATGGTTTATTGGGGTTTTTCATGACAATGAGACACGTCTGTTCCTTTCAACCCTAATCTGCTTCAGAGAAGATGATGAGTCAAAGAGATGCCACATAGAGTTTACATTCTTCATGGCAAAAGTAGCCAATGGGCAAGAAAGTGTCTTTGCCTCAACTGCTGTCAGTATGCTGTCGAAACTGGACAAACAGGACACCAAAAGAGTGACTGCAAAAGGTTGCCGAGACAAGATGGGACAGCCTTTCAGAAAACCCTGCTTCACAGAAACTTCTGTTAGAGATGCTAGGTGGAGAGGCCCCAAAGTTGCAGTGGAACCTTGGGTGACTGTTCAGGCTTTGAGATGTCTTTGTCAATTATAGAGTTTATATATTATCCTTCTTTTGTCTTTGATAGGATTGAAGACTAGATAGTCATAGTTTTAGCTTTCCTTTGTTATGTTAAAAGATAAGTTACACATGAAACTTTAGACTCACAAAGATAGGATGCAAGATAGAATATTTTCTTTAAATTTTGCCTAATGTTAATGAACTAAATACTGTTAATTATAGTTATTGTTTGATAACAGTTTTGTTATGTATAATTTTACTATGTTAAAGTTAAAACACTCCTTTATATTTAGACAGAAAAGAGGCGATGATGGGGGATGTCCTTCTGAATGCTGTGAATATTTGTTCCTCTTATTGGTTGGTGAATAGATGCTGAATGGCCATTAGCCAGGCAGAAATTATTGGCAGAGCTACCAGAATAGAAGAAGGCTGGAAGAGGAACACAGTGAGTCACCAGGACAGATGTCACGTAGTTGCTGAGAAAGCAAGAGGTTCAGGCATCACTGGTAAGCCAAGAACATGTGGAGATACATAGATTAATAGGAATGGGTTAATAATTAAGAGAGAGCTAACCAATAAGAAGGCTGAGCAATTGGCCAAACAGTTTATAATTAATATAAGCCTCTGTGTGTTTATTTGGTACTAAAGGACTTTGTGACCAGGCAGGACAGAAAATTCCATCAATAATAGAGTCTCTCACTGAACCTAGAGCTTATCATTCCAGCTAGAGTGACAGGCCAGCAAGCTTCCATGATCCACTCGTCTCAAATCCATGGGGAAAGGGTTGTGAATATATATCACCATATTTGCATTTTATGTTCTGTGAATACAAACTCAGGTCATTTACCCAACTAACAGTTTCCTGATGAAATATCTCCTCAGCCCTTGACTGATATTTCTATAGATCAAGATTTTCAGACAGGTACCTAATAAGGAGACATGAAGTCAGTTCAAGTAAGAGTGTACTTAGTGTGTTTAAATAATATACTTAGATGCATGAGGTTATATTTTTATCTTGCTTTTATAAGTTCACAGGAAAAACCTAACAAGATACAGAAATTAGATAAAATCATCACTGTTTGAAACATTTTTTTCTAATTAGAGGTGAAGTCTCTTAAATAAAAGCCACCATGGGGATTGTAGCCATTTATATTATTGCAACTATACCTGTGATTTGAAGTAAAGATGTTTAGGGATGCAGAAATAAAATCACTATGGTTTTTTTTGTTGTTGTTGTTTCTTTTTCAATTTCAGTCACTTTATTTTGGATGTTCAAGTTCTTTTACCCAGACTAGCTAAAGATCCTTCAGATTTGCCCTAGAAGAATCTTTTAATATAGTACTATTTTTTTCTATTTGAATTATTATTTTTTTTGTTCTAATGTTTATCAAACATGTGAAAGACCTATACAATAAGAACTTTGTAGCTTTAAAGAAAGAAATTAAAGAAGATAGCAGAAAATAGAAAGATCTCCCATGCTCTTGGATAAGAAGGATAAATATAGTAAAACATGGCAATCTTGCCAAAAGCAATCTACAGATTCAATGCAATTCCCATTAAAATCCCAGCACAATTCTTCACTGACCTTCAAAGGATAATAGTCAACTTTATATGGAAAAACAAAAGAACAAGGATAGCTAAAACAACCCTGTACAATAAAAGAACTTCAGGAGGCATTACCATCCCTGACTTTAAGCTCTACTACAGAGCTATAGTTCTGAAAACAGCCTGGTATTGGCACAAAAATAGACAGGTAGACCTACAGGTTTGGTATTTCACCCTAAGTTGTCTTTTGTCATAATAGTGTTTCTTGTGAATCATTATAAACCATACTTCCTACACCTAAAAATTGACTGAGGTTCTCTCTCATACGCACAAATGCTTTCCGCAGAAAGATTTCTTTTATTTGCTGCCAAAGTGATTCCTACCTATAGACGAATTGGTATAGTCACTCTCTTTTCTTTCAAAGGCGCGGCGCGCGTGTGTGTGTGTGTGTGTGTGTGTGTGTGTGTGTGTGTGTATGTGTGTGTGTGTGTGTGTGTGGTTTAGTTCTACTTCATTGCGTTACTATTTCTCTTTGTAGTATCTTTAAAGCTATCAGATACATTTTTCATGGATTTGTTTTACTTTGACTGTGGTTTTCGTTGAATAAGATTCTTAACTAAGTATGTAAAGACAATTTCCTGAAAAATTTCATGGCTACACTCAGTTATTGACTCGAATCCAGATTGATGAATGAATCTGCTCTGAGAATCTGCTGTGTCTGTCATCCCTGCCTCACCCCACACTCATTTCCTGCTATGTAAAACTCTTGAAATAGTTCAAGTGAAATAACCCTAAGAATACAGCAAATTATGTGCTGTTCTCATAGGACAGCATTAGTTCATGGGTTGCCAGGAGTTTATTTCTGAGTAATTCTCAGATAGAGCACTTGCCAAAAAAATGCCATTTAATGTTTCAGTTGAGAAGCGATTTATTTTCAAAAAGATTTCCAGATGTTCACATTCACTTTAAAAGGCCATGTTTTTAAAAGCAAATGACCTTGACTTGCAGTTACTCTATCAAGTTACACACTTTTGTTTAATGTATTTAAAGAAAAAATGTCCCGTTTGCTTTGCCTCCTGATCTTCTTAGCTCAGGAAATCCCCATCATGAATTCACTTTGAGTCAACAGTGCAAGAGTCTCGAAGCCATGCGGGAGACATGCACCACATCTGCTTCTGGTCTGCACAGCTATAGTGAAGGCTATGCCATGCTGCTGTTGGGGCTGCTCGTGAGAACTTTGTCGTTTCCAGCCTCCCACTAACCAAAGAAAGGAGGAGGCTGCACAGCACAGTGACCTCTGGTATATCATGCACTTCTCATATAAACATGTTCCTCGGAATGTATTCAGAGTAGAACACCTTTAATTCATTAAGATGACAGAAGGAGACCGTATACACACTGTGGACTGGAGTTTCAAATCCTGGTTTTGCCAATAAGTAAAATGACTACAAATGGTGAGCTATTCAATTGTCTCTGTGTTAGATATAAGCATGGAAAATCCAATTTCTCATCAAAATTTGAAAACTGATTTAATTTGTTTACACAAGAGACAGAAAATTCTGGTTTTTCTCTGATTGAGAGGTATGGAACCTACTAGTTCACAGCTGTTTAAACAATGGACTTAAGCTCCTAGAAAAGAATAAAAAAATAAATTTTTCACACAAAAAATAAAATCTTATCATCTTTCTCTGTTGAAAGCCAGCAGTGATTTAATTATCACATGGAATACTATAATAATTCAGGTGCCCATTCCTATTAGGATATTGATGCCCAGTTAGTCATCTTTGTGGGGTCCTATAGATGCCTTCTTCATGGATCAGAATGCCTCACCTACAGTCAGTGTGCATTTTGGGACATTAGACTATGGATTCAAAAATGCTTCTGTTTATATGCTTGCTTGAAATAAGGTTCTAGGAAGTTTGCCAACATAATGAACAACATAGCCTTCTTATTGGCTGTGCATGAATTTCAGCCAGCTCTACTATTTTCCGGGCAAGTTACTTCACGTCTCCTCATCTGTGAAGTTGGATTGTATGCCTTCTCACCACAGTTGTAGTCAGTTAAGGACCAATAGTAAAGTGCTTAACACAAGAAAAATGGTATTTTACTAATAACATTGCACTTATTTCTATTATTATTTCAGCAACTATAGGTCATCTTAATTATCAGTTATGAGATTCTAGAGCTTATCTGTTTGAATAAGTTTTAATTATTTGCATTAAAGAGCAAAGCCAGTATTGGTTGAAAACTATTTCATTTAACCAGTCATTTTTTTTAAGATACAGTCATCACACTAATCTCTGTAAGGATATATGTATGTATGTATGTAGGTATGTATATATATATATATACATATAATACACACATATACATATACATACATATATACATATCTATACATGCATATACACACACACACACACATATATATATATATATATATATATATATATATATATATATATATTTCTGTTCGAGACCTGTATCAGGTGGCACTTCCTATTTCACAGAGCAGACAGAAGTCAGACAGAAGTCACAGAGCAGACAGAAATAGCTGTGAACCTGGCTTAGCTCTGGGTGGCTGAATTGCAGACCACTAGTTGTTCAGCTTTTGTCTCTGTGCCCCATCACCATCCCAACACTCAGCTATTCTAGTTGCATATTCAGAGGTGAACTACAGGGTGTTGGCTGTAGACAAAAGAGACCTAAAACTCTGTTGTCAGGGAATGTGTAGCTGTGTTTATAGGGAATATCCATTTTCAGCCCTGATGCCAAGCACAAAGCAACTTTTACTGCCAAAGAGGCTTGAAATCCAGTTCCCTCTTTCTATCTGCCTTTAGTTTGGGCCCCGTGCTCCTGATTTGTAGAAGTTATGTTTTCTTGTATCTTCATGAAGGTTTCTAACATAAATTTTCTTAAATGAAATCATCAGCTCCTTTATCATTGTTTTCCTGATCAGTTCCAATAGGTCCATGCTTATTTCTGCTTTTGAGTTTTCTTGAGAAGATCCATCAGGAAAAGTCTAGATAGTGTCATCATTTGTCCTAGTACTCCAGGTTACACTTTGTTTAACCCAACAAAAGCACTCCTTTGCATGTGCAAAGAAATCCAGTTTTTTTTTCTTATGGTCACAGTGTCTAAGCCATCAAACATTATAAGTCTCCATTTGAGCCTCTTTCACCCAAGGAAAAATGCAGGCAGTGGTCACTTCTCACAGGCTCTTTTCATTTGTCCTTTGCTTTATCCCAGCTGGCAAGTGCTAAATATGAAGGGGAATCAGGGAATCGGCAGGGCCCTTTCTCTCCTAACTTCTCCTCTCCGCTGACTTCTCTCTCTCTCTCTCTCTCTCTCTCTCTCTCTCTCTCTCTCTCTCTCTCTCTCTCTCTCTCTCTCCACTAAAAATAAGATTGTTTTTCGTACAGTTTGTTTTGATCAGGATTTTCCCTCTCTGGTCTCCTCTTAGATCCTACCCATCTCTCTAGCCATCCAACTCCATACTTTTATTCTCTCTTTCTTTAGAAAGCAGACCAAGAACAAAAAAAGAAAGAAAGAAAGAAAGAAAGAAAGAAAGAAAGAAAGAAAGAAAGAAAAAGAAACAACCAGAATAAAACAAAGCAAGTAGATAAACATAGAAAAGAAAATCATGAGAAGTGGACACAATTGCTTGTACGCAATGCGCGCGCACACACACACACACACACACACACACACAAACCGCCATAGCAACACAAAATCAGAAACCATAAGAGATAAGCAAACAACAAGTAAGGAAAAAACTTTCAAAAAGCAATATGAAGCAAAACATCTCCAAAAATACCAGAAAGTTCATTTTGTGTTGATCATCTACTGCTGAGCGTGGGGTAGTTTGTATATCCAGCGAGACTCCTTGGAAGAAAACTAATTTTCCCTTCCAGCAGTTGTCAATTCAGAATAGCCCCTGGCTTGGTGATGGGGCCAGTGCCACTGTCAGTGCTGGGATTCCATCTGTTTTGGATCTGTGCAGGCATGCTGCCATAGTCTCTGTGAGTTCGTATATGCATCCGCCCTTTGTGTCTAAAAGGCCTCACCATCCCTTCTCCATTTAATTCTCCCTTTCCAGTTCTCCCCTTATTTCTATAATTATGTATTTCATTTCCCCAACTAGTTCCTTAGTCTGTCCCTAACCTCTGAGGTTTCATGGATTGTAACATGCCTACTGGAGGCCAAAAACCCTAACATCTACATATGAAAGAATGCATATCGAATTTGTATTTTGGGGTTTGGGTTACCTTACTCAGGACAGGAGCTCCACCCATTTACCTGTGAATTTCATGATTTCCTTTTTTTTTTTTTTATTCTGAGAATACTCCATTGCATATATTTACCCAATTTTTATTATATATTTATCTATTGATGGATATCTATCTAGGCTATTTCCAGCTTCTGGCTATTATGAACATAACATCAATAAATATGGATGAGAAAGTGTTGTTATAGTAGGATGTAAAGTCTTCCGGGTATATGCCTAAGAGTGCTACACCTGGATCTCGGGGTAGAATCTATTTCCAGTTTCCTGGGGAACTACCACACTGATTCCTCCAGTGGCTGTACAAATTTTCATTCCCACCAGCAATGGATGAATGCTCCCTTTACTCCTTATCTTTGCCAACATATGCTTTGTTTTACTGATCATAAACATTCTGACTGGTGTAAGATAAAATCTCAAAGAAATTTTGATTTGCATTTCTCTAATGACTAAGGGTGTCGAACATTTATGTTTTTCAGCTGTTTGTGATTCCTGTACTCAACGTTTTAATTGGATTACTTGTTTTCTTGGAATCCAGCTTTCTTTTAGTTCTTTATAGTTTTTATATATTAGACCTATATCAGATGTGTAACTGGTAAAATACTTTCCACATTCTACACTCTACCCAATTGTCCAAATAAGTGTGTCAATTTCCATGCAGTAGTTTTCATCTTCATGAAGTTCCGTTTATGAATTGTTTAGTGTCTGTGTTATCATAAAGTCTTATCTGGTGCCAATAAGTTCAAGGCTATTCTAATTTTTTCTTCTATACGATTAAGGTATCAGAATGTTTGTTGAGGTCCTTGACCAATTTAGAGTTGAGTTTAGTGAAAGCTGACAAATATGGTTCTATTTTTATTCTTCTAAATGCAGCCATCCAGTTTGACTGGCACCATTTGTTAAAGGTACTATCTTTGTTCCACTGTGTATTTCTGACTTCTTTGACGAAACTCGGGTGTCCAATGGTGTGCAGACTTATGTCTGGATCTTTACTTGGATTCCATTGATAAATGTGTCTATTTTTGTGTCAATACTATGCTTATTATTACTATTATTGTATTATTTATTATTATTATTATTACAGTTCTGTAGTGAAAGTTTAGATCACGGATGGTTATATCTCCAGCTATTCCTTTATTATTCAGGATTCTTTAAGCTATGTTGTTGTTTTTTGTTTGTTTGTTTGTTTGTATTTCCACATGAAGACAAAATTTTTCTTTGTAATTTCTGTGAACAATTGTGTTGGAACTTTGATGGGGAGTAAATTGACTATGTAGATTGCTTTCAGTAGGATGGACATTTTTACTATATTAATTCTACAAATCCAAAGACCAACGACTGAGAGAACTTTCCATCTTATAATATCTTCTTCAGTTTTATCAATGTCTTAAAGATTTTATTATATAAGTTTTGGTTATTCTCTTGTTTACTTACTACTATTCCAAGGTTTTCTGTTGTTTGTTTTTTTCTTTTTGAAGCTGCTGTAAAAGGTATATTTTTTTTAAAAAAATTTCTTTCTAAGTCTGCCATTTGTATATAAAATGGTTATTGAATTTTACAAGCTAATTTTGTATACGCATACTTTGCTGAAGGTGATTGTCAATTGTAGAAATTTCCTGGTGGAATTTTTGTGGTTATTTATATATAAAAGCATATTATATGCAAATGAAGATACTTTTTCTTCCTTCCCTATTTGTATCTCTTTGATTTCCTTTGTTTTTTTATTGCTTTTGCTAAGCCTTCAAGTACTATGTTGAATAGGCATAGAAAGACCTTGTTTTGTTCCTGACTGTAGTGGAAATGCTTTGGGTTTCACTCTATTTAGGTTGATGTTAATGTAGGCTTTCTGTAACTCACCTTTACTATGTTGAGGTAAGTCCACTGTATTCCTAGTCATGAAGCAGCGTTAGATTTTGTTCAGGGTCTTTTCTACATCTAATAAAATGATCCTTGATTTTTGACTTTCAACCTGTTTATGTGTGAATTACATTTATCAATTTATATATGTTGAACCATCCCTGATTCTTTGGGATGAAGTGTACTTGATCATGGTGGAAGACCTTTTTGATATGGTCTTTGGTTCAGGTGACAAGTATTTTATTGTGATTTTTTTCATCTGTGTTCACAACAGGAATTGGTCTATAATTCTCTTTGTTGGATCTTTATGTACCAGGGTAACTGTGGCTTCATAAAGCAAATTAGTCATTTGTTAAACAATTTGAGTATTGATGTTAACTCTTCTTGGAAAGTCTGGTATAATTCAGCAACAAAATCATGTAGCCCTGGTATTTTGTTTGATTGGGAGAATTTCAATGATTTTTCTATTTCACTAGGAGTTATAAGTCTGTTTAAATTATTTATCTGATCTTGACTTAACTTTGGCAGGTGGCATGTATTAATAAAATTCTTTTTTTTTTAAAGTTTTTCCAATTTTGTTGGCGTACAGGTTTTTAAAGTATGTCCTTATGATTCTTTGGATTTCCTTGGTGTCTGTTTTTATGTTAATTTTGTCTCTAATGTTATTAATTTGTGCCTTCTGTTTCTGTCTTTTAGTTAATTTGGGTAAAGTTTTGTAATGTTATTAATTTGTGCCTTCTGTTTCTGCATTTAGTTAATTTGGGTAAAGTTTTGTACAATGTATCGGTTTTCTCAAAGAACAAACTCTTTGTTTCACTGTTGCTTTGAATTGATTTTTTTGTGTTTGATTCTCTTTTATTGATTTTATCTGAGTTTACTTCTTTCCATTTATTCTTTTTGGATAAATGTGAGTTCTTTTTGTTCTAGAACTTTGAGGTATGCTGTACAAGATCTCTAGAATTTCTTTTTGTAGGCACTTCATGCTAATAATTTATCTCTTAGAACTGCCTTCAGTGTTTCCCATAAGTTTGAGTGTATTGTATTTATTCAGTTTTTATTTTATTCTTAATTTCTGTCTTGACCCATTTTTCATTCAGCAGTATTTATTCAGTGTCCATGAGTTTGTAAACTTTCTGTTGTTGTTGTTGATACCCAGTTTTAATATGGAGTGGTCAGGCAAGATGCAGAGTATTTCAATTTTCTTGAAATTGAAGGATATTAAGACTTGCTTTGTGTTCCATGGTGTAGTCAGTTTTTGAGAACGTGCTGAGAAAAAGGTATAATCTTTTGGTTTTGGTGTAATGTTCTGTACATATCTGATAGGTCCATCTGGTTTATGGTGTTATTTAACACAGCATTTCTCTGATCAAATTTTATCTTTATAACAAACCTATTATATTGAAGTCACCTACTGTTAGAGTCAATATGTGTTTTTTGCATGCAATATATATATATTCCTTTTGATTGTTGTATAAATGTTTAGAAATGCAACATCCCCTTAGTAAATTTTTTCCTTGATGAGTATGCAGTGTCCTACCTTATCTCTTCTGATTAGTTTTGGTTTTAATCTATTTTATCAGACATTAAAGCTGCACACTGCTTGCTTCTCCCATTTGTTTAGGATACTATCTTTGAGGTAGATGTTGGGGTGAGACAACTCATAGCCCTGGTTCTGGGCCTGGGTGGTAGCTGGGTTGGTCAACCTGCCAGCTTTCCCTCATCCATTCAACCAGGGTGAGCTCACCAGCACTGACCTGCTAGGTCACCCAACGCAGCAGGAACAAGGAGCAGGCAAGTTATCCTGTTCTCTCATTCATTCTCACCTATACCACCAGGGCCAGCTCTACTGTTTTGCCTAGGTGAGGTGCAGTGTCTGCTCTCCTGAGAGCTGTAGTTAGTAAGATGCAGGGCCAGCTATCTAGCTCTAGTACTCCTAGTCCAGCTCTCCCTCCTGCCTCAGGTGGCAAGGGGCATGTGTTGGGAGGGTGTGGAGAGTGTATTGCCTTCACAAATGCAGGCAGACAAGGGGAGGGGGTCAGTATTCTGCTCTCATGCCCTCAGGGTTGGCTCACCACCCCCTACCCCCCACCCTGAGCCAAGTGGGTCAGCTCTAGCATGTTGCCCAGGCAAGGTGCAGGTCCCATTCTCCTGAGTGCTGATGACTGACTGTGGTTTTGTACTCGTGTCTAGGCATCTGGGATTGGGATGACTGAGGTAATTCTAGGTATTGATATCTGGTCTTGTCTTTGTTGAGTGGGTATTCTGTTTTTTCATTTTATGTGGCTCTCTCTGGATCTTAGGAAAGTGTGATTGTAGGTCAGTAAGTGGTAGAGACGGATAGAGGTGGGTTAGGAGAAAAGACTGGGACAAACTTCAGGAAAAAGCTAAGGGGATCCTGTTCACACTTAGAAATGGGGTCCAGAAGGCATTAAAGAAGTGATGAGAGGAAGGGATCCTCCAAGTAGGTTACAGTGAGGTAAAGGATTATTAGAGAGATGGGGATGAACAGGTTAGAGGAACACTGATTCTGAACCCACTGAATAAAGTTGATGTGGGAGGAAGGGGACCATTAAACAGGCTGTTACTGGGTCTAGGCTGAGAATGGGGAGATTGTAATAGAGGATAGGAATAATAGTGTGATTCGTGTTCCCTGATATATTAGTCTTTGCCAGGTACAGCCACTGGTGGTCCTGGGTATAAAGTGTTTCTGGGTCTGGGGGCTGACACAATGGAATGGGGATGGACTGGGCAGGTGCTGAGAGGGTCCACAGGAAGGACGAAAACTGGGTCTACTCCAAGGTTTAGTGGAGTGCCACAGGAGTGGATTTAGAATGGTAGGATAGACCCCTGCAAGCAGGTTATTTGGGGGCTGAATATGAGAGTGGAGTGTTTGTAATAGAGGAGAAGAATGAGAGGGAGAATCACTTACCTGAGTCCCAGGACGATGTGGCTACTAGGGGGGGGGCAGATAAAGAGCATCACTAGGTATCTGTGGCTCACACAAGGGGATTAGAGGAAGGAGGATGTTTGGATCATCTGTGAGGTTTGTTGGTATTCATAGGGCCCGGAGGTAGGTGGGGGAGGGGGGACAAGCAGTCTGCTACAGGGCTTGGGAAGAGACTCCTGTCCACTGATTTCAAGGTTCTCAGTAGTTGTTTAAGAAGGACCTGAAGATACTCTTTGCATTCCCTTCCAGAGTACATAATTTCTTCACTCACATTTGTCTTCTCTGTTAGCTGCAGTTTCCCACCATTCATTCTTTGGTTCGAGTACACCTGTGTCACATTCACTGCCAGATCTTCTTGAATGCTGGCAAGTTAGTCTTAAGATCAAAGCTGATGGGGATGTGGGTAGCATAAATGGAAAAGATCAGAGGTGTGGCCAACTCGCAGGGTGTCTGCTCAAATTTCTGCTTTGTGAGTGCTGGATGCTGGCCTACACTAAGATGCTTCCCCAGCAGTGGTACTAAAGACTCCACGATACTGCTGTAAAGAGTCAGTGTATGCTGTAAAATCATTGCCTTCAAACAAAAGCATCATTTGCTGGGTGGTGGTGGCCCACACTTTCCGTGCTTTTAGTTCCAGAACTGGGGAGGAAGATGTGAGTTGGAGGCCAGCCTAGTCTACACAGCGAGTTCCAGGACAGGCTTCAAAAGCTACTGAGAAACCTGCCTCAAAAAACCAAAAAAAAAAAAAAAAAAAAAAAAAAGGGATGGGGAGGATGGGGAAGATGGAAACTGGGATCTATATGTAAAAGAAAAAAATATAAAGTAAAGTAAAATTAAAAAAATAAAACATGGAAAAAAATTTTTAATTTTTTTTTCTTATTTTACATATAGTTCCCAGTTCCTGCTCCCTCTCATCCTCCCATCCCTCCCCCCCCCCCCGACTGCCACGTCTACCTCGGTCCCATTACCCACACACTCCCCAGGGAGGGTGAGGCCTTCCAGGAGGGATCATAAAAATCTGTCAAGTTCTTTAGGGTAGGGCCTAGGATCCCTTATCCTCATGTCTCTAGGATAAGGAAGTATCCCTCCATGGGGAATGTGCTGTGGAAGTCTTTTCATTCAACAGGGATACATCCTGGTTCAACTGTCAGAGATTTCATAGACTGTCCAGGCCTTCTAACTGAGACCAGGTTCGGGGGGCTGAGTTGGTACAATGCTGGTTTCCCAGCTATCAGCCTGGGGTTCATGAACTTCCCCTTGTTCAGGTCAGCTGTCTCTGTGAACTTCTGCAACCTGGTCTTGACCTCTTTGCTTATCACTTCTCCCTCTCTGCAACTAGATTTTAGAAGTTTGCCTCAGTGTTTAGCTTTGGATGTCTGCTTCTGTTTCCATAAGCTGGTAGATGAAGGCTCTAGGATGGCATATAACGTAGTCATCAATCTCATTATCAGGGAAGAGCATGTAAGATAGCGTCTTCGCTAGTGCTTAGATTGTTAGGTGGGGCCATCCTTGTAGGTCTCTGGACATTTCCCTGGTGCTAGTTTTCTCTTCAAACCTATAATGGATCCCTCTACTATGGTATCTCTTTCCTAGCTCTCCTCTATTCCTCCCCAGACTCAATCTTCCTGCTCCCTCATGTCCTCCTCTCACCTTCTCTTTTTCCTAACTCCCTCTCCACTCACTGCCCCCTGCCCTGTTCCCAATATGCTTAGGAGATCTTGTCTCTTTCCCTTTCTGTGAGCGACTTTGTATGTCTCTCTTAGGTTCCTTCTTGGTTCCTAGCTACTCTGGAGGTATGAATTGTATGCTGGTGATCCTTTGCTCTATGTCTAAAATCCATATATGAATGAGTAAATACCATGTACCTATTTTTGTGACTGGGTTACCTCATTCAGGATGGTTTCTGCTAGTTCCATCCATTTGCCTGCAAATTTCAAGATTCTATTGTTTTTTTCTGCTGAGTAGTGGTCCATTGTGTAAATGTACCACATTTTCTTTATCCACTCTTCAGTTGAGGGGGAATGTAGGTTGCTTCCAGGTTTTAGCTATTACAAATAATGCTGCTATGAACATAGTTGAACAGATGTCTTTGTTGCATGGATGTGCATCTTTTGGATATATGCATCTTTTGGGCATAAGAGTGGAATTGTGGATTGTGGTAGGCTGATTCCCATTTTCCTGAGGAACTGCCATTCTGATCTCCAAACTGGTTGTACAAGTTTGCACTGCCACCAGCAGTTCCCTTGTCTCCACATAACTGCTCCATAAACTGCCTGTGGTATTTTTGATTTTAGCCATTCTGACAAGAGTAAGATGGTATCTCAGAACTGCCTTGATTTGCATTTCCCTGATGGCTAAGGATGTTGAGCACTTTCTTAAGTGTCTCTCAGCCATTTTGGATTCCTCCATTGAGATTTCTCTGTTCAGTTCTGTACCCCACTTTTTAATTGGATTAGTTGGTGTTTGGATGACTAGCTTCTTGAGTTCTTTGTATGTTTTTGAGATCAGCCCTCTGTCAGATATGGGGTTGGTGACTATCTTTCCCATTCTTTGGGCTACCATTTTGTCTTGTCAACTGTGCCCTTTGCCTTACAGAAGCTTCTTAGCTTCAGGATATCCCATTTATTAACTGTCAATCTCAGTGTCTGTGCTACTGGTGTTATGTTCAGGAAGCCATCTCTTGTAACAATTTGTTCAAGGGTACCTCCCACATTCTCTTCTAAGGGGTTCAGTGTGGCTAGATTTAAGATTTAAAAAATCTTTAAAAATGAAAAAGGAAGCATGATTCCTTGAGGGAAGAGAAGCTCAAGCGATTCACCAGGCTCTATGAAGTAGAGCATTATAGTAAGCACAAGCTGTCTCTCCAATGTTACAATAGCATCATCACAAGATAAGGGAAGTGACCCATGAGCCCAGATGTTTGCACACTGTGTAAGAAGCTCCAGGAATACAGTTTCTGTGAGGCATCAGCCATGCTCTCATGAGGTTTTCATCATCTTTGAGTCACTCTTGTCCCTGGAAGTAACCCCTCACCTATGTGCCTCATCTGAGATAAACAGACATTTATTACCCTCTCTCTAAGAAAACTCACAACAATTTGAAACTCCTAAGATGTGTTTTCTGTCTGTCCCCATACACCGACACATTGATGTTGTTATTTCTTATCTTTGTTCGTGGCCTTGTATCTTTTCATGGAACTTTAGTAAAGAAAGTAAATCATGCAGTATTAAACCAAGCCTAACTTCAAGTTTCAAACTCAATCAGTGCCTGGTAGAGTTCCTGTAACTCGTTGAAGGTTTTCAATTATGTATCCAGATGTGAGGTGGTGTATGATTTTTGTTATTAATGTTGTATATATTGTAAGTAAATAGAAACTAACATTGTTATAAGCAAAATGAGAACTCATTGTCTAGCTCATGTCACAAAGCCCAGAATGAACTCAATAACTAAGGCTTGAAGCAGGAGTATAAGGAAGCACTTAGGGCTTTGTAGTAAGGCTCCAGGCCTTGCTTCCAGAGCATTTCCACCCACACAACCTAGAGCCAGCAATTTCCTGTTCAGACAGTACTCGTGGTGCCTCAACTTCTAACAATGAGCCACAATCAAACATGGCCTCCTATGACACCTATATCCCAGAACTGAGACTCCTCTCTGAGAAAACTGGGATGAAAACACCACCATTGTGAATTGTAAAAGAAAGTTGAAAGAAAGTTGTATTTCTGACATGGTTGAGGTTGTAAGCTGGGATTTACTCATTTGCACAGAGAATGCATACCTTTTAAAATAGAGCGTTTTTCCACTTGGTGAGTCTGGGTGTATGGAATAGGGTTCATCCATTTCTTGAATAGTTGAAAGCAGTACCATTACTAACTGTACTTAAACCCTAATGCAGCTTCAGAGAAATAGACAAACAATGCATATTATGTTTTGTGTTTAATGGAATCACATCACTTACTCTTTTTATTGAGTGAATAAAAACCACTTTAAAAAATTAAAAGTAGTGCCTTCCCATTGTAGAAACTTTTAATAGAGCACAGAAACTTAAAGCATCCAGAGTTTCTCACTGAGACAAAAGTTTCTGTTAAGGATTTTGGGTCCTGAACCCTCATCAGAGAAGCTTCATTTTACAGATGTTGATCAGCACAAAGACACACAGTGGGTAAAATACAGAAAGTAATAGACCAAAAAATGCTCAGTCATAAATGGAAAGTCTATGGAGCAAGCCTCATCTCAGCTCAAACCCCAAGATCACTGCAGAAGGGGCAGACAGATTGTGAGAGCCAGAGGTGGTGGATTACAACTTGAAAATGGTGTTTTCCAAACACTACAGGTAAACCACACATAAGAACTCATTCTTTAATTACAGCATGCACATATGAACTCACATAGGTTAGGGCAGCATGCACAAGATCTACACAAGCTCAAACAAGACACAATCTCAGCATGGAGAAGATGAGGTCACGTAGAGTCCCATATATAGATGAGGAGTCATTGGTGGTGAGAAGCCATTATAGCTGGCGGGAGGGCGATAAACAGCTTTTTTTAAAAAATGATACGGTAAAGTGTGTGTTGCTCCTAAAAGACCATCCAGGCAACAGAGAAAGGCCACATATCCTAGAACACATGATACAATTTGGAGTTGATTTTTTTTTTTTTAACAACTTCACTTTGTTTACAATGACCATATTCACCCTCAACTCCTCCTTTCAGCCTCCCCTCTCCATTTTAATTTTTTTTTTTTTGTGGTGGGTGGGAGGAGAGAAAACCATAATTATAATATATTGGTTTTTTTAAGAAGACACAAATTTAGGTGGAATAAATTGTATTTTTTAAAAGAAGACTCAAATGCGGGTGGGTAAGGAAGGAAGACTAGATCTGGAAATAATTGGAGGAGGGGAATGAATATGATCAAAGCACATGAAATTTTAAAAGAACTAACAAAACAGGGTTAATAACAAAAATATATTTTTGTATCATACCTATCATGCTATCATACAATATTGAAAATATTGGTAAACTTATTACTATTTCTACTAACTCTTCTTCTAAAATAACGTTTATCATCTATTACATGTAGTCCATTTAATTTGACTATAAAAAGTGTAAATAGTTTAGATTTCATATTTACAAGTTCTCATTCTTTCAAGAATATTTAAGTGGACCCAGCATAAGAGTGTGCATGAATATAATCTCAGCAATAAGAGGCTGGGCCAGAAGTCTGTATTATAGCCTTTTTCTCAGAAATGAAACAACAAAAAATTCGGAGATTCATCAGATCATACTTTGAAAACCTGTACACCACAAAATTGGAACATTTAAAAGACATGGAAAATTTTCTGGATAGGTACCACATACCAAAATTAAGAGTCATGTCTCCTAAGGAAATAGAATAAACCATCAAAGATCTCCCAACCAAAAAAACAAAACAAACAGACAAACAAACAAACCAGAGCTAGATGGTTTCAGTGCAGAATTCTATGTTCTTTTAGTTTTAGTTCTTAAAGAAAAAAAAAAAGAAAACAAAAGTACCAGTCTATCACTGAAGTCAAAGGAAAAATTAAATTTTAAAATTTGCATGAAGTTACAATTTGGCAAGACTCAGTCATAATCTAAACAATGAGCTCACAGTTTTCCTGAAATGAAGTGTGTTTATACAACACTGGTTAAGAAACATCATGAACACTATTTGTGTGTGTATATGTGTGGTGCAAAATATTCCTTTAAAGTAAAAAAGAAAAAAAATCATTGTAAAAATGAGCTTGTTTTCCATGAACAAGTTCAAACTCTGAACATGTTTAGCACTACGAAGGATGAGTCAGCACAGCTTTCCTCACGAGTGAAAACTTCCAGCTGTCATATGATTCACCTCAGTGTGAGCATGACAGGGCTTCCTAATTTGTTCACTTTACACCCTTGCTTGTGTCCTGATTACCTGGCTTGTTCCAGGATGCATTGCAACCCTCCAAGAAACTTCATTTTCTATTACATTCCTCATCTCCCATACAGTAAACTGTATCTACCCCAGCACAGTTCCTCTCAAGGCTGCAGGCACTCTGCCTACATTACCAATGTTGGCCCCACGAAGCACCAGATGCATTTTTCAAATTCCAACCCCTGTGCCTGGGTTTCCTGTATTTCTACCAGTCAATTACCAGTTCCATTTTTTCTGTTACAGAAGAATCTGGAATGGCTGTTTGATAAGTGTCCAGGCAAAAACACAGCGGATAAGAGATAGTTTATACCCTATATGGCCTGGAAGGACAGATTTAGATTAAGTCAAATTCCATGTTTTAACATTGTGACAATTTGATGAAGTTTCTATAGTAACAGAACAAAAGTCATGAATCGAATAAGTTTTCAAATACATTGGTCAAAACATTAAAAACATTTCTCAGCTTAAAGCAAAACAGGGAAATCTCTGTTGTTGCACTCTACCTAATGACATTCTTGGGCTTTTGATTGGTGGAAACTAGGGTTTTGTTAAGCTAGGGCTTTCCATGAGATTTTTATCTCCAGTCTCAGGATATTTGGTCAGACACAGAGGTGGATAAGAAATGGATATTTAGGGAACAAGAGATAGGTCCAGGTAAGTTGTAAAAAGGTCCTGGAACTGCAACGTTCCAGAGTCTCCACTGTTGCTGAAGTACTAGTCAGATAATCAGCTTTGCATAAGGTTCATTTGAAGGTATGATCTCCCTGGAAACTTGGGTTTTGGCCAAGCACCACAATTCTGTGCATGTGGGAACCACATATTACCTATTAAACACTATTCATGCCCCATGTTTCCAAAAAGGCTGGATCATGGGATCTGATGTAGATGAGCCTGAGTAGAAAGCAGAAGAGCAGTCTTCAGGAGAACCAGCTTGGAAAAATTGTCTGCATCTTATCATGAAAATATACTAGTCACCATGACCTGACACTGTTTCTCATCCTTTGTGTTTGATATAGTATTTGACATATATTAAGAGTAAATATACCAAAATTAAACTAATCAAGAGTACTGACTTAACAAAGTGGAGGGAGAAAATATGGGAATCAAACTATTTAAAGAACGAAAACTTACACATTTGTCAAGCTAGATTGATTGTATTTTTCCCAAATATAAATATAAGGTTTATAGCTATTAGCTAGATTGTTTTCTCCAATAGACAGTTTTCAGCTGTTTGTATTATACAGTGATCAGAACCATTTTCTTTATATTTGGAGAATTTAAATAATTAACTTTAGTTTCTCTTTTGGCCAGCTTAATCTTATAATTATAACTTTATATGGAGTGGCTAACTCTAATTCTTAAGAAAGATTAGTTTTTAATATCTAAATTATAACAACTCGTCTCTGTGGATGCTAATTTGACCATTTTTTTTTGTTTTTGCAAAGGTAGATAGAAAGATACATTACAGAAAAGGTTACAGTATCCCTTTGAATTTTCTCTTAAGTTTGTCTTCTTTATGTACCAAAGCTTAATACCAATAAGAGAAAACAGAGATCAGACCTGTTAGAAATAAGGATTTTATGGTTTTGTAGGTGCAACCTAATCTGATTTTATACTAATAATTAGATATGGAAATAAGATTCTAGTAGGAATCATTGTGGTGCTGCTTGTTTCTTTTTTATTCATAAAATACAAATGTTTGTTTAATTAATTTTTAAATTCCCAAATAATTATACCATAGGACACATAAAATACCCATCTATCAAGAAACATCAGTACTTATGAAACATCATGAATACTGACATTACTAGAGACCAATGTCTCTTTTTAATACATAATTTGGATAAGAAAAATTAACCCACATCTTTGGGTACTCTACAGTAAATAGATTTAAAGCTACTTTGTTAAACATTTAAGCATGTTATAGGTCTTTTTTAGAGGTTTTAATTTTTGACATCTAAGGAGGATAGTAATCTTTTTATTTGACTATGGTTATTTTTAGTTTCTTTCTTGATAGGAAAAATGTATTCCCTTTGCTTGTTAAGAATTTGGATCTAAAAATATTGATACCCCTAACCCTGGCAGAGGGCTTTCTGAGAAGATTTAAAATAAGTTTTTAAAAGTTTAAAAAGATTTCATTTATCTGAATCATACTGACAGAGACATTGAAAACATTTGAATCTTTTAATCATGACCATTCATTTCAAGTAAGTTAAGGGTTCTAGATAAACAATCATAAAACAAACAAAAAATTAAAACCACCACCACCAACAACAACCATGATTAACCAGGCATGATGGATGGCTCATACTTTTAATTTTAGTACTCTGAAAACAGAAACAGGTGAATCTCTGAGTTCGAGCCCAACATGGTGTACAGAGAGTTTCAGAACAGCCAAGACTGTTCTGAAACCTGTGTTGAAAAAAAGAAAAATAGAAAATGTGTGTTGGAGGGGGGTGGGTGGACATGATTAATAACAGGACATAACAAATTCATTTGTAATTTTATTAAAACTAATATTAGCATTATTTCATAATTTAGGAATATATATTAAGTAGCATACAAAATATCAAAACCACTTTTTAGAAGTATGTAATTATTAAATGATTTAAGATGTACCATAAAAAGTAAGAGAAATGATTTTACTTGGGGTCCTCAGTTGTCAGTGTTGCTGAAGATGAGTCATTCAGCATACATAAAAGAGGAGTGGGTCTTCAGTGTCTCTTTGATATGGTATCCCTGTCACTTGATCTTACTGTCATTTTTCTTTGAGGGAGACTCTGTGACTGGCTGTGAACTTTTAGTTATCATAGTTAAACATTCTTTATCATAGTACACATTTCTTGACAGAGAAGACCCAGAGAGGTTTTACTCATTCTTTATAGGAGGTAATAGCCATTTTCTTTCAAAAGTAGTAAACTTTAGAAGAAAGCCATAGCTTTAGGTAATTTTAACAACTCATGGATTGTATTGTTTATACAATATGACATATTGTATAAACAAATTTAAGTATTTGTTCATTAAAATGAATTCTACAAGCGTTATATAATTTGCTGAGACTCTTCCAAGTAGTGAAACATTTTTTTAGAAAAGTATGCCTAATGTTAGGGCAATAGTATCTAGTAAGCAAAGGCTAGACCAATGGGAGATACATATATAATATCTGAATATTAAGTCTTACCATAGATGTTCAATACATCATTTAGTATAATGGTAAAACAATGTCCTCTTGAAAGTTTTTTTTTTGTAAAATTTACTAAGAATAATCAATATTTAAGAAAATCTTATTGCCAGAAACAGAATCAAGCATTACTTTTATCTACAGGTATTGAGTTTTGACCTTAAAATTTTTAGTAACTGTATTAAATTCAGCATGTAATCATGACCAGTTTTGTAGAGTTAAATTTTCATAATCTTTGTACAACTCAATTTAGTATCCAATATTCTCATCCATTTTCATTTCAGAATCATCTTTATTTCACTTAACAAACTTCCAAAAGCATTTTTCTTTTCTTTTACCTTCTTCAACCAAGAATGTGTCTCATGGCCATAACCTTCACATATTTTCTTGATAATATTTTTTCTTATCATTAATGTTTTTGTCATTATCTTATAGTCTTTTACTAGGAAAACATAAAGCAAATTTATGATATCTCAGTTATCTTACAATTATAAATACAGGTAAAATATATTATTAACCTTGTGTTTCTGAGCCAGTTTAAATTAATTATTTATTAAAGATCAAAGGCACTTTGATAAAAGGCACTTTGAAGTTGTTTTGTTAAAAATGTGACTTCCTCAAAGAATTCAAAGTAGCATAAAGTTTTGGCATCTTTTACTTTATTCTTTTTGAGCCACCTGTTTATATTTGTAGTCATAATGATAATTCTTAAACAAGCATTTTACCTACACTACTTTACCTTTCTTTAAAACTAAAATGATCAAGATTAATTATTGTCCCAAATATAAGTAAAAGAGGAATTATGGCGTAATATTGTTATGAGTAGTTTTTTCCCCACAGGCCTGAACCCACAGCTGCACCAGGCCCAAATAACACACAGAGATGCTGCATTAGATATAATTCTGTTGGCCATTTACTAGTTCTTATCGTCTATCCCTGTCTTATATATTAACCCTTTTCTATTAATCTAAGTATTTCCATGCGGTCTCATCTTACCAGAGAGAGGAGCTGGTGTTCTCTCTCTACATCCATCATGCTGACTCCTCCCTTCTCCTTTCTCTCTCCTCTTAGTCTCCTAGTCCCGCCTATCTTGCTTTCCTATTGCCCAACAGTGTTTTATTCATTAACCAATAAGAGAAACATATTTACAGAATGACATCTCCCATCATCTCCTCTTTTCTGTCTAAAACAGAAAGAAGGGTTTTAACTTTAACATAGTAAAATATATAACAAAATAGTTATCAAAGAAAAATCACAGTTAACAATATTTAGTCCATTAACATTTAGTAAGACTAAAAGAAAATATTCTATCATCTATCCTATCTTTGTGAGTCTAAAGTCCTATATGTAACTTATCTTTAATCCTAACTAAGGGAAACAATAACCATAACTATCTGTCTTCAACTTTTTACAAAGACCACAGAAGGATAATTTATAAACTCTAGAAATGATAGAGACAACTCACCTGATCAGTCATCCGAAGTTCTTCTGTAATGTTCTATCTTCAGCCTATAGTCCATAGTCTGTCTGGCAGACTCCTCAGCAAAACAGAAAACTTTAAACTATCCACCTGTATTGGCAATTTGTCAGTCACTTTTCTCTGTGTCCTGCAGACTGTCTGGCAGACTTCCATGAAGCAGGAATTCTGTGGCAATGTCCATCTTGTATCAGCAGTCATTTTTCTGTGGGTCCTGCATGTTCAGTTTATACAGCATAAAGTCAAACAGTCCAGACAAAAGCAGTATCTTGCTCAAATGGCTAGTCTTGCCATATTAGAAGCAAACTCCATAACGTGTTTCTTCAATGTCTCTCTTCCTTTCTGACGTAGGTGGTGTTGCCCGAAGCAGTTGTGCCTCATTGTCAACAAAAACCCTAAACCATTTTAAATGCCATATTTTGTAGGTCTTTGAAAGGTTTGAATAATGCCTATCCATTTCAAATACATCTTTATATATCTAGAAATCCTAACTAATTTAACTCTAAGTTTTCACTATCAGCGGCAACTATCTATAATCTGTACTAATTTATACATTACATTTCTAACTGAACTATATAAATACAACACCTAAACGAGAGGAGAAATATACACATCGTAAAATTGACCTTAAATTGTATCAATAAATGAAAATTCATTCCAAAACAAAGTATTCATATCTATACCATAATTCCCCTTTTTTACCTTTAAAAAGAGATTGGTTGTGAATCATTAACCATTTATAACCAAGCCCATTTAAATGAAAACAAACATTTATAGACGATATTGGGAATTTGGGCATCATTCTTTCCAAACTGCTTCCTGCTGGTAGGGGGCGCTGTCATGGGGATCCTAAGAAGACACAGAAATCCTGGTTGTAATCTGCAATGCTGCCTAGTCCAAGCTGTTTGAATGTTGGATCACCTGGGACCCTGTTTCAGGGGGTCTGGCCTGATCAAACCACATTAGTATGGAAGGAATTAGTATGGAAGGAAGCTTTTCATTTTCTGTGGAAACAATAATAGAAATCCTTTCCCCCAGTAACCTGTCCTTACACTTAAATTTTGGAGTCAAAGCATTTTTAAAATATGTACATGGAATTAATACAGCAGCATTTCTTTTAACAGTTGTTGTTATTTCCTCAGCAGTCAAATGATACAAAGACAATATAATACCGTACAGTATATAGACTCTTTTTGTGCTTCCTATCTTTATGTGGCTTTTTTATTACTCTAGTTTTTCTACTTCTATTTTTTTTTTGAGACAGGGTTTCTCTGTGTAACTTTTATCTGTCCTGGAATTAACTCTGTATACTAGGTTTACTTTGAAATCACAGAGATCTGCTTGCCTCTGTCTCCCAAGTGCTGGAATTAAAGGCTTATGCCACCACACCCAGCTACTCTCTGTCTTTTTAAAACCATTTTATCCCCAAGCCTACGTATATTTTAAAATACACTGTAAACCTTTTCTTAATCTGAATCTGTCTTTACTGTAAATCTCTATCTTTTTGTAGTCATGAGTCTTTTATCTGGTAAACAACATTGCTAAAATTAAAGCGACAGCTGTGTTAGCTGGGGTCTATCAAAGATGGTAGTGGGCACTTTTACCGCCAGAACTGAGAACAGTGCTCACTGCCTTGGCTTACACTGCCATCCAGCAGCATGCTGCAGGCTTGGAGATGTGGTCACCGCCATTGCCAGCTCTTGTACACCAATTCAGTTGTTAGCAGAGCTCTTTAAAAGCCTTGTGAATTTTTGTCACTTATGCTGAGTCAGGAAACCTCAATTAAAGGAGCTACACAAATTTCTGTTTGTCTCTAACAAAACACTGTACAACCAAAAAAATGCTGCTACCAAGAAGCCTTGCTTGTCTCTGTTCTTTTGTTTCTAAAAGCCCTTTCTAAGATTTTGTCAGGTTTTAAGTGGAAGTTCTTATTAGCCACATTGCCAATGACATTATGTTAGAGTATGTTTTTTCCTGTTGGTCTGGTCTCATCACCACACCAGCCCCAAATAAAACACAGAGACACTGTATTTGATATAAAGCTGTAGGCCTGTTTGTTTCTTATTGGCTAGTCCTGTCTTAAATATTAACTCATTTCTATTAATCTAAGTATTTCCACCTGGTCTCATCTTACCAGAGAGAGGGGCTAGCATTCTTCTCTCTCCGTCCTTCATGCTGACTCCTCCTTACTCCTTTCTCCTCCTAGTCTCTTAGTCCCACCCATCTTGCTTTCCTATTGACCAACAGTGCTTTATTCATTAACCAATAAGAGAAACATATTTACAGAATGACATCTCCCATCATAATATGATGCACTAAGATAAACATAAACCTTGAGATGTCTTTGTAAGCAATGATGCAGGGGTTTTGTTTAAATGACTAATTTTTTATTCCAAGTATTTAAAGTTTTATCTTACATGATTGACTCACAAATGAGCCTTAAAAAACGTCTTTCATTTTTAAGAAGTATTGACCAAAAATACTCTTCAAGTCCTTAAAGTGGTTATTATATAAATTATTACACACACACACACACACACACACACACACACACACACACACACACAAGGCTTCCAGAAGCACAGAGCTAAGCCAAGCTTGTAACCCTTCTTATACAGGGTCTTTCATCTGAGGAGAGCAGTAATCACTTAAAAAAAAGACTGCGCCAGGGGCAGGCATAATTGTCTCTTCAATTTCATTTGTATCCTTGAGCAATAGGGACCTTCTTGTGAGCCTGAGACAGGAATCAGGAAGATAACATCTCAACTAGAACTGTATAATTATGCATTTCACCCTTCAGTAATTCTTGCAAAAACCCAAATTTAAAAACTCATCTTAAGTCTCCCAAAGCAAGATCTCAGACCATCAGCTATCTCTAAGTTTCACATTGAGTAAATACCCTCTCTCTGTGTGTCCTTTGTCATTGCCCTGTCCCTATAATTGACATACTGGACACAAAGCCAAGCTTACTTAGCCCCATTGCAGTTGGATTTGGGATTTTCCCCATTAGAATTCTAGTTTTACTATGAACCAAAGAGAAGCTGGACTAACTTAACAACTTCAACTTATTTGAACAATACAGGCCAATTCAATACTCAGTAAGTAGTATGACAAAAGAAAAATAAAGCATACTTTTACAGTACCTACGTGCAGTAAGACAGGTGTGTACATACATAACCAAATAGTAAGAAAGAGTTTTAAAACAAGAGTTTTGAATGTGGCTGATTATTGTAATTATGTATCTTGTAATTCCAAATTTTAAAAAGAAAGTTAACACCAAGGTATTTGGTAAACACATGCATATATATTAATTAATTCATACATAGTTCAAGCTTAATTAAGACATTTAATTTAACAGTTTTATATTGAACTATTTCTGTATAAGAACTAATTTACTTCTATGATACCCATGCATATTATGCAAGGGAATAAAAATACACACACATATATATTTGAAAGGAAGTCCTTTATATAACATTACATTTTTAAACTTAATATTTCCTTGTGATTCTATTGAATGTTTTTTTACACATAGCATTAAACATAGTATTTTAAGGTCTTATAAAACAGTAGATCCAAAAGTATCATTTTGATAGGTTTTATAAAGTTTAGAGTACCTAAGTTGTAAGAGAGTATGCTCTTATCATGCCTTTACTATATTAGCAAACTTCATAAATATGAACATACTCACTTTCATCAGGCATGCCAAAAATATAGAAAAAAAAACAATTTTTACACACAGTAAGAATGAAGAGGCAAAAAACCTTAGGTGAATTCAGTTTGTTACATTTCTTTGTTTTCACAAAACATATACAATTTACAAAAACATTATCATATTCATATTCACATTTACCAAACAATCTAACAATTTTTGTGCAAGTTCCAGCACAAAAATACAGGTAACGGTAAGAGAATATGTCTCCCCTAAGCTGCTAATCACAGTGTAACAGCCCCCAGTAGTAGTGACGTAGATAAAATTCCAGACAAAGAATTATTGAATGTTCGAAGAATTGAAAGAGGACACAAACTCCTGAAACTTCTCGAGAACACAAACAGCTGAATGGAAGTGGTCAGTACAGGATAGGAAATGATCTAAATTTTAAAACCAGCAAAAACATAGAAAAACAGAACTAAAATGCTAGAAATGAAAAAGCCAATAAGTTAAATAAAAAAGCTCACAGGAAAGGCCTCACCAGTATAATGGATCATCAGGAGGAGAGGATGTCCTTCCAGGCTTGAAGACAAGATAGAGGAATTGAAACACTACTCAAGGACAATGATACACTTAAAAAACAAACAAGCAAAATAAGAGTGAGTGATTTTAATACCTCATTCTAGGCAACTGACAGGTTATCAAAACAAAAAACAATCCCCCCAAAATGAAGTTAAATGCCATTATGTACCAAATTGAAATAACTACTTGTATTTTGTATGATCATAATCGAATAAAGCCAGAAACGGATAACAAGAGAAACTACAGAAAGTACACAAACCAATAGGTAGGCAAACAACACACTATTGAATGCTGAATGAGTCACTAAAGAAATTTAGAGGGAAAGGATATGCATAATTTTATCTAAGAATTGATAATAAAATAATACACAATAAAAAAATTTAGTAACCCAAAAAATGAAAGTTCACTACATGTGTATAAACTTACATGAAGAGAATTTTGACACAGTCTGGGTGAACATTGAAGACACATGATAAACAGTCACAGAAAGATGATGCACATATATTACATGAGATAACAATTACAATCAGATTCATTGAGACAGAAAATATACTGAGGGTGACAGTAGCTAGGATGAGGCAGTCTGAGGTGATTTTTTAATGGGTTAAACAGATATTTTAAGAAGATGAGAGAATTTCTAAAAATTAATTTTGGTGAATTCCCAACCAGTAAGTACACTCAACACCAGTAAGCTTAAGTCTTACAAGGTCTATTATGGTGTACTTAACAATTTAAAAAAATGTGGAAACTGATGAACCTGTTTAAAAGACCACAGTATCTCTGCCCTTTATTTGTTGCTCTTCTGACTGAAGGGAGGGAAATTCACAGATAATACATATACCTGGATCTAGTGGAAACAGTGATCTCCCAGGAAGACAAGCAGGAGGCAGAAAACCTTTTCAAGTTCACAGACTTTCGTTTGAGGAAATGTTTGTTTAATGGCTTCAATAAAGTTGACTCATGGTGAAGAGAAGAAAAAGGGGGACCCCTTAATTAGTAAGCAATTTAAAGAAAACATAAATGAAGGGTTTTTTAAATGTTATTTAACTAAATATGTACATTTTGAAACGACACTTTATATACATAAAAATAAAATAATTTCAACTACTCAATAAATAAATTTAAAATATATAAAGAAAAAACAGACTAGGAGAGACTACCATGTTTCTATAAAACACATGAAAATACGGCAAACAGTTGCAATAAAGTGAGTAAAAAATCAAGAATGAAGATTAAATCAAGATTAAATCATTACTGTTGTATAAATACAGCTCTCTCTAGGTATATATGAAAGAAGCAGAATAGAAACACATTCTCAAAATTATCTTTAAGGATTGGGATTCCAAAAGTTTTTGTCACTTTTATGTATACTTCAAAGTGAGATTTTAGCCACACTATCACTTAACTTTTACAATCGGATTTTTTTTTTTTTTTTTTTTTTTTTTTTTTGTAGGAATCAGGCTAACAGGAGATGATGATCATAACCAACTGCCCTCTTCTTCCCTTGACTCCACCTGCTTTGTTTGGGCTTTAGCACCAAGCTTGGATGCATTCAGTGAGCATAGTGGAGTATGGCTGCTGCATCTGGGTGAGGAAGGCCTTGGCTTCTACTACCAGATCTATAAATAGGGTCACCCAGGCGTGTAGCGACGCTGCTAAGTGTCTCGCCGCCCCGCCCCGTAGTAACCAAGTGACTCACAGGAGGCCAGGCTTGGGTCAGAATTGCACTCATCCGGAGACGCTCCATGCCCAGCAACAGCTGGTGTGGAGAGCTGGAGGAAGATCTTTGTGGAGCCCTGTGAGGAATGCGAGGCACGTGGTGTGTTTGAGTAACCAGCCTTGGCAGATTGCCTTTCAAGTGCAGAGCCCAGGATGATGCATGCAAAGAACAGCAGAACTGACGTACTGGGTGGCTTTTTTCTGAGCCTGAGTGAGTAAGGCATGCATTTCTTTTCCAAAATAACACCCATCTTGCTTGGAGCTGGCACAACACAGTGGTAAAGATGCAGCTTGATGGTCAGGCCACCTGGCTCAGTTGCTCCTGACTTTCATTAAATGATCACTCCCTGTAGCCAGTTTTCATGTCCTTTGCAGCTTTTTCAGTCTACGTTTAGTCAGAAAGGGCAGTTGGAATGCTTGTTTAGGGAGGCTCCTGGCATGGTGAGGTTGGTTGGCCCCGAGGGACCTTTATGCTCCAGTAGCTGAGCTCTGTATGTATCCCCTATCCCTACTTTGAGTTCACGGAGATTTCTTTACGCAGACTGCTAGCCAAGTTGGAATTGGTTAGAATTCCTTTTGAACATCTTTTCTCTAGTGTTACTTATAGTAGTTGGAACAGCCAAGTGACAAGGATGCTCACTGGCCACACCAGACTCTTGTCTCTTGGTTGGCTGTCAACCTGGCTATACAGAAAAGAATGGCCTTTGGGACCTGTACGGACTGTTAGTGTATATGACTCATCCTCCAATGGATTCTTGAATGTGGATAACTAAGCTTTGGGATATGTCAAAGCTCCCTGGGATGCTAGCATGCAGCCAAAGTTAAGAACCCAATATGAACCAAACCTGCCACCGTTGCCAAGTGGCTTCTGGTCCTGTACTTACACTGAGTCTTCCTACACACCTCTCCCTCTGGGCACCAGAGTGCCTGCTCTAGTTTCCTAGAGGAGTGGGTGAATCTACCCTTTTCCATTTTGTTTTAGAAGTTACTTTTTAAAACTGCTGCAAATAAGCTGTGAGTGGAGTGCTTACTGCAGTCTGTGATGTGTTTAAGTCATGTTAAATGCTATGAAGCCTGCTTCTAGAAATACCAGAAAAAAGCAGACTGTATCTGAGGTTTGCTTAGGCAACAGATTTTGCTGGATGACCTGTTGGAAAGGGAATAAGACTCACCATGTCTGTTGTTCATTGTCTCTACCATCCAGGGGCAGAACCTGACAGGGATCCACTATCAAACTAAGTAGGCAGTTACAATCACACATACACACACTCAGAAAGACAGCCAGACAGACAGACAGACAGACAGACAGATGATAGATGGATGTATACATGGTAGATAGATAGATAGATATATAGATAGATAGATAGATAGATAGATAGATAGATAGATAGATAGGTACCCTAAGAGCAGAATATAGAGAAGAATGAAAGGCTAAGAAAAATTGTTAGAAGCAAGTGTCTCTATCAGTGTCCTTCAGATACATCAGAACCCTAATCTGGCCATAGCTCCCAACCATATTTAGTTTCACCACCAATAACGTAATGAAATTCAGACCTTACAAGTCCTACATGTACTAGTGCTCCATGCCTCAATGTGTACCCCATCTAAGGAAATTTTTCTCTCCACATTCACCACACTGTTGTTGGCCAATGACCATACATCAATTATTTTCTTCATTGCTGTGACCAAATGTCAGATAATAATAACCTAAAAGAATGTACATTGCCACAGGGTTTAGAGGATATGGTCCATCATGGCAGAGAATTCATGGCAGTGAGCAGATGACGCTGCTCATTCACATTTGATGAAAGAGAAAGCAAGGGATATGTGGTGACAGTAACTAGCTGGTTTTCTCTTTTGTTCCTCTTATTACCCAGTCTGGGGCAAGCAGCTGGGGCTGTCACTTGAAAATCTCTATCTTCCTCTAGCCAAGAGGTACAACACTGTAAGTAGGTGACATCTCCCAGATTCCTACCTAGCGATTGGTGAAACCCTCAGAACTTAGTTACAAAATCACCCTTAAGCAAACTGTGTAGGAAACACTTATTATTTAATATTTTTCTTACTTTACATATCAATCCCAGTTCTCTCTCCCACCCATTCCCCCATTCCCTCCCACTGACCCCCCCATCCCATCCTCCATCTACTCCTCAGGGAAGGTGAGGGCTTTTATATGAGAGATCATCAAAATCTGTCTAGTCAGTTGGATTAGGGACTAGGCCCTCCATAGTGTCTCTAGGCTAAGGGAGCATGCCTCCATGGGGAATGGGCTCCAGACGTCAGTTCATGCACTAAGGATACATCCTGGTTCCACTGTCAGATGTCCCATAGACTGCCCAGGCCTCCTAACTGAGGCAACAATTAGGGGGTCTAGGTAGGTCCTATGCTGGTTTCCAGTCAATCTGGGGTCCATGAGAGACCTCTTGTTCAGGTCAGCTATTTCTGTGGGATTCTCCAGCCTGGTCTTGACCCCTTTGCTCATCACTTTCCACTGTCTGCAAATGGATTCCAGGAGTTTAACTCAGTATTTAGCTATGGGTGTCTGCTTCTGCTTCAATCAGCTACTGGATGGATGTTCTAGAATGACATTTAAGGTAATTGTCAACCTCATTATCAGGGAAGGACATTTAAGGTAGGCTCTCCACTATTGCTTAGATCTTAGTTGGGGTCATCCTTGTAGATCTCTGGATATTGCCCTAGTTACCTATTTCTCTTTAAACCTATAATGGCTCCCTCTGTTATGGTGTCTTTTTCTTGTTCTCTATTCTTCCCCCAACTCAATCTTCCTCGCCCCTCATGTTCTCCTCTCCCCTACTCTTCTCCCCTTCTCTCTCTCCTAATGCTCTCTCCCCTCCCTCATGCTCCCAATTTGCTCAGGATATCTTGTCCCTTTCCCCTTCTGTGAGGGACTTTGTATGTCTCTCTTAGGGTCCTCCTTGTTTTCTAGCTTTTTCTGATGGTGTGTATTTTAGGCTGGTGATCCTTTCTTCTGTGTCTAAAATCCATATATGATCCATATATGAGTGAGTACATACCATGTTTTATTTTTTGTTTTTGTGTGTGTGTGTGTGTGTGTGTGTGTGTGTGTGTGTGGTGTGTGTGTTTGTGTGTGTGTGTGTGTTACCACACTCAGTATTTCTTCTAATTACATCAATTTGCCTGGGAATTTCAAGATTCCATTGTTTGTTTCCATAGCATAATACTCCCTTGAGTAAATATACCACATTTTCCTTATCCATTCTTCCACTGAGAGTCATCTAGTTTGCTTCCATGTTCTGGCTATTACACACAATACTGCTATGAACATAGCTGAACACAGATATACTTGTTGTATGAATATGCATGTTTTGGGTATATGCCTAAGAGTAGAATTGCTGGATCTTGTGGTAGACTGATTCCCATTTTCCTGAGGAATCCCATACTGATTTCCAAAGCGGCTGTGTAAGTTTACGCTCATACCAGAAGTGAAGGAGGATTTCCATTTGTCCATATCCTCTTCAGTATAAACTGTCTTTGGTGTTTTTGATTTTAACCATTCTGCCAGGAGTAAGATGGTATCTGAGAGATGTTTTGATTTACATTTCTCTGGTGGCTAAAGATGTTGAGCACTTTCTTAAGTGTCTTTCATCCATTTTAGATTCCTCTATTAAGAATTCTCTATTTAGTTCTGTACCCCACTTTTTAATTGGATTATTTGGACTTTTGATAACTAGCTTCTTGAGTTATTTGTATAGTCTGGAAATCAGCCCTTTCTGAGCTGCCATTTTGTCTTGTTGACTGTGTCCTTTGCCTTAGAGAAGCTTCTCAGTTTCAGAGGATCCCATTTATTATTTGTTGATCTCAGTGTCTGTGCTATTGGTATTATGTTCAGGAAGAAATCTCCTGTACCAATTTATTCAAGGGTACTTCCCACTTACTCTTCTAATGGGTTCAGTATGGCTGAATTTATGTTGAGGTATTTGATCTATTTGGGCTTAAATTTTATGTATGGTGAGATATGGATCTATCTCTAATCTTCTACACACCAGCATCCACTTATGCTAGCACCATTTGTTGAAGATGATTTCTTTTTTTCCTTGTATAATTTTAGCTGCTTTGTCAAAAATCAGGAGTTCTTGGTGTGTGGGTTACTATCAGGGTATTCCATTCGATTACATCGGTCTACCTGTCCATTTTTGTGTCAATACCAAGCTGTTTTCAGGGCAATAGCTCTATAATAGGGCTTGAAGTCAGAGACGGTGATGCCTCCAGAAGTTCCTTTATTGTACAGGGTTGTTTTGGCTATCTTGGGTCTTTTGTTTTCCATATAAATTTGAGTATTGTTCTTTCAAGGTCTGTGAAGAATTGTGTTATGATTTTGATGGGGATTGCATTGAATCTGTAGATTTCTTTTGGCAAGATTGCCATTTTTACTATGTTGATCATTCCTATCCAAGAGCATGGAAGATCTTTCCATTTTATGGTATCTTTTTTAATTTCTTTCTTAAAAGATGCAAAGTTCTTGCTATATAGGTCTCTTGCTTGTTTATTTAGCATTACCCCAAGATATTTTATGTTGTTTGTGGCTCTTGTAAAGAGGGATGTTTCTTTAGTTTCTTTCTCAGCCCATTTATCATCTGTATATAGTAAAGATATTGATTTTTTTGTAGTTAATCTTGTATCCTGCTAATTTGCTGTAGGAGTTCTCTGGTAGAGTTTTTCAGGTCATTTATGCAAACTATTTTATCATCTGCAAATAGTGAAAGTTTGACTTCCTCCTTTCCAATCTGTATCCCCTTAATCTCATTTTGTTGTCTCATTGCTCTAGCTAGAACTTCAAGTACAATATTGAAAAGAGAAGGAGAGAGTGGACAATTTTGTCTTTTTCCTGATTTTAGAGGAGTAGTACTAAGTTTCTCTTCATTTAGTTTGATGTTGGCTGTTGGTTTACTGTATATTGCTTTTATTAAGTTTTGGAATGTTCCTCTTATTCTTGATTTCTACAAGACCTTTATCATGAAGGGGTGTTGGATTTTGCCAAAAGCTTTTTCAGCATCTAGTAAGATGATCTTGTGATTTTTCTTTTTCAGTTTGTTTATATGGTGGATTACATTGATAGATTTTTTTGTATGTTGAAACATCCCTGGGATGAAGCCTACTTGGTCATGGTGGATGATTTCTCTGATGTGTTCTTGGATTCAATTTGAATATTTTTTCAGCAATGTTCATGAAGGATATTTGTCTATAGTTCTCTTTTTCAGTTGTGTCTTTCTTTGGCAATGAGCCTTCTGCTTCTATTGTGTGGAACTATTTAAGGAGCACTGGTATTAGCTCTTCCTTGAATTTCTGGTAGAATTCTGAACTGTAGACACCTGGCCCTGGGCTTTTTTTCTTGGGAGAGTTTTGGTGAATGCTTCTATTTCAGTAGGTGTTATAGGTATATTTAAATTGCTTATTTGTTCTTGATTTAATTTTTGTAATTGATACCTATGGAGAAAATTGTCCATTTCCTTTAAATTTTCATATTTAGTGGAGTACAGGTTTTCAAAATATGACTGGAAGAGTCTCTGGATTTCCTCAATGTCTGTTGTTATGTTTCTCCTTTCATTTATGATTTCATTAATTTGTATGCTCTCTCTCTCTCTGCTGTTTGGTTAGTTTAGATAAAGGTTTTTCTATCTTGCTTATTTTCTGGAAGAATCAGCTCCTTGTTACATTTATTCTTTGTATTGTTTTCTTTGTTTATACTTTATTGATTTCAGCTCTCAATTTGGTTATTTCCTGGTGTCTACTCTTCCAGGGTGAGTTTGCTTCTTTTTGTTGTAGAGCTCTCAGTTGTGCTGTTAATTGCTCTAATGTGACTATCCTCTAGTTTCTTCATGTGGGCACTTAGTGTTATGAACTTTTCCTCTTAGTATTGCTTTCAAAGTGTCCCATAAGTTTGGTAAATTGTGTCTTCATTCTCATTGAATTCTAGGAAGTCTTTAATTTATTTCTTTATTTCTTCCTTGACCTACAAATGGTGCAGTTGCACATTGTTCTGTTTCCATGAGCTTGTAAGGATTTGCAATTTGTGTTGTTGTTGAATTCTAACTTTAAAGTGTGGTAGTCTGACAAGACACAGAGGGCCATTGAATTTTTTGTATCTGTTGAGGTTTGCTATATTGCTGAGTATGTGGTTGATTTTAGAAAATGTTCCATGTGTTGCTGAGAAGAAGTTATATTACTTTGTGTTTTGCTGGAATGCTCTATAGATGTCTGTTAAACCCAATTGGGCTATAACTTTTGTTAGTTCTTTTATTTCTTCATTAAGCTTCTGTCTGTTCATCCTATCTAGTGGTGTAAATGGTGTGTTGAAGTCTCATGATATAAGTGTGTGAGGTTTTATATGAGATTTTAATTTTAGCAATGTTTCTTTTATGAACGTAGGTGCCTTTATGTCTGGGACACAGATATTCAGAATTGAGACTTTGTCCTGATGAATTTTTCCTGTGATGAATATGAAATGACCTTCTTCATCTCTTTTGATTGATTTTAGTTTCAAGTCTAGTTTGTTAGATATTAGGATATCTACACAAGGATGTTTCTTGGGTCCATATTGTTTGTTTTGGATTTGGTGGTATTGTGAGTAGATTTACCCTACTTTGTCTTTTGCTTCTGGCAAAGTGAGATTATATATTGCTATGTTTTTGTGAGTGTAGTTAACTTCCTTGGGTTGGAATTTTCTTTCCAGAACTTTCTGTAGGGATGGATTTGTGGATATGTATTGTGTAAATCTGGTTGTCATGAAATATCTTGTTTTCTCCATGTATAGTGATTGAGAGTTTTGCTCTCTGGGCTCTTAGTGTTTGTAGAACATCTATGTAGGACCCCCTGGCTTTCAGAGTTTACATGGAGAAGTCAGGCATAATTCTGATAGGTCTGCCTTTACATGTGGGTCTTAATATTATTTCTTTATTCTGTATATTTGGTGTTTTGTGTTTTGATTATTATGTGATGAGGGGTCTTTTTTTGGTGCAGTCTATTTGGTGTTTGTTAAGCCTCTCGTACTTTCATAGGCATGTCCTTCAGGTTGGAAAAGTTTTTTTTCTCTAATTTTTTTTTTTGAAAATATTTTCTGCAACTTTGAGCTGGGCTTCTTTGCCTTCTTCGATTCCTAGTATTCTTAGGTTTGGTCTTTTCATGGTGTCCCACATTTACTGGATATTTTCTGTTAAGGATTGTTTGATTTAAGATTTTCCTTGGTCAATGAACCTATTTCCTCTAGTTTATCTTCAGCACCTGAGATTCTCTCTTCCATCTCTTGAAATCTATTGGTTATGCTTGCATCTGTAGTTCCTGATCATTTACCCCGCTTTTCTATTTCCAGCTTTCCTTCGGTTTGTGTTTTCTTTATTGTATCTATTTCAGTTTTCAGGTCTTGAACTCTTTTCTTGGCTTTCCATGCTTTTAAAAAGAGATTTGTTGATTTCTTTGGTCTGTTTTTTCTTCCATTTCTTTAAGGTATTTTCTCATATCCTCTTTGAGGGCCTCTGTTTTTTCATGAAGTTGTTTTTAAGGTAATTCTCTTCTGCTTTAATCTGTACTGGTATGTTCAGGTCTTGCTGGTGTAGAATTTCTAGACTCTAGTGGTGTCATATAAGTCTTTTTGTTGTTGGATATGTTCCTATCTTGTCATCTTCCCATCTCTTCTTCTACTGAGTATAGGTGGGGCCTCTCTCTCTGTTGGTGGGTATGGGTTCAAGGCTCTGTCCTCTCCTCTCTTTTGTCAGGCGAAGGGACAAGACAGAATTATGGGCTGATGCTGGGTGCTTTGTTCTGCCTCGAGGTCCTTCTGGGGGATTCAGTGGCAAAGAAAAGGTCTGATGGATGTTGGTCAGGCATTTCAAAGAGGGGAGGGGGAAGTGTGTGGCTGAAGGAGCCTCCAGTATTCACCTCTCTCCTGGAGGGTGGAGGGACCAGACAGGAATATTGGCCAATGCTGGGTGCTTTGTTCTGCCTCTAGGTCTCTCTGGGAGATTTGGTGGCAGGAAGGGTCTGGCAACCACAGGTCAGGGGACTCGAAGAGAGGGAGATGGGGGCTGAAGGAGCCCCCAGTACATACCTCTCTACTGGAAGGTGGAGGGGCAAGACAGGAATTGCCTAGAAACACTTCTTATTCTTGCTCCTTTCACTATAGATGGGGTACTCATGACTAGAATTTTGAGGGTTTTCATAAAATCAGTACACAGTTCCATGCATGTCTTTAAATCCTCAGCCTATAGACTGGGTACCAAAATTCTGTGTGAAATGAGTGATTCATTATGTTAGTCCTCAATTGCCCTTCTGTTTTTAGCTCAGTCTTTCATGTGTCAACTTATCCCATATAACCATTTTCTCCTCCTCCCTTCAGCTGTGATGCCAAAGCAGTTATCCTAGCCTTTAGCTTTTGGTCTTATTTTTAAACTCATGATTATGAATTATACTTTCTGACTCAAAAAGTTTTTATAATTATCACTTCTTAGGTAAATACAAAATTAGCAGGATATTCACAGAAGAAAACATCAATAATTACCCAGTATAGGTACTACATTTCATCTTTAAAGCAATTGAGGAATGCACACACACAAATACACATTCCACGTATACACACATGAATGGTAGCTCTCCAATCAAATGAGGAAATATTTTTAAATGAAGATAGAACTGAGAAGAATGATAATTAAAGCATAATGGCACATCTGAACTATATAACAGGAGGCAAAGATTATATGAAACAGATAGTAAATTATTTTTACTCTTATTTTTAAGAACTCCTAGTAAAATACTATGGGAATCTAATAGAAAATGATAGACAAAGATTAGCTATGAGTTTAATTATTATTTTTTCTGATCATATTCACTACCAATTCTCCCCTTAACTCTTTCCAGATCCACCATCCATTTCCCAACTTGGCACGCTTCTTTGTTGTAATAACCTACCTAGAATCCAATCTGACCTGCTCATATACTCCCATATACTCATGAGTGTAGGATAGTTCAATGGAGTGTGGTAAACCTATAGCTTCCATACCCTTAAAGAATGCTGACTGTCCTTCCTCCAAAAGTTATCAACTGTCCAGTGTTCCTCCAGTGTTCCTCCATTAGTAAACAACGTAATGTATGTAAAAAATAAAATGTTCTCATTAGCTTTCCATTCTTATAGCATAGTAGCTAATAGAGTGAAAAGGTTCGTTTTGGGTCACAGTTTTAGAGATTTCATGACACTCCGTGCTGAAATCCTGACTGGCTTGATCTTGTACAGGTCATATGTAGGCAAATACATCTCTGTGGGTTTGGATCAGGACAGTCCTGTCACAGCCAGAGGATTCTGTTTCATTCCCATATTCCAGACCTTTCGCTCTTACATTCTTTCTGCTCCCTATAAAATTTAATTATGTATACACACACAGAGAGAGAGAGAGAGAGAGAGAGAGAGAGAGAGAGAGAGAGAGAGAGAGAGAGAAAGAGAGAGAGAGAGAAACCTCAAAAGCATCTATATACCTAATGACAAGAAAATGTCTCAATAAGCTACCAGTGCCTACCAGTGGTGGAAATTGATGACAGCATGAACCGATAAGCACTTAAAAAATTGGCAACTTATTTTGATATAAAGATAAGAAAAATATATAATAACATATATTAGATTAATTAAATGATTTCAAGTGTGCCATAGGATGTAGAAAATCCACAGTAACTGGCATTAGATATTTAATCGTTTAAACATTTTCTTTTCACCTTTTTGATTTATATGTATTTGCTTTACTGATCACAATTAATAAATCAGTAACATAACTCTGTAAAAACTTAAGAATTGCATTGAAGAACTGAGTTGCTATCTGGCACTGATAGAGAGGGAAAATATAAATAATATAAATGCCCACTGAGGGCTATGTGAAAATAATATATACTAATAACTGGGTTATTAGCACAATTTTACACATAAAATATGAAATACAATTTATAATGAAGTCTTTACATTCAGGCTGGGATATGAGGTGCAAGAACAATATTCTTGAGAGCTGTGGGTGGCTTGGGAATTTGCCAAAAAGTGTTGCATGGTGGACAGGCAAGAGAAAGTGACCTTGGTTTACGACCTGTGGTATGAGTGTGCAAACAAGGTGTCCTTGGGCATATTGAGAAATTGAGAACATTTTCTCTCCCTCTTGTTTCTCTTCCTGAGAAGGCCACTGGGAATGTGATAGAGAGACGTTAATCATGTTTAAAATAAGATAGGGACAACTGCTGGCTATCTCTTTGGTATGAAAATATTGTTCCTAGACAAGACATCTGCGGGAACATTGCTCTGATGCCACAGACAAGTATTCAGTAATCTTATACTATGCTACCTATTCACAATGGAAATGGAGCCTTGATTCTGTGTGTGTGTGTGTGTGTGAGAGAGAGAGAGAGATCACACATTCTCTCTCTCTCTCTCTCTCTCTCTCTCTCTCTCTCTCTCTCTCTCTCTCATGAAAGTTCTTCTTCACTCAGAACTGAGAGACGTGGCCTGACCCAAGGACCTATTCCTTCACACATTCCTAATCTCAGGCCCTGGAGTGGATAGTAGTACAGTATATACACATTATTATGACAGGCAGCTACTAAGCACTCATACCTGCCTGGAGAAAGAACTTGTCTTAGATACCATACTAGGGAAAACCAAGAAGCTTTCATGGCAGCCAGTCAATGAACATCATAGCGTTAAGACTTTATAGTGAAAGCAAGCAGTGCAAAATCTGAATTTATTTTCCTGGAAACAACCCCTGGCAATAGAGCTTTGAATTAGGAATCTTGTGCAACTGTTCTCAGTACATGATGAATTTTGATTTTCTAACAACATCTGTGCCAGAAGTCTCAGTTATTAAGTTTGGCATGATTTAATCGTTCTCTTTGCTTTTTTTATAGTTTGAAGTATTAAAACCAGTCATATATGGGGGAGGGTGCTTCAACAAAGCTCTATATGTCAAAACAGAACAATGTATGCTTTGTTAAAAGAAATTAATACATGAGTTTGTGTGTATTTACTGCTGGAGATTGTGCCACTGAGAATGTTAGCACAGCCTCCCCTTCACATAGCAGGGCCATGATGAACTGGGAGCTTCTAACAAGGAAGCAAATGGAGGAGAGTTGCCTGGTGTAGAAAGAGGATTCTAGGCAAGAACCCTCCTGAGTGACACATCACAGTCTTATACTGGGCAAGAAACTAAAAATTAACCTGCATTGAGCCCACCTACACAGGAACAGCAATTCCCAAATTAACTTTGTGGTGTGTATTTCATAATCTGCCATTCTGAAGGATCTTTGACCTGCTCAGCACTTCAAATTAAAATGCCAGAATCCCCTATCGAACACCCTGGATATCTAACTATTTATGTATTTATATCCCAAAACACTAAGAAAAGGTTGGGGCATTATTGACTGAATTAGCACACTGTTATACACAACTGTTAGACATTTACTCTTGGAGTAAACAACGTAATGTATGTAAAAAATAAAATGTTCTCATTAGCTTTCCATTCTTATAGCATAGTAGCTAATAGAGTGAAAAGGTTCGTTTTGGATCACAGTTTTAGAGATTTTGCTCTGTAACTGTTCAACAGATTTTACTCTGGATAAAGTATCTTCTTACATCATCACAACCAGAAAGCAAAGCAAAATGAAGATGTTCTGGGTTCCATATGCCTACCTAAAAGCACTTTCCCTGTAAACCACCTCCCTTTTATAGACCCTGCCTCCTAATGGCTCCACTACATTAAAGTACTACCACAGTCTGGGGACTAAGCACTCAGCACCCAGCTTTAGAGAATATGAAGCAGAATATTGTTCTTTCAAGATATGTAAAGAAATGTGTTGGAATTTCTATGGGGATTTGTGCTGAATCTGTAGATTGTTTTTCGTAGGATGAATTTTTTTTACCATGTTAATCCTACTGATTAATAAGCATGGGAGATTTTTTCATCTCTGATAATCTTCTTCAAAAACTTGAAGTCTTAAACTTATGATACAGGTCTTTCACCTGCTTGGTTAGAGTTACTCCAAGGTACTTTATATATTTTTGGCTACTGTGATGGGTTCTGTTTTCCTTATTTTTTTCTCAGCCCATTTATACTTTGTGTACTAATTTATATGAGTTGATCTAGTAGCAATTCACTTCACTGAAGTTATTTTCAGCTGTTGGAGTTCCATGATAGAATTTTGGTGTTGCTTATACTACCATAACATCTGCAAATAGTGATACTTTGAGTTCTTCCTTTCCAGTTTTTACTCCCTGGATCTCATTTTGCTATATTATTGCTGGAATTTCAAGTACTCTATTACATAGGTATGAAGAGAGTGGAGAGCCTTGTCTTGTTCATAGCTTTAGTAAAATTGCTTTGAATTTCGTTTCATTTAATTTGATATTGGCTACAGGCTTGCTGTAAAATGCCTGTATTATGTTAAGGTAGATCCTTTGTATCCCTGATCTCTCCAAGACTTTTTATCATAAAGGAGTGTTGGATTTTGTCAAAGACGTTTTCAGCATCTAAGTATAGATGTCCATGTGCGTTTTTTTCTTTCAGTTTGTTTATATAGTGGATTATATTGACAGATTTTTGTATGTTGAACCATCACTATATCTCTGGGATGAAACCTATTTGATCATGGTGTGTGGACTTTTTGATGTGTTCTTGGATTTGGTTTTCAAGTATTTTATTGAGTATTTTTGTATCAGTGTTCATGGGGAAAATTGTCTGTAATTCTCTTTCCTTGAATTTTTGTATGGTTTGGGTATCAAGGTGATGTGGCCTCATAAAATAAGTTGGGCAATGTTCTTTCTGTTTCTATTTTGTGGAATAATTTGAGGAGTATTAGTATTAGCTCCTCTTTGAAGGACTGGTAGAAATCTGTGGCAAAACTCTCTATAGATATCTGTTAGGTCCATTTAATTCATAACATCTGGCAATTCCATCATTAATCTATTTAGTTTTTGTGTGGATGACCTATCCATTGTTGAGAATGGGGTATTGAAGTCTTCTACTATTAATATGTGATGTGAAATGTACAATTTAAGTTTTAGTAATATTTCTTTTACAAATGTGGGTACCCTTGCATTTGGGGCAAAAATAGTAAGAAAATGTGGTACATGTACACAATGGAGTATTACTTAGCTGTTAAAAAAATAACATGAAATTTTCAGTAAAATGGATGGAAATAGAAAAAAAAAATCATCTTGAGGGAGATAACCCAGTCCCTGAAAGACAAACATGGTATGTACTCATAAGGGGCTATTAACTGTGCAGTAAAAGGTAATAATGCTATGTTCCACAGACCCAGAGAGGCTAATTAACATAGAGGGTTTAAGGGGAGACACAAAGATCCATGGGAAAGGGAAATAGAATAGATTTTGCTGGCAGACTAAGGAAGGGTGGGGTTGGGAACAGGAAGGAGCAACTGGGGAGAAGAGAAAATACTGGCAGAAACAACTGGAATTGGAAGACAAATAGGTAGCAAGACCTCGTGCATTAAAAGCTACATGGAATCTTCTATGAGAGTGACTCTAACAAATAATAGGGGACACAAATCCATCAGCCACATTCTGTAACGAGGCAAGGCCTCAAGTGGACAGATTAGGACACCTTTGACCTACAGCTTGCCCTGCCTGCAGAATGTTCTGGGAACAGATCCCAGAAGAATCTTCTTCAAAGAGAGCAGAGAAACTTATCCAGCAACTGACGGGAGCAGGTGCAGTGTCTACAGTCAAACATTAGGCAGAGTTCAGGGAGTTCTGAGGAGGAGAGGGAGGAAGGAGTGGAGGAAGCAGGAGGGTCGGGAGCAACAGGTGAACATGGCCCACAGAATCAATTAACAGGGACTCAGGGGGGCTTGCAGGGATCAGGAAGCCTGGGGGGGGGCTGACCTAGGTAGGTCCTCTGCATGTGTGTTATGGCTGAGTAGCTTGGTGTTATTGTGGGATTCCTAACAGTGGGAGCACACAGTCACTGACTCTTTTGCCTGCTTATGAGACCCTTTTCCTCCTACTGGGTTGCCTTATCCAGCCTTGATGTGATGGTATGTACCTGGACTTATTGTGCCATATTATGCTGTATTTGTTTTATTTATTTTTCTTATTTTACATATCAGTCCCAGTTACCTCTCCATCCCTCCCTGCCTTTTTTCCACCTTCCCATGTCCCCCCGACTACCCTCCCATCCCATTCCCCTCTCCCCCCGGCCACTCCACATGTAGGGTGATGCTGTATTTGATTGAAAAGAAAAGAAAAAATTCTCCACACCAGGCCCAGCACTTGACCCAAATGACTTAGCAAATTGAATGAATACAGGAATGCAGTTCTTAACTATAAAGAAAAAAATCCTAATAATGACAATACAAAGAGGTACAGAAGCCTTGGGTATAATTGTAGTGAAATCAGCACAGTGTTCACCTTGACTCATCTAACAACTAATTTGTTAAGAGCCTAGCACAGGTCAAATATCATTCTGAACTTGAGGATAATGTAATAAAAGAGAAACATTTGTCAACCTGGTGTAATCTGAGAGATCAAGGAAATAAGATGAGTCAAGAAAGAAAATGTGTGGTAGAGAATGAGAAGTTCAAGGAGAAAAGTCAAGCAAGAGGGGGTAGGTGAAATGACAAGGCTTTGTGTGTGAAATAACATAGCAAGAAGCCTTCACTGTAAAGGTAACCTTGGAGGAAGTTGGGGAGACCAGTGTGGCCAGAGCAAGTAAGGGACCAGAGGCCCATTAGCACAGGCCAGATCTCCTAACAGGTTTAGAGGCATTGGAGGACACTTTGGTGACTTTTACATTCACTCTGAATATATGGGAGATCACTGTAGGCTTCAGGACAGGAAACTAGCTTAACTTTCCAACTTCACTTCACATTCTTTGACCCCATTCTTCTCAGCTATTGTATGTCTGGTATGTGTCAGAGGTAATCTGTGTAGTGGTGTCTTAGGGTATGGCTTTGGTGTGCAGAAGTGGAAGGAATAGGAGGGGCCTCACTATGGCTCACTCTTGGGTTGTGGTCTGAGCATCCTGCATGGAAGACTCTGTGCCTCCAGGTGCAGAAGACTACAACCCAAGTGCAATCCAAGTGAGGCCTCTCCTCTTCCTTATATGGAATCACACCAACAGCCACACCCTAGGACCATTACCTCAAGTCTACTGGTGCAACAAGATGCCACTACAAATGTGTCTATCATCTTATTCATTCCTGATCATAGGTCTCATGATCTCCACTTTCTGGTAGATAATAACAAAGATAATAATGAGCCTTCCACCCTATAAGTACTAGTTGACCAGACTATGGTTGAATCAAGTCTTTTCCTCTCGGTTCTACCCATTATAACCACCTTTTACAAAATAAACAAATCTGTTCTAATAAGTGATAATTCAGTCCTGGTGACACAGAAATCAGTCACTGGAAATACCAGTTAAAACACAGATCATGAGTATACAACAGTCAAAGCTTGTAGTGGGCTACCACATCCATTACCTCATTTGCTAAGCACAGTAGTATTGAGTACCATTGCCTTGGAAGTAGAAAAGCTACCTCTGACATAGAAAACCAATTTTATCTAGCACACAGTTCTTGATAACCTCCCTGGTGCTAGAAGCCTTGGGGCTCAGTGGATAAGGATAGGATAGAAACCAGCATTAAACAACAAAACCCTATGCCAATGGTGTAGACACTTAATATTTAGAAATCAAGCCCCATGGCTGAGCTCATGCACCCCCTAATGTGAGTCCTGATGAGACAACCAGACTATCTGACTTGGGTCCAATTTACATATGTCAGTTTTTTCTGCTTTGCCTTACTAATGGTTCTCTAGGTCAGATTTGGTTCACTCTTCCACTCCTCATCCTTCACTCAGACTTATGCTTCCATAGGTCCACCCACACCCTGTGTCCCCAGCTTAACCCAGCTTCCATTAGTAATGAAGGCTCCACCCGTGAACCATGTCCCAGCTGGATACTGCAGCTGCACTTGGCTAGGGCATTCCATCAGTCAGTGTGTGCCAGGTGCTCCCCTCCTGGCCAGAATGTCTCTGCTCTGCTCCCCTTTCTGGTGGGATCAGTGGTTGATCTGTGACAACTGGGCTGGGTATTGGACCCCAGAATAGATCTGTTGTATCAGAATTACCTGTAGTGAGTATGAAGATGGCATTGCCAGAAGCCAGCTCCACAGTTCTTTATTAGTCAGTGTAGAACACAGCCCCAGAATCTGCCTTTCTAATAAGTTCCTAGGCAATGAGCATAATACTGGACATATTCCATACTGAGAAAATCACTTCATCAGCCCCCTAGTCATCATAAGGGGATGGATTGATGTGTGAGTGTTTAAGAATTACCAGGTCACAAATCACACTCCCAATACCCTGAAAAATTATAGGGAAGGAGTAAAATGATGTGACTATATTTTAATTTTGAAAACTAAAAACATTAAAAGAAACAAAAGAAGCATGGAGTTCTCTAACAGTGACTCAAAGAGCATTTATGAATTCACAAAGGTTTTCTGTCTACAGAATTCTGGATGCATACTCTGAAAACAAAAGTTAGGGCATCCTCCATGGGACTTTATAGTCAACATCAAAGTAAAAAGAAACAAACAAATCAAAAATCAATGTCCACCTATGGGATATCTGTATCCATATAGTAGTTGTATTTTAATTTTTGCATAAAGCTCCATATTGGTTACCATAGTGGCGTCATGAGTTTCTAACTCACATCTACAGCGAAGAGAAGTCTCTCTTTCCCTTCAGCCTTGCCAATATTGGTTGTGATTTGTTTTCTTGATCTTAACCAGTATCTCTGTGCTGAGATGAAATTTCAAAGTGATTTTAGTTTGCATATCACTGATGGATTAGGATTTTGAACATTAATACACACACACACACACACACACACACACACACACACATATATATATATATATATATATGCAACAAACTGACTCCATTTACTGTTGCTTTTATATGTGTTTAGGGCTGCACATTATAAGTAAGCTTATAAAACAACATGTACTTTGCAGTTACTCTAATGCTTTGTTGTTTATTTTGCTTTGACAATTACATTTGGTGGCTTTTCTCTAGCTTGCTGAATGATTAGTATCCAGAACATTTTTTTTGTACCATTATTCAACTGTGTCTAAGTGCATGGATTGATTTAATAGTATTTCCCAAAGCACATTCACTGGGTATAAGATTCTTCTCAATGTTGTACAATAGAAAGGCTCTGTGACTTAATGTGTTTGTGGAAAATCATAAATTTATCCAGACATATGTAAAATTTGAGAAGTTCTAAAGATGGAAATAATTTTAAATCATTAGTATCATATGCTTTATCACTTTGAATATCTTCATTGACAAGAACTCAATTAGATTATATTCATTGCAAGCCAGTAAATGACACTAAGATTTGTCTGTCTGGTAGCATGGAAAGCTGGAGGGCTGAGGACTCGGGGTGGGGGTGGGGAGTTAATGGATTGGAGGGTTTGAGGACTAGAGGGCTAGAAGGCTGGAGGTCTGGGGGAGCTGAAGAGTTGGAGGACTGGAGGACTAGAAGTCTGGAGGGTTGGGGAGCTGAGGGGCTGAAGTGTTGGAGGGTTGGAGAGCTGGAGGCCTGGAGGGCTGGAGGGCTGGAGGCCTGGAGGGCTGGAGGGCTGGAGGGCTAGAGGGCTGGAGGCTGGAAGGCTAGTAGGCTGGAGGGATGGAGGGATGGAGGGCTAGAATGCTGGAGGGCTGGAAGCCTGGAGGGCTGGAGGGCTGGAGGGATGAAGGGATGGAAGGCTGGAGGGCTAGAATGCTGGAGGGCTGGAGGCTGGAGGGCTAGAGGGCTGGAAGGCTGGAGGGCTAGAGGGCTGGAAGGCTAGTAGGCTGGAGGGCTAGAGGGCTGGAGGGCTGGAAGGCTGGAGGGCTGGAAGGCTAGTAGGCTGGAGGGCTGGAGGGATGGAGGGATGGAAGGCTGGAAGGCTAGAATGTTGGAGGGCTGGAGGGCTAGAAGGCTGGAGGGCTGGAAGGCTGGAGGGCTGGAAGGCTAGTAGGCTGGAGGGCTGGAGGGCTAGAGGGCTGGAGGGCTGAAGGGCTAGTAGGCTGGAGGGACAAGTTTAGAAAGCCAGTGCTTAGCAGCAATGCTTTATCCTGTGTGCTCTATTTCCTAAAAGGTGTGGGAACTTCAGGTTAACTAAGACATCTGATAAGATCACAAAGGTTAAAGGGTCTCCAAAGTCATCAGCTCAACAGCACCTACTGAAAAGGGACCATTTTTTTTCTGAGAAATAACACTTCTCCAGAAACAAAACCTTTTGGGTGAAAGAGCAATCTATCTGCATTTCCATACTTCATAGGCTTCACCAAAGTGAGCACGGCACTGGGGTTGACTAAAAGGCACAAAATCTGGCTGTTGGAACAGAGCTGTCTTAACTTTACTGCCTTTGAAACTCAAATCCCTTTGGTAAGGGATGCTAATCATCTAGGAGAAACAGGGGTGTGAAGAATGGGTTGCCATATCTGATGGATTGGAGAGAGCATCAGGTTACAGCAGTTTCAGCCAGCTCACGGGAAAATGCTTTCCCTTTCTCTCCATGGTGCCTGCATGTCAGTGTCAAATCATTCCCACACTATAAAATATGCCTCAGAGCCCCAATGCCTTGCAGGAGACCAAGGCTTCTGGGGGCTTTTCTCCAGAGTCTGAAATCGATTCCCCAACAGCAGTTTCTCTGCAGCTTTGTTCAAACTCAGAATCCTTTGGCTCAGGCTGCAACAGTAATTGAAAGAAGAAACAGGCATGGATGTTGGCAGATCTCATGGACAGGAAGTGGCCTCCTTTCTCATCACGTTTTTATGGTACTACAATTGGTTTTTTTCTCATGTGAACACATTTATCATTTATGCTCAATCTTTTGTTGCTGCTTAGCTATTTTTCCTTTTTATATTTTGAGAATAATTTTAAAGACATTGCTAAATACTTGTGACACATCATATATAAAGTAATAATAATGCATTATGAGATATATATGTATATAGCAGAAATTCATGTAAATTTATAAATACATACTGAGAAAGTTTCTGTGAATTTCGAGTTCACATGTATGTGGTCTTAGGTATTTCCTGTTGTTTTGGCTGGACAATATTATACAAACAGAAAAACAAACAAACAAACAAAACCTTTTTAATGAATTGCAACTAATTACTAATTGCAGTATAGCAAGAATCCGTTTTTACTTTGTGGAGTTATATTTTCTCTAGAAATAGTACCCTGAGCTGCCTAAACAGAGGAAGAGTTGTTTTCGAACAGAAGACTCGAGTGAGACTAGGTATGAAGGAATGAATACAGAAATTATCTGTTGTCTAAACATATCCTGTTTCATCCTCCCCCCAGTTAACTGGTTTGCATACTTTTTCCTTGAGGAGGGGATGCTTGCCATTGCAATCACCTGCCTTTATGACTGGACAGTACTTATGTTACAACATTTGTATGAAATAATCTTGTTGATAAAGGGCTTTGTTAAGTTTCAATAAATTAACTTTGAATAGAAAAACGTTCTGTTATTTGAAGAAGGCTAAAGATTACCAAGTTGTTTAGAAAAAAAATCCCTGTAAATCTTCTGATTTATGGCAGAAACTGTAATTAAAAGAGAAACAATTGGCTCATTATTAAATTTTACTACATTATTTTATATTAATCAAGATGTCCTTGAAGTGTTCAATGTCTTATAATAAATTATATGTGTTTTGCATGTACTATACACCATGTCTCGTAGATATAAGCTCACATCATTGTTATTTTCTTCTTTTCTCAGAAAATTAATCAGAAGCAAGGTTTAAGCTATATGATTGAGGTTACACACAGTAAAAATTGTTCATGAACTCCAATCCTATGTTCTAAACTAAAAACATTGAGTAACCTAAAAACATTGAGTAAATTAAATATATATATACATATATATATGTATTAATAATATATATATATATATACACCTCAAAATTTCCTTTTTAAACAACCAAAGAAAAGAGAATCATTGTTTATGTCTAATTGACATTGAGCAATGAATGGACCTGTCAAAAGGGCTGACAACAGTACTGGGAGTTGAGTAGATGTAAGTGCTGCTACCAACTCCATTGAGAGTGAAGAGTCTCAGCAATCATTTGGATGCAGTCGTTTACCCTGTGGCACCACCCCTGCAAGTCATGGGCCCCTTTCAGTCTATAGATGATGTCATGACTTCTCTGCACACAGGTAATTGCCAGTTCCTTTAGCTTTGAGACCTGCTATGCTGGAGTGTAAGCATAACATTTAAAACCATAAAACAGTGGGATGGGAGGCCTTACATGTTCAGCTTAGAGGAGATGAATTTAAAGTATCTGCTAGGTCACCATGGTAGCCTCACCTGGAATTTGACAACAAATAACTTGATAGCCTCTTTGATTACAAGTTCTGTACACTTTATCCTCAATACAGCATCCAGATTGATTCTCATATAATGAATCAATCCAGATTGATTCCTTATATCTCCCAAAGGCCCCACTACTGGCTGTAAGACAATATGTTAGCCATCCCACTGTGGCATCCCTAAGTTTATCTCTACACACAGTCTTCCTTGCTGATACCCTTCCAACCACATGGACATCTTGTTGGTCAAATATGTCAGGCCTACTGTGATATATGCTCTATAAACACAGAAAAAAATCTGTTCTTTTATTAACTTTGAATGTGTAAATTTTAATGTCTTGTGGTTTGATATTTTGTGTATTATCTATTTATGTCATATGACTAGATGCCAATCTAAATAAACAGAGATTAAAAACTATCCTCTCTGAAAACTGCCAAAGAGAGCTTAGAGAACTGTAGACACTTACCTCAGGCTTACAGAAAGAATGAACGCTAATACCTGCATCTTTCTACCATACTTACACATAGTGTTAAGCTAAGTATTGGCCTAAATGAAAATGGTGATCACACCATAAATTGGCAGGCAAAGACCTTTCCAGTGGCTTCAAAGAAAGTAAGATGTGACTGAGAAAGGACCTTCCTTGGCTCACAAGCTTAGCAACCCATTGGAGCCCTGTCACTATCAGCCCAAGCAATGTCAGCTAAGTCACCTTGACATGCTAATTCTTAGTTTTCTCATATATGGGTCTGAAAACGTCAATACTTTCTCTCATGGTTGCATGACAAATGAATTATTTTCCTTATGTAGTATGCTCAATAAGTAGCATCAATGGCAGTAATAAAAGCATACTAATACATATCTATAGAATGGTCCGAAGGAGGTAAGCATTGTAGCTCTCACTTTTAAATCAATATTTCCAGATAAACATTAGTTTTAAAAATAGGCTTTAAATTTTCTATAACCTCGATGATAATTCATAAACACCTCATCTGACTACCACAAAGTGTAACTTCTTAGATTCTTCAAGCCCCTTTCCCTAAGGACTCTTTACGTACTTAAAAAATCACTGGGACCTCAAAGAGTAATGTGATAGTTAGCACAGGCAAAATTAGAATCAACGACATTCTAAGCATACATTGATTCATTTAAAATATCAACAGTAAGCCCTTTATGGTGCTTAAAAAAACCTTTGTAGAGTTTACATTTTTAACACGGCCATTTATAGAAAGAGTAATAGTTAAGAGTTTGGAAATCTCTTTAATGTTACTTAACAGAAACCTGAGCCCTCTTTTTGACCTTGTGTCCGGTTTCTAGAGATATTATATTGCATATCACATGGTCTTTGGGAGACCTAATAGTACACTCATGAGAACTAAAAACAACAAAGACAAATAGTTTTCCAGTATTACTTTGAAAAATGTGTACTCTGAGATAGTTTCAGAAACTTCTTAATTCTTTGAAACAAAAATCCCATAGGCTGGGATATGGGCTTTTCTTCTTGGGGATTGATAAGAATGCAACATTCTCTAATTTTTCACTTTTTTCACTTTTTGAACTTTTCTGATTGAAAAATGTAAAAGATGGAAATTATGACTTTATCTCTTTATTTACATCCTCACCTGAGCAAATTAAAGCCATGCATCAAAGATTCAATGTTCCTAGCTTAGTGAGCACCAAACATACTTTCTACCACAGTGTGGTGTCCCATCTTCAACCCTGGCTTAACAGAATTGTATGAACCACCCAAAGTTCTGTAAAATACATATACTTTGAAGAAATGAGCTCAGAGCAATATTTTCCCCCTTGGGCACCATTAAATGCAATCCTAGGAAACAAAAGAAAGGGTCATTTAGCTTTCATTACATAGCCACAGAAACAACTGAGAAAGCTTCCATTAAAGCAAATGCTCATGAATTGGCATTGGGAACTAGAGATAACTATTCGATAAGTACTTAAAAAATGGATGACAGTTTTCTAAATAAATCACCACTTGAACCAAATTTTGAAGCATCCTTAATGTTATATAATGAATAACACATGTATCTCTCCCAGAGCCAAAGTAGGGAAGCAGCAGTCAGCAGTCCTCAGTCCTCTGTTCCCAGCCTCAGCTCCTGCCTAGAAGCCAACTCCACAGGCCTGCAGAGCAATCATGCTTCAGCCCCTCGGGGCTTCTGCTATCTCTGCAAACCGGGGTCATGGAAACCTTACCATCAATCTAAGAGGAGCAGAGTTTTCTGTCCCTCGAGACAGAATTAGCTGAAGCAATCTGAACCCTTGCAGAGAGATCTGGTGCTTAGGTACTTCGGGTAGAAAGGCACATAGGGAGGAGCACCCGAGGAACCTTGTAGTACTCACGTGTGCATTTGTGCGCTGGGGCAAATGCAGCGAGAGCTGAAGGAAGTAGGTGGTGGAAGTTGGAGTCCTAGCACCTGGATAGTGACTAAATAGCACACTGCTCACCTTCCCCACCTGTCTGAGCCACAGGCCAAATGCCGCAAATTCTTCCTTTTGCAAGCTCACACTTGAGCGAATCTCTCTGCCCAGCATGAAAGATGCTTTGATGTAGGTTAGGACTTGCCAGGGTCTTGAGCACTCCCAGTGGTCTCCGAGGGAGCCAAGCAGACTCTGGACTGCTGAAAATAAGACTGGCCTGGGACGGTTCCTCTTAATTCCTTCATTGTAAATACTGAAGCCTAAATACTCCCCAGACATGTCTAGACCAGAGTGGTATTCCTAATAGACCTCAGCCTGCTGTGCCAAGCCTCCTGGGCCTCTCTGAAAGTCTCTTAAGTTGAACCTAGGAGAGCTCCGCAGACCCACAGTTCTCTTTGATCTTCTTTTGTTTTTCTTCTGCTGCTTTCTGTCCCATAGGCTTAAGTCAGATGATGCCTCTTCCTAACTCCCCACATGGGAGGAGGCTGTTTCTTAATTTCATATGCCACATCTTATATTGGATTCATGCCCTGCCACCTGAGAGTAAGAGGGACTCCATCCTACAGACCCTCAAAATCCCTGTGTTTGTCTCAGTCAAGACTCAAAGTTACAGATCTGGATTATTGAGGAAACAGGATCAAGATCACTCTAGAAAGGCTAAGTAGAAAAGCCTCTGTTCTTTTGGAAATAGGGTCGCATATCTGACTCCACAGATTCTCACACTGTTGGCTTTGGGCAGAAACTTGGGTGATAACCCCAGGATATGGAGACAATGAATAAGAAATGTACTAAAGAAGTGAGGACATTCATATGACCCCCTACCATGAATGGTCTTCTCAAGAAAGACCTCTAAACAAAAAGATCAAAATAAACAGGGCAGGAAGCCTGCTGATCACAGTGACATGTGGTAGAGCCTATGGTGAGATGGGACGTGCAAACACTAAATAAAGCCCTAGTGGCTGAGCTAACCTAGAGTACAAAGAAACAAGCTAGATCCTGCAATACCAAGGTGTAAGGTAAGAACCAACTCCTAAAAAGTTGCCCTCTGACCTTCACGCATGGACCATGGGGTGTGTGTGTGTGTGTGTGTGTGTGTGTGTGTGTGTGTGTGTGCAGATGTGCATGCATTTGTCTGTGAGTGTGTGTATATGTGAATGTGTATGTTTTAAAAAAATGTGAGGGTAGAGGTTTAAAAGTATAATTACTATGCTCTATAGAGAAGAAAACACAAATAGGATCCCCATTTTCAGTAATATCCCTTCTCCTTCCTTCCAGCATACCTGACACAGTCACAATCTGAAATTCATCTCTACTATGAGCAATTACCTGGTTTTATCACTTATCCCTATATCATTCTCTTCTGGATTTTTTTGAGGGGGTAGAGTGGGGGGTTTCATACATGCAGGGTAAGAACTCTACCAACTAAGTTATATCCCCAGCAGTGTCTCACTCTTCTAAATGCCACCAACGTTTCAAGTCATTGTCTCATCAATTATAATTGCAAAAGGTCCTTGTATAGGGAAGATCTCCTAACATGTCAAGATCAAACAAAATGAGCAAGAATTTCATGAGAGAGAAATACTGTGAAAGAAATTAGAGGATAGGTGTGGAAAAGGCTAGGTGTGGGGGACAGACAATGACAGAAGTCTTAACCCCAGTCACTGGGAGACACAAGGTAGGGCTTGGATCTCCTCTTGTCCTCTGCAACAGTAAGAAGGTCTCAGAGCCTGCTGAGACTGGGGAGGCAAAGCTGGTGAGTAGAGCAGCCCCATGTATTCAGGGAATGAATCTACTTTGGGAGTCAGGTGTACAGGCAGTGACTCTCAGCACAGCAACCAGTTTTCAAGGAAGTTGCAGTGGCAGGACTGTCAGTTACCATCACACACTAACTCCTGTATTCAAAGGAATCAATACAGCAATCAGTTATCCAAGGAGTAAGGCTCCAAAGCTTCATGCTTAGCCCACATTTGTGACACAAATGTGATAACTTTTGCATAGCTCAGATTGTGAAGGTAAGAAGAATGCAGGGATATGTGCATGCCACAGAATGTAGCATTTTAGTGTTAAAGTGTGTTTCTGACACTTTAAGGTCTTGGTGATTAAAACAGTTTGATCTGGTGACATTGCAGCTGAGAGTGAAGTTTAAGATGTGCATATTGGGAAATTTTAGCAATGAAGTCACCCAATCTTGGATTTTTAAAATTTCTTCTTTGAGTTTTGACAGGCATATGTAACTGTAAATGTGTCTCCTGGCCATGCCGTATTGTTGGGAGTGATTTTTTGTTTCGATTTTTATATATAGAAGTCCACATCTTGCTTAAGCTTGGGGACATTTTTTTATTATTCTATTGAATAAATTTTGTATGTCCTTTACCTTAATTTCCCACTCTCCAGTCATCACAAGATGATGATCCTAGGTCACTTTATAATTCTAATGATCTTGAAGACACTTCTTATACTCTGGTGTCTTCCTTTTTCTCTCTGACTGTGATATCCCTGCAGAACAGTCTTCATGTCTCAGTATTCTTTCTTGAATTTGTTCTAGCTTCCTCAGATCCCACTCATTTTTCATTTGGCTTATATAATTTTTGCCTGCCTACTGTTTCTGTTTGATTTCTAACTCTATGTCTTTGCTGTGTCTCTCATCCATATTCTGAATTTTTCTCTGTTTTCATTGAAATATCCATCTTAATTCTCCTGGAAATTAGTAATCACTCTGAATTCTTCTCATCCTTACTATGTTTTTAGAGTGGGTTACTAGAGACGTTTGATCTTTGGGGGCATAGCCTGTCTCCTGATTTGTGTACCTAAGATGCCATTCTTTAGTACACAACTTTCTCTCCTTGAGAGGTGTCAGTTGGCAACAAATTTTGTGTTTATTTCTAGATGATCATCATGGAAAAAGTCTCCCTGTAGCCTCCTTAGTTGTGGTTAGTGGTTTGATCACATCATATGCACCCCAGTGTCAGCGAGACCCACTGTCACTGAAGGTCATGCAAAAGTAAAAGACAAACCAAGAGATGTGGTAGAGATAACAGTGTGTGGGATGCATGTAATAAAGCTATTTCTACAATAGGAGTAGTTGCCCCTATTATGCAGTGGGGCTTCATCAAGCACTGCTGATGTAAGCTGTGTCTCTGGTACAGGTCAGTAGTATTGAGGAGCAGAGTCTAATGTCCTCTAACTAAATACTAGTGTGGGCCCAGGTGCTTCCCTGTGAGAGGCAGTGACAGGTTGACAGCACCCCTCTGAGTCACTGCCATCTGTTCTTGTCAAAACAGAAGGATGTGACAAGGTGCAATGATGATGATAGGAATCTGTGCAGGTGTGGTGACAGCAGCAATTTTGTGTCACTTCTAACTGCTGGTACTGTGGGCCTGCCTGTCTAGGGGTGTGACCTGAGCCACAGATAGAAACAAGACTTTCTCTCATGTATCCTCTTAGCTGTTTCATACTTTGTTGTAGGGTTATGCCTACAGTCAGGCAAAACTTATCTTAGGTGATGTGTGAGAAAGGAGAATATAGGTTGGCATCAAAGGAAGTTTCTCTCCAGATACTATGTGCCTCATGAGCAAGATTACAGTTATAATAGCTGAGGTGCTCAAGAATATCCAATGCTCTCTAGTAAGTGAGGGAACAATGGAATCAGAGAGTTCCTCCTACACCTTGCTGAGGTGAAATGACAAGCACCATAATAATGCTGGTGTCAGGAATGGAGGCAACCGCATAACTGTCTTCTGCCCAGCTCTTCTGTGAAACCAATGCACTGGCTGTGCCTTTGTCCTCCAGGTCTCTTTCTTGTGATAACAGTGCAACATTTTAATTCTATGCCAATGTCACATAGAGCAAATCCCTCCTCTTTACATTGAACATGTTATTTAAATTGTAATGTTCTTCTTAATTTATCCATGTATGTGGTTTCTTCAGTATTTAATAAAAAGAATAGTGTTTCCTTTAAGGCAACAGTTCAAACAATAATCCATTTCTTTGTTTACAAGAACACAGCTCTCTCTCTCTCCATTGTTGACAAGACACGAACTCTAGTTTATTTTTGAGTGGTTTTACCCCAAGCATGTTGTCTAAGTTTGTCTAAGGCTATGACCAAAGCAACTTGGGAAGAAGAGGATTTATTTGGCTTACACTTCCACAGCAAGGAAGTTCCACCCCTGGCTTGAGAGTTATTGATGGTTTGATAGCTTCTAGAGGAGGGAGAATCTCTTTATGTTAAAGGTATGACCTCTAGTATGATCATGTTCTGGAGACTGTCCCCAAAGTACTTGAGAAGTACTAATTGGACTTGATGGGTTATAAAATAGGGAACACAAAGTTGACTTAGTAGGGAAGTAAGGTTAATCTGAATAAATTGAGTGAAAGTGGATATGATCAAAATACATTGAGTGAATTTCTCAGAGAATCAATAAAATACTATTAGGAAAGGAAATAACTTGTATAGCACAGATATGGCCTAAACTTCAAATATTTCATGCCAAATGATCCTTTAGTTTCTAAAATTCCATATTAGTAGTGCAGTGGGTGACATTTTAATAAGTGCTTTGGACAGTGTGTTCTCAAGCAGATTACCTTTCAAAATTAGTAAAGCTAGCTACTTCAGGGTGAAAGTGATGAACTTACATTGTTGCCATGTTGTGCTGGGATTTGGCGACATCATGTTTTAATTATAATCCAACATTATTAGTTCTTTCTAAAAACACATGCTTTTTATTAAAAAGAAAGCATTTCCCAAAGGCTTCAAAATTTGGAAAAAAAATGGCAACTTTCTCTTCAAAACCTGCTAAAACTACCATAGCCCAAAATATGGGCTTTATTCAATACTACTGTATCAATATCATCTCGTTATTTATGTCAGATTTACATATTTGTGTAAGATGCTAATAATAGAGTAAGGTCATTGGGAAGCATATGTGAACTATCTGTGTAACTTTTACTTAAATTTATATTTCTTCTAGAAATAATTTATTAAAGATAGCTTTTAAATAAACTTTTAAATAATGATTCCCATTATCAGCACATAGATCATTTTCGTTGCACCTAAAAATTCCTTGTGCTTTTTAATTCAGTCCTTATACCTGATTCAAGTCTCTATATACCACTGACTTGATGGATTTTTGTTTCTCATAGAATATTGTGCCCATATGACAATGTACTATAAATGATAAGATGTATAGCCTTTTGTGGTGTCTATGTGTATAATGATTTAGAAACATGTTCTTATCAATTCATGCAGAGTTGTATGTCAAGCCACTCATATGTTTGGATATTTTGGTGACTACTATTTCAAGGCAACTGAAAAAGAAATAAAAGAGATATTCATACATGCATCTTCATATAGACATGTTTTCATTTCCCCTCAGTAACATTTAGTCATATAACAATTATATATTTGACTTCATAAGTGATATCAAATTGTTCTATAATATGTGAACAATATGTTCGCTTTTGATAAATAATACACAGAAGTTCCAGTGTTGCATGTTTTTAGCAGGAATTACTATGAAATTTTTTATTATAGCCTAAAAGGATAATTATGTTCTAAATTTAGGCTTTCTAGATGAATGATGTTGCTTGGCATATGTCTACATTTTTATTTAATATAACACACACACACACACACACACACACACACACACACACACGTGTGTTTGCTTTTCTCCATCTGCAGAACCTATCTTTATGCGAGGGGTCAAAGTACTTTAAAGAGTTTCAGTGTCTGATCTTTATTTACCCTTTGTTCCTCAAAGAGATCTATATTCGCTTTATTGTGCATGTGGGATTAATTTAGTTATCACCAGAATATGCTTTCACCAAATTTTGCTGTGCTTAAATATGCCTAAACAAAACAAAACAAAAAATCTACTTGGGGCTAGATTCCTGAAGTTTGAACCTAACACTGGTTACTTCGTTGTGTTGAACTGAAATGCCTTTTTGCCTGCTGTGGATTGGTTCTCTGCTCTGTGTGTGTGTGTGTGTATTATACATAGATGATATGTTGAAAATATTTTTTCCATCTTATTGAGTTGTGTTTTACTATTGATTTATAAATATTTACAGCCTGACTATAATTTCATACACACATAAGATCATTTAAAAATAAAATTTTCCCAGTATGTAGCCTAACTTTTTATTATATATTACCAATGTCATTTTAAAAGTTTAACATAAATTTTGTTGAAGTTAAATTTGTGAGTTCTATCCCTTTTAGGTTTGTGCTCCTGCTCCCAGAAACATTTGCTAGATGTACTAAAACAAATGCTCTTAGAAAACTTCTTAGAAAGTTCTTAGAAAGTTCATCATTTTTAATGTTGTAAAATTTTATCACTTTCTTAGATTTATGAACAATTGAGATTAAGATTTTTTTCTCTTTGGTGCAAAATAAAAATTCAGTATCATTTTCTTTTTCCTTTGTTTCATCCTTCTGGCCATCTCAGTACCACATTTTTAATTTTAAACAAAGCAATGGGCCAGCTAGATAGCTTAGCAGATAAAAGTGCTTGTTATTTATGTCTGACATCTTTAATCCCATCACTGACACATATAAACTTGTAGGCAGACACACACACACACATATATATATATATATGCATATATGTGTGTATATATGCATATACATATAAGAAATGCAATAATCAAAGTTTTTATTTCAGTAGTTTTATTTAGTTTTAATAAACACATAACTGGATAAATAATTGTACAAATATACATTTGACACATGTACATTGTGAAATGTTACCAAGAATAATAAGAATATCCATTGGCTTAAACATTTGTTTTCATTAAACATTTGTTTCATTAAAACATTCAAAATCTTCTCTTGTAATTATATTAATATGTACATTATTTTCAACTATAGCTATCCTACTGCACACAGAACAAAGGGACTTATTCCTCTTGTAGAACGGAAGCTTTGTGTCTATTAAATTACTTGTTCCCTGCTATCACCCACTCCACTGTATATAATCTGTGGTCGGTCAGCACTATCCAACTCTCAACTTTTATGTTATAAAATTCCTTAGATTCTGCATTCTGCACCACTTGATGTAGTGTAATATTCTTCATGTCCATGAACAATGTCACAAATGACAGGATTTCCTCTGAATAGTTGAAGAAGACAATATTGCATAAACAGTTTTTGAATGATTTATTTTATTTGTATGAGTGTGTGTGTGTCACATGTGTGCCTGGTGCTTATGGAGACCGTAGGAGAGCATAAGATCCTTGGGACTGAAATTATTGATAGTTGTGAGCCACTGTGTAGGAACGTGGAATCAAACCTGGGTCTACTGGAAGAGTATCAAATGCTATCACTGCTGAGACATCTCTCCAGCCTTTACAGGACTATTTTTAATGCCATATCTTTCTTCTTTGAATTGCCTTGTTTCCCTTTGTATCTGTGAAATAACCATAAATGTATGCATGTGTGTGTGTGTGTGTGTGTGTGTGTGTGTGTGTGTGTGTGTGTGTGTGTAATGGTTAGAAGAACATGTAGTTTAATTGGTGGTATGAATATTATTTACTTTTGGGTAAAAAGTAAAAGTAACCTATCATTTAGAGAGAAGGAACAGACATACTCAGAACTACAAAAGATTCAGATGTTGAAGTGATCAGATAGGACTTTCAAGTGACTATAGATTATACATGCTAAAATATCTAAAAGGAAAAGGTAAATAGAAAAAAAAAGAAGAATAGATGAGGGGTTTCAGCCAACAAATGCAGCCATGAAAGTTTTGAATGTAATCAGGAGAATAAAAAGGTGCATATGAATGAAATATTAGCCATGAAAAAAATCTTTAAGTAGATTTATCAGCAGACTAGGCACAGTAGAAGAAGGAACTCTCACTAAACAGTCCAGGATAGTAGAAATTATTCAAATTAACACACAACATAAAAACTGAGGAAAAGAACAGAGCAGCCAAGAACTGTGAGGCAATTTCACAGTCCCTCTAACATGCAGAATTTATTTCCTCTGTGGCAGAGAAGAAACACTCCAAAAAGGATAACCAAAAGTAATGGTGAAAAGTTTCCCCAAATGTATCCTTGTGCTGTAGAGTGAGAAATATTTTCCATCACCACATCTATATGTACTTGGTCCCCAGTTGGAGGCACTGTTTGAGTTGGTCATGGAAATTTTAGAAAGGGGATTCTGAAGGAGGAAGTGTTCATGGGGGGTGGGGCTTTGAGAATTTACACTTGACTTATTGACTTATTTCACTGCTCTCTCTCTCTCTTTCACGCTCTTGCTCTCTCAATTTTCTTCATTTTGTATTTGAAGATGTCATCAGACAACGTCCTGCTTGGGCCACATGCTGCCATACCTTCCTGGCCATAATAGACTCCCATTCCAGAACTGTAAGGCAAAATAAACTGTCTTCCATCATTTGTTCTTAGTCAAACCTCTAATTTGGGTTCAGCCACATGTAACACAGAAAAGGAACAGTTCAAACTCCCCTTTGGCCTATACTTCATTGGTCATATTAAAATTGAGAATCCTCAGGAAAAACAACTCAGTTGAGCACATGTTCCCTTTATTTCTTGGCTGAAACTTGCAAACACACATTTGAATGGATGATGGGTAGAGATGAGAAGGCTGAAGTACAGTGTTCCTTATGCAGATCTCTTGTATAAGCCTAGAGCTTTAAAAGCTCTAAACCTAGAGCTTTTCTGAGCAGTAGTGGCTGGCACTTGGGAACAGCTTCCTAGGATGCTAATTCAAAGGAAGTTCAGATTGTTAGGGTCCTCCTTTCTGTCATCTCCAGCTCTCTTGGCCAAGCAGCCTACACTTCAGAACAGTCCCCTCCCCCCTGTCTCCCACCCCCACGCTTTCTTCTGCAGTCACCACCTGCTCTGAAAGCAATGACTTCTGACCTCCAGGGAGGGTCACAAGGCTGATCTCCCCATCCTGACTTAGTGCTGATTTGAATTATCAGCTCTCCATTGAGGTCTGGAGAGACATTGCCATAGTTTCCAGTTTCTTTAAATTGAGTACTTTATAGGAATTACTTATCCACACATGCCACAAATTTGAAGCTCCTCCCCCCCAGCTACAGCCCCTCCCCCTGGTTTTTTTTTTTTTCCAGACAGGGTCTCTCTGTGTAACTGCTCTGGCTGTCCTGAAACTAGCTCTTATAGACCAGGCTGGCCTCAAAATCAAAAATATCTGCCTGCATCTGCTTCCCAAGTGCTGAGATGAAAGGCGATTGCCACCATTATCTGACTGGAAGCCATCTCTTAAACCAAAGTCATAAGCCAGTAGCATAAAATTAATTATAAACAGTTAGTACAATTTAAGGTATCAAGATCCTTACAAAATTCTAGTGAAGAAAATGTGACATTTTAAAACTGTAACTTAGCAAATATAGAAGAAATGAGGATAATGAGCAGGTCATTTACTTCTTCTCTACTGACAGCTGGGGTTGGTGACATTTCAGAAAGCAATTTTGATGGTAACTGTAAGGACATCATTCTTCATATGACACCATGATGTCAACTCTAAGGAATTTATTTCAAGGAAATAATCTAAAGTATAGACAAACATATAGGTTGCATATAATTAACCTGAAATTACTTTTAATCAGTTAAGTATTTTAGCTTCCCTGTATGGTCATAGTTAATTGAATCATAGTAGATAGAAAATTATGCAACTTTAAGATCAAATCTATTATGTATCCTTCCTATGGTTTTAAATAAGTGTCAAAAGAAAAATTTTAAAGCCATACTGTGAATTCAACTGTTCTAAAAGAGAAATGAATTAAACTCCTGAAAAAATATTCCAGGTAGTATTGGTTAGACATTTCATAGATATTTTTATTTGCATTTCTATAGTTTTAATCTTTTCCCAAATTTTGCTCTGAGAAAACTGATTTATGTCAATAATAGTCATAGAAATTATCCAGAATAAATAAGAGTGTGATGGTTTAATATTTTAAACTTGACAGGATCTAGAATCCCCAGGAGACAAACCTCCAGGTATACCTGCTAGGGATAATCTTGGTTGAGATAGTCTCTGGCCATATTTTTGAGGAAATAGCCTATACAGAAGGTCCCTCCATTCATAGATGGCACCGCTGCAAAGAGCTTGGGTTGTAAACCGCATAAAAAGAAGGAAGCAGATGAACATATGAACATTCACTACTCTCTTCTTCCTGACAACTGCAGACTCAGTGTGACCAATTGCATCAGGCTCCTGACACTTTGATTTCTCCACCAAGATGGACTATATTCTGAAATTTGGGCCAAATTAAAACTTCCCTCCCTTAATGTGTGTCCTGCTTAGGTTTGTTGTTGTTGTGTTTGTTTGTTTTATCAAATTGACCATGCTCAGTCATTTGGAAGGGGAACCTCTTTAAGAAATAACCCCTAATCAGATTGGCCTGTGAACAAACCTATGGGACATTTCCGTAGTTAGTGATTGATGTGGGAAGGTTCAGCCTACTATTGGTGGGGTTAGTCCTATGAAGGTGGTTCTGGAATGTGAATGTATGAAAAAGCAAATGAGCAAACCAGGAGGAGCAAAGCCAGGAAGCAGCTCTCCTCTATGGCTTCTGCTTCAGCTCCTGCCTCCAGGTTCCTACATTGAGTTCCTGCTCAGACTTGCCTCAGTGATAAACAGTGTGATCTGGTGGCTCTAGAATGCAGCCAATGAGACAAGTAACTAAGAAAGATAATCCTAGTTAATTTAATTTTCCAATAATTAAGTATGTATGACTTGTTGAAAACTCTGAATAGCATGATTTTGAGGAATCTTATCATAAAACAATGCTAAAACATACAGAGGTCAGCTTCCCTTTTTGAGATTCATGACATACTTCAAATATGACAGGTTTGAAAGGTCACAATTATGAATTGCTGATCTTTCCATCAAATCACTCTGTCTCTTTATTGTCTTTGTCTTATCATCCTGGAGTGAGATTGTCCATCATTTTTTGCAGCATTTACAATTTTCTTCATTTGTTTATTTTACATCTGTGTGTATGCGCCCATATGTACACACAAATGCATGTACATGTGTGCTCACATGTGTTTCCTGTAGAAGTCCTAAGACAACTCATTGAAGTTGGTTCTTTCCTTCAACTGTGTGGGTCCTAGGGGTTCCTATTGGATCTAGAGGCCTGGAATCAATCATCCCTACTCACTTAGCCATTTTGCGAGCCTCAGTCTCTCCTTAATTTCTTCTCACTTCATCTAAAATAAACTTTTCTTTCATATTTTACAAATCAGTCACAAAGTCACCAAAAAAAAAAAGAACAGCATCTAACTGTGCTAAATTTTTCATCCAAGTCTTGCAGTTGAGACTTGAACATAAATTTGTACTCAGCTCTCTGATTTCCCCTCTCCCAGTTCCCCCACAGGGTATGATGGAAATAGTGAGGAACAGTGATTATTGGTTGATTTAATACCATTTGTCTAGTCACTCAGAGGTAACTTAATCTACATTTTCTCTCTCTTTATACTCATCAGTAACACACTCCGTTTTCTACCTAATGAGTATTTGGCCACTCACTTGCTAGTGTCACTTTCCTGTCCTTTCATACAGGGTTTTCACCCTGTGGGTTCCCTGGCAGCCACCTCCTATCACTATGGTGCCCTCCCTTCAGATTTGACACAACAGCATAAGCAGCTGCACCACAGTCCTTGTTCTGGCTCAATAGGAGCACAATGGACTTGGCAGTGAGAGGAGACCAGAAGGAGCTGTCAGTAAGGGACATACCCTTTTCTGAGCTCTGTAAGCACACGCTGTCCCAGACCAAGATGGGGGAGGGGCTTCCAAAGTTGACAAAGCAAAGCTACACACCAAGCAATGAATGCCTTGAACTTGGCTCTAACCCTGATTTCTTATTTAACTGAGAGAGATAGAAGAAGAACAAAAACCCCCATCAGTACACAGTGGCGTCTCCTCAGCCCTTGGAAACATTTCAGAAGGATTTAAATCTTCCCTTTAGTGGACAGGCTTGGTGTGATTAAAGCTGAGAGTTTCTCTGACCACATTGGGTCAATACAGCATGGGTACTGCTTTATACATCACAACATATACATACCTATATACACATGTATACATGTGTTGTGTAGCATACATATATTATATAGCTTTAAAACTAAGGTATAAAATCATGTATATATATATGTATGTATATACATGTGTGTAGCATATATATGTGTATATAGCTTTAAAACTAAGGTATAAAATCATGTATTTCTAATACTCAAACACAAAAGTTGAAATATGCATGAGCAGGATTCATAAAGATTGTGTATGAGAATCTGGAAAACTGAGATTGTTTTGTTCATGTAAGCCAAATGCAAATAAAAATGATTATATTTATAAAACTGTAGTAGGTATTCTGTAACAAAAATAAAACAGTTATTTAGGGTAAAAGATAAACAAATGAAAGTTTCAACTCTATTTCACCACTATATTATGAATTAGAAAATCATATTTTAAAAAGGAAAACCAACTTTTATCTTTTTGAGAGAAAAGCACAATCTGGGGGCTAGAGAGATGGCTCAGTGGTTGGTTAAGAGCACTGGTTGCTCTTCCAGAGGACTAGGATTTGATTCACAGCACCCACATGGCAGCTCACAAGAAAAGGCACAAGAAACAGTGGGATGCAGAGTAAAAGGCCTTTCAAATTCCCGGAGAGCGTTAAATTTCCTACCTAATATCCAGGGACTGGGGGTTATAACTTTTTAAGCCTATGTCAGAGGAAAGCACTTGTACTACGCACCACTCATTGCTTTGAAGTTGTAAAATTCTTTGTGAACATATGCTAGTTCCTCTCTGTTTTTGCAGGTCAAAGTTGTGAGTGAAGGTGACAACAAAAGGGATGAGAGAGAGTAGGACTTTCACTGTGAGGGAATAATGGGCTCTTTATTAAGAGGCCTCTCTCTCCCACAACTATTAACAGGATGTTTGAAGTGATGATAGTTTGTACTTTTCTTTCTTTTTATTTTATGTGTGCATCTCTCTCTCTCCCCCTCCCTCTCTCCCTCTCTTTCTCCTCACCCCCCCCTTTATTTTTCAAGACAGTGTTTCTCTATAGCTTTGGAAGCTGTCGTGGAACACGCTCTGTAGACCAGATTGGCCTCATACTCACAGATATCTTCCTGTCTTTGCCTCCTGAATTAAAATCTTGCCTGCTGGAATTAAAATCGTGCACCGACACTGCCTGACTTTGCATGCATGTCTACGTAACAGTGTCATATACTGGAGTTACAGACAGTTGTGAGCCTTTTAACATGATTGTAACTTGTTTGTCCTGGTTCAGTTTTTATCTGTGTTTTTTTTTTAAAAAAAATATTCCTGTGTGTTCTTTTGACATTTGAGCTCATTTCTCAAGTTTTATAAAATATTTTAGATACACAAAACATACATACATACATACATACATACATACATACATACATACATATACCTTTTAGGTTAGGCCACACCCTACCCCCTTCTCCATCTTCCCACACCCCTCCTCAATGAATTCTTTAATCCCCACCAGTTCCTTATTTCAAATCACATTTATTCTACTATGTCTCTGATTGTATATTTTCACTGTGTTATGAAATAGTAAGCTTCCATATAGCACTTCATACACGATTCTAAATTGCCTTCTAAATGTTTAGGTTTATACCTGTGATGGCCAGTTTTATGCCAGTTTGGCATATGCTCAAGTTATCTGAAAGGAGAGAAGCTCAAATAAGAAAATGGCTCCATAAATTCTGGCTGTAGGGAATATTCTTAATGAGTGATTGATGGATAAGATTCCAGCCCATTTTAGGTGGTTCCTCCCTGGTCTGGTGGTCCTGGTTTCTATAAGAAAACAGGCTGAGCAAGTAATGATGAGCAAGACAGTAAGCAGCACCTCTCTGTGGCCTCTGAGTCAGCTCTGACCTCCAGGTTCCTGCCCTGTTTTGAGTTCCTGTCCTGACTTCCTTCAACGACAGAATATGATGTGTAAGTGTAAGGCAAGCAAAGCCCTTCCTTCCCAACTTGCTTTTGGTAATGGTGTTTCATCACAGCAATAGACACCTGGAAGCTGCTTTTTTTTTTTTTTTTTTTTTTTTTTTTACAGTGACAGCACCCAGTGTGGAGGTGCATAATGAGTCCAAGTCCTAGGACTAAGAGACTGAGTGTCCAGCCTTTAACCCTCTCTCTCTCTCTCTCTCTCTCTCTCTCTCTCTCTCTCTCTCTCTCTCTCACACACACACACACACACACACACATACATGTATGTGCACATGCATGCATATTTTCTTTCATAGGTGAATATAAAACGTTTCACTAAAAAAGAAAAATGCACATTTTCCTTGTATAAAATGATGTCATGTTTATATATAACTATGCACAACCATTTTGTGTTATTTAGAAAGAAATACATAGTTGTGAGGACATGTGAAATGGAGTGAGGATTGTGATTTTTTTCTTTAATCCTTTCTGAATTATGTTTAGTGGGAAATATTGCCAACCCTATGTAAAAAAAAATTCATGTTTTACGAACTAATGATTAAAGGAACAGAACTTGCTTGTATTGGATTAAGTTTGGGGAAAACTTTTATATAATTCTGCCTATATACTATCAAGCATAACATCTTGATTCTAATAATTTAAATCTATTTTCAAGCAATTGATCAAATTGTTTAGTTTCATTTGTCATAGTGTTTGTTTTTCATGTTAATACTTATATATTAGAGTTAACCTTAGCTAACCTAAAAAAAAAAATAAGATTGAAACTACAAGTATTTAATCATCTGGAGAACAATCCTGATGTTAATAGTCATGTTTTCAATTAGCTAACAAAGTACCATAAACTAGTCAGTATGAGAAGCCCTGCCTGCCCCCTCCACAGAAACAAGGGCAAAGTGAATCTCAGACTGGATACATAACTTCAGGGCATGACTAGTATGTCCAAAGAGGACGAAGGAGTACAAAAGCCAGAGAACTTGTGTCTGAGGAGGTTGCAAAATTATTCCATATCTCAGGTCATCTTGTCCTTGGATTTCAAGGACATTTTTCTTTCTGAGCTTAACTACTGGCTTCTCAAGTGGACAGCTGAACATAAATTCGCAGAAATAAGAGATGGATTCATCCTATCTTCTTCATTAAGGCTAAGAAAACAGGCCAAAGTGGTCACAAAACAAGGCTACACAAGGTCTGCGAATGAAGCCCAGGATTTGTGGAATTATCATTGGACACAATAGAATGGAACCAGTTTCTCCAAACACCAGTGACTTCAGATAAACATGGCCCAGTGGCCTTCAGTCCACAGTTAAGAAACAGCCCTTAAAGTTTCCATGGTAAAAGTGTGTGTGTGTGTGTGTGTGTGTGTGTGTGTGTGTGTGTGTGTGTGTGTGTGGCTATTTGTTAGTTGGCTCCACTGCAATAGTTCGAGGGTTTATTTCTTCATTGATTGCTAAGAGGAACAAAGGAAATGTTGCATACAGTCAGCTCCTCATATTTACAGGTTTTATAGGCAGGAAATCTAGCTGAATCAAAAATATTATTTTTAATGTCATGTTGTATGTCATGTATTATGTAGTTAGGGCTTCAATGGTTGCATCTGTTTAGAACTTTTCCTCTTGTCATTGTATTGAAACAATATAGTATAGCAACTATTGGCATAGTGTTCACATTGTATTACAGATTTAAAAAGTATAGAAGAATATGCATAGTTATATATAAACATGACATCATTTTATACAAGGAAAATGAGCACATGTGAATATTAGTATCCATTGGAAGTCCTAGAATTAATACTGAGAAATAAATTTTAATTGTGTGTGTGTGTGTGTGTGTGTGTGTGTGTGTGTGTGTGTGTGTGTGTGTACATGGAATGCCTATAGAGTCAAAAGACAAACTGTGGAAATTGAATCTCTCCTTCCACCAAGTGGGTTCAAAAGGTGGAACTTGGGTCACCAGGTATATTAGAACAACCTAGATTATGTTTCAGTAAGGCACACCCAGATCCTGGAGAAGCCAGTAACTCTAAGGGTGCCCAGAAGCATTCTATGCCTTGAACTTTCTTTGATGAAGGTATGAAGACATAGTTAATTCATAAGCTTGATAGATTCTCACTGTTCACCTTCATCCTATATTGATCTCATCAGTATATCTTAAATGTCCTATATTAATCTGTTTTCTATAAGTTACAGAAACTATGGAGTTGAAACTGTTTTTTAAGTTTTAATTTTGCATATTTTAACTTGCTAAATGTGGTCTTTTGCACAGTTGAAAAAACAGATTTTATATCTGATAAAGAAAAATCTCCCAAAGAGCAGGAAAAGTCATAGAGAAATATTCTTACAACTTTCCTTTAAAAGCATTATTTAATTATTTTTCTATTATGTAGAATATTTGAGCTTTCATATTAACCTGACAGATCATGCTCTTGCAATGTACAGAAGTGACACAATGTTTGTTAAGTCATTTTCTTGGTTGTGTGAATGTAACATTTGGAGAAAGTTGAAAGCCAGCAACCTCCTCAGTTAAGATTATGCTAGATCTTATCGTCACCAATTTATCACTAAACCTATTTGATGGAACCAACTCTCGGGGGACCAATGCTCACTGCGATGGAGAAACTCTTGAGTTTACTTCATTTATAAAGAATGAAGCATCGTTTCCTTCCTTCCCCATGTGCATAGAACAATGGGGCACATGTTGCACATACTCGGTACTTGGGAAATAAAGATTTACATGACAGTTTTCACTTCCTACAAACTCACAATGAGTTCCACATGCAAAACGGAAAACAAAGAAGCCTCATGAGAATTGAGTTTGGAGAAGACTGTCAGAGTGATGATCATGTAGGATATTTCACAACTTCATTTAATAACTACTTCATCTGTTGTGGTAAATTAGAGCTTAATAATGAATTCAACATGTACCGTCATTTCTGACATATTTCTTTCTACAGACCTGTCCTTTAATTAGATCAAGGTTTAAATGTTATGCAACAAATATCCAACTTTGTTTTTTTTATCATCTATAGCATTAATTTCCTTTCAAATAAGCTTTCCTTTGCCCTATCTTCTTAGAAAAAAATCATATTAAAGCAATCTTTATTATTGAGAGAAAAGTCTATGAAAAATAAGCAGGAGTAAAATAGCAAATAAAATATATCGCAAGCTCGAAATGAGAAAAGCATCTCAGTGAGGCAGGATCTAAATGATGATCTAATTTTATTCTAATTTATTCTAGGGCATTTATCATTTGCAGAAAATACTTGATATTTAAAAATAAAGAGATCAAAATCAATAACAGTAGTTCCACAAAAAGACTGAGGCTACCTTAAATGCCCTTCCCTGATAATGAGATTGATGACTACCTTATATGCCATCCTAGAGTCTTCATCTAGTAGCTGATGGAAGCAGCAGCAGACACAGCTAAACACTGAGCCAAACTCTTGGAATCTAGTTGCAGAGAGGAAGGAGAGATGAGCAAAGGGTCAAGACCAGGCTGGAGAAACCCATTGAAACTGCTGACCTGAACAAGGGGGAGTTCATCGACTTCAGTCTGATAGCTGGGAAACCAGCATAGGACTGACACAGATTTCCTGAATGTGGTGTTGGTAGGGAGAACTGGACAGTCTATGGGGCCTCTGTCAGTGGATCAGTATTTATCCCTAGTGTACAAGTGGACTTTAGGAGCCCATTCCACATAGAGGGATATTCCATCAGCCTAGACACATGGGGGAGGGCATGGGCCCTGCTCAAAATGATAAAACAGATTGCAAAGAGTTCCCATGGAAGGCCTCACCCTCTCTGGAGGGTGGTGGAGGAACAAGGAGGGATGGGGAATGTTCTTCTGTATATGTTTGTCTTATTGGTTGATTAATAAAACACTGCTTGGCCAGACAGGAAGTGATGTAGCATGACAGACACTGCCACTATGGAGGACTGAAGGTCTACACCGACAGGCAGGAAGTGATGTTGCTGGATAGCATCAGAATATAACCAGGGATAAACAAGAAATCAATCTACTCTCTGCAGAGATGTAGCAGGCATAGGAGATGCAGGGCTAGCATTCCCGGTAAGCCAAGACCATGTGGAAACACTTAGATTGATAGAAATGGGTTAATATTTAAGACAGATCTAGGCAATAAGAAATGCTAGTAACAAGCCAACAGTTTCATAATTAATACAGAGCCTCTGTGTATTATTTGGGGTTGACACGTCTCTGTAACCAGGCTGGCGGGAAAGTGCTCATAACAGACAGAGGGTGAGGGAACTGGGATTGATATATAAAACAAGCTTGTTTTCTAATTTAAATTTTAAAAATTATATAAAAACCAACCAAAAACAAACAAACAAACAAAAATCCCAAAGACTAAAATGATGGGAGATGTTATTCTGTAAATATGTTTCTCATACTGGTTAATTAATAAAGCCCTGTTGGCCAATAGGAAACTAGATAGGCGGGGCTAGGAGACTAGGAGGAGGAAAGAGGGAGTAGTTAGGAGGAGTCAGCATGTAGAGCTAGAGAAAGCAAGATGCTGGGCCCACCGCTCTCCAATAAGATGACCACATGGAAATACTTAGATAAATAGAAATGGGTTAATAATTAAGACAGAGCTATCCCATGAATAATAATGGTAACTGGCCAACAGGATTGTATCAAATACAGAGTCTCAGTGTGTTATTTGGGGGTGGTGTGGCTGTGGGCCCAGACTAGCAGTGGGTGGGCTGGTGGAAAACATACATGCTACACTAAAATAATAGCCTAGGAGATGATTAGATCGCTACAACATCTGTCATATAAGCATGAATACTTGGATTTGGATTCCCCAACACCCACGTTAAATGTCGCATGTGGTTACTTACATCTGTAAACTTAGTACAATATAGGAAGAGACATGCAGGTCTGCCGGATAAGCTGGCCAGATATCCTGTCAAACCAATCTATGGGTGCTGGATTTGTGATGAGCCCTGTCTCAAAAGATAATTCAGACACTGATGAAGGGAGACAAACCAACATCCCCCAGTCATGCATACACATGTACATCATAACTCTTACAAGCACACCCACTCACATATGCAAAGAAGAGTTTAACAAAGTTTTGCTTGGTAAAGACAAAACACATGAGCAATACCAAGTGTTAGGTGTTAGGAAGTCTAGAGATACCTCCTTGGGCTTCTCAGTATTTCTATTTTAATAAGACTTCAACTTTAAATATGTGTTCTTAAATACATAATACATTCAGAGAAGAGAGTAACATGTTTGTTTCCCCGCATGTATGTGTGTATGGATGTATGTATGGATGGATGGATGGAGGTATGTATTATGGATGGATCGCAATTAGTTATTCTCTATACATCTCCAACAGTAACTTTTAAAATGATTATAATGATGTTTAATGGAAAATATAATAAAATATTACATGGCAAAAGAGTCTGAAAAATTAAAGAAGTGTCAACTGAAATTTAAAATCATTTTAAATTTCAAATGGTTTAATGGTTTAAATCAAATTAAACCATTAAAAGGTGGTAGAAATGCAATGTAACATTAAAAGTCATGAGAGATAGAGCAGTTCATTGGAGAATATTTATATGAATTATTTTTAAAAGAAATAAATCAATATTAGTAATAGTAATAATAATAAAAAATCAATATGCATAATTCAAACAAACAGAATGAAGTAACAAAAACAAGAGCAGAAACCTATAAAGTAGAAAACAGACAAGAATTTTTAAGCAATGAAATGAAAGTCTAGTTCTTTGAGAATATCAGCAGAGTTGAGAAATTTAGGCTAGACTGACCAGAGGAAGAGATGGTAAGTAGACATGATCACATAGTGACAGAAGACATCATTGCAGACTTTTTTTTCTTTTTTTGTTTAATTTTTTTTCTTTTTACATACCAACCCCAGTTCCCCCTCCCTCCTTTTCTCCTGACATCCACCTACCACCTTTCCACACCTTGTCCACTCCTTAGGGGGGATGTAAGGCCTCCTTTGGGGAGTCAACAAGGTCTGGTAAGACCAAGCCCCTTCCCTCTGTATCAAGGCTGAGCAAGGTATCCCGCCATAGAGAATCAGCTCCAAAAAGCCAGTTCATGCTCTTGGGATAAGTCCTGGTCCCACTGCCAGGACCCCTCCCATAGTTACAGGTCAAGCCATGTAACTATGACCTATATTCATAGGGTCTAGTTTGGTCCCATGCAGGTTCCCCAGCTGTCAGTCCAAAGTGTGAGCTCCCACTAGCTCTGAGAGATTAAGGATACAAAGAAAATACCTAAACATAATGAAAACAATATACAACAAGCCAACAGACAATATCAAACTAAATGAAGAGAAAATTCGATTCCACTCAAATTAGGAACAAGGCAAGGCTGTCTACTCTGTCCATATCAATTCAATATAATAGTCAAAGTTCTATCTAGAGCAATAAATAAAACAACAAAAGGAGATCAAGGGATACAAATTGGAAGGGAAGAAGTCAAACTCTCACTATTTGTAGATCATATAATAGTTTGCATAAGTGACCCCAGAAATTCTACCAGGGAACTTACACAGCCAATAAAAACTTTCAGCAATGTGGCAGGATACAAGATTAACTCAAAAAAAATCAGTAGCCATCCTATATACAGATGATAAATGGGCTGAGAAAGGAATCAGAGAAACATCACTCTTTACAATAGCCACAAATAATATAAAATATCTTGAGATAATTCTAACTAAACAAGTAAAAGACCTGTATCAAAAACTTAAAGTCTTTTAAGAAAGAAATTAAAGATACCAGAAAATAGAAAGATCTCCCATGTTCTTTGATAGGTAGGATCAACATAGTAAAAATGGCAATCTTGCCAAAAAAATTTAATGTAATCTCCATCAAAATCCCAACACAATTCTTCAGAGACCTTGAAAGAACAAGATTCAACTCTATATGGGAAAACAACAACAACAACAAAAACCAGGATAGCCAAAACAATCCAGTACAAAAAAAGGAACTTTTGGAGGAATCACTATCCCTGGCTTCAAACTCTACTATAGAGCTATAGTAATGAAAACAGCTTGGTATTGTCACAAAAACAGACACATGGATCAATAGAATCAAATCAAAGATCCTGATATTAATCCACACACCTATGAACACTTGATTTTTGAGAAAGAAGACAAAGTTGTCAATGAAAAAACAAGAGCACATTTAACAAATGGTGCTGTCATAACTGGAGTTTAACATGAAAAAGATTGCAAAAAAGATTCATATCTCTTCTCAGGAATAAAACTCAAATCCAAGTGGATCAAAGACCTCAACATAAGTTCAGTTACACTGAACCTGATAGAAGAGAAAGTGGGAAGTAGCCTGGAATGAATGGGCACAGGAGATCACTTCATAAATATGACACCAGTAGCGCAGACACTGAGAGCAACAATTAATAAATGGGACCTCCTAAAACTGAGAAGCTTCTGTACGGCAAAGGACATGGTCAATATAACAAAACCACAGCCTGCAGAATGGGATAACATCTTCACCAACCCCACATATGACAGAGGGTTAACCTCCAAAATATATGAAGAACTCAAGAAACTAGACACCATAATACCAAGTAACCCAATTTTAAAAATGGGTACATTGAAGACTTTAGACATTTAAAAGAAAAACTTGCAATAATTCAAACCATAAGATTGAAAACTCAGATGACAATTTCCTGAGTAAATCAAGCTATGAGTAAAAAACTATATTAGTTATATAGTCTTGTATCCATCAATTAAATAAGTTTTGAGTATAAAACTGCCCAGTAAGAAAATGCCAGGTCCAGATAATTCCACATGTAAATTGTAGCATATTTTTACGAGAAAAGAGTGGGGGACAACACAGACAGAAGGTAGCATAGGGGAGTGACACAGACAATGGCGGTGACACAGACAGGAGGGGTGGATACAGACAGGAGGTAGTGGGGGTGACACAAATGGAGGTAGTGGGGACACAGACAGGAGGTGGGGCTAATAGAAAGGAGATGTGGAATAGGAAAAAAAAAGGAGTTATAAAAATAACTGCCCAATAACACCAAAAGCCCACCCAAAACTTTTAGGGCATGGTACGAGAGGCTTCTGTACCCTCAACCCAGTTAGTCTCCGCCCTATGTTCTTATCACTTCAGCCAGGAACATGTGGTACAGGAACCTCTGCAGTCAGTGCAGGAGGAAATGCACACAGCCAGCTCCATCCACAGACTGTAGAGAATGTACTTGAACTTCAGTTCTTCAGAGATGTGCCTGAGGGAAAAGACAGGAGCACTCAGGATACAGCTCAGCGTTATGGGATTAGCAAAAGCATCCACACTGAGACATGTCTAGCATACAGCTCATTGGCTCTGTGCTTGCCTAACAGGCCCAAAGTCCTATCCCCAGAACCACAAAACAAACAGCCAATGCCTTCCCTCACAAAAGTGAGAATTGAGCAGATACATCCATAGAATGGACTGGAGAAACACAGGATCCAGCTAGGCTAACTAAACTCTGCAGTTAAATTGTGTCTCTTTGAGGCATTAAAACATTAAACAAGTGCTTCCTCAGCTGAGAAGACAACGAAAACATATTTAAAGAAATTAAACATTTCTTTAAATGATTTATTTATTTTTATTTTATGTATATTTTGGAGTGGGGTGTGCTATGGACTGTGGTAAACTTACCAATGGTCATATGGTTAAAAAAAAAAAAAAAAGCTGACTGTCCCTTTCGCAGATGTCATCAATACCGCCTCAGCTAAAGGTGGAGTTTTGTCTGGCTGGAGGTTAAGTCTTGTAAGCCACCTCAATCTGTGTGTTCAGATGTGAAATCACCCTGCTTTTGTCTGAAAAAAAAAACTGTTTTCTGAAAGTCATTCACACACACACACACACACACACACACACACACACACACACACACACGTCTCTTATAATTGTTCTGTCTCCTCTTCCCTGAAGTTCCCTAAGTCTTGTGAGGAGAGATATCATATATATGACTCATGTACGGCTGCTTATTCCTTGAACAGCTAAGGATCTTTGTGTTATTAACTGCCATCTACTTCAAGAAGAAGCTTCTCTGATGGGGGCTGAGAAATACACTGTTCTATGACTATAGCAATGAATCATTACAAATCACTTTAATGCTAATGTCCATTTAGCAGAACGACAGTTTTTGGTTCTCCTCTATGGCTTATGGCCTATCTAGGCACATGGTTTTGGCCCCATTATCAATGACAGAATTGGGTTCCATCTCATGAAGTAGGCTGTGATGGTTATTCTTGGTTGCCAATTTGACATCAGAAATTAACTAAAATCCATACTCGGAGGTTTTTTTTTTCTTAATTAAATCATTTGAAGTAAAATGGCCCACTTCTAATCTGAACCTTTGAGGTGAGAAGATGAACATTTAATCAAGTTCTTTTGAGTGGGGAAGATCAGCTCTTAATCTGGAATACACCTTCTGCTGGCAGCTTAGGTAAAGGGCATGGAAGAAGGAAGTTTGCTCTCTCTCTTTGCCTGCTTGCTATTGCTCTTGATAACAAGTCATTCCTTCACTAACATTAGAGCCTACTACTTCAAGATTCAGGCATATATTGAAGAGCATCTGAGACATCAGCCTTGTGGGCAAAACAACTACTGGATTCTTGTGTCTTCCATTTGTATACAGCCATTGTTGGACTAGCTGGACCAAAGCCTCTAAGCCATTCTAAAAAAAATCCCTTGAGATAGAAATAGAAGTAGAAGTAGAAATAAAGATATTCACTCTGTAATTTTTGTTCCTATGGAGAGCCGTGCCTAACAAACAGGACCTAGAACCAATCAGAAAATGGTCGCTTACAGCTACAACATCCATGCCTGTAGCGTGTATGTTTCCGCCAGCCCGCCAGCCCGCCAGTCTGGGCCCACAGCCGCGCCAGCCCCAAATAACACTCAGAGACTCTGTATTTGATATAATCCTGTTGGCCAGTTACCATTATTGTTTACGGGCTAGCTCTGCCTTAATTATTAACCCATTTCTACTTATCTAAGTATTTCCACCTGGTCGTCTTATCAGGGAGCTGCGGTGGGCGTCCTGCTTCTTCCCTGGGCTACATCTCAACTCCTCCCTACTACTTCCTCTTTCCTCCTTGTCTCCTAGCCCCGCCTATCTTGCTATCTCATTGGCCACAGAGCTTTATTAACCAGTATGAGAAACATATATACAGAATAACATCTCCCATCACATGCCATTATTTCATCAGCAGCCATTTCTTATTAGCTACGTCATTATTGAACCTTGCATGGTTCATATTGGATGAAATTGATGATTAATTTTCTCATATCATGCATAGCACCTTCCAGCATTCTATATAAGCTAGCTACTATGAATGGAGTTTCCAAGTTAGTTCTAGCATAATTTTCCCTCTTTCAGTGAGTCTATTAGGTGATGTCTTCAGCAGTAGAGTCTTTCTGTCAAGTTCCAGATGGTAACCAAGAATACTGGCAATGGCAAACAATTCTTGGGGAGGTATATGTAGGATTTCATTGGCCAAGAACTCATTAAGCGATAACTTAAAGCATAGTAAGATAATCTATTTCTGTTGTTTTAAGTAACCTCTACTTATGCTAATTTCTTATGGAAGGCCTAGAAAACTAACAGGATAAGTTAATAATGTCTATGATTTTAATGTCCTTGAACAGGTAATCTACACAAGAACTTATTATATTCTCCCCCAAAGAAACTTTAATCTCAAAATTGTTTTCAACCTTTGTCCTTTTATATATATATAAAATTATGTATATATGTATAATTTATGAAAGAAGATTCATACTTCCCACAAATTCTGAAAGTCATTTATGACTTTTACTTCCTACAAATCTTGCTTGTGATATCTCTAAGTGGGTGTCACTGTATTCATTTCAAACATTTCTTTGGGCTTTTAGTATTTGTCTTAAATTCTTATCTTCTGTAAGCATTTGAAACAAGGTCAAAATATCCATGAGAGTAAATAATAGAATCAATTACTTTAATAAAAAGATATTAACAAATGTATCTTAACTCAAGAAAGTCACATATCATGACTAAGCCAAATACATCAATTACGTGTTTCTATTATTAAGCCTTACTTTGAAATAGATTAAAATTATCAGAGCAGTTGGTGACTGCAAGGAAATAGTGTTTTCTAATAGCAAGGCAGTTGCACATATGAATTCACAGAGGTTGAGACAGCATGTACAAATGTGCACAAGCTTAAATCAGGCAAAATTCCAAAATAGAGAAGGAAGGTAGCATGAATTTCAAGCTAAGAAAGTAATTGATAGCTGCTGGAAAAGGACTGACCAGTTGAAGTTTATACATCCAAGAGTGTATGATTGTACTTGATGGGTAGGAAAAGAGAGGAAGAAGAGGAAAAGGGGGGAGTAGGAGGAAGAGGAAAAAGAAGAGGAAGAGAAAGAAAAGAAGAAGAAGAAGAAGAAGAAGAAGAAGAAGAAGAAGAAGAAGAAGAAGAAGAAGAAGAACTAGAAGAAGAAGAACTAGAAGAAGAAAGAAGAAGTAGATTTTAGTGAAGATAGAGCCACAGATCTAGGCAGAGTGAGAGAGGGAGGGTGAATATGCCCAAAATACCATTATACAGATGGTATTTCTGAAAGAACCATTTTGCAAAATGCTTTATAGAGTTAAGCTATAAAAGACTATACTCTCCTCTGGACAGAAATAAGGCTACAGGCTGCTGATTCAAGTGAGTCACATTCTCAGTCTTGAATGAGTACTCCATTGTGTTCTGTTTTCGGTTTTAGTTGTAGTTTTGTATTTTTTTCTATATGAACTCTATCATGTGGATTTCTCAAAACTTTGGGTAAAAAAGTATATGTTACTAAAATCCACTCATTCTGTTTCTGAAGGTCCGTGCTGGTGGTCACACAGAAGCTCTATTTCTCACAGCTATTTTAAGCTGCGAGAAAACTAGGTTGTTGATAAAAATGTCACGTGGACATCAATTTATCCTCTACATGGCCCATCACTTCTTATTCCAGTTATTGCACTTCACTTTAGAGGCAAGAACCCTCATTCTAAATTTTAAAATGCATACTTCTTATTTGCTAGTTCCCTGAGCCTGCCTCACACTCCCTTAGCAGTTCTATGGCAGAGCCTAACATGATTTTATATGAGACAGAAGAATATTGTATTTCTTTAGTCTTTTGTGTGCTGCTCCACAAGCAGGAGCCTACAGTAACTGTAGATCACCACTGTTAAGGGCTGGCCCTGGTTTTAGCAACAGTTCTCTGTAGAGAGCTGTGAAGTACCGCACCTTAAAGGTGGCACTGGCTTCCGTCTTCCACCTCCCCAAGGGTGAGCGCTCTCTGGCATAAACAAGCCCTTATTTGGTTATGTCTGTTCAGCCTGTCTGCTTCAGCATTAGAGTAGCCTATCTGCAGGGTCCATGTAGCTCATTGGGGTTGGTTAGCACAAAGGTATTTAAGCATGTGCAGGAGTCCCCCGGGTCCTGCGGGTCAGAAGAACATGTTTCAAGGACCCTGATTAAAACTGCATGAAGAAGAATCTTTCCGGATTCACGTCTTCCTTGCTGGCAGGGTCAGGAATGGTACAAATGGTGGCCCGTACAGGGAATTTTTCAGATCAGAACTTCTTGCAGTCAGGGCAGCGCTGGTTAAGTTCCCAAGGTAAGTTGGGACTAAATTAAGGCCCTCAGTAAAGAGGCAATAAGGTCTCTGGTAAGGAGCAATGAAGTTCCGGGTTTGGACTAAATTAAAGCCCTTGGTAAAGAGGCAATAAGGTCTCTGGTAAGGAGCAATAAAGTCGCAGGTAAGTTGGGACCAAATTAAAGACTGCGGAAATAAGCGGCAATAAAGTCTGAGGCATTGAGGGAGAGGTTGTAATGAACCGAAAGTACAATTTTCAAAATGGGGACTCCTCAGTCTCATCCAATTTTTCTGGCTCTTCAGGAGCTACTTTTGTCAAAGAAACTTAAAGAAAAGCACACTAGAAAGATTCCTGAGTGAATGTGATGCCATTACACCTTGGTTTGCAGTTTCGGGAGAACTCATGCTAGCGTGCTGGGACAAGTTAGGCAGGAATGTTGATTTTGCTTGGGAACAAGGGATGCTAAAGTCCGGAGTCCGGCCTGTTTGGAAGTTAGTGTGTAGCTGTATTGAAGACCAGAGGTACTGTAAAGAGGCAGTGGGAAAAGGAAAAGCTGCGCTAGAAATGTTACAAGAAGAAAGATCAGAAGAGGTTGAGAGGACAGGAGAGTCAGGTACGGACGAAAAAGATTCTGAGGGAAGAATTGCAAGCTCTCGTAGAAAAGGTTCAGAAACAATCTCTTAAGGGGCAGAGGGAGAAGGGAGAGGAGAAATAGTGATGTGGGGAGGGGAGAGACCCTCCTGGAACAATGCCTTCGGGGCCTTCTCCTGATGAGAGTGAGGAAGGGCGGGGCCCAGGTACAGGGCGTTCCTTTTGCCCTGAGGTCTCAAAAGCCTTACAAAATGACTTAAGTCTTGAACAAGTAAATCAGATTGCCATAAAAGCATGGAAGTCATTACCCAATAAGGGATAGGTGAGTGGTAACCTCACTAAGATACTGCAAGGCCCAATGGAACCATTTTCAGATTTTATGGCCTGTTTGGTAGAGGCTACAGGGAGAGATTTTGGCATTACAGCAGCATAGTTGCAGCTATCTCTTTTGCAGTTGTGGGTTCAGTCACGGCTGCCATGGCTATGAGCACATCGGTGCAGACAGCCTGTAAGATAAATGAGTTGTCCAAGAATGTGGCTACCGCCTTGGTTGCTCAATCCACAATTGGTGCTCAACTAAAAGGAGGCTTAATGATTGTAAACCAAAGAATTGATCTGGTGCAGGAGCAAATAGATACCTTGTGGCAGTTGGCCCAATTAGGATGTGAAATGAAATATCCAGGTTTGTGTGTTACCAGCATTCAATATGAGAACTTTTCACATGCTGCTAATCTGTCATGACAGTTGTCTAGCTATCTTTTAGGAAATTGTTCTGTTGACTTTGATGACTTAATGGTACAGCTGCGAGTGGCCATTGTTGCAGTAAATTCAACACGTGTGGATGCAGGATTGGCTGCCGGATTGTCATTGTGGTTCCCGTTGCCATGGATCATCTGAAAGAGTGGGCAGGAATGGGAGCCATGGCTGTACTCTTGTTGCTTATCTCCTTTGTGGGCCTGTGGTGCCTTTGCAAGATGAGGTTTGTTCAGAAGCAGCATGCAGCTATGGTTGTCCAGCCATTTACAGCCATTGGGGCAGGACAGTCTCCCCAAGCATGGCTCACAGTCATAAACAAGGACTGATCCTTCACGCTCAGGTTGTATGGCTTAGCACTGCACTCCAAGTTAGCTCTGGAAGTGAGCAACTCCGAGAAGGGCAAGTCTGGTTGCACGTGGGTTGGTGTTCGAGGCCCCACCTCCAGGAGGCCCCACATGCCAGATGGGTGTGGCACTGACTTGGCTGACTACCAGGATTCAGGGTCATTACAATGTCCACTGCTTTACTGGAGACCAGACCACTACCCTTGCCTGTGGTGTTATTAAAACAAAAAGGGGGAACTATAGAGAGCTGCGAAGTGCCGCGCCTTAAAGATGGCGCTGGCTTCTGCCTTCCACCTACCCAAGAGTGAGCTCTCTCTGGCATAAACAAGCCCTTATTTGGTTAAGTCTGTTCAGCCTGTCTGCTTCCACGTTAGAGTAGCCTATCTGCAGGGTCCACATAGCTCACTGGGGTTGGTTAGCGCAAGAGTATTTAAGCCTGTGCAGGGGTCCCTCCTGGTCCTGCGGGTCAGAAGAACATGTTTCAAAATCCTGATTAAAACTGCATGAAGAAGATCTTCTCAGAGTCGCGTCTTCTTTGCTGGCAGGGTCAGGCGTGGTACAGTTCTCCAGCCAATGCCAAAAGGTCTAAAGGCTTCTACTGCTGAGAAGCTTTTTGTAATGAAAATATAGATAACCCGTAGTCATTTTAATGTTTTCACATGACTGACTTTGTTAATACTAAACAAGACCAAGTCTTAGTCAGAAAGCTGGAACTCCTTGACCTGGTAATTTCAGCACTCCTCAAATTTTCCAGTGATATCAACAGAACAAGACAGGTTATTGCTACTAACTGGCTGGAAGGTTCAAAAAGCTCTCTGCTTGCCCTTCTGCAGACCAAGCTTCAGCAGTTCTTTTAAATAAAGCCCCAAGCAGCTTTCTGAAATTTGAAAATGTAGACATTTATAAAAATATATTTTAAAATGAAGATTCAAAATTCAATTCATTAGAAAAAAAGAAACTACAGGAAGGGAAGATTAAGGATTGAAGTTATATGCATAATTATATCAACTGTTATGTAATTTCAGGTTCTTGGTCCCATGAGCAGTGTTGGACATGGGTTCCATCTCATGGAGTGGGCCTTAACTCAAACCAGATAGTAATTGGTTATTTCCACAACTTTTTGTTACTATTGTACCAACGTATTATGCAGACAGGTCACCATTGTAGATTAAAGGGTTTGTAGCTGGGTTGGAGTTTACCTTTCTCTTCTGGTAGTCCAGAGCAACTTCCAGTACCATGAACACCACTAGTTCATATGAGTGAAGGCTCATTAAGTATATAGGTACTGTCTTCTGCAATAAGGCTTTACCATGAGTTTGTGGAGAATAACCAACAGCACTGGAAATTTTATGGATTGTTTGGGGTTCTAATTAGACCCCTTTGGCCATGAGCTCAATCAGAAGTAGCCTATTCCCAGAACTGACAATTTCATTTAGTGGTGAGAGGTGAGTTGGGGTTTTGTCTTCACAGGTATTTGGTGATTCCCATTTGGAATTCTTTCACATATGGATATATTTTGAGAAGCTTCTACTACAGTAGATTTCCATCCAAACCTAAATGGTCTTTTAGGTTTTTTAGCTGTTCCTGCCCATATTCCCTCCCTTAACCTACCACCCATCATAATTTGAAGTTTCAAATTTTGAAATTATTTAAAAAATTGACTTAGCAGTGTTTTAAAATAAAGAGGGGCTAGAGATAGAGATAGTACCCACATGGTGGCTCATAACCATTGGTGACACCACTTCCAGGAGGTTCAACACCCTTTTCTGGCCTCTGTTGGCACTGCATGCACATGGTACACAGACACACAGGCAGATAAAATATTCACATACATTTTTAAAAGGATAGGGCCTGAGGGAAAACCTACTTCTATCATTCATCCAAGTGAACACAGAATAAAATAAGTCCCAATGATATATTTGAGCAGATGAGAAGGCAAGAAGAGTGTAAGAGCCAGAGGTGATGGGTGAGCCAAGAAAACAGCCTCTTCCAGACACAATTCTTAAAATACTATGTCAAGTTCTAAGGAGAAAGCATGGACATAAAAAGGCACACATATGAACTCACAGAGATTTTTGACAGTCCACACCAAGAGTTGCATATATTCAAACCAGGAAAATCCTAGTGCTGCAAAGGAAAGTAGACACAAAGTGCTACTACTTAGCAGAAAGCTATTTGCAACTGATAGATACTAGCCAAGAAGAGTGAGGTCAGGTTTCTCCAACTGATTGATACTGGGTGTATCAACCATACTCTAGATCAGATCCCATTCCCAGGAGTAGCTGGATATACAAAATAGACTCCATGTTCTTTTGTGTGTATGCTTTTTATGTTTTTGGTATATTTTGATAGTTTTTTTTATTTTTGTTTATTTCACTTGTTTTCATCTTGATTGACATACTGGTTTTTTTTTTTTAGAAGAAGAACAAAATATTGGGTGGGCAATGAGTTAGAGAGAAGCTTTGAGGAGTTAAAAGGTGGAAAAAATATTATTGAACTATATTGAAAAAATTTTTAAATAAAAATAAAAGAGGACATGAAGTTAGGAGGATGTAACAAGCTAGGGAGTAGGTCTGGAAGAAAATAGAAAAAGAGGAGTGTGAATATGATTAAAATACATTATGTGAAACTCTCAAAAATTAATATATCATATTAACATGTAAATTACAAAACACTATAAAATATTAAGGATACAACAAAAGATAATTAAATTTTTGGAAAGAGGTTAAGAAGCATTAAATGCATCTTAAAAATTACATCAACCTGAATATGGGTCTCAACTAGAAGGACTGAGCAGTCTGGGGGACCTCAGACAGTAGAAACAGGATCTATTCCTGGTGCACAAAAGGACCTTGTGGACACATTCCGCAGGGAGGGATACTCCCTTAACCTAGAGACAGGAGAGAAGTCCTAGTCCCTACTTCAAATGACTTGACAGATTTACATGACCCAACCTGGATAGCATAGCCCTACAAGTGGAATGGGGGTGGGGGGATGGGAGAGGAGGGTGGCCAGGGTGCATGTCACAAGGGAAAGAGGGTAAGAGGGAGGAAGGGAGAGGAAACTGGGATCCACATGTAAAATTTTTAAATTATATTATTAATAAAAAAAGAAGGAAAAAACAAAAACAAAAAAAAACGAATGCTTTTTTTTAAATTTTTTTAAAAAATTTTTTTTAAATTTAATATTTTTTTAAATATATATAAGTATATATTTAAAATGTTTTGACTTCAAAATTTAAGCCTATAGACAAGTTACTGGGGAAAAGGATTTCTAATTTTGTTTCTACAGAAAATGAAAAGCTGTGGATTCCTTCCAGACTAATGTGGTTTGATCACGCAAGACCCTCTGAAGCAACGTCAATGGGACAATGCAGCCTTGCAGACCACTACAGCCAGGATTTCTGCATCTTCTTAGGATTCCCCCATGACAGCGCCCCCTACCAACAGGAAGCAGTTTGGAAAGAACGATGCCCAAATTCCCAAATATTGTTTATAAATGTTTGTTTTCATTTACAAAAAAAGAAAGTCTTTGTATAAATAAATAAAATAAAATGAAATCAAATACCATGTTCATAGGTAGTTAAAACTCATAAAGATATTCAGCACAAGGAGTCATCTGAAAAGAATGCAAAAAGTAGAAGATACTTGTCTCTGAGGCATGGAAACAGAGAACAGGTCTCAGGGAGTGTAAGCTTTAATTTACAAATATCTATATAGAGAGTGAGAAATTCAGAGAAAGGGCTCCAGAATGCTTGGGAAGGAGTCTTTCTGGAACTTTAACTAAAACTAAATAATAAAACTTAAACTAAATAATAACCCATGCATTCAAAAGGTATGGTTCCATGAATATATATATATATTCATGGCCAACCCCTCTCTAGGACAGATACTCTAAACTTTCCCTAACCGAACCTATTAGCCTTAAAATAATCTACTTGATCCAAAAGAAAATTAAGTGCCTGTCAAAAGAAAGCTCGGTATTTTTTAAGAGAAATCCATGAATTTTTGGCTTTTACTGTCCACACATAAATAACACAAAGAAAGGAAGGGCAGTAGGAATGGGGGAATGGAAGGAGGGAAGGAATAAGGGAGTGGGGAGAGGGAAAAGGGAAAGATAGATGGAAGAAAGGAGAAAGGAAGGAAGGAAGGAAGGAGACAGTGATACACTAGATAGGAAATCAGGATAAAAATATACCCCAGAATCACAGAACTAATAAAATTGCTAGTTAACGCCATAAAGCAAATACTACATCAGTATCTTAAAAAAAAAAAAAAAAAAAAAAGATGACCACAAACAAGGAATATAGGGGACTAAGGAATACAAGAGTAAAAAGGTTGATTAAACCTACAAAAGTGAAATTGTGTTGGGTCAAAGAATAGCTATTAGTGTTGGGTGTTAGACAGAGTTCTCTAAACTGGAAGGCAAAGAGGATAAAATCGACAACAATGTAAAAAACGTATTTGGGGTGGACTATCTTATAGTCCTGTTCTGGGCCTGAGTGGCAGCTGGGTTGGTCAGCCGATTCTTCGCTACCCAAGCAAGCTTTCCAGCACTGCCTTAGGTAGTTAACCCAATGCAGTCTGAAGCAAAGACCCCCCCCCTCCCACAATCTCGCAAGTCTATGAACTGTGAAGGGCATGAACCTACAGATCCAAAATAGTAGGACTCCATGATACAGGACAACACAAGATGTCCAGAGGAGCCCTAGCGAGAGTCCACTATCTGTAGTATGGCAGAAACCAGAAGCCCCGAAACAGACCAATTACTGGAATCCAGTTGCAGACAGGGAGGAGTGATGAGCAAAGGGGTCAAGAACATGCTGGAGAACAGCACAAAAACAGCTGACCTGAACAAGTGACAAGTGAGAGTGCAGGGACCTCAGCCTGACAGCTGGGAAACCAGAATAGGACCAAACCGGGCTCCCTGAATGTGGGTGTCAATTGGGAGGCCAGGGCACTGGCCTCTGGCAGTGGAACCAGTATTTATATCTAATGCACAGACTTTGGGAGCCAATTCCCGGTGGAAGGATATTCTCTCAGTCTAGATACATGGGGGAGGGCCTAGGCCCTGCCCCAAATGATGTGACAGATTTTGATGTCATCCCATGGGAGGCCTCACTCTCCCTGGGGCGAGGATGGGGGGCTGGGATAGGGGCTTGGTGGGGGCCATGGGAGGGAGAGGGAACTGGGATTGGTGTGTAAAATAAGATTGTTTTTAATTTAAATAAAATAATAGGAAAATAGAATCAATAATTTTTTTAAAAAAATATATTTGTATTCAAGAAATGGTCAAGATTGCAAACCACATGTCCTTCCTCTGAAAATAAAAATTCATATGAAAATATTTCAGAATAAAGAAAAATGAATGTTGTAAAGATTTGGAAATATATATATATATATATATATATATATATATATATAGTTAAAAGTAGAAAAATTGATGCAGGACAGTATTGAAGATACAAGCTACACTAATACTATTCATCTCTAGTGTCTAAAATCCAGTACTAGTTTAGCATGGTTTTCAGATAGGAAAAAATATTGTCTAAGTAAGATCTAGGATCTAAACTGTATATTAGAAAGAGATCAAGACCTGGGATATTACACAAATAAGAGTTAACTCAAAGAATTTGGAGAAATGATTGAAGGGAATGTGATTGTATCAGAGGGAGTGAATTACTTCAGATAATAACCCATTGTTATGGAAATTATCTTATTAGAACTAAAATAATTTCTGATTAAGGTAAGAATTAGATGGTGCATATAAAACAGTATGATACATCTGCATTATATCCTATGATGAAGTAGGGGTGAATGTATCTTTCTCTTGATTGGTAGACAAATGACAAGTCATATATTGGCCTTTAAAAGGAGCATTAGGCAGGGGCTGTTTCTATGCTGTGAGTTACAAGGGGCCTCATATTAGCAGTAAAGTGTCTGAGTACTAGGGTTATAGCATGGATATATTTGTCTGGCCTACCAGACTTGAACATCAAGTCCACTAGGAGGTTTTTATCTTTATCTTAAAGCATTCTTTCTTTTTAAAATTTGAAATGTACTGAGACAATCATTCTCACAACTCTATTATTCACTTCTTACGTGGACAGCTGAGTTCTCATCTTCCTGAAAGTAATTTTAATAAAAACAAAAGGCAAGAAATGTTAGGTCACAGAGAAATTATGAGGACTAGACATTAATGAAACAATAAGAGAGCTGAGAGCCTATGACTGATGATTATATGAGAGGTTAACCCTGTGTGCTATGTCTTGTATAGACCTAGAATATGCAGCCATAAGTAAGGTGTGGCCGCGTGTTCCAGGATGAGTCCGGGCAAGGTTTTTTATAACATCTGTGAATTTAATGTTCAAAACAGTTGGGCTTAAGGTAAATGCCCTCAAAGAAAAAGGTAAAATTGGTGGGTGGTCAGCTCAGTCCCCCATTTCAGCACCCAAGCAGATTACCAAATAGAAAAGAATGTCAAATATGATCTGTAAATGTTTTGGAGCAGGAGGCTGGGGACAGTGTGGGAAAATGAAGAAATGTGTATATTGTATGGTTTTCTGTTTCTAGGTAGTTAATCTCTTTCTTAGAAAAATTCAAATTGAATTCACAGCTTGATATTAGAACTCAAAACCAGATTAGCACACCTTTTATATTTTCTTGCTTCAGGATTTCAGTAACTACTGATCATACGTGTGTGTGTGTGTGTGTGTGTGTGTGTGTGTGTGTGTGTGTGCGCATGATCTGTATGTTTATGTGATGTGTGAGTGTGTACTTGGTGTGTGTGGTATGTGTTTGAGAATGTGTGTGTGCACATATATGTGTGTGTGTGTGTGTGTATGTGTGGGATGTGTGGGATGTGTGTGTTATGTGTGGGGTGTATTGTGGTATGTATGTGAATGTGTATGTATGTATGCAGTGTGTGTGTGTGTGTGTGTGTGTGTGTGTGTGTGTGTGTGTGTGTGTTCACAACTGTCTTGTTCTGGATTATAAGAACAGGAAATAAAGGCCAAATCTCAACAGAAGTGAAGGGTTTGAAACTTAGCTCATCCTATAAGGTCTCATTCTTGCATCTTAGACCTTTGTCTTTACCAAGAACCACTGTAGAGAGGGCAGAGGGAGAGCACATAAATTGTTTAGGTGATGAGTGTATGTCATTATGATCTAGTTCACTAGCTTTTTTGTTTTGATTTTTTTGTTTGTTGTTTTGTTTTTCAAGACAGGGTTTCTCTTGTAGCTTTAGAGTCTCTTCTGGCACTCACTCTGAAGACCAGGCTGGCCTAGAACTCATGGAGATTTGCCTGTCCTGGCTCCCAAGTGCTGGAATTAAAGGTGTGTGCCACCACTGCCTGGCTTTAGTTCACTTGTTTTGACAAGATATTTCAATTGTCAGGAGTGATTGTGTTAGAAATTACCATAGGTTGTATTAAATAATGCTTCATGTACCAAGACTTCATAAACACAGTCTCTATACCTATGTACATTCATACCAATATGTGGCGCGCCAATCCCGACCCGCAGGAAAGACAGCAACCACACGAGGATTCTTCTCAGATCACACTTTATTGGAGCGCTTCTTGGTTGAAGGGAGAGCCGAAGGTGAGGGGCCCCGGGCAGGAAGGGACAGCTGCTTATATATCCTACTAGGCAACGGGTCACGGTCTCATAGGCTCAAAAGACCTCGCCTCAGTGTTGGAGCCACGGGATTGGCTAGGGAACGAGCAGGTGCGCTGGAGTGCAGCCGCCAAGCTGGCGTATGCCCGAATAAGGTAAAACACTGAGGATACAAGAAAGAGGAAGTTCACCATCTTGTAATGGCGTCCTGCGGGCGGCCGACTACACCAATAAGAGTCTAATCATGTACTAAATTATGTCTCTGTACATTAATGATTAAATGCATCTATTTCATAATCAAAACTGAGGTAATGAATGATGACGGCAACAAAAATGGAAAATTACAGAAATTGTAAAATCCTGTTCTTTGAACAAATAATTGTGAATCTGCCAGGAATAACACAATATATAAAAGGGAATGATCTAACTGAAAGAATGAAAGAAATAAATAAAAATTAACAAAGCCTCAAGCAAGTGCAGCTCACTATCTAGTATACCAATATAAACATAAAGAATCTCAGAAAGGAAGTAAAAGATACAGGAAGAAAAAAATCTGAAAAAAAAATGGCCTCAAACTTCTCAAATGATTTTACAACACATAAACAGGAACATTAAACAAAACCTTCAGAAATAAATTTGAAACTATCTGTACACAATTGTGTTATAACCAGACAGTCAAAGAAATCAAAAGAAGAAATCTGAAACCATTTTGAAATAAATGGATTTCCAATAAAGACACAACTCAGTAAAATGTATGGTATGGGCTTTAAGTGCTAGGGAGCTAGTTCTGTGGGTAAAAACTTTTTACCAGGAAAGCATGGGGAACTGGATTTGAATTCTCAGAATGCAAACGCCAGCAGAAGCAGTGCAAGCTTGGCCTTGTTGGAGGAAGTGTTTGTTTCACCCGGTGTAGGCTTTGAAGTTTCAAAAGATAAAGCCAGGCCCAAAGTCTCTCTCTTCCCCCTGCCTGTGGATCCAGATGTAGAACTCTCAGCTACTTCAACAGCACCAACTCTCCCTGCATGGTGCCATGCTCCCCGCCACTATGGCAATGGGCTAAACACCGAAATTGTGAGCAAATTCCATTTAAATGCTTTTTTAAATTTTTTTTTTAATAAGCGCTCCCATGGTCAAGGTGTTTCTTTACAGCACTAGAATACTGACTAAGACAGGAACCTATATTCATGGTTCCTATATGTCTTTTCATGGTTTGATAGTTCTTTTCAACACAGAAAAATATTTCACTGTCTGTACGTACCAAAATTCATTTAAATTCCTCAGAAAAGAGTATCTAGGTTGCTTACATGTTTCGGCAATAATGAATAATGCTTCTATTAAAACTTTCTCTACAGTTTCATTGTGTGGGAGTTGGTCAAATGTTTTAAAGTCCTACAGAAAAATTCCACAGAATCTAATTTCTGGATTGTGTGATAAAAGCTGGAACTTACTATGTAGACCAGGCTAGTCTTGAACTCGTAGAGATCGACCCGCCTCTGCCTCCTGAGTACTGAGATTAATGGTGTGTATGCTACCATGCCTGGGTGTTTCTATATACTTTTAATAGATACTAATCTTTCAAACTATACCATTTTCTCATTCCAGAAATAATTAACATTTGCTGCTGGCTCATTTTCTCATTAGATTTGATTATGTCAGTGCTATGGATTTTGGTCACTATTTGAGGGATGTGGTGGTTTTTCTGTTTCAATGCGCATGTCTTTAATGATGTGGGTATGGAAAATCTTTTCATATTTGTATTTGTTACTTAGGCATTTCCTTCATTATGAATTTTGTTATAGTTATAGATCAAGTTTTAAAATGTATTTGTTTTATTATTCCTGGATTCTAAGGGTTGGGTTGTGAGTACAGGAGATTAATATTACTTTATTGCATCTTTTGTAAATGCTTACAAGAAATCTGTAGTGTTCTCTCTCCCTCTCCCTCTCTCTCTCTCTCTCTCTCTCTCTCTCTCTCTCTTTCTCTCTCTCTCTCTCTCTCCATATCTCCCTCTTTGTCCCTCTCTTTCTTTATTCATAAAGGTATCAGTTTCCAATTTTGACAACATCCATTTTAAAACTTGCTGTATAGATTGTGCCTTGGTTGTGTCTGGAGTCCTCACTGCATCCAAAGTCTTAAAGGTCTTCTCCTAGGTTTTCTCATGTTTATGATGTTGTAATGGGCCCATCTATTTTAACTTATTGTGCATAAAACATGTGAGGCTTTGCACTGTTTATGTGTGTTTTTAATCAATTTGACAAATGCTTTATTCACCTAAGAAGATGATGCATCAATTAAGAAATAGCCACAGTCAGATTAGCCTATAGGCAAGTCTGTAGGGGTTTTCTTGATTAATGATTGATGTGAAAAGGCCCAAACCACACTAAGCAGGTGGTTCTGGGTTATATAAAAAAAACATTCTACAATCCACACCCTTACTATAATTGCTATTTCTCAAAATTTTTAAATTTACTTTTTTCTTATTTTAAATATCGATCCAAGGTCTCTCTTCCACCCTCCAGTTTTTAAAAATTATCTAATGTTGAAATAAACTTTATTTGCATAATTATGGAAAATAAAATTAATAGGTAGCTTTCCCATGATCCTTTACATCTTTGGCTTGGAGTTTTACATTACATAGCCACCAAATTACTCATCCAGAGTAATAAATATTCCAGAGAATATAAAAGGACTACAATATTATTATAATACTGTAGATCAACTCCTTTCCTTTGTTGAATAAAGATATTACTCGGGATTGATTACTTTACTAAAATCAATTAATCTTTCCAAGAAACTAGGATCAGCACCCCCACAAACATCACCTCCATTTTACTTTCCTCTGCACCTTATAATTGTTTCTTCCATATTGTCATTACTCTGTGTGCATTGGATTTTTATCTTTTATTTGGTATATTTATTGTTTTTTCTTATTTGACATATTGATTGTAGTTTCCTCTCCCTCCCTTCCATGCCCCGACCCCCTCCCATCCCATTCCCCACCCCCACTGCACAGGAAGGTGTTGCCTTCCAGGAGGGATCATCAAAACCTGTCAAGCCTCTAGGTTAAGGGAGTATCCCTCCATGGGGAATGTGCTCCCAAAGTTCTTTTGTGCACCAGGGATACATCCCAGTTCCACTTTAGAAGTCACTTAGACTGCCTGGGCCTTCTGAGACCCACGTTCAGGTGGTCTGAGTTGGTACGATGCTGGTTTCCCAGGTATCAGTTTGGGGGTCCATAAGTTCCTTGTTTTTTCAGGTCAGCTGTCACTGTGGGTTTTTGCAGCCTGGTCTTGACCCCTTTTCTTATCACTCCTTCCTTTCTACAACTGGATTCCTGAAGATTGGCTCACTGTTTAGATGTGGGTGTCTGCTTCTGTTTCCATCAGCTACTAGATGAGGACTCTATGATGGCATATAAGTTAGTTATCAGTCTCGTTATCAGGGAAGGGCATTTAAGGTAGCATCTCCACTGTTGCTCAGATTGTTAGTTGGGATCATTCTTTTGGTCTCTGGACATTTCTCTAGAGTCAGTATTCTCTTCAAATACATAATGACTGCCTCTATTATGGTATCTTTCTTTTATTTATTTTTATTTTTTTATTTTTTATTTTTTTTGCTCTCGTCTATTCATCCCCCAACTCAAACTTCCTGATCACATATATTCTCCTCTCTTGATTTCTCCTAATTCCTTCTCTATTCACTGTCCCACGCCACTCCCAATATGCTCAGGAGATTTTGTTTCTTTCCCTTTCTGTGAGGGACCTTGTATGAATCTCTTAGGTTATTCTTCGTATCCTAGTTTCTCTGGCTGTGTGAATTATAGACTGGTGATCCTTTGCTTTATGTCTAAAATCCTATGTGAGTACATACCATGTTCCTCTTTTTTTTTTTTTTTTTTTGACTGGGTTGCCTCACTCAGGATGGTTTCTTTAACTTCCATCCATTTGCCTGGGAATTTCAAGAGTCCATTTTTTTTTCCACTGAGTAGTATTCTATTGTGTAAATATACCACATCTTCTTTGTCCATTCTTCAGTTGAGAGGCATCTGGGTTGCTTTCAGGTTCTTGCAATTACAAATAATCCTGCTATGAACATAGTTGAACAAATGTCTTTGTTGCATGGATGTGGATCATTTGGGTATATATATTCCTAAGAGTGGAATTGCTGAGTCCTGTGGTAGACAGATTCCCATTTTCCTGAGGAACTGCCATACTGATCTCCAAAATGTCTGTCCAAGTTTGCACTTACAACAGCAGTGGAGGAGTGTTCCCCTTTCTCTACATCCTCTTCAGCCTAAGTTGTCATTGGTGTTTCTAATTTTAGCCATTCTTCCAGGAGTATGATGGTATCTCAGAAATGTTTTGATTGGTATTTCACTGATGGCTAAGGATGTTGAACACTTTCTTAAGTGTCTTTCAGCCTTTTTGGATTCCTCTATTGAGAATTCTCTATTCAGTTCTGTACCCCCTTTTTCATAGGTTTTTATTTTTTTATTTTTTTATTTTTTTTTTTTTTGGTGTTTTGGTGACTAGCTTCTTGAGTTCTTTGTATATTTTGGAGATCAGCCAGATGTGGGGTTGGTGAAGATCTTTTCCCATTCTGTGGGCTGCTACTTGGTCTTGTTAACTGTGTCTTTAGCGTTACGGAGGCTTCTCAGTTTGAGGAGGTCTCATTTATTAATTGTCAAGCTCAGTGTCTGTGCCACTGGTTTAATGTTCAGTAAGAGGTCTACTATACCAATTTGTTCAAGGGTACCTCCCATTTTCTCTTCTAAGAGGTTCATTGTGGCTAGATTTTTGTTGAGGTCTTTGATCCATTTGGACTTACGTTTTGTGCATGGTGATAGAAATGGATCTGCTGTCTTCTACACATTATCAACCAGTTGTGCCAGGACCATTTGTTGAAGATGCTTTCCTCCTTCCATTGTATACTTTTAGCTGTTTTGTCAAAAATCAGGTAGGTTTTCATAGATGTGTTAATATCAGGATTTTCAATTTGATTCCATTGGTCTGTCTGTCTATGTTTGTGCCAATACCAAGCTATTTTCAGGACTAAAGCTCTATAGTAGAGATTAATGTCCGAGATGATGTTGCCTCCTGAAGTTCTTTTATTGTATAGGGTTGTTTTGGCTATCCTGGTTCTTTTGTTTTTCCAATAAAAAAGTTGAGTATTATCCTTTCATGGTCAGTGAAGAATTTTCCTGGGATTTTGATGGGGATTGCATTGAATCTGTAGATTGCTTTTGGCAAGATCGCCATTTTTACTATGTTGTTCCTACCTATTCAAGAGCATGGGAGATCTTCCATTTTCTGGTATCTTCTTTAATTTCTTTTTTTTTAAGATACAAAGTTATTGCTATATAGATTTTTCACTTGCTTGGTTAGTGTTACCCCAAGATATTTTATGTTGTTTGTGGCTATTGTAAAGGGTGATGTTTCTCTATTTTCTGTCTCAGCCCCTTTATTGTCTGTATATAATAGGGCTACTGAATTTCTTTTAGTTAATCTTGTATCCTGCTAATATGCTGTAGGAGTTCCCTGGTAGAATTTTCCAGGTCACCGTGTAAACTAACATATCATCTGCAAATAGTGACAGTTTGATGTCTTCCTTTCGAATTTGTATATCCTTGATCCCTTTTTGTTGTTTTATTGCTTTAGATAGAACTTCAAGTACAATATTGAAGAGATACGGAGAGAGGCGACAGCCTTGTCTTGTTCCTGATTTTAGAGGAATAGCCTTAAGCTTCTCTCTAGTTTGATGTTAGCTGTTGGTTTACTGTATATTGCTTTTATTGTGTTTAGGTATGTTCCTGTTATTCCTGATCTCTCCAAGACCTTTATCATGAAAGAGTGTTAGATTTTGTCAAAAGCTTTTTTCAGCATCTAGTGAGATGATCATATGATTTTTCTTTTTCAGTTTGTTTATATGGTGGATCACATGGATAGATTTGTGTATGTTGAACCATCCCTGCATCCTTAGGATGAAGCCTACTTGATCATGGTGGATGATTTCTTGGATTCAATTTGCCAGTATTGTATTGAATATCTTTGCATCAATGTTCATGAGGGATATTGCTCTGTAGTTGTCTTTCTTAGTTGTGTCTTTGTGTGGCGTGGGTACGAAGGTAATTGTAGCCTTGTAAAAAGAGTTTGGCAGAACCTTCTGCCTCTATTGTATGGAACAATTTGAGGAGTATTGGCATTAGCTCTTCTTTGATTTTTTGGTAGAACTCTGCCCTGAAGCCATCTGGCCCTGGGTTTTTATTTTATTTTATTTTGGTTGGAAGGCTTTTGATGACTGCTTCTATTTCATTAGAAGTTATAGGTCTACTTAAATTGCTTATCTCTTCTTAATTTAGATTTATAAGTGATATCTATCCAGAAATTTGTCCATTTCCTTTGAATTTTCAGATTTTGTGGAGTACAGGTTTTCAAAGTATGATCTGAAAATTCTCTGGATTTCCTCAGTATCCCTTGTTATGTACCCCTTTTCATTTCTGATTTTGTTAATATGCATGTTCTCTCTCTGCTTCTTGGTTAGTTTGGATAAAGGCTTGTCTATTTTGTTGATTTTCTTGAAGAACCAACTCTTTGTTACATTGGTTCTTTGTATTGTTTTTCTCGTATCTACTTTATTAATTTCAGCCCTCAAATTGATTATTATCCTGGTGTCTACTCCTCCAGGGTGAGTTTGCTTGTTTTTGTTCTAGGGCTTTCAGTTGTGCTATTAATTCTCTCATGTGACTATCCTACATTTTCTTCATATGGGCACTTAGTGCTATGAACTTTCCTTGTAGCACTGCTTTCAAAGTTTGGGTTCCCATAAGTTTGGGTACGTTGTGTCTTCATTCTTGTTGAATTCTAAGAAATCTTTAATTTCTTTCTTCATTTCTTCCTTGAACCAGGAATGCTGCAATTGCACAGTTTAGTCTCCATGAGTTTGTAGGGTTTCTGTGATTTGTGTTATTGTTGAATTCCAACTTTAAAGCATGGTGGTCTGATAAGATACAGGGGGCTATTTCAATTTTTTTAAATCTGTTGAGGCTTATTATGTTGCCTAGCATGTGTTCAATTTTAGAGAAAGTTCCATGTGGAGCTGAGAAGAAGGTATATTCATTTGTGTTTGGATGGATTATTCTAAAGATGTCTGTTAAACCCAGCAGGACAAAGGGTGAGGGGACGCTCCATATTATTATTTTATGAATTTTGATCATAACTCTAATTTACTATTGTCAGCTTTTAAAAGTATATGGTTAAAGCACATCATATACTAAGATGTGCTAATTTAAGAAAACCTATTTTTTTGCCTTTAAAAGATAAAAAACTGTATAGCTTATACTTCCTTTGACTACCTTTTGCCAGTTGACTTCTTAAATGTATTAATATTTATAAAATTTGATTATTTTATGTTTATTATTATAAAGTTTCTCTTTTGAGTCTGATTATATTTTTATCTATCTAAATGTTTGATTGAACATCATGTTTAAAATTTCATTTTTCTAGAAGCTTGTCTTCTGCCTCCCCTCCTCCTCTCATTCTCTGTATACTTGAAAATTCATCAAAACCAATGCTGACAACTTCCACAGGTCTTGAGTGTCTCTCACCCCTCTCATTCCTCCCCGTTTCCACTGCTCTTCTCCCCTCAAACTCTTGTTCATCTCTGTCCCACTTTTAAAAAAACCTTGTCGTGGTTCTATTCCTAGACACTAGCTCACATTCTAAATTACAAAGTCATCTTGAACCAATTGAAACAGACTTTGTAGTTTAGAATGTAGTAGACTGCTTGGTTATTTCATTCATTTCTATTAAGATTAATTTAATATTAAGGAAAATTATCTTAGTACATGTGAACCTCAATTTCATAACAAGTCTAATAAATCCCAGTACCTAGGAATGAATTTTGAGTCCATGAGTTGTACTATATTCATAGATCTTCCGGGTTTATTTCTTTTGATTACTTCTTTATTTTGACACATCAAAGATGCAAGAGCCTAGAAATTTGTCAACCAACATGAGGCTTTTTCCATTTAAAGAAAAACAACTTATATATGGGAAGCTCTAAGAAATATGAGCTAGTGTCAATTAGCAAAAATATTGAAGGAAGCTGTGTTTGCTACAGAGCCCAAGAGCAAGAACCAGCACTCAAGGAAACTGCAGAACATGACAATTGTGAATTCTGCTATTCTAAGATGCAGAAATAAAAAAATAAATAAATAAAAGGCGAGTCCTAGCCCCTGGGATTTCCTTTTCTCTCAGTCCAACTCTTTGGACTCCGATCAACCCTAGCAGCTGGTATCCCAGACAAGCCTTAGTAGGTCAGGTTAGAAGCCTGCCATTCCCACTCAGCCCTTCATCTGTACTCACCACACATAAGAGTGTTTCAATGAGACTTTCAGAATCTGGTCTCTGCCTATTCTTCATTTTGGGCCAGATTCATCTTTGTTTCCCAGAAGACAATGGCCGTGCTCTCTTTTCCTCTTGGTTGAACTTTTGGCAACCTACTAAAAGCAAAGCATCTGCTGTGGTCCCAATTTCCCACCAAACTTAATTTGTTCTTATTGTATACATCAACTCTACAAATGTGTCTGAATTATACTCCCAGCTTTGTGAGTGAGTACTATGAGCTTTGTGGCTGGAATGGTTGTCTACTATAAGCTGAGTGAGTTTAGGGGCTAGAGCTGTGACTAAAGACACAGATGAAGATGCTGATTGGGGTGAGAAGTGGGGATTCACAGCAGCTGGCAGCCACTGCTTCCAGTTACTCCTAAAGCAGCTCTTCACCTTTCTTTCTAGCTAACATGAGCATTCCGTTATGGAAGGGATATTTGGTGGACTCTTGATGTGTGTGAAGATGATATATAGTGAAGGGGTACAAGGTCATATACTACATGACCACAGACCACAAAGTTATTTCAGTTTAGTGATCAATATATTAGGGAATGCTATTTATTAGCTCCAGTAAACATACATTGGTCATTTACTGTGTGCCAGCATGCTGACAAATCATCTTGTCCTTCCCTCTATTTCTCTCACATCTTCATTAGTCTCCTGTGACTGTGTTTATCTCGCCTTTGATATACATCAGAATCCATCCACTTCCTGCTATGATTGCCATAGCCCTGCCCTCCAGATACTGACATCTCCACTGTTAACTGCTAATAGATTCTGCTATCTGAATGACTCTGTTTTCTTCCTCTATTGTGTGTTCCCTAAATAGCATTCCAGGGCAAATCTGTTAAGTTCAAGTTACCAGTGGGATACTCTTGTTCAAAAATACCTCAATGGCTTCCAAAAAGATTGAAAACAGAACTCAAATCTTATTTCTCTGTAGCTCATGTGGTCTTGCCAGGGCTAGGTCACTATTTTATTTCCAATTGCCCCTGTCTTGTTCTTTCCTCTCTAGCCATTCTGGCCTCTTAGCTAGTCTTCAAACCTCTTTACCAAGTATGCATACAAGTTGAGTCTCAGTCAGCTGTAGAAATCTCCCTGCCTGTAAACATGAGAATCATCACATCAACTCACTCGTGTCTTCTCCAGCTCTATGTGCTATTCAGATGTATATGACAAATTACAAATCATTACCTCTACATCAATTCGATTTCCCAGCTTTACTTTTGCCTCACACACTTAGCATTTTGGAATGTTCTTGTTTATTAAGGTACAGGTTCAGGAGTCAAAATGTAAACATCCCTTCACTGATAAAAGACCCAAGATAATCTCCTAATATAGAGAAAAGGCTCAAATTTCTTTCAGTTTCAGGTATCTTCCTTTGGAGCCTGGGGTGTGGCAGTGCAACAAGGTAAGGCTGAAAGGCAAATTTAATTGCTTGTCTCTTGAAAGAAAGAGGAATAGGAGGGATAAGGGTCACAATATCCTCTGCAAGAGCATGCCCCCAAACCCTGTCTTCTTCCTATTAATTGTCACCTCTTAAGAGACCCACCACTTACCCTTTGTACTATGAACTAGGGACCAAGCATTCAGCAAGCAGGCCTTTGGGAGACAATAATATAAAGTACATACGTAACTTCTTATGGTACTGTCTTATTGGCTGTTCTACTCACAGTTTCTAAAACAGCACTGGATCATAGGAACTATTCAGTGAGGATTTGGATAGACTCACAAAATAAAATAATTAAGAGATTGCTAGATCATCGATAACCTCAGATAGGCCACCTGTTCTTCAGGTGGTCTCTGGCATTGAGAATTGGATTTATAAACTAACTGGCAAAGAAATTTTGTACCCCTATACCAAAATACAGAAATTATCACAACATGCATAAATAACATATACAATTGCCCAATCCACCCTTTTAGTATGAGAACTTCTAGGAACTGCATCCTACAGGAGAGGATGCAAATCCCAAGCAGAGAAATAACTGCTTACCCTTTCTTTCAGCTTCCATCTTCTTCCTTGCTAGGAACAATAAGAGACATGCCTGGTAAGGCAAGCAGTACAACAGTCATGCGGGATGCTGTGCACACTACACATGAGGAAGTCTCATTGAATGGTGTCCCTCAGGGGAAATCAAGAAGAGTGAGTGTTGAAGAAAAGGAACAAAAATTAATTGTCCAAGTGCTTTTTCAGGAGGTCAGGTGAGGATAAGTTGCAAAATGACCACAATGACAACAGCAATAAATTGACCAAAGAGGTGATAAGGGGAGTCTACAGGATGTGAAGGTCCACAGGAGTTTGGTTGGTGATGGAGAAGAAAAGCCTAAGAAAAGTAAGATGGCAGAGTAGCATGGCTAATTGGTAGGTTGTGGTCCCATTAACAGAAGAGAAGGAAGACAGACATGAGAGCGCAGAACACTGCATTTTCAAACTCTGGTTTAATGTTCCCAATAATAGCTACCTGTCCACCTAAGATGTGGTTGGCTAAATCAGGAGATCAAATATTTAATTTTGGGCATATGAAGAATAGATACATATATAAATATGACTAGGTTTCTATATATGTATGTATGTATCACACAAATTAAAAAGCATTATTTTAGTACTTATTTTTATCTGTATACACCCTGTGCCCCTAAACCTAGACTGTTACAAAGGACCTCAGTTGAGTTCCAGTACCCTCATGGTGGCTCACAACCTTTTGTAACTCCAATTCCAACACAAAAATAAGTATTTCTAATTGTAAGAGCAGTCTCAATGTCATTCTCACACCAATAAATAATAAATATCAGGGTAAAAAAGTTATTACTAAATATCTTGTTATGTAAAATTTTCTACCACTGACTATGCATGGACTTTTAATTGAGTTATTGAATGTCTGCTAGGGTGTCATTTAAAATATTTTTGTCTATTTCCATCTATATATTTTTTCACTTCTTCCCTCTCTTCTGCCTTCTTTTATTCCCTCCCTCTTTTGCTGCCCTAATTTAAAGTTCATGTTTTCCCCAAGTTTAACATACTCTCCATTTGCTGACTGTGCCCAAGTAATGCACTTCCCTTTGTAGCTCTTAGGAGCTAATCACTATACCTATATATTTTATCAACTTCAAGTTTATTTTTCCAACAAGACAGTTCATAGACAACGAGATATGGTTTTCTACTACTAGGCACAAGATGTCTGCTTACAGCCCATTTCTTGACATTTGCAGCTATTGACAATAAGAACATTGGTCTATTAAGATAATAGATGGTGACATTCTGTCTTACTAATGCTTTCATATATGTTTGTTTCCTTGAAGACAGAGGAAATCAGAAATGGCCATGTTAGAGGTTGTCCTTTCCAAGTGTAAATGAGGATTGAAAAAAGGCATACTAACTCTTCCATGAGTTACTCATGAAAACAAGCATGCAACTCAGGGTTGTCTCTCCTCCCATGGTATCCAGATGGAGCAGAAAAGTGGTTCCTCAACAAACACCTAATTAGCCAGGAACTCCATTCAGTGCAGTCTTTTCATTTGCTGGTGTCCGGAACCACCTTCTTGTGAGAATGTTATACATGTCCCTGTGCCTAGAAGCCTACTGCCTGGTGTCTCCTGAACGTCCCTAAAACATGATTCTTCCTTCACAGAATCATCTGGTGGGAAGTTTTTTCACTGATTCCCAGGACCCCCCCCTGCCTATTAGCTGCTCAAGCTGGAGTCTGGAGAATAATGTCACATCCAGATATCATTCATGAACACTGACCTATCTATAGGTGCATCCATATTTAGAACACCTGAGCACATTCACAGACAGAAGCTGTCCTGGCATTCCCCATATGGATGCCTATCTATCTATCTATCTATCTATCTATCTATCTATCTATCTTCTATCTATCTCTCACAGACTCTGTGCAAGTGTCAGTGTTCCCTTGGCTGGAGCTGATGTTGCAAGTCCTGATATTGCTGCATTCTAATGGGATGAAAACACTCCCCTGTCTTTCTGAAGGTTTAGTGAAGGTTAACCTTAAAAAGGACTTCAACTGCTCTGTGTTCCTCTTTTGAGGTATGCAACATTTGCTCCATTAGCTGCCTTGTACCAAGACCTCCCATTTTTCTTCCTGATGTCCTTCCAGTTTATTTTAGATGTCCCCAAATGGCACCAAAACATATCTTCATGTCCTCTTTTGCTTTTAACAGGATGATATTGTGAAGAGATTATGAGATTTCTATTATTAACCCATAATTGTGGTAAAATTACCATTTCAATTTTGATGAGTTTGTTGTTGTTTGTTTGTTGTTTTTGTTTGTTTATTTGTTTTGTTTTGTTATATTTTTTGCCTTGTTATGTTGTAGAGACAGGGCATCACTGTGTAGACCAGTCTGTTCTTGAATTTCCAACTATGACTCAAACTCATTAGTGCTGGGATTCGGGGTAGTGCATCAGCTCACTTGGGTCAATTATTTTGGAGTGTGGAATCCATGCCACTAACCACATTCATAATATTAAGCAAACATATGCATTATCTATTCTGAGCATTTTTATCACTCTACTTAGAAACCCCCATTAATCTATTAGTTGTTTAAAAGTAGAATAGGATTCTTTATCTGGGTCACTAGCTAAAGATAGATTCAGCAATTTCTAGCAAAGATTTTTCTTAATATTTTATATATGTGTGGTGTGTGTGCATGTGTCTATGCATGTTTTCATATGTATGGGTTCCCGTGTGTGCTAGTACATGAGTGTGAATGTTATGTGTGGTTCAAAAGCTAAAATTAAGTGTATTGGGTATGTGGAACCATCCACACTCTCCACTTTGTGTGGTAAGGCAGGATCTTTAATTGAACCCAAAGCATAAAAATGAGAGAAATAAGACAACTGGTTTTAGGGTTTCTCCATCTGTTCCCCAGCTACTGGGTTTACAGGAAGCTGCCGTACCTGCCTAGCATTTATCTGGGGACATGAACTCCAGTCCCCACACTGGTGTCATAAGTGCTTTATCAATTGAGCCATCTCTCAAGCTTGATACAGATTTCTTCCTTCCTTCCTTCCTTCCTTCCTTCCTTCCTTCCTTCCTTTCTTTCTTTGTTTTGGTTTTTCGAGACAGGGTTTCTCTGTATTGCTTTGGAGCCATCCAGGAACTCGCTCTGTAGTCCAGGCTGACCTCCAGCTCACTGAGATCCCCCTGCTTCTGCCTCCTGAGTGCTGGATGTAAAGGTGTGTGCCACCGTTGTCTGGCCAGATTATTCTTATCTTTAAATTTAAGATACTTCCCTTAAGAAAGAAAGATGAACAATGAGTTCTGTGTGTTGTCAGTGTTCTGAGACACTATGGATACAATTCTGTCTGTACTTGCAAGCTTAAATTTTCCTCCAGAACTGGAGTATTAGCCCCATTCTAGTATATGAACATGTCTATGGAATACAATGCTAGTATACCCATTAGATTCTAAGTGTCTCTCAGAGGCCTTATGCTACTATCATGAGGTAATAAAACTATTAGCAGGTAGGGGTTAGTGGCAGCTAATTATGTCATTGGGAGCATGTCTATGGGGAGGACATTGGGTTCCTGGTTCCTTCATCTCTATTTTCTTTATAGTTGCCATTAGATAGATAGACCCCTTTCTTGTGCACTACCCACAGTGAGATTCTGTCTCATCACAGGTCCACAGGCAATTGAGTCAAGAGACTATGAATCCCAGATTCCTAAACTCTAAATTAAAATAAATTCTTCTTCCCTATAGATTGATTCTCTTGGGCATTTTATCACAGCAATAAAAACCTAACAGGTATACTTTAGTGTCCCTTTACCATCTAATGTCTCATAGGACAGATAACAAACAGAGTTGAATAGGAGACACCAGTTCATACACCCATATGATGTACGTGGATGTATATCTTAACTTCAAAGTTTTCTCCTGATCATTAATTAACACAGTGTAGTGTAGGTATGTGAATGGACTATGACATCTAAGGACCATGTTTGAAATTAGGATCATAGCATGTGCTAGTTCCACCATTTGCTAGGGCTTCTGCTTACCAAGGCAAGGTAATCTAATGCAGATAGAAACAACAATGTCACAGGGCAGCCATGAGGACTCAATGGGAGAAAACTTACAAATTGCCCAACTCAGCATCAGTTCCATAAAGAGCAATTACTACATGCAATATTAAAGTTGTGAGTAAAACATTAATAATCACCAATAACTGAAGTGTTACATGCTGTTCTTGAGATGCATGGATTGCATATTAACAAGATTGTTCAAAATACCATTTAAAAATTAACAAAGCTGTTTCTTTACTGGTTGCCTGTCAGGTTTTGGAATGGAGTAAATCAAGCATTCTTCTTGCAGTCTTTCTTTTCCAAGTCAGAGGTGCCAAGTCTTGGGCAAGCACCTGAATTCCAAGTGACATTCAAACATAGCCCCAGGAAAGAGTAGTTCAGTAATCACTCATCTATAGCCCTGATTCTGTCTTTTTCATTTTTTAAGAGGAAAGCCAAGCGTTAAGCAAGTAAGCGGCGAGTCTAGAGAAAACTTCAAGTTCATTAGAAACTTGCACTTGTTATTGATTGAGATTGTTCTAAATTGAGTAGAACATTCTATTTCAAACTCTTGTAACAGAACATGTCATTGCACACCTGAGCATGTCCATGGAATGCACAAACAGATGCCAACTATTCCAGCTATGTGTCCATAGTTCACATATGTACCTGAGCAAATACTATCCCATGATCTCAAAGCTTAAATATGTTAAGGCATATCATGCATAAGGGATTCATCCTGTCTGTGGTCACAGAGTAAACATCCATAAATATGTTTATTCAGATTGAAAGCTAAAAAGCCAATAAATTAATGGTCCAAGCAAAGCCACAGTGTCAATGGTAGAGTTGTTTTTGTTTGTTTGTTTGTTTGGTTGGTTGGTTATTTTTTCTTTTTAATAATGTACACAGCAACAGTTGAGACTTTTCAGTGAAGATGAATAATTAGCATGGGGGTAGGGGAGGGCAACATCTGCTTTTTAAATGTGGCCTGTTATACAAACTTGAACTTCAAACTTCCACATTCCTCCCTGAACAGCCATCTTTAGAGGCTACCATGAGGGGGCGAATCTTCCCAGAAAGCAGGAGGTTGTGCCTCAGAAGATCAACTGACCAAGCTTGTTTCTGTAGCCTCCCTTTGCTGTTCTTCTAACGCTAGCTTCCCATGGCACCTCACCCCAACACATACCTCTTTAGGTCACTATATTGTCTCTGTTATCTATTACCTTCCTTTAGTGACTGCTCTTTTCTGAAGAGGGCTGCATTTGTTAGCCCTCAATTTTATTTCATTGATGTTCTACAGATATTCTGTAATATTATTAATTTATTACTATTTTTGTCTTACCAAAATTAGAATTAATTATAGATTCACAAATAAAATGTGTATTTGTCATATGAAATATAAAAAATTTCAAATACATATATACAAATTGTATATAAAAAGTATGTAGATATTAAAAAACATCTGTAGGTAAGTATTTGGAAAAAATTCAGATACTATGTGACTTGAACAAACCCTGGAGCCTATTACAGGACTCATGGAGTATCTCTATTAAGGAAATACATACTAACAATAATGACAGATAGATTCACATCAGACTTCTACTAGGCATTCAAAAATGATCTACAGTCAATCCTTCTTGAATTATTTAAAACAACAAAGAATAATGAGCAGGATCGCTTTCAATCTACTTTTATGATACACTCTAATACCAAAACCAAGTAAAGACAGAACAACAAGGAAGAAGGGGGAGGAAGAGAAGAAAAGGGAAGAAAAAGATACAGACCATTATCCCTGATGAACATAGATTGAAATGTTCCCTAAAAATATTTGCAAACAGAATAGAGACACACATCAAAAAGGTTATCCACCATGAACAAATAAATGGAGGGTGAAACACACACAAGTCAATAAATGCAATAAATCATATAAATAAACTTAAAGACAAAATTGACATAATTATCTAAATAGACACAGAAATAGTACTTGACAAAATCTGATATGCCCCCTTTATAATAAAAGTCCTTCATGGGGGGGGCAGAGAGAGGGGTGGTGAGGGAGAAAGACAGAGAATGTAGAACTAGAATGGACATATTTAATCATATTAAACGTTATATATGAAAAACTCATAGCCAACATCATCCTAAATGGAAAAAAATGAAGCAATATCACTGAAATCAAGAAGAGAGGGATGTCTACTATCTATGCTCCTTGAAGCAGTAACTGGTGAATAAGACAAAAATAAATGGGTAAAAATAAGAAAAAATTTAAAATATAACTGTTTATAGATAACATGCTATTATACATGTTATCCAAAAAAATTCTACTAGTAAACTTCTAGAAATGATAAATTCAGCAAAGAGAGGATACAGAATAACCTGTATTAATCAGTATGTTTTCTTTTTAATTTTCTTTTTATTTACTCTTCTCTCATACAATACATCTTGACTGCAGCCTTTCCTCCCTCCTCTTCTCCTAGCCCACCCCCCATCTCCCCTCTCCCCAGATCCACTGCTCCTCCATTTCCCTTCAGAAAAGAGCAGGTCTCCAAGGGATAGCAACTGAATACAGATTAACAATATGCAACAAGATTAGTTTTCAAAACTTTAAATGTGAGTACATACCCTTAACTAACCACAGAAGCCAGGAAATTAAAAAGGAACCAGTTCTGGGGTTCATGGAGCAACATATTGGGTAATAATAGGGTTCAAGTGATCCCATGGGAGAATGGGAAATGGGGAACTCTAAGAGAATGGAGGAAGGTGATAAAGAAGAAGGAGGAAATGGGGTTAAAAAAAAACACATTAAGGTTGTCTGAAAAAAATAATAGCCAATCATTATTCTATTAGCTATCAACCTTAAAGACCTATAGTATAAACAAGTCAGTGTCTAAACACAATTACATAGCTTAATGAAATGTCCTAATCTAACCTGACAATGCTCCTTCAAGTGCCAAAGATCATCTAGCAAAAACCATAACACCAGAGATGAGAATCCCCTCTTTTGAGTTGTTGGTCAGAGTTGTCCAAGATACTCCTAAAACATTGCAGTCAGCTGTCAGTGCTCTTGTTTGCTTCCCACACATGGCAGGTAAGTCCCTACTGTTGAAGACACTTCTGTTGCAGGGCTCAGAGACTCATGAGCTGGAACTGGCCTAAAAGTCCCGTCTCTGAGGACTAGCTTCATGATATCAAAAGGTATCATACAAAGTTGTAAATTAGGGAAGCAATGAGCAGACCTAGTCAGCTATAATACCTGTAAACCACAACAGCAACCACCATGGTAATACCTTGGTAGTAGCCAACAGCTCTCTAACTGAACTCAAGACCCACCCATGTCTGAAACTGAAAACCTACCCAGGGCTAGTAAAAGCATGGATCTTGGAGAACTTCCAACTATCGCTTTGCTAAACCATCATAATCCTCAACTACATTCTAAATATCCATCCTTATATCTACACGGAAATGTAGTTCTCACCTCTCATCAAAGAGATGTTTTTGCAGAAGACATGGATGGATGATTTCAGTAAACCACAAGCAATAAAAAGGTAGAATTGTGGAACCAAGTTTCAAGGATACATCTTCAAGGCTCAGTGACTATTTCAAAAGAAGAGGTGTAGAAATTGTAAGAACCAGAGGAACTAAGAGTTTGCTATGAGGCTATGTGTCCTAGTCGGACATACCCATGAAATCTCACCAACATGGCTGCCTTAAATTGGGCTGAACAAAGATAGCAATAACACACATGAATGGAGTTTGGAGTCTGTGGTTGGGGAGCTCAGATGGCTTCAACACTATGTTAAAAAAAAAAAACTACAGGAAACCAAGGAATTTTGAGACTAGGAAAAATAGTCTTCCCAGAGAAGATGAGCATACCAATTGGTTATCCAATATCAAGTGGTTAGGCCTGAAAAAGCATACAAGTAACATTTTACACACTGAACAGAGTGTATTTATGTATTTGTGTATGTATACTTATACACACACACACACATATATATATATATATATACTTTTTCATTAACTGTTGAAACAATACACTATATATACATACATATGTATATATAGTGTTTGTGTTTCAACAGTTAATGAAAAATTCATCAATTTAAAAGAGAGTCGGGAGGGGTATGTGAGAGGAGTTGGAAAGAAAGGGAGGCAGGGGAAATGATGTAATTATAACCTCAAAAATAAAAATAATTTTTAAATTTAAATTATTTGTTAAAGAGTCAGACAGTCATAATGGTGTACACCTTTGATCCCAGAACTTATGAATTCGAAACCAGACTGATATGCAAAATGAGTTTCAGGACAACTAGGGCTGCTACATAAGGAAACCATATCTTGAAAAATGGAGAGAGAGAGAGAGAGAGAGAGAGAGAGAGAGAGAGAGATTTACATCATAAAAATACTTTAATTTTTTTTCATTTTTAAAAGTGTTTATTTCTTATGAGGGCTATGAGGTTTAAGAATAAAGTTTTGGCATTTTTACTTTATTTTTTGTGAACCACTTGTTTACCCTTATGGTAAATGAACTAATCATTTAATAAATAATTTTCCAAACCTATTTTATTGTTATTTATAATGAAAATACCAGAGATGAACAATTGTCCCAAATATACTATTATGATTTCATGTAACACATGATTATGTGTAAGCCTTAAGATTTCTCTGTAAGTTTTGAAAACATACTTTGTTTTTATGATCATTGTTCCCCAAATGTTTATATTTGTATCTTGCATAGGCTTGGCTAAGATATGAACCATGAAAAACCTGATGCTGTTTTTTAAAAGGCAGTAAAATTAAAAAGCAAATTCTTGTAAACTGCTTGGATTTATATACAAATACACTAACATGCATGTAAAAGATATTGAACAGTACAGAAGTATTTTGTGCTTCTAATCCTTGGAATAAACATTCTACTGTCCCAGAAGAAGGCAATTATCCCTGAAAAAATGTAATCATTTCTTAAAATAAATTTATACCATCAAGCAACAGGGATCATCTTATAGAACCAGAATTAAGACAAGGGTCAAAGAGATAGCTAGCATCTTTACTAGAACCATATGAGTATGCATAACTCATGTTTAAAAATGTTCTTTAAATTAAATTTGGAAGTTCGTGTCAATACCTATGAAGAAAAATCTAGACCTCAGGCTACTTGTTTCCCCAAAATAATTCTCATCTTTCACTGTTATTCTGTTCTTCTAGCTGAGGCTATTAAACATTGAAGAAAAACAAATTGTCTTTCCTTTATACAAATTACTTGCTTTTGTAAAATCACAGGAGGCAGTCAGGGAAGTGTAGAAAATATCAGTGACCACTTTTATGAGTCTAGGTTGAGAAGTAGTTCAGAAGTGATTATTTTCAATAAACCCTCTTAAACACAACCCAGAAGATCTTCCAGAAAAAGAATTCCAATGATTGACTATTAAACTATGTTTAAATAACTAAAAAATTATAAAAGAATAGAGCTGACTCAAATAAAAATCAATCTAATATATGAAAATTAAATTCAATAGAGACTGAATAGCTGAATAAAAGTCAAAATGAAAGTATAAAAGACAGGAAAAATTCATTAAGCCAAGTAAAAACCCCAGTGGAGCATCTAACAAACAGAATGGATCATGTGGGAAACATAGATTTGCTGCTGGGAGATATGTTAGAATAATCAATAGCCCATACCGGGATGGGAAACCTCTTTCTTTGGGCTTAGGAAAGTGTATTAAATGGTTTTATTGAAATATTACCTATGCCCTCACTATAATATTCTTCTTCTGTTGGAATAATTTGATGGTTGTCTTCTCATGATGTCCTATATCTCCACAAGGTTCTGTTCATATTTTTTTAAGTTATAATTGGCCACCCTGGCAAGACATGCTCACCAGTATATAAGTGGCACAAATATCATAGGGCTAATCAACCACTTCCTGGTAGGATTTAAGGTCCTCTCCAAAAGATGGAACACATTACATGTACCATTATCACAACCAAAAATCTACTGCTAGACATCAGCCCTATGGTATTGATCTTTGCTCTTCACTTTATTTGAGATGAGGTTTCAGTCATTTGCTGCTGAACATGAAAGGCTAGCTGCTCTGCAAGTCTCCAGTTTCCAGTCTCTACCTACTCTTATTAAGGGCACACTGGGATTATATTGTGCCTTTTTTGATATTATATATGTTGCCATGTCTGGCTTTTTATATAAACTCAGGCTGTCAAGACATATTCATTGAGCTACATCCCCATACTCCAATTCAGAATTCTTTAAGAGCTCAGAACCCAGAGTTATATAGTACATGTATCTTTGCATCATGAGCTGCTCAGAGGCTAAATATTACAGGCCAAAAGCTAAATAAGCTGACCCAGAAAAGATCCTCAGTTCCATCTTTCCACAATAAGAAAATCAAAAGGGGACTATAAAATAGTCAGTGTCTCCTAAAACCCAGACCTGGATCATTTCTAATAAAAATTAATCAGGCTGTAATTCTGTTATACAAACAAACAAACAAGACAAGCACAATGAAGTCACAGGAAAATTCCAGGCTTATTAGAAAAGTCCTTCCTCTGACATTTGGATGTTTTTAAAAGGCTTAAGAAGCAGAACTTTCAACTTGTTTTGTGAATGTAATGAAGACTAAAATGAGAGAATTCCTTACAAAAACAGAAATGAAAATGACAAGTACACTTTATTGAACTAAAACAACTTGGCAGATTATTTTGAAAGTGATTTTTAGAATAATAACAAAACAGAACCCAAAATAAATGTGTGATCCTGGGGTCATCTCGGTGACCCTTTCACCTTCCTACTATCTTGGATCCTTGTAGCCATTGCAAACAGAAGGAACATTGAAGGCATTGTCCTGCCTTGCAAAAGTGGGAAATCCCTTAGTTCTAACTAATGAGTGAGCCATGCCCTAAATCATTGAAGAGAGATAATGCTATTAGAAACACTTGAAGTGAAAACTCTCCATCTCCATAGGACAGCCACTCATTGGTCCCTAGCAGATATGGGATTACACTTCCTATGTTAAAATCTGCCACTTGGGTCCAACGCTTTCCTCAAAGATAGTCTAACACATACAAAGAGGGCATCTCAAAGAACTTCTCTCTCTCTCAGTCCATAGTAATGACCTATGAGCTCTGACTTATAAAATGCTACCCCCCCCATGTGATAACACTGAAAATTAAATAGAGAGGGATTTACTGTTCAAAAGGAAATACAGAATGTTCTGCAGAGGGACTATTATTTGAAGTCCCAGAAGAGTCCTTTACTTGTGACCAGATTATGTGTGTTCTAAATGTGTTCACCTACTCTCTTTGACACACTCCCCAACAAAAAAAAACCATGATATTGAGTTAAAAATTCCACTGCTATAGGCAAAACAACTGGGGCAAACTCTACAGAAGCTCTACTAGCTGTACCAAACTATCAGTGAGAAGCACCAGAAGGCATCAATCCTGTAGGTTATGACCAGTCTCAGGTCTGCTCAGAGCCTACTCCTGCTCTGCCCCATGGGGAAATAAATGGGCTACTATACTGCATGGCCTCATCTAAGACTTTACAGTCAGCAACAAAACTGTTGTCCCTTCCTTGCTTTCTGGTTTGTGTGACTCAAATTATGTTTGTCACCTGCCCCTCTTAAAGGGACCTCTTCTGGATCTTCCCAGAATGCCTTACTTTTTTTTCTTCACCAAGGAAGGGCAAGACTCTGTTTATACTTGGTTTTTCTTTGACTTCAGTTCTCCTAAGAAAATGTAGCTGACTGGATCACTGACCAGAGAAATCTGTGACAAAGAATTCCATCCACCTGTGTTCAGCTTTAGCAGAAAAAAAGATGTAAAGGCTCAAAACGTAAACATTTGTTTCCAGTACACAATTTATTATTTAGGGCATAACTTACCAGAAGAGAGAAAAATGTTGAATGCCAATAGACCTAAGGCTGCATAAAGTCATCCATTAACAAAATAACTATTGAGAAGGTTTCTAGATTTCCTGGATAACACAGACAATGAGTGTCCCGCACTTCTACAATGCCAGCATCTCCTTGGGAACTGGCAAGTTTTCAGGTGCGGAGGCCTGAGCTGGCTTTCTCTATAGAGCTTTTCAATTAGCCCCTACTCTTAGTTCTTTTGTCTGTTAGAAATTGGTTTGCTCTCTTGGCTGTTGTTGCCTGAGACAAGTCTCCCCTATATAGTTCTGACTGCCCTCAAACTTACCACTCTCCTGCCTCAGTCTCCTGTGAACTGAGATCACAAGTGTGCTCCAATACACCCTGCTAGAAAGAGCTGCTTCTGTGATAAAGCTTTGGAATGTCAATTCAATTTTGTGGAAACTGAAAATCCCAATGCTAACTGGAGTATTACCCCAGCCCCGTGGCAAGGCATATTATACCTTTGTCTTAGCACAAAAGCTGCCACGTCAACACTTTCTAATATTCCCACTGACTAGTTCTCATTTACTAGTCAGACTCTACATTTCTGCAAACACCACTGACTGGAGTACACACACCTGCCAATCTACTGATAATCCTCTCCTGTGGTCCTGTTGCTCCCCTTCATCCTTTATTGGTGCAGCATCCTGAAGCAAGCCCTGTTTTACTCCTAACAGGAGATCTATGCTGTGAGTCAGTGAGTGGTTATTCTGCCTTGTTCAGTGTATTAGAAACCCCTCCTGAGAACTTAGGCTATGTTCTTTGTTGATGGGTAATATCTCAAAATTGAAGCTGAAAATTGTCATGCAAAACATGCTCTCAGAAACTGTAGCGATCCTGTAGAATAGGGTCCTAGACCTGAAGTGAAATGTGCCCATATTAAAGAATTGCTAACCTTATTGGAATTTGCCAGCCATTTAAAAACCAGAGAGCAAACACATGGTGGTGAAAGGCCTGGTTGGATTTGACCCATAATTTGAAATGTTCTGAAAACAAAAAAAAAATCCACCCACCTGTGATGGAAGCCCAGTGTAGTGTGAGCAGCATGTTAAGAAGCTTTGAGGGGCAGCACACAAGCTTTCTTCACTTCAGTTTGCTCTCATTCGTCTAAGTACCAATCTCTAGGAGGATTCTAAGATGTGATTGGAAACTGGTGTGCCTGCCAGAGGTGGCACATGCCAGCACTCAGAAAACAGAGGCAGGTGGATCTCTGTGAGTTTGAGACCACCCTGTTCTACAAGAGTGAGTTCCAGGACAGCCTCCAAAGCTACAGAGAATCCCTGTCTCAAAAAACCCAAAAAACAACAAAAAAAGAAAAGAAAGGAAGAAAGAAAGAAAAGAAAAAAAAAGGAAAGAAAAGAAAAAACACTGGTGTGTAGCCTCTTGTTTTGAGAAGGGAAACAGACTAAGTCTGGCTACATCTGTAACTTGGTAAGGTCTGCGGGTGTCCAGATGGCTTATGACACCAGTTGTGTTTGTGTGACATTCACTAAGCTCTCCACAGCAGTTTGCTTGTAACAGACAACCATGTTAGTTCCTTAAATTAGCACTGGTGGAGAAACTTTGTTGGGGGATCACTTTCAGGTCCTCTGTCAACAGTCATCCTAGAAAAAGAATAAGATGGGTGTGACTAGGGTCCAAGGATCCAAGCTTCTGGGGTCCTTGTAATACCGGCATGTGGAATTTATTCAGCTTTTATGCTCTATGGAATCTTTTTTTTTATTGTAATCATTAAATGTTTATTTTATGGTGGTTAGGATATTTATCTACTGTAAAGCTTATCTAACTATTGAATTTTGTCCTTCAAACCTCTGTCTAAATCTTAGAATCTTAGGTGGTTTTTTTTTTGTTTTGTTTTGTTTTGTTTTTTAGGTGCTTGCCTGTAACAGATTCTTGTTGCATCTGTATTCATCTCATCATCATTATCTGTTCACAATGAGTCTTTACTTCCTTTTATTTCATCATTATGCTATGTTAGGTCACAGTAGACTTTCAAGATGTCCGCTCTTTCTACTTCTATCTAACATGGTGATTCAAGTCTTAGCTAGAGCAATAGAATAAGAGAAGAAAACAAAAGGGACACAAATAGTAAAATAAGGAGTAAAGAGTAGATTATGATTTTTCTACAGAAGGTACCCAAGAGCTCTACCAAAGAAACCTTAGAGCTGGTAAACATCTTCAGAAAAATGGAAGAATACAAAATTAACACACAAAAAGCAGTAGTCTTTCTCCATACCACTGACTGAGTGAAAGATAAACCAGGGAAACAATTCCACTAACAGTAGCTACAAACAAACAAACCTTGGGATAAACCTAACCAATGAAGCAAGACCTCTACAGTAAACTTTAGGACACTGAAGAAAAAAAAAATTGAAGAAGACTAGAAAATCAATAGGTCTTCCAAGTCCATGGATTAGCAGGATTGATGTTAGGAAAACGGTAATCCTACCAAAAGCAATGTAGAGATCTGAAGCAATCAGATGTATAGAGAGTCATGAAAGACCAAGGAGAAGCAAAGCAATCATGAGCAAAACAAAAGCTGGGGGAAGACTCAGAAAACTCCATTTCAAATTTTACTACAGATATATAGTAGTAACCTTTTGCCAAGTAGTTGGTATGGCCCCTTAGAGCCCTTGGTCCTGAAATTTTTAAACCTGTGTTCACTATATAACTAAAAGATTTTATGACAGAAAATATCTTTGTAAAAGCAGAGCCTCAGATTTTTGAAGATATGGCTGTGTAATTTACAGAGCAGGAACTGGCCATCTTGGCACATGATCAGAAGGTCCTGAACAAGGATGTGGTGCTTGAGAGCTTTGTGCATGCGGCTTTTCTGGAGTACATCTCAAAACTAAGAAAATATGCTCAACTGGCTGAAGCAGAGTCATCCAGACTTTCCTCTAAGTCAGGTGTGCCAGGAAGACAGGAATAAAGGAGAAAAGGTCCAAGCAATGTTATTGCTATCAAATGCAGTGTTTCTGTAGCCATGCATCTGAGTAGATGTAATGTTTTAATTATTAAAGCTGTTCATTTTGATGTGCAAAAAGTAAAAGCATGGTACTGGAACAAAAACAGAGAACCCAAATATATGTCCACGTAACTAGAATGATATGATTTTTGACGAAGATGCCAAAAATACACATTGGAGGAAAGAAAACATCTTTAACAACTATTTGCTAAGAAAATTTCATTTCAACATTCAGAAAAAAATGAAACTATACTCTTATTTATTCCACTGTATGAAACTCAACTTCAAACAAAGCAAGGTCCTCAATGTACAACCTTGCTACCCTGAAATTGCTCAAGAAAAACATAGGGAGTTTCAATTAGCAGGCACAGCTTCTGAACAGCCAGGGAAACTGTGAAGCCAGTGTCTAGGAAGCCCACAGTATAGGAATAACAATCATTGACAGCTGTCCATTTGACAAAGTATTTGTGTCTAGAGAACCCATTTAAAAAATCCTTAAAAACTAAGTATTGAGACAATAACTCAAATTTTAAAAATTGGCTACAAAACCCAAGAATCACTAGGGGTTAGTTGGAAAGAGGCAATGGTGGATAGATATGATCAAAATATCCATTGTATGGATGTATGAAACTTACAGAGAATTAAAAGTATTACTTAAGAGTTAGATAGCCTACAAAACTGAACAGAAAATTCTCAAAAGAAGCATCAGGAATCAGCAGTAAACACTAGTCATAAGGGAAATGCAGACCAAAACTATTTTATTATTCCATCTCAGCCCAGTTGGAATGGCTGGCATCAGAAATACAAAAGCTGGTGAGGATGTGGTGAAAAAAACTCTCATCCACTGACATATGCCCCAGCTAATAACACTCCAAATGCACTTAATATAGACATACTTGCACATCTGTGTTTCTTGTGGCTCAATTCACGACAGTTAGGATATAGAATCAACCTAGATATCCAAAAGAAAAATTGGGCAAGAAAAAATGAGATATGTATATGTAATGGAACATTTACTCAACTGTAAAGACAAATAAAATTATGAAATATACAGGTAAATGGGTGGAGCTGGAAAAAGTTACACTTGGTAAGGTAATGAGGTAACCAAGGCCCAGAAGGACAAACATGGCATAGCATCTCTCTTATACTTACCTTACAGTACAAGTAGAATTCAAACTAGCAAGGAATCTTTTTGTTTAATTATTTTTTATTTTACATATCAATCCCAATTCCATCTCCCTCCCAGCCTCCCATGTCCCCCTATCCCATCCACTCCCCAGGGAGAGTGAGGCCTCCCATGAAGGATCATCAAAAATCTGTCAAGTCATTTGGGGTAGGGCCTAGGCCTCCCCCATGTCTCTAGGCTAAGGGAATATTCCTCCCTGGGGAATAGGCTCCCAAAATCTGTTCGTGCACTAGGGATGCATCCTGGTTCCACTGCCAGAAGTCCCAGAGGCTGCCCGGGCCTCCTAGCTCACACCCACATTCAGAAGGCCTGGTTTGGTCCCATTTTGGTTCCCCAGCTTTCATACTGAAGATCCATGAGTTCCCACTTAACTCAGGTCAGCTGTTTCTGTGTGTTTTGCCAGTGTGGTCTTGACCCCTTTGTTCATCACTCCTAACTCTCTGACATTTGATTCCAGGAATTTGGCTCAGTGCTTAGCTATGGATTGTTCCTTCTGCTTCCATCAGCTACTAAATGAAGGCTCTAGGATGGCATTTAAGGTAGTCATCATTCTCATTATAGGGGAAGGACATTTAAGGTAGCCTCTCCACTATTGCTTAGATTCTTAAGTGGGATCATCCTTGTGGATCTCTGTACAATTCCCTAGTGCCAGAATTCTCTTTAAACCTATAATGGCTCCCTGTATTGATGTGTCTCTTTTCTTGCTCTCCTTTATTCATCTCCCCATTCAATCTTCCTGATCCCTTATGTTGTCTTCCCCCTCCTCTTTCTCCTACCTCCCTCACTCCCCCTTCCCCATGTTCCCAATTTGTTCAGGGGCTCTTGTCCCTTTCCCCTTCACTGGGGGACAGTATGTCTCTCTTAGGGTCCTCCTTGTTTCCTAGCTTCTCTGGAGATGTAGGTTGTATTCTGGTAAACCTTTATTCTATGTTTGATATCCATATATAAGTGGATACATACCATGTTTGTCTTTCTGTGACTATGTTATCTCATATAAGATGGTTTCTTCTAGCTCCATCCATTAGCCTGCGAATTTCAAGATTCCATTATTTTTTTTCCACTGAGTAGTAGTACATTATGTAAATGTACCACATTTTCTGTACCCATTCTTCAGTTGAGAGGCATCTAGGTTGCTTTCAGGTTCTGGCTATTATAAATAATGTTGCCACGAACATAGTTGAACAGATGTCCTTGTTGTAGGAATATGCCTCCTTTGGGTATAAGCCTAGGAGTGGAATTGCTGGATCTTGTGTTAGAGTGGCTCCCATATTCCAGGGGAACCACAATATTGATTTCCAAAGTGGCTGTACAAGTTTTTCCTCCCACCAGCAATAGAGGAGCATTCTCCATTCTTCACATCCTCTCCAGCATAAACTATTATTGGTGTTGTTGATTTTAGCCATAATGACAGGAGTAAGATGGCATCTCAGAGTTGTTTTAATTTCCATTTCCCTGATGGCTAAGGATGTTGAGCACTTTCTTAAGTGTCTTTCTGCCATTTTAGATTCCTCTATTGAGAATTCTCTGTTTAGTTCTGTATCCCACTTTTTAATTGGATTATTTGGTGCATTGATGACTAGCTTCTTGAGCTCTTTGTATATTTTGGAAATTAGCCTTCTGTCAAATGTGGGGTTGGTGAAGATCTTTTCTCATCCTGTGGGCTGTCATTTTGTTTTGTTGACTGTGTCTTTTGCTCAGGAGCTCCCATTTATTAATTATTGATCTCAGTGTCTGCGCCACTGGATATTATGTTCAGGAAGTGGTCTCCTGTGCCAATTCATGCAAGGGTACCTCCCACGTTCTCTTCTAAGAGGTTCATTGTGGCTGGATTTATGTTGAGGTCTTCGATCCATTTGTACTTAAGTTTTGTGCATGATGATAGATATGGATCTATCAGCAGCCAGCAGCCAGTTATGCTAGCACCATTTGTTGAAGATACTTTCTTTTTTCCATTGTCAAAAGTCAGCTACTCATAGGTGTGTGGGTTAATATCAGGGTCTTCAATTAGATTCCATTGGTCTACCTGTCTGTTTTTGTGCCAGTACCAAGCTGTCTTCATTACTATAGCTCTATAGTAGAGCTTTAAGTCAGGGATGATGATGTCTCCAGAAGTTCCTTTTTTGTACAGGGTTATTTTGGCTATCCGGGGTCTTTTTTTTTTTTTTTTTTTTGTCATACTAAGTTGAGCTTTATCCTTTCAAGGTCTGTGAAGAATTGTGCTGGGATTTTGATGAGGATTGCATTGAATCTGTAGATTGCTTTTGGAAAGATCTCCATTTTTACTTGTTGATCCTACCTATCAAAGAGCATGGGAGATCTTTCCATTTTCTGGTATCTTCTTTAATTTCTTTCTGTAATGATTCCAAGTTCTTGTCATACAGGTCTTTCACCTGTTTGGCTAGAGTTGCACCAAGATATTTTATGTTGTTTGTGACTATTTTAAAGGGTGATGGTTCTCTGATTTTTTTTCTCAGCCCCTTTACCATGTATATATAGTAGGGCTACTAATTTTTTTGAGTTAATCTTGTATCCTGCCACTTTGCTGAAAATTATCAGCTGTAGGATTTCTCTGGTATAATTCTTTGGGTCACTTATGTAAACTGTTGGCAAATAATGGAAATTTTACTTCTTCCTTTTCAATTTGTATCTGCAAGGGATCTTTTTAGGGGGAAAGCATTTTAAGGGATGGTGGATAGTAGATTATAACAAAAATAGAGAGGTAGAATAATGAGCCTGGAAAGGCTTATGCAAAGAGTGTTGCAGAAGTGGAAGAAAAAGCAGGGAGGCCCCCTCCAAAAAAAGTGTATGAAGAACCACATTCAAACCTACTATCTGGTGACCCAATTAAAATATGCACATTGCTAATTTAAATCCTAAACAGTGACCAAAATCCAGGTGAACAAGCTTCCAATAAAATAGCAGTGTCTGACTTAAGGTCCTTGTTAGCCAGTAGATGACAAGCAACTATACAGAGGCTTGACAGGGGGTCAAAATCTCCAGACCCCAGAGAATCAGCAGCAAACACTGTCTCTCTTTAGATGGAGCAGAGGCTGCCCAGGGATGCTGAGGCATTTGTGAGATTGTTTTTTAAAACACTCATTGCTTATAACTTTACAAGTCCTGCGTGGGTAAAGGCCTAAGATGGTAAAATCTGTTGTAGGTCATACTTTCCGATGTAAAGCCACCATGGTTCATTTTGATAATTTATTGACATGGGTTTGTGAAAGGTGGGAAACTATAAGTGTAGAGTAATGATGTGGAGGCCAGGATATTTATATGCACAAAAGAGAGCTTTAGTAAATATAACCTTACTCAAAGGGTTCACATCATTTCAGCATCCATTTTCTTTGTACCTTACTGAAATAAATGAAATTAAAACCAAACATGACATGGTGCTGGTGAGATACCTTTGTTCATTGACACATAAAGTTTAGAAGCATTTATAGATGTTTACTTTTCATATTAGTTGTAAATTTTACCAATCCTAAAGGAAGCAGATATTAATTTATCCACTTATTTTAATTCCTGAATATATAATTGATATTTTCACACTGAGCTTGGTGCCACACTGAAAACTCCTGTGTGGACAATCTTCCATTGAATCAACGTCTAATATTTGTACAGTTGAATGTGCATGTCATCATCTATTTACAAGGTGGAATTATGTAATAACATAATTGGCTGTCATAAAATCATGGAGCTGGGCATGCATCCGTCCAATGGCATACATAACCCTCACTCTCCTGACATATGGTCACTCAATTCTGTCATAAGCACCTCCAGTTTCAGGAAGCCAACCTCACAATCTAAACAGAAATAGGTCCACGACATTGATCTCATGTCTTTATAGCCAAACCTTGTATGTTTTATACTAATCTACTGTTTGTGTTGGAGACAGCTGTTTAAGTTGGAAATGATCTCCGTCATTTGCAACCTTTTGCAATCATATATAAGAGCAGAAAGAAAGGGGTAAGAGCATCTGAGAAAGGATGCTGAATAATTGTTGGGATCCATGAAAAACTATTTCCAATGGATACAGCAACAAATAGGAAAAATTCCTGGAGTTTTGCTCCTCTGAAAGTCTGTCTAAGGAATGCTCAGATCTTCTCTCTGCAGCATGCTCACCATTATCTAACACCATATCTGCTTTTGTAGTTTAGTTCCAATGAGACTGGGTTATTTAAAGCATCTGCCAGTCTCTGGGCATCTGTTGATTAAATAGTGAATACTAAAAGAGGCCTGTGAGTTATAAGAGAAAAGAAGTGGTATCTAGATGTCAATATGCCTATCCACAGGCTCCACCATGGCCTGTGCAAACTCTGCCAACTCCAGCTTGATACAGGTCACATGCTTGTGACCACAGACTCCTCCTGTTCCTAGGTCCGTGCTTCCTCATGGAACCTAGACTGGCCCTATCACCTGACAAAAGTCACAGACCTATGACTCTACCTCTCCCTGGTCTCCTGAATAAACTCAAAGTGCCCTTGGCACCTATAAGAAGTTACTGACCTCTAAACCCAGACACGGACCATCCCCAGACACCAGCTGTAAACTTACTTCCACACATGAATCAGCTAGCCAAGACAGAATCATTTACCATCCTGCACACAATTCAACAACAATCCTTCCCAATATGGAAGTGCCAGCCTCACTTAACAGAACTTAAGCCATTTAAGCTAGGTAAGTACAATTTAAACACCCCCTCAGTGTGGACTGACTAGAAACTAACACAAAAGTTCAAACCAACAAAGGAACTCCAGATACACAAGGACTATTGTGAACCAGAATGAAAAACTAAAACAATATATCTCCTCCAGAAATTAGTAACTCCAAAACAATGGTCCCGAATCACAGCAACTCAGATGATACTACAAAGAATTCAAAGAACAATTATAAATAAGTCCAAACTTTCCAAAGAGAACATGACTACACTTTATCATAAATTTTAAGGATGATAGGAATAATCTCCCTATGAACACCAAGAAAATCTCAAGGAAAGAAAGGAGTAAATTTAGGAAATACTCACCCAGGTACAAGAGACATCCAGAACATCAAGTACACAGGAACAGAAATGAAATTCCTTGTGTCATTAGAATCAAAGCAATGGATATGCAGAACAAAGTAACACTGTGGGAAAACTGCAAGCAAGCAGCAACAAGCTACAGGGAAAGCAGGCCATCAGAATAACACGTAACTTTTCAACAGAAACTCTAAAAGTCAGAGAGAGGGCTTGGAAAGATGTATTTCAAGTTTCACAAGACAATCTTACTCATCAAAACTAGCTATCAAGATTGAAGGAGAAATAAGAGCTTTCTGTGGTAGTAATAGGCAAAAGGAATCCATGGCCATTACGATAGCTCTACAGAGGGTATTAAACGGAGCACTGTAAATGGAAATGGCAAGCATGCCAGCGGGTATGGGGGGGGGATCAACACGTTATTAACTATAAGAAAACAACAAACATGGAAAATCCCAGAAAATACCAAGAATTAGAACAGACATTTCAATGTGAGCAAAAACTAATGGATTCAATTGTCTAATTAAAAGACACAGAAACAAATCTCAGCGTCAAAGTCAGACATTACCTTCGGATGAAATAATGAGCTAAGATATTACAAAAAGCTGGAAGCAGCAGCAGGTTTTTCTGTTCTAATACCGAACAAAATAGGATCAAACTAAAATTAGTTAGAAGAAGTAAGAGGACACTTCATACAAGAAACAATTCATGAAAAGGAAATTACAAGTCTACACACATATGTGCAGAACACTAGTGTTGTCACTTGATAAAATAAATACTACTTGATATAAAGTCATAAATTAATCACAGTACCATAATAAACAGGTCATACAGACAAAATATAAGTAGAGAAACATTGGAGTCAAGAGACATCATAAATCAAACACACCTAACACACAGTTGCAGGACATTGTGTTCAATGCATATTTTTCTCAGCAACCCATATGACTTACTCTAAAATAGATCACATATTACCACACAAAGAATTCCCAACAAATACAGGAAAATTTAAATAACTTTTTGAGTCACATAATAAAGTTGGAAATCAACACCAAGAAAAATGACAAAATAATACATAAATTCATGGATCTTAAATAGCACACCTATACAATGATGATTATGTCATTGAAGAAATAATTAAAGAAATTTAAAAAATTAAATATGAATGGAAATCTAAACACAATATGCCAAAAGCTATCAGATACAATGAAAGACGTCCTAAGACTGGGGCCTGAATCTTTAACTGCTCATTAAAAAATCAGAGCAATCTCAAATAAACAACTTACTGATATACATTAATAAGAACAAACCAAGTCCAAAAATAGTGGACAGAAAAAATTATTTAAGAATGAAGTAGAAATTAATGGAATAGAAATGGGAAAAATAAACAAAAAAATCAATAAACCCAAATTTGGTTCTTTGAAATGATAAATAAGATTGGCAAAACCTTAGCTAAGCTAGCCAAGAGAGAGAGATAATACCCAAATTAAAATTACATACAGAGGTGAAAAACATAGCAGAAACAGATAACCTCAGAAAGCCATAAACATATACCTAAAAACCTATTACATGAAATTGAAAAATCCACAAATTAAAATTTTAGATTGGTCTATAACATGTAATATGATTGAAGCAGTAATAAAATTCTCCTCCATGGCTGGAGAGATCAACCCTAAAGAAACCAGTATGAAAGATTCTTAAAAATTGAAGGATAAAACTGCAGTATGACCCAGATTTACCACTCCTGGGCGTGTGCCCAAAGAACCTCCTACCACACAAGCATCTGACTATGGATGTTGTTACTCTTTCACAAGAGCTAGAAAATGGAATCAGCCTATATGTCCATCAAATGATGAATTGACAAAAGGTGGTACATTGCACAGTGTGATTCTATTCAGCAGGAAAAAAAATGAAACTATTTTTTTTTTTTGCTGGAAAATGAATGGTACTGGAAAATGTTAAACTAAGTGGGGGAAGTCAAAGCTAGAAAGAGAAATACCATGTGTTCTTTTTCATATACGAATCTTAACTTTGAAATTTTATGTTTCTGTGTTTAAATTAGAGTATCCATAGAGACTAAGAAAAAAGAAGAACCATGAGATCTGTGTGGTGGGGGGGAAAGGTTTTGGAAGGAAAATAAAATACATTCAATACAAATGTAGAAAGAAAAATAATGGGTATAAAAATTGTTTAAACAGAGATAAGTGTGAGGCCATGGGAAGAAGTCAGGGTTTGGTGAAAGGATCTAACTAAAAACTGCTAACAACAACCCTAATAATAAAATAGTTTTTAGTAGAAATATCTTGCATGGATAGACATCGTAGGTCCCAAGAGCCATAACTGTTTTGTTTTGGTTTAGTTTTGTTGTTTTATGTTTTGTTTTTAATGACAATTTCAGTGCCAGATTCAGGCTACTTCCCTATGAGTTGTTGGCCACAGAGGTGCCAGACCCTCCCAAAATACAAACTATTGCCATTTGTGATGGCTTAAATGAGAAATGTCCTTTAGAGGCTTCAATATTAGAATTGGTTCTACTGTTTGGGAGGTCTCAAAGGCGTGGCCTTGCTGTAGGAAGTATGTCACTGCGAGGGGGGGGGTTGAGAACTTAGTACTTCCAGTCTGCTCTGTGTTAATAAAAGTTTCTGCCCTACCAGCCTGGTCCCACAACCACTTCAGCCCCAAATAAAAACACAAGGACTTATATTAATTATAAAACTGTTGGCCTATGACTAGAGCCTTCTTACTGACTACCTCTGTCTTAATTATTAACCCTTTTCTATTAATCTAAGTATTTCCATGTGGTCTTATCTTACCAGAGAAGGATCCAGACCTCTAACTCCTTTGATGGCTCACATGGAGACCCTTTTGGACTGGTCCTCTCTGCCTACCTTTCCCAGAATTCTCCTTGTCTCCTAACCCCACCTATCTTCCTGCCTCATTGGCCGAGTGGTGTTTTATTCATTAGTCAATAAGAGAAACATATATACTGAAGGACAAATCCCATCAGCTCTGTGTTGTGCTTGTGTTTAAAGATGGGAGCTCTTAACTTCCTGTTCTAGGCCCCTTGCCTTCTTGAAGCCATGTCTCCCCTCTGATGGACTCCTAAACCTAAGGAACTACAAACTTTTTATCACAGTGTTTTATCACAGCCACAGAAAACAAATTATTACATTATTTCTCTTGGTTGTCTGGCAGAACTAAATGGGAAGACACTATTGTTGAACTTACCACACTGTGGTTACAAGCCACATAACCACACTGAACTGAAATAGATGCTTTCTCCTTACTGTTTCATGTTCATGGTACCAGAAGGCATCATATAGACTATCGAGAGGGAAAATTTGTCAAGGTTTCCCCCAGCTTTGGATGAGACATGACACAATACCAACCTGTCAGGAAAGATGAATCCACTGATATAATACTTCCCTGAGTATCTGGGAGGTAACAATAGCTTTCTGAATGAATTTAAGGTCTGCTTCATGGGAAGGTAGTCATGCCTCCTACTATAAATTTGATCAAAAGTCTGTAACTGGGGAGATCACAGCTGTAGAATAGAATTGACTATAATATTGTATTAAATGGCCACTGTGTAATCAAACTGCCTTCTATGTGTGTTTATGACCATAGACTAGTGGCATTCTCAATTTAATTAGAGAGTGACAGTTAATGCAGATACTAATAACCCCTTCCAAAGTTAGAGAACATCACAAAAATTGGGACAGAGAGATTACAAAAGAGAATGCTATAAAATGCTATTTACTATCATTGTAGTCATGAACACACTGCAGTTATGGCAACCTGGACACACACACACACACACACACACACACACACAGAGAGAGAGAGAGAGAGAGAGAGAGAGAGAGAGAGAGAGAGAGAGAGAGAGACTGACTACTAGAAAGAATAAGGAGGCCATCAGAAGTTGGAAGGAAATAAGAGAGTAATTAGGCTGTATACAGGCAGAATACATGTACGCACATATGAAACTGACAAAGACTTTTTTAAAAATGCAAATATATTTCTACTACATTGTCACTAACCTACAATGTTTTCTAATTTCACTGATGCTCTTTTGTGCACCAGATTACTATAACAAATAAGCTAGACACAGCCGCTGGTCATAAACTGCCCACTGGTAGGGCTCAAGCATCTGGAGCAACACATGTGACAACTTAATGCTAATTTTCGCAACAATGAAGCTGAACCACATTACAAGTTAACTGTCTACAAGCAATACATCATTGAAAAAAGTGTACTACATACCACATAAAGGAAGAGTCTTCTTGAAAGCCAGATTTAATAATGTTTGTGGAAAACTTAACTCAGAAGACGTGTCACATTGCTGAGGGAGTTTATGAAAATTGCATGTGATTCCTCATGTGTGTGTATAAACAGTCTTTTCCTGGTTTGTAGAACCCACACGCTCCTGTTTTGTTTGTTTTGCTTCATTATTTTATGGTTTTTAAAAATAGTGTGAGATGAAGGTGAATCAGGAACCATCTCACAGTATGGGAACCGTCGACTGGAAGCCATGTTTTTATTCAAATATTATTATAGGAATTTACTATATCTATTCAGAAAAAAACAAGAGTCTAATTTTGTGGCTACCAGAAGAAAATCAATAACTTGCCAGCTAGTAGTGGAGAACTGGACATTTGGATGCCTAGCTTGTCATTTTAGGAAAGCGACAGGTGCTATTCCTTGGCTCTGGGAAGTTGTTTTAGTCCCTTTGGGTTTCACTTTCTTTTTCAGGAGGAAATGAACAACTCTTTCAAGAAACACTTCATTTACATATGGCCAAGTTCCAGAACAAAAGACAACATTTCCCCCAGGTGACTGACATGAAATGTGGATCATTATTTCAGGTGTCATCGGGTACTTTTGAGTCAGTGCTCAGTCCTATCTGATTAATCAGGCAGCCTCAGCAAGGGCATCTTATAGATATACTCAGGAACAGACCCATGTGACCCAGATCAATCCTCAGATGTCCCCAGTGACCTCCTCTCCTGCTTCCAAGGACTCTCTGCACTTCTCTCCCTCAGAACTCACAGTACTCAGAACTGCTCCCCCATATCCATGTTGTGCTACTACCTGGGCTATCATTCTTCGATTGCCCAAGACTGCAAAAGTGCTCCAATACCACCAACAATGATGTGCTCACTTCAGATAGCTCTTCTTGTCTACTCGCCCTCCACACTGATAGAAAATTGTTTTGTGGTTGCTTTAAGAGTTAAATATGTCATGTTCCCATAGAACATATACAAATTCTTTATCAAGGAATTCTGGGGAGTAGAGAGATGGCTCAGCAGTTGAGAATGTGTACTGCTCCTGCAGAGGACCAGGAATCAGTTCCCAGCACCCATATTGTAGTTCACCTGTAATTCTAGTTCCAAGTGAAACAATGCTCTCTTCTGGCCTCTTCAATCATAGACACATATGATGCATAGATAGGCTCAACTCTCATGCATATAAAATAAATAAATCTTTTTAAAAATAATATGCAACATCTAAGATAGCAAAAAACACTGACTTTTCTCTAGTTTTAGGCCCTGCAAATACCATTCCCTCGGAAACTTACATCCTCCCAGCACTAACAGTACTTCCAGCTACCCATATCTCACCCTGTATGCACAGCTGTCACCTTCTGCCCAAAGAAGGGCTGTCCACGGTCTCCTTCTGCAAGATAGAAATTATGTCAGAAAGAGAGCTAACCTCTGCCCCCTGCAGTACTTCAAGGTTTGTCTGAACACATTCCTGCTATCACCTAACCAATCTTACTACTTTGTTTTGTTCTGATTTTAATTTAAACCATCCACAGTAGTTGAGTCTGTAAAGATACCACCAGTTTTTAATTTATTTTGTAATTAAAATATTCATATTTAAGTTCAATATTATATCCACCAGACCTTTTTGTGTACATATCCCAATGTGTATACAGAATTCTAATATGGAAATACAAAAGGCTTAAAGTAGAAAAACTATTGCTAAAAAGGGTGAAAGCAAGGTGGTTGTGCTGGCTAGTTTTATGTCAGCTTGACACAAGCTAAAGTCATCTGGGAGGAGGGACTCTTAATTAAGGAATTGTCCGCATCTGCCTGCCATGACCCGATAATATGGGGGCAATAATAATTATCGTTATTGCTGTTGTTTTATCATTATTATTGTTGTTTTATCATTAAGAGAACAAAACTAAGAAAAGTTCTTGATTTTAAGAATAACTATGAGGCTATGGTAACCTAGAAAATGTACAGGAAGGTACAGTTGGGAACAAAGAAAGACTCACAGAGCACAATATTTAACACAAATAGTTTCAATTTCTTTGGAAATACCTACCCTTTAACAGAGTCTGAAATGCCTTGAACAATTATTGAATGAGTGGAAAATGAATAAGCAAACTGTGTTTTTTTGAAAGACAGTATGAAGATTCTTATCACAGAGGTTTGCCAAAACTGGGCTAAAGGCTACCATTGCTGGTGTCAAAGGACTCTAAGCACCAAGACTGTTGCAGGTAATGTAAGAGGTTAGTTAGAGTGCCTGGAAAAGCATGCAGCACTGTCATGTTCCAAACAACAGAACAGCTTGGCTTTCTCATTAGAATATCTATAAGAGACACTTTTGGAGAACCCCGCTGCTGGGAGCAAATGGGGACCACCAAATGGCAGGGTAAATGCCATCATTTTGTGACCACCTGCAACTGATGAGAGGATGTAAGGAAAACTGTGCAAGGGTGATGGGTCATCTTGCCACCAGCTCACATCAAAGGAACTTCTGTCAGGAGGCATCAAACAGATTTCAACTGGACCACCAGTATTCCTGGTTTAAAAAAATCAGTTCATGTCTTTGCTAAAAGGCATTGTTTATTGTTTCTGTCACTCAGCTGAAGGCAGTGATTGTTTCAGTACATTCCTTCTGGAAGGGTGAAAAATTATTCCCTAAAGAAAAGCCAGGAGCAAGAAGGTCTCTGGGGGGCATCAGCATGCAATGGAAAAAGTGAGATGAAGCCCAACCTTCAACTTTTAGTAGAGGGTAGGGACAGGAAAAAGAGCTAAGAATAGAATAACGGGAACAGTGTTTGAAATTTCCAATGAGACAAGTGTTGAACAGGAACCAATGTAAATGCTGCAAAATGCTGAGGAATTTCAAACCAAATTGAGAACTCAGCGATACCTTCATTACTAGAAAGAACTGAGCCTTTAGGTTTTTATGTTGTTGCTTTCCAATTTCTTCTCCAAATAAATTAAACTGCTAAAACATGGATTGTTTAATACCTGAATTCCACCAAACCATTTTACTGCTGAGGTTTCCCCATGTAGAGTATTTCTCTTTTGAAATGCCAGTATTTTCTGAATACTGTTAAAATTTTCCAATCTTTTCTCTCTGTTAACATTATGGACTAGAGTTTCAAACCTAATACTAAAATCAAAATACTTCTTAGAAGACCTGCCAGATCATAGCTGGAGAGAAAGCTTGGGGATAAAGAGCAGTTGCTTGCTTTTGCTGATACCCAGACAAGTTCCCAGAACCCACATCAGGTGATTTACAGCTACCTGTACTCCAGATTCAGAAGATCCCGGCCCCTCTTCTGGCCACCTGGACACATGTAGTGCACATACATATACTCATGTTCACACACACACACACACACACACACACAAACTCATAAAATAAAGAAAAAAACCCAAAGAAGGCTGCAAAATTAAATTCTGCTTTTGCCCCAGATTTTTCTATTAAAAATAAATTTGAGCATGATATTTAATTATATAATGCAAAAATTTGGTGATAAAGGTTGTTTTGCTTGATAGCAAATAAAATGGCTAGTATGTTGTAATAAGTTTGCTGCTACGATTATTGAAATTTACCTTTTGCTGGAGTATAAAATATTTGCAATGAATGTGCTTACTCTAGAGAACATAAAATAGTTATCATTGAAAAAATAAGTAATCATTGAAAAAAAAAACATGAAAGTACAAGGTAGGAAAAGGAACCTTTAGTTCTACCATTGGAATATGATTGAGTTTTCCAGAGTATATTTCTTCCATAAGTACAAGGAGGGTGTCAACTTTTGATGTGCTTCATGCTATTATAATATATGAGGCCCCACTCTCTCACTGACAGGTGTCACAGCAGGAACAAAGTCAGCCATGGGACATTTCCGTGACACCATCTGGTACCCCACTTCTAACATAGCTCACCGAGCTCAGGAAGTGAAACTCTTTCTCAAGGTGTAGACTCTACCAGCCCTGTGTAGAACAGTCAAACGTGTTTTAGGAATTCCCTATGTTCACTGCAGATTCACAATTCTGACATACCACTTTTATTCATAAAAGTAGCATTTTCAAGCTGAAAGAATTGCTAATGGTTGTTAGAATGCAACCACGTTGTTTTAGCGAGGCGCTCTTGGTTTATGTAGGTTACATAGTCACGTAGCCAACTGGGTTTGCTGATTGTTCTGAAGGGCTTTCCACAACACATGCTCCCTGTCCATCATTTGTCACTAAATTTAGTAGCTGGTGACAGAGGCTTTCTGGAGCTCCCCCAGCCCCTGACACACTGCCTTTGTATTTGAGGTAGCTAGCCTTTGAAAGCTGTAAAAGGGAATGAAGCGTGGACTGTGTGAATATTCTATCCTTGTCTGTCTTGGATCCATGCACAGTCCCTGTCTGTACAAATATGTCTTGTCTCTCTCTTGAGCCTTCCTTGGGGATGATCTCTTTGTTTTCTGAGGACGGACACACTCTAGGAGTCTACTTTATGACAAAGAAAGGCATTTGATAGCAAGAATAAAAGTCAACCTTCGGTCCTCTGGCATCCCAATGATCCCTACCTCAGAGCAATCAAAAGTAAGAGTCATGTCTTCAGAGTAGAGAACAGGGTCCTTAAAGACAAGGACAAATTCTGCTGCTGTGCGGGAGCTATCATAATGAGGAGTCCAAAAAATGCTCAATTGTTATGGTGATCAGAAAATCATTTTAAGGTTATTCTTTTTTTTTCCACCAAGTTCTCCCTCATCACATTCTCCTGGAATAAGAAGATTAACTCTGTTGAAAGTGTCTAGTCCCTGGGATAGAAGTGGCCATAAAAATTGTCTCCTACTCCCACTCCTATAGCCTAGTCATTTCAAGGAAAAATAAATGGACAACACCTTTGGGTTTCTTAAACAACTCTTATTCAGTAGCTGTGTACTTGCCTCAGCAGGTAACACTATTTCCTTTTATTGCAAACATTTCTCCTAAGACAGACTCTCTGTACAGAGGAATGTGAAGATAGGGTTCTTAATGATTGGGAGGATGCCTCATAACCTGGGAGAGGCAGTAGCCACCAGTGGAGAGATAGAAAGCCACGAAATCAGATAGACTAGTCTGCATGTTTGTTCAGTGACCTACAAGGCTTGCAGTTAATCCTGTGCACACGATCAACAGCTCTTCATGGACTCAAATGGCAGCCTACTTTAACAAAGCAAACATGTGCTCTTATAGCTTAAGTTTGTATAGCACAACCCCATCTGCCCTAAGATCTCTTAGTTAGAACCTCACTGGTCCAGAACTTGATCAAAACCCATGAGCCACTCTTGTCCCTAAGAAATGTAATGAGTTGGTACAAAGTTCAGACTCGGAGTCTAGGTATGTGATTCTTGGGAGAGGCCTCATGCAAAGCAATTCATTTTCATCTTTATGTAATTCTATCCAGCATGACTATAAGATTTGTCAGTACACAAATAGATTAGAAATTGTGTTTAAAAGAGGATTGACTCAGTCACTCATAGATACTGAAAGAAAGAAACCTCTGAAGGTCATTATCCCATAGCTACCTAGATGCGGTTCCCCTCCAAGAATGGTGTAGCATCATGGTGTTCTATAATGCCTTAAGGGAACCCTCTCTTTATTTCTTAGTCTGTCAGCAAATGTCGTAAAAAAGGATAGATGCTTTTTCTTTCTTCTAGCATGTCCCATGGCAACTTACACAGCAAATCTAATGCAATATGGCTTCGTTTGAACATCCTCTCTTTCCCAGCAGTCTTTTAGTCACATATACCCCACAAATACTTCCTGCTATTTTGAAATCATGTTATCAGTGTCTTTCATTTTTCTATGTCTATCTCTTACATGAGATTATGAGATCCATTTAGAAGGGAACCCTGGCTCACTATTTACTGTCTAATCCTAATTCTGTGATCATCACATAAAAGGGGTTTGAGAAATAGATGTTGAGAAAATAAGGAAATATAACCAGAGAAGCTTTCATTACCACATACTACTTTAGAAACATTTCTTTAAATTGAGGAATGATCAAACAAAAGGATGTTTGTTTCCTAAAGGATTGCATAGGTGGAAGGAGATAGCCACTTATTGAAGGTTATCATGTAAGGAGAATGAATTCTCACAATAACACACCAAAGAATGTGTGATCAGTCTTCATGGATGAAGATGCCGAAGTTAAGCAACTTTCCATTTGATGCAATTAGTGGTAAAACCTGCTGCAAGCCTGAGGTCTGAATTGTATTGCCTTGATGAATAAAGCTTCAATTATCTTCATCTGAGGAATAACTCATGCATTATCTGGAACACTACATTGTCCAGAAGTAAGGCTGGAAATCTAAAGTGTCTAATTAAGATAGAAGGAAGGGCTTTGTTGACTGGGGCTGAGTCAAGTGTAGATCAGGTTCAAAAGGCAGACTGAAATCATAAAAAGGCAGAATCAAAAGGCAAGGGTCCCTGCAAACAGGATCTGAGTCACCCTTCAGCCCACTGAAATCTAGCTGCCACCCCCAAACTTTCCCAAACAGTTCTCACTTAGGTCATCAATGACCTGGGCATCTCCAAATCCTATGAGTGACATTTTGTCTTTGTCTTGCCTCACATCCCAGTAGCATTTGGCTGTCTGACCATTTCCTCCTTTGTGAATCATTGTTTATCCTTGGCCTCCCTGGCCACACTTTCTGTGAGTCTTCCTCTTCCCTGTCTGCTGCTCCGTCTCAATGTCTTTGCCACCTCATCATCCTCCACCTCAGTAGTAAATGTGGGAATTTTTTTCAATATTAAGGTAAGACTTCCTTGTCTGTGGCTTTCAGGTTTTTTTTTTACCTCCCTTCTCTCTGTTGTCCTCTCTCTCTCTCTCTCTCTCTCTCTCTCTCTCTCTCTCTCTCTCTCTCTCTCTCTCTCCCTCTCTCTCTCCCCTAAACTCATTTATTTCCATGACTTCAAGTACTGTTAAGAGTTTGAAGCATTTAAGATGTTATGTCCCATCCTTCATTATGTTCCTGGACATAAGACTTGATTTTTTTAACTGTCTAATTAAATATGTCAAAGTTCAAACTTCATAATATATGGAAATCATCATGGTAATCAGGTTGATGTTTGACCACAGTGCTAAGAGGTAAACCTAGGGCCTGAAGTATGAAAACCACTGAGCCACATCTTAGGTCCCGACTTTTTTTTTTTTTTCTGGTTGTCTCACTATTAAAAGATGAGCATAACCACTAGCTTGAGTAAAGCCAGGAATGGCATACAACCTTATCTCTGTCACCTGCAAACTTTATCCATAGACCTGTCATTTTAAATGTCTGAGGAGACTAGGCTCTGCCAATGTCTACCTCTCTTCAGATACCATCTTATTTAGAGAAAGTATGGTTTTTCTTTTTATTTTTTCAGGACCACTCCTGATTATTCTTTGGGGACTCCGATACATTCACCATGTTGTTACTAGAATCATCTCCTTAAATTTCTACTCTGACTATATTATACCACTAATTATCTAAGTTTTTAACATCATCTACACTTTCCTGCAAAATCTGACTTTTTTAGATCCATCTCAGTTTATACCAATTCTGCATGTCTATATTCAACCAGGAACATTTACTTGAGGTCTCTCTCTCATCAGAGCTTTTGTGTGTTCCACACTGTTCCTCATGGTCTCTACCACAATTCTGAACTTTGCTAACATGTTATTTCAACTCATGTGGATTCTATTCAATGGATTTCTAACCCCTGTAATACATACATATACTCTGGTCCCCATAAGTCATTGGTCCATTAGTCATGGATTCATTAGTCATGGATGCTGATATGTTTTCAGAGTTTGATTAATGTTTTTGCTTTCCCAATGACCTATAAGCTGTAAGAGCACAAGGGCTTTGGAAATTGCTCATTATTTAATCTCAGCAGCTAGTACAGTGTTTTACATATAGCCAATTCATGAGTATTTATAAAATGAAGGAATGAAGGAAAGAAGTAGGGAGCTTGGGAGTGTACATAACTGATGAGTCAGGAAGAAGTAGACAGTGTCTAGGTTTAAGGTTGGGGTGATATGAGTTCTATCTATGGACAGTGGGTACTATTTATTTATGTGCCAATGAATTATTTCATTATTTTATTTCTTTGATTTCAAGAAGCTGAGTTACTAACAACAAATTTGTATTGTGATATTTCTGTTTGGGGCAAATAATATTACTTTGTAATGGCCCTCTTACTCAGAACTTAAGATTTATTGCCATGATAGAACTCAGTAATAGTTTTAAGCTAGGCAAGAAAGTTGTTTTCATCTGCTAAAATGACAAGTCTGTATAGAAAGAATCTTCCATGGATTTGACAGAACTTAATCAACTCTTAAGACTATCTTCCTATTCCTGCCACTATCTTTTCCCTCTGATGAGATGTAAGTAAGACCCAAATACCATTCCCAATGGACTGAGATTTCATGAACTGATTTATAACCAACAATCACTCTTTTGGTAATGGTATTCAAATACTATCTCATCAAACTTATTTATTCACTTGTGTTGTTGGTTGAGATTGACATGATAGTCAGACCATGTTGTGGAATAGAATATTTTTTAACTACATAAAGATGTGTTACATTTGTTTATGCTGCATTGTTAAACTGTGAAAAGATGTGTTGTTTCACCTTGCCTGCCACAATTAGCTTTCAGGTTCTGGTGGCCCTGGACTAGACCATAATACATATTACATCCCAGGAGCTCTAGGATGTTGAGAGCCTATGATGGTTAATCACTATCAACTTGACAATTAGAACACACACCTCTGCACATGTATATGTGGGTATTTCTAGAGAAGTGTAACTGAGCAAAGGAGACATAACTTGAATGTGGATGTTATAATGCGATGTGTAGATAAAAAATGCCAGACTGGTTAAAAAGAAAAATGGACAAACATAATTACCAATATTTATCCCTTACAAAATGAATAAACAAATGACCCAGGGACAGATATTGGGGTTCATGCTGAAGATCACAGAAGCAAAGCAGCCAAGCTACCAGAGAACTCTTACCATTAACAGGGCTGGAGCATTCCTATTCACAACATGGCTGGAGAATGAATGCCTGATACTGAGACCTTGCTCCTGTCTTTTATACCTCCCTAATGCTGGGATTAAAGGCGTGTGATCCCAGGTACTGAGGTCATCTTTGTGTGTGCTGTTTCCCTTTAGGACTGGATCAGTCTTGTGTAGATCTGGGTGGCCTTGGACTCGCAAAGATCAGTCTACCTCTTCATCCTGACTCCTAGAATTAAAGGTGTGTACCACCTATAGTGATGTTATTTATAATTTATTAAAGTTTTCCTGTGGTTTCAGAAAGCAAATTTAACCTCAAGCCATAGGAACCAGGCACACACCATTAATCCCAAAGTCAAGAAACTAGGAGGTGTTGGTACACAGCTTTAATCCTAGGACTCAGGATTAAAAGATGGATCTTTGTTTGTCCAAGGCCACCCAGATCTACACAGGATTGAATCAGTCTATAAGAGAATTAGAGTTCACACCTTTAATCCCAGGACTCATGAGAGGTATACAGGACAGGTGCAAGGATTCAGTAAAAGACATTCATTCTCCAGCCACAATGAGAGGTTACAGTCTGAGACTTGGTGAGAGCTTGTGGAGTCAGGATCAGCCCATTCAGCCTAAGGGAGAGGTAAGAAGCTAGTGGCCATCTGCTTTGCTTTTCTAATATTCAACTTGAAGTTGGGAACCCCAACATCAGTCTCTGAGTCTTTTATTTATCATGCTACAACCACCATCTCTTAGCTTCTGGCTGTTGGGATTAAGGTGTGTGCCTGGATTCTATGGCTTATGGCTGACTTTGCTTTCTGAATTCTCAAGCAAACTTTAATAAATCATAAATAATATCTCACCACAAACCCTTTCTGTTTCCTGACTGTGGATGCAATATGATCAGTTACTTCATACTCCCACTGTCATGACCTCCCACCCTGATTGAATATATCCCTTTACATCAGAATGAAAATAAATCTTTCATTCCTTAAGATGTATTTGTAAGCATTATGGCCACAACAATAGAAACAACACTGATGTCACAACCTGCCATAGGATTCCTCAGGCATCAAATCATGCAGGCAATTCCCAAAATAAATCACCTCCCCTCTATGCATGAGCTATATAGCTAACTATTGGCTGATTTTTGATCTATCTATCTATGTATGTACCTATCTATCTACTTACCTTTATACCTATCCACATATCTACAGGCCTATTATTGCATATATGCTAGGTTCTATCTCTTGGATAGCTATGACCAATAAGAGTGATGACAGAAGGTTCTGATGGTGGCCAAGTAGGTCAAAAGATTTCAGTACCAATCCTTCCCACTAAGTGGGAAATATAAGGCTTCCGTCATCTGTCCTCAGCTTAGCAGACATGAAATACATGTGTAATGGCTTGCTTCCATCACAAGATGAACACTGAAACAACATGCACAGAAACCATAGTAAGGAAATGAGATGATACTAGTAAATACAAAATGAGTGTGGTTGGTTCTGTTGTACAATTAGGATGGGGACCTACATATTTTCTGTAAAGAACCACTAGTAAAAATTTCAGATTTTGTGGGTCATTCTGTCTTTGCTGTGACTTCTCAACTTTCATTGTGACAAGTTTAAAGTGTCCACCCTAATGTGTTAATTAGTGAATATGGCTACATTCAAACAAAACTTTTTTATTGGGAACAATAAAAAAGAGAATTTCTAATAATTTTCATGTGCCTTTATTATGAGTCTCCTTTTGAGTTTTGATAATTATTTGAAATCTTTTGAAAAAGTTTTTTTTCTCCAGAGGGTATTAACTGTCTTTAAAGTCACCCCCACACAGACTTTTCTGCCTTCGTTCACTCCCAGATTTTCAACAATTTACTCTGTGAATGCTCCTTTTTAGGCTCAAGCCAGTTGGAGTTCTGGGATTTGTTTTGTTTCATTTCTAACATTTTCAAATGAAAGAGTATCAGCCACATCCTACATGCTCAGTACTTCGTACTTAAGACAATAAAAATCATTGCTTGAGAAGCTATTTTACACTTACTAAGAAAAGAGTATTTGATTACATTGTAGGCAACAAACTGTAGTAAAACTAGGACTGAATGTTTGATCTAACGCCTACATAAAGCATTCATTAACAAAACTATCAAAACACTGAGTGATACGTTTCTAAGTTACAAGAAAGTTAATACAAAGAACTTCTATGAAAATATATATTTCTATTGTTCCTTCCAAGTTAATCACACATAATTAAGTTTTTTAGATTTATGTTGGAGCAGGGATCACTGGGTAAAGTGCTTGCTACAGTGGAATGAAGACCTGAGTTTGGATTCCTGGTACCCACAAAATGTTGGGGTGTGCTGGCATGTGCTTATAACCCTAGTGCTGGGAGGGCAGGAGGCTGAGAAAGGTAGATACTGGGGACTTGAAAGATTCTGGTTCAGTAATAGACCTTGTCTCAGAAATAAGATGGGAGGATTGAGAAAGACATCTGAGAGTCAACTTCTGACATCCACATGCACCCTGTGTTTACAAGAGCATCTGTGTACACATATGCATGTATACACACACACACACACACACACACACACACACACACACACACACACAAGAAATAAATACATTTAATTTTATGAGCACCTTTCTTGTCATCATCCTCTGCTTTCATCATTCTTTATTGTTGCTTTAGCATACTTAATTCTTTGATAACTATACATGTATGCAAGGCATTTTGATCATGTTTACCTTTACTTCCCTCCTCTGAGCCTCCTCTTTATTTCCAACAACGTTTTCTCCTATTTTATGCCTGGTTCATTCATTTATTTTATTCCTTGACAGTTTATACATGTAAGTAATATGTTTTGTTAATTTATGAACACAGTCACACACAGGGATACAGATAGACACAAATATATATTCTCTCTCATTACTGTCTCTTACCCCCATCAGCTGCTTAAACCCTTCTTCTCCACAACTCCCACCTTAACTTAATGTTTGTTTTCTGTTCTTGTTTCTTCTTCCACTGAGTTAAAGTATCTTCTTGCATGAGCATGGGCTAGGAGTCATTTACTGTAGCTTGAGCAATGAGCAACTCATCAATGGAAACACCACCAAAGACAAATGACTTTCCCTCCCTGAGAAGCCGTAATCATCGTAGAACCTCACCTAGGGGTGGAGGCCTCATGATCTCCTCCTCTGTCCACGATGGAATGTTGACCTGTTGACCAGCTCAGTCTTGTGCAAGTCTAGTGCCAGGAAGCACAGTTGCTATGAGTTCGGGAGTGCGATTGCCATGCCATGCTCAGAAGATAGTTTTCCGCAGCACCCCTCCCTTTCTCAGCCTTTTGCATCATTTCTGCTTCCTCTTTCCTGAGTATTGGAAGAGGGGACTTACATGTCCTGTTAGGGATGAGCACTGAAGAGTCACTCATTCTTAGCACTTCAGAAAGTTATTCACACTTCTTTGACAAAGGCTGATAACTAGTCTATGCATATAAACCTAAATATCAAGAAGGCCATTTAACAACACACTCATTTAGGAAACAACAGTATTTATGAACACACTAACCATGTGTTTTTGACCGGGCTTATTCTGCTAGGCATGAATTCCAATAAAGAGAGTATATCTTTATTGATATTGTTGATTTTAAAAATATTTATATTGTAAATGTAAAAATGGGAGCTGTGAATGTAAAACTTGTGGGATATGGCCGGGAGAGGTGCCCCAGCTGTTATGCATACTTACAGCTCTCACAGAGGATCTAGGCTCCAACTCCAGTTCCAGAGTACCAGATGCCCTCTCACCTCCAAGGGTACCTGCAGGCGTGTGATGCATATAAACTCACAGACATACGTGCTTACATATTAAAATAGATGAATATTTTTTTAAACTAGTGGGGTATAGTTGAGAAGATAATTCATCAGCATTCTGTGCACTGGAAATAGTTAAAATTCTCAGTGAGTTCTCAAGGTGCTCACCAGATAATCTGGCTACAGGTTTCTCATGTGTGCCTCTTTCTTGAGAGTTACAAACATAGGTGCTGCTAAAAATCGAGAACATATCTCCTTAAACCTTCCCAGCCACCCCAGACTGCAACCTCTTCCCTGGGGTCCACATTGGGGCCCATAGCCCCTCTAGCTGTATCAGACCCCAGGGAAGACGTTGTCCACCACCTGCTAAAATGGCTTTAAGCCTGTCCAATAACCCAAGCCTGCACCCACAACCATGAATCCCATATTACAGCCCACTACTTTGGAAGTCTTCAGCTTTATCAGAGGACAGGCAAGATCTAGGAACTCCAGACTTCTGCTTTACCAGAGGCCATGCTAGGTCTAGCAACCCCAAGTCTATAACTTCAAAGAAGACTTCAACTTTGCTGGAGCACAGACCAAACCTAGGCACCCTAGTGCATGCAGCTATACTGGCGGCCAGGCCAGGTTGGTTCTAGGGACCCCAGAAGCCAGACCAGATGAAAGGACCCCAGTTTGTACCCTCTCTTCTGGGCTCCATATCTTGCTCTACAACTTTGGAAGAAGACTTTAGCTTTACCAGAGGCCAGGCCAGATCTAGGGACCTCTTGGCCCCAAAACCCCTACTGGATCTGAAGACATGTAGTCACCAGCCCCTAGCCAATTAGGCCAGAAGACCAAAAGAAAAAAGAAAGCAAGCAACAAAACACCCATCTAACAAAGACAAATTCATAGATCAGCACCTAGACCTATATTCATCCCAAATCTAGTTGCCTATTGCCTAATCAATAACAGAAAAGGTAATATACTGTCAACAGAGCCCAGCTTTCCTACATAGCAAGATCTGAACAATCTAACACAGCTGAAGCACATGAAAATGACTTTAAAATTCCTTTGTTAAGGTGGTAGAAATCCATAAAGAGGATATAAATAAATTCCTTAAAGAAACTGAGAAAAAATTAGAAGAAATTAATAAATCCCTAAAAGAAAGCAAAGAAAACAAACAAACAGATAAAGGAAACTATTCAACGTTATAGAATATAATTTAAGATGTGTTACATTCATTTATGCTGTGAAACATTTGTTGAATGATGCAAAGATGTGTTGCATTCTTTTTAGTTATATTTGTTTAACTCTGTGAAGCTGTGTTACTTTGCCTGTCTAGAACATCTAATTGATCTAATGAAGAGTGGAAATGCCAATATCTAGGTAGGAGAAAAGATAGTCAGGATTGGAAGACAGAGAAAATAAATAGAAGGAGAAGTCTGGGAAGAGATATCGGGGAGCCAAAGGAGAAGGAGAGGAGGCCTCCAGAGGCAATCCACCCAAATACACAGCAAGCCACAAGAAAATAAGTAAAGAAAGGTAAAAGCTAATTCTCATCATAGAACCTTCATCCAGTAACTGATGCAGAGATCACCAGCCAAGCATCAGGCCAAGTTACTGGAATCCAGTTGAGATGAGGGAGGAGGGATTATTTGAACAAGAGAAGTCAAGAGCATGATAAGGAAACCCACAGAGATAGCTAACCAAAACTTGTGGGAGTTCATTAACTGACTGAAAACTAGGGAGCCTTCATGGAACCAAACTAGGCCCTTTGCATATGGACAACAATTGTGTAGCCTGGTCTATTTGTGGGACCCCTGGCAGTGGGACCAGTATCTATCCCTGGTGCACGAGCTGGCTTTTTGTAGCCCATTCTCTATGGTGGGGCAGTTTACTCAGCCTCAATGCAATGGAGAAGGACTTGGTCCTGCCTTAACAGAATATGCAAGGTTTTGTTGACTCCCTCAAGGGAAGCCTTACCCTTTCCAAGAAGTGGATAGGGGTGGATTGGGGAGAGGAGGAAAGAGGGAAGGGGGAACTGTAGTTGGTGTGAAAAATGAATAAAAATGTATATAAATAAATAAGTATAAACAAAAAAGAAAACCATTTATCTATCTAAATATATCCATTAATCCTTGAAAAGAAAGGTAAAAGCCAAGAGGCAAAAGACAGATGGGATAATTTAAGAAAAGCTGCCTAGAAACAAGCCAAGCTAAGGCCAGGTGTCTATAATAATAAGACTCTGTGATCATTTGGGAGTTGGGTGGCAACCCCTCTAAGAGTAAAGAGGGGAAAAAAACAGTAAACAGTTCAAGACCTGAAAAGGGAAATAGAAGAAAAAAGAAAATGGGGGGAATCTTGAAAATAAAAAATCTGGGTAAGCAAACAGGAACTATGAAACTAAGAAAACAAGCATCACTAACAGAGTACAAGAGATGGAAGAAGAGGTGTTGACAATATAATAGAGGAAATAAATTCATCAGCCAAAGAAAATGCTAACTCTAAAAACGTCTTAACATAAGCCATCCAGAAAATCTAGGACATTATAAAAAGACCAAACATAAGAATAATAATTTAGAAGAAGGAGAAAAACACCAGCTCAAAACCCCAGAGAATATATTTTACAAATTGATAGAAGAAAGTTTCCTCAACTTAAATAAAGAAATACCTATAAATTTATAAGAAGCTTACATAACACCAAAATAGATTGGATCAGAAAAGAAAATTCCCCTTTCCACATAATAATCAAAACACTAAACATATAAAACAAAGAAAGACTATTAAAAATGGCCAAGGGAAAAGGCAGAGTAACACATAAAGATAGAGCTATTAGAGTCATATTCAACTTCTCAACAGAAACCCTAAAGCCCAGAAGGGCCTGAACTGATGTCTTCCTGATTCTAAGAAACCACAGATGCCAGCCCAGACTACTATGCCCAGAAAAACTGTCAATCACCGTAGATGGAGAAACAAAATATTTTAGTACAAAGTCAAATTTAGACAATATCTACACATAAACCCAGCCCTACAGAGGATACTAGAAGGAAAATTCCAGCCCTGCACTCAAAAAAGCACTGGCAACAACAAACTCAATGAAGGAAAACGCATATACACTAACACCAGCAATAACAAAATAACAGGAATTAACAATCATGGGTCATTAATATCCCTCGATATCAATAGGCTCAATTTGCCAACAAAAAGACACAGGCTAATAGATTGTATAAGAAAACAGGGTTCATAATTCTGTTGCTTACACAAAACACACCTCATTGTCAAAGATAGACATTGCCTCAGTGTAAATTGTTGGAAAAAGATTTTCCAATAAAATGAAACTAAGAAGCAAGCTGATTTAGCTAATATCCTAATATCTAACATCTAACAAATTAGACTTCTAACAAAAATGAATCATAAGAGATGGAGATTGGCATTTCAAATTCACCAAAGAAAAATCAACCAAAATGACTCAATTCTAAAGATCTATGCCCCAAATCTAAGGGTGTCCATATTTGTAAAAGAAAACTTACTGAAGTTTAAATAACACATAGAACCCCACACGATAATAGTGGGAGACTTTAACACCCTACTCTCATCAATGGATAGGCTATCTAGTCAGAAACTAAAGAGAGAAATAATGGAACTAACAGACAGTATGACTCAAATGGACTTAACAGATAATGTACAGAGCATTTTACCCAAACACAAAAGAAAATACTTTCTTCTAAGAACCACATAGAACCTTCTTCAAAGTTGACCACATCCTGGGCCACAAACCAAGTCTCTACAGAAAAAAGTTGAAATAAGCCCCTGCATATTATCAGACCACCATGGATTAAAGCTGAATTTTAACAACAACAGAAACAACAAAAAGTCTACAAACTAATGGAAACTAAACAACTCTCTGAGTTATCACTGGGTCAAGAAAGAAATAAAGAAAGGGATTAAAGACTTTCTAGAATTCAATGAAAATCAATGCACAACATACCCAAACTTATGAGACACAATGAAAGCAGTGCTAAGAGGAAAGTTCATAGCACTAAGTGCCTTCATGAAGAATTTTGAAAGATCTCATACTAGCAACTCAACAGCACACCTAAAACCTCTAGAACAAAAAGAAACATACACAGCAGAAAATAATCAAACTGGGGGCTGAAATCAATAAAATAGAAACAAAAAGAACAATACAATAAATCATTAAAATAAAGGGTTGGTTCTTTGAGAAAATCAACAGAATAGATAAACTTTAATCCAAACTAATTAAAAGGCAGAGAGAGTATATCCAAATAAACAAAATCAGAAATAAAAGGGGAGACATAACAACAGACTCTGAGGAAATATAGAGAATCATCAGGTCATACTTAAAAAAAAAACTCTATACTACACAAAATTGGAAAATCTAAAACGGACAAAGTTCTTGATAGATACCACTTGCCAAAATAGCAGTAATCATTAAAAATCTCCCAATCAAACAAATAAAAAATCCCAGAGCCAGATGGTTTTAAAGCAGAATTCTACCAGATTTTTAAAGAGAGCTAATACCAATACTCTGCAAATTAGTCCACAAGTTAGAAACAGGAGGAACATTGCCAAATTCATTCTATAAGGCCACAATCATCCTCTGTGTGTGTTTGAAACACAAACCTCACAAAGACTCAACAAAGAAAGAATTATAGACCAATTTCACTCATGAAGATTTATATAAAAATACTCAATAAAATACTGACAAGCCAAATCCAAGAACACATATAAAAGATCATCCACCATGACCAAGTAGGCTTCATACCAGAGACATAGGAATGGCTTAACATACAACAATCTGTCAATGTAATCCACCAAATAAACAAACTAAACAAAGAAAGCACAAACGCTGAAAAAGCCTTTGACAAAACCCAACACCCCTTAATGATCAGAGTCTTGGAGAGATTGGAGATACAAAGTGCATACCTAAACATAATAAAAGCAGTATGTGGCAAGCCAAATGCCAACATCCAATTAAATAGAGAAACTCAAAACAATTACACTAAAATCAGGAATAAGACAAGGTTGTCCACTCTCTCCATTCCTATCCAATATAGTACCTGAAGTTCTATCTAGAGCAACTAAAGAAGATCAACTGAAAACAAATTAGAAAGAAAGAAGTCAAAGTATCAATCATTGCAGTTGATATGATACTGTATATAAGTAACCCCAAAAACTCAATACATGGTATGCCTACAGCTGATAAACAACCTTATTCTAGTGGCTAGGTGCAAAATTAACTCAAAAAATCAGTAGTCCTATTATATACAAATGAAGAATATTAGTGAAGAAAGAAATCAGAGAATCAACATTTTCTCAGAAAACTGGGACTCAACCTACCACAACACCCAGCTGTACCACTCTTGGGTATATACTCAAATAATGAACACTTACACCACAAGCATACCTGCTCAACTATGTTCATGGAAGCTTTATTTGTAATAGCCAGAAACTGGAAATAACCTAGGTGTCCTTCAACCAAGGAATGGGAAAAGAAAGTATAGTATATTTACACAATCAATTATTACTCAGCTGTTAAAAACAAGTACACCAGGAAATTTGAAGGCAAATGAATAGAACTAGAGAAAATCATCCTGAGTGAGGTAAACCAGACTGGGAAAGAAAAAAATGTTTTATACTCACTCATAAGTAGATATTAGCTATAATAAAGGATAACTATGTTACTATTCACAGCCCCAGAAATGTTAGGTAACAAGGAGGGTTCTTGAGGGAACACCTAGATGTCCCCGGGAAGAGGAAATAGAAGAAATTCCATGAGTGGACTGTGGGTGGATGAGGTTGGGAACATGAGCTATCAGATTTGGGGGTGGAGCTAAGGGGGGAGTACTGAAATAGACTACTGAAAACAAGGAGGGACATTTGGGGGTCGGGTAAAAACCTGCACAAGGAAATTTCTTGGGTATCTACAAGGAAGACTCCAGCTTCTAGTCCTCTAAATAGCAGGTAAGCAGCCTGAACTGGCCATCTTCTGTGACCAGATTGGTCCCTAACTCAGTTGTTATCAGAGAGACATCATCCAGCAACTGATGGACACATGTGCAGAACAAGTCAAACATTAGACAGAGCTTCATGAATCCTGCAGAAGGGGAAGAGAAAGGATTGTAGGAGTCAGAGACGTCAAGAACACCACAGAAATCTCAAAGTATCCACCAACCTGGGCTGATAGGAGCTCACAGACTCTAAAGCAACAACCAAGGAGCCTATCTGGGACTGGCACTCTGCATATGTGTTACAATTATATAGCTTTGTCCTCTTGTTGAACTTCTAACAGTTGTAACAGGGGCAGTCCTTTACTGTTTTACTGGTTCTGGGGTCCCTACTCTTCATACTGGGATGCCTTGCCCAGTCTTAATACATGGGGATGTGATCTTACTGCAACTTGATATGCTGTGTTTTTGTGATACTCACCGGATACCTGCCCCTTCTGAAACAGAAAAGAAGGAGGAATAGATTGAGGGTGGGGACAGAGTGGGGATGGGGAGCTGTAAAGAGAGAAAGGAGGGGAAACTGTGGCAGGAATGTAAAATAAATTTAAAAATTTGAGGGCACAAATAAGGTGCCCTTGAAGTGAGGTACATTACTCTCTGGAAAGATAGGACTTACATAATTTGCCTTTGAAAACTGACAGTAAATGAGTCTGATTTTTCTTATCATTATTTATGCTATCACATACTTAGATTTTACAAATAAATATGTTTTATCTATAGCTTTTAAAAATCAAATTACTGTTGAGAAGGCAGACATGTTCCCAGTTCCTCTGTTTTGTTTGTCTAACACAAGCCTTTTGATCACTAAATTTGACAGCATGTGTTTTCAAATAATGCCTTTTCAGATCATAATCTTTGAAAATCTTCATAAATTCCTTGTAGGTTAAGCATAGTGCCTATTTGCTTTGACAAAAATGTAGACATCTGTTATTTTACACTGAGCAATTTTCTTAATACAGGTTTTTTGAGGGCTTCTCTGTTTTATTTTATAAATTTTATTTAAATTAGAAACAATCTTGTTTTACATATCAATGCCAGTTCCCTCTCCCTCCCATCCTTCCATGTCCCCCTCCAACCCCCTCCCCCAACCTATCCCCATTCACTCCCCAAGGAGGGTGAGGCCTTCCATGAGAGATTACCAAAATCTGCCAAGTCATTTGGGGTAGGACCTAGACCCTCCCCTGTGTAACTAGGCTGAGAGAGTATCCCTCCATGGAGAATGGGCTCCCAAAGTCCATTTGTGCACTAGGGATAAATACTGATTCCACTGCCAGAGGCCCCACAGACTGCCCAGTCCTCCTAGGTGACACCCATGTTCACAGGGCCTGGTTTGGTCCTATGTTGCTTCCCCAGATGTCAGACTGGGGTCCATGAATTCCTACTTGTTCAGGTCAACTGTTTTTGTTGGTTTTCCCAGCATGGTCTTTATCCCTTTGTTCCTTACTCCTCCCTTGCTGAAACTGGATTCCAGGCTCAGCGCTTAGTTGTGGACATGTGCTTCTGCTTCTATCCGCTACTGAATGAAGGTTCTAGGGTGAGGGCTTTTCTTGTAAAAACCATGTGTGAACCAAAATAATAATAGAAGAAGGTGAAGGAGAAGGAGAAGGAGGAGGAGGAGAAGAAGAGGAAGAAGAAAAGTCCTATACTTAATTATGAAAATGATGGGGAAATAGCAAGGCTTGGGCCCTTTCATGTTTCGTCTGCCAATACAGTGCACTCATGTCTTCTAAATAACACTGAATGCCCTTGTTTACAATGGTCATTTTAACCATTGTTAAGCACTGTTTGACTTGCCTCATCACTCAGAGCACATGTCTGATAGTGTCAACCTGACTTTTGGCACTTGGCAGATAATGCAATGGTCATCCATATAGTTAGGCTGGAGAGCCACACAGAAAGAAATATTTAAAAATCATAAAAGTAAATCTTGCTCTATGGACAGGCAGTGGTAGTGCATGCCTTTAATCCCAGCACTTGAGAAGCAGAGGCAGCTGGATCTCTGTGAGCTTAAGGTAAGCCTGATCTACAAAATGAGTTCTAGGAATGCTAAGACTGTTAAAAAGAGAAAGTCTATCTCAAAAACTAAACAAAACCAAAAATCTGGCTCTAAGTCAATTTGAAATTTTCTGCTGGACTGCGTTCATAGCTATCCTAGACACCATAAGGCCTATAGGGTATGGGCTTGCCACCACTAACTTCCATTGCCCGGGAATTGTTTCTTGGGCTTTGAAGCTTCCCAGAAGCTCACTTCTACAGCATTCACCTTCCTGTTAATTTTTCTCAAGGAATTCATCTCAGCACAGATTTGCCATTTGCCTTCTTCCAGAGACCAAGGCAGATCTACCTATTTTACTTTCCCCTCATTCCCTCTTGGTTGCTGTAGAATCTTAAAACCCCAATTTTCATATTGGTCTAAACCATTCAGAACTTCTGGTGCAGATAGCTCAACTGATTGGGCAATCTTGTCTCCTCAGCAACTGGTACTGCTCATGTAAGTGTGGAAGGGGCCTTGGTCATCTTTTATGTCTTAGTAGCTTCCTGAACCTTCAAAGCCTCGTTTATATGATGATTTTTTTCTGTTGCTGAAGCATCTCTGTGATGTCATTACTCAGTGAAGTCATCACTCAGCATACAGGCCAGCTTCTCAACAGAGCAGAGATGATGTGTTTTCCTGGGAGATTACCCTGGCAGATGTCAAGTCTTGATGATTTTGTGCAGTGTGTGTGTGTGTGTGTGTGTGTGTGTGTGTGTGTGTGTGTGTGTGTGTGTTTGCATAAGAGCATTTGTGTACATATATAAATGTGTATGAATGTATCCATGTGATGATCAAAAAGTAATCATACAAATGTTTTCCTTTCTGATTCCCTAGAAAGAAAAAAATAATAAAATGCTGTTTCATGCATGAGTTACAAATTCATATTTCTATTCAGAGAGCTTTTGGGGTGTTTACTATCTTTTTTTTCTGTTATACATGGTTGTATTTTGATGTTCTTTCTCTGCTGTCTTGACCTTTGTAGTTTTTCTTTTTATTTAAAAATTAACTTTTATTAGTTGAAATTAGGTGTATGTGGGTGTGCACATGAGTTCAGCTGTCAGCTGAGGCCAGAAGAAGGGGACAGATCCTCTGGAGCTGGGGTTATGGGTGATTTGTGAGTTGCCTGGCTTAGGCAGGGAAGGGGACTGAAATAAAGTCTTCTTTAAGAGAGTTGTGTACCCTTAACTACTGATCCATGGCTCTAGATCCATCTTTTAGAGTTTTTCATACATGGACTTTGCTCCTTATTTTTTCATGTGTGTGTTTGTATGTTTGTGTGTAGCTGGAACCTGAACCTACGACCTTATACATGTCACACATGCTAGTTAGGTGTCTACCCCTGAAATATACTGCCAGCTCTCTTTGTGTTTTTTCATGGTAGATGACACATGGGTGTATTGTTTTGTTTTGTTTTGATAATGCTTGGCTGGCATTTGGTGGTATGGAGTCATTGCAAAACTTCATTTTTAGGTCTAGTTAACTAGAAATATTAAATTAGTAATTAGTAATATTTATGTGCCTTTGTGCTTAATTAAATTCTAATTCTGCTATCTTTGTGATTATTTGTGACACTAATAATAAAAACATAGTGAGTTTGTTAGAATGTTTTTAAGGAGAAATAAGCTGTTCAGTTTCATTAATATTTAGTCTAACTCTGATTTTGGGAAGGCATGAGGAAGTGTATCTATACAGTATCTCCCAATTTTAGTCTACTGGTTAGCACTTCATTTTTAATGTTGAATAGTATGTAGGAAAAAGATTCACTCTTCTAGTCAATCAAGGTGACTTCTCAGTAGCTCCCATGCAGAGAAACAGTGGTCATTCACCATCTCTAAGCTGTCTCCCTCTGATGCCAACTGCTGTTAGATATAATCCAAGGAGATTATTCAGAGCCTAAGATGCTAATAAATTACAAATATGCTGTTTTTAGAGTTTTGTAAGATTACATATTGTTTAGATAAACAAGTGCCCATTATAATCCCATCCTAGCCCCAGGCTTGGCATACTATGCAATAGGCAAGACAGGCAGGTATAAAACCAGAATGTGCGTGCTTGGGGACCTATTAGCCCTCTAATCAGCTGCCTAAGTAAAGGCTGCCTCACCCTGAACTCATGACCTACCCATTGGTAGTTGGTCCTCCTCCCTAGTGCAGCAGGAGTGGGAGAGCAGGAAGCAGTTAAGCTTGTGTTTACTCTATGACTCATTAAGTTGACTCCTGGGTATTTATCCAAAAGAAATAACAACATGTATCCACACAAAGGCTTGTATGTGCATGTTCGTGGCAATTCTGTTGATAATCAGAATAACCCCAAACTGGAAACAATCCAATGTTCAGCGCCGGTCAATGGGTAAACAAAGGGTGGTTTAGCTATCCAATAGAGTACTATACGGCAATAAGAAACAACAAACTACTATTAAAGGCAACAACATAGATGGATATCAATTCATACACAATATATCACATGGCATATGATACTTTTTTGAATGCGTACTTCTTTATAGCTCTAGAAAATACACACTATTTATGACAGAAAGTAAATCAGTAGTTGGGTGGGGTCAAAGGCTGAGGCTGGGGAACTCTTTAAAAGAACATAGAAAAAGTCACTGTTGGTGAGGACAATGCCTCACATGAGCCTTGACTGTGGTGTTTATTTCAAGGCATCCTGAATGTCAGCTGTACAAAACTATTCACACCAAACAGATGTGACTATGTGTGAATGGTACCCCAGAGCTGGGCTATAACTCGGTAAGACAATGCTTTCCTGATGTGTGTAAGATATTGATCCATGCCAGGTGGTACAAGTGCACCCCTGTAATCCCAGCACTTGGGAGGCAGAGATAGGCAGACCTCTGTGAGTTCAAGGCCATCCTGATCTACACATTGAGTTCCAGGACAGCCAGATCTGCAACACGGAGAAACCCTGTCTGGATAAACCAAAAATAAGAATAAAATTGAGAAAAGATATTGATCATTAGTGTGCCAAATAAATAAAAGGAATAAATGATACCTTAAGTTGATGGTTAGTAAATACATGAACAAAGACTAACAGTAAACTATAGGCAAATGCAAATGAAACACACACAAAAATCATTTAATACCTGAATTTTATCAGACCATGCTTTGATTCTTTTTTTCTTCTCTTGTCTTGGTACTAGGAATAAACAAGAGCCTTTTATTTCTTCTTCTTCTCTCATATAAAAAATATGGACTGCAGTTTAAAAAGTATAGATCATAAAAAATTAGAAATATAATTTTTAAAATCAGAAACAAAACACTCAGATGTTGTTTGCAAGTACATGGAATTGATATCAGTCATTTGATTTTGTTTGGAAATATTCTTCACATCCTTTCCTAGGTAACCAGAAACATAATCATGTATATAAACTAATTCAGGTGAGGGGGGAAAATGACACATCCTGAAGCCCTGGTGTTAGTTGAGCCCCTGGAAACAGTATGCAGAGGAAACCCTGTAGGTCTGGACACTGACCTGGGAGAACCACAATGGCTAGAAAACCAATCCCTTGGAAGGTGGGACTTTTTATTGTATGCATTTTAAATTCCATTTCTTTTCTGGAACCCAAGGAGTGTATTAAGTATTCAAATTTTAAAGTTAAATCAGTAAAATAGTGGGTAAAGTTGAGTAGAAGTTAAGACTCTGCAAAGGGATCATGACTCTGACTGGAGGCTAAGCTACAGCCTCTCCTCTTCCTCCTTCCTGGCCCTGCATACTTTGCTTGATGCTCCAAGGTTTCCGACCCAGCCACCCCTTATGTTCCCTTCCAAAGTCATGAAGAAGCACTGCCCCACCATCCTTCCAGGGGTGCCTCGAGTCCCTAGATCGAGAATTCTAACTTCCATCAGCCTGCGAAGTGTGTGATAAAAGCAAGACAAAATGAGAAGAGAGTTTTCTGTATGTAGAGCTATAATATGATACAATCAATGCACTCTAATCTCTAAAATATAATATGTGAGTGTGTGCAAAGAAAACATTTAGAAGCCATCAATACTTTTTAAATGATTCTACCAGTTCAGCAAAATTCCAACAGGACACCATTCCAACCTTTTACCTTACTACTCTGGAGAAGCATCTGATAAGGGACAGCAGCATTCCATTTCCCCGTCCACTGATCTAGCTGCAGCTTTTATGGCAGTGGGCCATGCTTTCAGAGCAAACCAGTTCTCCTACTTGCCTTTAGGGTGGAGGGTCCTGACAGCTGAAGCTGAGGCTTGCTTCTTCGGTTTTAACTTTTTACCTTGTAAGGCCATAGGACCCAAGGCTAGCTAGCCTCTCCTCTGGGCCCTCCATAGTTAATTTCAGATCTTACTCAACCTCAGACTTTAAATAGCAACTAGATATCTATGAGCCTAATTTTTATCTGTTATTCGCACATCTCTTCCCTGAGGCCCAAGATCACATATCTACCTAATTAGTCCATACCTCCATGTGGAAGTCTAAAGCTGTCTCAAGCATGGCAAGCCTAGTTGAGACAACTGGCTTACCTCTTCCAATCCTCTCCTCTTCCCATTTTTTCTTGAGGTCCAGAAAGATGGCTCAGGAAACAATGGCATCTGCTGTTATGCCCGAGAACCAGAGTTTGATGCTAGGGACCTAGAGGGTAGAAGGAGAGATCCCATAGGCCGTTTCATGTAGGGCAGAATTATGGAAACATTACCTCCACCCACTCCCCTCTAGTCCCAACCCAGGTATGGAGCAAGTGAATGCCTGCCTCATTTTCAGAGCTTCATGTGCCATGGCTGGCAGGAGGAGTAGCAGTGGGCATTCACACTTGGTTTGAGTGGTGACCAGGGAAACACAGTGGTGATGACTAGAAATGCCAGGGTAGTAGCTTCTATGTATTAGCTGCTGTGGGAACCAAATACGTAGTTTACTGCTGTAATTCTAGCCTGGACTTAGAATGTGACCTTGTCCTAAAAACCAACACCCTAAAATGACAAGAATATAAAGATGATGGGACCATCTGAGGTGCTTTCTAACTAATCATGACTCCAAGTAATTCCCCAGCCATGGGATCAAGCAACATCGCCACAGAAGAATCCTAGAGGCCAGGTGGACAAACGTTTTCAAAGCATGCAGCAGCTGAAGTTCCCCAGGAAACCTAATCCTTTGCCTTTCAGGCAGCTAGCTGCTGGCTTTCGATCTTCTACCCGAGGCAGCCTGTGGTGCTGTGGAAGACCAAATGCTAGTGGGCCCTGGCCTTTGGAGCTGGCATTATAGCATTTCACATAATACAGACATGGTCACTGGGTCTCCAAGGCTAGGTAACCTAAAAATACCACCACTTCCCTGTCTTAGAGCTTACCCTAAGAGAACCACCAAGACCAGTGAAGGCTTTTCCTCTTCTCAGTGGTATCTGTAGGATGTTTGCCTCTTCTGGGAGATGTGGGTACTCTTCGGTATAATTCAGGCTGACCCAAGAACCATCTGTTCTGACAGACTATGGAACTAGAGCATCCAGGTTACCATGTGGCTCTTCCAGGGAGGTTTCCTGAGACCATGTCAAAAAGCCCATTCCTTCCCCTTCACTTATCCTGAGAATGACTTCTGTTTGGTGGCTGGAAAGAGACACTGATGTGTCATCCCTCCCATGTGAGAGCCATGACTGCAGAAACCTTCCCTCCTGGATAGAAGACTTGCTGAGAGCTGGTCACATGTGTTTGCTCACCTGCAAATGAGCAAAACACTCTTTGGGAAGAGGGAACAGGTAGAGCTGAAGAAAAAACTCAACTGACCTCCCTGGAGACCAAACTGACCTCTCCTGTATGACGTGCCCTGGGTAAAAGACAGTAGGAAATCTAAGGACTGTTTTGAAATAGTAAATTTTGCAATCATCCCCAAATCTCAGAAATGAAAACCTCCAATATTATTTCTGCCATCCCTGTGAAATGGGGAAAAAAAGGCAACTCTCACTAGTCTGATTTGCATCCCTCATTCAAAAGTAGATGTAAAAGAAACCAAATGTTTCTTAAGAAAGAGGTTGGATGGGAAAGCCATTAAAACAATGCATACAAATCAAGTCTCACAATCACAAAGGGTCACACAATCAGGCTAGCCAAATCAGAACTAGCTGGTTCATTAAGCCCCACATCCCCAGGCACAGAGGCTTGAAAAACTAGACCAGCTTTCTTGCCAAGAGTCTCAGGTAAAGACCTCTCAAGTGAAAATTCACATTTGGGCCAAATGCTGGAGGGTAAGAAGCCCTCTGAATTTTCCCAGATATCTGCCTCGAGTCCTTGCATATTCTTCACTTCAGTAAGCAATCTTTCCTGTTCTCCAAGTATACCTTGGTCTCACGAAGTTCGCCTCCACACCTGCTGTGTAGCCAGTGAGATTCCAAAAGCAGAATCAAGGGTGGCTCCTGTAGCCATTCCACCGGAAGGGAAATAGGATTCAAAGCCATGTTTAAAGAAAGAAAAGCAAGTGGGGGCCATTGTGCCAAGGCATTGGCTGTGCAAGGCTATCTAGCCAGCACCAAATATGCAAGTTTCTAGTGCACACAGCAAGATCCCTATTAACATGTCCATCTGCAAGAGGCGTGAACATGGGCCATGGATGCCAGCCCACATTTGGACTGTTGTTGACCTTGTTTTCCCCTTGCAGCTGCTACAACAAAGAACAGTTCCATGGAGGGGGTGGGTGGTGAGAGGGTGTATATATGTGTACAGCTGTGTGTGCAGAGGCCAAAGGTCAACTTTGGGTGTCTTCTTCTGTTGATTCCAAGTTTATTTTTTGAGCTGTTGGCCTTTGTCACTGAACCCAAGGCTGGTAACGTGGGCTAGGCTGGCCTGTCAGCAAGTCCCAGGGGTCTACCATTCTTATACACACACCCATCAGCTTTGGGATGAAAGACACCTTCCTCTGTTTTTGTGGGTGCTAGAGATCCAAATTCCACTTCTCTTGATTTTGCAGTGAGTGCTTTAATCAGTGAGCCATCTCCCTAGCCCAAGAGCAGTTCCTTTGAAGGAACAGTGTGATCTTCAAAGTCCATAATTAGAACTCTCAGAGAGAAGTCATTTCCACTAAGCTGTGCCATTGGGAAGCCAAACCTTCTTTTTTTAGGGAACATGGTGATTGATTTTGTTTCCATTGCTCACATGAGACCATGAAGACTGAAAGGAGAGACCTAATGGGCTAGACTCCACAGTTGACTCTGTTATTCTAGCAGCTGTATAAAATTGTTTGGAGGTGTTTACCATCAAGCCTGATGACTGAGTTTAACCCTCAGGACCTGCATAGGAGAACCAGCTTCTACAAGTTGTCTTCTCACTACAGCATGCACCTAGAGGTATAAGTGCCTGTCTACACATCATACACGTAACAAGAGTAGGGAGGGAGACTGCAAGAATGTAATAAACAATAAAATAACAAGACAGCTAGCATTAGTTCTGTTAGGACAGAGTTTGGAATGTGTCTCTCACCATTCACCTCAAAACAGTGAGTTTCTAAAGCAATTTATTATAACTTTGAACTTCACTAAAATATCCAGCATCCACGAATGCATCCCTGAGTGCTCCCATATTTAATTTTATTAATTAAACAGCAATAAAATCCCCCTCCTCTCTTCCTGGAGCCCTCATCTGCTGTGGCTTACCTTGCCCTTGGGGAAATGTCCTTCTGGGAGACTGCTTGGCCCACGTCACTCAGCTAGTAATGTGTCTGCATTCTTTTTATACACATTTTTTTTTACTGATAAATATCTCATTCTTCCAAAGTCAAAGGAAAAGACTGATGTGTTGCCCAAGTGGATAACTTTTGCTCCTCGGTCAAAAGTGTTATTTGTACTTACGCATCACCATTTGGGACTTTTTATTGGGTCATACTGTTTTATTTGTATATTGAATTTTGTATATTGAATTGAATATGATTTCCCTGGGCCCATTGTCTTGGCTTTTGATTGCTGTAGCTTAATATTACAGTTCCAAGTCAGGCAGTTTCTGTGCTTCAGCATGTCTTTTCCTTTGATACAGTGTTTAGTAGTGACTATTCTGTGTCTCCAGCCTCCTCATACAAATTTGTCAACCATGTTGTTGTTGTCGTCCATACAGTAATTCAGTGTGGTTGTGGTGTGACTTTCATATGGAGATGTACTTAGATAGGGTTAGCATCCTAACAACAATGGTTTTCCAGGAAAAGCAGGTCTCTTTCTCTTTGATATTTCTCATCAAAATTATAGTTTTCTAATGAATAGAGTGTGCACACATTTTATTAGACCCATACCAAGCATGGAAGATGCTAATATGCATAGTAATGACATTTCACTATACGATCTGCTTGTTCCTTGCTAGATTACAGAAAACAAATTGGCATCTCTCCATTAACCTCATGCACTACAGACTTGCTCTCACTGCCTATTAGTTAAAGGAGGTTTATTCATTTATTTGTCAGTTTTTAAGGGGGTGCAAAACAAGCAGGTTTTCTATATAGATGTTCACATTACCTTAGAGCAAAGTCAATTTTCTTTCTTCACATAAGTATATATTTTATTTATCATTGAGACATTGGATAAATTGTCTAAACCAGTGATGAAATACAACTTTGCCTTCTATCTGCTTCTAGCAGCCATATTTTGACTTTCTGGCCATTAAGAATGATGCTAATCATAGGTATCCTTGTAGGTAGTCTGTCTTTATCAAGTTGAAGGACTCACCTTTTGTTCTTCATTTGCTGAGAACTTTCATCACAAATTGATGTCAGTGCTTTTGTCAGTGCTTTATCTGCATCTGTTGATGTGGTCATATTGTTTTACTTTCTAGCATCTCTGTCTCTCTACCACTGCCTTCCCTGTTGTGCCCTTCAATGTCCAGTATTACTACATAATTTTCATATCATGTATTTTCTATTGTCATAAAGTTGCTTCTTTCACATTTCATTGATCCCTTTCCAATTTTTTGCTCTCTACTCCCACTTTCTCTTAAACACACATGTGTAACAATTAGACTCTAGTGTCGCAGTTGCTTTCCTGTTACTTTGATAAAATACTCTGACAAAAGTAAATAAGGGACAAAGGGATTAATTTTGATTCACAACTCAAGGTAATTCTCATCATGGCAGGGAAGTAAAGGAGACAAGACCTTAAGGCAGCCATGGTACTGGAGGGATGATTCAGCCATTAAAGTCTAGCTCACAACCTAAAAGCAGCCACAGTCAGGAAACAGTGATGAAGGCTATGAGTTCAGCTCACTTTATCCTCTTTACACCCTCTGGGACCCTGACCCAAGGAATGGGTCTGTCTTCACTGACAAGATCTTCCCACTCCATTTAAACTGGTCAAGATAAGCTCCAGCAGTCAAGCCCAAAGGCTAACCAAACCTAGATAACCTCGCACCTGTGTGTTTAGAGGCTATCTCTCTAAGGTGATTCCTGATTCTGTCACATTGACAACAGCAGCCATCACAGTCAGGATCTACATGTGGGAGAGAGCACGTGGTGTTTGTCTTCTTAAGCCTGTATCACCTTGCTTAATGCATCTTTCAGCTCGATCCATCTTCTTGTAAATTTTATAGCTTCCTTTTCCTTTTTGACAATAAAATTTCACCAGACTTCCACACTGTATTTCCAGTGTCTGTGTGTTAGCTTATGGAGAGCTAAGATGATTCCATTTCCTTGCTATTGTGAAAGAGCAGCAACAAGCTTGAGCATGCTAGGATCTCTGTGGTAGGTTGTAGAATCTTTAGGTTTATGCCCACTAGTGCTATAGCCGAGTCATATAGTGATTATAATTTTGGTTTTTTGAGAAACTTCTACACTGATTTCTATAGTTTCTGAACCAGTTCACATCCCACCAAACATGAAATAAGATTACTCTTTTTCCATATCCTTATTGTCATTTGTTTTCTTGATAATAGCTATTTCAACTGAATGAGATGGAATCTCAAAGTAGTTTTTATTTGTGGCTCCTCAATGACTTAAGAGATTGAACACTTTAGTAAAACATATTTGTTGACCATCTGATTTTGTCACTTGAGAATCTTTTGTTCAGTCCTTTGACCCATCTATTCATTGGCAGTTTTGGGTTTGAACTGTTACAGTTCTTTGTGTAGCATACATGTTAACCCTTTATTTGAAGAATAGCTGCCAAACACTTTCTCGCATTCTGTAAGTTGTCTTGTTTACTCCACTAATAGTTTCTTTCATTGTACAAACACTTTTAACTCTTGCAATCCCATCTGTCAATTCCTGGAGCTTCTTCTTGTGTAACTGGGGTTCTATTCAGAAACATGTGCCTAACTCTTTATCATGATGTGTGTTCCTGTGTCAGTTTCAGGTTCTAATTAAGGTCCATAAGCCATTTTTGAATTGACTTTTGTTCAGAGTGAGAGATGTAAATCTGATTTAATTTTTTTTTGTAGGTGGCCATCGAGATTTTTGTTTGTTGTTGTTATTTTTGTTGCTTTTTTGTTTTGGTTTTGCAGTGAATATTTTTATGTTTTTGTTAAGGATTATGTATCTATAGCTGTATGGTCCTATCTCTGGGTCCTCTAGTGTGTTATTGTGGTCTGTGTGTCTTTTTTGTGCCAATATAAATCTGTGTTTGCCACTATGGATGTATAGTATAGTTTGAAGTCAGGTAATGTGATGCAGCTGGTATGTCCTTTCTGGTCTGAGTTGCTTTGATTATGCATGGTATCTTAGGAAACTTTTTGCCCTTGGTTCTGTTGATAATGTCATTGAATTTTTATGGGAACTGTACTTAATCTATAGATTGCTTTTTATAGAATAGACTATTCTATAAAATTCAAAATATTAATTGTGCCAAATGCAGGAGCATGGATAGTCTTTCCATTGTCTAGTGTTCTTCAATTTCTTTTTTCAGTATCTTAAATTTTTCTTGTAAAGACCTTTTACTTACTTGGTTGGACACATAATTCTTATCTTTTATATAAATAGTGTCTTCCTAACTCTATGGAATGGCTTCATAGCCTTGTATTGCCCTGAACTTCTGAAAATTATATATAGTGTGCCTATATGAGAGCTGGTAGTATGACTTGAGCATTTATCCTACTAGCTGTGTTCTAATCTTGCTAAAATTTGTGGTTTTGTGTCAGATATTAACTTGGAGCAAATCTCAGCCTCCATTACTTTAAGTATTGGTTCTGTTTCTGTTTTTTGTTTTTGTTTTTGTTTGTTTGTTTTTTCCTCATCTCTACATCACATGCTATGTCTTTTGTAGCTGCTCCATAATTCTCCAATACGTTTCTCTGTTGGTTTTTTTTTCCTAACTCCTTAGGCCTCTTACTTTGTTTTTTTCATTTTTGTCAGTGTCTATTGACTTATCCTCAAATGTTTTGATTCCTTCTTGAGACATACAAGTCCACTAAAGCCACTGATGACTGTTTGTTTGTTTGTTTTATTTCACCTACAGGCTTATATTTTCTTCTTTAACCATAAATGGTTTTTCTATATTTCATTTTACATTGCCCATTTACCCTTGTGTGCTATCTACATTTTTTCATTAAAAGTAAAGCTGTAGTATGTTTATTCTGGTTCTGTTTTTTGTTTGTTTGTTTTTAAAATTCTGGTCTGGCCTGATCACTGCAATGTTCTTGCCATGGTCTTTCAAAAAAAACTCTTAGGCCCTTTGTTGCCCAGGCTGACACTGAAGTTCTGTGTTCAAGCTTCCCTTTTTCCTCAGCCTCCCAACTCACTGAGACTACAAAATTCCACCTGTCTTTTTCATGCTGGCCCCAACTCTGGCCAGCGATCTGTTCATGCTCTTCAAATTACATCTTTTGACTTTGAGGACACTGTGGTGGTTTGAAAGAGAATGGTCTCCATGGGCCCATAAATTTGAATATCTGGTTACCAGCGTGTGGCCTAATCCATTTGAATGGACTAGGAAGTGTGACCTTCTTGGAGAAAGTATGTCACTGGTGGTAGGCTTTGAGATTTCAAAAGCCCATGCCAAGCCCAGAGTCTCTGTGTCTGGGGATCAGGATCTGGTTCTCAGCTGCACCATACCTGCCTGCTGCCATGCTCTAGCCACAATGATCATGGACTAAGCCTCTGAAACTATAAGTAAGTCCCCAATTTAATGTTTTCTTTTATAAGTGTTGACTTGGCCATGGTGTCTCTTTACAGCAATAGAACTCTGGCTAGGACAGATATGATGTAAGTTTTTGTCAAAGTATAGAAATGATGTACTTGGATAAGAAGAACTATAACAATGAGGCTTTTAGTAGGTTTTCTAAATATACAATTCACCTCTATGTGTCATCTCTGGCACTTTCCCCAAAGTGAGTCCCTATGAAGTTTGTAACTCATAGGCATCTCCAAACTAAGGCTCTAGCATATGTCAATTCTTCATTTAGGGTTTCCTAGCCAGGCACTGGTTCCCTTGTGAGCTGCACTTCCCTGTGCCCTCCTTCCTTTGTCAGATTTGAGGGGAAACACTGGCCTTTCTATTCCACTTCTCCAATGGATGGGTCTAAGAGATGTCAACTCTTCAAATTTTTCAGCAGTTTGTTGTTAGGACAGAGGGACCACTCTGTCTTTTTCAGCTTCATGAAACATTCCATTTCTGCATCTTATTGACAAGACAGAAAGCACTTTGGAAGTTTGTAGCAGCATTTTCTCCCATGGGGTAGCCACCCAGAGTCAAATGAATACATGGCCCAGAACAGCAGGAGAGCCTGCTATCCTGGGGCTAATAAATGTCAGTAGGGACTATCTGAAGGTAGTGGCTCTTATCATACAGGAATAGGTGAAGTGTTCATAGGAAAAAAATACTAACTGTGTAAAGGCACAAATGGTGAAAGCATAACTCTCCTTCCAACCTTTAATACCCAACAGCTCAAATTGTTACCATATTCTTGGATCTCCTTACAGAAGAGCTATTATATGAATACACCTTAAATGGAAACCCAGTTTAAAAGAGCACATTTTTCATAATTTAGGATTTGAATCACAATCTTCCTTAGTGCTTACTGCTTCCATGTGAAAATATTCTAGAGAAATACAGCTCACTCTTGGTTCAACTCATTCCATTCTGACATAGGTCCAGAATGGACCAATGTTGTTTGTAGGCTTTGAAATCTACTATTCTCTTTTGTTTTTCTCCCCCACTTTGCCTTCTTTTTTTAATTTAAATTTTATTTTCACCAAAATTATCATAGAACAATAGGCAAAGTAAAATTTTATGCATGTGTTCATAAGTAAGAGTAATAAAAGCCACAGTAAATTTAAACCGACACAAATTATTTGTTAATAATAAGTTCCCTCTGGAAATTTGAGGGGTTCAATTATGTGTGAATACACAGAGGGACTTCGAAGAGTTGCCAGTGTTTTGTGAATCCCTCACTTTCACTAAGACCAGAGAAAAAGGAAAAAAAAAATCGGGAAGCTACATACCTGTCAACTAAGATGTACTTAAAATATTAGAATACCAAGGCTCAGGTATTATGGAAGAAGCAGAAAGATTTTAAGAGCCAGATAGCATGGATAGTTAAAAGGAAACAGTGTCATCTAGACACAGCAGGACAGTTGCACATATGAATTCACAGCAGTTGAAACAGGTTGTACAGGACCAGCATAGACTCAAGACAGACAGCATTCTAGCATGGATAAGGCAGATGGTCACAAAGTCTTACTCCTAGGGTAGGAACTATTGGTAATTGATAGGTTGTGGGACAGGGGAGGTGGGGAGTAAGTTTTCTTTAGGGGCAAAGCCCTAGTAGGTTGACCTCCCTCCAATGAAGGCCATTCATCCAAGAGTATACGGATGGCACAAACTGTACTTGAAGAAAAAAAAAAAAAAGGATACAGAGTTGGGCAGGTTGGAAAATGAAGATGGGAATGGCAAGGAGTGGAGGGAGGCAGAAGATAAGCATGATTTAACTATATAATACAAAATTCTCAACTAATAGAAATGAAGGAAACTAAAACAAGAAGGAGAACAAAAATACTGCAAACCCCCATATCACTATCTCGTTGCCTGTCCCCACCCAACCTGTCTGTCTGTAAATTGGGGGAATTCAGTTCCATGTTACTCTTAGTGGAGTTTAAACTGCTATTCAACACACCGTACTCAAAAGCTTCTAATTTAACCACTCATCAAAAAATTTGCTGGCCAAGTGTCTCTAGCAGAGAATGAAGAGCATGTAATGTAAAGATGAGCACCCTGGAGATATTTGTTATAGAAAGTGATCCTAACATGTGCTTGCTTGCTAGTATGTCAAGTCTGGACTTTGTTCAGAATTTCTTCCTTCCTTCCTTTCTTTCTTTCTTTCTTTCTTTCTTTCTTTCTTTTCTTTCTTTTCTTTTCTTGGCCAAGCAGAAACTCTGGTTACATTTGATCTAAAAATTTGGAGGGATGTGATGAAGTAGAATCTAGACTCCTGAGGCAAATATTCAGCTCAGGTTTAGGAAAGGCATAAAAAACATATTTGGGTCACATGCTTGCATCACTTATCAGCAAGTAGACTTTGGGCCCTGAGAGTTCTTCTTGAACCACAGTGTCATCTTGACATTGAAAAAGGAAAATAAAATTGTAAGTTGGCTTAAGAGTAATCAGATATGCCGATATCTCACCAGGCTTCAGCAGAGTCTAGACTGCTGTTACCATTCCTGGATGATATGGCAGCAGAGAGTACTTCACCTGGGTAATGGCCAGGGTTGCTCTCACAGAACCTATGTGCAAAGCTCTGGCTGTGCAAGGCTCTTCTATTCTTTCCAGAAGTCATGTCTGCCAGTCTCCCCAGACCACCTTTAGTGAACATAAGCATCAGTAATTCCAGGACTTACATTCCAACTAGTAAAAATTCATCAGTGTGTTACCCTTCAAAATTAAAGCTCAGACGATTCCACGGTGCATGTATGTGTCCTAAGGGGACATTTCAGAAGATTCCACACTCCATGTAGGTGTTCCAAAGGGAAATTCCACCTAGTTTTGTGTTCTGTAACTTCGAAGTGTCGCTTCCCCCTTCTTTAGTGGTCTCCAGGAAGTTTTGTTCTTTGGGGCTGGATGGCAATCAGGTCATACCAAGGAACATTCTAACCGACAGCTTTATGAAGGTTGCTGCTTCATAGGACTAACAGAGACAGAATTCTGGTCTTTGGAGAAAATCCTCTTTCAGGGGTGCACAGGAGAAATTTCTACGTATTGTTAAAAATCTATTGCAGCTATTGTTTCTGTTTTATTATCCATCCACTATGACTTGCGTCACTAATTATATTCCCCGATGGGAAATATGATTTCAAGCCAGATTTGTTGCCCTCTACAAGTGAACAAGCAAGACTTTGCAGCCTGCAGTTTTGTTTAAACTCGTTTTGTCTTCATCCTGTGCTCTACTGTTTCTTGTTTGTTTTCCTCTCATTTCCCCTTTATAATTGTATTTTAAAAAAAAATGACCAAACTGACCCTGGGAGTCTCTGGGAGGAAGGTATAAAATGTTTGGCACCAGGGAAAGGTTTCTGTATTGCTCTGACCAAAATTTAATTCAAAAACTCAAAACACACAATGACTACAAGGCATCTGGCAGTGCTCCTCAATGGTACCCACGACAATCAGTGCAGCCTTGCTTCTGTACACATATCATGCACACTTTGCTCTGTGCATGCTGTGACAGCATGGGATCCCGGGAAATGCTGCCTCAAAAACTCAGACCAGACGCAAGACTATTTACCACTGTAGCAGTTTTACTTTACATGCTGTTGTTGGCTCTTGTAGACAAATAACGCTATAATACAGAAAACAAAACCTTTTACTATTCTACCATTGTCCTATAGCACATGAGCTTCTAATGGACATGTTTGGATTGACTATATTTGAAGGTTTGGTTTTTAAAATCAAGGTCTTGAGTTTCATATTAATAAAAAAAAGTTAATTGAATTTTAGCTTGGGACTTGGAATTTCCAAAATGGCCCTGAATATACTTTTTTCCTCAATTATGCATTGAGGACTGTAACCAAAATATTAAATTAACTCTGAATAGTGTTGTAGATGCTCATGTCCTCCATCATCAAGTATTCAGTCAAGAGGAGATCTAATTTTTATGAAACAATAAACAAAGCCATCTCATTAGCATGAGAATTTGCTTTAATCTTAATAATCTTTAATAAGTAGTAAAGTTTTATGTATGCCAAAGAATTTTCTTAACGTTGCATTATGGTCTTGCACTAGCAGATGTTTGGTTTGCATACCTATTTTATATAAATCTCTGCCCAAGGTCATATAAAAACTATATGAAACGGTTGCAAGTGGGAAAAGTTTAAGAAACCCTGTTCGCTCTACTTCACAATGAAGGTTTTGGGGTATGAAGGGGGCCCTACACGCAGGCTGGGTGAAATCCCCCCATTCAGGATGTCAGCTGCAGAACTTGGGCAGCAGCCCTTTCTTAGCTGGGTGGGAAAGAAAGTTGTGAGTGTCCTGCTTCTGGCTGCTCCAAAAAGCCTGGCCCGAACCCCACTGGGTGGCAGTGACTGCTATTAGTCAGGAGATCTAAAAGGATCTAAACTGGGGGACCAAGGGATTTTGCGAAGAACGAAAGGATTCTGGCTGTTGGATGGAAGCAGGAGATGTTTCTCCCTTAGTTAGGAAGCGGTAACATTAGTTGGTCACATTCCTGCAGTTCAGGGAAGCATCATTTCTACTAGCCAAATTCTAGGAGAACTTTACACCTGGCAGTTTGCCTGGGTATGTGGCATGGCTAGCTCGAGTCACTACTAACTGCTCTAAAGCTATGTCAACTGTTGTCTGTGTCAAGTCTTCGCTTTTGCGGAGGAATTCTCCTCAAGCACACACTGCTCTGCTTTCCAAGCCCTCCTGACTGGTTCCTAGTGGAGAAAACGCCATGTTTTCGCTCCTCAATACTCATGCATTAACTCAGCAAACATTTGCCCTTTTCTGTGCCTGGAGTTGGTTGTCCTCCTTTCAGAAGACATGGAGAGTTCTTGACGGGATCTGAAGGACTCTCGGACTTCTGAGTGCCACTCCAGACATCTGGCACCACCGCCCAGGAACCCCCGCCTGCGCGGCTGAGAACTCTGCTGCCAAGCCAGCCTGACTCTGCTAAGATCCCGCTGTCCAAGAGGAGTTGTGGAGTCTCCATCTGTGTCATTTTCCAACCTGTGCTCTGGGGCTCAGCCAGTTTGTACCCGAGGTTCAGAATTGCTCCGTAATTTGGAAGAAGGTGAGAAAGACAGAGAGAGGGAGGGGACCCTGACAACAGATTTGGCTGGAGTGCCTAGATCCTGAAACGCAGGGGAAAGGAGTCCCCGCTCATAAATTAATCTCAAAGGCCACCGGCTGCCCTGCTGCACGCAGCCTGGACTCGCCCCAGAGCCTAGTCGGGTGGCGGCCAAGGCCATCCACCACCACCACCTTCCGGTCACTGCCTGCTTTCGATCCTGTCTGAGAATGCTTCCTCTCTCCTGCCATTCTCCTCCTCCTCGCTCCTCCCGATCCCTCCTCCTCTCTCTAGTCCCTCCTCCTCCCGCCCAGCCTCCCCACGTCCCAAACCGCGCTAGCTAGACGTCTGGGCAGCCCCAGCGCAGCGCGCAGCAGCCTTCCTCCGATTCCCGCACAGTGCGCTTGCCCTGGGCCAGGGCGTCTGGAGCGCTTCCCGGAGGCCACCGCCTCTCAGACCGACGACAATTCACCTGGGCGCGCGCCTGAGACAGCGTCGCTGCCGACGCAGTCGCCGCGCAGACCTTGGGACTCCATCTGTCTCGGATTAATCCCGGAGAGCAGAAACCAGACTCTCCTGGGCAGAGATGCGACCCTCCGGGAACACAGGAACAGCGCTGCTGTTGTTACTGGCCGCGCTCTGCGCCGCAGGTGGGGCCCTGGAGGAAAAGAAAGGTAAGGGCGTGTCGCGCCGGCCCGCACCCCCTGAGAAGAGCGCTCGCCTAGCCCTGGCCCTCGGTGCCAGGCTCGGAGTCCCCAGATTCCCGCCCGTCCTCTCCTGTCTCCCAGAGGATCGGCTGGGACCGTGGGAGGAACGCGACGTCTTGTGTCTGGAATGGTCCAGACTGGGGCGGTCAGAGGAAGGGAGACCGGGCTGGGGACAGAGGGGCTGCCCGAGCAGCGTGGGAACCGCGGCTGTGCGCTCGCTCCGGGGACTCCCGACTGCTCCCAACTTACTTTTTATCACTTTTCTGTGCTCGGTAGGCGTCCGGGAGAGGAAACGTGGTGCGAGGCAGCGCCTGGCATCGGCGCACGTGCGCTCAGTACTGTCAGAGCGAGCTAGAGAGACGACCCTGGGTCTGCTCGCCGGGTGGGCATGTCCTACCCGCACAGCCCTGGAGTTTAGGGACTGGAGGGAAACCAGCAGCGAGCGCCCTAGATCAAGATTGGGACCTCTGAGACCCGTGATTTCCTGAGCGCGCCCTCCCGCACCTCTTCCTCTGCCAGGGTTTTCTTGGGGCCTGGCAGCCCAAGTTCCAAAGGGTCTCACAGATTACTCCGTGTCCTTTCGCGGGTGTGGAGCTGCAGCGATGACCCGAAAGTGTGGGAGAGGTCCCTGTCACTAACCACCTGGGACCCCTCAGAAAGGATGGTGTTGGTGGTGATTCGCTTCTTCATTAGTAAAAAAAGAGGGCGGGAGGGGGCGGCGGGGGTGAGTGGAGTGGGTCGGTCCTGCCTCTTGGCCACAGAGCACAGTACGCCAGGGACCTGCCAGGCTAGGTGCACTGGTTGGGGACTAGAGCTCCCTGCCAGACTGGAGCTAGTCTTCCTGGGTGGCTGCTTCGCTGGGATTCCCGAAGTTTGCCCTTTCCCAGCAGGAAGAGCTTTAGGTAGCATCTCTTGGCTTTGCAGTGGAGTGGCTGAGGGCCTTGTGACAGCTGGGTCATTGTGAGTATTTCATCCTCGGTGTTTCAAAACGAGGCCCACAGTAAACTTTCTCCTTGTTATCTGAGGCTTTCCCTTTTGGGATTTTTTCTTTTAATTTTTTTTTTCTTTTTAACCTTACGAAGTGATTGATATCAGGCCAACCAAAATATAACCAACCCCTAATTAAAAAGAAATGGATTGATGTCCTTGGACCACGTGTGCCAACTGTCCAGACGGAACATGAACAAGTCTGCCTTCATGACTACCCGACCATAAACCCACTTGACACGAGAAACATGCCTCGGAAGGTTTAATTGCACAATTTCCAAATCCAACTGCTCAGGTTCCAAGAGTCAGGTCTGCACTTGCGGCTGGTGTCATTCGAGTTGGAGTTGGGGGTTGGTGCTGAGCGCGCTTTTGTTGGAGGGGGTGTAGGACTCGGTTTCCCAAACTTAACTACACAATGAAATCATCTGGGATTAAAAAATCAACAAGCAAAACAAACTACACCTCCCACTCCATACATACTAGTCTGTCGTGAGAATTTTAAAAAATCTCTTGGAGTGTTTGGTTTGAGACTTACTGCCATAGACTGGTAACATCTCAGAAAGCCTATGTGTCAGTCCTCAGCACTGTTTTGGGCCATCAGGGGTCTGGGCAATCTTGCAGTGCAGGGAAAAAGAGAGGTGATGTCAGCAATGGAGAGCCAGCTTTTTTCACTGATGCCTTAGTGTGAAGTTTTTCTCCTACCTTTCTTAGCAGAAGGTCTTCCCTTCTCGAGCTTCTGATAGCCAGTGTCTGTGCACAGCGATCTCTAGGGTCCTTCAACTGGGTGACATCAGCAGGGGCCCACAGGAGGGACTCTGTCTCCTAATTTTCAACTGTTTTCTTAGAGCTCCCGGAAATCTTCACTTTCTCCCTGCACCCAGATTTTCAGTGTTACTGTCTTGGGCACTATTAGTGACTGCAGATTTGTTTCTGGGTAAAACAAAAATGCCACATTGTTCAACTGTTGGTACGCATTCACGTAAAACCTAATGCTTCTGGGTATAGTTGTAAAGGTAACAAACAAATGTTCATCTGTTAAAGAAAAAGGCTAGAGTTCTAAAAGGCAGATTATTGAAAACTTGAGACAATCTTTCTGCAACGTGTTGCTCAGTTTGTTGGTTTTGTTCCAAACTGGCTCCCTTAAATGAGGTTGGGGCTTATCCACCCCCAATCTATGGTACCATGCACTTGTACTCAGAAGACTTCTTGGAGACTGCTTCAAGTGTGTTGTCAATCCTTACATCACATGTCACAAGTGACAACTCTCATCATCTCTATGGGAGAACCTATGCACTAGGCAGAGAAGTGCAGTGATTTACCCCACAGTTAGTTAGTAAGAAGTGAAGCCAAGACTCTAGTTTCTTCCACAGCCAAACTCCATGGCCTCATTGTAGGAGGGCTGGCCTCAGTTAGGTGTGTAAGTGACTCAGGGTTGGTGCTAGAAGGAGAAGAGGGACCAGGAAACAGGATGGTGAGGATGAGTTCCTGTCTGAAGCTTGCTTGTCCAGTGGCCTTTTCTCCTGTTCAGGGATGCTGTGGTTTGCTGGGTTGCCCTTGATGGGGGCAGTGCAATCACTAAATCAAAGTCTGGGCAGGGCATTGGCTTGGCCTTTCTGAGCGAGCTCCTCCTGGACCATGGCAAGGGAAGGCACTTCTCTGGAAGAGATCCTGTGTATCTATGAAGACCCCAGCACACAGAAGGCTGGTGAGATTCAAATGGCTTCTCAAGTGAAAGCCACCAGCCTTCTTTTCTCTCCCTCTCAGAGAACTGGGCCTTTGGAAGCACATGCCTGGCTTGGTAGCCAGGAATCATATGTTTTCATTCCAGGTCTGAGTTACATGGAAAGTCCCATTGAAACTCCAGGCTTCTGGAATCTCTTTTCTAGATTCAATGAATGTTTATTGCTAGACTTAGAAGTACCAGACATTATGAGCTTAAAGGGGGATCTTAGTGGTTTCTGTTATTGCATCTAAAGATGTGTAGTTCTTGAAACCACTAATTAAACTGCTGATCTGACATTCAAATATGTAGAGGAGTCCTGTACTCTGTGTGTCTTTGCTGTGTTCATGGTCACAGTGGTGGATGGAGCATGAAGCTTTCCGAAACCAGGTGGTAGCACCAACAGACTTAACCTCATAATCCATAACTCTTAAAAAACAAAAAATTGTTGGGTTTGGTATCTTAATCACTAAGGTCTGTCACTGTCAAATGTCTAGCCCTCTTGACTGGACATCTGTGACACGCATATGCTGAGAATGACTTTCACTCCTAGTAATCCCAGCAGCTTGCTTTGGGAACTATATGGGGACTGTCATGGGGTGTATACCCTTACATCATGTATACTTTTGGGTGAGTTCTCACAGGACAGACCTAGACTCTAAGTGCCCTTTCTAACTATATTCAATTTTTTGTTAACAGGAGGCTAGACTTAGTTTGGGAACATTATAATGCTTTGTTTTTATTCCTAAATATTCCTGTAATTTCACTGTTATTGAAGAATCAGCTGCTTTACACAATTTGTAAGTTAATCACTAGTATTTGTCTTATGAGTATAAAAACACACATTGGCACCGTTAACTATTTATTGCACTTTTCTTTGTATTTGAGCCAAGATGTGTATGTAACTTATGCTGTGCTGTCTGTATTTTGAGTTATGAAGATGAGTTGGACCTGATATGCCCTCTTAGGTCTCTAAAAGTAAATTGATAGAAGAGTGAAAAATCATAAGTAATGTGCAACAGAGTCACAGAAGAAATGGAAAATCTACACAGAATGAAGGACTTTTTAAAGGTTGAGTTTTTAAAGGCTGCTGATTCTAGGAGGAGACCAAGAAAATCCCCAAATGGAAGAGATCATGTTGGGAGGTATTACAGAAGTAATGTTGTGTGCCAAGTTCTGGAGAGCCTTAGTCAAGGCAACAGGAAGAGAAGAGGTGTTCTATATAGTTTCGGGAGAGCTCCATTAATCCCAGCACAACCTTGGATCTTCTTTTATTAAAATTATTAATAATATAATTTAAAAATTTTACATGTTGATCCCATTTTCCTCTCCCTCTCCCAGTCTCTCTCCCTCCCTCCTTCTTACCCTCTTTTCCCTATGACATGCACCAAAGCCACCCTCCCCTCCCATCCCCCCACCCCCATTTCACTTGTAGGGCTATGCTATCCAGTTTGGGTCATGTAAATCTGTCAAGTCATTTGAAGTAGGGACTAGGACTTCTCTCCTGTCTCTAGGTTAAGGGGGTATCCCTCCATGGGGGATGTGTCTGCAAGGTCCTTTTGTGCACCAGGAATAGATCCTGTTTCTACTGTCTGAGGTCCCTCAGACTGCCCAGTCCTTCCAGCTGAAACCCATATTCAGGGGGTCTGAGTCAGTCCCATGCTGGATTCCCAGCTATCAGTCTGGGGGGCCATTATCTCCTCCTTGTTCAGGTCAGCTGTCTTTGTATGTTTCTGCAACCAGGTCTTGTCCTCTTTCTCTGCATCTGGATTCTAGTTCGACTCAGTGTTTAGTTATGGGTGTTAGCTTCTGTTTCCTACAGGTACTAGATGAGGACTCCATGGTGGTGGATAATTTAGTTGATGATCTTACTATCAGGGAAGGGCATTTATGGTAGCCTTTCCGCAGTTGCTCGAATTGTTAGTTGGAGTCAGTCTTGTAGGTCTCTAGACCTTTTTTAGGTTCAGTTTTCTCTTCAAACCAATAATCTCTCTCTCTCTCTCTCTCTCTCTCTCTCTCTCTCTCTCTCTCTCTCTCTCTCTCTCTCTCTCTCTCTCTCCTGTCTTCTATTCCTACCCTGACTCCATCTTCCTAGTCGCATCTTCTTCTATATGAAAAGACTCACTGCAGAATCTTAAGGAACCATCAAGAAGTGGTTGGTGTTTAATGTCTCCAGGGAATATGAAGCTCGCACTGTTGGGTATCTGGAAATAGGGAAATGGGTGACAATGACAGATGACATGAAGCAAGATTAAGGAGGATGCTGGACATGTGACTGGGAGACTGATCTAGAGGCAGATCTGACAGAGGATTGTAGGGAGCAAATAGGGAATACAAAAGGCTAGCTCAAGATACAAGCTTCCAGCCTGGAAGTCTTGGTAGACAGATGATGAATCCATGCTTAAAGGCTGGAAAGTTGGGAATTGCAAAGAACGGGAGTTGAGTATGAATTTCCTGTTTAGATGTATTGAGTGTGAAATATTGAGATGGGAATATCTAGGAGGCAGGAAACTATATGAACTAAGAACACAATAAATCAACAGGACCTACCATCACTTTATTAGATATTTCTATTTCAATTAATGTCATTGGTCATAGAACCACTCACTACCCCATGAAAACCTGCTGTCAGATGTTCACTGTCATACTAGTGTTAAACCTGCCAGGGCTGTGGGTTTTCCCTTTCGTCCTATATTAACATAGGCTTATTTAGTTATTGATCTTAGCAGCAGTTCGGTAACTGATAAGAAACAATCATAAGTAAGCACGTGGGAAACCATAATGTTTATAAATTGTTATATACCCTCAAATGCAGATCCTCACTTAAGCCATTATCAAAATGTTGTTTTATATAATAATAACCAAAACAATAAAACATTTTAATACTGGGCTGTGATGATATACACTTTTGACCCCAGCACTTGGGAAACAGAAACAGGCAGATCTCTGTGAGTTTGAGGCCAGCCAGGTGTACAAAGTGAATTCCAGGACACCCAGGTCTGTTATACAGAATAACCCTGTCTTGAAAACAAACAAACAAACAAACAAACAAACAAAGCCTTCTAAGAGGTTCCCAAGCAGGCGGAATATAAAAATAACCATTTCCACAAGCACACCTTATGCTATTTGGGATACACCAGAGGAATGAGAGAATGATGTTTACTTACAGAGGACTTACACCTTGCCTGACCTGAGGGAGATATGTGTACACAGTACCCTGCAGGGCAGTGTTTAACAACAGGTGTGATTTGAGATTTCCATTACAGCATACAAAAGAGATAGCCTAATTCTGCCCACAGGATAGATAGTAGCAGTTTCTAAAAAGAGATAGTTTGGCTGAGTCTCCACAAGATATCTGTTGGTCCCAAGAGAAATATTGTAGGAACTTTGTAGCCCAGCACCTCACAGCAGCCCACTATCCCTGGCCTTCTGTAACCCTGAAGTCCATTATGGTGAAGGCTAAAGACTTATACTTTCCTAAAGCACTTTAAAGACTGTTATTTTGTCAAAAGTAAAGTGTCAGAGTGAGAAGTGACACAATTTGCATTTTAAAATAAATATAATTATTTTTTAAAGTACCAAAAAAACATGAAGACTTAACTAGAATCTCCGAGCTGTAACTGGGTGCTTTTAAAGTGTTCCATGCAATAGCATTCTCCCCCTAAACTTTGCTATTAGTAAACAAAATAGTGACTTTACATATTTTATAAAACTCCTGCTACAGAAATCAAAGTCTCCTTAATCATAGGCACAATAAATCCATATTGAATCACAGTAAGCCCCAAAAATTCTCCCACATTTAGCTATTGCTACTTGTGAATTAGAAGATGCGTTTGTTGTACAATTCACGAGTTTATTTGAACAGATCACTTAGAAACAAATGGGTAAATTCATAACATATAAGGAAAATACCTTATTGCTTGAGCACCTATTCCTGTGTGAGAAAGGATGTAACTGCAAGGATCCCTTTGTTTCCCCCTCTCTAGTGCTGGGCTTACAGCACATGCCACTACACCATGCATTTTTCTCTAGGTTCTAGAGATCAAACCCAGGGTCTTATGCTTGTATAATCATTTTCCTATACCCTAACACCCATCTTCTCTCTTCTTTTGTGTGTGTGTGTGTGTGTGTGTGTGTGTGTGTGTGTGTGTGTGTGTGATCTGCCATACATGGTATCTGTTATATGTGACATGTGATTTATGTATGTGTGTTGCATGCACTTAACTACGTGGCTAGGTATTCATGCCTATGTGTATGCAGAGGCCAGAGGGGAAAAACAGGGTTTTTCACCTGAAGGTCATCATTTTGCTGAGGCTGGCTGATGAACAGGCTCCTGGGATAGGCCTCCTCTACCTTCCAGTACTGGGGTTACAATTACGTGCAACCATGCTTGCTTTTGGGGATGATGGGGATTCAGACTTCACAAGATTCAGTGCTTCACAAGAAGAACTCTTCCCATTGAGCCTTAGTCTTCAGTTCTCTGTCATTTTTATATAGAAAATGAGTCCACAGGGAGCCTAATTTCATCAACTTTTGATTAAAGTCAAGTGACTTACAGGAAAACAAATTGTAGTCATTGGAGAACTATTCTCTTTTGATTTTAAAGGTGATTTACTAAAATGTGATACATTCCACTAGTTAATAGAGAATCAGAAATCCTTCCATATCGTTATTACTTTATTAAACTCAGATTCTTGATAATTTTCTGATTTTAATTAACTGTGGAAATATGTATGGAACATATTTATGTTTTCTCTCATATTCATGCTTTCTCTCATTTTAACACCCCTCTTTTTTTCCTCTCCTCCTCTTCCCTTCGGTTTCCTTTTCAGTTTGTCTCTATCTCTCTGTTTGGAAAGCTGTTATGAATTAGCATAACTGCAAGGCAAGAGTCTAACAGATGATTGCTACTGAAAAACTGTAACAACTGACTGGAAAACTAACTAGCAAAACTTTGAAAGTCACTGTCAAATTCAGTGCTCATAAATATTTTTAATACAAAGATGCATCATACTTACATTTCATTCTTTGAAAAGTGATGCCTATGTAAGGGAAAGACAACACTAGCTAGAATTTCTCTCAGTTTAAATTTCCATAAAGTAACTAAACTAGAAGTTCCTGGAACTCCCTGCAGCTGAAAACATCAGTGATGTTATAAGCCAACCCACATGGATGCAAAATTTGTACTTAAACATATCAATAATAAGTGTACTGTCCTGTAATTTAGATACTAAATATTGATGTCTTAGTAATAACAACACCTTGCATTTCTATAGCACCTTACAGTTTTGACTGAGCACATCTCTCTCCTCCTGGTGACAATCCCACAAAATGGATAACTGTGCTCAGCTCACTTTGGTCAGTGTCTTGGTACTGGGTGCTTTTCATACTTGGTTGCCCTGTCTCCTAAGATTTCTGCTTCCTCCACCTTGGGTCATCAGTGTGTTTGAGCTGCAGATATATCCTATCACTTTTCATTCTGTGTGTGAGTCAAAAACCAACACAAGATATTCTTTAAAACTGTGTTCCATTCCTACTTATGCTTCACGCACTTCGCAACCTCTGCAGTGTTCTATGCTTGTCTTTCTGCTCTGTTTTCATTCCTTTCCCACTTTTCCTTTTCTTTGGAAGATTTTCTCTTGTTTCATTGTTCTATATAGTGTGTTTTAACTGCTCATTTCATAAGATATAGGGCAACAGATTTGTGAGCTTTTAAGATATTTACTTTCTTTTTTATTTAAATTATACTATTTATCGTGTGTGTGTGTGTGTGTGTGTGTGTGTTTGCCACTGCCTAAGTATAGAGGTCAGAAGATAACTTGTGGGAGTCAGTTGTCTCCTTCCACCATGTGGATCCTGAGGATCAAACTCAAGTTTTCAGGCAGAGTAGCAATCACTTTCATCTGCTGAGCCATCTTGCTGGCCCAAGATTTCCATTAGAAGATAGAAATATGGTTTTACCTTTCCTATTGGGTGATAGCTGCTGTCAGTTTGACAGGCTTAAAAATACTTGTAAGAAAAATGAGGGCCCCCAGCACTCGGAAGGTAGAGGCAGGCAGATCTCTGTGAGTTAGAGGCCAGCCTGGTCTACAGATCTAGTTCCAGGACAGGCTCCAAAGCAATACAGAGAAACCCAGTCTCAAAAAAAAATAAACAAAAACAAAACAAACAAACAAACAAAATCAAGGGCCAAAAGCAGCTAATGGGATGACCAACAGTGCCTGTGACAACATGTGGCCACCCAAATGCCAGGTCAATGGGGATCATTGGGTCATTTCTGTAATTTACAGAAAAGCACACTTAAACTCAGTAGATTTTGAAACAGCTATTCTGAAATGATACAACAAATTATACACCCCAGGGATGGTTTGTTCTCTACATAGTACACTGTATAAGAACTATTCTGTCTGGGGTGAGACATGTGAACATCAGCTTTTAAGGAGAAATTGTTATACACAGCAAATTACTCACTCAGAGAAACTTTATTGGTTGAATGAATGGAATGTGGAATGTGACGCCAGTAGATCAGTCTTGGATGGTGAGGTACCTTTCCCCAAAGAAACTTCTAAGCACAGTGTTATTTTCCTTCACTAAGAAGGAAAGAGAATTTTGTCACTGTTTCTTCCTCACAATGGAAACTTTTCAGGGCTCCAGCAGAAATTCCTGCAAAGCACGTTCATGTTTCACCAGTGTCACGTGAAATAGGGGAAAGTCCCGATGTCAGTTGAGCAATGGATCTTTGGTTATTGTCCTATAGTGCGTTTAGACAATGTCACTGGGAAGATAGGTTGATTTCTCAACCCAGCAATAATGAACATCTCCACTACACAAATGCTTTCAGTGAGAAGGCAGGTTAGTTTGTTGGTGGCAAGGCAGCTCTAGTAATTGTGCCTTGAAAGTGTTGCAGAAGTTACCTACCAGGACATATGCCTGTTTTTCTTTAGTCAACAAATGTTTGCCCAGCCAAGGCAGAACAGAAAGCCAAGCAATTTGGCGAAGAACAGTGGCATCAGTGGTCAGTTAGAGTTACTTGGGTTTTCACCTCAATTTTACCTTTTGAACACAAACCTAGTAATATGGCTGACTCTGGGGAAAGGCAGTTGAGTGAGAAAGATCTCAGATGGGGTTATTATGTGACTCCACTCCTTCCCATGGCGTAATATTGTCCTTAAACTCTTGGCTTTAGAAAGAAAAAGGATTTTAGTTTTGTTGGGCAATCAAAGTAATGTTGTTCAGGTGCAGAAATATAAGACATATACAGTGTAAGCAGAGTAGTCATTATTGAAAATCACAAATTCAAGGCCTGGTGCACGCTAAAGCAGCCAATGAAAGTGAGGATGCAAAGGAGGGTGAGGTGTTAATTGTGTAGTCTTTTTCTTGGAATTCTTTTTTTGTTGTTGTTGTTGGTTTTTTTTTTTTTTTGAGTTCTGTGTATGTTTTTTAAAACTCCTCTTTAGAGTAGAGAAAGTTGAAAATTCCTTGAACCTAATTTGAGAAGGGATTAGATATTTGTTTCTTCTGTGACATACACTGGCTCATCTGGATGATGAGCCAAGAGGTTGGATGCAATGGTAGTCACAGGTGAGCTGCAATGGTGGGGAACTCAGCTATGCAGAAAACACTTTGCAGCCTAGTAGACCTTTCTCTGGTGGTGCCTTCTGAACAGACTTTAAATGCAAGTTTTTATTTAAAGAGATCTTCTCGTGACACTCACATGTCACACTCACAGGAAGTTCTGCTAATCCAGAGAAGGTCCCCAGATCAGTTAAGAGTGCCCGAAACAGAACAGATAATAGTTAATTAATACTCAGACATTTGGAAAAAAGACGTCAAACATGCCAACTTAGTGGCGTCATCCTTAACAGATAGAGATCACAATTAAATCATTAAGTCAGTGTCTGCCTGCAGAAAGCAGTTTGGCATAGCTGGGCTCAGGTGCAATGGGTCTCCAAGGAAACAAGTGTGTTCTCACATAAGAAAGTGTTCACGAGCGTCACAGACTTCTGGCCTGTCTTGTATAATAAATAAGTAGAATCTTGACATGCTCTGGATTCTCCTAACTTGTGGGGCAAATAGGAGCCATGACACAAATATACAACATACATTGCAATCCAGGACAAGTGGTTATTTGTGTTCATGCCTATAAAACTGGCTTTGCACCTCTGTCTGGACTCTAGCTATCTAATGCACTATCACTATAATCACTATTATTGTCCCTCAGCAAGCACATCTGGTCATCTGTTGGTCCCAGATGCCTGCTGGCTGCTTCTCTTACAGAACCTGTGTCTGTTCTGTATGTTCTAGTTGTGAACTAGAATGGTTTTGTCATTTACTGAAAACAGCCAGGAGTTACTTGACTCTGCATAAAGAAAGGATACCCGGGACACTTACTCAGCCAGGAATTACTGCATGTGTTGGATAAAGGGGCTTCCCCATGCCAGAGGTCAAAAGAAACCACTTGTGCTGAGTTCAAAGTTCCTAGACAGATGTTTGAAAACTTCCATTGACTCTAAGTTTGTGGCAAAATGATCATGTGTCTAAATTATTCCCCAATATATAATCTATTGCAATAGCCTAGCAAATGCATTCAATAAGCCAAGCTTGGAGTGATCCTAGTAATATTGATAAATATATGTTTTTATTCTAGAAAAGCAATGATAGCTAACTATGTCAAGCATCTATTGAATGTTAGGATTTGTAAGCATAAATAGTGAATGTATACATGGGACTAAACTATGAATACCTCAAACAATGCTTATGCCAAAATATGCTGTCTATGGTGTGCCTTTGGGGGGGATGGTAGAGGCCTCTTAATAGTTTTACTAACCTTCACTTTCCAGATGTACAGGAAAGTACCATAGAGTAACAGGTGGGGGTGACTCTGGCACCACACCACTGAGTCTACATGTATAGGATGACATTGGCCCAGGTGGTAAACCTGTGTGGTCTCCACTTATCCACCTTGTAGAGTGTGGGGACCACCAAAGAATGGATGAATTGTCTGTTCTTGGACAAAGCACTTTCCATATTGTAGGGAGTGCAGAACTCACTCTGTAGCTGTTATTGTGACTGTGTTGTGATCCCTGTTATAGATGAGGTATATGGGGTTGCACAGTGTTGCCTCCCTAACCCAAAGTCACCTAACTAGGAAAGATAGCCCAGGGGAGCTCAGCAACTCCACACTTCTGGCCCAGATGACTGCCCTGTGGTTGCATTGTCAGACGGTTACTGAAACCTGGGAAGGAGACAAGTTCAACTCCATTCTGACCTTGGCCCCATTATAAGGGCCTCAGAGGACATCCACCACATCTTGCCTTCCCTTCTGTAGTAGGTCTTGGTCTTCATGACTTTTTTTCTTTTGCTAATTTCCTATTAGCAAAAGGACTAGATTTTTAAACTCCCTTTATTTCCTTCCCTATATGGCCCAGATGACCTATGTTGTGCTGTTCTCCAGGGGTGACTTCACCACAAGTGAGAGGAAACACCACTTTCCTCTATTGCTCATCCCCTCTCGTCCACTACCATCAGAGCAGACATGGTATGGCAGCCATATCATTTTCCAGGTGTACAGCCTTTGGCTCTTCACAGTCCCCTGAAACATGTTCATGTTACATGGAGGAGAGCAACCTCTGTTGCCTTCGTGCTTGGGACATACAGTGGTGCTGCTGCTGCTTCAAGAGAAACAAAAAGAAATTTCAGTCCTTCCTAGCACTATTTGATCTGGACTATTTTTATTTTTATTTTACATATCGATCTCTGTTGTGTTGGGCTTTTGGTAAGGCATCATGGTGGGCAGAGCAAAGCTGCCCACCACATAACAAAGAAGTAGGGAGAAAAAGGAAGAAGCTGGGCCTCACAGTCTCTGTGGTGATTTGAAAGAAAATGGTCCTCAAAGGGAGTGGCACTATTAGGAAGCATGGCCTTGTTGGAGTGGGTGTGGTCTTGTTGGAGGAAGTGTGTCACTGTGCAGACAGGCTTTGAGGTCTTTTTCTCAGTCTTCACTCAGTGTGACAGTCAGTCAACTTCCTGTTGCCTACAAGATGTAGTACTCTATGCTCCCAGCACCACAGCTGCCTGCACTCCATGACGCTCCACTTCCTGATGATAATGGACTGAACCTCTGAAACTGTGAGTCACCCCAATTAAATGTTTTCTTCATAAGAGTTGCTGTGGTCATGGTGTCTCTTCACAGCAATGAAAACCCTAAGACAGTCTCCTTTGGAGACTTACTGTAGGTAAGTCCCCACTTACCTACAAACCCTCATAAGAGATACATCATCTCCCAACAGTGCCACTCATAAATACGCAGACCTTTGAGGCCACTCAACACTTGGTGTGTAGGAAGTTTTGAGCCACTCCCTACTCATCCCCCAGGTGAACTGCTTTCATCTGAGTCTATTCTCAGACTTACCTCAATCGCCTGTCTCATTACCTCATTCACATTGAAAAGGATTGCCAGTGCTACATAGATCCACAAAACTTGGGGCTGGAGAGATGGCTCAGGGGTTAAGAGCACTGGCTGTTCTTCCAGAGGTCCTGAGTTCAATTCCCAGCAACCACATGGTGGCTCACAACCATCTGTAAAGAGATCTGGTGCTGTCTTCTGATGTATAGGTATGCATGCAGGCAGAACACTAGCTTAATAAATAACTCTTAAAAAAACTTACAGATTTGTGATTGTAGAGATAACTCATTTGTTAAGAGCACTGGTTGCTTTTTAGAGGACTGGTTTCAGTTCCCAGCCCTCACACTTTGACTCACAAAACTCTGTAACTCCAGAACCAGGGACTCTGATGCCTTCTTCTGGTCCCAGTGGGCACTAGGCACACACATGGCATACAGATTGGTGGTAGATTAAGGTTTGATGGAGGCTTCTTTCCTACCAACACTTTATACTATTACTTTTAAAGTTTGGAAATTAAAATAAATTGCTTTGTTGCAAGAAACACCAAAAATGGAAAAGCTAAGAGTTCAAAGCTGACAGGAACACCTCATGGACATTGCTAGCAGCATAGCTGCTTTGAACTGTCTAAAGATTTATTAGCTGTGTGGTTTACACATGCAGGGCAGGGTAGGCATTCCTTTGGACTGCTTGGTCTTCACTGTCAATGAGAGTCTTACAGTTGTAATAGCCAGCTGAGTAGGTGGGTGGGGGTCAAATATTTTGAAGTCTTCGTTCTATTTGGAGGTTTCTATGCCAGAAACGGAAGTGCAACATGTTGGTTCAGGGGGGCAGAAACCCTTTTCCCAATGTTAAATTTGTGGTAAACATTTCACATTTGAAATTTTAGAAAGGGAACAAGAGGGTATGATTAGAAAGGAGGTAATATGGGGGTTTCTTATATGTACTCTAGGTCATGTTTGTTCATCTTAAGTCACATTTTGTTCAAACTTAATATTTTGAACTTAAATCTTATTTTTAGATGATTACTTTGTATTTGTTTTGATGTTTATTTGTTTTTTAACTTTATGTTTTAGGTGTTTTGCCTAAATGTATATCTGTGCATCACTTGTGTAGTGTTAAAAGAGGCCAAAAGAGGGTTTTGGATCCAGTAGGACTGGAGTTATAAATGATTGTAGGCCTTCATGTGGGTTCTGAGAACCAAACCTGTGTCCTCTGGAAGAGCTCCTATTACTCTTAAGCTTGGAGCCATCTGTATAGGACCTCAATTAGGTTTTTTAATGGAGAAGTTAAGACTGCTCTTGTAGGTTTTAGGAAGTCATTCTGAAAAATAATAAATATGAATTAATATAACTGTCAATCATAGTTTTTAGGGATAACAATAACTCTGGTTTCTATTTGGTTTTGTTTGAAATAGGGTACATTATACAGACACACTGGCTTTGAACTTGTGATGCTCCTTAGCCTCCTGGGTGTTGGAATTCTAGAAATTTAAAGAATGACAGATTTCCAGAAGCTTGCAAAAATTTCATAGAGATTCTGTATCATCTTCCATTCTCTCCAAGTGATACCATCTTAGAAGAAAAGTTGTGTACCTTTATATTGGTGTCTTTGCCTATTGTTAACCCAGGCCTGAGGCTCACTGTTTTAATTGGCTAGAAATACAATAGCATGGAAACCATGTTTTCCACAATACTATCTGGAAGTTTTGTAAGGAAAAGTTTATGGTCTGCAATATTTGAAGGCCATGGAAGCATGAGGAGAGAGGAGTGGGAAGGACATGGGGCAAGCAGAGAGATGGAGAGGAGATTTGGTGAACTGAGCAAACCTTGTAGTTTCACTGTTGAGTTACATGTGCTAAGTTTCTGTTCTACTCAAATCACAAAAGGACCATGTGCCAGTTCTACTCTTCCTGCATGCCTTGATTGATTTGTATCCTTACTTCAAGTGTAGGTGTGTTAGGTGGGGGGTCTTTGGAAATCTGGTGATGTCATGTCTCTTGATTCAGATGCAGTGTGCACAGATATATGAATTTACTGAAACATTCCTAAGGCCACACACACTTCTCTGTGTGTTCTTTTCTACATGGGCATTGCACTGTAAAATAACTTTTCCAAGACTATGTATGGTGCCCCTGTACTCCCAATCACCTGGTGGACAAGATAGATGGAGGGAAGGTTCAGCATGTAAAACTATTTACCTTGCAAGCCTGAGAACCTGAGTTTAACCTTTCAGAGCCATGTAAAGATGGAAGAAGAGAGACCTCCACACACATCCCATGGCACATGTGCCCCCCCATTCATTAAAAAAAATATGTTTAACTAGTCACAGTGTTGTCTGAAAGCTCAAAATCTCATATAAAGTATTGGGCATCAGAGTCAAAGCAATGACCCAGCTCTTTTGGGATAAAAGCTACAAGATTTCTACAGCTCAAAATTACACCCCTCTTATTGTTACTGCAATGTACACTAGCTCATTTCAAATTATATACAGATAGAGTTTGAAATAAGCTAGAAACAAAGTACCATCCTGTGTTTAAATTGCACCAGGGGAAGCCTCATATTTTCACAGACACTTGGCAACTACAGAAACTGGAAGGACTCACCGCTCCCCTCCTTGCCTGTCCCCATGCAGCTTCAACTTCCATATGCCGATGAACCATATTAAGATAGATACAGGAAAATGAATGAGAACATCAGTTCTGTGGGGCAAGGAAGCACACAACTCACAGAGTAAAGCCACAGAATACTATCAATCCTCAGGCAGCTTCCCAAGTTTCTGAGCCTGCCCAGATTTCTGAACCCTCATTCTTACTACATTTGTTATGTTCTGAAACCATTCATTGTGCTGCTCTACTATCAGGGATACCATACTTTAATAAATTTTAGAAGCACCTATAGCATACATAGATTTCATTTTTCAGGATGGTTAACACAATCAGTGTACACTAAATTCTTCCTGCATACTGTACAGTTTTAACTATGGGTTACATAAGAAGTATAATCTCTGTCCCTAAAGACGATAAAATCCAGACTTCATTCATTTCATTCCATTTTTAAAGTGAGACTTGAGTCCAGTGTGGTTTGTGAATTCCTCAGCACTGAGGACGAGGGTACTTATAAGAGCCTGGGTTGGATTTTCTAAATGTGTGTAGAGATGTTATCTATACCTTTGCTCTGCAGAGCACCTTGCCATTCTCACATGGCCCGTGACACACTTTGTCTTATTTGAATAATCATGAGCGCACAGCCTCATTTCCCTTTGTGATTACTTGATAAAGTCAACACAGCAGAGAAGCTTCAAGTTTCTGTGTTCAGGTAGAACCAAATCAGTGCTGAAAATCTGTATGCTATTGACAATTTTCTGTTGACATCAATGCTGTTTACTGTAAGCTTAATCGTTTCAGAGTGTATAATTTCAATTGCAGTTGAGTTCCCCTTGTCTGAATTGTTTGGAATCAGAGAGTTTTTGAATGTTGGAGTTTTTCAGAAGTGAAATACTTTCTTAAACATAACCAACTGAACAATTTGAATCCCAAAATTCTTATGTCTAAAATGTTTTTAAATCTAAAACTTTTGAGCATCATGTTGGCACTCAAAACTCTGTGGATCTTTTTAAGTTAGGATGGGTGTTGAACAATCTTAATGTTACTGCAATTTGAATTTATAGTAAAGCTGGTCTTTATTGTCAGTGTACTTGTCTTCTCAGATTTAATTCGCACTTGGGGAAAAGAGAAAGAGAAAAGAGAAAAAAAACCCATTGTGTTCTTTCCTGGGAGGTCATGTCCAATGTGAATGATGATTTTAAGGAGGATGTTTGCACACAGTGATAACCAGATGATACATGGAGACAACTTGGAGGACATATGATACCTTCCATTTCTCCAAGTCTCCAAATACAGTTCATGGCTCAGCACTTCCAGCTTTTTCTCTCTGTAACTCTTAGAAGGATTGATTGCAGAGATCTGGAACAGGATTTGAGACTAGGGAGGGAATACCTTGCTTTAGAAAGCAGGACATTGTGGAAGGACAGGACAATCTGGAATGAAGCCCATCTCTGTCCCTAAAGATGCTAAAATCCAGACTTTACATTCCATTTCTAAAAGTGAGACTTGAATACAGTGGGGCCAAGCCTCTTCTCTTAGTAAGATGATTGTCTCTGCTATTTGTTACTGTAGTAAAAGCTGACAAACACATCCATGAACTATGATCCTGAACAGCAAATATGAAACTGGTCTAAACTATTGGAAAAGAAAGAGCACCAGTGAGGGAAATGGGATCTTCTTGGAGTATGCATCCCCTTCTCTTTGTTGAAACAACTGATTAAGTCCCCCCCACATACACTATTCTCTTCACTCCTGTATGATAGTGAATTACAAAAGTAGAGTTGCCTGCATGCTCAAATCTGTGTACATTACACCCTCTTCAAGCAGGAGCATGGCCCATTGGTATGTTTAGCTGCAGGTCTATCTAGGTTGACTGCAGGGAGCCCGGCTGTGGGGAGGTCAGGAAATCTCCCCCTCCTACTTCCAGGAAATGTAAAAAGTGGGTTATGCCTCTGTATGCTAAACTGCTTACAAACTTTCGGATAATGAGGGTACACGTGTGCTGCATTTCTTCAAAGCAGCACTACCCTTACACCCACATCTATAGTTCAGAGATAGTTAATAAGAAAAAGGTGGAGTTGGAAAACATGGGTAATTGTGTAATTCCTCTGAAGTGTTTTTTCTTCCCCCATGAAACATAAATTTTGTTAAATATGAAACGGATGAATTAGGTCTTTGCATGTTTTTTCTTTCATAACTTCCCATCTTAGATCTGGTCTCAAATATTACAATGTGCTTTTCTAGCCTTATTCCTTACTCTAAATCAGTGGCTTGCTAAATGAGACTTTCTTTGCATGTGTTTTTCAGTGTTGGCTGGTTTTTTTTTTTTTTTTTGAACTACTGTGTTTTGTAGCAATATGTATGTGCCCAGAAAATGGGGGACAGTTAATCATTAAATAGGGGTAGATGTTTACATAGATCTTGTTTTGGGGAGTTGAGGGAATTTTAACTTTGTATATATTCTACACTGTTAAATAAATGACAGGTCTTTGTAACATTTAGAATTCTACTCTAAACTTCAAAAATCACCAGGTGATGTTTCTTGTGTCAACATAGAAAACATTTGTGATTTGTCTAGGAATAAAGCCAGTTGCATGAGAAGTAACACGCAGAGTCCTATTTGGAAGTGTCTGTGTGACAATGAAAGGGATTTGACAATTTAGTGGTCTTTCTCTGGGTTAAAAAATATCAAACTGGGCCATTCACTTCAGTACAGGACTCAGACAAATGACTTTGTATCTTCATTATTAATTAATGTTTACAGTAATGCATGGTGTAAGCCATGACAGCAGGCAAAAGTAATGTATAGGCTGAGACTCAGACTCATACTGTTCAGCCCCAAACTCCCAGCATTGTCTGTCTAATGCAACATAGATAGCAGATGAGTATACTTATTATATATATTTAATACACTTAAGTGTGTTCCAAATAGACTTCAGAAATCGAACTCACCTTTGTTTACTGACAAGCACAATGGATGTAGACCAGTACATACCTAGGTTGCAATAACAGCATGTCATGAACTCACTCATTGGCCTTCAGTATACCGATTTTGTACTACCTGGACAGCAAGCCCAGGCAAGGTCTTTCCTGAACACATGGGAGCCTGGCAAGTACGCATACTTTTCAGAGAAATCATCTTTGAAGTCTATGGGTTTAAAAGTAATTTTAAGGAAGTAATAGTTGAATTGCAGTTGAATTACTATCCAGAAGACACTATTATAACTTCAGACAGTTAGGATAGACCTCTTCAGATAGAAAAGCCTGAGATCTTTCTGGAGTAATTATCATCATTTAGAAACACTGTTTTATAGATTTTAGATGCATTAATTAGCAGAGTAATATATGAACTTCAAGGTCCCCTTGGTAGTAGAAAGACAATCATTTTTGCATAAAATATGATAACATAGCTAATACGATAGCATGACTATTAGTACATGATAAAAGATTATAACCAAGACAAACCTTAAATATTCCATTAAAGAAAAGCTTTGGTTTTGATTCGCCTTGGAACTAAGTATAAACTGCTATCTCAAGACAGACCATGAAGAACAAACTCATCTGGCCATGAGTTGTAAGAGTCACCAATGCAGTGCACACTCAACAATGATAGCAGCAGGTGTTACATCCTTTCCATCTGATTGGTGTGTCTTTAACATGTCTTTCAACTGAAATCGTCCCTACCTTTCATACTTACTAGCTATCTACTTCCAAGGTATTACCTCCAAGTTAGGACTGAAAGTGTCATGTAGGATTTGAGTTGTGAGTCAGGATAGCACACTTCTGGAATGTGGAGGCTTGGTTCAATAGTTATCAACAGGTACATTCTTTTTCCACCTGAGAAGATATTTGGTGATATCTGAAGAAAGCTTTGAAGTCATAGTGAACCATGTTACTCGCATCTAGAAGACAGAGGCTAAGGATGCTGGTGAATATTCTTCAATGAGTAGGACAGATACCCTCACCAGGAATGGCCCATGTGTCAAATGTCAATCTTGTGGATATTTAGTTTCCCCATTGCTAAGCCAGCCACATTCAGCCCAAGCTTCCCCATCTTCTTTAACAGAATGACTGAATAGGGCTCCGTGCTTCATTCCTTCATTCCTGCTGTTTTGCAGTTAATCATTCCCTTGCTGGGTTCTGCATGTGCCCAGAAGTCCCCCAGCCAGTGCATAGCTTGGCATTGTTGCTCAGCTGCACTCCGGCCAACATTCCACCTCCACCTGCACTGGCTTGTTCCGCCTGAAAGCTTACCAAGTGAAAGCAAGAGCCGTGTGAGGACACCTTAATTATACCCACCCAGAAACTTGCTTATGGAGAGTCAGTAGGGCCCCAAAGTTAGAGGTTCGCTCCTGCACTGCTATAAAAACAAAAGTATAAAACATGGGCTTTCCTCCTTCCTTCTATTTGTTCCCCCTTCCTGGCAATTCAAGGGCACTACTGGGTAACGAAATATTCCAGAGCAGCAATCTCTGAGCCAGAAAAAAAAAAAAAAAAAAAAAAAAAAAAAGAGCAGGTTTGAGGCCAGCTCTTCCACAGAGAGAGGGCAGCTGCTCGACTCTGAAATCAGTAGCAGCCCGCCCAAGGGTGAAAGGAGATTTGGTATTACACAAGTGAACAGTGCTTTGCCCCGGCTCTGCTTCGTAGCACTTTAAAACAATGTTGTTTATGTGCATGGCCTACAAAATGAAAGCCAAGTTCTCTGCCAGGCAAAGGTCACTTCAGACACGGGCGGGGACAGGCTGACCCGACCTAGAAGCTTTCTGGGCAGGCACCCTGCCTTTGGTCATGCATGGAGAGGTTGCCTGAATCCTGGAACATGGCTGCACACCTGCTGGGTGTTCTCTTAGCGTTTGAGCAGAACAAATGACCAAAACTCCTGGTGGAACTAGAGGCCACCTTGAAAAGCAAGTCTGTCTCCAAGCATGACATACTTCAGTGGCGCTTGCTTAACCCCCCCACCACAACTCACATATACCATGTTTTCTCCATGTGCAGATAACAGCAGCTGGTGTGCAGCGGGTGCATGGGAAATATTTGTGGGGTGAACCAGTAAGTTCAGAATGAGATGAGATTCTTATCCCGCTCTCTCGTTTCATGGAAGTCCATGGAGGGCTTATGACTGCCGAAGGGAAAAGGTTAACCCCGGGGTTAGTCAGCATCACAAGCTGTGTACTTCCTACAAACATTCTGACCATCTAGAAAGAACATGCAGATGAACTGTGCAGATGGCATGGCACCCTGTGTAGTTATATGTTCAGCTTTTTTAAAAGTGTGTATATTGTATGTCTGTATATGTGCTTGCTTCTGTGTGCACACACACACACTGGTGCATATGTGTGCTGGGGAATCCACAACGTGCATGCTCCCACAAGCTCAGGGTCTCACTGAATCCAGAACTCACGGATTGACAGTGAACTCCAGGGATTTGCTTTTATGTGCCTTCTTGCCCCCAGCAAGAATTACAGCCCCCAGAATGTGGCACCTCAACTGCCACCAAACTCACAATCCTTGCGCATCTGCCTCTTCAGCCATTTCCAATCAGCTGTCTCTACCACAATCAGCTGTGACCAGTTTACTTAGAGCCCCTCCAGTGTTGCTTAAATTTTAATAAGTACCACAAAATCTACATCAGCCCCAGTTTGGAAAATGAAAACCATCAATACGTCATGGGGTTAGAGTTCTGAACATAGCTGCTAGTTTGAAAATAAGGGATTTGAGAGATAGTTCTGGATCACTAAAGTACTTGCCACACAAGAATGAGGACGCGAGTTAGGTGCCCAGCAGTTCCATAAAAAGCCCAGAGTTGTAGCTTTCTACTTTTATGCCACTGATCCCAGTGCTGTGGAGGCAGAGACCAGCAGATCCCCGAGGCCTGCTTGGCCAATTAGCCTGGTCTACTTGGTGCTTTTCAAGACCCAGAGAGAGCAAGACTTTTGTCTCAAAGAAACAAGCTGGACTATTCTGGAAGAATAACACTCCAAGCTAACAGGCTGATCTACACATGCATGTGTGTTTGTGTGTGCACTGTAGTACATGTGTGCTTATACCTAGGCATACCACAGTCATGCAACAAAATAAATATTTTAGAACATTTGACATCACAGAAACTTACTCTATTTCCTTGTAATATATTGTTAATAATTGCTCTAAACAAGATAGATTTAATGTAACTTTTCATGTGTATGTATTAATAAGCTTTAGCCACCAAGCTAAGGCTAGTCTTAGTTAGATAAATCTCATCCAAGTTTAATGTGGCTCACTCCCTCGCTTCTCTTGAGCTTGTATATTTTTTTTTCCAATAGAAGACCTCAGCTTTGTTTCCTGTAAAAAGAACTACATCTATCTGTGATAGCTGTGTGCCTTCTATTGCTCCTGAAGGTGGGCTGAGAGGAGGCTGCTAGATTTGGTTGTCAGGAGGTTCCTGGACCACCAGCGTCTGCAGCATAGTTTAATGACTGTGTCTTCTGCCAGGGACACCTAAGTCTTCTTGTGTCACAATTTCACCTGTCAAATTCCAGGATGACCCATAATCAAGGCCTAGGGGTTCACGGAGGTTGTACAGAGAGAACCAGGCACACAAGAAGTGCTTATAAACATTGACTGTTTATTGTTTCTGCCATGTGGTTTCTGGGTCACTAAAGCCTAAGATGGCAGAGGCCATGAACCACATGTGCTGGCTTTGGGGCACTTAAATGTGGTTAGTTCAAATTAATTTGTGTTGCAAATCTGGGGACTATGTGTGGCTCAGTAGCAAAACTCCTGGCTGGTATTTGTGAAGTGCTTCTGAGTTCTCCCACCACCGAAATAAAAATGGGTTTTGTTTGTTTGTTTCTTTGTTTTTGAGACAGGATCTCAATATGTAGCCTTGGCTGGCCTAGAACACACTATATAGATCAGGCTGACCCTCTGGTCTGCTTCCTGAATGCTAAGATTGTGTCTGGTGAGAATAATGTTTAAATTCCTTACATATTTTAAATGAAAATTGTAAGGAGTAATTGAGTTATTAACATAAAATAAAAATTAGCACCATCTGAGTCTTTTTACATGTTTACTATTGTGGCCACTAGAAAATTTCAAGCTATGTGTATGATTCATCTTACATTTCTATTGGGAAGCAAAATGCCAACTATGCTATTGAAATGTTTGTCATGAGGGTCCCAGAAATATGCTGTGTTAGTATATGTTACATATCTAACGTCTCTTCTGCCTCCAGCCATTGGCCTTTGGACTTGAATTTTTTTACATACTAGACTTTATTTCTATAGCATATTGGCATTAACAGAGAGAAAAGAAAAAGTGTCTTGGTCAATATAATTTCATTTTGCTTTCTGAAACTCTGTTCTTGGCCAAAGAATATAATATTTAATAATGATTAACTTCCCAAAATGAACTGAGATCTAATAACCTACCCTTCTGAAAGCCCACAGAGAAAGAGCCACTGAATCTGCCTTTTGTCATTGGCTTGGGTCATCTTAAATCAATGTTTCCAAGCTCAGCTTCTTAGAAACATGATGGTGTAGACAGATGTTCTTGAAAAGGAAGCAACCAGTGGCCTAATGCTATAAAAGCAAACTATTGATGATTAGCACATTGTTAATTTCTTATTCCAGATTCTTAAAAGGGCTCATGGGAAGGTCACTCATCTACTAGGAGCCAGACCCTGGGTACCATTCCCAGCATCAAGAGATAGAAAGAGTCCAAATACTGCAATAGAACAGCCCATCAAATGTTCTTCCTACCCACAATTACACAGAAAGTTTTCTCAAAACACACCCAGTAGATACTCCAGTCTGCACCAGCCTGTGGAAAATCACTTCAAAAACTCTCAAAAATGGGTTCATCTACCTGATTAGTGTCTTTTAGGGGCAAGAGAGTTAAAACATTCCTTCTGAAATCTAATACAAATTGTAGAAGAGCTGACTTTATATTTATTTGTGACTAGTCTTCTTGCAAATAACTAAGACAACTTAGAAAAGCTGCAAACAAGGTAAGTTAAGGCAATAAGAACACTGACAGTAAGAAGAGGCTGGGAAGATGGCTCCGTGGGTAGGAGCACTTACTGTTCAAGTGTAAAGATCTGAGTCCAATTCCCAAAGTCCACATAAAATATTCATTTAAGGCTGCCCATGCCTATGACCCCATCATGGGTCTGGGAGGGGAGCGGGAGCAATAGGCATGCAGAGAGTTCCCAGGCCTACCAATATAGCCAAAATGGAGCACTTCTGGTTCAGTGTAAGACCCTGTGTCATGGTGATAAGGAAAACACCCAAAACCTGCTGTGCTTTCTGCGTGCATCTGCATATGGGGCACAGCTGTACCTGCCTGGGCATGTACTAAACACATGTATAACACGAGCATAGACACATACACACAAGCATACAAACACACACACACACACACACACACACACACATAAATAAATAAAATGAAAACATTTAAATACTTTTAAGTGGAAAATGCATTATGTGTACTTGGCTCACACTTTATCTTTTGAGACCAAATGAATCTATGTGCTCTGTCACTTCAACCATAGTTAGAAAATAATCAAATAAAAATCTCCAACATATGCATAGTAAGCTAAGAAAATATTTCTTTGAAGAGCAGAATGTACTAACTTCTACTTGAGTTTTTTTAATCTGACCATTTGCACCTTCTCTTGTGGATATTTTGTATCTGTGCTGTATATTACTGTATTGGTTCATGTTTATTATGATTATTGCCATCAAATAACTACTTTAAGAGAATATTGTCTCTTAGTGGTTTTGTTTTGTTTTGTTGGCAACAGATGAAAACCAAAAGCATACTCCATGTTCCAGTCCAGCTTCTAGCTTTTCAATCATTAATGATGGGTATAATTAAATTATTTGTTTGCTTTTCTGTTTGTTTGTTTGGTTGGTTGGTTGGGTTTTTTTGTTTTTTGTTTTTTGCCTCATTCCTTGTTCTGAAACAAGGTATACTCATAGGTGGCAGGTGCATATTGCATTCTGTGGAAAGGCCTTGACCAAAACCATGGTCCTGTGTGAGATGTGAGCCTTACAGAGTTACAGTCACTGGAGATGTTTGTGAAGATTAGGTAAACACAGCTGGGACTGTCCAGTGGCCTTTGGGTGACCTTGTATATCACCACACTTTACCTTGGGGATGCATTGTGCATTTAGTTTAGCATGATAGGAATTCCATGATATTTTAAAAAGGGGTGTTTTCTATTTGTTTTTTTTTAATTAATATGCTTATGTAATCTAGTGGGTGGAGTGTTCAGAGGCAGATCTGCATTGTCCTTGGTTCATCCTGAAGTTGTGTCTTCCTGGCTATGTGACTTGGCATATGTTAACCTTGAAATGAGAGTACAGTATTGGGATCATGAGAAGGACAGGTTAGGTATAAGACTCAGTGCAGATACTATACTAATTTGTGCTGTAGTCCATGGCATGAGTGGATAATGGATTCAAACATTAAACGAGGATTAAAAGCAATGAAACAACCCTGAAGACAATTTCTTCCTTTGAATGACTAAGAATTTACACAGATTAGAATGCCTATGGTTGTAAACGGATGATAGATCTCATCTAGCTTAATTCCCACTAAGAATAGCCTCGTGGAGAAGCTGCACTTCAGTAAATGGAAACACGAGGGCTTTGAACTCCCTAAGTCTATTCTCAAGCAATGTTTCCACTCCTCAAAGGAGTGGAAGATTCCTTATTAGACCCATTAGTGCAAGAATGAACTCCACTCACATCAACGATTGTATCCTGTTTGTAGACTAGATGAAAAACATTGATCATGTTTTCTCTGTGGAAAGCTTACTCTATAAGTAGGAAGTATAAAAATAGAACCTGAAAATGACTGGAAAGATAACATTCTCTTGTCCTGGTGTATTTCCTTTCCAAACCACCTCATTCTTCATTATTTAAGCAGAAGTACAAGCCTCGGAGACTTAGCCACTCTAGCCTCTCTACTGTGCCTTGGGCTAGGTGGCTTTCTCATGCAGAATGATTGCTTATATCAGCCATTAAGCATCCATAGAGCATGGAACCTGATACTTCAGTAATTTCTTTTTGACAGTTGGAGATTAGGTATTCCCTATTGAGGGTTCCCCACTTTCTCTTTCTCCACATTTCCCAGCGAGGATCTGTCTGCTTCTTGCTCTTTTCACCCATGCTTGTTCACTGTGGTCCTTCCAGGGGCTACTGTGGGAAGCCTGTGAGAGCTGGGTTACACTGTGGGGACTTCTGTCCCAACCCTACTCAACAACAGGCCAAAAGGAGACTGGTTATGCTGTATTCTCTATTAAGTGATAAATCCAAGAAAATTCTGGGCTGCATCTTTGCACGATTGGAGGAGCAGATGTCCCTAGCTTACAAGTTGCACAGAGAACACATTTTTTTAAATAATAGCTCCGGATATACAATCGGTGGTTGTTACAGAGACTTTACATCTATCCCCACACTGACTTTCAGATTGTTTCAAGAATCTGTCTCTCTGCCCCTCAGCTAGGAGGTGAAGCAGAGGCAGGTGAATCTCTGAATTTGAGGACAGTCTGCTCTCCATAGTAAGTTCCAGGACAGCCAGGCAAACACAGAGAAACCCTGTCTCAGAGAGAAATGGAGTAAATCTGCTCCTCATCCAGCCCTCAGATTGGGGTCTCTCTGGAAAACCCCTCTCTTCAGCTGTTCTCTCCTTTTAAAATAGTTTTTAGTTGCATGAAATCCATGTAACATGAAATTTAGTGGCATGAAGTCTGTTCACTTTGCTATGCGGCCATCACCACCATTGTTGTTTAGAAACCTCCTCATTTATACCATACAGTATTTTTTTTTCTCTTTTGTGAATGGCTTGTTTATTTCAGGCTGTAGCCTGTGTAAAATTTCAGTGTTTTTCCTACATTTTTTTTTCTTCTCCCCCTCCTCCAGATTTGTTTTTCCTGTTGCTGTATTGGCATAGCACACGGGCATAGATGTTCTCCTGTAGAACCCCAATCTAGGCATTTCCTATCTTAGCGTCCAGCCCTGTGGGTTAGAAGCCTGTCTGCCCTCCTCCTCTCCTGCCAGGCCTCCTACCTGCCCATTAGACATCATTCTTCTTGCTCGTCTTTCACAGTCAAGTCTTGTGTTTCCTCCCAGATGGAGGCTTTGCTGCTAACTGTTAGCATGAAGATCCAGTCTCCTATCTGGCCAACTGTGTGCATTGCCTCACTCACAAAGGAAATGTCTTCTCACAAAAACCCCACCAACAAAGAACCAACAGAATCAGACTTTAAGGTCCTGGGCTCATTGTCGTTCCTCCTCTTCCCAGGCAGAACCATAGAGGCTTCTTAGCATGCTCCTGCTGGACTGTGCTAAAAGGGGAGTAGGAACAGGTAGGGAAGGATCCATGACCATGTGGAGGACCAGTGGAGATAATTGGGGCCTGGTAAAGGGAAGTGGGAAGGAACCCACAGATCTAGGTGAAGGAGGAGAGCCCTTTATCTCTGGTCCCAGGAGCTCTGAGCCACTCCCATGAGGTCAAGAGGGTGGCAGAAGGCTAGAGCTTTCCTAGACCTTGACTCCTCTTGCTCACATCCCTGCTTCACCTAGGCATTGCAGTTCTCCATGACCTCAGACAAAGCTGTGAAAGGCAGGAGAAAACAGAAAAGGACTTGATTCTTAGCACATGAACTCTCCTCTCTACCTACGCGTCTGGAAGTAACAGCCTCCAAACACAGTACAGTTGTGACTCTGGAGAAAAGGTTGTTATTGTAGCTTGCTGATTCTTAGAGGGATATTTGCTTTCCTCGGTTAGGGAGAAAATGCAACCCACTGCACATTCTTCAGGGCAGACTATTTTAATTATTACCAGTTTCATGCATGTTCTGCTTGTTTAAGGAAAATCCCCGTGGCTCCTTGATATGCTTCAGTGTTACAATTTCATGTTTGAATAAATAAGACCTCACAGTGTGATTTCTGAGCGAGCGAGGGGCCGGGAGACATCCTTAACCATCGGAAAGGAATGATGTTATCTTGAGGAAAAAAAAAAGTAAAAAGAGTATAGCTGAAATAGATTTTTGCCAAACCAGTTTGTGAACTCAGTCCAAAGGATAGTGGCTGGTCTATAGGTATGCTATGCTTCGCAGTTTCCTGAGACAAATGACAATCGTTCTGTAATTGGCTGTCTTTTGGCTTCCATGTTTTCTGGTTTTGACAGTCATGTTTTCTGTCCTCTGGATTTTTACAAATGGACTACAGAACAACACCCATTTCCTAGGCCCCCGAAAATGATGCTTATTTACCCTCAGAAACAAAAACAGTTGTCTTGGTAAGGAGCTTAGAGTAAGTTAGAAGGGCAGCTCAAAGGCCCCAACCCCAACACACTGATGACCCTGAATGCTGGTAGATCTGGGAGATGAGCATTATGTAATTATGTAATTGCCTGAGAGCTCTGGCTAGGGCCAAAAAATAAAAGGTTGCAATTAAAATGTGAAAGTTGGAAAACTGAGAATTCTGAGAGCCCTTGATAGGCCAGGTTCCTCTTTGGGGTGAGGTTTCCTGGGAAGAAATCCGATCCTCAGCCTTTCTTTTGAGGGACTGAACTAGTTTTGGTGAACTAAAATGCTTTCTTTTCTACACAACTTCCCCACCCCTCCTCTCCTCCCTCCCTGCCCCTTTCCCTTTATTTTTCCTTCTGTGACCTGTTTCACAATGAAGTGGAGTTGTTCCTTTTGTTTGTTTGTTTTGCAGGAGTGGATATTGTTTGGGGTGTTTGTTGTTATTGGGGTTTGTGGTGAGTTGTACTTTGAAGTTTTGCTTTTGTTTTTGAGACAAGATCTCATCTTGTAGCCCTGGCTAACATGGAACTTAAGAAACCCAACTATTTCTGTTTCCCAAATACTAGGATTAAAGATGTGAGCCCAACCACATGAACTGATTTTAACCCGATTCTTGGGGAAGAGGCATTAGTGAAAAATCTATTCCCTCAACTCCTAAAATGGAGTTTTTATTTTCTCTAACTTGCAATAAAAGACACTTTCCTTCTCCTCCTCTTCCCTTGCATATTAACGGTGTGGAGCAAGGAGTGCCAGCCATGGCTGCCTGCCCAGCTGCCTGTTCGTGTATGTGGAGCCCTGTCCCCACCTCGTTTCTGCAAAGTGGCCTTGACTAAAGATTTCCCTTTACACACAGCCACAAGGCCTCATTGTCCGGCCCCCTCTCTCAGGTTCTCTTTGGAAAGGCGCCAAGCAGGTCTATTGCAATCCTGTATCTGCTTCCGTGAGACAGTTCTTGTGAGCCACAGCTCTGCAGCAGCAAATGTGACCGTGAGTGACTTGCTTAGGAAACTGAGGCACTTGAGAATGAGAGCTCCACGTTCACAGAGGCTACCTGGGCGCTAAGGAGGCAGGGCGCTGGCTGAGGCCTCTTCTCTGCTGTTTGTAGAGCCTGCTAAACCTGTTTGCACATTTCCAAGCTGAGAATAAGAAGCACACTGGCAGTGTTCTGAGGAAGGTACTCTTGTTCAGGGTACACCCTGTCACACCCTCCATGGCCTCCCTCCAACTGCCTGCTTTTCCAGCTATCTTTGGCCCCTCCCTCAGCTCCAGGAAAAGGGGTATGACTGTCTTCTGCCTCCCTTGCTGCTACCAAGGGTTTCCCACCAGGACAGCCAGAGCAGTCTCTAAAGCAACAGTGTTTCTCTACCCTGGCTATACTTTGGACTGGCATCTTGATCCTTAAAACATTCCCAAGATGCCGTCCAAAGCTGTGATCATGTGAGAAGTGCTTTGGGATGGGACCTTATAGATACCTTTGCAGAACTCTCCGGGTTATAAAATAAAGCTTCAATTCCATCCCTAGCATCTTATCAGGGACATGAAACTTTCAGATTACTACGTTTATAGAGTTAAAAACTGAGCATGCCTGCAGTCAGTGTGTATATCTGCAACTGCAATGATAAGTCCGCATGAACTGGCTTCCAATGGCTATGCATAACACATAAAACGCACACTGGTGCCTTTGAACCTTGCTCTTATAAGCACATGATGTGCAAGCCCTTCCCTGAACTGTCCTCTGGCTTCTACCTTCCCTTCTCACCTTTCCCCTCTAGTTTCCCACCAATCCCCTGCCTCAGGCAACAGGACCAATGTCATCCATGTGGAACTTTATTTAGAGTCTCTGCATTTGGAGTCAGTTATGTTTTGCTCACCTGTACTTTCTCTGCTCTGCTCTCCCCCGGGTTGAGGCCAAGGTCTAGTGTTTTATCCACATTCTGTGCTTGCCAGAGTACCCACAGTGAGCACTGTGCTGCAGGGTGAAAGAATATCGATTCCCTGGCCTCTATTCTCATTGTCTAAAAATGCCCTGGCTTGGCAGATTCCCCGAATTCTGTCTAGCTCAGAACTAGCACTGGTTCTATCATTAACTGATCCAGTAACAAAACAAAAGACAAGTTAAAGCTTTGATTCTTGACAAATGATTCTCCAAATGAATAAACACATTTTTAGGAGATAGAGAGAAGGGCTGCAAATAGACATGGGGCAGAACACAGTCATTGTCATGGTAAACCTACAGCAATTGTGGTTATGTGCAGTGGCCCTATCAATAACCAGTCATAAAAGAGGGAGGAGCTCTCTGGGCCCCACCTCCTCCCTGCTGAACTATGGGCTTCTGATAGATTCTGAAAAGGAGAAGTCATTGTTTACAGTTGTCACCCAGCCCCTGTGGTGAACACAGGTGACCCTGTTCATCTCAATGGGTCATAAAACAAAGACATTCAGTATGGGAAAGGGAGATGCAGAAACTCACGGCAAAGTTGACAAGAATGGGTGGGGGGTAAAAGAATATGTTGTGTATGTCCATGAAATTGTGAAAAGAAACAGATCTAATTAATAAAGAATAAAACAAAGCCATCTTGTTGAAACCTAAAGATGTTTGTTTACCTTATAAATGCTACATATGGCAATTTTGATAGCTTAGAAATTTCTGGAAAACAAATGAATGTGTGGGATATTTATATTAAATTCAGCTTGGGGGAAAAAGAGTTATTTGGCTCATAATTCTGGGTTCATGGTTTGAGGACATCAAGGTAACAGAGACTTGTAGCAGCTGGTCATATCACATCCACAGCAAGTACGGAAAGAAAGAAGGCATGCATGCTGCTCACCTTCATGTGCTTAGCTCCAGTTCTCCATTCTCATACAGCCCAGGGCCACTTATGTAGGGATGGTGCTGCCTGTAGTGTGCTGGGTTCCCCCACATCAATTAACTAGGACAATCCCCCACAGATACACCCACAGGCCACCTGAATACTGACAACCACCAGTGAAACTCTCTTCGCAGATTATTGTTCGTGGTGTCAAGTTGTTTTAAAGTGAGTAGGCACTTTTGGCTTAATCAGAAAGCAACTGCACACCATATTTTTGTTATTTCTAAATATGACATATTCACAGGGTAACCTCAAGGTTTTGCTTCCAGTGATTATCAAGCTGTTGATAATCAGGATCAAGTCAAGCATTGATGAAATCTCCATAGTCCCTCTGAATAAACTAATTTGCACACATCTATCTGAAATGTGATCAATTTCACCTAATTTGTCTTTTGTGTTCCCAGTTCACTTACTATTGGATCTAGTTGCCCTTTAACAACTCATGATAAATTATATAGCTTTTAAATTCATGGAGAAATGAAATTCAGGTTCAATTGTAAGTCAAAATTCCTTCTGTTTACTTGTTCTATCTGTCTCTCAATCATCTATGGAAACTTGTCAGATTTTAGTGTGGAAATAATTTTCTTGGAGGTAGGATTTGTTGAGTGACTGGTGGAATGAAAAACACCAATTACATAAGTGTGAAAAAGATCCAGGTGTTTAGGTTGGATGCAGGTTCAATATGAGTCTACAACAGAGGGGTGTGGATGTTGGAGTCTATTAATAAAAGCACAGTGTCTCAAATTCAGAAATTAATCATATGACCAAGGGCTGTGCTGCTCAGAATGTGTGTGGAGTATAGTGTAACTCGGGGCACGTTTTAAAAGGGACCAAGTTGACCTGAAGTGTGTGAAATGGAATGTAGCTCAAGAAGTGAAGAGAAAAATCTGGACAGAAAGGCCCAAGGCACTAAGGACAGATGTGCAGTGATGTGACAGCTGCACTCCAGTATTGCAGATTCTATGATACAGAGAAGGAAGTGGATTTGCTCTCTGGCTCCAGAGTAAAGAGCTAAGATGAATGGTCTGAAGTTCAGAGGGAGACAAATTTTGGATCAACTTAAGAAAGAATGTTATAAACAGCTGAACAGTCCTAGCATGGAATGTACTGTGCAGTGCTGCCACTGCGTCACGCTGGTAGTGTTTAAGCACAGTTGCAATGGGCCCTTGGTAACTCCTTTCCATAGAGGAGAATGTGTTCTCAGGCTTTTGAGCTTAACACTGTTACCTGGTCTGCAGCAAGGTCCAGTGTTTTGAAGCAGCCACTTTCCTAACCTCTTCTGGTCTACAGCTTGGCTTTATTGGCAATCCTGTTAAATTAAGACCCCACCCTCTATTCCATGGAAGCCCACAAATGCTAAGAGTTTTGGTTAGAATAATATTGAAGTGAGTTTGTCAGGCTCCTTATAATGCCCTGTTTGACTTCACCATCAACTGACACTTCAAAAATATGCAGTTTCACCAGCCACCTCCCATGTTTTAACTAAGTAATTTATTTACATTTTTAATGGTACATAAATTTATACACATTTATGGAGTACCAGGAGATGTTTGGGAAAACCTCTAGACTATGTGTAATATTCAAATCAAGGTACACATGACTGTCTCCTCAATCACCATTTTCTTAAAGTTGGTTGTTTATTTAATACTCCAGACACTTGATTTTCTGATATGAAGCAGGATGCCTATCCTCAGTCCCCTAGGTCCTGTTAAATCCTTGACAGCAGCATGCTGTCAAGGATGAGGGAGATTCCTGTCTCCAGAGGCTGGGAGATACCTTATGAGAGGGAAATGCCACAGTGAGGGAAGAGAATTCTGAGATCTCACCACACGTCTTGCCTACATTTCCCAGAGATGTACCAAACAAACATTGGATGTATCCAAGCCAAGTGAGGACTGGGTGGAAGTCAGGCTGGAAACAGACAGAAACCCAAGGCCACCTCCCCACATGGTAGGTGAGGGAGCAAATGGCCCAGTGGTCTTCCCTGTGGGTACTGAGTGCTTGTCGGGTGCTAAACCAAACCATGCCATGCCACTTGAGGGAAGGCTACATGTGATTCTAAGAAAGAGCTGTCATCCTCTGCCACCCAGACAGCAATTTAAATCTTACTAAGTTTAGTCATCCTATTCCACTTTTCTTACCATTCATTAAGTGTGCTGTTCTATATACTTTTAACCACTGAATTGCTCAGGAAAGCCATGTGATAACGTGTCATTAATGTATTCTAGTTTGTTCAACCGCTCTTGGACAGGATTGTATGGTTTCCTGGTATTCCTACTCTCAGTGTTACTTAGAAGTTTGCATGAAAGCATACTTCTCTTTTGGATAGATTCCTTGGGGTTTAATTTAAAAAGTAAAATTACTGGTAAATTTTTGAATTTCACAGAATAATAATATTTTCTTTCTTTCTTTTACCTGTTTAATTGATTTATTTATTAGAGATAAGATTTCTCTTTGTAGCTCTGCCTATCCTGGAACTCTTTCTGTAAACCAGGGTACACTCAGACACTCAGAACTTAGAGATCTGCCTGATTCTGCCTCACAAGTGGTGTGATTAAAATCATTCTTCACCATGCCCTGCCTAGTGTTGGTATTTTCAAGGGCCCATATATATATATATATATATATATATATATATATATATATATATATATATATTCTGAAATTGGAATGAGACAAGAAAAGATTGAATCAACCTTTGTCTAGTATCTCTTCCTTCCAACTTTGTGAATTCAAGATCTAGTAAATATCTATTCATAAGTTGGGCCTCAGTAGATTTTTCACTATTTTGTCTTAATTCCAGGAAATCATTTTAATAACTTCTCACCTTGTGTTTTGGGAGCCATAGATGATTATGAGGATGGGTGTCTGTCAGACTGTAGAATTCAGGAGATCATGTGAGCTTGTCACCAGTCAATGAAATGATGTCAGTCCTTGTGAAAGTGAAGGAGTAGTCTAGAACTCTGGATACTGCTTTTCTCAGAGAGGCCAAGGGTCCGATCTTGAATGTGATTTGTTAGTACAGAGTAGGGGCCCATGAAGCCATTGTTTGATTTTACCACACACCACTCTTTTACTACACTTTATCTTCTGTCACAAATCAATCTTAGCTATCCTAAAGAAGGCAAACACACTTGGCTTGTGATAACTCCATTTCCACAAGAAATACTTGTCTTAGAAAGCAAGATAGCCATGAAGTGAATTAGGGTCAATTACATTGATTTTATTCCTTTTATTCTTCCCTAAGTTATGTAAGCTTCCCTGAGTTGTGGAAACTTATATATCTTTTATAGATGTGAATTCTGGTTTGTTTGTTTGTTTGTTTTAATGTAAGGTATGTGTTGCCTTTGGGACCCAGCTCTGGGATGGTTACAGGGACTTGACAAACTAGCCCACCCACAATAAAGGAAATTGTCCAAGTAGATCATATTTCCTCTTACTGTTTTCAGCTGTTTCCAATTAGTTTCAATATACATCTCCCAGTTGTGTCTTTATCGGTACAATTGTTCTTATATCATTATAAAATTTGAACTACTGAAAGTCAACATCAGTTTAATCTAGCCCTCTCTTTTATTCACTTCTTGAATAGTCTGTATTTTTTATTTTGATTAAATGGACATTATTTCATCAATTTGCTGTGTGTGAAGCAAGCTTTTCCCTCCCCAAAACGAGGGTCTCAGAGGGCATTTTATGTCTAAATGACTCCTACAAGTTGTCCTCTGAGCTCTGCATACATAATGTGGCACATGCGCCCCTCCCAATAAGATTTAACAAAAAAGTATATTTGTAAATAACAATATAAAGATAAACATATCTCTGGAATTTTATTTTCTATATATGAATTATTGAAGGTGAGACAAATGAAATTTTGCTTAAAAATAGGAGAAGTCAAATCAGCTATACCTAATGTCCTTAACCTACCAGACAGAAAGAATATAATTCAATTAAAGACATTATGCAGCACCCAAGAAATGAACCTGCTTAAGAATCCTAAGTGTCAGCAAGTAGGTAGAACTATCAGGTAGGGAACTAAAGTTCCAAGATCTCTGTGTGGAGTGTGCTAACTGCAGCTAAAGAGGAACTTCTGCTTGCCTCAGGCCTTGGAATGCTGGTGATAGCCTCCAGTGATTTGTGACTTTGGAGGAGGAATAAAAAGTTCTCCAGAACCTGCAGGAATCTGATCCTGGAAAGGCAAGAGTAAGGGAAATATTTAAGAGTAAGATTTTTGAAGCCTGCAAAGTCCTCGAGACATATCAGGGTTCTGGGATCATCATATTTGTATTTGTGTAAGCTAAAATTAGAATAATACTCAGGCATGAAAGGGCTGAACAGTACAGAAACAGAGGGCCCCACACCACACTCTCATCTTTTAACCCTTTAATTAAGATCAGAGCATTTGAAACACTTTGAAGGATAATTAACTGCTGCTCACTCACTTGCTTGATAGTTTTTTTCTCTTTCATCATCTATCATTTACGCAGAAAAGCATGCCCTGCCTTTTCAAATATAATTTCGTGTGGTTTCTCCCATTGTACTTGTACCATTGGCGCCATATTTGATAATAGGCAGAGACCCATTTGGTACTGTGTGTTCACACTACTCTTTTACACAGAAGGGTTTTGATCTGGATCCCCAGGTGCTCTTTTCTTGCCCAAATTCTTTGAAACATTGAAAGCTGGCTGATAGGATTTCTGGAAGCCTATTCCAAATGGGAAGCTGTGTTTTCAGTAGGATTTGTGGCGTCCTTGCTACTGATACTAGCTGAACTCATCCCATTCATGCTGTGGGCCCAATTTCCCCATCTTAGTTCTTGAAACTAGCTTTGAGAGAGGTATCATGGCTTCTTTAAACAGGAAGAAAGCCTCAGAGGGCCGGAAATGTGAAGTGATACCTGAACCCACTAGAAAACTGCAGTTGAATCCCATGGATGGGAAGTTTCCGAAGGCTGTTTTCTCCACACAGTACTTCCAATCTCTCCATTTGAGATAAAATCAAAATAACAGATGGGGGTTAGGTTACGAAAAAACTAAGAGACATGCAGAAATCTGTGCCCGGAAGCAAGAACGCTGACCCTCATTACTGTGTCTCCACTCGCCCCTTGTAATTTCCATATTTTGCTGCCTTGTGGTCCATTTTCACTCCCCCGAGTCTCCTGTTTGAGTACTCTTCTCTGGGAAAGTCATTTGGTTCTAGGCTTTTATTTCACTCTGGTCCATCATTTAGGTGAAATCACATGTGCTGATGTGATTGAAGTGATGGAGACTTTTCTGGACAGTGGTAGAATTGTGGGGGAATGAGATGAAAAGGCCAGGTGTGGGGGGAGAAATATAATGAGGCAAATGAGATTTTTAAATCAATAGTAACCCTGTACTGAGGAAGGCAGTCTTGTTCCCATGAGATCTCCCAAAGTGTTTTACCATAAACACATATGAAAGTTACAGACTGCTGAGGGACAGCCACCAGGAAATCAATCTCTTATCTTAGGACTGGACCTGCTTAGTGAGAGGAAGGAGTAATTTACCAAAAGGAGTAACTCATGGGGAAGGTGGCAGACTGTACCTCAAGATAGGATTCTAAATTCCTTAGACTTCAAGGAAAGCTAGCAGCACAACAACTCTTGACAGTACACTCTTGTTTTGACTTTGCAACTCTGCGGGAAAAAGTGTATGAAATTATGTCATTTATTAGACAAACAAATGACTTTTTTTTTATCCTACCAAGAAAGAGTAATGCATCTCCCATGGATAAATGTTTAATATGATTCTTGGATCGTGTCAGTCAAATAGACAGAATTTTAATTCATAATATTTGTGTCAGCATGTCCTTTCCAACCAATTACGCAAGCTTTGCTGTCTTATCCATCTGTGGAAAACAGTTTAACAGAGTACCCATTTTAGTCCCACTGATCTAGACCTGTATGGTTTCTCCAGGGCATTCGTTTTGCTTTGTTATGGTAGACACACATGGCCCCTGTATTTTCAGAATTCAATTTTCCCACTCATGAAGTACATGAAGAAGCTCACATAGACGTGGGTAAACCTGAGTCTAAAAGGGGCTCTGCAGCATGAATACACATGCTTCCTTACTGTGCCCAGTGAACTCATGATCAGTGCTCACCCTTTGCATAAACAACCAGTGACCTGCACACTCCCTTCCCACAGCAGTCGAAAAATACCTGGGAGTTTTGTGAAGGGATGGCGAGACAACTTTAGAGTAAGACAAAGGCTACTTAACAGCTCAGATTTCTTTCTCGCAATGACCTCAGACTTCTGACTGACAGAAATTCTAACATCAGAGTATAACAAAAACATCAGGGGATAAAGGAGGCAGAAAGTAGATGTAAGTTAAGGATTTTTGTCATTCACATAACAAGTAATTCCTAAACCATGGCCTGGGAGATGAGCATGTACCCTCACTGCTCAGCAAGGCAGCCTCCTGCCCTCATGAGAATGGCTCACCTGTGAGCCACATCGAATAAAGCCTAAGGCAGGCAGTGAAAATATTCATCTCAATAAACATTCCAGGTGTCCACCTGAGTCAGTGGGAAAGTGGCATTTTTTTTCACTGATTGCATGTCCCTGATAAGTGAAAGGGTCCAGTGAGGGATTTCCCTGTACTTTCTGGAAAATGTAACTGGAATTTCTTAGTCTTCCTGGAGAATCTTGCTACATTCTGGATTTTAATGAACAAGTACTTAGAAAGTAAATTACTGTCAAGGAAGAATGGAGAAGCCTACAAGTAAGTTTGCTAGTGACTCATGAGTTATGTGGAAATTCCCCAGGTCGGTGAATTGCACAGCGTGATGCTAAGGCGTTAATGACTTTCTAAAGCCTCTAATTTATCAGTCCAGAAGAAATATTCACTCACTCCATATCTGAGTGGATGCTAGCATGTCTGTATCCTTTAAAAAAAATAGGTTATATTTTATGCTTAAACTCTTACTATAAAGAGTATACTCACAAATGATGGAAAGTCGTCAAAAAGCTGACTATGTTCCATGTTTTTGAAGTATTTGATTAAAGGGTCATGGTTCCAAAAAAGAACGAGATAGTAACTTGAGTTTGGCAGAATAAATGGAGTGGTGAACAGAAAATCTCCGCTAGAGAGCACAGTGCAGGAGGCATCATGCATGCCTGAGTGTGCCGGAAGAGTGAGGGAGATAATTCCACTTCCTTGGGGAAGAGAGGGTGTTTGCCTTCTCTTCTGATATGCATGGCCAAGCAGAAAACACTGACAGTAAGCAACAGCCTCAAATCAAATGAAGCTGAGTCACCAGCCTTCGCCACGACACAACTATGTTCTGCTACACATTCCTTTCACTCTTGTTTCTCTTTACAGCTTCAGGAGGGCATGGTGACACCTGGCTCGACATCTTATGAAAAAGACAAACTCCAAAAGGATGTAGATTGCTTTGGTATAATTTCTTCCCCATAGCAGTGACTACATGGCAAAAGTCTAGTGCTGAGGGTTGTCTGTGTAAGCCGATAAAAATGCCTTCACAGACATAGTGGGAGCTGCCATATCTGGAACATCTTTAATCTTTCTTGCCCTCTTCCATTTGCTCAGTAAGACTCCACTCCAACCAGCCATATTGTCCCCAGGAGGTAACACTTTTAAGTGGCCATAGCCTAATTTGAATTCTCTGTTTAAAGTAACCATAGACCTCACACTGACAAATTACTACTGTGTTCACAATGTTGCAGCATTAGCTATCAAACTGGTCCCTCACTGTGTCTTCTATTATTTCCAGACTTACAAAAAGAAAAAAAGTATACTTTGAAATGTGCTTTGTTGCAGGCAAAGCAGAGGACAGTGAACTTGAGATACTGAATGCTTCCTGGACAAGGAAAGCCATCATCCACCTGCACCACACAAATTTTGTTTCTTAGTCAATGAGACGTAAAACCAGACTGCCACAAACTAACTAGTTTATAACTCACGGGAATAGATTATCTCCCATGTGTCCAGCATCATAAAGGCATTTTGTTTTCCTTGTCCAATGTCATAAAAATGCTTTGTTTAACTATCAGCTTGGTGTGCTGCCCTAAAAGGGACAGTTTAAAAGCTGTGATCTTACACTGATAGTAGAAGAACACTAAATTCTTTCTACCCTGGGTTGCAGCGAGACACACACTGGTTCCCTTTGCAGTATGAGATGTTGGGGACCCACATATGAGAGAGTTGCCCTAGCACCAAACTTCAGCTCTGTAAACTTTGATCAGCTCTGGAAGTCAGCTGTGCAGTCTTCCAGACTTCTGTATTAACCTGTAACAAGCCGTCCTGACGGTTGTAAGCAGTGCAGCAAGAAAACAATCCCACTCTGGCGCCTACAGATATTCCTAAACCATACAGAGGTGAAATCTCAGAGCTCCATACTGGGGCCATTGTTTCAGGAGTCCTAGTCACCACCACACAGTCCTGTGAAGGTGGCCCGATGCTTTCCCTTAGTAGTTGACTGGGGAACCTGGACTGGCTCTGTTTCTCCCCCCCATCCTCCCCCCCCCGTTTCCTTTCACAGCCCTGCTGTTAAATGTCTCAGCACCTAACACAGGACAAGCTATGTCAACACAAGCACAATCTGTATCGATGCAGAATGCAGCTATTGTTTCCTGAGATCCTTTTAAGGCTGACTGTGTGGGGATAGAACCCACAGAGACATCATTTCGAAGTATTTGCTCTCTGTAGCATTTCATGTGTCTGGAGTAAGTGCACTGGGTCAAGGGCATTCATTAACAGGCAAGTGCAATGACCCACTCACCTTAGCTCTCTGAGAAGCTCATGGTTGAGAAGCGAAAACCCCAGCTGAGAGCCCCTCATTCTGTCTTTCTCTTTTTCAGAGTGTTAAAAACATTCTAAATTTTGAATTGTGGACAAGCATATATAACAGAGTGTAATACTATCTTCAGCCTGTTGTGGTGGCTCAGGTTTAGAATCCTAACACAAGAGAGGCTGAGGCATGGGGATCCTGAATTTGAAGGTAGCCTGTGCTATTTAGTTTCAAAACAACCAGTCTGTATTCTGCAGTGAGAGTGCCTCAAAACAACAAGCAAGCAAGCAAACAAAATGTTCTATCACAACAACATTTGAGCACATAGGACATTAATACTATTGATATTCACAGTGATGCAAAAATAAATAAATAAGATTGTTTCTAAATTTAAAAAAAAATAAAAAGAAAAGAAAAGCTTTATTTTTTTCTAAGGGAAATTACTACCTAAAAGTATTTCAGTGATAATAAGAATATACACAATCAAGGTGATGCCCTGATATATACAGTGTGTACCAGTTATGACATTTAAATTCACACAGCCATCATCCTTCATAGCTACTGTTGTGGGAACTGTGAGGACAGCACAGACACACTCTCTCATCACCCCCTCAGTAAAAAAGGCAATGGTTATTTTGGTGTTTGCCTTTCTGTTTAAAATACCAGTAATCTCTACCATATAAAAATTACTAATAAACAACCCCTTAAAGTATATTTCTCATCTCTTTTTACGTTTCCCCCCCCCCTGAAAACTAAGCATATAAGAATGAGATTCAAAAATCTCAACAGCATTCCCATTGACTTCTGTTCAAGCCTTGTTTCCTGTTGCCTTGCTTGAGCATGGCGGTCTCCTTGGCTGGTTATTGTGGGCAGAGACAGGTCCAGATTAGCAACGGTTTCCTACAGGTGTAACACAGTGAGATCCAGAGCAAGGTCAAAGCAGAGACGGGCCTGTGTCTAAGGCACAGAGATAGTCGGCCAGCTGCAGAGTTCATGCTCTGTTATCATTAAAGACCAAACTGGGATAAAGCTCCCCAGGGACACAGTCCGCATGAGAGGACTATTCACTCCAACGTTAGCTGCATGCAGCAGTGTCAAGAGGAGAGGGGAAGGAAGAGGAGTAGAAGACATTGTGTTTGGCATGAGGAGATCTTGGGTTAAATTGCTGTCTTTTTAATAAAGGGTCTTAAATAAGGATTCATTTAAGATAGTGAACTCATCCTTTTGCTTACCATCTCTTCAGCAATATCAAGAGACTCAAGTCTTATGAAGTAGTTTGACTTTCATTCCTCTATTCGTTGAGATGGGTGGTAACTTTTATTTTTAGTGTGTGTGTGTGTGTGTGTGTGTGTGTGTGTGTGTGTGTGTGTGTGTGTGTGCGTGTGTTTATTAGATGCTTGCTTCATTTTCAGGTGGCCTACTTCCAGGGAAGTTTTCATAAACATGTCATGTTGCAAACCAATAACTCTCCTAGAGTTTCCTTGGCTGTGGCAGAGAGCAATGTGGTTGGTGTCCTTAGCTGTAGCTGAGAGCAATGCGGTTTGAGCTGCTTTTCAAGCATCACACTTGAGAAGCTCATGAACACTAACATATCTAGTAAAACAGGTTTCTTTTGTTTTAAAAGAGGAATACTGCCACATGCTTTATTCCCCCTTTCTCTGAACATTGTGGTGTTTCTGTGTCCCTGCCTTCTGGAGTTCTGAAAGCTCTAGTCATCCACCCCACCTCCCCCCCACCCACACACACACACACACACACACACACACACACACACACACACATCTCCACCCCACTCCCCCACCCCATCCTGTAAACAATACTTTCTTTCTGCTTCGGCAGACATCAGTTTTGATAAGTAGAGCTGCACTCTTTAGAATCCCCTGATATCAGTTTGCTTTGTGGCTATTCAGGGCTGTTCTCCCGCCTCCTAAGACCTCCCAATGCTTAGACGAAAGCAAAGCTATTCATTTTATTAATTTTTAACAGTGACTTGGATTGGAGTAGAAAAGGACCCAAGTGTTAGAGCACTGATCTAATTTCCCTCTCAGATTTGGAATGGAAGGACAGACAGAGAGAATACAGACATGAAAGTAAGTGTAGGTTTTAAGCTCACAGGATGCTGGAATTTAAGGAGGCAGACACTTCAGTTCCCCGGTTCCTTTTGGCAGCAGAAAACACTCAGGCATTCTAGGATGATTTTGCAAATGTCTTCTAGTACTATTGTTAGGGGCATAGTTCAAGGCCCATGATAAGTTCAGAAGCAAATCTGCTAGCATGGGAAATAAGAGATCACACATGGGAAGGGAGCCTTGGAGGCCCTACCAGATCTGTGACCCTCTCCCTACAGAGATGCTGTTTCATTATCTCCTCTTGTATCAGTCCTCCAGAGAGGACAGAGAAAGAGTGAGCAGTGAACCCAGATGATAGGTCTAAGAAAGATCTCATTTAATCCCCTTTTTACAAAGTTTTGATTTATTCCATGGCAACATGGGTACACACACCTCAGAGGAGGCTTCAGCTGCTGAGAGCAGGTGAGATCTATGCCAAAGCTGCTGTCAGGAGATGTGGAGACAAGCCCAAATCAGCCTGCTGGCCCTTTCTTTGTGCTTCAAATGTCTTGGGAGCTCCTTCTTGTTCCCAACTAACACTGAGGAAATAGTGTGTAGGCAGGTCTCAGCTTCTTAGGAAGTAGTAGAAAAGAATTAGGGCATTAATATCACAGCTCAAAAGCAGGAGGTGGGGATGGAGTGGTGGGGAGACCCATTGTTTCTGTTCCATTGGACTGTGCTGGAATGGAAACTCATAAAAGACTGCTAGATACACTTATTTCCTAAACTGTATAAATTTTTATTTCCTTAAGTCTTTGTGCCTAAAAGAAGAGAATCAATCATTTTTGAATGTATGTTAGATTTACTGTTACCTGAACTGTATTTTACCCATTCTTTTCTTAATTCCCATAATATCCAAAGGGCTGGGCCCTGTGCTAGCACAACTATCCTAAGTGGCCTCTGTTCCCCTCCCTAACTCATGCCATTGAGCCTTGCAGGTCCTAGTCTTAGGAGACCCTGACCTAGAGTTTGCCCATATTTTGCTTAAAAAGAGGAGTTGGAGAGAGAGTCTGGATCAACTGTAGTACAGAAATCTGTTTACTATCTGCCTTGAAGACTAGCCTGCACTGATGGACAGCCACCTGCCTCACTTCTCTACTCACCTTCATCTTCTGTTTCAGATCCAAACACTCTTTTTTCTCAGCAATCCTAAGAACAACACACGGGCATGTGTTTGAGCACCTACAGCTCACAGACATCCTAGATAGACAAGTTTCTGCTTCAATACCAAGGTGTTTGAAATCCATTGCAAAGCCATTTCAAATCACCATTCTCTGTAAACTGTATTTGAAAGAGAAAAAAAAATACAACAGTAATCTCAGCATACTTAGGGCATGTTAACTATGTTCCAGAATGCAGCTTATCTGTTTAAAGACAATTACCACAGTTCTTTGGATGAGGCAAGACAAAATATTCAGTAACTTAGCAACATAAACAGAAAAGAGCCAGTGTTGCTGCAGATTTTTCTCTTGGGCTGGGTCAGATAGTGCTGGCGAGAAAACAGCAGACAACCCTAACCGACTCCTGCTAAAGTCACCGGGGCCAGTGCCATGTCCTGCACATACCATAGTGACAGATACACATCACCCCAAATTTCCAGCCAGGATCTTTTTCTGCCTTTGGTTCTGGGGATGAAACACTAGGCTTCACACACTGTTTACCACTGAGTTACACCCCCAACGCAATGTCCAGAGCTCTGAATAGAGCTCTCATTTTGTATGTGACCCACAAGAAAGCAAATGAAATGTGTCTGCTATAAAGTTAAAAAGCAAACTTCCTTTTCAACTGATGTCACATCTGCCTACAATCAGAAGCTCTCAGCAAAGTAATTTAGATCTTTTTTGATCAAGGAACTTTGTACGGCTTTTGTCCTTATTTGACCCATTCAAGGTGAATCCCTGGAGTCTTGAGGCATTATACACAGATAAAAGAACATATGTTGTAGTTACATAAGTGAGGTAAAAAAAACATCCCAGCTTCCCCAAATACTGGATGAGGAATTGGACAGTAAGTGCTGCCTACACCTTTGCCTTCTTGTTGGCACCTCGGATCTAATGAAATTTCTTACCGTAGGGGAAGTTGGCTCTATGAGATTTGTTAGTGTCCCTGAAGTTCTGGGCACATATATATGGGTGGCTCTTCTGAATAATGATGGTGCCTTTCTCTTTTTTAGTTTATCTGTCCCGAGCAAAGGCATAATGCTGTCCCTCACTTCATGTGATGTCTGTTTGTACTAGTAGAAGCAAGAATGGCTTACCCGTCACTATATGATTGCTCCTATCAGTCAGTTACTAAATTGTATTTAAATAAGAATCAACAAATGCTTTAAATAGTTTACTATCTTGTCTCTTTTCAAGACCTTAAAGTGACATCTAATATATGACAATGTGGCTCACATGATGCTAGGGCATCTGACATTTCCAACTGAACCTGTTTTTTCTTGTATATTTGCCAGTATCCCAAATACCATGCACAAAGGGCTTTTACCATTTCTTTTTAAATTCCTTGTTCAGTTTTAAGTGTAGTTCAGTTCATCTCATAGTCTGAAAGATTTTCTGATAATTAGGCAAGAATGTGTCACTACCCTCAGATCAGGATTCCTCAGGCTTGGCTGTATCTGATCGCTCCTGGAAGCCAACTTTCTGGCTACCAGACCAGTCATCATTTCTTCTCCTGAAGAATGACAAATATCTGCTATCATAGGTTCCCCAAACCTCTGTGCTGTTTAACCGTTTAGTCACCTATAATTTTTCTGAATATTGAAGAGATCCCTTCAAGTCAGACACATCCAGGATCAGAGAGGGAGAGATTTGATAAGCAAGGTGCCACAGCATGCTGGATTAGAAGGCATTTTTTTTTTTTTATGGAAACAAAATCAAATATTCCTCAGCATGTGGTGCTGGCATGTATGCCTGGGAAATGCTTCTGCAATTAGCGTGTCAAAGGTGTCCCTGGTTTGTACAAATTCCAAATCTGTCGACATGACTTTGAATGCAGCTTTTGTTTGGTGTGCTGCTGCTTAAGGAGTCAAAAGGCAGGAGTAGGGGTGGGGGTGGGGAGTGTTGTTTCACAAACCCCAGGAGCCAACATAACTTTGCCCATCTTAGTCACTGTGGGCATTCACAGCTACATCGTCCCATGTTTTCTGTGACAAACCCAAGGAACAAAATCAAGGTACTCTATTAAGCGATCTGAATCTAGTCCTGTTCTTTTACCATCAACTGTATGGAAACATGCACAGTTCTTAGGATACTGTCAGTGTCTTTTTATTTTAAAGCAAACATGCTATTTATTCTGTTACTTATCCAACAATACAACATACAGGTTTTCTCTTCAGACTTTTGTCTAGTGACTTGCATGCCCTATCATGAACAAATTTATAGTAAGGTATACTAAAATGTGGTTTATACCTTTGCCTGGAGAACTTAAACAACAATTACCTCTTTGCTGAGCTAAGTTTGCCCTTCTGTCACAGGTTTCGTGCAGTCTGCTTGTCTCAAGGTCCACTTTCCTGTGGACAGTGTGCATGTTTCAACTTTGTCCTTCCCTCTTGGACACCGTGCACAGTCTCCATACCTCCAGGTTGCCCTTCCCTGTGGACACTGTGCACAGTGTACATGCTCAGGGCTGCGCCGACGGCCCTCAGGCATGGGCACAGAACTCCCAGGTGCTGGGTTATTTATGGCTTCTAATCCTTCCGCAGGAGTGTGAGCCTGCTCTCTATTATCCCTGTCACACATAGGCTCCTTCTGAGCTGCATACTATTTTCCCTATGAGAAAGAAAGACTGCCCCACAACCCCACTCGCCTTCTCAGACTCTGAGTCATGTTTCAAATCATCTGTTTTGACAGTGAGTTCCATTCTGGATCCAGTAATAAATTCTGAAGGGCCAGTTTCACTTTGCAACGACATTTGAATTCACCTCCTGGCTGGTCATTTACCCAGGGGCAGTAATAGCCCTGCTCCATTTAAAGTCTGTTTTGGATCAAAACTTCAAGCTGTGACAAAGTGCTAAACAAACACTAGTTCACTGTGGGCTTTCTTAGTTAGCTCCTGTCATGAAACAGAAACAGAATATGTAAGTAGTGACATCACACTTTCACTCCAGATGAAGAAAAGGCTAGGGAAGTCTTTCCAGAAATGTTCTTGTGGGTAATACAAAATTTTAAAAATCACCTGATATTTTAAGCATCTTTTCCCCACATACCTCCTGCTTGTAATTTGTATGCTTAATATTATTAAGGAATATGTAATGTTTGTAATACATATTTTAACATCAAAGGAAATTTATGATCAACTAGATTACCTAGCAATGTCGAGATTATCTTGTTTAGTTAAGAAACAATGCCTAATCTATCATTCAAGTAAATAAAAAGTTCTTCTGGGAAGGTCATTTAAAAATGTACTTTCATCCATAAATTTTACCTCCAATTGGAGTCATGTTATTTTAGAGCTCTGTTCTGGAAAACCAATAAGGAAATTTCAAGAAAGAAAATGTCTACCAATGCCACTAAGCAGACTTCTTCGAGTGCTTCAAGGTTTGAGAGAGCAGGTAATAGCTGGACAGAAGGCAGAGGTGTGTGCATAGCACCAGAAAAGCAGCCCTAGGGGAACAGATCACATGGTCCACTCTGTATCTTTCCCCAAAGACTGGCCATGCAGAAGAAGCAAAAGCTAAAAGAAACATACTCTTTACAAACTCCACAGGGGCTTGGAGAGATGACTAAGAAGAAAAAGGCATTTGCCACCAACTCTGGTGACCTAACTTCAAACCTCAGGACACACATGGTAGAAGTGGCTTCCCGCAAGTGTTTCTGTGACCCCCACATGTGAGGGCTGCCTCTCTCTCAACACACAAACACAAACACACAATAAATAAGCAAATGTTTAAAAACTGGTATCACCACAGATCAGGATCTTTCTCTGCTAACCTGGACAGAGGTGGCTGTACTTCTCACCCTGTTCCTAAGATAGGTAAAGGACCCCTCTTCTTAGCACCTGTAAGCATGACCTTTGGCTCAGAGCCTTCCCTTTGTGGAGGGCATTTTATCAACTGTCTTGTTAATGTCACCGCTAGGACACAAGTTCCTAGATTAGGGCTTTTATAGTATAAACAGTTTAGATTTAATTTCAGAATAAATTCACTGTGGAATATACTTAGAAACAACAGCAAAACAATGCATTCTGGATGAATTTGCTAATCTGATTTCCCCCTGATTAAATCCTACTTACGTCATAGGTTATAACTTAGCTATGTTCTTCCTGAATCTTAAAAATGCATCATTTTGGACTTGATGACATTGGGCTACCTGAAGCCTGAGTTTCTGTCGCAAGTTTGCTTAGGAAGCAGACCCCACCACAGTGGTGAGAAAAGAGACCAGGCAGGCTCTCAGGCAATCACAGCTGCTGTCTCTGGCACGCTCTGAACTACACCATGTTCTCTGGGATTGGAACTCTTTATTTTTTTTTTTCAGTTGGTTTGCAAATACGATTCTACAAAAACCATGCACATCAAGGCTCCAAATCAGAATTTGCTGAGCTCAAAAGAGCATTAAATTAGATGGGCTGGCTTTCGGTTGGTGGGAATGCAATCTATAACTACATAACAGTTCTTTACAAAATAAGCAAGCATACTCAGTGGACATTTCCATTCAGCTGGAAATATTCAAGCTTGTTTAACTCAATTAATTGTCCTTGTCCATTTTTTTCAGCCTAGCCATTGTCCATTAGCAATTAGTTATGAATGGCACATTTGGTATGGAATCCTCTCATTTGAGGTGCTACTGTGGTTTACTTTGAACATTCTGTTAGCATTGTTTTATCAGCTTAAAATATTTTTTGATCCATCCCTTCCAAGAGTTTTTTATGAACTTTCCACACAAGTTTACCTTGCTAAAAATGTGGGTTGAAATAAAATTCTTACCATAACTGAAAACTCAATAGAATTGATAACAAATGTCAAGCAAATACCCTTAAAACTCAAGAAAGCCATGTATGTTCCTTTAACAAGTCACAACACATAAAGATTTTAGTTCAAAGGCTCTGTGAAATCAGCAAAAGGTAGTTTCCTTGGCAGACAAAATCCTGAAAGGATTATATTATAAACATTGATTTATAATTTTTAAAAAATATGTGGCCCAAATTTTAGGACACAACTAATGTTAAGAGAAAGAACCACCTTTTTGATTTTTGTCATTGGGTGTGCCTATTTTCACATGCAAACACACACCCAGACACGCATGCAGACAGACATACACATACAGACACACAGACACACAGACATACACAGACACACAGACATACACAGACACACAGATGCACACACACACACACACACAAACACACACAGGGGCACAAACACACACTCACACACACACACACACACACATGCAGACAGACATACACATACAGACACACAGACATACACAGACACACAGACGCAGACACACACTCACAGAGATACACACACACACTCACACACACACTCACACACACACACACGCACACGCACACACACACACACACACACACACACACACACACAGCATGCATGTACCCTTCATCTGTTTAGAAATGACTGTGATGACCTGCACTCGACTCTCACTGCTACAGTGTAATCTGCCTCCTAAGAATGAATACTCATGGAAGGAACAGGTTTCAAGTATTCCAGTATAATCAAGTTCAAAAAGGCATATTCCCAAGATTCAGGAAAAAAAAATGAAGCTATGTATGATCTATGGTATAAGTGTGGCTTAATTCATTGATATTAGAGGTCTGTATGAATCTTTTAATGTTCTTTGAAACCTCCAGAAAAATAGTTCTTCTCATTTGAATACCATTAGTGGATCATGGAGCTCTTCATTCTTGAAGAATTATTTGTACACATACTGTGCTGCTCCACTTGAGTATGTTATCTGTCAGAGCTCTGAGGAACTTTATCTGAGCCTTGCACCTTCAATAAACATATGAAGAATGACAATGAAAAGAAAATGAAGCAAATTGTAAAAACTGAGGACATGGATCACCCTCTGCTTTGAAATTAGAAGACCGAGATCCCTGCTGAGATAAACCTACAGAAGCTGAATCAAAGTTGGATAAAACGCCACAATAATGCCAATATGTGTGTGCTACCTGCCTAAATAGTAAGTGATGTGGAGAATCATTTGATGCTTTGGGGAGATGATTCAGATTCTATAGCTCATATTTGGATTGGTAATTCTTGGTTAATGAGTTTGAATGGCTAGTGTTCTTTGTCAGGTATAGGCTACTTAAATGGAGATGTGAATGGGCCAAGCATCTAGCATCTGGAACACAGAAATTCCTTGATAATAATTAAATAATATCTCAGCAAAAAAGAAAAATCAGTTAAGACTGTGGAATTACTTTCTTGGAAATAACTAGATAGCACAGTAGGAATTATCATAGTTTCATTATAAGCTGACCTTATCTTGGTCATGCCATTTACATGGAAAGTAAAAAATCTGCCCTCTCTTTGGTTTCCCAGGGGGAAGCATGCATGTATTCACTGTTGCCTGTGTTGTGTTACCACAAGGAAGCATGTGTGTTCCTGCATGTTGCCTGTGTTGTGTTCCTACAGGGTTGTGCATGTGCTATGTGCCTGTTCTGCACACCTTGTGTCACACTTTCTCATCTACTTCTTCCTACACAGTTACGATGTGATTAAATAACACAAATGTTTACTTTCAAGTAGAACAGCTCAGGACAACTTGGAGCAGGGCAGCATTTACAAACAGACCGGGGTCTGCTAGAAAATGGAGAAGCATTGTCCTCAGAAGTGTGGGAGCTGAACCAGGATGTAGGAAGTTTCTTCTGGAGTTAGTAGAACACTAAGTAGTAGAGATGCTTTGGAGAGGTGGCCGGTGGGAAGCAGGGTTGTTTTGTCTTTCACCCCAAGGCAGCTGCAAAGAGCTGGAGGCTGTGTCCTGAGCTGGGATTGGAGAGCAGCCTCTGACGCCATCAGGCTTGCTTTTGTTTAGCTAATAAAGCTTGGCACAATTGTAATGTTTCTCCAGTTAAGCACTATCTGAAGTGACCCAGTGACACTGTGGGTGTAGAAGGGGGAGGAGATGGCAAAAGCTCTTGGGGTAAAGTACATGGCAGTCAAGAACAGTTGAGAATAATGTGTGTGAGTCAGAGGGAGGCTGTACTCTTGACTCCCTGGAAACCGTGGAGCACTGATCTTGTTCCCATTTTTGACAGGGTCTTATATGTTAACATTTGCATATGGAGACAGAAGGAAAAACTAGGCAGTCATGTCAGGGATGCCTGTAACTCTAGTGTTAGGTGACAAAGTTCTGTCCACCAGGATCCCAGTAACATCTGTCCAAGATATTACCCATCACCAAGCGCATGCCAGCACTGGAAAATTCCTTATACTGTATGCTTTTAGACTTGACACTGTCTCCTGATGGGGGGAAGAACTTTTCTAATTTATTTCTTAGTCAATACAGAATATACGTCAATTATACCAAGTCAGCTAAAATCCCTTATCATCTGACAGTTTATACAGTTATCTCTGCCTCCTCCTGTCCTGGACAGCCTGGGGGAAATGGGCTTTACAAACTGTGATGTGTCTTTACTCATCTGTTAAAAGTTTCGATTAGTTTGGGAGCCACATACACCCTGAAGCGAATGAATGGATTGAGTAACGTCTGTCCCTATCAGGCCAGCCTGAGTGGTAAGAACCCAGGTATTGCAGCAGAGCCACAGAATTAGGGAGTGTCACTGAGATGGAGCTGGATGACCCTTGCACACACAGTGCAAGGTCTCTGTGCCATCACTCACTCCTGCTCTAGGGCCATGGAACAGTAACCTAAACAAAGAAAGCCCTGAGATGCTTTTCTTTATTCATGTTCATGTCAGTTGGCCAGGGCTTGTTTCTGGTGTAGAGTGGATTAGAACAGAACGCTGGACTCTCTCTGGACCATTCACCACTCTTTGCATCTTTCTGGATGGCAGAAGGTGCTTATTTAGGTGGTTTCAGAAGGGTTCAGAGAAAGCTGTCCAGGGAGTCCTGGGTTAAATAAGGGCTGGGCAAAAAAAGAGAAGCCCACAGTTTGGATGGACCATCCAGAGAGGAAAGAAGGAATCAGAGGGAGGGAGGGAGCAGGTCAGGTGTGTGTGTGTGTGTGTGTGAGAGAGAGAGAGAGAGAGAGAGAGAGAGAGAGAGAGAGAGAGAGAGAGAGAGAGAGAGAGAGAGAGAGAGAGAGGCTGAAGGGGTGGTCCTGTGTCCCAGCCTGCATTAGTGACAGTAGGTGAGCAATTGTACCTTCTGTCCAGATGTGTCCACGTGGTCTCTGCAGAGGTGATAAATGGCCAGCATGTGGCTGCCGGGGTGAACTGTGTGTTCTGAGTCAAGCAAAATGTTTAGGAGAAGAAACTGAAGAGGTTGGGGTTGCTCATTACTTCACTGTTTTCAGACCTGTGCTCTTTGTATGGTTTCTTTTTCCAGAGTCTGGATTCCGGGAAGGTTGAGGCAGGCATTAAACTTTGTTGCCATTTACATTTTAATATTTTGCTTATTGCTGATTTTTCTCACTTTGGTTTTTATTTAAAATACTGTACTATCACACTGTATCTTTGTTGCTGTAATTAAATACTACAGATGATGTATAAATAAGACAGTTTTGATCAGCTCAGGGTTAGAGAAGCTTGGGAAATTGAAGGCCAGAAGGAAGTTGCATCTGGAGAGGACCCTAGTCCTAGTTAGGACTTAGCAGAGTTTCAAGACAGTGAGGAAGGTCACTTGGAAAGCAGCATAGCCAAGAAAAAGGCAAGAGGGCTTTTGTAACAGAAACACTCATAAGGTAACTCGACAGATTAACTCATTCCTGAAGGCAGATCCTTGTGACCCAATCACTTCTTAAGTGTTCTACCTGGTGTCGCCTTTTAATGCCTCAAAGTGGAGATTACATTTTGACAGAAACTTTCAAACCACAGGATGCTGATCGTGGAGATTTGTAGTGGCCTCCTAAGTTTGTGTGCAAGAAATATGCCTTCCTCGCTTGTTTTTTGCTGGTGATTATTTTCATAGAACCTCAAAAACCTGAATAGACAAAGGAAGTCAACCCAGCAGCTTGTGAGAAAGATATGTCATGTTCCTCAAAGATTTCCAGCAAATCTGAACACAGGCATGCTGACAGAATACACGTGTGTTCAATTCTCTTTATATTCTGTGTGCAAATTCCTTGTTGGACTTGTTCTTTATAAAGAGTCTACAGCTCACTACCAATCTCTTGACAGAGTTGTTTGATAGTAAAAGAAAGAATTTTACCACAAATGTGTTTTTCTTTCAAGGATTATGTGTTTTGCTGTTCTGTTTGAGAATTCTACATTAGAACATGTCCCAAAGGGTTTTCTCATAGAATCTTCTAGAAGGTTTTTTGTTTGTTTGTTTGTTTTATTTTGTGTTTTAGATTTAAGTCTGCAGTTCTTTCCTTTTTAAATTTTTAAGAGGTTACATTACAACTGCCTGTGACATCCAGTTGCTCCAATACCCTCTGCTGAAAATGTCCATGTTGAATGTAAGACACTGTATGTCTGTATTGATCAGGAGTTTTGCTCCTCTTAGCTTTGTAAATACAGGTCTTTGCTTGTGGTTATAGTGTATACAAGAGGAAATACTAGTTATCCACAAAAAAAAGGAAACCCCTGTCAAATCACATCACAAGTAGAGCTGGAGGATGCTGTGGCACATGCAGTAGGATGAATAGAGAAAAGTCATGCTGTGTGACCTCACTTACATGCAGATTCTGAAAAGGCAGAACCCATAAAGGCAGACAATAGAAGAGAGCTTCCCAGGGGCTGAGAAGATGCTATGGAAAGGAGACCAGATTTCAGTTTGATGGAGGGAATGCCCTCAAGAGGTCTATGGCAAGTCATTGTGACTACAGTTAATAACATATGGTGCAGACTTCAGAATTGCTAATGGGGTAAATAAATGTTTTTTACTACTCCAAAACAAAGAAGAAAATACGTGATGCAATACATGTGTTGATTATCTTAGGCTAGCCATTCAACAGTGTATACAAATATCACAATATCAAGTGATATACCATAAATATAAAAATTAAAAATAAAATTAAAATAAAATTAAAAATAAAATAAAGTCAGATAAAATAAATATCATTCACCACAATGTGGATATTATAAGAACTATCGACCATTCTTCTCTGTTGAGCCAGGACACAGGAGTGGCCTAGTAACATCAATTATTTGCCAGGAAAGTTGAGTGTCCTGCCCTCACAAAGAGTTTCCTATAGGCAGTGTACACTCACACACATTCAGAAAAATGTAAAGACAAACACATTTGTAGCTCTTAGATGTTTAAGAAGTAAGCCTGATTGCCACATTTCTACAGGAAAATGTTTCCTCACACAAAACAACAAATTTACTTTGAATGGAAAGTATTTGAAATGTGTTCTTGGCAGAACTCTGTGTGCACAGGGAGTAGAAATGATTAACAGAGTGAGTATTGATTGCGGACTATTGCAGAAAAGGAAGTTATCTATTGATGTCATCTGCACTGCAAGACCCACCCCTTAGAAGATGGATTCTGTGCTGTTTACTTCTTCATCCACCCCAGTGCCAGGAGAATGGTCTGCTGAGCATGTCGATGAGCATCTTTGCTGGCCTGTTTGTGCATGTCTTTGGCATGAAGGAATCTTGTCTAGACTAGATTCAGCTTTCCCCTCCTCAGAATACGTTGCCCACTTCTGGTAAAGGCCGGGTCCAAAGTGCAATGTAGCAAAACAAGAGCCCAAGACCTGGGAGCTGGCCTATCCCCAACTACCTTCAATTATATAGAGGTGGGTGTGTCTTCTGAAGTGTGTTGTTGCCACTGGTAAAGCAAGACTCCCATCCTTACTCCCCTGGTAAAGGTTCAGCTTAGATGTACCCACTATCTTGGGCTAGAAATGGCCACTTCCATATAGTTCCCAGAACCCGACAAAAGAGAAGAGGGGCAGGCTGTGAGGACATTTTGAAGCAGTTTTTTTTTTTTCTAATTTATAAGCCTTTTATACTTTAGGGCGTGCTCGGTGTGTTCTAGTTCCTTCTGGAAAGTATTCAGGAGCCAACCATCAGTTCAAAAATAGCTGAGATGGAAAATGTCCTATGGTAACACTAGTTTAGTGGCTTTCAAAATTTTCAGCCTGACCAAGTTAAGAAATGCTTTATTTGAAAAAAAAAATCATTTGAGAATTTCACACATGAGTTCATTTGCTTCATTCCCACCCTTCCCTCTACCCCAAACTCTTCCCATGTCCCTCCACTATTATCGCTTCTCCTATAATTAAACACACACACACACACACACACACACACACACACACACACACACACACACACACACACACACAGAGGCACACATAGTCTATTGAGTGTTACCCTCATTTATATGTACTACTTATATGACTACTTAGGACTGGTCTGGTCCCTGAAAGAACAAAAAACTGATTCTCCCTCCCTTGAAAGCCTTTAGGTCTTCATCTAAGGAGGATAGCCCTTCCATGTTGGCATGTGATTGCTGCGGTCTTGTTATTACGAGGGCAAGCATTTTGTTGACAGTTCATGGGTATAGCATTCCTGCATTGCCAAAAAAAAAAAAAAAAAAAAAAAAAAAAATTGGTACTCAGGCTCCCTCCTCCAGGAAGCTCCCTGAGCTTTATTGTGTTATAGATTTCCCATTTGGGGACAGGTACCCTCACTGTCCTTTATTCTGCATTTTGGTGGGTTGTAGGTCATTCTGATAGTCCCTGTCTATTTTAAAACAGAAGTTTCTGTGGTGACGGGTAAAAATTGCACTTCCTTATGGACATAAGGATAAGTATCTATAAGGCAGTTGGAGACTATCTCTTTAGTCACATGATGGTGGTAGGTTCTACTCTAGGGCCTGCTATCCCTCCAGATACAGATTCTTGTTTAGATTTATGAGATTAGGCAAGAATTTCATCAAATTGAGTCATAGAATGTCCAATGGACAACTATTGGTTACTCCTAAGACACAGGTGGCATTTTGTACTATCAGGGATATCTCACCAGTCTAGTCATTTTTGTGAATCTCAGGCTTTACAGGTGGGTAAGACTGCTGATAGCTTTTCTCCTTTGTCAGGTTGCATAGTACTTTCTGACAAATGATTTTAAATATTTTAGCATGTACTCATGGCTATACACAGTTTTAACACATAATATTACCTTCATGGAATTTTTCTAATATTTTCTATTGTATATTATTTCATTCTATTCCTCTTATTTTTTTTTCTTTACATAATGCTTGTTTCAACTCATGGTATTGATTTCACAACACAATGCTGGGTTAATACTTACAGTTTGAAATCCTAATTTAGTGTGGTCCTTTCATACATCCAGAATATGAAACTGAGGGTATGGATGAATACAAGATTAACTCCCAAATATGTGAAGTTACAAAAAGGAAACGCCAGTAGAAAATGTACACTATGAGATGTCTGAAGGAACTGAGATCTTTCTTGATTTCTCAATGAGCAGGAAGGTAGTTAATGAACATAAAATATCTGCAGAAAATAGTCTCAATACTTCCATTTCCTTGCTTCCGTTTACACTCTACACTACCACACATTTCTTCATAAGCATCTTTGTTTTCTTTCTGTCTTTGTCTCCCATATACTCTTCACCAGGAACAGTTTATTTTCAAGCTAAACTTAGCTGGTGGCATCTAAGAACTTGCTTAGCTGCAGAACCACCCACAAAGCAAAACAGTGTGAGCTCTAATGTATTACTTAAGAACTCAGACAAAGATTTGCTTTCTCTGCTTCTTTGAAGTATCATTGTCCAGGCTGCCAGTCTTTGGTCTGCATATGCAACAGACCACTCACCCCTGTGCTCTGGGTGGCATGTTGGCTTCTGCCTGAGACCTTGCAGGCATGCAGAATTCTGGGCATTTATAATATGCCATTCTCTACAGCTGCTGCATCCCCGTACCACAGACTTGCTAGTCTCAAACTGCAGAAATGTATTCTCCCAAGGTTTTAGATCCAGAAATCTAAAGTCTGTGTGTCATCAGGGCCAGGTCTTCTGTAAAACCCAAAAGGAAGGGTCATGTTTTCCAGCCTTTGATGCTGCCAGCAACACTTGCTTTCCTTGCCTTGTAGGTACAACAAACATATGTCTTCCTCTGTCTCACAGGGTGTTTCTTATTTGTCTGTCTCTGGGTCCCTTACAGTGTTTTCCTCTCTGACCATCTGTGCCCACACTCATCTCTTCCTGTAAGAACAGCAGTCACTAGGCCTACCCTTATCTAATGTGACCCCATTGTGACTGGACTATATCTTCAAAGACCCTGTTTCCAAATAACATGTACCAGAGTTAAGCCTTGTGCACATATTATTAAAATAATTCACTTCACAACACATAAAAGTTTATGTACTCCTCGGAGACTGGTTTTGATGGTATCAGCCCTGGTGATATCACCAACACCATTAAGACAGCCTGAGCTGATTTCTGAGCTATCTTTCTGAACAAGCCAGCCTTGAACTCCAGGAAAAGGTTTCCTTCCCTTGGATATTCTTTCTGACTCACTCCACTGAGACCTCCCACAGTCCCAAGAGACTGCTCCAGATGCCCAATGTCAGCAACCTGGACCCATCTGGGAAACTGTGTACTGAGTGAATGTGTAATAAGGAAGACACACAAGGCTCATTGCTATAACGGCAACAAAATTTGTCTGAAGAATAGCCAGAGAGGAGCCTCAGTTCTCCATGTCTTTGGGGTCTACAAGGCTGTGCTCAGAGTACACTCTCATCTGGAACACTAAATTCTTCCCTTTGCTCTTTCTGGAAGTTAGAGGAATCTAGTTTCTTGAGGTTGTAGGAATGAGAGCTGGTGTTTAGAGGTTTCTCTCCAATGGGGAGTATCTCCTTCTAGGAGACCTTGGTCAACCATAACTTCCCAGATGATCAAGTCAAAGATAAACTTATCATTAATTCAAAACTATCTCCTGTGGAATCTTAATTACATTTTCAAAATTTCAACTTCCCTATATTACCTAATCCTGGACATCAAATCACATTGAAATAATCCAGAGGTGAGAAACAACTGGACCAGATTCTGTGGCTCAGTAGTGTTAAACTCCAAGGCTGTGCAGTGGAGGATGGCGAAATAACTGCCAAGAAGTCACAGGGACAGGTGACAACAGACTGGGATGTTTACCTGTGAGAAAATTAAGAAAGCTCCTGTGTCAGCTTTCTGTCACTGAGGAACTGAGCCTAAGAAAATCAGCATCAGGAAGGAAAGGAGTGACATGGTTCTTGATTTCATACATTTCTGTCCCAGCTCGGTTGGCTTTGCTGCTTTTGAGCCTGTGGTGAGGAAGTACAAATGATTGAAGTCATGTATGTGGTGTCCACAAAGCAAAAACACAGAACAGGAAGAAGTGGGGGGGGGATACCACTAATGAACTAACATCCTTCCACAAGGTCCTACCTCCCAATAGAACAACAGAGTAGAGCAGAAAGCCTTTAGCATGGGGGCCTTGGCAGTCATTTAAGTTGCAAACCACTGAGGATGTTGTAAGAGCTGTCTGTCGTTAGATATCTGAAAGGCTGCTCTGGGGGTGGGAATTTGATGCACTGGATTTTGGCCTTCCAAGGTACCCATCCTGTCTTCTGGTGTCCATCAGTTGCCTTCCATCCAGGTTCTCCAGATGAACCCTTTCTCTAAATGCCACAGGAGTGTAGCCACCCTGTCTTCAGCAGTCATGTACAAAATGAACACTCAGTGAATTAACCAAGAAGATGATCCACTGGAATCTTGGAAGAGTTTGGCTTCTACTTCTCCATGTGCTCAGTGCCTCAAGTAGTCACTGAGTGGCAGAAAGGGAATCAGAACCTTCAGCAATGGAGAGTACACCATGGCAGCCATCGTCCTGCTTAGAGTGTAAACAGCTTCACAGACACTTTGTGTTTAAAATTATGAAAGCTGCATATCAGGTTATTGATAATGGCATATCAGAATATAGTTAATGGCTGAGTCATTGGTAATATAGAGCTCAATGTCTCAGGGGTTCTGGTCAGCTACTCCCTTTTCTAGATGGTCAATCTAGAAATTGCTGCAATAAAGTTAATTCCTTTGATTTTCCAAAAACTTAGTACTGTTCTTGTTTTTGGTATGGTCTTTGCACACATCTGTCTTCCCAGGGACCCAGCATGAATAAAAGAAACCTCGGGGGCTTAGGACCTGTATCTGGCCTACCTCAAATGCCAGGTCTTCTTAGGGCTCCCTGGCCCTCCACATTTATTCCACGTCATCAGATTTGTTGTCTTCTTACCTATTAAATGAAAACGGTTTCTATCTCTAAAAGATTATTGTGAAAAACTGTGATAATAGGAAGAACAATGAATGACACAATTGGTGCCCCATAAATTGTGTTTCTTCTTTCTGAAAAATTTTGCGGACGTAAACAGACAAGAATCTGGAGACATCTAGAGATGACAAAAGTGGTCTTAGCTCTCTGACAGAATCAAAAGTTCATGGTGAAATTCTGCTAAACAGGTTGCTAAGAACCAAGGCAGAGGAGAGATGGACTTTTGTGGCTATCTGGTGGCTACTGACCTAGTATTTTAATTAATTAATTTAATTAATGCTTTTCTTAATTATATAATCTAATTCTCAAATTGTCTTTAAAATCTAGGCAGTAGGACCTAATGACCCCCAAATGAGACACCAAAAGGAGTAATTGAGGTCATATGCAGTATGCTTTGCATCTAGCCACTAAACAAATGGCTAGTCTATAGATGGGAGCATCCCTCCTCTCCACCAGCAGATAATAACTGTTTCCCTGATGTCTCTGAAATAATCTAAGAAGCTATACCAGCATTGCAGAAGCTATGTGTCAGGTACTTAAGGTGTACCAGGCCCAGAAATCAACTTTTTCAAATGAATTATCTATTTTTTTTTCCCATTGCCTCCTGGTTCCCACGCTGATCTTCATTTTATTGCTGAGGGACGTTAAGCTCAGAGTAGTTTCACAGACCTAGTGGGCTGGAACTTCCAAACTAGAGCATTCTCACAGTCAGACTCTCTGAGATTTAACAAGGTTATGGCTGCACTCTAGGCCTGTGGTAACCCAAAAGAAGGCTTGGGGGGAGATAATGGGAATGAAGGGGACAGGAAAGGCGCGGGCGAGGAAGGAGGGAGAGATGATTTTGCTGGCTTAGAGGAAAAGCGCCCCTGAAAGACGTACCACTTGAGTATGGGAAAAAATGAAGCTGTGGCTTCTCTGTGAGCCAGTTCCTTCCTGGACTAACACCAAACATAGCAGAGTTCTTTGTTTTAATGGGAACGGCAGCATAGTGGCTCGCCCTTTCCTCTTCTACCTCGCACCAGAGCCTGGATTTCTTTGCTCTGCTGTCCCTGGGGTGCTGAGCAGCAGGTAGGTCCAGCTGGCCTCTGACTGCGCAAGCGCCGGGACTGGCCTCCACCAGCTTGCCCTCTTTGGTGTCTCAGCTACCAGACATTGGTGCTTGAGCCCTGCTCCTGCCTCTCCGTGTCCGTTTGTACACACCTCTGTCAGAATAGTTCTCTGTCTTACAGGCAGGAAATGAGAAAGCCATGTTTTAGATCATTCAGGAAGTAATCCAGAGTTATAATGGCCCATTATCTGATGGCCAGAGTTTACTTAAGCTTTTTACTATTTCACTGTGCAACTGAGACCTGGGAACACCAGCTATCCCCCACCCCACCCCCAGCCCGTCCTCACTGCTCATGCTCAGCAGGAAACCACCACCACTCCCAGACCCCCGACCCCACCACCCTGTAGCGGGTGTCCTGGGCCCAGAACCACTTTGTGAGCAAGGCTCAACATTCGTATTCAGTGTTTCAAAAGGTTTTCAATTTTTATTTTCAATCTTGCCGCCTGAGAACGTGCTGTCATTCTCTTTATTTAACACGACATTTCTCGGAGAACTGGCCAGCATCAGCAAAACACCTGAACATCCCTGGTGATGCTGGTACCCACCGTGGTCACAGTGTTGAAGGGTAGTTTCCAGAAACCTGTGTTCTCACCTTATGACACTGTGCACCAGAAAAAGCAGGAGCCTTCTCTCGGCAAGGCTTGGCCCACATGCAAAACATTTAAAATGTGTAGTAAATGTGATTCCTGGAAGCAAAAATAAATTCCAAGTTTGTTGGAAAAACGAGAGCCCGTACTTTCTAATATGCCATTTGTGGTCGTGTGACAGGTTGGAAACCTCCCAATTTGGTTTATCTGGATGAACAAGCACATATCCAGTTAAGGCCAGCCTCCCTGGAACATTCAGGGCAGACCTGAGTCATAGCACAGGGAAGCATCCTCAGTCCTGAAAGCCTGTCCTTCCTTCTTTTTCTTAGTGGAAGCAGAGCTCCCCAGGAAAAGGAAGGGGAAAACTCATTTTATTTTCCAGTCTGTGTTCCACTGTAACTTGAGGCTCACTAAAGTTAGGGTAGACTTGGGGTGGACCCATTTGTCCAGAAGACCCGAGGAAGAGTCTGCAATCCAGTTAGGGAAAGATGGGTGGGAATGTTGGGAGGCTATCACGGGAAGCCTCAGAACACAGATGCATACAGCACAGTCAGTAGAAATGTGCCAGTCTGCAGTCCCCAAGCCAGCATGAGCAGCTCCCTTCTAATGAAGCCCTGGCCACACTTGGAGTTGTTCAGATTGCATGAGGGTAATTTCAGAGTAATTTTAAAGTCAACCGCCAGGCATCTGCACTTGTAAATTAAATGCCTGGCACATGATTGTGCTGAGGTAATAGTTCATTACAATACAAATTACAGGGCTGTTCCAGTGGCCATGCGACCTTTGCAGTCATCTTGACTTTGCCTGTGATTACCACGGGGGCCTCCTCCTTCCTGCTAATGGAATTTAGTCATGTTATCAGCCCCATTGCTGACAGTGGCTTCTATTTCTTCTTCTTTTTTTTTTAATGAAAGACCTTTATGATGAAGCTAAAATGTTATCCATCTCTCTTTCTCTCTAATCCCTTTGGCTGTGGATTGTCTGGCTTGCCTTCCCGGGCCCACGGTTTACATTCTCCCACTCTGCTAGTTTTCTGACTATTTATTTATTTATTTATTTATTTATTTATTTATTTATTTATTTATTTGGCTGTATTTTAATTACAGGATACACAAATATCTTCTTTGTTAAAAGTTTGACAAGTGAGGAAAAACAAAGAGTGTAAAAAGCAAGGAACTCGCCAGGTGGTAGTGATACGTGGCTCATGCCTTGAATCTCAGCACTCTGGAGGCAGAGGCAGGCAGATCTCTGTGAGTTCAAAGCCAGCCTGGTCTATAAAGTGAGTTCCAGGACTGTACACAGAGAAACCCTGTCTTGAACATCCCCTAACCCCCAGCACAAAAAACAAGTAATCTCTCCCAGACCCCTTGGTTCCTGCCCTCACTGTAAGTGTGGGGTAGACACCCTTCCAGACTTTTGGCTTGTGTAAAAATAGATTCAGCTTTAAATATATTACATTCAAATTTGAGTTCATATGACACACGTTGTTAGACACTTTTACTTTCCAAACAATTTCACTTTATTTGAGACTTTCCCGATTGCAGAACGTATAAATCGGCCTCCTTTATATATATAACGGCTGCCTCATCTTCCACACAGCTGTCACCAACAGGGGCTTAGATAGCACTGGGAGTTTTAGCTGGTGCACTGAGCACTTTACTCGGCCCTTTTTGTACAGACCTCTTGTGCATGCTTAAGTAGGACTTGCAAGGCACACCCAGAAGGGGAGGGGCTGATTAAACATATTTTAAATAAATTTTGCTATAATTTTCAGTTATTCACAGATGCTGTCATATGCAACTAAGCTGGAAATCACCATATTATTTCTCTTTCTGCACATCTGTCCTTGCATTTCTGAACTACTAGAAAGCTAATCAGATGGAAGAAATCATACCATTTTATCCTACATACTTCTTATCATGCATCACAACACTGATTTTTTTCTTTATATAATTGCAATACCATTCTCACATTTTAAGAATTACCACACTTTTCCTGTGTCATCTTCAGCTAGTCCAGTTTACATAGACACAGGTGTCTACCAACATCTTTTTATGTATTTTACTTGAACCATGATCTAAAAGTTAAGCACATACCTCACCTTTCTCTGATAAACTGGGCCCGGTGTTTCTCAGCAGCAAGGTGACTTCCCTCTGCTTTCTGAGGTCTCAAGGCTTCTGTATTTCCTATTTCCCACAGTACTCAGAGCCTTACTTCCACTGCTGTCCACTGAGAACCTGGCTGTCTCTGGAGCATTGCTCACCACCTTACATCACTTCTGGGACTTTACAAACATTTTCTGCTCTGGTAGTTATATCTGTAAAAGAAATTTTAGATACTTCTAAGACACAGAACTGGTAGCCTAGGGAGGTACTGGCCAACTCAGGTCATACAACCTAGAAGCCCTTCTTAGGTACCTGTTCTTTCTGCACGCATAGCCAGCTTTTTTTTAGCATTCAATGTACAGCTCTCCTTGCATTTTCAGTTTTACTTGAGATTCAGTATAGGAGCTAAATAAAAGGCAAAATAACACAAAAGCATTTAAGATAATAAAAAGCTCATGGTTTGCAAAACCTCACTCCTGGAACTTGAAGAATCATCTAGTTTCTTAAGACTCTCGTGATAAACCTGAGCTGAAGGTCAGAGCCCCACCCAGGGACTCAGGATGCAAGCGATGGCAAACCTTGCAAGTTGAGAGAGTCTTTTGCAACCAACAGAACTTTTAAATATAGCCTTTTTAAAGACTTATTTTAAATTATATAGTGTGTGTGTGTGTGTGTGTGTGTGTGTGTGTGTGTGTGTGTGCGCGTGCGCATGCATGCGTGCGCGTGCCTGTGTGTGCCCGTCTGCACGCAGGTGTCATATAGAGGCCATTGGATCCCCTGGAGCTGCTGGAGCTGGGTTTTTAGGAAGTTGTGACTCACTGAACATGGCTATGGAGTTGGAACTTGGGCTCTCTGCAATAGTAGTACATACTCTTAGTTTCTGAGCCATCTCTCCAGACACTAAGTAAAAAGTGATTATCATGGCTTATAGCACGAGGTTACTGAGTGGTGAAATATACATGCAGGAGAAAGTTCTTTTAACTTTGAAAAGCAGAAAAGACTGTAGTTGGGATTTTTTTTTAAATACAGATGTAGTTGGGTAAATAAGATTTTTTTTAAAATGTGAGTTTTTTTAAGTATACATGATTTTTCCCTGTGTAAGACAATGTTTATCATTTGAGTATGACTTCAGCAACAACTACACTCAGTGCCTACAATGACGTGAGGCCCAAGATCACAAGTTAGTAAATGAAAATGGCCACACTTTAGCCCCTATCTCTAATTTAAGTGGCATTACTCTTTCTACAACAGCACATTGAGGAGCAAGATACTTTCACCCCCTCCAGATGAACCTTCTGCTTTAAAGCATCAGCAAAATCAGCAAGAGCCATATAAACAAGTACTTCACCCATAACAGACTATTATGAACTAAGGAATGGGAAAGACAACAATGACTATCTTGAAAGGCCTCGTGATAGTAGTTCCTGATGCAGAGAAAGATGTGTGGGCTGAGGAACTGGTGGCAGCCGTGGGTGAGGTAAATGAAGAGCTACAGGAGGCAGATGGTTATCAGTGTCCCCTCCAGCCTACTTTAGCATCCATACTTCTTTCTTGTCACCTGCTATGGAACAGAGTTAAGGAGAACTGAACAAAAATCCCATTATTTGGGTAACAAAATCCCCAACTATGTTCTTAAGTCTATCTCTGAGTGGTGGCAAGCAGGCATGAAGGTGCCTGCCCTGGCTCATGATGTAGGCTGGAGCCTCAGCCTCTGAGAGCTGCACACAAAGTGGGGACAGTCTTAGGACATGCATTGCTTTGGTAAACTCTGTGGGTGAGTGTGTGTGTGTGTGTGTGTGTGTGTGTGTGTGTGTGTAAACATATTTGCATGCAATTAGAGTTTGGATAAGTCACTTTAGAAGGTCCTTACTTCCTTGAAATACTCAAGCATCATGACTAGTCTATTCTACATTCCCTATTCCATTCTATCTCCTTAAGAAAATCCTGGTTCCACACTTACTTGTCTGCAGAGAGCATTGCATGATGCCTTGTGTTACCCTGTGCTGCCCCTCTTTCCTTCAGTACTAAAAGCAGAATGCAGAGGAAGATGTGTTTGGTATAACACATTATTGAGGAATGAAACATTATTCACCAAACCTTTTTTTTTTTTTCACTTGCACTGGCAATTCAATTCAGGTTGAGTTCTGTCAGAGCAAGCGAATGCACTGGAAGGTGAGATAAAGAGGGTCCCAGTGAAGCCTGATTATGGCTTTGGGATGTGTGCCACTGTGGCCCCCACATTGTGCAGAGCCATGCAGTTGAAGTATACCATACTCAGGCTCCAATTTCTTGTTACTTCATAGTGTGCAGTATGTGCAAATCAAATCTAAGCTGAGAGTCCAGTGCTTGTAAATTGCACCCACCCACACAAATGCTCTGCTTCACATTTCCTACCACTTCCCCCTATTATTGTTCAGATGAGTTTGGGAGGGGCATGTTTTTATCATCACACAAAACTCCAGTATGGAAGGAATCGAGTTTATATACCTTCGTAACAGTTCAAAACAAGCTTTAATATCAAATGTCAGTGAGCACAGTGGCAACAGACGTCATTGCTGAGCTGGTATAATTATAGCTGTGTTGCGGCATTAGCCACACCAAGAGGAGACACCAGCAGAGTATCTCCAGCAATTTGCAGATGATAAGTGTGGTTTTGATGATGCTGGTGAAAACTAGTCAGCCTGGAGATTGGGTTGGAGATTGGGGGTTTGGAGGACTTCTGCTGTCTGCATTTTAAAAAGAAGAACAACTAACTGGAAGTATTAAGTTCCAAAGACTGAGAATTCATCTGGATGGTGTTCACGTGATGGGTTAACTTAATGTGTCCCATCCTAAACCACTCCATATTCTCACTTGGCTCTTTTGATTTTAATCAAGAGTTCAATCTTGGAGCTGAGATGTGGGTCAGTGGTAGCATGCTTGAGGCCTTGAGTTGACCTCCAGACCCTAAAAAACAAAAGGAAGTCTAAACTAAAGGGAGATCTTGATACCCTTTTTAGCCAGTCTGTCTGTCTCTTGGTTTCCTCAACCAGTATCTAAAACAGCGGAGATGATCCAGTGGTGCCTATAAATAAACTCCCACATAATGGCATTAGAAATTTTAATGTATCTTTACCAGTATGATCAGTCTCACAATTTTGCATTGTCCTTTGTTGATTCCCTCGTCTATGTTAGAAATTATAAAGTATTTGTGAGTATGTGTATGTTTTCCAAATGAGGTTGGTTTCTACCAGAGTTGTACTGGTCTTCTTCTTAATTCACTTGTGTTCACAATCAGTAGCCTGGCCAATTTTTTGGCTCAATGGCAATATAGCATTGTTCACACGTAAGACCACACTAGCAAGTTCATATCTGAAGCTGCTCTTCTGAAACTCTGAGTACTAGTTCACAGGAATCAAAAGGAACACTTTTCACCTTCCTGTGCTGTCCATCTGTTCTACACCTCCTCAACTTTCATGATATAAATTTTACTATTTAGAAACAGTCTTCTCTATTCATATCTGTGACCTATTACTATTAATAATAACAAACCAAATTAATTTCTTAATTCTGGGTTTTTCCCCGGTTCTAATTTTGATAGATAGTGTTGGAGACTCGTGTTGTCTCTTTTGATTAGTTCGGGGGTAGGGATGAAATTAGTGGTGTTACCTGCATATCTTTCCCAGGTGGTTCTGTGCTTGACCATCCTGGGGGTGGGAGTGGGGATCTGCTTTAAGAGCAGGTGACAATCTGCTCTGAAAGGTTGTGGTAGCTCTAGGAGTTATCCAGGCCGTGGAGGTGCAGGATTGCCAATGAACAGGAAGCAGCTGGCTTTATAAAAAAAATATCAGTTCTATTGCAGATGATGGCAAAACCATGTGTGAGACAGGAAGGAAATCCACCAAAAATCTGCAACACAACTCATGTTAGATATATATATAAAGTAAAAGCTATTCTACAGAGCCAAGGAATGGCTCCGTGGAGTCCAGTCTTCCCTATTATGAAGAATATGTTTATCCTGAAGGGGTGACATCTGGTGATAACATTCCTTCATTTGGAAATGAATCTGTGGAAACAAGTTTCCACTGACTGATGAGGAGAAAAATGAATTGGCTTAACCCAGCATCCAGCTCCTTATCCTCAGGAGAGAGCTCAGTCAGTCATAAGAGGCAGCTGCCTTGCACAGATGCCAAGCCCATGTGGTTTGCTTTGTCAGCTCTTCCTGAGCAGTGGGTTGCAGGCAGCTATCTCTGTAGGTGCATCCACAGCTGTGGAAGGGTCCTTTGGGAGAAAAGCACATCCCAGGAGGCTATGCAGTCATCTGGAAGCTTCCACAGGCCACTTATTTGAACACTGGGGACACTACTTTGGGGAGAACCCTTACCCTGAAGACTTTAAGTTACAGAGTAGGAAGGAGTAAGAATGTGTAAGTGTGTACTTCAAACAGGGACAGCAATTTGCTCCAAAACACCCTAATAATTTTCTTTTATCATCCTTTATATGATTCCTACTTCCAGGCTTTGAATTCCTGTGGTCATATGGGATCTGTTTAAAGAAAAAGAAGGTGAAAAAAATACATAGTGCTTTTTGGTGTGGTTCTGTCCATCTTACTTGCTGTGAGATTACATTTTTCACTGAGGTTTATTTCACAGGACCTGGGCAGATCCTACTCTTTGGTAAGCAAAGAAATTATTTTTGGAAAATGAGAAAAGCTTGAAAGAATCTAGCAGAAGCATTTTCAGCCATGTAAAACCATGATTCATATCAATGGGAATTCATCAGCCTTGGAACATTGAAGGGAACTGTCCAAAGCAACTTGGAGAATTTCAAGGGGGATCCCATGAGCTCTGCTTTAGCTTCCATCAGCTTGTGATGGTCTGGAAGAAAGACACCAGCTTGTTGTTCTTGTTCTTTTGCAACTTTCTCCTAGGTGAGAGACAGCCTTTGACGTACAGATTGAGTCACCAGAATGGATGGCAGGATCTCCCCAGACATCTCGGGCCTTTGGGTGTGTTGGGAATGTCTTATCCTCTTGGTAATTATCCCTTTCTAGAAGGAAAGATGGTGTGACCGTGCCCATAGTGCCTCTTCGCTCCTTGCAAGCATTTAGCTCTGTGGGTTTCCATCATGCTTACCAGCAGGTGAAAAACTAACTTCCAGAGGATTTAATTGACTAGATTCCTCAAAGAAAGCAGAAAAGAGAAAACAGGAATGTGTGTTTAGTTGTAGTTATGGCTCAATAAATAGCATTGGATGGCAGGCTTACCTCTGTGTCCTTTATTTGTGTTTTTTTTCCCCTAATGAGAGAGGGTGAAGGAATGAGGGTGGAATCAAGGGAGAAAGAGACACAGATGGGGGTGGGGGGAGGCAGGTTGTCTTTGAAAGCAGGCATGGACACTGAGCAGCTAAGGAGGCTTTTGCCCCCCGCAAGGTTCTTTTTCATATTTGTCTGTGCCCACAGCTAGGTTCCTGACCATGAACTCAGAAGTTAGATTTTTTTTTAATTTTTTTTATTAATTCATTGAAAATTTCATGCATTTATACAGTGCATTTTGATCCAACAATCTATTATCACCTCCCTCTATATTTACCTCCTGTTGCAAAAGCTTCAGGCCCACACAAAATATGGCAGACCCTTTGCCCCACTGTGTTATCTTACCTTTCTTCCTACACAGCTATTTAGTTCCAAGTTCAAGTCTCTTGACCTTTCTCAAATGCAACCTCCTTTACTCTAAGCAGACCAAATGCTAGGGCTGTTCTGAAGACTGAAGGAAAGCAGCTACATAGCACATGTCCAAAGATGCTACCAACCATTGGTATCATCTTTCATGTGGGCACATGAAAGATAATTCAGTCACTGAAGCAGTTTAGCTTATGTTGAGCTATGGACCATCCTCCATGAAGATAAGTTGTGTTACATGCATATCTCTTGGCATAGGGCAGTTATAGGGGCAGGGCCTCGAGCCCCCTTTTCCTAATTTCTACAATGAAAGAATTAATGTGCACACATAGAGAGCCACACACAGACACATCTACCCATGAACACACAGAATACACTAAGGTAGTGTATATTCGCTAGTTAAATAAATAGAAGAAAGCAAATCCTCACTTCTCCCTGTTCTTCAGCAATGAGACCCACTGAACACCACAGAATCCCCAGGGCCTCTCATTCTCCCTACTCATCTCATCCTGTCCTGTGAAATCTTCCCACTCCCACTGGCATACCTCAAAGTCTTAATTGTCTTGCTTCTGCCATAGCAATCTAGAGTCCTGTGGCACGGGCCCAGGAGCATCAATGTGTTCATAGTTAAATCCACAACAGCAGTGGACTGGAACATAACACATATGATGGGAATGTCCCATGGTCTGTCTATGGAATCTCTATTTGATTTTTCTGTTTCCTCATAAAAAGTAAAATCAAGCAATGGGTATCAGGCTGCCTGTTATTTATACCTATATATATTCTATTCTCGGCTATTTAGCTTCTAAGAAGATGTGACGCTTTGCCATCTCCGGGACTAGGAAAATCAAAATATTTTCCCACTGTGCTGTGAGTGAGTGATGAGGTGTTCCGGGCCAAGCTGCTCTTCATTAGGCTTCCTTGTCCACACTTGAGAAGTGGAAATTTATTGGCTTCAGAGAAACAGAAACTTCTCTGGAGCAGCTTTCTCTAATAACAATGTATCTGTCCCCTGTGGTCTCTGGTCTCCAGAGGATCCCTGCCTGCCGGCTGAGACAGGGCAAAGCCCTAGCTAGGGTGGTGGTTTTTCTTCACAGCTTCTTCCTGACATTCTGGACATTCTGGCTACATTGGATATTGACTAATACCTCTAAATCCCAAGCCAGTGTAATTTGTCCAATGGAACAGAATGAATGTGATATAAATATTTTCCCTCCACTCCTCAGAAAGCCTCCATATGCATGTCTACTGGCTCCCTGTCACTTGCTAGGACGATTAAGCCAGAGGAATTGTGCCCTTACTGCAGACCATGCAACGAACGGGCTCTGTTCTCACTTCCTGCTTTCTTGCCTTCTGCCTCTCCCTTTCCATCTGCCTCCCTCCCCCCTCCACCTCTCTTTTTAAATTGGCACAATAACTGTACAAATTTATAGAGTGCAATGTATGTGTACATTGTGTAATGATCAAACAGGGCAATTGCCATACCCAGCACCACATGCATATGTCACTTCATTATGGTAGAACATACAAGATCTGCTCTTGTAGCTGTTTTAAAATATAGTCTATGTTATTGGTGAATACAGGAGGTGATGCAGACTTGCAACTGTAACCCAATCACTGCCTAGTCTCCTCCCCTTCTCAAGTTTCCCTTCCTTACTCCTCTGTCTAGCCACCCATTCTCCATGGGATCACTGTTCTTTTAGATTTCACAAATAAGTGAGATCTTTCTGTGTCCTAAAGCATGGAAATGATGTGTCTAGGTTCATCCTTGTTATGACACATTTCACTCTTTCTTGTGGTTGAATCACAGTTCATTTTGTGTATGTACCACATTTTCTTTTGCCACTTGTCTATTGGTGAACACTTGTGTGGATTGCATTTTGGCTATTGTAATGCTTCAGCCTAAATCGCTAGTTCTAGAATTTTAACATGAAAGCTTTAAACAGTTTGCTTCAAAAGGAGTATTTCTACACCACTTCCCAAATCTAAGAGCCACTTATGGACAACCACTTCCCTAAGGCATACTGTCTGGAAATACCAATGCTGTACTTCCTGTCCCGCCCCGTGGCTCAGTCTTTCTCATAGAGATGAGGAGAGGCCAGCTGTGTACCTGTTGCATGAATAACATCAAGTGACAACCCCTCCCCACCACTGCCAGAACTTTTCCTTCTCAGCATTTTTTTTTTCATAGGAAATAATGAAACAAAGTAAATTGGCAACACACTCAACTCCATGTCAAAGGGAAAGCAGGTAACCAAACCATGCCACATTGACAAGAGGCCATTTACTGCAAGCCTGGTGAAATGAAAGCCCCCTTCAGAGGGGCTCACGGTGTCCTGACAAGGCCTTTTAAGTTATTATTTCCTATTATAATTGCCCACATGTAATTTGCATCTGATTTTTGTAAGCTAAACTCAGTACCCTTAAATCCCACATCTGCCTCCATGTGCATGGGGAGAATACATGCAGAATGGTAAACATCAATCAGACTTTGATCCAGTTGATGTGCCCAGCACCTGGGGGCTGGGATGGGTTTTGTGATTGGTCTAGCAGTGAGGTTTTGCAGAGAGAACTGATTGGTGACAAAAGAAATGGTTATTCGTGTTCACCAAAGCATGTAAACCTTTTCTTCTTCTTGTGCCTCTTGCTCTTTGGTGTTCTGGATCCGTCAGCACACTTTACAAACTTGACATCATTCTGTGAGTTTTCATAGTAATGAAACAAGTGTTTCTCCCAGAAGAAGTTGGGAAACTTATTTTAAATATACTATACCATGCCTTCCAACAATGAAGAACTGATGTTCTCATCTCACACACACACACACACACACACACACACACACACACACACACACACACACAGACTTCTTTTACTGTCGCCCCCATAGTCACTTTTTGTTGGTTTCAGTTGCTGATGGAGTAAAGAATCTTTCTCCCCTGGGATCCACTTGATTGCATAGCATAAGGCAAGGAGAATGAGGATGTCCATAGCCTTAACAGAAGCAAAAGTGTGCTCTCATTGATTTTTTTTCCCCAATACCTACATTGCTCATGTTTCCTTGACTAACGAATCTGTAGTTTTCAGCAGGCATTATTGGAGATAGAGCTCACTTAATATTTCTAGCATATATGACCTTGCAATAATGAGTAACTCTTTTGCCATATCAATATGTGGCCATACCAATATATGATGATAACACTGTAAACTGCAATGTCTGCATAATCCAAGAAAGGTTATTTCATAGGCAAATATTTACTAAAATAAAATTTAGACTGGGGGTGTAACTCAGGGGTAAGATGCTTGCCTATTATATGCAAGGCTCTGTGTTCAATCCCCAACACCACAGAAAATAAAACATTAACTGAAAAAGTCGAATGTCAGAAGTGATGTTTACTAGAATCCATTTCTTATGGATGTCTACATATCTCTCATATATGCATAGACAAATTCTGAATGTATAAATGTCATATGGATATTAGTGTTTGTTTCATTTGTTTTTGTTTCTACATGGGTATTTACCATTCTAATTTCATTTCAAAAGACATGTTCATCCAATGATTAAATTATCCAACTAATTAAATTATCACTAATCATTAAAAGCAAACAAGCACAGACAAACTCATTCTTCATGCAGCAGCCTTTGGAGATTCAAGGACTCAGAGCTTTTGCTTCTTAAAAAGAGGCAGAAAGCAGTTGAGACAGTAGGTGCATTATTAAGGCATATGTTATCATTTACTAAACAGTTTGAATCCTTGCTCCCACAAATCTTCAGATTTACTAAATGACAGATAGATCAAATGCCCAAGGCCACCTTCTGTGACTGAAAGAGAATCCAGGAGATGACAGAGAGAGCAGAACATGTTCTGGTGGCTCTTAATAAACTCTGTTTGCATGACTTGAAGAGACAAAGAAAATCTACTTCTGCCTCACTTGTGAATCCTTTCTCCTGCCTGCTCTCAACTCACGAACCCAGTGTTCTCTGCATAGCTTTGCTAGTTTGTTTTCTGGAAGTAGATGGATTATGACCCCATTCCCACAACACTACTGAGCTTCATTTTCCCCTTGTCTCATTAGATTACACAGAAATTTCTGATTATGCAACAGGTGCCAGGATTGAGGCAAGCAGTCACTTCTAACTTGTTTTGTTTCCTGCCACATACAGCACAGGCAATGTTCTTAATGGGACCCTCTTTTAAGAAATGAAAGTTACCATTGGGCTCTGGAAATTTAAAGTCAGCCATGACTTTAAATAGTGAGCCCAATATTGAGCCATGACAGTGAGGGCTGTGCTCTGCAAGTGATATAATACTTTCTTGACATAGCTAGGTAGCATGCTCAGTGCCAGATGCCAGCAGGAATGCATAGTGGTTGGAAAGAACGCTGGGCACTTGGTTGGTTTTAGATCTACAGTCAGGACAGTGGGTTCCACTGCTGCTGCCATCTCTGTTCTTGTCAAGAAACTAGCTATGAACAGCTGTGCCTTTCTTCTTCTTCTTCTTCTTCTTCTTCTTCTTCTTCTTCTTCTTCTTCTTCTTCTTTCTCCTTCTTCTTCTCCTTCTTCTTTTTCTTCTTCTTCTTTTTTGATTTTTATTTATTGCTGTGCCTTTATTCTAAGGGCAGTCTCTTTTCACCAGGATGCAAGCCGAACTGTCAAGTCCTTGCAAAGCTAGAGAGCATCCTGCTTGGGACCTGTCTGCCTGTTCCTGGGTCTGATCCCCACAAAAATAGGGTGCTATGTTACATCACCCATTCTTCCCATTCTTGCAGTCTCTACTTTCTTTTCTTGAGATAAAATCCCTTAAAAGTTTAAAATTTACATTCTGACAATGTCTATAGTATGTGTGTCTGTGGACCTATGTTTGTGCAGTGTGTCACGGTGCCAAGGAGGTGGTAAGAGGATTTTTAAGAATTGATTTTCTTCTCTTACCATGTGAATCTTGGGGATCAAATGCAAGTTCTCATTCTGTTTTTGTTGCTGTTGCTATTTGGTTTTGATTTTTTGATTTTGTTTCATTTTTGAGTATTTGTTGTTGTTGCTGCTTTTCAATACAGGGTTTCTCTGTGTAATTATCCTAGCTATCCTAGAACTTTCTCTGTAGGCCAGGCTGGCCTCTCTCTTGATAGTAAGCACATTTATCCTCAGCCATCTTGCCAACCCCAAGACAGGATATTGTTACATTGTCCATGGGGGTCCTGAGCTCCTGGAATCAAATGACAATCCTGCCTCAGACTCTATAGAAGCTGGCACAACACGCACATACACAGTGCCCAGTTTACAATCTACCTTTCTTTCATCATTACTCTGAGACCCTGGGCTTAGAAGCATCATTTTCATGGTACTATTTTCTTGTTAGGCTCAGTAACCAATCCAAATGGAGATTAGCATCCAAGAGTCTCTCGAGGATCTCCCCACATGCCCTCATGTCTCAACCACATCCCTTCTCAAGACAGTTGATTATGCTCAGAGACAGGAGGAGCTTGGAGATCACAAACGCTCTCACCTAAACCGCCCAGGGGCTGGCTGACCTATTTTTCCAATTTTAATTATGTCAAGTATTTCACAGAGGCAGTAGCTTCCTGGAGGACAGCGTGAGCTCATGGTCATAAGGTTGCTCCAGTCATGGTTGTGTTATACACACAACAGCAACCTCTCCCTGACAGCTGTTCTGTGTAAACAGTTACATTAGTTACATCTTGGAAACATCTTTGGGGCCAGGTTCCCCCGGGATTGGGTGCCGTGTTTGAGGTGGGCGTCAGGACCCTGAAGAGAGAGGCTGCCAGGAAATTCTCTCCTGCCGTTCCTTCTGTTGTCTAAATTGTTTTAGAGTCACCACAGCTGTTTACTGCAGAGTAATTGTGTTCATATCTGCGGTCATGCATGGCCATGAAAGAGGACTTCCACTTCCGCTCTCTCTAGAGCGCCATGTGTGAGGACTGACCTCTTCTAAGGCCTCGCTGTCATCTACACACTCAATCCCTGGGGACTCAGCGCCACAGCCATCCCACCCAGGGAAGCCAGCCACTGGAGTGTACTTAACACTGCACCAATCATCTCTTTTTGGAGTCAATAACAGCCGAGCCTTAATTAATACATATCATTATTGTTCACAGAGGGTGGGGTGGAGGCTGGGGGGAGGGGGGAAAGGCAAGAGGCAGGAAGCCCTGACATCCATTTGAATACTTCTAGTGGCAGGCAACTTGCCAGGACCAGACAGGATGCTAGCTGACATTTTTCCAAGGTCACTGTTTGCTAAAGGTACCTATGTCTCTCTAAGGAAACAACTGTCATCTACCCCCTTAAAATCAATACCATTTTATCAACACTTCTTCATTCTAATTTCTGAGATCAACACAGACGCCACTTGTCACCCAGGCCCCACACACTCAGTGACGTTGTTTCTATTGCTTTATTTGCTGAACCTTGATGAAAACAGGGAACAAAGAAGAGTTCTATGGCACCACACAGAACTTTCCATCTGATTGCAAGTGAGACCTCTTACTACTGTGCTTTGTTTAACTTGGGGTCAATCCAGGAAATCCTTTCAGCCACCTCCATTTTCCCTTCTTTAGCTGCACCCCCAGGTCCTAGGGGTAGAACCCAGGACCTCACGCATGCTAGAGACATACTATCCCAGTGGCCTCATGGCCCCAGCCTCCAGTTCTCTTCTTTCTTTTTCTTTCGTTCTTTCTTTCTCCCTTGCTTTTCCTCTCTTTTGATATTTTTATTTCTTGCTGGATGTACATAAGAAGACAATTGTGACTGACAGTTTTAGTTCATAGCTGAAAGAATTGAGCTCTTTGGGCAACTACAAGATATTAATATCAACATTGTATACCCAGAACAGGAATCTTCTACAGTCAAGCCTCAGATGAATTTGAAGATTCAGGCAAAACCTTGATTACAATGATGTGAGACTGGAGTAAAGATCTCAGATAAGTCATTCCTAGGTTATGCATCCACAGAAACACTAAGCTAATAAGTAAGCATTTGTTAAGGCATAGGAATCCACAGTACGATTGTTACACAGCTAGCTATAGAAAACTAGTATAGTCTTCCTTTAGATCGTTGTTTCTTTCTCTCTCTCTCTCTCTCTCTCTCTCTCTCTCTCTCTCTCTCTCTCTCTCTCTCCTCAAACTCAGAGATCTGTTGACCTCCTCTGACTCCCAAGTGCTAGGATGTAAAGGTGTGTGCCACCATCACCTAGATAGGTAGGGTTTCTGTTGCTACAAAACACCATGACCAGAAACAAGCAAGTTGTAGGAAAGGGTTTATTTGGCTTTCACTTCAGCATTGCTGTTCCTTTCAAAGTGCACTTGAATTAGAAGACTTTCCCCAAAGATCGCATCCATGTAAACTGTTGGCTTCAGCTAGTACATTGTATTGGCACCACAAGATGAACCAATTGAATAGCATAATCTGATTCACTGGGCTTCCTTGATACACTAGTAACTAACCTGTCCTTAAATGCATAAGCATCAAATTGAAATATATATATATATATATTGAAATATATATATATATATATATATATATATATATATATTCATTCCATCAGGTAGATATTTATCTGCATAGGCGTACGCTGCTTGTGCATGGAATGAGTTTGCCTGTCAGCAATTCTCCAACATTCTGCACATTGAAGGCTTCCCTAAGGTTGAACAATGTTCAGCAACTTTGATTCATCTGTTCCCTTTCCAAGCAGCCGAAAGCTTAAAAATTACCCAGAGCAGGGTGATACCTGTGTACTCAGATGAACATTTTCTTAAAGGCTGCCATAGATGCTAGTCTGATAATCAACCCCACACGACTGACATTAGAGCCTCACTCTACCATGACCCTGAAAAGCTTCTTTTCCCCATCTTTCCTATCCAGGTCATCTTTGCAAGTATGCTACTTCTCTGCCCCCTTCCTCACAATTCGGAGTGTTGCTTTCTGTCACCTCATTTCCCATTCCCACTTGCGACTATCCCTTGACTCCTCAGGATAAATCTTGAAAGATACTCCAGGAAGCCTTTCCTCATCCCTGGAAAGGTGGGTTGGCTACCCGCCAGGAACCCTGAGCCAGCTTGATTGTCTCCCCTCAGTCCCCTCCTTGGTTTGCACAGCAGAAGAAAAGGCAACCAAAATAGGGCTTTAAAGTGCATTCACTGAGCACGCTGAACTGGACATTCAACCGGAGTTATTTTTGCTTTTCCTGGGAGCTAAGCCAGTCAAAGCTGTATCTGACTAAGCCACATAGTACTCATCTGGCTAAACAATGTAGTAGTTTTTTTTTTTTTTTTGGTTTGTTTTTTTTTATGCACCAAAAATTCATTACCTGCATTGCATTGTTTAATTTTTATTTTTCCATACACAAAGAGCTCATGTTAAAAATATATATATAAGAAAAAAAAACCTTAACCTAATTAAGTTTTAGTTTACAGGACATGCACTAGCAGGGAGTGTATGTATTCTAAAAAACACTTGTGTAATGTTGAATAGAGCAGACCACCTGTGGCTAGCAACAATAGGAAGCACTTGTCACTTGTTAAATGTTTACTATATTGCAAGTGGGCATTTCTCTATGGACTTTGAATTTTCTTTAATAACCCAGTTTACAAAAAGACAAATAGGTAGTTTACCACAAGGGAACTGGGGTGCAGCATAAGCCCTTTACATTACCCAAGGCCACACAGTAAATAAGTTGCCTAACTGAGTGAAGACCATAGTTCACAGAGCTCCAACTTATTTACCATTGCCCAGACACATGGCTATCAGGATCTATATTGAACTCTAAAACAGGGTGGATTGATCCCATTCACATCACATATTGGTGGTATGCCCTTGGCAAATTAACTGTCTTGAACCTCATTTTTTTTTTCTATCTACAAATTGAAAAAGATTAAGGCCTGTCTTTTGGGCTACCTTAACAATCCCAATGGTATATGACTCCTACTACATAGAATTTAGCAACTGTCCCACAATTTTTCAGTGATGAACATTCTCAACGAAGAAATGCCAGTGTCACACACCTTAATTGCCTTTCTGTGGGACCACTTGCCCTCTCCTACTAAGCAAAGATGGCACCAGCAACTCTAAGGGAGCAAGGCCTTTCTTCATCTAAAAGTGCCCGTTAATATAGACGTGGCGACTCACCTCTGTAATCCCAGCTCTAGGGTGGCTGAGAGAAAAGCAAAAGCATTATTGTCAGCATGAGGCTAGCCTGAGCTACATAGTGAGCCTAGTGTGTTCTAGGATAGCCTGGGCTACAGAGGGAGACCTTGTCTCAGGCAAAAGTCAAACAAACAAACAAAAACTGAATTAATGATTTAATGATGGATTTTTAAAATTCTTTCCAATCAAATTCCAGGAAGGTGAACTTGGGCCACCAATCAGAAGAAGTGACCTATGGCCAGTCATTGTTTGTACCTCGGCTTCATTTCATACACTGCAGGTCTACTGCACTGAGACAGCTGTTTAACTTAAATGAAAAAGCAAACTAGTAAACTTCTCAGCTATAGTCATTGTTCCCTTGGTATACCTGCTCCCCCTTACAGAAGCTGGGAAACCCTGTCTGCCCTATTTCCCCCAACTGGGCCCCCACAGAGAAAACTATGAATAGATGAATGGCACCCAACTGCCTTTCCAGGGACCTAGCTTTTGTCCATACTTGGACACAGCCCCAGCTCCTGGCTGGCACATCATCACCCCTCACCCATGATCTATAAAACCTCCTTGCCTTAGCATAGATGTGAAGCTTCTCTGGCCCAGGAACCACACCCAATAAACCTGCATTTATCTGTTTTTAATCTGGTCTGATCTGGCCTTTCGTGTCAGCAAAAGTCACATCAGAAATATTAATAGTTAAATACTACCCTTACCCCACTGTTTTTGCAAATTTATGCTACAGTGACATCTCACTCAAGAAAAATATTACAGTGAAAGTTTGATTATGATTTTAGAGTTATTAGTATAATTTGACTTGAAGTATGATTTGTCTTAAGGTATTATTTTAAATTATCATTGTTATTTTAAGTGTTGCTTTCATTTTGAGCACATATGTAGCTCCCTCATAAAAACACTACTGGTATGGCTCATGGCTCCAACCAGCTGCAAAGGGACACACAGAGAAACAGCCAAGTCTGTGGCTTGATTGCCTGGAGCATTTGTATTCAAACTGCAGAGCTCATGCAGCTACTTTTTCTCCCTCATTCTAAGGAGTTTGTCAACCAGTATATATTTTTCAAAAGGCTTTTTGCTGCCAAGAGAGGATTCCCATGGCTATTGTCTGATTAAATAGTCACTTATGATCAAAGAGAACCAGGAGAATTTTCTTATTTTTTTCTTTTTTGTGAGCTCACAGTGGACACTGCTATTCCTTGACCCCTTTGTGCAAAACCTCCTGCAGATTAACACCTGTGAACAAATCAGGGACCCTGCTGAGAAACCCAGGGGCCATTGGTGCACATTTGACCATCTCAATGTCACCTCAGCAGCCATAGCCAAACTTTTAACATTGTGAAAGGATGTCATCATAAGAACATCTCAATTGATTTACAGAAGGGAAAAAAACATGTCAAAGCTCACAATGTTTTAGGAAGTTTTGTGTTGGGCAGCATGCATTACTATCTTCAGGCAAAGGTAGCTGCGTATGGTCCGAGGGCCCCAGATTAGACATGCCAACCAGAATTTGATGGCATCCAGGGTGGTTTATGCCATTCTAATTGGTGGTTGTGCAGAAAAAGAAGTAAAATTTCCAGATTTCAATGGATCCAGGTTGTCTGACAAATACTTACGGTAAACATTGTTCACAACACGTACTCTGTTTTCATTGCTGTTTGTTGGTGCTGGGGTTGAACCGTGAGTCTCACACCTGCTAAGATTTAGCCACAGCTACATTTGGCTATTTGGATTAAAAAAAAAAAAATTCTATGGAGTAGACAAGCCATCATTGAAGACTAGATAGAGAGAGGAAGTTCTGAAGTTCTGAGCATAAAATAAGAAGAGCTGATACTTTTGTATTTCCGGATTCTTATGGAGAAACAGGAAAATTGAAGCAATTTGTAAAGATTCTTCCTAATTGAGATAGTGTACTGAGTACCCAGAAGATAGATGTGTGGGTCTGGAAGCTGAAGGGCGAGCAGACTGTGCATGAAACATGTCCCTGAACACTCACAGCCATGGCTGTTCCAAAAGGCATGAGTAATGGATCACTTGGTGCTCAAGGAATTCTGACTAAGATGTTTACAGACCTAGCACAGTCTTGCATGACTTAAAGCCAGGGCACAATATTTTGTCACTGTGTGAACATCACAAAGTACAATGATAACTACAACATTACCAGACCAGATAATCTTCTCAGTCTCTGTCCTGTATGTGTCTCAGCCTTGACAGATGTATCTGCTGCGTGGATAGATTCAGCTGCTTACAACACAGAAACATAAATGTTAGAGAATGCCCTGCTAATATTTGAGACAACGTGTACTCCAGGGTCATCCCCTAGCCAAAGTCACAAAATCATGTGAGCCAGATTTTACCAATACCGTTAATCTGTTTTGTTTTCTGGAAGGTTCTGGGAGTGCCTCTAGTGACCTATCCTTTCACTCCATGCCACTTCATAAAGAGCTTTGCTCCTTTGTGTGAAATCAACCAGTTTCCTTGACATCCATGTGTCTAATTAATTGTTTGCACAGATTCTGTCATTTCCATACATTTGGGAAGCACCTTGTGTGTCTGCCACCACAGAGTTAAATAGAAGCTTAATCTTCTGTGTTGAGATTTAAAGTAACTAAAACTATTGAAAGCCAAGCATTTCTAGTTTTTCTCTAGTACTTATTTGGTACGTGTGTATGTGCATGCATGTGTGTGCATGCTTTTGCCATGGTACGTGGGTACCTGTCAGAGAGCAACTTTCAGGAGCTGGTCTTGAACTTCCCACCTTGTTGAAACAGTCTCTCGTTTCCACTATGCACACACACCCAGCTAGCTGGCCTGTGGACTTCCTCCCAATTCTCCAGTTTTACTCCCATCTCACCAAGAGAAGGCTGTGGTTACAGATGTATGGCATCATGTGGAGATTTTTACAAGGGTTCCCAGGATGTTCTGGTGATAGAATTCAGGTCTTCAGGCTGTGTGGCAAATGCTTTTACTCTATGAGCCATCTCCCTGGCACCAAAATAATCATTCCTTCCAGGAGGCTAGATCTGATGAATGAGCTAATCTGAAATGTTCTGAAATATGCCCTTTACTCAAAATCCTTTTGCCCAAGATCCAGAATGCTGTTATATCCTATCAGTGTGGTTGCTTATCATATGCTACCTAAATGGTAGAAAAAAAAACTGCATTTTGCTTTTTAAAGAGATACCCGCCTCTCAATTCAGGTTTTTAAAAATTGGGTTTTATTCAGCTTGTTAGAAATCTCAAACAAGACATTACCCTTTTAACATGAAATTATTTTCAAATTTTGACTTAAATGTTTCTAACTTTGCTTTCATAACAATGTTTAATATGTGAATACATGCAGAAACATATGCTCATAAGGTGTAGCATGTGATTATTGAAACTCAAACATCATAGTGTACACCACAGCCCATGCTGTCACTATTAATGCTTCTATTCCCTACCCTTTGCTTATTCTTCCTCCCCATTTTTTTTCTTTCTGACGCTAGTAACATATATTTACCTATTTCCATTGCAAGCTACATGATAAGCAAACTGACCACAAAATGACCATTCCTGCAGTGAAGAAACAATCCTGTGAAACTCAGCTATTCAGTGACACCTACCCATTTTTATGTTTCCTTTTCTACAGCACCTGTGCAGTAAAACCAATGAACAGCTTATTTTAGTTCTATGATTAATGAATTTTGTGTGAACCATGAGAAGGTACCAGGATTTAACAAACAAGTAGAACTTAGGTCTTCCAGAAGTTTTAAATGTCACAACCACAAAGCACCAGACTGTGCCATATGGAGTCCTGGAGTAATTCCCTCTGCTTCAGGGAACATTTGGCTGCCAAATTCATGCTGGCTAAACAATATTTGCAGTTGTGATTGGAAAACAGCTTTTAGCAGAAGCACCACACAGACATTGTCCAGTCACTCTGCATTATCTGCATTTTTCCCCCGTTACCTGGTACAAACTAAGAAAAAGACGGATCTATCTGTAAAATAAACAGTTTGCTGACTGAGAAAAATGATGGTATCCTATGTAACTAATGCTTTATTTTATGTAAAAATATGAATAAACGAAGACCCACTAATGTTAACTCTAACGAACACTCCATGATGCAGAAAATCATCTTTTTTCACTGCTGTCCATTAGATTTCTTAGTCATATCTGTATGTCTTCTAGAGTGTTCATCCTAAAAAGATAAAATGAAAAAAAATCCATTCTCTTAAAGTTATTGGAATTAAACCGTTAAATTGTAACTAAATGTGAGTCTTAGTTGCATCGTGACTGACTTTTGCTAAAAACAAAAATCTCCATTACTGCTTTTGTCTTAGTTTTTACACAAGACACCAGAAAAGTCATCAGTATTAGGGAAAAAGTTGCCATTTATAGGCATTATGTTGTGTGCAGGCTTGGGAGACCTAGGGAGGGCAGGCTAGCAGCTTCATGGAAGGACATACTTAGTTACTCCCGCACAGACAGACACACAAACTAATGCAGATCCATACAGTACTCACAACTCTCCTCTAGTTTCTCCTGTATTCATAGAAGGATGGCCAGTTCCAAAACAGGGAGTTGTTCTCATCTGCATTCACAAGTGAGACCACTTCTATTTTGCTTACTTTGTCAATTCAAAGTACATGCTTATTCTTAAAAGCTTAAAAATTATAAAAAAAATGACACAATGTAAAAATCTATATACATTTACATTCCACAAATCAAAATTGGTACAGAATTTTTCCTATTAAATAACAGAAGAACATTTGTCTAATGAAAATGTCAGCAAAAACAAAACTTAGAGCTGATAAATGATGTTCAGAATTCAGTCATGAGAGTTTCCTTGGTTTTCTCCTTAACTTCCTATTACAATTTGCCATCTTCTTGTTGAAACAGAGTCTAGGTGTTGAAACACCTAGCTCAGTAACTAGCCTGTGTTTTGGTGTGTTGATGGCTCCTAGTGTGCCTGTCATTTCCTCTGTTGTTGAATATTTGATTTATTCCTATGAAAGGCTAGAATGAGCAGTCTTGGTTGTGTGTGCTTATATAGTTAGGCAGTTTCTGTGGATAACTTTTGGAAGTGAAAGCTCTTGTAACTATGAATCTGAAGTTTTGAGAAGCGGATAATGTATAGTTAAGTTGAAGAAGATGGCATGCTTGGTTTATGAATAACAGTGTGAAATAACTGTGGACTGTGAGATATGGTGTGAGAAGTGAGGAGGAAACCACAGATAGACTTTTGTGGAGCTGCCATCCCATTCTGGGGTTCAATTTGATATGGTGCTGGCATGAGAGATGGTACCACATCTGACTTGAAGTGCAATGTCTTTGACTTCTTCGATGGGTAGCAAGCATCTTAAATGTATAAGACTAGCCCTTGACAATAGAGACAGAAGCTGACAAGAACTTGAAACTTGCATGTTAGTGTTGAAAGCAGAAATGCAAATGGAAGCATATGAATAAAAATAAAGTGGAATAACATGATAAACACTAGCTTGAAAGGAGGCAATAGAAATAACATTTAATAACATTTAATATGTTAGACAGCAAAGGTCTCCATGGGTGAACAGGCTGCCTAATTTGGCCATAAATTTCAATGCCATGGATCTTAGAAAAGGGACACATTAATGTGCATAGGAGTCTTAAATTATGAGATCTGTAAACTAGTCTAAGTATCCTTCCACCCAAAACAAACTCATCTAATCCAAACAAAGCATACCTGCACATGTTCATAGTTTCCCCAAGTATCTGGTCTCTCTGCACTTAAACATATATGCATACTTTCCTGTTAGAAGTGTGTGTGTGTGTGTGTGTGTGTGTGTGTGTGTGTGTGTGAGAGAGAGAGAGAGTAATGAAAAACCTATCAGTGTTGGCATGTGTCCCCAGCTAACTGTCTTTAAGCAGATCTTGCACTTGAGATATAGCCTCCTGATCTTTAAAATAAATACATTAAAACTCAAGGGCCTTCTACCAAGAGGCAATACTAGCTGCTGGCTGGAAGCAACTCCTGGGCCAGCGACTGCACTGAAAGCAAGACAGGGCAGGTTGGGAAGTAGTGATTCAATGCCCTCCTGTCTTTCCCATGTGAGTCAGTGTTAGTCAGAATGTTACCTTTGCAGGGAGGCTTGAGTTCATGTCAGCCCTTAAAGTGATACTCCCTCGGCGCTTAGCTGTGAACTTTTGTTTCCCACGACAAATTCTGACAATTTGAGGGTCTTAGATTGTGTTTATTTCCTGGCAATGGAAGTCTGCCCTATAGGGCATTTTAGCAAACAAACAAACAAAAACCTATAAAAGCATGCTCTTTTTCAAATAACACCAACAGAGTTCTCAGCTGAACTTTGCCAGGAAGAGGGGAGCTAGCCTGTCTGGTGGGTGGGGCAGATCAGCTATGCAGTGCCTGAGCCAAAGGACCTTTTCCATTGAGCGTGATTACTCAGATAACCAAATCTGAAAGTGCTTCAGGGCTTGGGGTAAAAAATGCCAAAGCAAATGAGCATTTATGGTAGAAGCAAAAAATTATAAGAGACTATTGTGGTATAGAACAGAAAGAATCTTTAAATTCTTAGGAGAATTTCCAAAGAGTTTCTGGGGGGGGGACTTTTAAGTATTCTCCTTTTCTTTGTTTCTTCCTCTTTTTTGTGTGAAATTCATTAATGTTGTGGTAAAAGATTTCTAGAAATAACATCCATGATCTCCTCTTGCCTGTATAGAACCAGAGAAAGAATGTGTATCCCTGAGGACATAGTTATTTCTATGAATCTGATCGAACAACAAAACAGAAGTGTTCTTTTGAACCACTGTACCCAAAGCTGCTCTATCTCCCAAGACCATGTGCCCCAGAGTAGGGTAGATCCACCAAGGAAAGACAGGATGAGGCTGGGAACAACCCAACACTTTGACTTGCACCAACCTCAATGATTTGCAAACATTTGTTTCACATCTTAAATGTCTCACTAGTATGAAACCATTTATCATTGTATTAGTGTCTATCCCAAACCAAGGCATTCAAAAACACCCGTGACAGGAGAAATCAAAGATGAAGCAACCACACTGTCCTGTAGTTACTGAGTTTTCCTGCATTTCCCAGTCCTGTCTGGAAGTAGAATTTCAAACACTGTTTTGTGTGCTTTACTTGGGACTGGTTTCTGCCTGCCCCCCTTTCTCCTGCTTCTCACAGGCAGCTAGCCACTAGACCGCACATGCACATGACCAGCTGGCCCTTGGCAGATCTTGGGCCCAGGTGTGAAGTAGCTGGAGAAGCATTATGAAGCCAGGATGGGAGTGCTTTCATTTTCCATTGATGCTATGCAGAGGCGAAGGGGATATAAGAGCCTTCTGAAAAGCTTCCTCCAGTGAGTGGAGTTTTGGGGGGTTTCCAGACCTGAGACTGCTTTTATTCTTGGAAGCATCATTGTTGCTTTTTCCCTCTTCCATTTATATCCCAGGAACTGATTCAGAAACCATAGAAATTGGATTTGGAGTTGCTGAATGCTAGCAGACAGCTGACTGCACTCTTCCCGAGCACTCTTGCCAGCTGGGTGGGGGTATCCAGTGTGCCTGCTCTCTCTTGGCTGGTGGGGCTGAGTTCTTTAACTCCAATCTAGTCACATCTCACAGCACGAGAACCAAAGTGTTTTTGCTTCATTCTTTAGACATTTTGTGGTTTGGGACTCAGTCAACCAGGATATGATTTGCAATCCACAGTAATCAGTTTTGGAGCAGCTGCCCAAGTAGGCAGGTTTCATCTGGCTTGCTAGTCCTATTGTTTTTGTTTGTAACTTCACACCTTTTATTTATTAGCTGTGGAATCCAGTTTCCTGAGCAGGGTCCACTATGCTCCCTGCCTGTTTGCAATGATGAATATGTTAGTAGGCTTTAAATCATTCAAAATATGACTTAAAATATTGTGACTGTCTAGACTGGACATAATCCTATAGAAATGAATTCTTGATGGGAAATGTGAGCTGCTTGTATCTCAGGAAGGGGTGAGCTTAGTTAAGTGGCTTAAGGAAGATGGGATCAAACATAGGCAAGTATTAACTTGAGAAGTACCTTGGATGCTTTATTAAGAAGATTTTTTAGAAAGGACTTCTCCTTTTATGTTGGCAACCCACTAGATAAAGGACAGGTAAATACCATATTTAGGAGGACCTGAGTAATGCCAGGAAGAGGAGATATTTGAAAACAGGAAGGAGGTAAGATGAATACCTTTATGACATGTTCTTCTGCGCCAAGCATTTTTCACATTACCTCATTTAGCTGAGAGTCACCTGAGGGTGGGAATTTGGGTAGGGACACAGATCTGAAGGATGCTGGGTGATGGAATTGAGATATCGGTCTCACAGTCAATAAAGCTGAAACTGGATCAAAGGATGAGATGGATGAAGACACCTGGGCTCTACAGGTTCATCCTAGATGTCCTGGCTGATGAGCACAGCTGGAGGCTGGATGCTTCCCTTACAAAGTAGGGTGAAACCAGCAGAATGCAGCTAGTCTCTGAGACCTTCTAGGATTCCCAGTGATTCACCTGGATGTCAGCACCATTTTAAGGATGGTTTAGTCATAGTATTATGACAACTGCAGCCAGGTGTTTTTTCCTTATGGAGATCTTTCCATGTTCAGCAGTCCCTTATGGTCTATATGAGTAATCCAAGACAGGCGTCAGGCAGGTCATGGATGTCTTGGCCATGGTGAGAGCTGAACAACTGGGTGACCGAGTCACATGGGGTAGGGGTGGGGGATACTGGGTGGTGCTTGGTCTATGGTTCTAACCTGTAACTTAGAGGCAAATACAGGTCAGTTGGGAGTTGACACTTTCAACCTGTCATTGTCCAGACATAGCCTCAGAGTCAGGCAGACCTTTATGATGGGCAGGGAAGCCTGGAAAAGGAACTATAACTGGCACAAACCAGAAACCCAAGTATGAGGGATTTATCTTGTCTCCCTCTTATGAAAATAGCTTTTCCTTGCAGCTCCAAAAATAAGTGATGGGTATGAATACCAGCTAAGATGTGCTAACTTCACAGTCTTTATGTATACTGTAAAACCCCATGACTTTTGTTAAGGGACCCAAGTCATTAATAGCAGAGTTGGTACCGGAGTCCCTATCTGCTGTGTGCATCTAGTACAGCATGCAGCCTTATAGTTGGGCTAACCACAACCCCAAATGCCTTCTACACAGAAATCAACACAAGTGTGGTGGCACATGCCTTTGATGCTAGACCTGCCTGTTGCAAGCCACTGATACCCTAATGCCTTTAACTCACTTCTGTCAGCTCTCTGCTGGCAGAGGGGGGCACTCACCTGCTGCAGGTCATTTGTGTCTGGCTGGGAAGTTCTAAGGCAAATCAGTGTATCCGGCCTCGGTTTCTTAGTACCTTCCCATGCACATACATTGTTGGGCCTCCATCTGAATACAGGCAAGCTGCAAGTTGGGGGTTGATGCTCATTATAAACCAATGAGCTCTGCTCTTTGTAGACAGTGCTCAGACAGAGATAAGGCCACCATTAGAACCCTAGCATGCTTTGCACTCTCTTAAGTATAGGGTAACCCCATACCTGATGTTCATGGAAGACGATTTTTTCCGCTTCAGAATAATATATAAATGGAAACAACTTTCCAGTGCATTCCCCTTTGCTTCTGGTTTCGTTCTCTCACGATATGGAAATGTAGTTGTGTTGCTTTCATTCATACGATGGACACCTCCACTGTAAGAGTGTCAGGCTATGCTTATCCATTCTGCCTCCAGTAGATGTGGTGCTTGCTTCCCAGATTTTTTTGGGTGGGTATGTGTCTATGTCTGTTGTCTGTTATATATGTTTTTGGTACACTTTGGTGTTTGCTTCTACTGGGTTCTAAGGAGTGGATTGCTGGGGGGGGGGGATGCCACCAAAAAATTTGCTAAAGGTGTCGTGAGAAATCTACAAGAGATATTTGGTAGTTTCTGTTGAACTAATGTTTTCCCAATACCTGATGGTGTCTGATTCCTTTATTTAACTGTACTGATGGTTGTGTTTCCTGAAATTCCAATAACCAAAGTTTTCCATGTTACATTTGCAACTACTGGTGGTGCCTAATCCTTGCATCAGTCCTAGAATCAGACAAGGAAGACCTTAAATACCGCACCTTCTTTACCCACTTAATTACTCAATATTTTTAATCCTCAGTTTCTCATTTTATAAATCATACAATGGAGTGAAGGCTAAATGATACAATCTCTAAAAATAGAAGGCCTGAAGCATAATAGCCAGTCATCTTTGTTCTTCATACCTTTCTCTTGCAGGTTATTTTCCTTTTAAAAAACACATGGTCTTATTTCCACGTAGAGCTCATACCCTCTAGGAAAGTTGTAGGAGGGATGTCTTATAACCATGAGCTGCAGTCAGTCAAGAACAATGAGCTAGGAAGTCACCTTCATGTCTTCCTCTTCCTAGGTGATGTGCATTTGCATAGCTTTGCCAGGGCCCTTCATTACATCAGTGAGTGACACTTGGAAATCACCTAGCCCAAGCCCCCTTTCCCGAAAGCTGACTCTGTAGATAATCACACAGGTAGCCTTTTATTTAGGAGTAACTAGAACTCAGGACCCTCTGTTTAGTTCTAACAATCTTTGCACAGTATTTCTTGCCTTTAATACCAAAGTACCGGTCTACTAAATGGCTTAGCTGTTTCTCACCCTTGAAGAGGAATGTGTGTATTCTTTTATTGAAATGAGGTATCAACTGAGATGAGATGGGAATGTGGGTAAAAGTTCTCTTGCTGTCTTTTGGGATAAGGAAAGTTTACTGAACCAATGTGTGGAAGGATAACATCTGCAGTGCTCAGTGAAAGATGCAACACTATCCAGAAGGAAGTAGGCCCATTTTCTATGGTAAAACTCCTACTATGTAACACCCACACTCAGCAGGCACCTTATAGTCTAGCTGATCAATGAAAACAAAACAAACAAGTGAACTTGTCAGAATAAGTGACTTCTGGCCTTGGCTGCCATCACTAAGGGAACATTTGTCACTAGCAAAGCAACAGGCACTCGGAGGAAACTCATTTGAATGGCAGGCAAACTTCTTAGGGAGAGTGGTCCTGATCTAGTCCACTGACATCTGTAAAATGAAGCAACCACAAAAGGCTTATTTCTGGAAGCATGCTGTGCACTGTATCCACATGCTCACCATGGGCATTCTGCAGGAGGCACTTACCAGAGTATATAAAATGTTTGTAAGCTTTGCATGTGTGTGTTTGTGGGTGTGTGACTGTGGGTGATGTGGACTGGTCTTCAGGAAGCCTCACTAAGTGAGCATTGGAGGGCTCCAGAGTTTCCTGGCTATATTTTATAGACAGAACTTTTAAACTTAGTGTAATGGGAGCCTTGATTCTGATGCCAGGGAGATTGAGGTTACTTCGAGAGATGATCTGTGTAGAACTGGGCCTTGAACATAGGGAATGGAGAGATTGCACAAGACAGACTTCTATCATTTGGCTGAGTGTGCCTGTAAATCCCACATAGTCAGAGCCTTTTATAGTGGCTTTCTTATTGTACTCTTACCTCAGAATGGATGATTTTAAAGTTTCTAGACCAAGCTAAAGTTAGAATGTGTCCTTTCTCTCCATAAAATTCTTACAGACAATTGTTCTTTCAGGCTTGAGGCTACAGAACTAGAACAGGGCAGGCTAAGTAGATGACTTGAGATATCACTGTAAAAGCAAATAGGAAAAGCAGGGAATTTATCTGTGTCTGTATGTCCTCCTGGCCAAGAGCTAGAAGACTTGAGATATTATTGTAAAAGCCAATAGGAAAAACAGGGTGTCTACCTGTGACTGTATACCCTCCTGGACAAGAACTGGCTGTGTTTGGTCATTAAGTGTTCATACTCCAACATCTACCCTGCCTCAGGCATTTGAGGAGGTTCTGCCAGGTGCTAGCTGAGGGGACTCTAATGGGTCACCCACTGCCACTGGGCAACTCAGTCAATCCTCAGAGCCTCAGGATAGACCTGCTCAGTTGAAATAGGCCTAATTCTGCTGCCCTCAGGAAAGCCCCCAGGTCAGGTGAGGACAAGGGGTTTACTGGCATAAGGATGAGTGGCAGAATAAATATGACCAGTTGTTGGAAAGATTGCCCCAAATCTTCCAGGAAATGCTTTCATAGCATCAGGCAAAGGAGACATGTCTTTACCTTATTTAAAAGAGTTAAGTTAGTAAGAGAGAGATTAACTGAAGCAATACATTTTAAAACTGCTTTTAATTTTAACAAACCCTTTCTTTTACCTTAAATGTATAAGAAGAAAAGAATGGATGTCAATATGTGGGTCCTAGTAAGTTTGAGATTCCTATCCTACATTGTTCATTGAATCATCAGGAGGAATGGTATCAGTGAGACCTGAATTTTAGATCTAATATAATAAGAATGCTCAAACTGTGCGGTATTTTTTGCATTTCCCTCTCTGTCTCTCTGTCTCTGTCTCTTTGTTTCTCTGTCTCTCTGTCTCTCTGTCTCTCTGTCTCTCTCTCTCTCTCTCTCTCTCTCTCTCTCTCTCTCTCTCTCTCTCTGTGTGTGTGTGTGTGTGTGTGTGTGTGTGTGTGTGTGTGTGTGTGTGTGTGTGTGTGTGTGTTCAGTTTCTGGTGCTAGAGATCGAATCCAGGGTCTCACACATGCTAAGCACTCACTGTAATGTAGTCACACTGCAGCCCTAAAGTCACGGCCCAGTTAATTTGTGTCCTATTGAAACAATTTTTTAACAACATATTGAATACTTTCCTCCATAAAGAAATTGTATGATGGTAAAAATCAAAATCCCTTTTCCATGAGACATGACAAAATGAGATTGTGGACTCAGAATTAGGTGGCATCTCTTGCTTGGGACAATGAATGTGACCTAATCTGGTTCCAATTCTACCTTTGGAGAAACTGTTGGCCTTGAAGATGCATGTCCCCAACAACTGCTTCCATGCCAGGAAACTCGATTGAGTTGAATTCAGAGACTTTTGGAATCTTTCCCTACTTGGTATCTGGATTTGTTCAGAATGTGATGTTTTTGTTCTACCTACTGCACCGAGGCACTAAGAAAGTGTCCAGAGAATTTAACCACCTTGGCTCCCTGGAGATAGACCCTTATCTTTTAATCTTACCTTGACCTTGGTTAGCGTCTGAGGTGACTGTCTGTCTGTATCCACTTTGTCTGTAGGTCCTGACCTGTCCCAGCTCTCCTACCTCTTTGGTCTGTCTTTGTCAGTGCCTCTGAGACGCCTCCTCCTATTTGAGAAAGTGGCTTAGTTGACAAAGGCATGCTGCCCCACTTTCTCACCCCTTTCCGGACCTTCTCATATGGACATCACATAGAATGATCCAGAAAACTATAGAAGCCAAGGGCCCCTTAGAATCTACATTTAAACAAAATCCTCAGTAATTCGTGTGCCTATCAGAGCTTAACGAGCCTTCTTCCTCTTGCAACTGTGGGACACAAGGCTACACACCTAGGTTGGCCTCGGTTTTTCTGTCGCATTGCTGTGCTTTTTTTGTCCTCCCTGGTTGCTGGCAGGATGACTTCCTGCAATCCCTGACAGCATGTTCCCTAAGCCACACAGGACACTCCCATCCTACCCCCTGCCTCATCGCCCCATGCTTGTTGGTTTATGCTTTGATGACCCCAAACTGCTTGTGACCAGTCTCTCCTTCCTCATATTCCATCAGAATAATTCAACCTACTACATGGATACTGAGCAATATTATTAATGACAATGGAGCTACACTCTTGTTCTTGAGTTGACAAATAATTACTTCCATTGTTTCTTTCAAAGGTTATGTGCTTTTGTAGAGAAAAAAAAAGTATTACAATGAGGTTGTTTATATGCAGTGGATGACCCATTTGCAAAGGCATCCATGTGTTCCCCTTTCAGTGGCTAATGAACCGAGCGGTCCTATGAGAAGAGTTGGCCTGCTGTATTTCAGGCCTGTCTTCATTCCTGGATGATCAACTCCTTGATGGCAAAGACTCTTCATATCGCCAGCAATAAGTATAGAGACTGGCATTCATGTGCAGCTTTTTAGCATGCTAGCAATAATGAACTCATTAGATGTCCTTGGGATGTGACTGATAAATTTGAAAACATTTACTGTAAAGAGTGTTCACCAGGTGTCTTCTTATTACTACTGCTATGATTATTACGTTGTTGTATTTATTTCCCACTGGCCACAGTACCTACATGTAATGAAAGACTAGGTTGTCTAGGGGATTGCCAAGTTTGTTCCCAAGTACAGGCAAAGAACTGAATGTCAGGAAAAGACAGAAGACCAAAGCAAGGAAAAGGAAGAGCAATAGCTTTATGCCTTCAGAATGGAAGAGCCTAAAGCTGGAAGTCTTCAAAAGGGATGTCCTCTAAGGACCATTCTCTCTTAGGTCTGTTTAGATACACTATCATCATCTGCCTTCTCACTGTTTGTTTTCCCTTACAATGTCCTCTGGAGACAAGAATCCATCATCTCAGGCAAGCCTACCTTTGCAGTTCCTGTCAATCCATGCCCCACGAAGGTTTATTCACTACAGACTTAAAAAGAATTGCTAATACTACTTGTAAACAGAAATTTCAGAGAGAGGAGGCCAGGCCTGACTCAAGACCTGTGCCACTCTAAGCCTTGGTCTGAGAAGCATTTTGCCATAGATAGCTAATGTACTGAGAGTGAGTGACTGTGAATGCCCAGCACTAAATGGGACAACTACATCATCAACTTGTGTACCATTCCAAGGCTCAAGGAGAGGGCAGAGAGAATGTAAGAACCAGGGGATACGGCGGAATACTGGGATATGCTGTCTTATGCACGTGGCTTGGCTGTTGCACTCATGAACTCAGTGGCTGTGGTTACCTGCATAAGGCTTACATAAGATCAAACCTGTCAATGTTTTAGATTGATAAGTGCAGAGCCCATGCAGACCTACCCCAGCTGAGGAGCTATTGTCATTTGATGGCTTTGAGAGAGGGAGAATCAGTTTTTTGGGGAATGTTGCTTCTGGTAAGTTGCACAATTGCCAGCAAGCGACCCCACGCTAGTGCATACATGGACAGGTGTAATGGGACTCAATATGTTAGGAAAGGGCTGGGAGGGCTGGGAGGACAGGAAATGGGGAATTGGGAGGGATGTGTGTTGACTGGTACTCCAGGGAAAGTGTGGGTCAGGGAAGAGAGGAGTGAACATGATCAAAATACACATAAATGAAATTTTCAAAAGTAAATCAACTATTTTTCAGAAAGAAAAACATGATGAGAATGATCTGGGCAGACTGAGAGATAGAAACTTACCAGGTGTCATGCTGAGGAACAGAGATAACCTGATTTCTGGTTGAGTGAATTGCCTGCTTGTTACAAGCTGGAACTCTATTGGATTGGTTTACAGACCAGGAAGAAAGTGAAAAGTGAATCCTCTTGTGAGAGTCTGGAATATTCCATGAACTAAATCCAAGTGTTACAACACAGGGAAATGGCTCAGATGGCTCAGGGTAATGAAACCTCTAACGTAAAAACAAAAGTTCTTCATGTTGTCCCTCTTGGAGATTCTGTACTATGCAAACCTCTGAAAGTTTGGATGTTTACAGCATGAATAAAATTGGAGATAAAACTCTGAGAGCAAAGAGAAAGTAAACTAATCTTCCAACTCATGGGAGCACACCATCCCCATTGCTTCTGTGATTTCAGAGGCCAAGGAAGGTAAGCAAAGAAGACATCCCTGATTTTCAGACAGATGACACATGTTTGCGTGACACTGTGTGTTTCCCTGTTTCCCTGTGTGTTTGCCTGTTTGGTTGCTAGAAATGTCTCAGACATCTTCACCGGGAGGGAATAAGAAGCTGTGTTCTGTTATGGTCCTTAGTCTCTTTACCATGAAGTCATGTATCTTCTGCCTGCCTGCCTTCCTCTCCATCCTTCTCCCAACCAGGGCCAGCCATTGTGACTTCTGTCCTCTCCTCTGGTGCATGTTTAGAACATGACTATTAAACACTGTCTAGAAATGCAGCGTGCCAAGGCAGAATTGGTCTGTTTTGGATTACAAAACTTTCCTGGGTAACTTCAGCCAAGCTGAAGTTAATACTAGATCTTCTTCCCAGAGCAGAAAAGCATGGAAGAATCAGCTTTCACCAGCCATTAATCCAGCAGTACAAATGCATTTAGCATCTGTGTGGTGATGGCCTTCTGGATCTGAAAGAAATAGCAATTGACGCAGGGTGTCTTTGTGATGGGAGAGAATTCACAGCAGCCTTCTCTTAGAGCCTTCTGAGGCCTAACTGCACCCAGAGCCTGATTTTACTATAGCACATCTCCCTAGAACTCCCTTCTATCTGGCTATCTATCTGGTGGTGGCTTCTTTGTCCTCAGCAATCTCCCTATGGATAATGTGAGCTTTCATCCCACATCTCTGTCACCTTACTCCCTCGAAGTTTCAAGTCATCAGTGCCTCCTGGCTTCTCTGAAACAAAAGCAGCCACACTCACTCCACACCTAGGTTAGGATGTGTCTGCACTGAGTTGCTGAAGGTAGTTGGGGAAAACAATAACACATACAAATACACACACACACACACACACATACACACACACACACACACACACACACACACACACACACACACACTCATTCTGCTGCCAGACAAATGCAGAACGCTCTCCCTGCAGCAGAGGTTCTGAGATAGACACCAATGTCAAACCCCCTGCCCTGTGGTAGAGTCTCTGAGATAGACCCCTATTCCCCTGTGGCAGAGGCTCTAAGATAGACCCAATCTCTTCCTGCTGATCAGTGCTGTCTCATTTCTGACAGATGCTGTTGTAACTGGACTAGGAGTTTCCCTCACCTAGCGGCTGCATTTGGGTCTCCCTCATGCCTCTCCTTTCTTAGTTTTCTTAGTTTCCTCTTCTCCCCCACCTTCTGTCTCTGATCCTCTGCCCGGCACTGCATCATTCTTCACAGTACAGCTCAAACCTCAAAATCCTTTGGAAAGCTTCTCTCAGCTCCTAACATGAACGAGAGCTCTCTGTCCTCTTGAAAATGGTCATGGTTTGATAAGTTTCTGTAGCTTCAAGTCCATGACACATGAGTACAAGATCATGGTATCTGTCACTCAGTAGAAGAGTTGCTGGGTTGTTTTAGTGTCCCTGCATTTACTTGAATTCACTCAGTGTATGGGAATTACATTCAGTAAATGGCTGTCAATGTATGAGCTGATAAAGTGGCCAATACTATAGCTGTTAATACAAAATCTCATTAAAGCGATCCTCATGGTAGACTATTTCCAATGATGACAAGGCTATAATCTGTGATTAGCAAACCCTGATAAGGCTAGGTAATGATCCCCTTCCTCCTTTGAATATAGGACTGCTATAGAATAGTTCTTCTCAATCTGTGAGTCACAACCCCTTTGGGGGTCAACTGACCCTTTCATAGGGATCAGATATCAGATATCTGGCATAGAAGACATTTACATCACTGTTCATGACAGTAGCAAAATTACAGTTAGGAGGTAGCAATGAAAATAACTTTATGGTTGGGGGGGGGTCACCACAACATGAGGAACTGTATTAAAGGATCATAGCATTAGGAAGGGTGAGAACCACTGCCATAGAAGATATTGAAATGATCCACCAAATTTTCTTCATTTTCTTATGTTTTGTTTTAAGTTTCATGATTGAGAAAAAGAGCATGTGTGGCTACATATTGGGGAAAATATGCTAATATGACCTGGGAAATTTCAGAATAAGTCATGAACTTGTGTTGGCATTATGATCAAAGCCAAGGAATAAAAGAGTTATTCTAGAAGTCACAGGCATTTATTCAATCAAGTAAAAATGCCCCTTCAGTGTTTACTTATAGGAATTGAAATAATCATTTTGTTTACAAAGAAGAATAAAGCAACTTAACTAGAAATACTTCAGAACTCTAGACTGTCTACCATAGAAAAGATGTCTTCTTTTCATCATGTTCATTGATTGAGTACCTGTTTGGTGTAGCATGTATGGGACCTGGAAGTGACTGTCCTGGCAAGATGTCTTCCAGTCTGCCTATGAGCATATATGGTTGTTGACAACAGCTTGGAATCTTCATTATTCATTCCTCATGAAACTTTATAAAAGGAGGCTTAGAGCTTTAATATATCACTAATATTCTCATCTACTCAATTCTACTGCCGAGGCAACTTTAGAATGAAAGTTGTGTATACGCAGTCATATATATTTCTGTCTATGTACATGCATGTATGTATGTCTATGTGTGTGTGTTCATGCATACATGAATGTATGTAGCTTTAGAATCTATTTAGAGAAAGTACTTTAAAGAAATTGGCTAGGAGTATGGCTCAGTAGTACAGAATGAATATCCAAAAATATAAATAAAAAGGAAGATAGCTATAGACACCAAAAATAAAGTTTGAATGATAAGGAAAAGCTTGGTTATATATCAGTGATGGTCTTTAAATGTTCAGACCTGGTGGTGGGTCACCCACACTACTGGCATAAATGTCACACTATTTCATGCAACTTCAAATTTAAAAGCTTTATTTCCACAAGTCGTTTTGGTATCAGTATTTTTTAAATCTCTACCAAAATTTACTGTGAAATTGAATTAGTCTAAGTAGCTGAGTGACTTTTTCAGTACAAACCTGGATACTACATGAAACATTGGCTAAGACTGCAAATGTGTTTGCTCAGTGCTAAAGTTTTCAGATTTATAGAATTGAAATTTGTCACATCTGTATGTCATTATCATTATTGTGGGGGTACATGTGTATTGTGTATGCGTGTGTAGGTCACAGGAAAACTTCATGCAGAAACTTCCCTTCTTCCACCTTGACTTGGGTTACTGGATTACGCAGGTTGTCAGGAGTATATACACCACCAGCATTGTGCCTTCTGAGCCATCTTGGCCCAATCATTGCAAATTTTAGCTCTTACATAATGGCAGTGTT